>OX101815.2:29667480-31099398 GCA_944452925.2 Chrysolina oricalcia | reverse complement strand
GAACCTCAACATAACCTATATTTCAAAATTTTCAAAACTCCGTTCGTCCGTTCGAATATTATCTGAATAGTAGTTGACTCCAGATTAAATTTATGAAACCTTCCAAAACTTTACTCTACTCTTGGGAGTTAATATATTCGAACGCACCCCAGGCACAGATTAAGTTAACTGTGCCCCAGGAGTATAGTTTTTTACAACGCTACTGACGTTGACACTAATGACATTTATCTCTACCATAATCCCAACCAAGAAGACTAAAGGCGTTCTCGATTGACTCTGGTATCACCGAAAAGTTAACCGCAGTTGAACCAACCGTTCTCGATTCATTATCAATGACGTCACGAATATAACCCGGTCCTGATTCCGCTGAACCAGCAGCAGGAGTATTTCTTAAGAGGGGTTTAACCTTATTAGTGACTATTAGTAAAACAAGGAACGGAAGAAAATGAAATACTCGGAGCTCGCTGAATAAACTCGATATTTTTTTTCATCATCCGATTTTCGAATGTTGGATATAGGCATCTCACGAAGTACTTTTTCAAATAAAAAAAAGAAAAACGTTGAAAAAATTGGCAGATCATTGACCAGATTCACTAACTTTTATCTCAGGATCTGTTCTTTTTTTCGAAAAAGTACTTCGTGAAATGCCTCACTTATACATTTATCTATGTTCAAAAAAAAAAATTGGAATGATCCATTCAAAATTACATCGTCAAAGCGTTTTCTATTGAACCCCTGCAGACTCAATTTTCGAGCATTTATCTTCACTGATTCGAGCGCCCTCACATAACTATGCTCTTTTACATGGATACTATGGATAACTGAATGAATTGTAGATTCATTCATGAGTAGAGAAATTATTCTGAAGCTATTCCGGAAATTTTAGCTCTGGAGATAAAACAATAGAAGTTGTAAATGGGTTTATTGAAGTTGCAAATATGCCAAATTAGGTAGCCTATATAAGAATAATGAAGTTATATATTATCAAATTGTAATTCTTATATATGTCATAATTCAATTTAACTTGAACATTTGCTTCCTGGAAATGGACAAATAATAAGTAATAAGGAGCAGATACGATTTGTTGATAGATCGTGATTACGTTCCAGGTCACTCACACAATTAGTTACTGAGAACTGGATATGTTTGCAATTTGCAAGGGGCTGGCGAGCGACTGGCGGCAAGTCACAAAGGGACCAATTATCCCGAAATGAGTGTCACAGAGAAGGGAGGAGGCTACCGTTAGAGTTTAGTTTGCTCTTGTATTGTGATAGTGACACTTATTGTATTTTTCAATATTTGTTAATCAAGCAACATTATGCCAAATTCGAATTATCGAACTGGTGATAAATACCGTGAATGACTCTTTTTAAGAAAAATATCAGTTGTAATACCACAAGAGAGTGAGAATAAAGTGAAAATAATTTGACAGATTTTTCGAAAACTTGTTGCCAGGCAATAGACACGAGAGCCCGAAGGGCTCGAGTGGCTATTGCCAAATGGCAACAAGTTGTTTTTTATCTATTTGATGTTCCACATTTATTAAAATCAACAAGGAATAACTTTTTCTCTTATAACTTTCATCACGTTGATGGTGTTACGCATAAATCATATTTAGAAACGATGTATACCCTTGATAAGGCAAAACAGTATAGGTTGGCGCATAGGCTAAGTGATGAACACCTAAATCCAAACAATTTTGAAAAAATTAAGGTGAAATTAGCTTCTCAAGTATTCAGTCACTCTGTGGCCGTTGCTATGCACACTTATATTGACTTTGAAAAAATACCGGAAGAAGCCAAAGTAACTGCTAACTTTATTGAAGACATGAACAAATTGTTTGATATATTAAATTCAAGCAACTTGGAAACATGCCACGCTTTTATGGGAACCACAGCGCAATTTGAATTTTTAAATAAAATGGACACACTTTTTTCAATATTGAAAGTTTCAGGTAAGGCAGGAGAGAATGTAACAAATTCTCTTAAATTTATTTTCGGTTGGAGGCTTACTATTTCCTCAGTTTTACAATTATGGAAAATTTTGAAAAATAAAAGTTATAAATTTTTATTGACCCGTAATTTGAATCAGGATTGTCTTGAGAATTACTTTGGTCAAATCAGAAACGCTTGTGGAAACGCTAGAAATCCCACTGCCATTCAGTTCACTAGAGCATTTAAAAAACTATTTGCTATAGGGTGTTTTCATAAGGCAGAAGGAATTGTATGAAAGATAGTAGCGATATTTTGTTCACTATAACATCGGACTCGTTTAAAAAAATCGAATGTTTTCAGGAAAAAAATACGAAAATATATCGCCAATCTTGAGATTGGCTCTATCCCACTATTGAGGAATCGGAGTAGCTCTTATGCGGAGTCGTATCGAAAATCCAAAATATATGTTTTGTAGAACTCGAAATTCTAAGATATATGACGAAAATTTCGGGGGGGTGGGGGGTAAAATGGGGGGGGGGGGGTGAATTCTGTATCTCCGACACCTGAAGACCTATCGGGAAAGTTTTTGGGGAGTCATAGAGAGAGGGCTAGCCCCCCCCCCAAAAAAAATTGAAAAAATTTGAAAAAATGATATTTAAAAAAAACAAAAAATATGGTATTGTAGGGGACCGTTTTTGACTTTTTTTTTCGGGGAGGGGGGTGGGGGGCCAAAAAAAATTCGGATTTGAGGGGGTGAAATAATTTTTTTAGATTTTTTAAATAGCCCTAGGGACCATGGGAGCTAATTCTAGGAAGATGCGACCCCCCGTTTAGGCTGTGCGCGTGTCCGCGGATTTTCGAAAATGAAAAAAAAATAAAAAATAGAAAATAAAAATTAAAAAAAAAAACAAAAAATATGATACTGAACAGGACCATTTTTGACTCATTTTCGGTAATTTTTGAATTTTTTTCGGGAGAGGGGGTGTGGAAGGAACAAAAAAAATGGATTTAAGGAGGGGGAAATTTTTTTTTCATTTTTTGAAATAGCCGGGTGCACACCATTGGATTATTTTAAGAATATTTGAAAGAGTAATTTTTTTCGATGCGATCCTCCGTTTAGGCTGTGCGCGTTCCCGCAGATTTTCGAAAAAAATAAAAAAATAAAAAAAAATAAAAAAATTGGAATAAAGAACAACTGAAAAAGCTAGGTCAGCCACACGGTATCTCGGCTTGGCTAGTAACGTTGATGAACATACATGATTTCATATTTTTTGAATGGTCAAAAAACTCTCTGTTCAACCATGTTATGAAATATGTTCCATTACAAAAAAATATAAGTTTGGTTTGGTGCACTTTTCTGGGTCACCGTGTATACTTCTTAATATTTTTCGAACATACTCTCTCAAGAAGGAAACATGCTTGCATTCGAAAGACATTTTTAAGTTGCGCCGTTTAGAAGCTATGGACCACCGGAGCGCAGTTGCAGGACCCTGTATAATCGTATAAAATCTGACCATTTCAATTAAAGATCAAAAGCCAATATTTATACAAAAATATAACCATCAAATATAATGGATACTCAACGCCCGACCCTCGTAGACATACTTTCCAGTAAACATATTGTTCACACTGTAGACTGACCCTCGTATCAGAGGTTTCTGCAGGTGTCCGTATGATTTACGACCGTTCACAAAAAGAGCGGCATTTTTCGACCACATCAAAGGAGTTACCAGACTTATTAGTAAAGCCGGCTACGGACGAAGATGAGCTATAATATAATATATATTATAGCTCGGCAGTAAGCTATAACATATTATATTATTACTGCAGTGCACGATAATATATATTTGTTGATATGTCAATATAGTAAGTAGTCTCTGATTCAAGTGAACTAGGTATATGGTGTAGAAAATGGCGATGGCGAAAGAGTTGTTATTACTTGATACTATTGATAGCTCATCAGAAGATGAATCAGATGCTGAAAGCGACAATTTATTAGCAATTATGGTTAGTAACCAAAAAGAAACACCGAGATTCTGGGTATCTAATCATATCAAATACCGAAAAGAACGAGGAGAATTTACACTTTTCAACGAATTAAGTGACGAAAAATTTACAAATTATTTTCGAATGGACAGAACTGAATTTTATGAACTTCATGATTTAATAAAAAATGATATAGAAAAGCAAAACACAAATATGCGAGAAAGCATTAGTTCGTTAGAGCGACTAGCAGTTACTTTAAGGTATGTAGATGATAGATTATACTTAGTTATAGGAAAGTAAAATTTCCAAAAAACAAAAGAGTTTAGACAAAAAAATTTATTCAAAAATTAAATCTACAACTCGGTGTAGTGTGTTTGGTCACTTATGAAGCTTCTGATGTTTTCATGGTGATAGGCATTCGTTCCAGGAGAGACAGGATTACGGCATTGTGAGTTTGAGTCATCACCACATGAGTCTTCGAACTGTGTATGTACTGTAGTTGAAGTCGTTGAGTCCTCGAACTGCACAGTATGTACATTAGACTGTGGAATAGCGTAACCACTTGAATCTGATGAACATGGAAGGGAAACTAGATATGTGTTATTTTGGGACTGCCTTGAAAAATTATTTTGTGCTGGAGTTTCACGTTGCCTTGTCGATGCTTCTGCTCGGACCTCCATAACAATGTCAAAAATCTTTCGTTGGGCTCTCATTTGCAAATATTCTGGCAGATCGTTAGTATAGGCGTACATACTATCAAAAAACTTCTTTAATGCTGTGTCTTCCTTTGGCTTCACATTTTTTTCTTGACTGAGTAATTCTTTTCTAAATAAAAATCCTCCTTTTTTGTTCTTGTTCAAAATAATCAGTTATTTTATCAATTTTTCTTTTAGGTCGCGCCGGTGTATTATAATGGGTTGTTTGCTGCGATTCATTATTTGTTGCCACTTCAGAATTTTCTTCTGTTTGTGTATTTCCAAGAGTTTCAACAGTTTCATTATTATCTATTTCTGTATCTTGAGTAGCGGAAGCGTTGGTGTCTCTTCTTCGATTTGTGAAATGCGGTAGTAGAAATTCCATTTGTTTTTCATATTTCCAGAGTCTATTGTCAATACTTGCTGCTTGCCCTGTTGTAGTTTTTTTTTTATTTAAAGCTTGTCTATGACCATCTCGAAGTTTCTTCCACATACATTTGGCTTCTTTCACTGAAAAAAAAAAAATAACTTATGTATTTTTGCAGGTCTCTAGCTACGGGGGACACATTCAGATCAATGGCTTATAGTTATAGGATGGGGGAGAGAACAGTTTCAGAACTTGTAGAAGAGGTCTGTGATGCACTGTGGACCCACCTTAGACCACGGGTTCTTGCCGAGCCCACCACTAGTGATTGGAAAAAAATTTCAAATGATTTTAAGAACAACTGCCAGTTTGCTCATTGTCTCGGTGCAATTGACGGCAAACATGTTACTATTAAAGCACCTCCTAAGTCTGGATCTAATTTTTTTAATTACAAAAAAACATTTTCTATTGTTTTGTTGGCAGTTGTTGATTCAAACCGAAAATCTGTTTATATTGATGTAGGGTCTATGGGAAGATTTAGTGACAGTGGTATTTTAAACGATAGTGTATTTGGAAAAAAACTGAAAAATGGAAGCTTGAACTTGCCACATGATGAGCCTCTATATCAAGGCGGAGTAGAAATGCCATACGTTTTTGTAGGGGATGAAGCGTTTCCGTTGATGAACAATTTAATGCGTGCACATCCGCAATCGAGGTTATCGGAGTCTAGAAGAGTGTATAATTATCGGCTATGCAGAGCACGCAGAGTAGTAGAAAATGCCTTTGGCATATTGGCGGCTCGATTTAGAATATTTAGAAGACCCTTTGAGTGCCGCCTTGAACTAGTTGATAAAATGGTTAAAGCCGCCTGTGTTTTACACAATTATTTAATCAAATGTAATTTTTATACCATGAATGAAGACGAAATTGAAGATCTGGATGACAGTCAACTGACGCCATTGGGTCATTCTGGATGTAGATATTCCAACGACAGTTTTTTGGTAAGGGAAGAATTCTGTAGATACTTCAACCATATTGGAACCGTTCCTTGGCAAATGATGCGTGTACAAAATAGACTGTTTCCATTATAATTAGATAAAATGTATGTTAGGAGAATAAAACTTGACTTTCAATTGTGAACTGCAACCGTCTTTTTTCACCACACTTATTTTTATCATTGTCTATAGTAGGTACCTACCACTAGAATTGGAAAATGAAAAATTACCCAATTGACAACAAAAACTGACTGGTTAAATCCTCAACTCTACCTAGCCACCTATTACCGTATTTTCTTGAAAAGCCGGGGTATATAAAATACAGGGTGTTAATTGAGTATGTAGCCAAACAGGGTTTTGTTCCTTACTTGATATTAAGAGAAAAAGTTCATATAAACATAGTTCCTACACGGCTTTGTTTTTATTATACAGGTTGTTGTTATATTTCAATCACAATAAAATGGTACTACTTACCGTCTGGTATATCGCATTCAACTATGATATTTATCCAGGCTGCTTCCTTAAGTTCATTGTTTTTGTATTCATTGGTATCCACTTTCCATAGACATGGATATTTTCTCACACTTTCTATGAAATATTCCATGTTCTTCGCAGAAATAGCAACTAAGTGTACAAACTCACACAAAATCTATTTATCAAATCACGTAAACAAAACATGTAAACACGCCGGTTTGCTTTCCTCGCGGGCAGCGCAACGCAAGAGGGGGGAAACTATATATCCTAAAAATCGCTCCGAAAGCATATTCCTTCAGTCATCAAATATATCGCCGGGCATCGCCGGGATATAGATATATATTATAGCATCAATGCGCGGCGACCTGCACTTTTTAATGCAAAGCGATATTTTTAAAATATGTGCGCTATAATATATATTATATTATCGCTCCTCGTCCGTAGCCGGCTTAAATCTATCGACGATGGCCGAGTTGTAAAAATAAAATGTAATACGAGCAGCTTCGTAGGAATATGCGGATGGCGCTTTCAAGGCCAATTTTACTATAACGTAAATGGGCAATGAGCTGGAGTGAGAAGCTATTAGATTTCTTTTAATATTGGACTCCGCCTCCCTCACTCGAGATTCCTACTTCCCCCTTTACACCGCAAATTTACTTTGACCTTTTTCAGAAGGTAAACCTCTTCTCAATGAGCGGTATACTTTTTCTCTCTCTCTGATTTGTTGTTTCTTTTTGAGCCTAATATGAATGTGGCGCTAAAAATTGAAACTAATGAACTTTTTTGGGATTTGTTGTGAAAAAGAAATCAGCTATAAATTTATTTCATCAAAGGAAAATTGAAATTTTTGAGGGAAAAGAAGATGAATGCTTACTTTTATTACCAGGTGTACATCTGCCATTATTTCTTATTTAGACTGTATGGAAAGTCTGTTATTATGTGAAAAATATTTTATTACTTTACAATAATAACAAATTAAAAAAATAAGAAGATAATTATAGTTGGCGCTCTCGGCCAGCTTAAATAAATTCGGTGGAGCATTCGCTTTCACAGCTGTACGAAAACCCGGAAAAACCTGCAACACACACCATCTGAAGAGTTGGAATGTACCTACATTGGTTGAAAGCTTCTAAAGATGTCCGGATAATTGAGAAAATCTGTTCTACTGTAAAATAGGATGTAAGGGATTTCTAGATGAAAATTCTAGAGAAAGAGTGTAATTACGATAAAAAAGACTCATTTGCTCTTGAAAAATTAAGATATAACAAAGTATTTGAGTATTAAATAGGTTATGATAAATTCTGTTAACCGCAACCGACTAACCTATCCATTCGTTTCGGTGTTCTCCATGACGTCACTATTTGAACCAGATACCGAACCGCTGCCAAAAATTCTGTCATTTTAACGTCAACCGTTACCAGAACCGATCGCCAATCGAGAACGCCTTAAACATTATTCAACAGGAGAGTCTAATCCCCATAAGACACTAATAGAAAGAGATGAAAGAACATTTGTGGTGAAATGTGACGTAGTTGGACATGTCATGGCTGCCGTTCTCTATACACAGTGTCGTACTAGCTCTTGGTGTATGAGAGTTACTGCTGACAGTTTTGTTGCTTGTTTCGAGTTCGACTCTGTACTCATGTCCAAGTACTATGACGCGTTGATGCTACAAGATTCTGATTGGCTGGAGCTTATTAAACCCTCCTGTTAGTTTAGTCTCTTTGATCATTGTTTATACAGAAGTAAGATAGTTAGTCAATGCCTGTGTAATTGGTGTTGGACGCAAACGCGAGTGTCATCTAGCGTGATTAGTTACAAACATGAATATTTGACGTCATTTTAATGCAGGTTCCTTCAAAAAACCCTGATTTTAATGCTTTTCCATTGTTCTAATCAAGTTACGACATGACTTGGAAGCCAGAACACTGAAGTTACGACATGACTTGGATGCGAGCTCACTACCGCCATCTACATGTCGCATCCATTTTGATCCAATTATAATCCCATAAGGTTGACTAACTAACTATATTCTATATAAACAATGCTTTGATTCACAACCACAACGGATCTACACTGCTCGACATATCAACTGTTGATATAAACTGCTCACAAAAATTCAGTCGATTGAAATTACGGTAGACATATAGAAAATTAGGAAATATGATAATTCCGTAGTTTGGGTAACTCTAAGGCCAAACAGATTTTTATTTTAAATATGACATTTCCATATGAGTACTTATTTGTTTTTTTGTGATATTTTAATTAAAGGTTTCAATATCAAATTTTTGTCTTTTTGATCTCCAAGATTTAAATGGACATTCAAATTAATATTTCAGTTCAGAAGATTTTTTGGGTTGTCACTGCTTGTTTCTAAAAACTAGAATACGATGAATCTGATTTCCATAGAGGACACATCAATACTGAATGATCTGTCTCCCATGAAGATTGTATTCATTTTCTATCAATATAAGTAGCATGTATAGAAAATCTAAAAATTCTTCAGTAGGGAACAAACCTACTGGAACGTAATTTATGAAATCTCACTGTTATGTTATGGAAAGAAATATACAAGATTGGTGGTAAGTTGCTGCTATATCAAAATATTGAATATGTTATTTTCCACTAATTTATATTTTATGTTGCAGTAACCTTGCTGCAATTACTGATTATGAAAGATTACATCCATCAATCCATTTCAGTAGTTGCTGCAACATTGTCATAAGACGTCATTTTCAATATCACATGTGCAATTTTCCTGGATATTATATGCAATGTTGCAGAAACCTTGCTGGAATAATTGATAATGGCATATACCATTTGTAATATCGCTGAACGTCCGTTTCAGTAGTTGCTGAACCTTTGCAGTAAGGTAGCAGAAAACTCTGATGTAACATTACACATTACCATGAAAGGTTACTGAAATATTGAATGAATGTTACTTTGCTTAGTGGGTGAGCATTCAACATATATAAAATAGAATTCAAGTGAAACCTGAGAATTTATGAATTTGGCAGATGTTCATATTCGGATGTGTGACAAAATGTTTTGTGATTCAAAATTAGTTTGTAGTTGTTTTTGGTGATCAATATCATATCTATTTCTTGATTTGAGAATTCAATTAAGATAGCGGACACAAGTTTTCTGATGTATAGTCCAATTTATATTCAAAACTGACAATGCAGGGTTCCTGGGGTAGCAGATTATGACTTTGTTCGAATATTTTGAAGAAAGAACTTCAGGAGAAACTTCTGGAAAATTCGAATAATCTGGAAGAAAAACGTCAAGAAAAACTTCTGGAGAATTCGAATAGTCTGACAGAAGCAATTCAATAAGGTTCGAGGAATTTTAGAGAAGAGATTCTAGAAAATTCGAAGGGTTTGAGAGAGGAGCTTCTAAAAAACTAGAAGAACATGAAAAAAGAACTTTGTGGCGTGGCAAACCGATTAGAAGAAAGAATGGGGACTGTCGAGACAGAGATAGAGAAAATCAAAGATGAAATCGAGAAAGAAATCAACAAATTGAAGGAAAATATCAGTAAGTTGGAAAACCAGAATGACACTACCCACACCACAGAATCTGTCAATGAAAATTCAATGATGGAACTGAGTTTGAACTTGGATGATGTTCAAAAGGGTCTGAAAGATGTGAAGATCAGTTCGGAAACAGGAATGCTCTCCATGAAAACCACCTCAGTTTGATGGAAAAACACCATGGGCAAATTACCGCCGACAATTTGAAGCTGCAGCAAAGGCGAATAGATGGAATGCAGGAGAAAGAGCTGTAGCATTAACACTGGCGTTGCGTGGAGAAGCAACAAATATCTTACAAACCCTCACGGCCAAAGAACAGGAGGAGTACGAGCAGCTGATTGAACATTTAGAATTACGGTATGGGCAGACCCATCTAGAACATGTATACCACTCACAGCTGAGAAACCGCTGCCAGAAATCAAGCGAATCCTTACAAGAATTTGAAGCAGATATTGCACGCTTGGTTCGCCTTGCATACACAGCCACTCCGGAGAAGGTAATGGAGCGACTAGCAGTTCAGGCATTCTTAGATGGACTTATTCGTGACTAGGAAACCAGACAAGCATTGACACTAGCTCGTCCAACACATCTCGTGGATGCACTGGCACGCGCTTTGGAATTTGAGGCAGCAAAGCAATCCTGCAGAAGACAAAGTAAAGTCCGGATGATAGAAGAAGACCGACCTTGAAGCTGCCATAAGGAAAGTGTTGCCCGAGAAGAGACTATTGAAATGCCGGAACTGTAGAAAACTCTTTGGACACGTGCGTAGTCAATGTCCAACCCTCAAGAGGTCGAATGAAGGTTGTTGAGAAGGGGCAATCGTCGACCTATACTCAGAAAGCCCCGGTGAACAACGCATATGTCGCTGTCCTCCAACGACAGAACAAAGGAGCCTTCGTAGACGGTTTCATCAACAACAAGCCCTGCGCAATGCTGCTGGATACAGGAGCGACTAGGACAATCCTTGGACCATCCTTTATTAAAACACCAGAGAGAACGGAACCATCATCCTGGAAGCTATGCACAGCAACAGGAGAGCCGGCCACTGATGTACATGGTGATCTACCGATTGAACTAATTTTAGGCAGCACAAAATTGGAACATATCGTGCATTGGTAGCGGACATTGAGGACGATGCAATTATTGGAATGGACATCATGAATCCCAGTGGGTTCGAATTGAACTTCAAAGATGGCGTCCTACGTGTGAAAGGAGAAGAGCTGGTGCTACATGGAAGAAGTGAAGCGATGATTCGTGTTCTGCTGGCTGAAGATGTAAGTGTACCCGAGAGGGCTGAGACGATACTGGAGGCTCGCTTGGACGGAGGTGCGAGCAATGGAAGCGTGGTGATGTTTGAGCCCAAGCTTCATGATAACACAGAAGAGAGAAGGTTCTCTCTTCTGTGATGATGAGAAAATTGGACGAGAGATTGCACTAGGCAAGACTTTGTTGCGTGCTGATAAATTTGTGCCAGTAAGGGTAATGAATGTCAATTATTACCCAGTGACCTTGAAGAAAGGGACTGTTTTGGGGCACTGCTCGTCAATTTCCTCTGTGATCAGGAGTGTATACACGGTACTGTTAGTCAAGACAACAACCTGACAGCGGTACTGGAAAAATTGGTAAAATTGGTTACCATCTCTTCCAAGGGCATCAGCCCAGATTGAGAGAATTAGTCAAGAAGTACCAAGACATTTCGGATACCGGACAAGGAAAATGGGGTCGAACGAATGTAGTCCAGCATAAAATTGATACTGGGAATGCCCAACCGATCTGACAATCAGCTAGAAGACTTCCTCTTGCCAATAAGGAAGAGGCTGACAAAATAGTCAGTGATATGGGGAGAAATGGAGTTATTGAACCATCCGACAGTCCATGGTCCTCTCCAGTCGTGCTGGTAAAGAAGAAAGATGGATCAACACGCTTTTGCGCAGACTATCGTCAACTGAACAACGTGACGAAGAAGGACAGTTACCCTCTTCCGATAATAGATGACACCCTGGACACGTTGGCCGGCTCCATGATTTTCTCGACCCTTGATCTAAAGAGTGGATTCTGGCTCCAGAAGATAAAGAAAAGACAGCCTTCACCATCGGCTCAGGACTGTGTCATTTCACTGTTATGCCATTCGGGCTTTGTAATGCTCCAGCCACATTCAAGAGATTAATGGAGACGGTTCTGAAAGGACTTTCATGGAGGACGTGTTTGGTATATATCGATGACATTATTGTAGTTGGCAAATCGTTCGAAGACCACGTAAAAAACCTGGAGGAGGTATTCCTGCTACTGAAAAACTCTGGATTGAAGCTGAGCCCCAAGAAATGTCACCTGTTCCAAGAAGAAGTACGTTGGCCATGTTGTCTCTGGGCATGGAGTAGCAGTGGATGACGAGAAGATCAAAGCAGTGAAGGAGTGGCCTATTCCGAAAGACATACAATAACTACGTAGTTTCCTTCGTTTGTGCACAATACTATCGTCGATATGTGCTGGGGTTTGCCAACATCGTTAAAATACTGACCAGGCTCACGGAAGGTCATCAAAGTTCCAATGGTCCGAAGAATGCCGAGACTCGTTCAGGAAGCTGAAGGGGGCATTGATCAACGCACCGATTCTAAGCTATCCCCTTCCGAGTGGACAGTTCATTTTGGACACGGGCGCCAGCAACGTGGGACTTGGAGCTATCTTGTCCCAGAACCAGGATGGGCAAGAGAAGGTCATCGAATACTTCAGTAAAACTCTCAGTAAGTAACTACTGTGTCACCAGGCGATAACTGTTGGCTGTTGTCAAGGGAGTAGAATACTTTTACAAATACGTGTACGGGAGAAGATTCCTGTTAAGGACCGACCACGCAGCCCTTAAATGGCTTCTACAGTTCAAAAACCCCGAGGGCCAATAAGCACGTTAGATCGAAAGATTCCAAGAATTCGATTTCGAGATCGAACATCGAGCAGAGAGTGGCCACAAGAATGCAGATGTCCTGTCAAGGAGACCGTGCCCAGACGACTACTCACACTGCCGACGAGCAGAAGAGAAGGAAGCAGCGATTTTTAGAACCACGGCAGTTGACAACAACTGGAATTACAACGAGGTCCAGAAAGACCAAGAAAGAGATCCAGACCTTGGTTTAGCCATCGATTGGAAAAAGAGTAGTCAAAGACCGACATGGCAGGAAATTCCAAGATATTTCCCAGCAGACAGATCCTACTGGGCCCAATGGAATTCCCTAACCATGGACAATGGGGTCCTGAAACGTGTATTGGAGTACGAAGATGGTGGAGAGGACAGACGTCAGATAGTGTTGCCCAAGAACAGAAGACAGGAAGTACTCCGATGTAACAAAGTACAGAAATATATATATATATATATATATATATATATATATATATATATATATATATATATATATATATATATATATATATATATATATATATATATATATATATATATATATATATATATATATATATATATATATATATATATATATATATATATATATATTTTTGTTGTATAGACTAAATTTCGAAAAGTCTGTATCGTTGGAAAAGGGAACCTCATATCGGTTTCAGTATCGGTGTTAGGGTCAAATAGGGCAAACCACATAAAACAGAAAAAGAAAAACGCATTAAAATAACGACTTGATACTTTAAAACCAGACTAAACAAAAACCCAACTCGCCTCTGCACACCATAACTCATCCTCAATATTTCGGTACGTATACTGGGTTCACTTTTAACATTGTGAACATCATTTGCCACTTTTCTGACTTTCGTCCTCTGAGCTCCATAACTCTAGCTCATATTAGGACCGATCGGCGTTTACTATCAGCTGACACCTTCTACAATAAGCTACAACTGTCGTTAACTGAGCAAACTTCTCCGCTACTTCTGATAAGTCTATTCACTTCTGTCAACAAGGTTTATGAGATAAGTTACTCAATCGGACATGTCATTTATCTACTCAGAGCTTCACTCCAATAACATTCACAATCTCCGTTGCTGCCCCTTCAAATATCAAGTCCATTTGGGATAATGTCTTTAAAATGTTTTCCCGGTCACGCACTACTTAAAATTAAACTCAGTCCATTTTAGTTCAATATCACTCATAGTCCGTGTGAACCAAAAAATTCAATGCCATATAACTGATAAAAGTCCAATTTGTAAACCATATCTAACTCATTTTCATAAAAACAAAATTTGCCATTTGAAAATAACAAAAAAAAGGTCCAAGACATTCAACCTTCAATCGCATCCGTGAACAGCTATATAGCTCTAGCTCTCTATCAAACAGAGGCAATTCAGAAAAACATCATATACAATTCAGAAAAATCAAAAGCAGGAACTAATGTAATGTTCACCATAAACAGTGAAAAACAGAATTAAAAAATGTTTGTATAACGATGAATACATAATATTTTCATCATCACAAAAATTATGTTTTAACAAAAAGATAGTAGAAATAATAACACAAATGTTCGAAATCGACATTTTACCAACAGCTATCATACTCCATCTAGTGCCTATCTGAGGTCCTATCAAATAGCCAATAGAATTTTTATTTTAAAAGAATCTTAAAGGTGCTTCATCCCATTCGAAAAAAAAAATCTTATGAAAAAATAGAACAAATAAAAAAAAATCTGAAATATTTCCTTTTTGTATAAATTGTATAACCCTGAAAAAAAATCCACATCGGCTTGGTTAAAAAAAGAACAAAATCGCCAAAAAAATCTTCCTACAATTTTCAGTTCTGTAAAAAGAACACATATTTGTTAGGAGCATTGTCCTTCACGTTCGTAATAAAACGAATTCCTTGGTATTCTTCTGCATGATCATCATGCGAAGAAACAAACCACTTGCTCACCAGCTGGTGCTCAACCCTGGTGGGAGTATTCTGCAGTCCCTGCTTCTAAGCCAAAACCCACACAAAACGCATATACCATAGACGCAAAAAAAACACACAAAAATTACGCCATTACTTTCATAGTTCAATACGTCGACATGGCCCTCAGGTCCACCAACGTAGGAACTACCGTCCTCCAAATTCTTTGCTCAGGGTCTACCATCAGACCTCTGTTCAAAACATTATCAGCTACCTCCAAGTAGACAACGGCCATTCTCGCATCCAGCCTTCCATTTTGATCCATTATTGGACCTGTCCCTATAACAGAAAAAAAAATACCATTTGCGCCCTGCGCATTCGACGAAAACCAACTGCATTCCGGCACATGCTCCAACGAATACAACAACTACTCGAACTTCCCTCCTCTCTGCAGTTCTCCGCCGTTGATTCACCCTTTTCTCTAACTGTTCCTATTTGTAAGGACCAATTCCATCCTTCACCTACTTCCAGCCATACTCCTGCCTCATCCTTCCCAGGGCCGACGAGAGTATTCCCAAAATTTTTCATCTACAAAATCCCCTATCACCAAAATCACAAAAATCCGTTATTTTTATATCAGTATTCTGTCTCAAAATTCGCCGTATTTAATATAGAAGTAAAATCAAGTTTCTCCTGCACCAATCCAAGACCTATGACAAAAAAAAGTAAACATTTCCCCATCCCCTAAATATTTGTCTCCACTGGTTCCTGAAATTTGAAGTTCATACCAAATTTTCCTAATTTGTATCCACTGGCGCCTGAAATTCTAAATTCAATAAAATTATTCCTGATTTCTTAACGTTGACAACTCTATCTTCCTTCTACTGTATTAAAAAAAAATCAATGAAAAAAAATACTAGAGAAAAAATATCATTATTATTATTAATGTTATCGGATTCAAGCGTTTCAATTAAAACTCCTCAAAACAAACACCCACATTTTTTTATAGCGAACTAAGCTCCACCTCCTAGATTGCGGAGATTTCACGCACTTTTCCAAAGTCGCAGAACCCGTTCGGTCTATCTACTGACTCGAAACTGTTCAGTCTATCTACTTTTTATTTTTCAATAAAATAAATGAATTACCAATTACAATTGTCGGAAACCTTCTGTAACGCAATTATTTTCAAACTAGAAGATAAAAAAAAATAAAAAATATTTAAAAAAAAATCAATTCGCCCTCTTAACGAAATTTTCCTAACAAACCCTCTTTCAACCCCCTAAGAAAAATATCCCATCGCTGCCACCACTGTAATAAATCGCTAGTGTGGTAGGCGACGATTTCTTTGGATCGGTTCCAAACTTCACCAAAGCAACCATGAACCACTCCTAAGTCGCCCACACTAGGAAATATTCTTATAAAATGATAGCATGCTGCCACCAGGTCCGAATTGAGTTTTTAATCCGCTAAGACCATACGGATTTTAGTCAGTGGATAGCTAAAAAAAAAATGATAATACTGCATGATGCTGAACTTTTTCAGCGCTACTGGTTTTCGTGTTTCACCATCATCTTAGAGGACAGTTGTTAATTTGCAGGTACGGCCACGGCTTCACAAATGCGTGGACTTTACATAAGGGTTGAAAAAGTAAATAATAGTCGACAAAGTTCCACGAAACATTTACTAAACAAAATGCTGGGAAATAATGAACGGTGAATAATAAAAATTGTGTCAAATATAGACAGACAGTTTGAAATAATTAAACGCTTCAAATAAACCAATCCTAAAGAATAAAATGTACATTTAGTATCGGAACAATTCATAACTCCGTTAGTAATCAAAAATGAAAAAAAAGAAATAAAATCGGTAAATTGGAAAGTCACCCTCTCATAAAAAAAAATATTAAGCTTGCTCTATTATTGAGTTCCACTCGCCAACATAAAATTCCAGTTCTTTTTGTCCATCGGATACAACGAGACACTATTATTATTGTTATTAATAAAGATAGAAAAATGCGTCGAACATGTATTTAACTATTTAGATTGAATAACTGAACACCTTATCCCTATTTAAATATTATCCCTTTCACGCCCCAAAATTAGAAAACAATTTTCTCTATTATTGCTATTATTATTATTAAACGAATAGAATACCCCAAACGTATATTTAATTACTTATTTTAGTTGAATAATTGAACACCCACTTATCCCTGAAAATTAACACCCACATCATCGGCCCCATTATCGGGGGTGGCAAAAAGCCACCCTCACCGGTCGTTCGAAATCAAACCAACTCTTGTCACTAGCACTTCAACACTGACTGTCCAGCTCCAAAAGCTCGTTCTTCCGAAAAACCGAGAGCATTCTTCATAACCAACCCTCTCTGCTATTTTTAGATCGTGGCTTATCTTTAGACAGAGACCCACTAGAAATTGTTTAGTCTAGCGCGCCGTTTAACACCCCTTCATGAATTTTTACTATAAACTTTAACCCGGAGAAGTGATATCTTGAATAACCTCAGAAAATTAAATAAGACTATTCTAATACTAATATAGGACCATCTTATACAAGGCACAAGGTTATACATAAAACAGTGCACACTGTTACAGCAGCAAATGGAGGACATCCATGAACGAGTCCGTTTAAACATCCAGAGTGCCAGCGACCGAATGAAAGTGACTTATGACATCAATGCCGATGCTAGAGGATTTCAGGTTGGTTACCTAGTTTGGCTGTACAACCCGATGCGTCGCTGGGGCCTGTCACCAAAATTACGTAATTCAAGATCGTCAAGAGAATAAACGCTTTACCGAATCCGCCACAAGCCACCCATAGGTAAACCCAGGGTAATTCATTTCAACAGGTTGGCCCCTTACGCTGGGAACCATGACCAAGTCCGCACCCTCAGGCCATCAGTGGATGCGATGACATTCCAGAAATTCATGTCCTTATACTCAAATGGACAGAAAGTGTCACACGGGGTAACTCGAGGGAAGCCACGGGACCTTTTTAAAGTGCCAGTCGATTACGCCCTAGCACACTGCGTCGCAGAAGATCTTCCAATGTCCAGGGGCATCGCTGTGGTGTTCTCCAAGAAATTTGGCCAACTCCAAACACTACGAAAACAGAATCCAGAAATTGGAGGTGTGCTACAGCTGAAGAAGGGCCAGAGGAACATCTTCTACCTGGTGACCAAGAAGCTTTCCCAAGATAAACCGTCCCATGAAGATGTCTGGAGGAGCCTCACCCAACTGAAAGATACGATGGTGGACCAGAATCTGGTGGACTTGGCAATTCCAAAATTATCCTGTGGTATTGATGGGCTGGATTGGAGAGTTGTAAGAAGTATGTTGGAGACGATATTCCGATCCAGTGGCATCCAGATTTTGGATTGCTGTAATCCTATTCCACGACCTGACATGAAGAAGGTGGAGTGTTATTTCCATCGAACTTCGCGATGCAGATATGGGGAATCCTGCAAATATCGACACACTCCACGGATGACATTTCGGGACGAAATATCTCTAAGAAAGAGGCAATGTGGCGAAGTTGTTGGTGATGCCGGACCTGAACGCTCACGTAGACAGCGCCTGACAGCGAATTACTTCCGAGGTGCTTTGCTTCGAGAAGAATCTGGTCTAATCGGAGAACGTTCCTAAGGCTATTCGAGAAATATCAGGGGCATTCGGAGAAATGAACGATGAATATAAAAAGAACCACGAAGCAGAGTTGGGACAGTCAGTGAAGCGGAAGTCGAACATAAATAGTCCAGTGATTGTTATATAAATTATAGAGTATTGTGTTGAAGTTATTGAATTTGTACTTCGTCAAATAAATTATTTTATAGTGAATTTGTTTAAATAGAGTATTTCATCTTTTACTAGCACCAATATTAATATATTTTACTACAGTGGAATGGGCGAAACTTCTAAAATGCGGCCGGCAACCATGTACAGATTTCCTCCGTTCTTAAACTCATCGTTTACGCTCACCCAGGATGCTATACTCCTGGGTGTGCGCAATGAAAATTCCAACCAGAATTTGGGTAGAGTAGGAGTTCTGTATGAGTTATACTGTGTCGTCAGCAGCATCAGCTACACCCAACACCGTATAGAAGATACAGTAGTCCAGCCCATCTCTAGCGTGATTATGATTGAAATTTTTATACAGAGCACGCATATTTTTATTTTCTGTGATTTCTGCATCAATTCGGATCTCAATAATTACATTGAGTGAAAGTAACTCATTAAATCTCATCTTTTATCGAAATTTTAATTGCTCTTCGATTCAAAGATAATTTGACCTGCTTGTTGTCGAATAACTTTTCCCAAACACTAGCGCTCCATGTGGCTTTTTCCAGAATATTGAGTAATTTTGACAGTTTTGGACAAATCCAAGGGAGCTCAAAAATATTTAAGAGATGTTAAAAGTGAAAGTTTTTGAGACATCAAACCTCCACTCTGTACAATACACTATTGAGCAAAATTAAATGAAATGTTCACGTATTTTTTTTTCGTAAACACGTTAAATAAAACAAACCTCAAAACTGTACTTAATTGTTGCGTATGACTCACATCTGGTGTACAGTCGAGGATTATGGAGTGAAATTTATAAAAATTAACTTGTGACATCTATAGCATCTAGTTGTAATACCGTCATTGCCTGTAGGTACTAATTTTGAGTGGATTCCATTTAATTTCGAGAGTTTCCAGAAATCCTTTCTGACGAGTGGGTTACCACGAAACAGCTGTCAAAGGTTGGAACTCTCGGAATCAAATCGAAAAATACTCTGTTTTCACGTAATATTTATATCTATAATAAAACCCAATTAAATGAATTTCACTCAAAAGGTTCACAAAACCACGAAAATCGTTTCGCTGGACAACAGCTTCTTAAAGTGGAGAAGATAATCTAAATTACATCATTTCAGAAGATTTTTTGGGTTTTCACTGCTTGTTTCTGAAAACTAGAAAATGATTAATCTGATTTCCATAGAGAACACATCAATACTGAATGATATTTTCCAAGATATTAAAACTGATCTGTCTCCCATGAAGATTGCATTCAATTTCTATCAATATTAGTAGCAAGTAGTGAAAATCCAAAAAATTCTTCAGTAGCGAACAAACCTACTGGAAAGTAATTTATGAAATCTTACTGTTACGTTATGGAAAGGAACAGACCAGATTGGTGGTAAGTTAGTGCTATATGACAATTTTGAATATGTTATTTTTTACTAATTCATATTCTATGTTGCGGTAACCTTGCTGCAATTACTAATTATAAAAGATTACATCCATCAATCCATTCCAGTAGTTGCTGCAACATTGTCATAAGACGTCATTTTTAATATCACATTTGCAATTTTCCTGGATATTATATGCAATATTGCAGTAACCTAGCTGGAATAATTGATAATGGCATATACCATTTGTAATATTGCTGAACGTCCGTTTTAGTAGTTGCTTAACCTTTGCAGTAAGGTAGCAGAATACTTTGACTTAACATTACACATTACCATGAAAGGTTACTGAAATATTGAATGAACGTTACCTTGCTTAGTGGGCTGTGTTCTCTTGAATACTCATCGTAAATTGATTAGTGTTCAGTATACCTGATTCCAAATGAACCCTCGATAAGTAACAATATATTACTATAAAATGTAAATTTTCTTGAGACAAATGAAAATGTATGTATGGGTATGTATTATATTTAATCTAGCCTTTCCAGGAAAACATTAAAGTAGGCGTGATTTATTCAGTTGTAGTTGGTCATTAAGAGGGTTCTGAGAATTTTTTTATTCATTAATCGAAAGTATGGGTTTTGATTAATAAACTGGTAGCATATGTTGAATTTGTTTTTCCGTTCACAAAGCTGTTTCTATGTTCGGTAAGACGCTTTTTGAAGGTTCTACTAGTTTGACCAAGATGAAACATATATTAATATGGATTTTCACCAAGCATCGGCTACATCAATTACAAAGTAATATGTATGTTTTCTTACTAGATGTAAAATGGTAGTTCTAACTTTTGAGCCGATTGAATGTATCAATTCATTTTGAATTTTATTGCCAAAATACAGTTTGTCATACCGCTGCCGCTGCGTTAATTTTTATGTGTCCGTCGAACATGTTTCGACGTTCGCAATCGCGGCGTTGAAATTCGATGAACATGTACGAGGTCTATAGGGGCCTTAATAAATCGACGATTATGTACGCAGAACAAAATATCTGGCTGCGCTTGATTTTTTGCTTGACGAACAAAGGTTCGTCGTGCAAAATCGTATTGTATGGGGTCATTATTCGATGTATTCGACGGATTTTTGCCACTGACGTGCGTATTTCGTGTGAAGTTGGTGGTGAATAATAATTCATTCAGACATGAATAAACAATTAGTTGCCGAATTTTTAAAATAGTATAGAACATATACCTGTTTATGGAGCCAGTCTTTCGGCCAGACACACTCTTCTTTTTTTTTGCGAGATCGGCAAGTGCCGCCGCCACTGCTGATAGCTGGGCCTTATTCATTACGTTCGTGAACGCTGACAACCGGAAAAATCGTAGTAGGGGAAGGCGGGGCAGAAAGGGGTACTTAACGTTTGATGGTTTCACTATCACTACAATAAACAATGGTTTTACTATCACTACAATATTAACAAAAAAAAAATCATTTTGCTATCGGTGATTACTTAATATATAAATTAAGCATTCTCACCTTTTTCAACAGTTGAATAAATATTTTAAAGAAAATACTTATGAGAAACCAAAAAAGTGCATTTGGCGGGGCAGGATGGGGTTTTCAGAAATTTTACCAGAATATCTGGATAGATGTCCTGAAGTATAGTATAGTAGTAGTAGTATATGAAGTACACACAATTTTGTTATTTGTTTCATTTAAATAGCTAAAACCATTAGACAAAATCAGACAAAAATCCGCTTAGGATTGGCACTTCTCACAAACAAGCTGAAATTCGTCGTCATCGCTATCAACGTCGACACAGGTATTGTGTGCCCATTTGTGACACGCTGAAAAGGCAATCCATCCTTCAACAGACTTGGACCACTATTCACAACAGTAAAGACATTCTACGTCACTATTTTCATCTGAAGATGAATCAGAATCTACCTTTTTTTTTAATCGACACTTTCCTGGAAGAGTTTCGCTTCTCTTTCGTAATGCTACTTGCTTTATTCTCATTGCCATTAATTTTTCTTTTAACGCCTTCTTTCGTCTTTTGCGAAACCTTTTTTGCAGCTGCTGCTGCCTCTAGTTCTTCCTTATAAAATTGCTGTTTTACCTCTCTTGTGATTAGCTCTCTTAGCTGTTTGTTGAATTTTTGGAATAGGTAAAGCAACTTCTGGCGACAGACAGGGAAAAGAAGACTTCTTGTTGACATCGAAGGAACCAAATTCGTTTTGCGCTTTCCATGAAGAGGGGATTTAAAATGTCACTTGCTGATGCAGTTGGAGGAGATTCAGTAGATTTTCTTAAATTCGTTTTTTTTTTTGTAGCAGAAAGTGCTATTGAAATTGAAGATTCCGTTGGCGTCTTAGCTCTTGGTGCAGTGCAGGGATCATTGGCTGATGGAGGGGTATTGTTTGTAATGTCCGTGGTAGCAGCTGGTAAAAAATCATCTTCGGTAAAAACGTTTTCATTGGGAGGAAAAATCCCAGTTTTGCGAAGTCCGTTTATCGCTGTTCATAGTGGCTGCGTTTAAAAAGGCACTACCAAAAAGCGTGGAAATTTGAAATATAATTATTACCTTTCCTGGATTGCAACGCAGCCATTGTTAGGGGCGAAATTTAGGAAAGGAGAGCAGTGAATGTGCAATTATGTGTCACGCCTCTAACATACCCAGCAGCTCAGTAGGCGTGGATTCGACAATAAAAATTGATTTCGATAAGATTGAAATATGGGGTTAATTTTCCGGAGCGCCACGGATTTATCGCTAGTGAAAAATCCGAAACCACCCTGATGGAATGGGACAACCCACTGCACTAATATTACTAAAATATTAAACAATAGATACCTGTAAATGGTATAATAATAATATATAAATATTTAGAGGTTTTGTCTTCCCTTACGCTTAGATAACTTGGACCAGAATAAAAGAAATAGTCATGTCCCTTACTAATAAAATATATTGATCGTTACACATCCTGTATGTGCACAGTTCAGCTCACCATACAAAAGAAAATGAAATTAATGTAAAAATCAACCACCAAGATGAATTCAAGTAAATGATTGAGATTGTGATTGAGAGTATGGTATTGTATGGTATATTGTATTGTATGAATATATCAGTATGAAACCTCCAGTGAGGGCTATGCCTGTGACGTCACGATGATAGCTTACAGTTATGGATACTTACGCCTTAGGGGCAGTCTTATTCTAAACTTATCTGATACTATGTAGATATTCTCAAGCATGCCAGTTCACCAATTATTGTGGTTGTAGTTCATCAGTGCCTTGGTGTATACAGGTGCACAGTGGGTACGACACAATCAATCAAAGTACATGTACAGCTGGGACGAATAGCGAAGGAATGCTGAACAACAGATATACAGTGGGACAACCACAGTTGAGCAGGAACAATCACAGTAGTGGAACAGTGGAACAATCACATGAGTGGAACTCCAATAAACGGTAGCAGAGTAGTAGCAATAAACCGTAGTGGAGCACTACCAGCGGCGAAGCAGTAACAGTAGCAAAGTAGTAGCAGAGTGGTAGCAGCAGCAGAGCACCCTAGAATAAACCATACCAGTCTGACTTCCGATTACACTTTTATGGGACCATAAGTAGAACCCAAATGCAAATACTAACCTCTATTAAGTGGGATGGTTCTGATAACAGCTTTGATGGTCTGTTTGCTGTCTGATAGCGAGTATGTCGTTCCAGTGGTTTTACACAATGATGAAATGACTTCTAACCTCAAAAATCCGCAAAGCGAATGGAGATTTCTCAAAAATATATAGCGTCAAAAATCGCAAACAATATGAAAAACTCTCCTGATATGAATTTTCCCAAGATCCATCAACGATGATCAAACTTTAATTGGAAATCATCAAAATAGGTCAGTCACTCACCAAGATCAAATCTCCGAGCAATAAAAGATAAAGAGAGGGCTTTCCTGTCTCTTTCTTGGAAGCAACATACCCGACGTTGTTTATAAACATCAATGCTCTGATCATGTTAAAAAATAACATTATCGGATATTTCCGTTTCCACTCATTAATCAGGTTGGAATTCCGTATTGTTATTCACTCTTAACTTGGCAATCTAGTTTGTTTACATGCGTTGACAACTTATTTATCGTCTTGTCAGTTCAGTTTGGATTTGAGCCTATTTGTATAATTGTTTTAATTTAAAGTGGTAGAAATGTTGTGTTGGATTGTTGAATTGTTTTATTAGAGACCTTATCTCTGCGAAATGGCGATAACTTGTGAGGTTTGAGGGCTGAAAAAGTTATCAAGCACTAAACAAACATTCCACAAGTGAGTATCAAATCAAACCATGGGCGTCGCAGCATGGCATATACCATGTCTGATGGGCATACTAATACTAATAATACAACTACAAACTAAGTAGGGTATGCCCCTACTTAGTTTGTAGTTGTATTATTAAAGTTGATTTTTACCGATTCCCGATTGTGAGACAAAAATACACTTTTTGTTGAAATAGCTTAAAAGAAACTTTGTAGTTTGAAAAATGATTACCTATACATAAATAGGAAAATACTTGTTGTAGTAGGTACACTGAAAAATAAGTAAGTACGCAAACTAAACTCTTCAAAACCGAATTCAAATTATAAGTCACTAGCCCAATCTGCTGGGTACTGAAATGTTTTGTTCATATACAGGGATTATCACATAACCCGTTCATCAGAAGTTTTCGATGTTGCCATTTGAATAATAATGTTGCTTCCGGTTAATCCGTACGTGGACATGAACTTCTTGATTGTAAACGAAACACTGTATATCATCACAAGTTTAAAATATAATGAACGGGTTACGTAGGTATAATGATTGTGAAGACAATAATTCCATTCTCTCATATTCCTTATGATACTTTGATATTGGTTCAGATACATTATATTTTCAGGTTACCAAGCAATAGAGCAATTGCCCAGTTGTGTGGTGTGAATCACTCACTTAGAAATCCTCAGTTATCTGTTCTAACCACTTTTGGCCTCACCATATTTTCGGTCAGTTTGTAGAACTATTATCAGTAAAGGAGCATTACCAGTCTTGGCGTTTTATGATGAATCCTCATCTGATGCGATTAGGTAATATTTTTCAGTTTTCTTCAAAATATTTTTCTTACCAGTAAGAATTTGGGCGCAGTTTAAGGGTTTCCGGAGTGCAAAATTCGTACTGATTATCAAATCAAATGCTTCCTGCTCGTATCTGATTAATCATATTTATTCAATATTTCATGTTCATTGGTCCAATATGAAGTATTTTTTTCGCAAAACAACAGCAAACATGAAGTTTTTTAACAAATTCGTTCATTTAGTGGATTCCAACCCCTTCCAGCGTTGAATGATATTAAGAATGAAAGCTCTGCAACTGGCACTGTCCCCAAAGTTTGAAGTATCTTCGTCTTCTACGATGACAGCACCAGAATCATTATTCGAAATACAAAATTATCGCAAAACAAAATTATCGTAGACAGGCAAACAGGCAAACAACGAACGACAGCAACGTTGTTGCCAGTTCTTGAGCGTTCACGTGAAGTCTTGCTCATATCCCCACGAATTTCGCAACTTTTCTGTGCATAAAATGGCTACCAGTCATGCAGTACCAATCGTTGATGCAGCCATTTCATTCGCAGAAAAATTGCGAACTTTGTGAGGGTATGAACAAGACTTTACCACGTGAACGCGCAAGAACTGGCAACAACATTGCTCTCGTTTTTTTGAAAGTCGTTGACAATGTTTCACTTTGAGTAAGGTTATTCTTGACTTACATTGTCTAAAAAAGAACAAAGAAAAATTCAATTCTCTGCAATTTTATTCACGACGTTTCATCTGTTAAAATCTACAGTCATTATCAAGTGTATGATAACTTGATAACGACTTGCAATTTAATTTCTATTGTCCCACAGCAATAAGCACTACCTTTTCACATTCAAAATTGACGGATGAAAGTCTATTTTTTTAATGATCGTAAAAGAATTAGTGTATGCTGTGTTGGTACACGTAGCGTGTTGACAATTCTCACATGTACAATAATGTACAATAATGTACAATAAACAGTCATTTATTTTTGCACCTGTTACATAAATGACTATTTGTCCATTACATATTCATCATGAATTCTATTTATGAAAGAGTTATTTATGCAACCATTTAGGAAATGTTGCCATTTGTATGATAGTAAGAGTTTAATCCAAAAATTCAATGTATTAACGTAAGAACATGTTACCATTTTTTGACAACACTCGTAGAGTGTACCCAAAGGCATAGCCTGTGCGGGTACATGGCAGCTTTTATTTGCTGTGGCGCTCCAGGGCGAATTTGTTTTCATTGGAAGCGCATTCACTTTTCATCAGTAGGGAGACCTACAGCACTACTGCTGGTGGTTGGTGCGCATTCCAAGCATTAGGGTTGCAGCTAAATAAAAAACTTGCTTTCCAAACAGGAATGTGATCGTCTATCGATGCCGATACATGCGATAACAAATTTGTCTGCACCGACCGTGTCTAATTATTAATATATAAGAAAATGTATTAGCACGCCACTGGTTCTAAGCTTAGCTCCAGTTTTCAAAACAATAACAAATCTCCCCCCTCCGGGCTCGGAGGTCACCCCTAATCTACAAATCATAACAAAGGATAGCGGTATGCAGCTTTCACATCAATATGTGTTGTTTATATAGAAATGGCACCTCTATATCTTTTATTGCTCGGAGGATCAAATAAGGAAGAGGAAAATATATCTCAGACGTCAAAGTCAAAACTGTCAATATCTGACAAGGCGCTTTCTTGTTCGTTAGTGTTCGGTGGGAACAGTCCAGGAACTAACTCGAGCTACTTGGAGCTATGAAAGAACACCTCAAGATTCAGTGTTGCCAACTGAACCAAGATGAAAACGCCAGCCTCTTAATCTCAGAACCAAACACGAACAAACAAACAAAAGGTCAAGTATTCGAATGTGAAATAGGTACCTCAATGACACAAGATAGAGATAGAGTAGGAATATTACGGTTTTGTGTTCTAAGCACAAAACAATAGACTAACCATAAGTATGTTTACAAAACAACGCTGTCATACCGCAAAATAGAACAACTGATAACTGTCATTAGCTTAAGGCCGGTTCATGTCCGCTCGAACTAGTACAGCAAAGGTAAGTACTAACATTCGGAACAAGCTATACATGACAACGATCAAGTTGTCATTTTGATACAGTGGCGTACAGAGTGGAAAGTGTATATCAATGACAGATAATTTCTGATGTTATTGTATTAAAACAGAAAGGGTTTTCTAGTGCAAAATAAACCCGTAACACCATGTCCGAGCTTCATGTTCATAAAATGAAGGAAACGTCAAACGGTTGCAGTCTATGACTCGTGTGTGGTGGAAAGCATAATAATATTACACCATTCTCACGTGCATGCAAAATTAGGTCAAGATTTTTGTTATGAGTTGCATATGCTGATCTAACAAAAGAATCACTGGATTTTCTCTTGCTTTAGAAACAGCAACGAATAGTTTAAACCAATTGAAAAAAAGTTGAGTGGTTATCCATCCAGAATCACTAACTTCTACTACTGAACCAGGTGGCAAGCCTAACTCGAATGACTGTTGCTTCCGTTTTCTTGGAAAAATTAGCATAGGTGGCATGTATGCTCCAGCAGCAGAAAATCAGATTTCAGCCGTTATGGTTTCTCCTCGTTCAGCGGAAGTTAAGGTGCCTACCTGACGTTTTCCTTTTGAGGCTAAAATTTTGGTATGGCTCTTTGGATTCACAGTCAACCCCGTTTCGTCACAGTTATAGATGCGTTCACCAACTAGCTTATATGTGTCTACTGTTTCCAAAAGAAGGCGGAAAAATTGTGACACCGCATAGCTCGAGCTCCCGAAGTTGATTATGGTTTTCTTAGCGTCAAAGTAGGGTGGCGTTTTAGAAAACATTACATCCAATCCCTCCCAGCCATTTCAGATGCAGCATTAAATTATGTTGGCACTGATTTCATTTAGCTAATTGATAAGCCAAACGTCTAAAGTCAATCATGGTCAAGCCAAAAAGTCGTGATTCCATTAATTATCTTGGTGAAATTTCCCGGCAGATTTATCAACAACAAAATTTTGCTGATCCTTTCTTTTTTTCGTGACATATCTTTCTAAAGTTGTTTGGGGCACATCATGTTGTTCTGCGGCCCTCCTGTACCCCATTTGTCCAGTAACAACGGCATCAACTGCTGCGTTGACGCTTTGTCTTCCGAACATAATTTCTAACCATCTGAAAAAATACTAAATCAGGTACAAGGTACAGGTTAACGGGGCAGAACGGGGTACCCATTGTACCCCACCCCATTCCGCCCCATGTGTAACGTTTACTTTTAAAGTTAAATTAAAAAAAAAAACATGACCTATAGTAAAGCTAAAGTGATAAAAAAGTTGCTTAACAAATATTCTTTGCTCTACATAATTGAAATAGATTAATCGGATAACCAAATTACTTACGGTGGTTAATATGGGCGGCAAAGTTACAAATATAAACGAAAATTCCAGATGTACGGGTCTAACCTTTTACTCGACGTTTTACGGACAACTGGCGTACCTAACATGTAACGATGCTTAGGTGACTTTCTGTGCAATTTCGGATATTTCCCTTCACACATTCGGTTTTTTACTGGCGTACTTCGTTCTACCCTGCTACCCCGTTCTGCCCCGCCTTCCCCTATGTGGGTAAAACGGTTCCACGTACATGTTCGACGTTTGCGATCGCAGCGTTGAAATTCGACGAACATGCACAATTAACACAAAATGATCTCAGAGATAGTAATGAGCTTCACTTTCATGTTTCAGATCACATCAGTGAATCAAAAAGTGACTTCCATTACTATCGCTAAAACATCTATTCGGTGCCTCGTTGGTCATTTCAAGACATCAAATTGTGAAGCCAAATGTGACTCAAAACTAGCCTAGTGTGAGATTATATTTATACTGCGAAATCAAAAGCACATCAAGATCATTTAACATTACAATGTGAAATTGAATGAAGTGGTACTCATTTGAAAATGCGCTTCACTATCCGATTCTCTTATTTGTCACAAACACTTCAAATTTAGAATTCTATAATGAATTCATAGGTATAATTTTGTAGGTTTCAATTGTGGCTAACAGTGTAACTCGTCTGTTACTCGTACAGACTTTTCGAAAATTTCATGTAAGTATTTCAAAATCATAATGAACAGAAACTGTGATAAACAGGTTCATTTCAGAACTTCAAATTCGTTAAATATAATTTGCAAATTATATGCCGATATAACACCTCCTCATGTATCAAATTCTCTGTTGAATCAAATCACTGCCTAATCAATATTCAATTAGGAACCTGAATAAATAAGAAATATGGAAAATTCGAGATTTAAAAAATGTTTACCCTGTTTCAACCTGAATAGAAATAATACCTCAATTTTATTATCCAAAGCAATAGGTAATGAATTATGGTTTATATAACATGGGATGTTGGGAAGATAGAAAACAAATGTTGTTAAAAAATTGTTATTATTTCCGTCAACCGATTGCACCCCTACACGCAACCCTCGGGAAGTCTTCGAGAGACTTGTGTGAGCTAGGGAAGACGCAGCCCTCACCTTTTAACGTGTGATGCCATGCACGAGACCGGTGAATCGGTGGATCGAACTCAGGACCCCACGCTTGCGAGGCGTACGCTTTTACCAGCCGACCACCACGTGAGTTGATTCCAAAATATATACTTCTAATAAACAGAGCATTAAAAAAAGCAATAATTGAACCTTAATCATAACATAAACAAAATATTGAACTATTGAAAATGCAATTCCAGTTCTCTGTACAGCATTTTCTTCCCGGCGAAATCAGAACCCAACCTGAAAATGCCGAATTTCTAAAACACTGAATATACCGTTTAACTTACCGTTCTTGTCTTTGAAGAATTCTTGGGTAACAAACACACTTGAATTAACTATTGAAAGAGGAAGAATTAAACAGAACACTGAACACTAAATGCTTATAGAATATTGATAAAATGACGCCGTACCATCATCAACCCAATACAAGTTCTACACCCGACTCTCGAAAGTCTGGACAAACAACGCTCAATGCCGGTTATTTAGGTCACTGCTTCAGCAATGAAATCAAAATTCATGTCAATGTGCTTTGAAATTTTCTACACATTTTGTACCTTACAGCGATACTAACGAGAAGAAAATTTTGAACAATTCATAATATTTGGCATCACAAAGCGGTAAGTAACATCATTGTATATACGTAACTTATACTGTTACCACAATAATCAAGAAAGCGACATCGCCTAGAGGTTTTTGTTAACTGGGTGTACGAGGTCTTTGGGGGCCTTCTCACGTACATGTTCGACGTACGCGATCGCGGCGTTGAAATTCGACGATTATATACGAGGTCTATGGGGGCCTTTATACATACAGTGGAAGTATGATATAACTGGGTGGGTAAAAAACTTACAGTCTAACTCCTCTAAAATAATCTTTATTGTTGTCCAACACAGACAAATGTTTCGAAGGAATAATCCTTCATCTCCAGTGAATGAGAGGGGTAGGTTATATAGAGATCATTTCATGGTGGAAAAGTTGAATAAGTTCAGAAAATTACAGAAGTATTAAAAGTAAAATTATAATTAGCAGGTCCTAATTACGACCTGGCCGCATTGAATGTGGCCAGGTTTTCCACCCACTCTTACCCAGTCAACACAGAATGGTATCAGAGATGGTAGTGGGATTCACATTCATGTTTTAGATCACACTAGTGAATCACAAAGAGACTTCTATTATTATCGCCTAAACGTCTATGCGGTGCCCCGTTGTTCAGTTCGAGATATCAATTAAATGTGATGCAAAATGTGACATATTCCATCTATACTTCGGAATCGAATGCACATTGAGATGTAACGATGTGGAATTGAATGGACTGATACTTATTTAAAAATACGCTTCACTTCCTGATTCTGTTGCATGTATGTCCAGGAATAAAACAAATCCCACCATGTTTCAACATAAATAGAAATTCTATCTCAATATTATTATTCTTACTAATGAATTACGGTTCATTTGGAATGAAATGGTAGAAAACAAATACGAGAGTTGATTCTGTAGTAGGTGTTCGATTTTGGCATTTTTTTTGGTCCTTCGAGCCGGGTTTTGAGTTTTTCTAGTATTTCTATAGCTAGAAACAGTTATATTCGTGATTTTCAAAAAATTCAAATAAATTTTGGAATAATTTGAATGATTTTGAATGCTGATTCGAGTATCATTTCACCGCTTCAAATTGGTCATTATCAATTTCGCATAATTCATAATTATTAGCAGTCTATAAGTAGGAGTCATTATCAAGGATCACAAATTTGTATGTTAATAAAAGTACCTACTTGGCGCAGGTGGGCGCGGCTTCCGGAACTGATTGAGTGGTGAGTGTCCAAACGGTGTGCGTGTTCGGTGCCGCAGGTGAAAACAAAACAAACTAAAATTATTGATTCCACAGAACGATCAGCTGATTATTTCTGTGAAAACGCATAAAATATATTTCATTATCGCAGGCTTTATTCAAGCCAAATTAAATTTGTATTTAGTTTGGAGATTATTGTAACTTCATGAATATTTATAAACATGTCGGATAAACTCCGTAGATATAAAACGTTCAGGATGACATCCCTGAACGAAATTCAAACGCTTTACGCTCTTGCACTGAAAACCAAAATGATCATTCGCTTTTCAAAGTAAGATGCAGACTGCAGAGAGCTAGACCGTATTCGATAGGAATTTGACAAACAGCAAGGAAATGTCGTTGGTATTCTCTTGCAAGACCCAGATGCGGATTTATCAGTTGAAGATACGATTCGGGAAGGTTTTTTGAGTGATTTTTACGCTGTAAAAACGACATATTAGGATTTGTTCGAAGCTTCCAGTTCTAATCAGATATTGAATAGTACGGTAAATGCGAGTTTCGCAGCAGGAACCTCACATATGAGGTTGCCTAAACTTGAATTGACAAAATTTAGTGGGGATTACACAACCTTTTCAACTTATATAGACTTATATAACGCAATGGTACATAATAATACCTCAACAGGAAATATTGAAAAGTTTAACTATCTGGTATCATCTTACAAGGTGGGTCCACTTTCTTTGGTTCGTACTTTGCCGTTGACCGACGCTAATTATCAAATCGCTTATGCCACATTAGTCAAACGTTATTCTAACAAAAGATTGAGAGCACAAGCTCATTGGTCGCAGATTGAAAATACACAAAAAGTTAATACCGATAGTCCGGTAGCTCTTAGGAAATTGCTGGATGTATTTTCGTAAAATTTGGCAGCGCTTAAAAATTTAAAATTTCCAGTAGATAGCTGGGACTTTGTTCTGGTTATGATGATGTTAAAACGCTTAGATACTAATACCGTCACACGGTTCGAATTAGAGCACGGTTCTACTGACGTACCAACTTTTTTTGTCTCTAGAAACCTTTTTGCACAAACGTTGTACGGCATTAGATACGTTATCTCTTACTCCTCAGTCGAGTAATTATAAGAAAACCGCTAGCTCAAAAATGACTTCATTCTGTCCTAGCAACAAAACAAATTAATTTTTTGCCAACTCCAATTCTAGTATAATTCCCTGACTTGCAGTTTATGCAAGGATAATCATGCGCTTTATACATGCCCAGAATTTTTGAAAAAGTCTCCCACTGATCGCTATCATTTTTGCAAAAGTTTGCATCTATGCTTCAATTGTTTAAGTAGTGTTCATTTACCTAATACTTGTAAATCATCATCGGTTTGCCGATTTTGTTCACGTCGCCATCATACAAGTATTTGTATGAAAAATTCACATTCGCATAATTCTGGTGGAAGTAGGGAGCTTCAAGATCCTCGTCCAACCAGTACTACCAGTAATTGTTCGGTAACGGATACATCCGATTTGAATTTACAAATAACCTCAGCGCATGCGACCACGGCAGGTGTTAAGAGAAATTCCGGGGTATTATTATCAAACGCTGTGGTTGAAGTTCAAGACGGTGATGGTCATTTTCGAAAGTTAAGATGTTTGTTAGACTCTGGGAGTATGACAACTTTCGTAATCCAGAAACTTGTCCATCGATTAGGTTTACGCACAACAAAGTCATCAGTGGAAGTTAGAGGGTTGGACAATATGTGGCTATTAGCCTGGGATTACTTTGAACTTACGCTTTGTAGGACAAGCAACCCCAGTTTTCTGTACAGATGCCATCATTTTACCTAGAATTTGCGATACGTTACCTACTTCTGAAATTTCTGTTAGTGAATTGACATATCTGGCTAATATTAAATTGGCTGATACTAACTTTGTGTTACCTGGTGAAATTGATATGTTGCTCGGTGCTGACATATTTTCGCAAATCATTTTAGATGGTCGTATCTTGGGCAACGGGAACGGACCAGACGCTCTGAATACCGTCTTTGGTTACGTAATTATGGGTAAAATATTCCAGCGCTTTCTTCGTTTTTTTGTATTTCGAAAGACAATTTGTTGAATGCAAATATTAGCAAATTTTGGGAATTACAAGATATTCCAGATGCTCAGGTTGAGTCTCCTGATGATGAATTATGTGAAAACATTTTTACTGAAACCGTCTGTCGTGATGACTCTGGCTGGTTTATTGTTTCATTACCTTTTCGCGAACTCAACCCAACATTTCTAGGAAGTCGCTCGCTCGCTTTAAATAGATTTTACTCCTCAGAATGTAGACTTGTTAAACAACCGCCAATATATGCAAAGTATTCTGACTTTATGAAAGAATATCTCGCTTTAAAACATATGGAGTTGGTGAAATCTGAGGATTTGCCTATCCATTCCTATTATTTGCCGCATAGCTATGTTCTCAAGCCTGACAGCCCAACCACAAAGCTTAGAGTGGTTTTCAATGGTTCTGCCAAGTCTCTAGGTAATCGGTCACTCAATGATCTTCTATTCATGGGACCTAAACTCCAAAATGACATAAGTACCATTTTAATGAATTTTAGGTTGCACAAATACGTATTTTGTACAGACCTCAAGAAAATGTACCGAATGATTCTTGTGGATCCCAAGCAACGCGATTATCAGCGCATCATTTGGAGATTTTCTCCAGATGAACCCATAAACGATTATCATTTATGCACTGTAGACTATGGATTGAAATCCTCTCCATACTTAGCCCTGCGTGTTCTTTTAGAACTGGCAAATACAGCTGGAAAGCAATTTGCTTTAGCAGCTAATGCAATTCGCCATGATACCTACATTGATGATATTGTCACTGGTAGTACGACACTAGAATCAGCTCACGAACTGAAAAATGAGTTGATATCACTTTTCAAACTAGGAGGATTTGATTTGAGAAAATGGAGTAGTAATGAGCCATCTCTCTTATCTGATTTACCGGTTTCGCATTTGTCATTGAATCCCTTGTGCTTTGAGGATGATTCAGACAATACCTCTCTCAAAATTTTAGGTCTCCAATGGAACCCCGCAACTGATTATTTCTTCTTTTCGGTTCAACCACTAGATAGACCATGTACTAAACGCACAATACTTTCAGAATTGGCAAGGGTTTTCGACCCTCTGGGCATTTTAGCTCCATTACCTTTTTTTACCAAACATCTCATTAAAAAATTATGGATTTCAGGATTAGATTGGGACCAGCCACCCAGTAATGAGATTCTTTTAATTTGGCCTTGATATATTTCTGAACTACCTTTGCTCGCTTCGCTTAAGATTTCAAGGCATATAATTACCGACGAATGCTCTGAGTGTGAATTGCATGGGTTCAGTGATGCCTCAGAGAAGGGATACTCCGCTGTGGTTTACTTCAAAATAATATCTGATTATAGAGTTTCCACATATTTTGTTACTGCCAAATCAAAGGTTGCGCCTTACCGCCAACGAATTACTATTGCTCGTTTAGAGTTGTGTGCAGCTGCCCTTCTGGCGAAGTTAATAGTTTTCGTACTGAAAGTCTACAAGAAAGGAATGTTGTTCAACAAGATTTTTGCTTGGACGGATTTTCAGGTTGCACTTGCATGGATCAAATCATCTCCGCATAGAAGACTTTCATTGTAAATCGAATCACTTTCATTCAAGAGAAGGTTCCTTCTTGTCACTGGCACTGCGTGGAGAGTGCAGTGAATCCCGCTGACGCAGCAAGTAGGTGGTTGTTTCCTTCGCAAATTCTAACTCACATTTTGTGGTTTGAAGGACCTTCATTTTTGAAAAGTATTGGTAATTTTATATTCCTAGTTTGGAACTTAATAAAATTGCAAACGCTCCAGAAGACGAACAACGCAAAATTGTTTTGCATGGTTTTCCTGTCGAAAAACATGACTTGGATTTATTACTGACTAAACATTCAACTTTCACTTCCATGCAACGCGTACTCGCATATATCTTACGTTTCATACGGAATGTTCGCAACCCATCTGATAAAATCTCAGACCAGCTCAGTTCCTCGGAATTATATCAATCTCTTGTAACTTTTGTCAAACATACGCAAAACATAGCATTTCATAATGAATTTGAAAGTAAAGTATTCTCTAAACCGCTACGCAAGCTTAATGTTTTTTTGGATGATCAAGGAATCCTTAGAGTTGGAGGTCGCCTGGTATATTCTACCCTGACTTATGACAAAAAACATCCAATGTTATTACCCCGCTGTAGTAGTCTGACAAACTTAATTATAGACCATTACCACAAAAAGTTCTTACATCCAGGACTACGCTATGTTCATTTTTTATTGTCGCAACAATTCTGGATACTAGCTCCAAAGAGAGCCATACGATCTGTCCTGTCTCGATGTATTCCTTGTTGGAAGACGCAACCCCGCAATTTTCAGCCTCCAATGGGAAATCTTCCGCTTTTTAAAATTTCTCAATGTAAACCATTTTCTCATACAGGAGTCGATTTCGCAGGTCCCCTACAAATTACTATGAACCGTTACAGGGGCGCTAAAACTAAAGCATTTTTGTTTGTTTTTCCACAAAGGCTATCCATGTGGAATTAGCAAGCGATTTATCAGCTGATGTCTTCTTGGCTGCCTTGCAAAGATTTCTTGTACGGCGAGGCAGATGTGAACGTCTTATTTCTGATTGCGGTACAAATTTTAAATGTGCTAATGCACAACTTATCAAACTAATGGCAGATGCCGCATCCAACGAATCTATTTTGTGATCTTTTAGTGCTCCGAGTAGTCCGCATTTTGGAGGACTGTGGGAAAGAGGAGTCAGGTAAATTAGGACTCATTTGGCACGTGTTGTTGGTCACCAAATTCTTTCTTATGAGGAGATGTATATTGTTTTGGTTTTAATTGAATCCATACTGAAATCACGCCCTCTGACGCCTTTAAGTTCAGATCCTAATGATTTTTCGGTTTTGACACCCGGACACTTTTTAACTCTCGAGCCGCTTACCGCTATTCCAACCCCTGATTGGACATCTACGCAGCTCGATCGATTGTCTCGCTGGCAGTTACTACAACGTCTCCACCAAGACTTTTGGAAACGCTTTAGCAAGGAATATTTACACACATTACAGCAAAGAAGTAAATGGATTGATCCTTCCACACCTGTTACTCCGGGTACCCTAGTATTCATTAAAAATTACCAAGTTTCTCCATTGTATTAGCCCCGTGGAAGAATCAAAACTTTATACAAAGGTGCTGATAATGTATCCCGCGTAGCCGTTGTGGAAACTGCTAACGGCACGTTTCGACGGCCGCTAGTGAAATTGTGCCCACTGCCAATTTAGATTTAAGTTATGTAATTTTTTTTGTATGTTTGTGTGTCTCATACCATTCCTAGTGGTAATCACTCCTAATTCTTTAGTTTTTTTTTCAAATCATTAATTTTTGTTAAATTTTAAGTAATAAAATGCTTGGAGCATTTTGAAGTAGGGAAATGTTCGATTTTGGCATTCACCGTGTATGTGGCATTATCGGTGAATAGACAAAAAAAAACTGGCCTTTCCGACAGCGCGCATGTCGACAAGAATGACCACGATTCTACGACAGTGATACGTAGAACCGCCATTCGAAAAAGTTATCTTTTCTCCGCTGCAACACTTATAAATATGTTACTTTTCCGCATATTATTATGTTTTCATCAATTTTACTGTTGTGTGTGTATGTGCCGTAACCATCAAGAACAGCAAGGACTTCCAGGGCTAGCTCGAGAAGATAATTCAGCCGGCACCATTACTAAGGTTGATAAGTTTTTTGTTGCTTCGTTTATAAGACGCCACTATTTAGGACATCCAATTTTATCAAACATTTTCAGTAATTTCTTTCTTATTTATTATATACAGTCCATTTCAAATTCGAACCACTAAGCTATCGCAAACCCCTTTTGGGAACGCACAGTAGGTATATACTTTTCACAAACAAAAAAAAAATAACGAAATTGTCTAAATTATTAAAAAAAACAATATGCAGAAATGTAGAAAAATCTATAATTTAACTCCAATCCGCTGGACAGCATTTTCTTCGAGGCAAAATCAGTACCTATCCTGGAAATGCCAAATTCTGTAAATCACTGAGTTTACCTTTCCAAGTCCAAGACCGTTCCGGTCCTTGAAGGGATATAGTTCTTGGTAGAAATAATATTTGGGTAATGTTAATAAACATATTTGATTTAACTATACACATAATGAGAATCAAACAAAACACTACACACTATCAGAAGTACCTATGGAATATTTAAAGAATGGCGTCAACCGAATACGAATTGTTCTTGACTCTCGACTCGACAAACAATTCTGGCCATTTTGTGTCGTGATGGTAATGTTATGTTCAATTTTGTTACCAACCTAATTCCTTCTATACCGACTGAAGGGTTTATGATGGACTGTATTGTATTGCTTTGTATTTGTATTTAGTTATTTTTGAAGAATACTCGAAAAAATCTTGGAATGACTTTTTACTCTATCAAAAATACAAATTGTCAATTCTTGTCACTTTGTCATAACATCATTTTCAAATACTAGGTGATGCTGAACAACAATCGGAAATTAGTAAAAATTATGCAAATCGTAATAAGAAAAATAGTTCATGAACACCGACAAAATCGCAATGAAACCAAAATTCATGTTAATGTGCTTCTCAATTTTATTCACATTTTGTGCCTCAAAGCGACACTAACGAGAAGAAAATTGTGAACAATTCATAACATTTGGCATTTGGTGGTAACAGTGATCTCTAAATGCAACTCATTTTGTTAGCATAATAATTAGGAAAGCAACATCTCCTAGATGTTTGTGTCAACTGGGTAGCATAGTAACCTAACCCTTAGATGATATTTAAAAAAAATGTTTTGTCCGTTAACCAGCTGTCGTCCCCTTACGAACGGCAGCCCTCAAAAGTCGAAACTTGTGCGAGCCAAGGATTAACGAGGTCTTACCTTTTAACGTGCGATTCCTAGCATGATCCGAGGAGAATATCGAAAGGAGGTCCGTTGGTCACCCATCCAAACCATGGCCTCGCCTAGCGTTGCTTGGCTTCAGATATCGGTGAACCGGTGCTCTCCGTTCGAGCTATCCCCGCGGATCAGTTGATATATAGTTGATAAGATCCGATAATTTTTATGGGAGTCACTCTTTTCGTGTCTGTTCAGCACTAGTGACGAATTTTTCCAATCAGAACATCCTTCCATATTAGACAAGTTGATCAAAGACTTACCAAAAAGTTTGCAACAGAAACAGTAAACCGCATCTCTTGTTGTTGAGTGAATCAGCCACTCCCTGTATTCGTCTCCATTGGTCAGGTTGAGGGTCATTTTCCGTCAAAAATCTTGCATCTGCGGATGTAGGTTATTATTTCAGGCCACTCTCCAGGGTCATCAGATATCACGGTGGAGTTAGAAATTAGTAATGTTGCCGCTGCTGGAACGTATTCAGTATGATGTTCTTGGGTTCTATTTATATCATTACCATCAGAAACAAATGAGGATCTTGGGGCTGAGGAACAACTATATAGGGCGAGCATCGTCGGTATCGTCAAGCCCAGGAAGAACATTTATTTCTGAGAGTTGGAAATTATGTATATTTATTTGGCCAATCACCCACCAAACCAACTCGGTTTTATTTAACTTCAGTATTCCGTGAAATCTGGAAGACGTACGCCAATGATAATACAATAGTAAGTTACCATAATAAATGATTACATTACCAGGCACTAAGTCGATGCACAACACTTTATACATTAGAAGAAATGTTTATACATACAACAACTAAGAGCTGCCTTCATTCACAGCGAAATAACCTAAGTCAGAATATATCGAATCGACAGAACAACAAATAAGCAAGTGAGTTTTTTAGATAGTGCCATAAAAACAAGAGATAATACATTCATTTAAGGTATACGGACATTCTTCCTCCATCTATGGGTTGGCCATGGAAACGCTAATAATGCGAGGGTAGGTAACTGGTAAAAAGCCAATATAACCGATTTGGAATAATTACATATACAGGGCGTTCTGCTTCATCAGCCCCCCCCCCAGAGACTCTTGACGAAACGATGACAGCAAAAAGTCTCTCCAACTTCACCCGGACTACTCGCGATCAGGGACATGGAACGGCCTCAGATGGCTAGCGTGAAACGTTCCACGTTCAACGCCATATATTCAAGAACATATGTGGCGAAACTTACAGCTTTCTTTATTCCATATGGCCCCGTGAACAAGAGCATCATTTTCTTTGCTTCTGAATTTAATGCTGAAGACACCGGATCCGAGCGAAGAAGTACTAACGCCCCGGGCTCAAATTTAGGAAAAGGCCTATCCGAGTAAGTCGCCGCGCGACGAGCAGCCTTTCCCAATAAAGTCTCTCGGGCTAAGATAAGCTTTCCTTCCGTTGAAACGCTTTTCGATTCCGAACGCGGCCCCTTTAACGTCGTAGGTATACAATAATTTTTTTCGCCGACCTGTAATTCGCTAGGCGTATAACCGGTAGATTCGTGCACGACATTGATAAGGAAATATTCGAAGTTTTTAATTTCGAATGCCCATCTAGTATTCTGAGAATGGCAGTAAACATGGCATAACCTGCACAACTCTCGCATAACTCTTTCTGAGCTATTTGCCTGAGGATGGCGCACTGAACTATGAGTGACTTCCATACCAAGAGAGGTCAGGGTATTTTTCCAAGTTGCCGAAGTGAATTGGGTGCCGTGATCAGATATTTTTTTAGGGCGGCCAACTTTTGTAAAATAATCTAAAATCAAACGATTCAAACAGGCACGAGTAGTGGCTCTTTTTAAGGAATACAAGGCCACAAACTTCGAGAATGTGTCTAACACGACCAACAGAAAAGTAGTCCCCCCTCTACTTCGTGGCAAAAGACCATACAGATCGAGAGCCACGAATTCGCCCTTCGTTGTCGGAACGACCGGGTGTATCGCCGGTTTTGGCAAGGTAGTATGTTTCGTCTTTTGACATACCTCGCAAGCACGCAATACTCGTTTTATGTCCGAGTACATGTTAGCCCACCAAACTTCACTTTTCAATGAACACCAGGTCTTGTAGGTGCCAAAATGCCCTATACATTCGTGAAAATATTTACAGAATTTATCGCTCAAGGACTTTGGAACACAAAGTAAATAAGGTTCATCTTAGGCTTTCCTAAAATAAAGAAGTTCTTTATGTATGACAAATCGAGCCTGCAATTTTGGATCACTCTGTAGGTTTAAAACAATATCGTTAAGCTTGGCATCGTACTTCTGGTGTTTCTTGAAATCTTTCAACAATTTCAGAAATTCGGTGGCTAATCGGAAATTTGACAACACTTTGAAACATTTATCCATGGAAGCCGGTACGCATGATCCACAAAAACGCGACAATGCATCCGAAACTTATAACATATAATAATTTTCAGCTGCAGGTACATATTTAAAATCAAACGTATATTCCTGCAAAGCGAGTGCCCAGCGCGTTATACGTTGGGACAATAATCTACATTTATTCAAATACGTTAAGGCACGGTTGTCGGTATACAGGGTGAACTTCCTACCAAGTAGGTAAACCCGAAAACGATGTAATGCCCAAACCGCTCCTAATACTTCCTTTTCGGTGCCGCTGTAACAGGTCTCCCGCGGAAGCAACACTCTGCTAGACCAAGCGACGACTTTTTTTTCATTTACAGCCCATTGGAAAAGATGAGCACCTAAAGCCGTGTCACTAGCAACCACCTGTACATGCCATTCAAGTTCAGGGTTGGGGTGGTACAGCATAGTGGCTTCGCACAATAGTTTCTTGACCAGTTCGAATGCGTTTTGCGCGTCAAAGGTTCCGACGATCTAGCAAAATTTGGGCAAAACGGCCTATCGTAATTGCATAAACCCAAGAATTTTTGCAACTCTTTCGCGTTTTTCGGTGTCCGATAATCATTTGTCGCTTGAACGCGATCTCTACTAGGGGCGACGCCGTCTGGGGTTAAATTATAACCAACAAATTTCAATTCAGATCTAAAAAAACAACATTTTTTCAATTTTAGTTTCAATCCGGCTTCGTTCAGTTTATTAAAAATTTTCTTCAAATGCGAAATGTGTTGATCAAATGTATCTGACATTACGAGCAAATCGTCGAGATAAAATCATTGAATTCCGCACCGAAAATCAAACTAATACATCTAACGAAAGCTGAAACGGCCGTAGAAATGCCAAAAGGCATTCTGCAAAATTGATAGGTTTTGCCACCACTCATGAAACCAGTATACTTTTTAGATTCTTCAGTAAGCGGAATCTGATAATACCCCATGGTTAGATCCCGGGTGGACATGAATTTTCGCCCCGACATTGTTAACAAAATCTCCTCAATTGGTGGGGGCAACTAATATTCCTTCCGCATAAGTTTATTGAGATGACGGGCATCTAAACAAATTCGGACACTGTTATCTTTTTTGACAGTCGTCATGATTGGAGATACGTAGGGAGTAACCGCCCGCTCGATAACCCCCCAGCTTTCTAGATCTGGTAGCGTTTTCTCGACGAGGCCGCGATGAGCTATGGGCAGGGCATAAGGTTTGATAAAAATATCTTTATCCTCAGTTAATTTTATATCGTGATAATACTTATCCGTCAACCCCGGTATATTAGAAAATGACATTTTGTTTTGTCTTATAAATTTTCCGAAAAATTCTTTCTGTTGAAGGTTTAACCCTGTACATTGGGAAACTATTTCGGAAAAATCATCTTCGCCAAACTCTGACGTCGATATGTAAGAAACAAAAACCGCTTTATCGGAGGAAATTAACCGGGCCTTAACGCTATCCACGGATTCATACTCGTGCAAAAAACGGCTCCCTCAATAATAACAAAAAAGTTGTTATTATTGTCTATAATACAATTGAAACGTTCACTCACGAAATCAATATTAACATTGAAAACCCTAAGAAAATCTATACCTAAAATAACTGGATAGATTAAACCGCTAACCAGAAAAAACTCGTGTTCGAAAACGTGGCCTTCAGCTTTGAAAGATAACCAGCATTGGTGTTCAACTTTCTTCTGTTTACTTTTGAAAGCGCCTATGACTTTCACACCGCTGCACGGAAATGTCGGAATAATATCATGATAGTCGCTGAATTGAGCCCAAACTTCATCTGAAAAACACGAAATTTGCGATCCACTATCTATCAACGCGGGGTATGGCAAACCGTAAATAGAAATTTCTATCTGAGGCAGCCTGAAAGTTTCGCTAGTATGGTCTAGGTCACAATAATTTTCGTCAAGTTCTTCCCGGGGGGTTTTCAAAATCAAATCGTCCCTATTCGAGGAATTCCCCGCCGTTGGGCCTATTGGGGGGAATGTACTCGTTTTCCGAATGTTCTTCCTCTACTTGCAAATTAGACACCTGTCTGCGATTTTTTTCGAATTCAGGCCTAGTTTCTTTTTTATAAAAATTTCTTTGATCAAAATTACCTTTGCTACTATTCGGTACCTGAAAATATGGGAAATGGCTTGAACTTTGATCTTTTGATTTTCTATCGAAATAATATTCTGCTTGTCGTAACTTATCAAGTGCATTTTGAAAATTAGATGATCCAATTAATGATGAGGATACATTCGGCGGAAAATGTCTTGCAATAATTTGTATTAATAATTCCGGTTCGTACGGTGGATTTAAATATTTAGTCTGGAAAACGTAGAAATTGAAATGGTCTACAAATGTGCCATCTCTCTCCGAATAACGAGCCGACTCTAATTTTAATTTTACCTCCAATTGTTTAGTGGCTCCCCAGAAATGGCTGATGAATGCCGTTTTGAATTCACTATAAGTAATAAAGGTAGTTAGGTAAGCATCGGCCCATAATTTTGCCTTTTTGATGAGTGTACCAAAAAAACAAAATTCGCATAAGGCAAATTCTGCACGTTGAACCCATTTTCTAACAAATTCAAGAATTCCACAGGATGAACAAAATCGTTATCAAAAATCGGCACATTTTTAATCAATTCATTTTGTACCCTATCGTTCATTCCACTACTTGAATCACCCGCGACAAAATCGCTCGAAAGTCTCTGGTTCTGCATTTGTTGAACGACTTCAGCGACGAGCCTTGTTATGCCTTGTGGTGTAAACAAAGGGATCGTAGGTTCTTCAACGAGGCGAGAACCTGGTGGTCGAAACACATTTGCAGAAGGCGTGGGTGCCACGTTAGGTAAGAAACCATTTGGGGGCGGAGCAGAAAAAGGAAAATATACGGGCCTATCTCGTTCACTGATGATGGGTGTAGGGTGATGAAGGGGGACCTCGGGGGCCGCCTGGGGTACTCTACCAAGATTCTCCCTCGTTTCGGATCGTTGCCCTTCCTTTCGTAGCTGTTCCACACGTTGTCCCAAACTGTTGAATATAGTCGCCCTTCGTCTCAAATTATATGAGTTTTCTGGACCTGATGGTGTGTTAGGATGCGATTGGTTCATAATTTCCAAATTTCGGGCCCCACGTTGGGTGCCAGATGTAACAGAATTTCCTCAGGGGGTGTTTCGGGGACGAAATAATTTGAGAGTTGGAAATTATGTATATTTATTTGGCCAATCACCCACCAAACCAACTCGGTTTTATTTAACTTTAGTATTCCGTGAAATCTGGAAGACGTACGCAAATGATAATACAATAGTAAGTTACCATAATAAATGATTACATTACCTGGCACTAAGTCGATGCACAACACTTTATACATTAGAAGAAATGTTTATACATACAACAACTAAGAGCTGCCTTCATTCAGAGTGAAATAACCTAAGTCAGAATATATCGAATCGACAGAACAACAAATAAGCAAGTGAGTTTTTTAGATAGTGCCATAAAAACAAGAGATAATACATTCATTTAAGATATACGGACATTCTTCCTCCATCTATGTGTTGGCCATGGAAACGCTAATAATGCGAGGGTAGGTAACTGGTAAAAAGCCAATATAACCGATTTGGAATAATTACATACACAGGGCGTTCTGCTTCATGGTTTCAAATATTTATTCACAGAATCAGCTAATTTTCCTTTTTTCCATTTTCTGCTGTCTTTGTTGGCGGTACTGATAACTTGACAATCATTTCCTTTTTTTTCCTTTTCCTTAAAATAGAAACTGTCATATTGTTAGCAATCTTATTTACATTTTTGATATAGGATAATATGTTACATGGTGAACTATATGAAAAAATGTTGTTTTACATCTGTCTTCATCAACAAATTGGATTACATTTTTTAAACAGCCTATACAACATTTGTTGACGATAAATATGTATTAGTATGTATTACAAGACCTTAAAAAAATACCTAAAAATACTTCACAATTAGTAATTGGTAGTTGCAAGGTAAAATTATTAGCCATATTGTTAATTGCCGTTGATGGGAAAAAATTCAGATGACAAATATCTCGAAATCTAGTTTTAATAATAATAATAATAATAATAATAATAATAATAATAATAATAATAATAATAATAATCATAATAGTAATAATAATAATAATAATAATAATAATAATAATAATAATAATAATAATAATAATAATAATAATAATAATAATAATAATAATAATAATAATAATAATAATAATAATAATAATAATAATAATAATAATAATAATAATAATAATAATAATAATAATAATAATAATAATAATAATAATAATAATAATAATAATAATAATAATAATAATAATAATAATAATAATAATAATAATAATAATAATAATAATAATAATAATAATAATAATAATAATAATAATAATAATAATAATAAATAGGCAGGGGGGTCAACCAACACCTAAGGCCCTGGTGAGTAGCGACACCACCTACCCGAGCAAAGGATGCAAAATCGGACCGGCAGCTCATGCGCATCCGGGAGGGAAAAAGCAACTTTCCCTCCGGTGTCGGCCGTGGGTTTACTGGGTTAACCCCCCAGTAAACTCTACCACTCGGTTCCGAACGATCGAGGAAGAGGCCCCCACAACCGACCCCCTCGGATTAGGGGTCATAGGCAAGGTGGTGGGGCCTACGATGATTTGCCAAACGATGACGACCGCGATAACAACGGACGCTTTGAGTGGACGGACGAATTAAGAGACGGACTTCTGCATTGCTACGAGAGCAGTGAGCCCGCCCGGAGAGGATACATGGCGAGAATGCATGCTCTGTGGTGTGAGAGACACCCAGAGCATGCAGCGTTTTCCGCACAAAATCTCAGGGATTATGTATCCCATCTTCGGGCTCGAGGCTACGTTAGAGCTCCTCCTCAGCCAGTTATCGAAGTGGCAGATATGCCACCTGTCGGTTTGGCTGTGGAAGAGAATCGCATTGTTCCACTGATGGAGGATATCAGAACCCGCAGGGCGCTTCACAATATGAAGCCCCTGAAGCCGCAAGAACCGGCACGGGTGGATGCGGAGATTGGCGATATTCTTCCAGAAGAGGCTGACATCTGGCAGATCAATTCTGTCGTGTACGACGCCGCTCATGCTCTATCCCAAACGGAGAGGAGGGACACCACCGCTCTGGTAAGAAGGCATGAACGACGTGTACACAAGATGGAAGCCAAGATCAAGTCGGCGAGACAACACGCGTCTCGTATCCAGTGTGTGGTGGACTTCGTGGAGGCCAATAGGCCTTTCACGCTCGCAGTGCGGCAAATTGCCGCAAAATTGAGACGAGCTCACCACACATTAAATCAAGGTGTGCTGTTCACCATCAAACAGCACTGCCTTGATAGGATACGAATGCTAGTGGCTGCAAAGAAGTCACTAGTGAGGCGGGCGAGAGGTATCGCGGAAAACATAAAGTTCCGCGATAAACCTTCTCGCTTATTCCAAGAGCCTCCACGTGTTGTCGATAACCCGCCGGCTGCAGATCGGGTGGAAACATTCTGGAAGAATATCTATGAGTATCCGCAACCACTCAACGTAGATACTCCAGCCCTAGCGCAGTTCGAAGCATTTTGCAGGAGGCTTCGGCAGCCTGAGCTCAATGATCTGCGCATTCCGATAACCACGGAAGAAGTACGAGGGGCCCTAAAAGGCTCTAAGAATTTCGCTGCTCCAGGCCCTGATGAGTTGAATAACTATTGGTGGAAAAAGTTTCCAACAACCCACCGCCATCTGGCCAGAGTTTTCAACTCATGGCTAGATGGGGAGCAGCAGATTCCGGAGTGGTTTGTCGAGGGGCGAACCGTGCTCATCCCCAAAAACGGAGATTTGTCTGATCCAAAGAATTACAGGCCGATAACATGCTTGAATGCGTGTTATAAGGTGTTTACGCGCATCTTATACACGCGCATTCTCTCCGCAGTTGATCCGGTGTATGAACGGATAAATGAGCAAAGAGGGTCAAAGAAAGGGGTCGCCGGGTGCAAGGAGAACCTTCTCATCGATAGATGTATCACGCAGGACTCCGTGCAGTATAAGCGTAACCTTTCGATGGCCTGGATCGATTACCGCAAGGCATTTGATACAACATCACATGAGTTAATCATGCATTTGCTCAGATGCCTTGAGGTACCCGACCAAATAGTGGGATGCATTGGACAACTGATGCCGCTCTGGAGGACTCGCTTCACCATAAGATCTGGTAGAGACATAGTCCAAACAGAGCAGGTCATCATTAGAAGAGGTGTGTTTCAGGGAGACTCCCTCAGCCCTCTTCTCTTCTGCATCTCACTATTGCCATTGTCCGTTGCACTCAGGAATACCCGTGGGTACAACTGCGGCACCCCCAGCAACCGGAGGCATAATGTCACCCATCTATTTTACATGGATGACCTCAAATTGTATGCCTCTGGAGAAAGGGACCTACATCAGTCCCTTAGGGTGGTGGAAGAATATACGCATGCTATCGGTATGGAATTTGGGATCGACAAATGTGCCACGGTTCATCTCAAAAGAGGACGATGCGAGGAATACGGAGAGGATGTCCAGCTCGTAGACGGAAGCATCCTACATCATCTGGATGCCGGAGAGACTTATACCTAACTTGGGGTGGAACAACGCCGCTCCCATGAGGTATTTGCAGTTAAAAACTCTCTCCGCGGTAAGTATCAGCATAAACTCCGACAGATCTGGTCATCAGAACTGTCGGGGAAGAACAAAGTTGCTGCAACTAATATGCTTGCTGTTCCGATCCTTCTTTACTCTTTCGGAGTGATAAAGTGGACTAAGGAAGAGCTGCGACAACTTGACGTTAAGACTCGCAAAATGATGCATCTCAATAGGAGCTTGCATCCTAAATCGTCCGTTCCACGGTTATACTTTCCCAGACAACGGGGAGACCGTGGACTTTTGAGTTTGGAGTGTCTGCATAACAGAATGGTTCTGGATGGGGCCTGTAAAGTCATCAGGAGTTCAGATCCCCTTCTCTGCATGGTTCGCGACCATGAGAAAGCAGGGATTGGAGCATTCCTTTTTAAGGCAGCTACCCGTGCGGCCGATGAACTCGGTCTCGTTTTCGACACTGAACGGGCTAACCCAAACTCTGTCACCGAGTTGGGACCCGTTCAGCAAAAAGCTCACATAAAATCTGCGGAGACAGAGGTCCTGCTACAGCTACATATGGATAAGCCAATGCATGGTGTCTTCTTTCATAACATCGAAGACCTTGGCTTATCCAAAAGCTTGACCTTTGCCTTCCTCAGGTCGAGTGAGCTAAAGTCGGAGACCAAGGGATTCATAATGGCCTGCCAGGATGGTGTCTTCAACACCCTTGTCTACCGTAGTCGCGTGATGGGTATAGACGTCCCTGACATCCGATGCAGGGCATGTCGTGGGGCACCTGAGACCGTAATGCATTTGCTATCAGCATGCCCATCTTATGCGGTCTCAGGCTATATCCACAGGCACAACGCGGCGCTACGAGTGTTGTACTACCACCTACGACACTCGTACGGTATAGACGAGACACCGGTGTTGCCTTATGCTCCGGGGGATATTGAGTCCGTGGTGGAGAATGAGAGATGCCGAATCTATTGGAACTACTCATTCCCCACCCTCAGGCAAATACAAGCCAATAAGCCTGATGTTGTCCTCCTCGACCACCAAAGTAGAACGATATTCGTCATGGAGTTTTCCGCTCCAGGCGAAATGAATATCGTTCGAAAAGAGGAGGAAAAACGGACTAAATATCGGGATCTTCTCTTTGAACTCCGCAGGTTATATCCGGACCATTCTGTCAAAATGGTGGTTCTGATTATAGGAGTCCTTGGTGGAATGATGGACACACTGCTCTCTAACTTGAAAATAATACCGGCTTGCCGTAATATGGCAGAAATCTTAGCAGCAAGAATGCAGAAGGCCGTTATACTTGGTTCGCTCCGTCTACTCAGGGCACACGATTCTCGGACCCAATAATTACTCACCCTACGGACGTAGGGAGTGGTTATTGGGGTTAACGACACCAGCGCGCCCTCCGGATGGGTCGGAGCACCGGAGACAGGGCCTGACTGGTACACTCCTAAGATAATAATAATAATAATAATAATAATAATAATAATAATAATAATAATAATAATAATAATAATAATAATAATAATAATAATAATAATAATAATAATAATAATAATAATAATAATAACAATAATAATAATAATAATAATAATAATAATAATAATAATAATAATAATAATAAGGGCGGGGATTAGCGCAGTGGTTAAGCGCTCGCCTGGTAATCGAGAGATTGCAGGTTCGATTCCCAGACGGTGCGATCTTTTTTCATTTTCAGATGTGAAAGTCTGAATGACTGAGGCTCGTGTCGGCTGGGAATAATCCTCCACGATTCACTGTTGCGTTAAAAATTAACAGTGCTGCTCCTAAAGTGGCGTATGGAGTTAGTAACAAGGCCTATCCAGAACACATGGCTAATGACCATAGCAGTCGATGCCAACACCAAAGAAAAAAAAAAAAAAAAATAATAATAATAATAATAATAATAATAATAATAATAATAATAATAATAATAATAATAATAATAATAATAATAATAATAATAATAATAATAATAATAATAATAATAATAATAATAATAATAATAATAATAATAATAATAATAAATAAGGCAGGGCGGTCAACCAACACCTAAGGCCCTGGTGAGTAGCGACACCACCTACCCGAGCAAAGGATGCAAAATCGGACCGGCAGCTCATGCGCATCCGGGAGGGAAAAAGCAACTTTCCCTCCGGTGTCGGCCGTGGGTTTACTGGGTTAACCCCCCAGTCAACTCTACTACTCGGTTCCCAACAATCGAGGAAGAGGCCCCCACAACCGACCCCCTCGGATTAGGGGTCAAAGGCAAGGTGGTGGGGCCAACGATGATTTGCCAAATGATGACGACCGCGATAACAACGGACGCTTTGAGTGGACGGACGAATTAAGGGACGGACTTCTGCATTGCTACGAGAGCAGTGAGCCCGCCCGGAGAGGATACATGGCGTGAATGCATGCTCTGTGGTGTGAGAGACACCCAGAGCATGAAGCGTTTTCCGCACAAAATCTCAGGGATTATGTATCCCATCTTCAGGCTCGAGGCTACGTTAGAGCTCCTCCTCAGCCGGTTATCGAAGTGGCAGATATGCCACGTGTCGGTTTGGCTGTGGAGGAGAATCGCATCATTCCACTGATGGAGGATATCAGAACCCGCAGGGCGCTTTACAATATGAAGCCCCTGAAGCCGCAAGAACTGGCACGGGTGGATGCGGAGATTGGCGATGTTCTTCCAGAAGAGGCTGACATCTGGCAGATCAATTCTGTCGTGTACGACGCCGCTCATGCTCTATCCCAAACAGAGAGGAGGGACACCACCGCTCTGGTAGGGAGGCATGAACGACGTGTACACAAGATGGAAGCCAAGATCAAGTCGGCGAGACAACACGCGTCTCGTATCCAGTGTGTGGTGGACTTCGTGGCGGCCAATAGGCCTTTCACGCCCGCAGTGCGGCGAATTGCCGCAAAATTGAGACGAGCTCACCACACATTAAATCAAGGTGTGCTGTTCACCATCAAACAGCACTGCCTTGATAGGATACGAATGCTAGTGGCTGCAAAGAAGTCACTAGTGAGGCGGGCGAGAAGTATCGCGGAAAACATAAAGTTCCGCGATAAACCTTCTCGCTTATTCCAAGAGCCTCCACGTGTTGTCGATAACCCGCCGGCTGCAGATCGGGTGGAAACATTCTGGAAGAATATCTATGAGTATCCGCAACCACCCAATGTAAATACTCCAGCCCTAGCGCAGTTCGAAGCATTTTGCAGGGGGCTTCGGCAGCCTGAGCTCAATGATCTGCGCATTCCGATAACCACGGAAGAAGTACAAGGGGCCCTAAAAAGCTCTAAGAATTTCGCTGCTCCAGGCCCTGATGGGTTGAATAACTATTGGTGGAAAAAGTTTCCAACAACCCACCGCCATCTGGACAGAGTTTTCAACTCATGGCTAGATGGGGAGCAGCAGATTCCAGAGTGGTTTGTCGAGGGGCGAACCGTGCTCATCCCCAAAAACGGAGATTTGTCTGATCCAAAGAATTACAGGCCGATAACATGCTTGAATGCGTGTTATAAGGTGTTTACGCGCATCTTATACACACGCATTCTCTCCGCAGTTGATCCGGTGTATGAACGGATAAATGAGCAAAGAGGGTCATAAAAAGGGGTCGCCGGGTGCAAGGAGAACCTGCTCATCGATAGATGTATCACGCAGGACTCCGTGCAGTATAAGCGTAACCTTTCGATGGCCTGGATCGATTACCGCAAGGCATTTGATACAACATCACATGAGTTAATCATGCATTTGCTCAGATGCCTTGAGGTACCCGGTCAAATAGTGGGATGCATTGGACAACTGATGCCGCTCTGGAGGACTCGCTTCACCATAAGATCTGGTAGAGACATAGTCCAAACAGAGCAGGTCATCATTAGAAGAGGTGTGTTTCAGGGAGACTTTCTTAGCCCTCTTCTCTTCTGCATCTCACTATTGCCATTGTCCGTTGCACTCAGGAATACCCGTGGGTACAACTGCGGCACCCCCAGCAACCGGAGGCATAATGTCACCCATCTATTTTACATGGATGACCTCAAATTGTATGCCTCTGGAGAAAGGGACCTACATCAGTCCCTTAGGGTGGTAGAAGAATATACGCATGCTATCGGTATGGAATTTGGGATCGACAAATGTGCCACGGTTCATCTCAAAAGAGGACGATGCGAGGAATACGGAGAGGATGTCCAGCTCGTAGACGGAAGCATCCTACATCATCTGGATGCCGGAGAGACTTATACCTACCTTGGGGTGGAACAACGCCGCTCCCAAGAGGTATTTGCAGTTAAAAACTCTCTCCGCGGCAAGTATCAACATAAACTCCGACAGATCTGGTCATCAGAACTGTCGGGGAAGAACAAAGTTGCTGCAACTAATATGCTTGCCGTTCCGATCCTTCTATACTCTTACGGGGTGATGAAGTGGACTAAGGAAGAGCTGCGACAACTTGACGTTAAGACTCGCAAAATGATGCATCTCAATAGGAGCTTGCATCCTAAATCGTCCGTTTCACGGTTATACTTTCCCAGACAACGGGGAGGCCGTGGACTTTTGAGTTTGGAGTGTCTGCATAACAGAATGGTTCTGGATGGGGCCTGTAAAGTCATCAGGAGTTCAGATCCCCTTCTCTGCATGGTCCGAGACCATGAGAAAGCAGGGATTGGAGCATTCCTTTTTAAGGCAGCTACCCGTGCGGCCGATAAACTCGGTCTCGTTTTCGACACTGAACGGGCTAACCCAAACTCTGTCACCGAGTTGGGACCCGTTTAGCAAAAAGCTCACATAAAAGCTGCGGAGACAGAGGTCCTGCTACAGCTACATATGGATAAGCCAATGCATGGTGTCTTCTTTCATAACATCGAAGACCTTGGCTTATCCAAAAGCTTGACCTTTGCCTTCCTCAGGTCAAGTGAGCTAAAGTCGGAGACCGAGGGAATCATAATGGCCTGCCAGGATGGTGTTTTCAACACCCTTGTCTACCGTAGTCGCGTGATGGGTATAGACGTCCCTGACAACCGATGCAGGGCATGTCGTGGGGCACCTGAGACCGTAATGCATTTGCTATCAGCATGCCCATCTTATGCGGTCTCAGCCTATATCCACAGCCATAACACGGCGGTACTACCACCTACGACACTCGTACGGTATAGACGAGACACCGGTGTTGCCTTATGCTCCGGGGGATATTGAGTCCGTGGTGGAGAATGAGAGATGCCGAATCTATTGGAACTACTCATTCCCCACCCTCAGGCAAATACAAGCCAATAAGCCTGATGTTGTCCTCCTCGACCACCAAAGTAGAACGATATTCGTCATGGAGTTTTCCGCTCCAGGCGAAATGAATATCGTTCGAAAAGAGGAGGAAAAACGGACTAAATATCGAGATCTTCTCTTTGAACTCCGCACGTTATATCCGGACCATTCTGTCAAAATGGTGGTTCTGATTATAGGAGTCTTTGGTGGAATGATGGACACACTGCTCTCTAACTTGAAGATAATACCGGCTTGCCGTAATATGGCAGAAATCTTAGCAGCAAGAATGCAGAAGGCCGTTATACTTGGTTCGCTCCGTCTACTCAGGGCACACGATTCTCGGACCCAATAATCACCCACCCTACGGACGTAGGGAGTGGTTATTGGGGTTAACGACACCAGCGCGCCCTCTGGATGGGTCGGAGCACCGGAGACAGGGCCTGACTGGTACACTCCTAAGGAAAAAAAAAAAAAAAATAATAATAATAATGATAATAATAATAATAATAATAATAATAATAATAATAATAATAATAATAATAATAATAATAATAATAATAATAATAATAATAATAATAATAATAATAATAATAATAATAATAATAATAATAATAATAATAATAATAATAATAATAATAATAATAATAATAATAATAATAATAATAGTAATAATAATAATAATTAGGGGTCAAAGGCAAGGTGGTGGGGCCAACGATGATTTGCCAAATGATGACGACCGCGATAACAACGGACGCTTTGAGTGGACGGACGAATTAAGAGACGGACTTCTGCATTGCTACGAGAGCAGTGAGCCCGCCCGGAGAGGATACATGGCGAGAATGCATGCTCTGTGGTGTGAGAGACACCCAGAGCATGCAGCGTTTTCCGCACAAAATCTCAGGGATTATGTATCCCATCTTCGGGCTCGAGGCTACGTTAGAGCTCCTCCTCAGCCGGTTATCGAAGTGGCAGATATGCCACGTGTCGGTTTGGCTGTGGAGGAGAATCGCATTGTTCCACTGATGGAGGATATCAGAACCCGCAGGGCGCTTCACAAAATGAAGCCCCTGAAGCCGCAAGAACTGGCACGGGTGGATGCGGAGATTGGCGATGTTCTTCCAGAAGAGGCTGACATCTGGCAGATCAATTCTGTCGTGTACGACGCCGCTCATGCTCTATCCCAAACAGAGAGGAGGGACACCACCGCTCTGGTAGGGAGGCATGAGCGACGTGTACACAAGATGGAAGCCAAGATCAAGTCGGCGAGACAACACGCGTCTCGTATCCAGTGTGTGGTGGACTTCGTGGCGGCCAATAGGCCTTTTACGGCCGCAGTGCGGCGAATTGCCGCAAAATTGAGACGAGCTCACCACACATTAAATCAAGGTGTGCTGTTTACCATCAAACAGCACTGCCTTGATAGGATACGAATGCTAGTGGCTGCAAAGAAGTCACTAGTGAGGCGGGCGAGAAGTATCGCGGAAAACATAAAGTTCCGCGATAAACCTTCTCGCTTATTCCAAGAGCCTCCACGTGTTGTCGATAACCCGCCGGCTGCAGATCGGGTGGAAACATTCTGGAAGAATATCTATGAGTATCCGCAGCCACTCAACGTGGATACTCCAGCCCTAGCGCAGTTCGAAGCATTTTGCAGGAGGCTTCGGCAGCCTGAGCTCAATGATCTGCGCATTCCGATAACCACGGAAGAAGTACGAGGGGCCCTAAATGGCTCTAAGAAATTCGCTGCTCCAGGCCCTGATGGGTTGAATAACTATTGGTGGAAAAAGTTTCCAACAACCCACCGCCATCTGGCCAGAGTTTTCAACTCATGGCTAGATGGGGAGCAGCAGATTCCGGAGTGGTTTGTCGAGGGGCGAACCGTGCTCATCCCCAAAAACGGAGATTTGTCTGATCCAAAGAATTACAGGCCGATAACTTGCTTGAATGCGTGTTATAAGGTGTTTACGCGCATCTTATACACGCGCATTCTCTCCGCAGTTGATCCGGTGTATGAACGGATGAATGAGCAAAGAGGGTCAAAGAAAGGGGTCGCCGGGTGCAAGGAGAACCTGCTCATCGATAGATGTATCACGCAGGACTCCGTGCAGTATAAGCGTAACCTTTCGATGGCCTGGATCGATTACCGCAAGGCATATGATACAACATCACATGAGTTAATCATGCATTTGCTCAGATGCCTTGAGGTACCCGGTCAAATAGTGGGATGCATTGGACAACTGATGCCACTCTGGAGGACTCGCTTCACCATAAGATCTGGTAGAGACATAGTCCAAACAGAGCAGGTCATCATTAGAAGAGGCGTGTTTCAGGGAGACTCCCTTAGCCCTCTTCTCTTCTGCATCTCACTATTGCCATTGTCCGTTGCACTCAGGAATACCCGTGGGTACAACTGCGGCACCCCCAGCAACCGGAGGCATAATGTCACCCATCTATTTCAAAAATTGTATGCCTCTGGAGAAAGGGACCTACATCAGTCCCTTAGGGTGGTGGAAGAATATACGCATGCTATCGGTATGGAATTTGGGATCGACAAATGTGCCACGGTTCATCTCAAAAGAGGACGATGCGAGGAATACGGAGAGGATGTCCAGCTTGTAGACGGAAGCATCCTACATCATCTTGATGCCGGAGAGACTTATACCTAACTTGGGGTGGAACAACGCCGCTCCCAAGAGGTATTCGCAGTTAAAAACTCTCTCCGCGGCAAGTATCAGCATAAACTCCGACAGATCTGGTCATCAGAACTGTCGGGGAAGAACAAAGTTGCTGCAACTAATATGCTTGCCGTTCCGATCCTTCTTTACTCTTTCGGGGTGATGAAGTGGACTAAGGAAGAGCTGCGACAACTTGACGTTAAGACTCGCAAAATGATGCATCTCAATAGGAGCTTGCATCCTAAATCGTCCGTTCCACGGTTATACTTTCCCAGACAACGGGGAGGCCGTGGACTTTTGAGTTTGGAGTGTCTGCATAACAGAATGGTTCTGGATGGGGCCTGTAAAGTCATCAGGAGTTCAGATCCCCTTCTCTGCATGGTCCGCGACCATGAGAAAGCAGGGATTGGAGCATTCCTTTTTAAGGCAGCTACCCGTGCGGCCGATGAACTCGGTCTCGTTTTCGACACTGAACGGGCTAACCCAAACTCTGTCACCGAGTTGGGACCCGTTCAGCAAAAAGCTCACATAAAAGCTGCGGAGACAGAGGTCCTGCTACAGCTACATATGGATAAGCCAATGCATGGTGTCTTCTTTCACAACATCGAAGACCTTGGCTTATCCAAAAGCATGACCTTTGCCTTCCTCAGGTCAAGTGAGCTAAAGTCGGAGACCGAGGGATTCATAATGGCCTGCCAGGATGGTGTCTTCAACACCCTTGTCTACCGTAGTCGCGTTATGGGTATAGACGTCCCTGACACCCGATGCAGGGCATGTCGTGGGGCACCTGAGACCGTAATGCATTTGCTATCAGCATGCCCATCTTATGCGGTCTCAGCCTATATCCACAGGCATAACGCGGCGCTACGAGTGTTGTACTACCACCTACGACACTCGTACGGCATAGACGAGACACCGGTGTTGCCTTATGCTCCGGGGGATATTGAGTCCGTGGTGGAGAATGAGAGATGCCGAATCTATTGGAACTACTCATTCCCCACCCTCAGGCAAATACAAGCCAATAAGCCTGATGTTGTCCTCCTCGACCACCAAAGTAGAACGATATTCGTCATGGAGTTTTCCGCTCCAGGCGAAATGAATATCGTTCGAAAAGAGGAGGAAAAACGGACTAAATATCGAGATCTTCTCTTTGAACTCCGCAGGTTATATCCGGACCATTCTGTCAAAATGGTGGTTCTGATTATAGGAGTCCTTGGTGGAATGATGGACACACTGCTCTCTAACTTGAAGATAATACCAGCTTGCCGAAATATGGCAGAAATCTTAGCAGCAAGAATGCAGAAGGCCGTTATACTTGGTTCGCTCCGTCTACTCAGGGCACACGATTCTCGGACCCAATAATCACTCACCCTACTGACGTAGGGAGTGGTTATTGGGGTTAACGACACCAGCGCGCCCTCCGGATGGGTCGGAGCACCGGAGACAGGGCCTGACTGGTACACTCCTAGGAAAAAAAAAATAAAAATAATAATAATAATAATAATAATAATAATAATAATAATAATAATAATAATAATAATAATAATAATAATAATAATAATAATAATAATAATAATAATAATAATAATAATAATAATAATAATAATAATAATAATAATAATAATAATAATAATAATAATAATAATAATAATAATAATAATAATAATAATTACAGACCGATAACGTGCTTGAAGGCGTGTTATAAGGTGTTTACGCGCATTTGATCCGGTGTATGAACGGATATATGAGCAAAGAGGGTCAAAGAAAGGGGTTGCCGGCTGCAAGGAGAACCTGCTCATCGATAGATGTATCACGCAGGACTCCGTCCAGTACAAGCGTAACCTTTCGATGGCCTGGATCGATTACCGCAAGGCATTTGATACAACATCGCATGAGGTAATCATGCATTTGCTCAGATGCCTTGAGGTACCCGATCAAATAGTGGGATGCATTGGACAACTGATGCCGCTCTGGAGGACTCGCTTCGCTATAAAATCTGGTGGAGACATAGTCCAAACAGAGCAGGTCATCATTAGAAGAGGCGTGTTTTAGGGAGACTCCCTCAGCCCTCTTCTCTTCTGCATCTCACTATTGCCATTGTCCGTTGCACTCAGGAATACCCGTGGGTACAGCTGCGGCACCCCCAGCAACCGGAGGCATACAGTCACCCACCTGTTTTACATGGATGACCTAAAATTATATGCCTCTGGAGAAAGGGACCTACATCAGTCCCTTAGGGTGGTGGAAGAATATACGCATGCTATCGGAATGGAATTTGGGATCGACAAATGTGCCACGGTTCATCTCAAAAGAGGACGATGCGAGGAATACGGAGAGGATGTCCAGCTCGTAGACGGAAGCATCCTACATCATCTGGATGCCGGAGAGACTTATACTTACCTAGGGGTGGCGCAACGCCGCTCCCAAGAGGTAATCACAGTTAAGAACTCTCTCCGCGGCAAGTATCAGCATAAACTCCGACAGATCTGGTCATCAGAACTGTCGGGGAAGAACAAAGTTGCTGCAACTAATATGCTTGCCGTTCCGATCCTTCTCTACTCCTTCGGAGTGATGAAGTGGACTCAGGAAGAGCTGCGACAACTCGACGTAAAAACTCGCAAAATGATGCATCTCAATAGGAGCTTGCATCCTAAATCGTCTGTTCCACGGTTATACTTTCCCAGACAACGGGGAGGCCGTGGACTTTTGAGTTTGGAGTGTCTGCATAACAGAATGGTTCTGGATGGGGCCTGTAAAGTCATCAGGAGTTCAGATCCCCTTCTCTGCATGGTCCGCGACCATGAAAAAGCAGGGATTGGAGCATTTCTCTTTAAGGCAGCAACCCGTGCAGCCGATGAACTTGGTCTCGTATTCGACACTGAACGGGCTAACCCAAACTCTGTCACCGAGTTGGGACCCGTTCAGCTAAAAGCTCACATTAAAGCTGCGGAGACAGAGGTCCTCCTACAGCTGCATATGGATAAGCCAATGCATGGTGTTTTCTTCAACAACATCGAAGACCTTGGCTTATCCAAAATCTTGACCTTTGCCTTCCTCAGTTCGAGTGAGCTAAAGTCGGAGACCGAGGGATTCATAATGGCCTGCCAGGATGGTGTCTTCAATACCCTCGTCTACCGTAGTTGCGTGATGGGTATAGACGTCCCTGACACCCGATGCAGGGAATGTCGTGGGGCACCTGAGACCGTATTGCATTTGCTATCAGCATGTCCAGCTTATGCGGTCTCAGCCTATATGCACAGGCATAACGCGGCGCTACGAGTGTTGTACTACCATCTAAGACACTCGTACGGTATAGACGAGACACCGGTGTTGCCTTATGTTCCGGGGGATATTGAGTCCGTGGTGGAGAATGAGAGGTGCCGAATCTATTGGAACTACTCATTCCCCACCCTCAGGCAAATACAAGCCAATAAGCCTGATGTTGTCCTCCTCGACCGTCAAAGTAAAACGATATTCGTCGTGGAGTTTTCCGCTCCAGGCGAGATGAATATCGTTCGGAAAGAGGAGGAAAAACGGACTAAATATCGAGATCTTCTCTTTGAACTCCGCAGGTTGTATCCGGACCATTCTGTCAAAATGGTGGTTCTGATTATAGGAGTCCTTGGTGGAATGATGGACACACTGCTCTCTAACTTGAAGATGATACCGGCTTGCCGTAATATGGCACAAATCCTAGCCGCTCGAATGCAGAAGGCCGTCATCCTTGGTTCCCTTCGTCTGCTCAGAACACATGACTCTCGGACCCAATAATCACTCACCCTACGGACGTAGGGAGTGGTTATTGAGGTAAACGACACCAGCGCGAACTCCGGATGGGTCGGAGCACCGGAGACAGGACCTGACTGGTACACTCTTAAAGGAAATAATAATAATAATAATAATAATAATAATAATGTTTATTCACAGATTTACAATATTACAGATACAATATTACCGATACAATGATTACAATACAATTATTCAGCTGTCTGCAAATAAACTGAAAAACCAAAAAGCCTAGTTGCCGTCCGTGATTAAAGTGGTAGCAGATGCTATCGTTTGAAATAGTGAGTTATTAATTGCTATAAATAGAGGTGTATACGAATATATAGTATACGAATTGGAATTTAAATATGGTAGAATTCTATAGAAATTGATCAATGATAAACGAACATACTCTGACTTATCATCCCGATGTACACGTTGGAAAATGATCAATAAATGTCTATCTATCTATCTATGTATCTATGAACTATAAACTTAATAGAAGATGATGAAAGAGAATATTGATGAAAATTGTTCTACTCTGGAAGCTCAAAAGTAAAAAAATGAGGAATTAAAATCCTTTCATTCGTGAACAAAAAAAATTTTACTGCTTTTTTGAATTGGTACAATGAGTTGATTAATGCAATTGTTTCTGGGATGAAATTGTAGAATCGGGGGACTAGATACATAAAACATTTTTGTCCCCAATAGTTTTTTGAGTGTTGGGAACTTGACGTTCATTTTTTTCTTTAGCTCTTGTCGAATGCAAATGGGAGACAATATCGATTTTTTTTGTTTTTAAATGTGTAGATTAGTAATTTCAGAAAAAAAATTGTCAGAGGTCCTACTCAGATAAATAAAGATTTGTTCAGTAGGGTAAGCTTTTCTTTTCGGAGTATTATTTTCAAAAAGTATTTCTGAAGTATTTGCAGTTTTTCTAGATATATGTCTGTGGTTCCCTTCCAAAGCAAGTATACCGTAAGACAATCTGGACTCAATGAGCGTATAGTACAGCATTTTAAGGAGGGTTAGATCTAAAATTTTTATTAAATATTTAAAACGTCCTAAAAGTGATTTCAGAGTTTTAGCGATATTTTTTACTTGATAATTCCACCTCAAGTGTTATTTTAATAAGATTACTGGTATCTTTGTTTGAAATTACTAATTCACGATCATTTGGAAGACTATTTTTAGCTACATATTTCAAAGTTAATTGTTAGCAGGTTGAAGTTGAACCACTCAAGTCAAGTTCAATTTACCACTTTAGATAACTCCACGTTTCCGCCGTGTATAATGTAACAGTGTCATCTGCAAAACTATATATTACTCCAGTTGACTATATACTGAATACGTTATTCATATACCGGGTGTTTCACAGTGGATGGAACATTAGAAGTATCTGGAGAACAGAAAGACAGATCATTTCGAAAATTTGTGGGCGTGGATAATCAAACTTGCTCTATACGTCTAAAATATTTTCATCAATACAGTGTTGCCGCTTGTATCAGAAAGTAATAGCTAGTTTGTTATTTCAAATAGAACACCTCGTATATTATATCATTTTTGGAATCCTTATAAGATTCCTCACAACTCTCCCACATAATTCTCTATACCTTTCTATGACCATTTCCGATATAAAAATTATTTTGTCCAATTTTTGTGCAAAACCTGAACATTGAAAAATATCAATTTTTTCCCAATGCAAATTTACAAAATATTGCAATTTGGGTTATAGCTGCATAAGACCATTAATTATTCTGTCGATGAACTGGATCTCAGTTTCAGCATACAGGGAGGCTCAAAAGTGAGTTCCTTTCGGGGATTCATGAAAATGACTGAAACTCCGTTTTTTTAATTGAAACATCTTGTATATTATTACTTATTTGAAAAGCTGAAACATTTTCAATTTAATTGAGTATACTTTCCCTATACCTATCCCGTACAGTTTGTTAGTTATGATCACATATGTTATGAATTCGTTTTGAATAAAATAAATATTGGATAGTGATTTAGATTGTAGGCTATGAACTTCATTCTGTCAGAGAACAAACATGTTATTTCTTCATTGTCATCCTGTATTCCAGTTGCATGGGTGTGAAAGTACTATGGCAGAAAATAATTACTCAAATGTGGTTTTGATGGATTTATTCATCATTTATGGTCAATGTAACAAGAATGTCAGCAGAACATACAGAGAGTTTAATGAAAAGTATGCTGATTTACCTTGAATGAATTCGAGAAAATTTATTAGATTGAGTAGAAATTTTAAAATGCTTGTATCATCATGGAAAGCTAAAAGTATCAAAGTCTAACATGTGTATTAATAAATCTAGAAAGATTTAACGGTTCTGAATCATTTCAATAAATGTTCAAAATGTTTACCATTCGTTTCCAAACACTTTCTTATGCGAACATCAACGGCATCTATTGTGGCTCTTTGAATTTCATTTGGATCTAATTCCTGAAACGCTAAGGTCTTCCCCTGTGTTGACCGATGTTCTGTAGACTCATTGCTTGATATTGCCCCACAAATGAAAGTCTAGGGGTGTGAGATCAGGGGATCTAGGGGGCCAGTTCCATGGACCCAAACGTCTAATCCATCGATAGTCAAATATACGGTCCAATTCCATCCCGACTTCTGCAGTGCAATGAGCAAGAGCTCCATCAAGTTGATACCAACATGATCGATATTGTTCTAGTGTCAATTCTTCAATGAAATCCCCAACCGTTGTTCTCAAGATATTCAAATATTTTCTAGAATCAAGGTTTTCATCATAAATCAAAAAGCGCAGTTAATTGTCCATAATTGAACAGAAAACGTTGAAACTAAATTTTTCTTGAAATCCCATTTCTCTTGTGACATGTGGATTTTCGGTTGCCCAATAATGAAGATTCCTCCTGTTGAAAATACCTTCCCTCGAAAATTTTGATTCATCAGTCCATATTATCTTCTTGGGAAAATCATCGTCTACTTGTGTACGCACCATCAACATTTCACATAGTTCGATCCTATGCTGAGCGTCTTGGGGCTTGAGAGCTAGAACTTTATGAAATTTGTAGTCATGCATTCCGTGTTCCTTCAGAATCCTATGAACTGATGAAAGTTTCACACCTAAATCATGAACCGCACTACGAATGGAAGCTTGAGGATTCCCGTGGAAGTATGCCAAAACATTCATTGCGTTGTCTTCATTACCTGTCACAAGTCTAGGCAAGTTTCTTGTTACTTTCAAAGAAGATCCAAACATTTCAAAATTTCTCTTAATGAATTTTCTCAAATTCAGTCGAGGTAAATCCTTGATTTTTCTGATATTTTTTGTATAACATGTCCCTTTCTATAATAGACTTCATTGAACCATTATTTATCCATTTTGCTCTTTTACCATTTTTTTTTCTGTTTTATAGTAACTGTATGGTTTTGGAATAACTCATTAATTGTTTTCATAAAATAATGTTGCTGATTCCTTTGCATTACCTACGCGGTAAAATAAAGATAAGTCAAATTCTTTCAGGTCAGCATTAAGGTTTTTGATGTTATGGGTTTTTATAATGTTGGTTGTTGGTAATATCACATTTTTCATGAAAACTTTCCAGTTGAAAGTGGTTGCTTGATGATCAGTTACTAATGTATCACAAACATAACTAGTACAATTATCTATGATATTCCCTGTATTGAGTTTCACAAAACAATGATCCAAGCATGGTACGAGTGTAAGTGTTAATGACTGACGTAAAACTGAATTCATTCATAACATTCAAGTTGTCATTAACATTCCTTGTTTTTGAAAGGAGATTTATGTTAATATCTCCAATAATAATATGAATATTGCTCTTATCTGTGTTCTTCTCTAGATAATTGTATTATTCAATTATGTAATCATTCTCATTGGTAATGGGAGATCTATATAGAGAGTGCAGTTATTTTGATTTTTTTACCATCCTCCTTTATTTGCATATTTTTTAATTTACAGTTATCGATTTCAACTATTTCAGAAGTGAAAGTTAAGTAATTTCTCACATAAATAACTGTTCCATCACATTTATTTATTTCTCCAAAATTGAAGATTCATTCATACCCATTTAAGAGACAAAGATTGAGATAGAAATCGTTTCTAGTTTCAGTAAGAACAATTCAGTCAAAGGATTCGCTAAAAGCATTCAAATTAACAATTAGATTATCCAAATTTTTATATATACTTCTAATAGGTATTTTAGTGAAATACTCTAAAGGCATTTTTCTGTTCAATATTATACTTAGCTACATTGCTTAAGACTTCAGTAGGAAACTCATCATAATTATAGTCTCTTATGGAAGGGTCCATTTTCAATCGATTGGGATACTTATTTCTAAGCGCAATGTAGTCAGGAACTCATAATTAAATTATAGCAAAATCCAAAATATAATTTACCTTAATTTTTGTTACTATTCAGTCTAGGGATTCTCTTACTGTGGGCAGTTTCAAAGAGATCTTTCTCCCTGTTTGTACCAGCAGTATTCTTGAATTTAACTTTTTCCTTTCTACTTCTTAGCTTTTTATTTTTATCGCTTGTGTTCTCTTCACTACTGTCCTCTTCTTCTCCTAGATTTTCTATTGTGTAGTGCACTCCATCAATTACTATCGTTTTCTTCTTTATGAAAGCTACTTTGCCACTTTCTCTAGCCTTGATTATTTTGGTGAAATCTCAATTTCTCTGGTTCAGCATAGTCTTCTGGCTTGTAGTCTTCTGAGACAAGAATTCCGGTTCATTTGAACTTACTGGCAGTAGCTAATATTTCAGTTTTCAATTTATATCTAGGTAATTCTACCCGAAGAGAACGTGTTGTATATTGTATATTAAAATATTTTATTATCATTCAATACGTGGGTAACCTTTTTACTTTTTACAATTCAGTACGTGAGCGAAGTTATTTTATTTTGAAACACAATTGTGCCATAAACAGAAAACAAGAGTTTTCAAAAAGGCCACTGATAGTTCGATCGAGTAGTCGAGTAGTCGAGTTTAGAGTTCTACCGTGCCCACAGCTAGTGAGGGCTATGGGAAGAGTTTGGAAGAGTAGAGATAAGATTCACAGAAAATGTTCGTAAAATGTATATACCAGTATTTATTGTAAGTATAACAGCTATTTGCACCGGTTCGACTTAAGGTTACCTTATGACTTAACGGCTATTTGCACCGGTTCAACTTAAGGTTACCTTATGACTTAAGTGGACCCTACATAACGATTTCGGTTTGCAACGCTATTTGAGGACAACGTAAGCCTTAGTTAAGATAAGCCTCACATTTTTCAAGCTTAGGTTCCACTTAACGACCTAACCTTACTTTTTACAAGAAACATTTTCGAGCACTTTTTCCTGGATTTTGCTGATGTGAATGCATTTATGTGGGTATCTGATGATTGTATCAGATTTGAAACAAAATATCACGCACAATATTAGATGATGACGACCTAGAATTTGAATCAAATTTTTTATGATGTGCCTAGACAAGTGTACGTGAGGGTACATCATTTGCATGTTTGACGAACTTACATTTTTTCCGCTATTTAGTGCGACCAAACCTACAGCTCTCTATATACTAAACCTGATTGAGGCTGGAATTGAATATCCCTATGATGTGAAAGTATAAAAATAATTTTCAGATTCAACACTGTACTTATATCCTAATACAAAATGTGTATTGGTATATTGTTAATTTATATTACTTACGAACTTGAAATTAATCTGTTGCTTTGTACTCGTGGAATCGAATGGCGACTCTTTTCAATTTTTCTTATTCATCCAAAATTGTTAACATATTCATGTCGTAAACATTTTTTTACGTAAGGTACGGTTGAGGTGGGTGATAAACTATTAACTACTCATTTTAACGAATGTGCACGCAGCTCTCTAGGCGATATTGTGGTTAGTTTTCCGGTAGAGACAAATTTTCCAAATCACATGTCATCCTCTTGCCAGCCTGTCAAATTAGACAGAACTTAAAACTTTGTTTACCGCAGGGTTCTTATGATAGGAAGGGGTTATGAAATAAGTGAGCATTTTGACAAGGGGAAGACTAAGGAAAGGGAGAGAATACGTCATTGGAGGGAAATTAAGTTGGCTATCCTGAAATTGGTAACTTTGGTTATATTTACGTCAATATGCGAATAAATAAAGTTACTAAAGCCCGTGGCGCAGATAAATCATATAAAATATTATGCCTATTTCTTGTATTTTGTATTGCTAGTTGTTAATTACTTGTTTAATATTGTAACAATACTCCTACATCATACAATGATGATAAATTGCCGTTCCATATATTCTCCAAGAACAGTAAAGCAGCAATGGATTAATTTCTGTAGTAAGGGTACCCATTGATTTTTCCAGGATTTGTTCACACCATTTTAATAAAAGAGATTTTGAAACCAATCTTCAAGAATCTCTCCTACATGAGAAGTCAAGACAAATGCTTAGAACAACGGTGTGTTCAAACTGTTCGAATGATAAACAGAACTCAATTTGGTTTGGGATAGAAACTGTTGAAAGCCAATATTTCTGCTATGAAAATATGATATAATGTTGGTGTTTCTTTTTAGTTATTCCTACCAATACGTGTTGGTAAAAATCTGGTCTCTCCACTGTGATATCGTATCAATCTTTTGGAGTTCCATTGGAGGTAGAGAGATACTTGCTAGAATCTGTACCAATGTCTGATCGTTTACCATCAAATAATGGTTTGTTCATTAAATTATATTCCTGGTGCTATGAAATGATTGATATTGATAGGTCTTTATGACATTTCAGATGAGGATTCACAGTCTCCTTCCACCCCTTGTTCACAACAATGTTACAAAGAACGAGATAAACTCATTGAACAGTTCTGTACAATAACACTATTGTACAACAATTATCAGAAGGAAGAAATAAAATTAAAAGAACTCAAAATTATTATGGAACGTTGCAAATACAAAAGATATGTTCAGCTTTATTTAAAATATTAGATATGCACAATTTTACTACTTGCCAATTAATTAGGATTTTAGGTAGATATATAGAAATGTTAACTTTTTCTACGTAAAGAAATTGTAAATTACTATTTATGAAACAATGTGTAAATGATACCAAAATTCATAAAATAAAACATTGACTCATATCATAAATAACAGTACTCAAACAATTTCTGTGAATATTATAAATGTTGTCGATAAAATGTGAATTAGTTTTGTGAATAAGGCAGGGTGAATGACAGTGACTATAGTCTAATAAGTTTTTATATTTGAGTAAACTTCAAGGACGAATAAATATTTATCTATCTATCATTTTAATCATTTACCCCATTTCACATTCACACATTTTAGAAAAAATAGAGATCAATCATATAACAAATCACACTTTCTTCTTGCACCTGAGGTTCTGAAATAATGTCAACATGAGAGAGTTGTTTTGATTTCTTTCATTAGACATGAAAAGAATTTCTCTTTGAATGGTGCAATTTATTCAACTAGTGTTACAACAGATAAATTGAGATTAGTCTTTAAATCTGAAATATATTTCAAATCTCAGATTGTGTTTGTTCCATGTTTTCTTTTTTTAAAGGCTCAATACTTTGTATAGAATTTACTTTCTCATCAGTTCATTCAAATTGATAATTATTATCAACTACGCTCAACATTCAGAATCTATAAAAATATTATTTTCATCAACTTTGAAACTCTCAGAAGTCTTCGAGATACTTGTGCAAACTAGGGAATATATTAATACAAATATGTATTAATCACTCGCACGTTTTTCAATTTACTCCCACTGATTGGTTTCAAATTCAATCCATCAAAATGGGATATTTTAGCGTAATTCAAATTTGGCGCCTCCAATTTCAGGATAGCCACCTTAATTTCCCTCCAATGACGAAAACAATATTCCTGACAAAATCGATGACATTTCATAACCCCCCTTTCAAGGAACCCTGGTTTACCGTCTCATCGTTGGTTACGTGATCATTTTTTCGCTGTTGCCAAACATTTCTAATACTCAGCTAAGGATCAGGCCAGGAGTCAACGGTGCAAACCATCTTTACCTTAAGGTGTACCCTAAGCCGATCCTTCACTTAGCTAAGTTTGTTATTAAGGAGAACCGGTGCAAATAGCTGTAAGTCTTTTTAGAATAATTTGTTCAAACAGTAACTGGTCTAGGAGAGATTCATCAATTCCTTCATTAAATTCAATCGTCTCAATCTCATATTTATACATAGTAAATTAAATGTTTTTATATTTTTAAGTGTTAGCTAGTTAGTCGTGAATAAACCCCAATTCACGACAGTATTATCGTTTCTTTTGCCAATAGGATATATCTCTCAACTAGTTGATATTCATTTTCAGTTGTAATACCACAAGAGAGTGAGAATAAACTGAAAATAATTCGACAGATTTTTCTAAAACTTGTTGCCAGGCAATAGACACGAGAGCCCGAAGGGCTCGAGTTGCTATTGCCAAATGGCAACAAGTTTGAGAAAAAATGTGGAGAATTATTTTCTACTTTATCGAACTCTCGTGTGGTATTCGATAGATTATTTTTTGATGCCCCAATCATAGACACATTCTCTATATAACATTTTTATTCATTACGGTTATCTAAATTCATTTTTTAATTTGCATGCACTGATGACAGACGTCAAATCAAAAGTATCAGTTGTTGTCACACAATAAAAACAAAATACTACGAATATTCCCGAGGCAATAATCTAAGTAGAAAATTCCCACTATAATAATGTTGTGATTGGATTGAAAGTACATCATAGCTTTAGATTGATGGTTTTTATTGGTTGCAAGATATGTCGAAAAATAATCAAACCTAGGTTGTTTCTCAATTTCATTTTCTTTTTCCCTTTATTTTTCATTCTATATTGCTTATTCGTCCTTTCAGTGCCTTGCTATCTCCTCGGAGATATGTATTTTCGTCTCTGAAAATCTTCTTAGGATTTCAGTTCGTATTGAGCGTACTTCTTTCTCAAGTTCTTCAGCGGCTTTTTCACTTTTTAATTTAGTGTCCTTTAGCAATTCCCAGATTTGGTTATTACTAATCTGCTAATCCATTTCTTCAATTTTACTATTACTCAGAGTTGGATACCTATAGCCACTCCCAGGTGTTATTGAGGTTGATTCGTATATTGTTTTTTTGCCAGCAAGAACTCGATGATAGGAAATGTTGTTTTTAGTAATGGTTGGCTGCACTCAGCACTTTTGATATGGTTTTTGCATGTATATGAGCACTTACCAAACAAAATTTACTATAATATAATGAACTCCTTAGCATTTTCTCTTCATTAAGATATAAAATTATTTATAAACATCAATATGAGTCCTCAGTAAAATACTAGGAGATAACTACTACACCTCTACTCTACTTATACTTGATATAGAACATGTTTCAGAAATTTCAATTAGAATTAAGCGTATAATAGTAAAATTATATCGCATAAAGTTCTAGTTACACTACTTATCATTTCTTATACTGAAATATTCACCTCACTAACTATATCTATTCAACTAATCTGATTTGCAGAACAAACTAGAATGACCCATTGTAGAAAACCCAGACATAGGTATTTATATGAATTTTCACTTTTTGCAGCTTCAGACGATTAAGCCTTTCTCGAATAAAAGAAGCAATAAAAACAATAAAAACATTTCTTTATATTTACTCTCTGTTGACAATTATTTCAAAGTGACAGTTGTTGAAAATTATTTTAGAGTGACTTTTTGTTCGCGTCAGTTTTGTGCCTGATATTTATAACTGTAAAATAATGGAAAATTCGAGTGACGATGAATTAAGCAGTATCCCATCTAACTTTCTTGGATTTTTGCATGATTGAGGAACATAAAGGTTAGAATTTAAAAATCTCCCATAGTTTACATGCAGTGTGCAAAGTATTTCGCACACTACCTTGTCATTTTTTGACGTTTGTAGAAAATTTTTGTATCTAGTGCGCGAAATGCTACATTCATTGTGATCTAGAACTGATATTTACATCAAGGCGCAGCCGAGTTGAAAAACTAGTGGAGATAACCAAAGTATTTCGCACACGAGTTGCAAATAATTTTTTTTCTGCAAGCGTCAAAATATATTGCTCTAAAATGAGTAGGTAATATGCTTCGCTTAAAAAATATAGTATATAACTGGCTTAAAATAATTTTCCAAATCAAGTAATTAGTATAACTATGGAAATAAAATGACATAATTCATAAATAGATGATTTCTTGGATTTTTGCTTTATTGAAGACCATAAAGGTTTAGTATATTAAAGAATAAGTGGATAAAAAGGTCATTCAAATACGCGCGATTTTTCGAGCACGGCGGCGCAGCCGGAGTGATCGAAATAGAGCAAGTGTTTGAAAGACCAGTCATCCACGAATACTTTACTCGATTTTTTTTATTGATACATTTTGAAATCATGAATACTCGCAAAAATCTAATGATGCGTACAAAATAGAATATGACAAGTTCATCAAATGGATGGAAAAGGTAGTCAGATATAAATGAACAAGTTGACGTTACAAGGTACTCCTGTCAGATCAATAATCAGAGAATTGTCATTCAGACGTTTTCACGTTTCTCGAGTTGTTGGTGTTGCTATGGTAACTTTAAAAAACGCGTGTTTTTGAAAGTTCGGTTTGAACACGGTAAATCGTGTTTGAGAAAAGGTTTGAAAGATAAGAACTGTCAACGAGTGAGATATTTGTCAAGAAAATAAAGGATTTAGAGAATCTTTGAAACTATTTAGTTTCCACATTACAGTCTTCAATCACACACTTGCGACCTGATGGATAGAATAGTTATTTGTATACTACGGCCGCAAAATGCTTTTTCACAAACCGAGAGAGAGATTATCGCCGAGGCCGCTTCGGCCGAGTCAAGAAAATCTCTTGGTGGCGAAAACATTTCGCGTCCATAATGTACATATTATTTTTCGTGCAACCGTGATAATTATATAATTCCAATAAACATTATGTCAATTTAGAAAGACAGCGTTTCAACGCGAATAAAGAAAAGCAAACTGATGGCCTCAATATCGGCTCTGCAACGAAATAGCGCGTTGCAAAACAGCGTGTAAAAGGTGCGTATTCACTTGCAACAGAACACTCCGAACGAACCAAACGCGCCGCGCGCGCTGAACCGATTGCAACAAAATATTTTGCGCAAAAATGCGGACTGTTTGGATAGTTTGCGGTATTCGCTGCGTTCCCACCCGTAATCAGTGTTGTTTGTGTGTTCGTCGACATGGATGCAGACGATGTGATAGTAGCCGCTGGTGCTTTTTTAATTATAGATGTGCTAACAAGCGTTAAAAAAAGGAGAAAAAAAAGAAAAATGTGGGCAAGACGCCTCTTTTTGAGACGAAAAAATATGGCCATACTCAGTGACCAGGATTATATGCATATCAAAAATTTTACGAGAATGGCTGCAGAAGATTTCGAGAATCTAATATGTCTAGTAGGTCCTAGAATAGCCAAGAAAGACACTTCATTTCGAAAGGCAATTCCTGTTCAAGACCGTCTGGCACTTACACTGCGCTTTTTAGCCACAGGGGACTCGTATAGCAGTTTGCAATATTTATTTAAAATTTCAAAACAACGAATTGGCGTTATAATTATAGATACCTGCAGTGCACTTATTCAAGGACTTAAGGATGAAATAAAGGTAAGTTCATATATTTTATCTAGTTTATTCAAACATTTAACATCGAAGGTATCAATTAAAAAAAATTCTTGAAATTAATTTATAATGATCCAAGAGGTATGATGTATTATCAGATAAAGACTGAAATTGAAAGGGTCCTGAAGTCGTTTTATTTTGAGAGTGTTGTGGAGAATTTGGTACAACGGTTTGATTAGGGGAGAGTTGGTGTGAATAGGAAAGTTGCGAGTGTGGGGAAGGGCTTGATACAGAAATTGCATTAGGGGATGGTTGTTGGGAGTAGGAAAGTTGCGAGTGTGGGGAAGGGCTTGGTACAGGAATTACATTAGGGGAGGGTTGTTGGGAGTAGGAGAGTTGTGAGTGTGGGGAAGGGCTTGGTACAGGAATTATATGAGGGGAGGATTGGTGTGAATAGGAAAGTTGCGAGTGTGAGGAAGGGCTTGGTATAGGAATTTGATTGTGCGAAGACTGATATGAGTATTGAGATAACCCTAAAGCAGGTGTATTAAATGCTTGATACGCGCCTCTTGTTTCCCCGATGTCGTACTGTCCCATATCGGCACTAAAGATAATGTTGTTAATGTGATGTTGTACTACAGCTCTTGTCTTTTTGCTGTAGCTTCTAAGCTTGTGAGCCACATGTTGTCCATACACTCCACATTCGTCGCCTTTAAGGTCACTATTCGAAGCTGCATTTTTGAGAAATCCTAGAGCTTGGTCTACCTTAGAAACTTCTACTGATTCATTTAGCTTTCTTCGTTTATTAAAATGTTTTCGAGGAGTGGCAGACGGGTTTCGAAGGAAATGTATTGTTACCAGCAAGCCCTTGTGCTTCTGTTTCTTCGTTTTCAATGCCTTGTGAATTAGTTGCTTCTGGTTCGGTCGTTACGTTTTCCGGTATGTCATCTTCAGAATACGGTTCTGTGTTATCATTTTCCTGAAACATAAAATATGGAATTAAATAAGGTTCAAATAAGTTGAATATAATGAAAAAGTAGAAAAAATAACAACGAAATATGAATAAACAGAATTGCTAAGTACACTGTTAGAGCAACTTTAGTTCTCGCGACTGCCTCAAAACCGGACTCCGTTCTGTTCGCTTGTATTTGAGCCGTTCCGGAACGTTTGCCCATCCCTGTTTTTTTTTAAGATATGAAAGTTTAAAATGTTCATCTAGACACGCTGAACTATGAAATCCTATTATTTAAACCTTGTTTACTATAACGCTTTAATTATAGGTTTATTATTTTTAGATGCCGACCACCCCGGATGAATGGTTATGCCTTAGTAGACAATTTGAAGAAAGATGGCAATTTCCTCATTGTGTCGGGTGTATGGATGGAAAACACGTTACAATACAGGCCCCATTTAACAGTGGAAGTGATTTCTATAATTATAAATCATATTTCAGTATAGTTTTACTTGCCCTAGTTGATGCCGACTACAATTTCTTATTTGTTGATGTTGGGTGTCAAGGCAGGATATCAGATGGAGGAGTATTCAAAAACACAACGCTTTACAGAAAATTAGAAAATGATGACCTAGGTCTACCTGAAGATACCCCGTTGCCTAATTTAAATGAACCAATGCCTTACGTTTTTCTCGCAGACGAGGCATTTGCTTTAACGGCTCATATAATCAAACCGTTTTCTGGAATACATGAAAAAGGAACACCTGAAAGAATATTTAACTATCGACTCAGTCACGCAAGAAGGATTGTGGAAAATGTTTTTGGGATTGTCGCAGCGATATTTAGGGTCCTAAGAAAACCAATATTGCTTAGCCCCGAAAAAGCACAGATAGTTGTAATGGCGATTTGCTGTTTACATAATTATCTTAGGAAAAGCCGCCACTCCAAAAATATTTACGCACCGCCAGGAAGTTTTGACCAACAAGATGATCAAGGAAATTTCATCCCTGGCAATTGGAGACAGGAAAAGCATCCAGTAGCATCATTTTTGCCTTTCAGAAATGTACCACGCAAGTCGGCAACGACAGCAAAGGAAATCCGTAATAACTTTGCTCAATATATGTTAAACAATTAGTTTTTAAAAGGTAGTAAAGGTAGTATTATTTTCAAATATTACTTTCAATTATGTGTTTACATACCTCAATTGAATCTATTGTAGGTCTTGGTTTATCTTTGTCTAGTAGAAAAGCCATACGTGGAAACGCAAACCATTTTGACATGTATATGTCTTCTCTTCCTGTAAAAAAAAAACCAAAATTGTTTTTAGAAAATATCGTAAAGGTAGAGGAAACAAACAACTTTTTCGAGTACAACTTTTCGATTTTTTATAAAATATTTCAATTTTGTTTGGACAGGTAAAGGCAAATGTTTGAAAGCTTTTGTTAACTGATTATTTTTCTATTAAACTTGAAATAACTGCAAAATTTGAAAAAAACTCACCTCTTCCTGTTCCTACAGATTTTTTCCCCTTGGCTTTTTCCCTTCTGAAACTTGAAAGAAGACTTTCCATTTTCTTTTTGACATCATTTACGGCGCATCCCATATTTTTAGCAATTACCGCCCACGCATCATGCTTTTTAATTTTGTTAAAATAACATCCGTTTGTAGGATCCCATAATACAGGTTGCAGTTCAAATTGGTCAATCAGTTCTAGGCATTTTTCCCTGCTCCAGTCCATTTTCTTTGCTTTTCAGACAAGGAACGAACGCTACAAACACAGCAAGCGCACTTAACATCCGTATCCACTGAACACCGGCGAAAGAATAATTCCCTTTGTGCAAATCGCGTTTACCGACAAACCTCGGAAAATGTTTGGCGCGTTCGGTTCGGTTCTGCGCAAACGTATTGACTAGACAAATTTGTTACAGCGCGCGCGGCGCGTTTGGTTCGTTCGGAGTGTTCTGTTGCAAGTGAATACGCACCTTAATGAAACAGCGCGTACAAAACAGCGCGTAACAATAGTGCAGTAACCAGTGCAGTAACAAACCAGCGCAGTAACTAAAGAACGCGTTACAAATTAGCGCGTTACGAAATAGCGCTATAACTAAACAGCGCGTATCGAAAAAGCGCCAATTCTTATTCGGATTTCACATGTATGAAATTTTCATCAACTCAAATTTCATCACCCACTATACCAACCGAATCAGTGTTAATAGTATTTATTATTTTCTGGAGTGAGGTTGATATTGAAATGTAATTAATGAATAGTACCATAGATACGTTATTTGCATTTTTAAATTGACAACAAATATCAATTTTCCGTAAACATTGTCGTAATAATGGAGATTTCGAAAACTCAGAATGGGAAAGATTTACTTATGTATGAAGATTATAGGTATAGACGCGATAAAGTGCATATTCTTTCCGAATCATGGATATGCGTAAAAGCTGCGGAGATTGGTTGTTACTTCCGGAAAGCCTAAAGCAACAACTAGTCATAATCATGGACCTGATTTGGCGAAAAATGAAGTAAATAAGGTGAAGGAGAGAATTCGCGACATTGCGAGGTGCACCGAAGAGAGACCAAGAAATATCATCCACGCATCTACTAGCGGTATTACGGAAGAATTTTCAGTTTCATTACCGACATGATGCTTCCAGGACACTCATACATCGCCAACGTCGCAGCGAAGGTACGATACAACCCACTTATAGTTCCGTGAAGGATATCACTTTTGGTGAAAACCACAAATTAACAGAAAGAGGATACAATTTTCTACTGTGGGATTCTGGCACAGAAGACGCCGACAGAATATTCATCTTCGAAACAACTGGAAACCTCTCGATTATGAATGAATTCAAGCACTGGAGTATTGATGGCACATTCAAAGTTGCGCCAACTCTTTTCTTAAGTTGTTCACAATTCATGAACTAGTCGATGACAAAGCTGTTACGTATTGCCTCATGCGCATTAATACAAAAGATGGTTACATGAATTTTTTTTCCATAGGTTAGTCAATTTAGAGCCGCTTTTAAGTCGCTCTACTATTATATCAGATTTCGAATTAGCATCAATGTATGCCATTAAATGTACATTTCCGAAGGCAAAAATTGATGGTTGTTTTTTCCATCTTCTCGAAAATTTATGGAGAAAAATACAACAATCCAAACTGACCACAATCTACAGGTCGGATGAAAGTTTTAGAGTTCGCTCCAAGATGCTTCTAGCATTGAGTTTTGTTCCTGAAGATGATGTTGAACGAGCATTCCATGCAATCGCACACAATCAGGATTCCTCAACCTCAGAAGAACTGACTCCATTGATGGAATATTGGGAACAAAACTACGTGAGAAGAAAACTGTTAAAATTGGAACCTCGATTTCCTATTTCTACATGGAATTTGGTCGAAAGCATGAAAAATGATTTGCCCAGAACAAATAACTCTTTAGAAGCTTGACACAATTCTTTCCAACATTCAATAGATTGCCAACATGCATCTATTCATAAATTGATCAATCATTTGAAAAAGGAACATCATCAGGCTGAAGTTTTTATCACTCGCTTCAAATGCGGCTTCAGACAAGAAAAGAGAAATAACAGCAAATATGTGCAACTGAACAAACGATTGGAAAGTTTCGAAATAAATTATAACTTTGACCAAATTGAAGATTACTTGCAGTCTGCCTATAATTTGAGTATTTTAATTGTTATATTTTTAGATTTACTTGTTATTGTCCAATAAACCATGGAGTTGGATAAGTTTTTCGATTTTTAACCATCCTTTATGACTGGCGCTGTTTCGATACGCTCTGTTTGGTTATAGCGCTATTTCGTAACACGCTAATTTGTAACGTGCTGTTTAGTTTCAGCGCTGTTTTGTTACTGTGCTATTTTGTTACGCGCTGTTTTGTTCGCGCTGTTTCATTACACGTTGTTTTGTAACGCGCTATTTCGTTGCAGATTGCAGATACTCTCAATATCACATTGTTTCTATGGAAATGAAATATTTAGCAATACAAACCAATTTGACATTTCTCGAGAAGTCGTGAAGATTTCCGATAGCGATGTGATATTTCAGTTATTTGCAATCCTCCTCAACTGAGAGATCTCGTAGACTCGGCACTTTCTGATTTAATACCCGAAAAATCTAAATAGTTCAACATTCTGGAGCATTTATTCTATGTTAAAGACTATATTTAACGTACGAGATAGACTTGATGTAAGGAAGTTTTCAAAATTGGTACCAGTCCTCAGAAATAAGTCAGTTGGTTATCGAGCAAGGAAATCAAAATTTTTACGCACGAGCAAATTGATTCATTCCTCAAAGAAGCTAGTGATGCAAATCATCTACTGTGGAAGGTAAATAAATATGGAAATGTAAAGTATGATGTTTGATTCATAATGATCATAATCGTAGGTAGTTTTGATAATGGGAATATCAGGAACATTGCGACGAGATCAATTAGTCAAAAAGACCCTCGAAGATTTTCAGGAAGAGAATATTGTATTGATAGTAACTGTTCCTGATACTAAGATTGATTGATTGAAGCGCGTTTTTACCATTACTAATCGAGATTATATGGGAATTTACTATAAATATGTAGCTCTTCGACCAAAACATACTGCTATTCGTCGTCTATTCTTGAAATATGAAAATGGAAAGGGCTCGGCACAGGTTGTTGCATACGATTGGAAGAATACCTAGTATGATTGTAAAGTATCTCGGCTTACCAAATAGTGAGACATACACATGCCACAATTTCAGAAGAAATGTATTAATGGGATAACCTGAATAGTTTGGCATTTTTATGTTCCTCCCAAAACAATTTCAACGAGCTACCACATTTGTAGTGTAAAACGACCAGTTCAAGAAATACAGGTACTTCAATATACCATGTCCCACGACCGACGTCTCAAACGATCAATTGCCAAATTATTTAGGTTTAGGGCCACCCTGTATATTTGGGCAGTACTATATTTTTTCTGATGAAAACAAGGCAAAATTATATTAAACATCCATTTTATATTAAGAAACGTCGTGGGACAAAAGAAATAGAAGTACCTGTAGTTCTTAAACTATTCGTTTTAGACCACAAGTGTGCTAGTTTGTTGAAATCCTTTTAATGGGAGAAACATAGAAGTGTCAAAATATACGGGTTGTCCCATTAATAGTTTTGAATCTGATGTCACCTGACCGAAAACAAAAAGCTCATTGGGTAACATAATATCAGAAAAAGCTACACCAATTGCTTTAATTCACAACCCCAAAATTACAATAGACGAGGAAAGTGTGTCGTCACAAATGTCATACTTGTCAAATACTGATACCAAATAAAGAATTTTAAGTGACTTTCTCTTTTGATGATTTGCTGCTTTGCTTATTAGTTTGTGTTTGGTTGTTTGGATTTTGTTTTCTCTGGCAAAAGAAGTTGAAAAACATTTACGGAAACAAAATCGGAGTTATCGGAAAAATAATTTAAATTCGACGGAGGTTTGTTTGGAATCAGTTTTTGACAAGACTGACATTTGTGACGTCATCACTTTCCTCGTCTATTCCCTACTACTGTCGAGTTCAGAGATATCTTGTCCTAATCTGCGTGGGACACCCTATATATCATGAATGAAGTATGCTTCTGTTGTGAATATGGAAATATTTGATGTTCCAAAATACATCTTTATTGTCATATTTCAGAAATGTCAGATGCTGTAGTGACGTTCAGTTTGCTGGCAGTTAATCTGGGCAACGGACAACGGATGCGGAGGGCATTAATATCTGCGGGAGGAAAAGCATTTTCCTCCTGAGGTATGTATATAGTTTTTTCTACTACCTTTAAAGTCGTCATTTTTATAACGTCTTAAAAATCATAATGCGTGCATACTTATAAGAACAACTGCAGAAAGTATAATGCGGCTATATGACAAAATATTAAGGGAGCGTTGCATCGTAATTTAAGTCGTTAAGTTTTTCATTTCATGTATTATATTGTTGTTTAATTAAAAAACGGAAATAGACGCTTATATGAATTTTTTATTTTATTTTCATAAATCTTCAGACGAGGTTAAAAAACAGACGAGGTAAAAAAAAACTCTTGCTAATGTTAAAGTATTAAAAAACTTGAGGAAGGAAAATAAATGTTCTTAGGGAGGAAAAGTACCATTTCCCTCACTTCTTGAGGGGTCGAAAATAAAGTTTTCTAGTGAGGTAGTAGAAAAAATATTATTTTGCGGCCTCTGTTGCGGCTGCAAAACGCTTGTTTTGCGTCCGGTTGCACGGTTGCAGGAAAGACATATTTTTATTTTAAATTATCTTTAGGTATACAGGGATAGTTAGCAAGAACTCTATGATATGTTTAAAGTACTTGGGTTGTGTTCACAAATACTGCACTAATGATGTGCAAATAATTTGTACCAGTCTGATGCTTGAAGGAACCATTCGTGCAATCTCAATAGTTTATGAACGAATATTTGATAATTATTTCGAGTTTCACTATCAGTCGAGGTTGAGTAACGAATAAGCATGAACATGTGTTTTTTGTTTCCATAAACTATCAGAGAATAGTGAATCAACATGTTAAATTGGCACTATTCCTATTATTGGAGTTGAAATATTGAAAGAGTATGTTATGAAGAGTGTTCAATCGATTTAATAACCCTCCAAGTTAACAGTATCATGAAGAAGATGGATCCTTCGATCCTTGGTTAGTACGCCATAATATTATAAACTCTATACTTCCCCCAGAAAATCAACTGACCTCGCCATTGTTATCAATAAATAAAATTTAAGGTGATATTTTGAGTTGAGGTATGTGTAGTCAGTGGCAAACAACTTTCAACAGGATGAACATGATTTTCGTTTTAGTGTCGGTTTTTGTTTTATTTCAGAATTCATCTTGTAGCAATGTTTCTCGTGCATATCTCGACTACTTCCATAATATTTATTCCCACATGAATTTAACCAGGATATCAGAAATATGCAACAAAATTTTCAGGAATAGAAATTTCACAGAAACAGTATGTAAGTATTGTGAAAATTTCAATATTTCCTACTATTGAAACTCTCTCGCATCAAACTCGCAAATGATCGTACTCAGAGAAGGGTACAATATAACTAACTCATACTTTTTGACTAGTGAGTATTACATGTGGAATCCACCCATGTTCCTTGCTGTTTCATATTATTATCGGGTTGTTGCTTGACTTTCCTTTTACTGTTATATTCTTCCTTGTTTTCTTGCACTGGTATTTTCATCTTTGGGATATTGGAGTCTGTGCGCTTCTCATCTGTAATTATATTATCAACTATATCTTAGATAGTTTTTACAAAACGGATTAAATTCGTCAGCTTTATCTGTTTCAATTTTATATAATATGGTTCAACCATTTTCAGAATTCAATTTTTTTTTAATATTATAAAACATTCAATATCAGAGTTTTCCAAATTTGTTTCGAATTTCTATCTTTCCTATTAATTCACTGTTCATAGTATTCTGATTTTCATATTTGAGCATATTAACATAGATACTGATTTTAATTTGCCTTATTGTTAAACATTGTTTAAAATTGTTTTTTCCGTTAACCAGCTATCGTCCCCTTACGAACGGCAGCCCTCAAAAATCGATACTGGTGCGAGTTTTCGATGTTCTCATTGGAATAAAAAAATTTATTTATGTTGTATTCAAATAAGTCAACTTCATCGATATCGTCAGTGGAGTACCTCTTCCGGTTAAACCGAAACTTTTTCAATATAAATATGGAACCCCTGTATTTCATTTTATTTTTTATATCTACATGTTATTTCGAAACAATTTGTATGGTAATTCCCTACCGTTTTCGTTACGATTTTTGTGAAACAGTTTCAGTTTGTACTTATATATTTAAAAATCAAAATTTTCGAAAGTTTCAATACTGAATCTTTCAAATTTCCACCAAAGTGTGTCACAAATCTCTTGTCATTGTTGAGCAGAATGCTCTGTATCTTATCAATAAGGAGATTGAAACCGTGGAAAATATTAAATATTTGGGTATTATAATAGACCGAAACCTAACATTCAAAGACCATGTCACATATTATGTAAGCGATAAAATCCCACCATTGCCTAAAGTACTTCTTTAGACAATGGTAGCACCGTTTCCGAGACGATGGTCACGCAATTATTCTACCGCATTTAACATTCGCATCGTCACTTCTATTCATAGCAAATGAAAAGGACAGACTACAAAAACTACTAAATCGAGCAATGCGAATGATTTTGGAGGTTCCCAAAGATACATCGATCAAAAATATGTTAGGTACTTTAAATTGGATGTCAGTAGAACTCTAGAGTATCAAGCTGAAATGAAAATCTCTCTTGCTCCTTCGTATTTGTCATATAACAATAGTATCCACAATTACAACACACGGTCACAAAATGACATATATGTTCAGAGAAAAAAATAAAAGAAGCACAGAAAAATCATTGTTGCATAAGGGTGTAGTTTGTTATAATACTTTTCCAGATTTTTTGAAGACCTGCATTGCTATAAATTCATTCAAAGTAGAGTTAAGAAAGAGATTACCGAACCAATCTCATGCGCGAAGTAATTAGTTGTAATATACTTATTTATTCATTTATTCGTTATAAAGTGTGTGAAGGACGTGTAAAATATAATATACTTACAAAAACTTTTTGATGTATTCGGTATATAAAATATCATCTACATGCATGTTTACTTTTATATTTTTATTTATTTATATATGTTTTTAATTTGTATGATATGTAAAATATTATTTACCAATATTTTTTTAAAGTGTGATCGTTATTTTTTCCTGGTAGTGTATAGTGTTTTATATTTTGTGCAATTTTACAAGTATACTTAGGTAAAGTCTGTGACTTTGTAAATTAGTATTTGCTGAATGAAGACGTAATGATAATAAATAGCTGAACGTGTATTTAATTCTGCACTTACTGATGTATGCGTTTCCTGTATCTAACTTGGAAGGTTTTTGTAAGTATGTCATGACATTATTGAAAGACCATGTCGTTTCATCAACGAAAGATATCCGAACTTGATTCAAATGAACAAAACAAAATTCCTAAGAATATAAGCCTAATTCTTAGAATAAGTGAATGGTACGAAAAAACTATACAAAACAATTCTCACTTATTGGGATCAAAGCATACTGAAGAGCAGACAATATGAATAAAATAAACATAACAAATCTTTTTTGAAACAACAATTCAAGAAAATATTTAAAAAAAATGAATTTCTTTATTTTTGATCGACTAAAAATAATTTTTTTCTCTTTATTTCAGTAGCTTATAGATAAATGATGGTTTAGAAAAGATTTTTTACGTATACTTTATTTTGTACTTTTTGGAATTAGAATATGTTTAATCATCTGTCTTGATAGGCGCGCCAGGTGGCCAGAAGTTGGTACTTTAGTGAACTATTTTATTAATATTATATTAATTATATTAATATTTTGTTGTAATTCTCTACGCCTGAAACCGTCTAAAAAGATGTACGAATTAATGGGGCAATATTAATCTTAATCTAAATATTCGATGGTCCGATGTTTTTCACTATGTTTACGGATTGTTTTGACTTTTTTTCACGAGCCGCCAACAAACATTTTTTTGTCGTTTTCCTATGCCGTCGGTATTTTTCCGCTTCCCTACGAAAACTCTATATAGCTTTCAGGGAGGCAGGGTGTTTTTTTACTGTACTGTCATAAGTTCCTAACATATGTGTTCAAAATTTTAGCTTGATCGGATCTCAGTAAGTGCTCGAAGAATATATTTTTGTACAACTGTCAAAAAAACTTAAAATTTCTGCATCTCTATTGATGCGTAAATGTTTAATTTTTTTCACTGCCCAAATAGTTCACAAAATAAACATGAAATATTACATTTTGAAGGATTTATTTTCAACACAGTCAATAATTATCAATTGATTATTCATCATAAAACAATTTTATTTATTGGAATAATAATTGATAGTAAAGTTTGAACAATTACTTCCAACATAAATTCCCGAAGATGTTCCATGTTGCTGCTGATCAGAAACGTTAGATATTTCTTGAAGAGTTGATTCCATAATTTTATCAGATATTTTAATTTGTTTGGAAGAAGATGGACAATTCAATATTTTGTTAGAAATCTCAATTTTGTTATTCAAACTATCTTCTATATATGCTTCTGCCACCGTGACGTTTTGTGGATGTAATGTCGCCCCCTGCATTGGCCAGAAGAGTTACAGAGCTTCTCCTGAAACAGTGACCTGTGTATCTCTTATACATGTCTTTTCCAAGCCATTTTGCAATCAAGCTGGGAATTTCTCCTATTTTATTTATCCCCACATGTTGGTTAATACATTTTCCTCTTGAATATTTCAAAAATAATCTGTTAGTTTTTGTATGAGGCGGCCGTAGTACTCTATACTTGCGGTATATCTCAATATAATCAGAATTTGAAACAGTAAACGTTTTTGCACAATAGGTCATCGTATCAGGTATTTCATCAATCAATATAGATCCAGCATCTTCTATGGCATCAATACTTATATGTAATAATTCTTCACGGCGAGAGCACCGCTGAGACCCAAAATTAGGACAACCTACAAATAAAAAATATTGAAATTACTACTAATCTTACAAAATTATGATGAGTACCTTATAAAGTAAATTTGTTTCGTTATCAGCATCTTAAATAAATTCACTGATATCATCCCTTGATAAAACTTTAGATTTCTTTCCTCGGTATCCGACGCTTTTGTTCTTAATAAGCGGGACCAATTTTGAAAACTCCCTTATATCAACATTTTCCTTAACAGTCAACGTTGAGTAGACACTCCATAACGTAGGAGGTTTTATAATTTTTTATATTTCCTCAAAATAGCATACAAGCACATTTTCAGAAACATTTTTTACATGTTTCTTATCGCACCATTCACGAAATTGGTCATTTTTTTTCTCATATATTAACTTGTATATGTTCTACAATTTCCTCAGCGGTTTCTCCCTCGGAAGTTTGTGTCCACTTCCAGTTTAACCGGAAGTGCTACGCTACTGACGATATTCAAATCGATTGTTCATGAGTTGCATGCGAAGGAGAACATCGAAAAGTTCAAATCAACGGTTGTATTTGTCCGGGAGTCAAAATAGACGCCAGTGAATTATTTTGACTTAAAATTTCGGATAGATCAGCTCTAGTAACTTTTCGCATCAGCTCCTCCATTAATATTTAAGCTAAATTTTATATACGAATTTTTGGGAAATCGTAATAGATAGAGTATGCAGAAGCTTTTATCCAAAATTAAACTCCTTGGTGAATTATAAATGGTCCCATGTATACCCATAAATCTCGGAAACCGTATAACAATAATATTTCATTAATTCATTTCGAAAAATTCTCAAATAAGCGTATATTTTGAAGTCGCTAAAATTCATAATAAGGGTACAATGATGCCCGAAGTGTATTATTGAATATTCATAATTGATATGATAAGATACATGAATATTGATTATTCGGAGTTATACCGTCTAATATAAGTACTAGATATACCTGCAGAGTTCAGAATATATTGAAGCTAATACCTACTGATAGGACACTAATGGAAACTGCTTTGAATAAAAGCATACATTTCAGTGAACTATCACTTAAATTGATTGTTATAATAATAACCACATCATTAGATGTTGTTATTCTCTGTCCTAAAATATGTGTCAAGGCGACCATCAAATAATTGATAAAAATCAAAACTACCCAAATTATCATTCTCAGAAGCATGCTATTATTGAAAGAATGAAAATGAAGATATTTATAAAAAGAAACTTGATTTCAAGAAATATGTGTACTTAAGTATTCTTGAAGAGGCGGATTTTAGGAACTCGCCACTTCCTTGACAAACATCCAAACACTACGCATCCACATAACTGAAGCAAGTAATGGAAGAGAAAGCAAAAGAAGCAACGGAAAATAAGAGAGGAACAACTACTACGGTCAACGATAACGGGGCTTTCAACGAGATATCATCAAAATATCCCTCGGCGGCAAGCTCTGAGCAAGTATCTCCAAGTTGGCTGTCGCTAGATCAATGAAATTAAGCGTGTTGGCATCGCATCCCATGCGAAAATTGTTTTTAGTATACCTTACTAGTTTGAACAATGCCTCCGTTGGAGGTAAGTGTACATCATCGTTCGGTAGATACGTTCTTCCCAATTTTACTTATATTCACTTTCTTACTTTTACACGTCACCTGTTGGGTCTCTGTAGATCAGTTCGAAATCTCTGGACGCCAGAATTGCTATACCCTAGGTGCTTCCTCTCTGTCTACCCTGCCCAATAGTAGCTAGTAGTCGCTTACATTCAAACCTCTCACTTTATCCGGTATCAAAATAATCTCAGATTCACCAGTTATGATGCTCTCCCTTTTCCCGTTTGCATCCATACTTTGCTAAAGATTGATTCAGCCGATCTTTAGCATCGCCAATGTGCCCTTGCATTTGTAAGCGTGGGAAGAAGTAGGGTTGTGACAGGTCACAGCAATCATGATAAAAAATGCCAGATACCTGGGAAGCATGTAAATTAGATATTTTGAAACGGCTTCTCGTTACGTCGACGCGCTCATAACAAGAATGCGAGCAACATCAAGGAAAATAAGTGAACCTTCCTTGAAAGAAACAGTTAAAATACTTCTTGAACCTGAACTGCGGTATACACCAGAGACTGAAAATGAATTTTCTTTAGATGAGAAGGAAGATGAAGAGTCATAGTCGCCACTGTGGGACGTGGCTACTGGCAACTAGCGGAGAGGGTAGTCATGCACAATGCTGTACCCCGGGCAGTGAACGAGTCCACCCCATGTAGGTCAGCAGGATGAGATAGAATTTTCCAGCCTTGCTCAGAAAAGGCTGGGAGTTTTAACATTGAGAAGAATATTCTGGTGCAGTATAGCAGTGCAATGTGGGAGTCAGCGATAGTAGTCTTCATCCCCAAAACTAGAAAAAGATTCCACCCAGTAGCAAAGTCCTTCAGACCCTTCAGCTTAACCGCTTGAAGCGCTGCAAACGGTTGTGAATAGATTCGTGCAGAAGGGGTCCTTAAGGGCAATCCTTTTCCATGGAAGTCATCACGCATACAGAAGAGCAATGTTTACGGAATCGGCCCCCAACACTGTAGTGCGAAGAATTGAAAGGACATTATGGTTCGAAAAACTGACGCCAGGAGTTGAAAAACTGACGCTAGGAGTCGAAAAACTTACGCTAGGAGTCGAAAAACTGACGCTAGGAGTCGAAAAACTGACGCTAGGAGTCGAAAAACTGACGCTAGGAGAGACAAGGCGAAGACAGCGACCATACAGGCAACTCTAATGGCAAGAGGAACCATTCACTCGATGATCACCTGGATTGTATATCGTCTAGCGATCTAATTTAGTGATCACTATAATTAAAGGTCAACAATTTAATCATTTCCTAGCTACTTTGTAATCTGATCCTCATGAAACCTCATGTCATCCGGTGTTCAAGCCAAAGAAATTTCTGAACTGTTTATTATCTACGGAATTATTGTATATTGTTTCATTTCCAGAATTCATACCGTTCATACCACTAAAATAGCTTTCAACATTGAATAATGGACCACAATGAAGATTTATATTTTTCCCCCAATTTGGCAAAATGTGCCAATGATACGTTTTCCGAAAACGAAGTTGTCTTTTTCTGAATGGAAATGTTCACAAAAAAATAAAACCGCGCATAAATACAATGAAACCATACATTATGACCTTAGAATTAGATCTGTGAAATTTAATGAAATTCCAGAAAGGCGTTAGTTTGAATGAACGAAACGCTTTTCGATTCGATCGTGAGTCCCGCGCCAAAACGAAAACAGGTGCATTCGCTTCGCATTGAACGCTGGCATTTCTTTCGAAATAAAGCCGTTACCTTGCTTCCTGAGTTAATTGTTCTACTGACTACTGCATGATGGAAGAGGGTTTTCAAAAGGCTGAATCAACCCCAAACAAGTAAAGGCTAAACAGTAAGTTTATTCGTGAATATTTTGATAATTCATTGTATGGCAGAGACTATATAGTGATCCAGCTACCAATAATAGTGATGCTAATATGCACACTTGTTTCTAAATCATGTTCAACTTTTATATAAATTTTGTCATAAGAGTGTAAAAATCTATATTTCAGGTGACACTAGCGGCAATAGAATAAGTATGGCAATTTCTGAATAAAAATGTACAGCACTTCCCTGTTTATTAAAATAATATATTTTTCAAAATCAGTAGCTATTGACAATGTTTGGTTTATTTCGATTTTAGTTTGCTTGGATTTCGTGATGATATAGGCTTAAATTTAAAAAAAGTGGTAAATAGTAAAGTATTTCTATAATTCAAACCGCAGTTCATGATTTTTGCCAATAATAATTGTAACCTTTGGTATAGTAATGACTCCTCGCCAGTAAGATTAAACTGAGGTTAATCTGAGATTAAACTTAGTTCAATCTTCCTCTTGAGGATGATCACTTGGTGTTAAAAATAATGGTTTGGTGTTCTGATAAAACTCCAGTATAATCAATAATAATTATTTAATTCAGTATATTCAATTCAGATATAGTCAAAAGTTTCCTTTTTCTTGATCTTATCTCGCTACTCAAACGAGAAGTGATTATTTTTTTATCCGCCTGCCAACTAAAAATATGCGGTACTACTCCCGGCTTCATTCGAGCTTTAATTTTACTGATCGACAAGCGTAAGGATACCTCCGAGAATTGGTTGCGCAGTAGACAAAACCCTGGAGTTGGGCAGGAGCTCAATCGCTAAGCCTTATTAAACAGTAGTCGATCTTTGTCGCACATCTACTCACGCTTTCTATCGTTTGCGCATCTGAGAGGCATCCTTACACTTGTCGATCTGTACTTAACTTATAATTCTTTATAGTTTTCCATATCTTCTGCAAGCTGTAAAATTAAATTATTTAATATTTCGTTAGTAATACTAACAAAGACTCTAACTCACGTTGAATTGAAATGACCTTCATAACAAAAAAAAACTGTTTTCACCGACACTTCTTTTATCTCTTTCTTTTTACAGCAGTAAACCATTTTTTTAAAAAGATTTCGTGGATCTTTTATGAATATTTTCTCCATATTATTTTTGGATGTGTTTGCACACCCAGGAACAAAAACCTCTTATTATCACTCATTTTGAAACATAATTGGTGGATTAATGCAGCAGTCATAAGTCATAAGTTAGGAAGAATATTCGTCAATGATTGTTTGGAATGAACGGTACAATCAATAATTAACGAATATACTTCCTTATGTCTTAAAACTTATGACTGCTGCATAAATCCACCATAATACAGACAAAATCCAGCGAAACCCACAGCTGTAAATGATCAACACATAAAAGCGCGCGGTATTATAATGCACTCCGCTAACACTATCAAAGAAATTACGTCAATCGCTGCTAGCCTCGTGCAGGGTACGTTTTCTAGCCTCGCTGATTTCATCATATTTGTTTTGCATTTATTTAATCACATTTTTATTTTTGATACTTTTTGTGCTGGTAATGTGTTTTTAGAGAGGAATAACTGCCGAAATACATTATAATCAAAAATTAGTGGACATACCTATTCTCCAGTCCATAAAGCTTCTGCATGCTTTTAGTCCAAGCAATAGGGAAAAGTGCGTGCAAAAATTAATATCCAAAAACAAATATATGATTGTAAAGTAAATTGAAATTCAGAATGAGTTTCTATTTCATGCGACTCGATCGTGATTACCGAACATAACCTAAAAAATTGGCAAAGTTGCGAAAAGCGATTTTTTGTTGATAACTAAAAAACTACAGCTCCCATCGAAAAAAGTCAAATTACGAAATTGTAGGTATCAAAAAGATCTATCAATTGAGTCACCTATAATTTTCCGATATTATTGATAGTTTTCGAGTTATATCGGAAAAACCGTGAAAAGTTTTCTCTAACTCGTTAACTGTAAGGTATTCAAACTTTTTACTTATCGTATGTATTTTTCAAAATATATGAAGTTTTCTCAAAAAAGATGCTCTCTCAATATGGCTACTCTTGCTCGGGGAATGATGTTACAGTAACGATTCATGGTTAATTTTTGTCTGTAAGAGTTGTTCTTTCATATTATCGAGTAAGTGTATTGATTTTTTAAATTTTAAGTGTCAAAAAATTACTTTAAAAAAATTGCACAATTTTTTTTCGTGTTTTTTCAATTTTGTTTTTATATGAATGACTTTTTATGAAAATGGATTCCTAGCATGATTTCAAGCATTCAGAGAAGAAAATGAATTCCTACGATCACTAGGAGCAGAGATAATTTTTTTTTCAAAAGAATCTGGAAGACGCAATAATCATCGTACAGCAGTCACCTTCATGGATATTAAGGTTGAATACCTATATTTTCAATAAAAAAATACTAGGATATGTCTAGTCCATTTGCAGTATCATTAATTGATGAATAAAGTGAGGCGTTCAGGCGCGGATCGTGATAGCTGTAGCGGGTGGCGGAGTGGGGATAACACTGAAAGCTTATTTCGTGCGTTCAAAGTGGCTTGTGCTTAAAAAATATTGAGTATCTCGGCTTGTTGTTCATGTACGTTTTCTTATGCAATGTGCACTAGTACTTGAAATTGAACCAATAACTTTTCTTTTCTTTTTCAATAACACTGTCAGGACGAAAGTGTCTTCAATGTCAACAGTATTTGTATCCCCACTGCACCACCGCAAAAATTGCATCGCTTTGCGCCTGTACGCCTCAGTTTGTTCATCAAATAATAATACTGCAAATGAACTAGTATTTTTTATCGAAAACATAGCTATTCAACCTCAATATCCATGAAGGTGACTGCTGTACGATGATTATTACGCCATCCAGATTTTTTTGAAATAAAAAAATTATCTCGGCTCCTAGTGATCGTAGGAATTCAATTTTTTTTTAATGCGTGAAGTCATGCTAGAAATCTATTTTCATAAGAGTCGTATCTATAAAAACAAAGTTTAGAAGTTCATTTAGAAAAAACGTAAAAAAATTGTACAATTTCTGTGTGTGATTTTTTCACACTTAAAATAAATAAAATCAATATACTTATTCGATAATATGAAAGTAAAGCTCTTACAGAAAAAATAAGCACTGAATCGTTACTGTAGCATCATTCCCCGAGCAAGAGTAGCCATATTGAGAGAGCATATTTTTTGAAAAAACTTCATATATTTTGAAAAATAATCAATATTCATCAATTTTTTTGAAAAAGACTTTTTTGACTTGCCATTGGCTACACAAAACTGTAAGTAACATTTTTAATACCTTACAATAACCGAGTTATTGAAAACCCGATTTTTTACGTTTTTTTTTTTCGATATATCTATGATATCAAAAAATTATAGATCTTTCAATTGATAGATCTTTTCAATACCTACAATTTCCTAATTCAACTTTTTTTGATCGGAGCTGTAGTTTTTTAATTATCAACAAATAACCGCTTTTCGCAACTTTGCCAATTTTTTAGGTTATGTTCGGTAATAAGGATCGAGTCGCATGAAATAGAAACTCATCCTGAATTTTAATGTCCTATACGCTCATATTTTTATTTTTCAGATATTAATTTTTGCACATTTAACATTGGGCCGCTTCCTCGTTTCTTGGACTATTTGTCGTATACACGTTTCGACTTTTGTGGTAGTATTGCAGAAGTTGTTGCTTCTGCGTTTTGGGTAACATCTGGTGGTGTACAGGAAAATTCTTCTCCCATATTACTTTCCATCACATTTCCTACACTCTCCGTCATTATCACAAATAAAGACACTTTTGACAATTATTTCTAAACACTGACAGTTTGCGTCAAACAATTATTGTCGTGGCTGTTTTTATAGACATTTCGATTCGAATACGATTATTCATTCATCCGGTAGGGAATAATGATTCATAATTCCCTCGCGGAAATGATAAATGACTTTATATTGTAAATGTCACATCTATAATGCGTATATAGGGTGTCCCAAACTCGATGGCCTATTAGACGTTTCTGGAGAACGGGACATTATTTTGAAAATTTAGTTTTTTTGGGTAATTACTTTTGTTCTGTCGATCTAAAATATTTTCAGCGTTGCGGCGTTGCCGCTCATACTGAAAAGTAGCAACAACTTCAAATGGGATACCCTGTATATTATTGCATTTTTCGCTTTGCTTTTACTTCTTGACTATTTTGGTATGACACTTGCCTATACCTATCTCCAGTGGTATTTTTTGTGTGAAACATAGCTTCAATTAAATGTTTAATACTACAGTATTTGGATTCATAGAACACTAAAATTTTGGATGTAGTTTGACAATATCCTGTGTATTAGTTATGTCTAAGGGAATTCGTTCTCCATTATACAGGGTCGTTCAAAATTTGTGATATTGCCGATAGATACTAAAGTTGTGAAAAGTGCAATTTTTTCAAATGGAACACACTGTATATCATAAAATATTCTGAAAGACAATGAAAGTTTCTTTCAAATGATGTATCATGTTCCTATACCAAAATAGTCAGGTTTTAGAAATAAAAGCAAGTTTCTATGGAAATTGGATTATTTTGCCACAATTTGTATAAGGTAGATATCAAACGTCATGGAACATGTCATTATGAAACTTCGACAATCAGTACATCAATAATGAAACGTTCGCCAGTAAATTAGCGTAAAGGCCACCGCTCAAACCTTGTGGAAAAGTGATCTATGTGGGAATTGGATATTGTTTAGAGGAAATATTCCTGATTAAAAGTAACCAATGCGCTAAAGTCCAATAATCAATAGTTTCGGAGATAATGTCTAATAATACTGGAAAATAACTTGCTTAAAAGAGAAAATAAAATATTACCGATCGTCGAGATCGAACCCGAGACCTTCAGCTTACCAACGTGAACTAGGCAGATAACACTAACCCCAGCACAACCACAGTTATTTAGTTTGCTCTGAATTTATTATTTATGCTTTCCATTATGCAAGGATAGATTGGTTTTCAGCAAAAGCAGTGGATATCGCGCATTTTTTCAATATTTTCATTGGCCAATATCTCCCCTAAACAATATAAAAAATTCAGGAAAATCCCACACAGATCACTTTTCCATAAGGTTGAGGCGGGGTCCTTTTAACTAGGTATAATTTTAATTCCCGCATAACAAATCGAAATAATATTTCCCAACTAAAATAATGTGTAGTGTGCCGTGACCAGAAAAAAGCAAAACAAACATTCAGTTTGACAAGTAGAGATTTTGATTGTGGCTCTGTCAGAAAGAAATATTGAAAATGGATTATAATGCATATTTATGTGCAGATATTTTAAATTTGTTTTATATTCACGGTGAGTGCCAAAGAATTGTTTCAATGAACGTTATCCAAATCTACCGCAAATTAATAGAAACATCTTTCGAAGAATTGAACAGAATTATGCTGTGTTTGGGAAAGTTGAAGCGCCACGAAATCAAATTAAGCCGATAACTGGAGTAGAAGAGAATGAAATTAACGTCTTGGGGTGTTTTCACGCATATCCTCATGTATCATTAAGAAGAGCCGCTGTGGATTTAGGTATAACCCGCACATCGATATGGAGAATTAAAAAAAAGAAACACAAAATGTATGAATACAAATTCATCAAAGGTCATGCCCTACACAGAGGTGATCCTCCAAAACCTGATGATTTCTGTGAATGGATTTTAACATGGACTTATGAAGATCCAAATTTCCTGGAGAAAATTATTTGGACGGATGAATCTAAATTCAGAGGGAATTTCAAGAAAAAATTTGTTCAAATGTGTTTTGTTTTGTTAATTCTGAAATATCTGAATATTTTGAAAAAAACGGTCAGTGACTTTTTGGACAATATGCCGCTTCATGTATATCGAAGTTGTTGGTATCAGTTAGACGGTGCCCCCCTCACTGTACACAAGAAGTGAGCGGAGAATTGACTAGAATCTTTTATTAATCTTTGATTAATCATTCCATTTTGAAAATAAAATCTTTGGGAAAAAGCAAAGCTCTTTGGGCTAGGGAGGGAGTGTAATTATATCTAAGGACAAGCTCGGAAAATTAGGATTAATCTTCCTCAAGGTAAGTCGATTAATCTTTCAATTTTCCATCGCTTGTCCTACGATATAATTACACTTGTATCTGTTTAAAGATTAAACAAGATTTTATTCCAAGTAATTTTATTGTTATTGTATTACCCATAAAGTCTATATTCAGCTTAGAGTGAATAATTTGTTTGCAATTGAAGAACAAAATTTGAACAAGATAAATAGCCCCAATACTTAGTTATAATATGATATAATGTAATAATTGCAATCAATAACACTATAACAAAACAAAATATGTAAAAATATACAACAAATATTTTGAACACTTGAGCATCCGAAAGTATTTCAGTCTTTTCTATGCATATCTAGAATTGCGTTTGCAAAGGTATCATTCGCTGGCAGCAAAGGTTTATTATAAAACTTAAAAAAAGTATCAGAACCTGCTATCCAACCTGCTCTATCCTTAATTTGGTCGATAGTTACTCCTGAACGAAATGCTGCTGAAGTAGAGGTATGTCTGACACTATGTGTCGCAAATACATTAGTGTCTATTCCACTTTCAGTTAAGATTTTTCTGATCCATTCACTTATGGTTTGCGCCGTGGCCGCGTGAATAGGTTTCTTACATGTTAGTATAAGTTTCTTGCAATTATCGCGAAACGATGCGGTCTTCTGAATATAAAATTTTATTGTCGATGCTATACATAACTCCGGTTTGTGATAAAATGGAAATACTAACGTAGGCTGGTGCCTATTTTTTCCAGAAGTTTTTATACGCTCAGGTACTCGAATTTCAATTTTATCGTCGAAATACAATACATTTTTAATACTAATTTTGGATAATCTTTGAACTCGTTGAGCTGAAGTTAAAGCCATTAATGTAACCATTTTATGTGTTAACTTTTCTATATCGACAGATTCTAAAGGAAATAGGCCAGCTAAATATGTTAAAACAGGTTCGGGGTCCCAGACAAACCGATATTTAGGTACCGATGGCTTTATATTATAAACCCCTTATAGAAACCTATTTATGATTCCTTCATCTCCGGAATTTAATGGTTTGAAGATCATATTGAGTGCTGATCGATATGAGTTAATCACTGAGTACGATGTGTTTAGTTCTTCAGAAAAAAATGCTGAAACCATTTTCAAATCATACGTATATCCCAAAAATCCCAAAACTTCTTGTAACAGACGGTGAATTGTTTCAACGTATTATCCGTGATCGACGCAATTATAGTGGAAATGGAAGCATCGGGTATATCCTTCTTCAAAAACGACCCCTGTACAAATTCCCTGCCACCAGGGAAATCTTCTGATGCAGAGGGTGGTGTTCTCCCTAAATGGAGAAACAAGCAAATACTTTTTAGGCTCAAAAATTATAGGGTCACTTGTTAAAAGGGTTTGAAAAACCGGGTACCATGGCTGAGATGGCCATTGTGGTACTACAAGTATTATTGATGCCTTTTCTTGAATTATTTTTCTATTACTCCCGATATTATAGCGAAAGGGGGAAAGCGTAAAAGAAAACACTTTTCCAGCTAATCGTGAAGGCATCTACCGAGAAGCAATCTGGATCCGTATTGTGTTTTCGAATAATTAGAAAATGAGTTGATTGACATTGAACTCTATTTTATTTGATAACTCTGACATGACATTCATCATACAAGGTATTGATACATAAGAATTCTCCGCCGTTTAATAAAACTGAATAAACTTCAAAGATTTAAACGATCAACGGTCTTTTTAATCCTAGTAGAACGTCGCAGTTGGTCAATTATTTCGGGTGCCTGACAACTCTGTTCTGGCGTCGTCCTTGAATTCATTGTAGGTGGATCTAACGAATTGGAAGAACCGTCGCTAATGTATTTTCCGTCTAATGCTGGTATTTCCAAACATTTGGGTGAATGTGAACGATGTCTTATTGAAGGAAACATGCTTCTTTCTTCTTCCAAGATTACGTCTGCACGAGTTGGTGGTTCAGAGAATAGTACTCGTTTTGAAGGTTCTCTCACAAGAGGAATAGGATCTTGATTCGCTGCTGGTATTGGAATTGGAGGTCTTGGTTGTTGAATCATTGACTGACATGAGGTGGAAAATCTCGGTTGTTTCATCACTTGACACAACCTCAATTGATTGTAATGACGTTTAATGATTTTACCATCATCCAGTTCAATCAAGTAATGCAATTTACCCAATCGTTTAATCACAGTTCCATAGATAGTTTTTGGAATAGTTACGTGATTGGACACTTTCACCAGTTTTGAAGAACTTTTCAAATTTTGGTTGTTGAACCTTTGATCAGTTTTTCTCCTGAGGACGAATCAAATCCAATTTGGTTCTCAGATTTCTCCCAAATAATATTTCTGACGGTGACTTGCCACAGGATAATGGTGTCACTCGATATCTCAGTAAAAAGGAATGCAGTTTTTCATGTAATGTGCCCGATTCGTTCATCATGCATTTCAGTTTTGATTTTAAAATTTGACAAAACCGTTCAGCTTGCCCATTTGTTGCTAGAAAACCAGGTGCTATAGTACGTTGTAGAATACCATTTCGTGAACAAAACTCTTCAAACTCCATCGATTTGAATATGGAGGCATTATCACTCACTAAAATCTCTGGTAATCCATGCCTACTAAATATTTCTCGCAATGAGCATTTTGTTCCTGCCGTATTAGGAACTTGTTTCGAAAACAATTTTTCTGGCCATTTGGATCTAGCATCCACAACAATGAAGAAATAGTGGAATGGACCAGCATAGTCCATATGAACACGTTGCCAATTCTTAGAAGGTGGTTCCCACTGATGAACAGGTGCTTTCACAGGATTTTTCTTGACATCACAACATGGTAGACAGCTTTTGACCAGATTTTCTATATCGGCGTCGATGCCTTTCCAATAACAGTGATTTCTAGCCAAAGATTTCATTTTCACCATTCCAATATGAGTAGAATGTAATTCTCGAAGTAGTGCAGGTTGGAGCTTTTTTGGAATAATAATTCTCTGACCTCTGAATAAAATGCCATCTTGTACAGTCAGTTCTGGATCTCGGATATTTCCAGCAGAAATTGATTTTTTTAACTTCGACAGTTTCGTATCCTTTGCAGTTTCATCTCGAATGTCCTGAGCAGTAATAACATCAGTACACATTTGATTAACTATTTGTATGTTGAGTAAATAATCATCGTCGACTATATTATTTTCATTTTTTCCAATTTGCAGTGGGTTTCTTGAGAAATAATCTACATTGGAACGATCTGATGATTTCCTAAATTCAATTGAATAATCGAATCCTGATAGGAATTGTGCGTATCGAAGCATTCTACTAGCTGTTAGTGCTGGCAACTGTTTCGTTGGATTGAAAATGGTTGTAAGAGGTTTATTATCGACAATCAGAATGAATTTCCTTCCATGAATATAGTGAAATAGTTTTTTGAAGGCCCAATAGATTGCAGTGGCTTCTTTATCGAGTTGACTATAATTTCTTTCCGCTTTGGATATATAAAGGATAGGTCTTTCAGTATTATCGGGAAAACGATGCGATAACACTCCAGCCAAACCATAGGGACTCGCATCAGTTGCGAGAATAACTGGAAGTTCTAGTGTGAAAGGAACAAGAACTTGATCACTGGATACCTCTTCTTTTACTTTTTTGAATGCAGATTCACAGTCTGGGGTCCATGCGAACTTCACATCTTTCCGGAGAAGTCGATTCAAAGGATAAAGAACTTGAGAAATATTTGAAATGCATTTAGCATAGTACATAGCCATTCCCAAAAATTGTTGTACTCCTTCAATATCTTTAGGTCTGGGAGCATTCACTATCGCCTCAATTTTGTCATTTGATTTTTCCAATCCTCTTTCCGAAATGACGTGACCTAAATATTTGATTTTCCGCTCAAAAAATTTACATTTCTGCTTGTTGAGGTGGATATTATATATTCGTAATTTTTCGAGAACTTTGATGAGTCGAAATTTACATTCCTTGATTGTTGAACCTTGAATCAATATATCATCAAAGTATACCGTAGTTCCGTCTAAATTTTGAATAATTTGATCGATGACCTTGTGGAATTCGTTTGGAGCTGTCTTGATTCCAAAAAATAATCGTTTTGCCAAATATGTTCCTCTGTGTGTAGACAAAGCTTGTATTTTTGCACTCTCCCCTCTGACATTAAGATAAAGATATGCTTTATATACAGTGCGTTCATAAAGTGTGGAAACGCTCTATTATCTTACGAGTTGATTATTTTCGGAGGAAAAGCTCGGACAGGTCGATTTTGTATTTTAGTTTTCCACTTTTTTTTAGAAAAAAAATATTTTTTCCCCTACCACCTTTCAAGATATGACGTCATCGATTTTTTTTTAAATTGAAACTGTATATTTTTATGTCAAAAATTGAATGCCCATATTTTTCTAAGTTCAACCATCGAATTACAGTATTCTGAGTATAAAGGAAACCAGTGTTCATATTTCTCAACATTCATTTCATTATTCATTATGCAACGTAAACCTAAGAACTACTCAGTAGTTAGTACGAGTATATTGCTACACTTGAATAGTTGGCTAAGCAAACATATGAAAGCCCTTAGCAACCAGACAATAAGTTCTTAGTTACCATTGCCTATGTCACTCTGGTTTTCTTTATACTCAGTATACTGTGATTCGAACTGTAAGATATGACGTATGTGGTATGGTTCAACTCAGAAAAATGTAGGCTTTCAATTTTTGAAATAAAAATATACCCTTTCAATTTAAAAAAAAATATCGATGACGTCATATCTTGAAAGGTGGTAGGGAAAAAAAATATTTTTTTTCTAAAAAAGGTGGAAAACTAAAATACAAAATCGACCTGTACAAGCTTTTCCTCCGAAAATAATCAACTCGTAAGATAATAGAGCGTTTCCACACTTTATGAACGCACTGTATATCCAGTGTGCAAAAATATTTTCCATTTTTCATTTGATGGAAAATATCTTCTATCTTTGGAATTGGGTATCGATTATTCTGTAGTTGATGATTGACGGTAACTTTATAGTCTGCACAAAGTCTAACTTTTCCTCCACTTTTTAGAACAATTACAAGTGGTGTAACCCACTCTGAATGATCCAATTTTTTGATTATACCTTGTTGTTCGAGAGAATCTAATTCTTGATCCACAACTTCCTGTAAGGCATAAGGTACTCGCCTTGGTTTGAGAAAAACTGGTTTGGAGTCAGGTTGGAGCAGCAAGTTGCATTCGAAATTTGGAATTTTCCCAGTTTTTGGTTGAAAAACATCTTCAAACTCTTTAAGAATTTCGTCAACTGTAGGTTGTATTTAAATTTCACCAACGTCCTGTACTGGATTGATATTGAGCGCTCGAACCCAACGTCGGCTTATTATTGCACTGCCGTAATTTGGTACAATGAACAAATCTCCTCGAAACTGTTTCCCTTGGAAAGAAACGTTCACTTGGACAAAACCCAATGGTTTGAAAATATATTTTGTGTACGATCTGAAGCAGATGTCTGTTTTCTTGATAGGAGTCGATATTTTCAACGCTTCAAAGTCTTCTTGTGAAATGATCGTAACCGGACTACCAGTATCACATTCAAATTGGAATGATTTTCCATTAATTTTTATATTGATCATCATTTTAGGTTCGAAAAGTGATGAGGAAAAATGTCAACGACTTGATTGATAGAAAATTCTTGTGAAGAATCTGTATCATTGTCTATACACTGAACATTGTACTTGGAATTCTTCAAAGAAGATTTGATACACACTTTTGAAATATGATTTTTCTTCTTACAAAGTTTGCAGAATAATTTGTGGGAAACCGCACAGTCTTTGGTTTCATGGTTATTCCTACCACATCGTAGACAAACATCAGATAAACCCAGTTTTTGAAAATCGACATTTTGATTTGGTTTATTCTGAAAATTTCTGGTTTTACTACGACTACTATGATTCGCTGATCTGGATTTACTACGATTTCTTTGAAAATTTGATTTGGTATCCAATCTGTGCACAGTGCCATTTGAACTTTGGTAGATTTCTCTGTTTTGTATTTTGGATGCTTCTATAGCTAGGGCAGTTTCTAAAGATTTTTCAAAAGATATATCATGAAAATCAAATATTTAGGTCACGTCATTTCGGAAAGAGGATTGGAAAAATCAAATGACAAAATTGAGGCGATAGTGAATGCTCCCAGACCTAAAGATATTGAAGGAGTACAACAATTTTTGGCCGTTTATCCCATCCTCGTCGTCAAATTATTGTGTTTTCGAATAATTAGAAAATGAGTTGATTGACATTGAACTCTATTTTATTTGATAACTCTGACATGACATTCATCATACAAAGTATTGATACATAACAATCCGGGAACCACGATATGTATTTTTCATATTTTTCATTCAGTTTCGTTGCAAATAAATTAATTTCCGGTATTCCAAACCTTTCAACAATGCGCAAATAATCTATATTATTTAGTTCATATTCTGTTTCAACAGATTTTATTCTAGATAGTTGATCTGCTTCACTGTTCTCCTTTGACGGTATATATGACGCGAAGACTGACAAATTCTTTGACTCACACCATTCCCACAATTTTCTGGTGGTAAGGTTCAGTTCAGTAAACATAACACTACCGCCTTTATTGATACATGATATCGCTGTTAAGTTATCGATTCTCAACAAAATTCTACAATTTGACAAATCTTTAGTGAAAGATTTTAAACCGTAGTAGGCTGCAATAATTTCTAATTTATTAATGTTACCCCTTCTCTGTTCGGTGTTCCAGAAACCATGGATCTTCGTTCCCTTGCAGTACGTCCCCCATCCCCGCATATATGCATCTGAATATATTTTCATCATGAATTCCTCTAACTTAATATTACAGATCCCTATATTATTCCACCACAACTGCAGCTCTTCATTTACCGTACTATGAATATTAATCTTTTTATTATAATTTTGATTAGTAATACTCAAAGCCCTAAATTTCTCAATTTCTAAAGACTTCAGATGATACATCCCATATTTAGTAGCCGGGCAATTTGCTACCAGCTTTCCTACTAGTATAGAAAATTCTCTAATGGTACAAACTGATTTCCTCTCAAATGTTTTGATTAGTTTCCTTATATTGTTTATTTTTTCTTGAGGTAAATAAATCCGCATATCTGTTGTATTTTGCAGTTTGTTGTGGTACTAAATTACTTTTTTCGGTGTTTATAATAAACCCTAGCCGTTTTAAGAATCCTAAAACACAGGCTGTATTTATCGAGCACTCTTCTCGATCTTTACCCATCACTAAGATATCATCTAGATAAATAACCAACCGTATATTCTCATTTCTGAGAAGTGTTACTACTGGTTTGAAAATTTTACTGAACATGTACGGTGCCAAGTTCAAGCCAAAGGGCAAACAATTGAATTCATATAAACCATTATCGAATTTGAATCTCAGGTATTTCCTATATCTCTTATCAATAGGTACAAGAAAATAGGCATCTTTTAAGTCTATGGTTGTTGAGAAATCATTTTTCGATTATAATCTCATAACCGTCCTGTAATCTTCCAACTTAAAATGTGGTGGAGTCATCTATCTGTTCAGGTTTTTTAAATTTAACACAAATCTGTAATTTCCATTAGACTTCTTTATTAAGAAAAAAGGAGATAAAAACTGCCTCAATGTGTAATAAGTCTCTTATAGACCTAATGTAGTTCGGCATTTCTCTGGAATTAATAGTTGTTTGAATAGGTTTTCTGATAAACGGAATTTTTGCACCACCCACCCAATTCAGGATGAAAGAATTGTTTATAACAGTTTTCCATTGTTCTAAGTATAATTTCAGAGAACCGGCATAATGCTTTACCTGGATTATGTTCACCGCTGATATTTCCTGATCTTCTTCCTGTCCCTATCGTCTGGCATTCCTCGTCTCCGTGACATGTCTCTCCCGTCCTTCATTTTTGCCCTGAATGTCGCTCGCTGGAAGTTTAAAGACGATGGTCTTGTAAATATACCTCGTGATGTGCTAGGCTTATCTTGGTAGGGCTGATACTGCGGTATGGTTTTCTTTTTGAGAAGGTCCTGACTTACTTTTTTCATAGCTTCTTTGTGTTTAAGCTCTTCTCCTAAGTTGTTTCCTAATAAAAACTCCTCTATTGGTGCTGTCTCCACAATCTTCTTGCAGTCGTTATTAACATAGCCCATTACCTTATATCTCTCATGTTGAGATATGCCGTTATACAGGGCAATTCAAATTCGACCCCTACCATTGGGATCTCCTAAACTACAGGAGATACGTCGAAGCTTCAATTGGGACAAAGTTGCGTATTCTGGTGCTTAACAAAATACTGTTTTGAAACTTGGAAAATTCCGAGTATTTCCTGAAATATCGGGAAAAACTGAAAATCGGAATTTTCGTTTTTATTTTTTTCTATCGTTATTTGACAACATAGCTCAAAATCAAAAGTACGTTTCCATTGATACTTTTTTTCAGATACACGTTTTCATGTTCAGATTTACTATCCGACGTTTCGTCTTCTGGCATTCATCATCAACTTTTTTTTCTGTTACGGGCGCCATATTGTTTTTTATACAGAAAAATAGTGATTCTCATTCTGATTTCATTGATGTATAATTTGTTATGATTTGCACTTCTGAAACCACAGATATTAAAAAAAAACAACTTCATCTGAGATGGTCATGACTCCATCGAAAAATTTTGTTTAATAAACACTAGTTGTCAGAACTCATTAAACATCATAAGTTTGCAGAAATTCTTCAGTCGAAATGTCCTCATTCTCAAATGAAGAAAAACGAGATATGTTGAAACTTTATTATAAATTTGATAGGAATAGTACGAAAACTGCACAAATTTATTTTGAATTATATCCGGAAAGACAACAGCCGGATAGAACATTATTCGGAATTTTGGACAAACACTTGGCTGAGTACGGTGCGTTTCAAAATCCAAGAATGAAATATGAAAGCAGAATGGAACAAAATATTAGACGTAACTTATTAGCCGAGGTAAAATAATTGTTCATTCCATATTCGAAGAAGTATAATTATTTTTGGTACTTTTTAAATGCAGATCCTTCCAAATCAACACATCAAGTCTCGGCAGAAATGGATGTGCCACAGACGAGCGTTTGGAGGGAATTCAAAAAAAGTGGCTTGAAATGTTATAAGATACATATTTCACAAAAATTACATCAAGGTGATCCTGAGAGACGGTTGGAATTTTGTAGCTGGCTCTCGAATAGGGTAGACCCTACAAACTTCATGAAAAACATTATTTGGACCGACGAAAGTACTTTTTCAAACTGTGGTATTTAATAGAAATAATGAGCACATTTGGAGTGAAAATAATCCACGACACTTCAGAGAAGTCAGACCACAAGTTCGGTTTCGTTTGAATGTGTGGGCTGGAATTTATGACGACCGAATACTTGGACCCCATTTCTTCTCTAATACTTTGAACGGGGAAACCTATCTTCGGTTCTTAAGAAACGAATTCGAAGAATATATGGAAACGTTTCCCCTTGTTAATTATAACAGCTGCTGGTTTCAGCATGACGGGGCTCCTCCACACAATAAAAGAGCAGTTTGCGAATATTTACACTAAAAATTTCCTAATAGGTGGTTAGGAAATTTTGGACCAGTGAGGTGGCCGGCAAGGTCACCTGACCTTACAGTTTTGGATACTTTCTTGTGGGGCACTTTAAAGAACAGAATCTATGGAGAGCAAGAATATGACACAGTAGATGAACTTAGAGACAATATCATCACGCAATTCTGGTCTATCAGAAGAAGGGATATTGTTAGGGCTGTTCTTAATTTGAGACGACGAGCTCGGTTATGTATTCAAGAGGAAGGCCATCATTTCGAACACTTGTTGTAATACTTTTTGTGCATTTTTTACAAGCTCATGATTTCATTCTTGTTTTTTGAAACGCACCGTACTCAGCCAAGTGTTTGCCCAAAATTCCGAATAATGTTCTATCCGGCTGTCGTCTTTCCGTATATAATTCAAGATAAATTTGTGTTGTTTTCGTACTATTCCTAACAAATTTATAATAAAGTTTCAACATATCTCGTTTTTCTTCATTTGAGAATGAGGACATTTCGACTGAAGTATTTGTGCAAACTTATGATGTTTAATGAGTTCTGACAACTAGTGTTTACTAAACAAAATTTTTCGATGAAGTCATGACCATCTCAGATGAAGTTGTTTTTTTTAATATCTGTGGTTTCAGAAGTGCAAATCATAACAAATTATACATCAATGAAATCAGAATGAGAATCACAATTTTTCTGTATAAAAAAAACAACATGGCGCCCATAACAGAAAAAAAAGTTGATGATGAATGCCAGAAGACGAAACGTCGGATAGTAAATCTGAACATGAAAACGTGTAGCTGAAAAAAAGTATCAATAAAAATTTACTTTTGGTTTTGAGCTATGTTGTCAAATAACGATAGAAAAAAATAAAAACGAAAATTCCTATTTTCAGTTTTTTCCAGATATTTCCGGAAATACTCGGAATTTTCCAAGTTTCATAACAGCATATTGTTAAGCACCAGAATACGCAACTTTGCCCCAATTTAAGCTTCGACGTATCTCCTGTAGTTTCGGAGATCCCAATGGAAGGGGTCGAATTTGAATTGCCCTGTATACACTTGCAAAAATTTGTGCAGCTTCTACCAATTCTGACAACGCCGTGTTATCGGTTTTGTTGTCGAGCAACCCGTTAATCCCAAGTCCTAGGGCTGACATACCATGAGCCATCTGCTGCTGCAAAGAGCTCATGAACTTATCGTGCTTCAAGGCATACTCTGGTAAAATGGCTCCAATTTCACCATTTAATTTGGGGGGATGAAGAGCTTGACAGTTCTTTGCCACTCCATATTTAGTTGTGAGTTCCGTCCTCCTTTCTTTGCCAATCTCTTTTTGTAAGTAGGCTGTCCATCTCACAACCAGTTCATCATGTAAGTCTTTCCCTTCTCCGATAGTATCTTGAGGTTTGTCCCCCAATACTTCGAAATTGATAGTGTTATCGATCCTGACTATTTCTACGGGCGCAACCGAGTCATCTGGGTTAATTTTCTCAGTGGTCCCGTCCTGGGGACCGACATCTCGCAAAGGGTCTTCGTCATCAGGAATCTCAGATATCTCCTCAAGATCGTTAGTAGGAGATTTGAGCCGGTTCTGGGCATCCTCCCAAAATATGACGTCTTCAGAGTAAGGATAAACAGCAAATTTTATATAGAGGAGGAGGAGTATGTCGATTTTACCTAGAATCTAGGGAAAAACGTCGCATATCTCAAGAATTATCACCTATAAATAAACGTTAAAATGTTAAGATTTCTCCCTAGGCCTAGGGAAAAAATTCACGAATCCTAAGGTTGGTTCTAGAATTTATTGTTACCAAGCAGATAGGAGAATCTATTTGGCCTTGGGTTGATCGTACCTTCATGTGCAAGTTTAGTTGGCTAGTTATGTAAGCGTATTCATCGATACTTAATGCAAAAGCGAATGTAAAGTTGTTTTTTGCATTTTTCAGTAAGATTGTGGGAAGTTAGACTGTTAGGATCAAACGATGAGTGATACTTGTAATGTGTGGATATGATATTTGGTATCAATAAAGAAGAAAGATTTAGCATTTCTCAAATGATTAAAGTTTTATGACCTGATGAAATATTTGCATTGGACGGTTCGTGGATGATATGAAATGGACTGATATTGTGCATGGTATCTGAAGGGGGTTAGAGTACGGAATTGATGTTATATGGGCTGTTGAGAGGTTGCGAGGATGAAGATATGATCAATATTGATTTGGCGTTGAATAAGAATTAGATTGTAGGATCAGCTAAAACCTAATACTAATATAATGAATATTGTTGAATCATGTATGGGTTTGCTTTATAGTTTGATATATACCTAATAAAAAGCATGGAGTTGGAAAGTTAATCTATTGAATGTTCAGAGGGATAAGATAATTGATGAATTGATCATTTCTGATCAGTGTATGGTTTCGATTTATAACAATCGTTGATACTTTACATATGAATATGAGCTGTATAATGCATTTTTCTAGCGATTGGATGAATTAAATTGGAGTATTTCAATCGTAAACATAATACTGAATGTGTCTCTACGCTCACTGGTGAAAATATAAGTGCTGAAAGGAATGCTAACATCATAGTAGAATATGGATAAAGTGACGTAGTTCAGTTCAGGAAAATTAAATTAATATTGGAAATTCTTCAATGCTCTCACTGATAAACTGGTTAATGCATTGATATTATAATGTGATAATGTGTTCGAATGTTAAATTGAGGTATCAGGAAAATATTTGAACATCGCGTGTTATTTGCCAATAATATACATCATTCGTTGGCAATCGGCAGGGGTTCGATAAACAGGAAGGTTCGGGAATATGGAATTATCATATACTTAGAATGTTTTTCCCAATATGCTTTCACTGATATAGCACGTAGCTCAAAAACGCACGATAAGGTGATACGCATTATTATTGCAGATGTTGATAAGAAATATATAGAGTGTTTTAGCGATAGCGAGGTATTCAACTCATTTCAGATATCTATGTATACTATACAGAATTGTCTCGCAGATATGTATATGTATTCAAAATAAAATGTAAACCGAGTATAAATAATCAGATATCCAGATTTACATTTTTAAAGGTGATTACGGTAATAAATTGAAATGGAAAGGAGGCATATTCATATTTAGATCAATCCGTATGAATAATGACATCTCACATATATTCTAGGAAGTGCACTTGGAGCAATTGAATCTCATTTGTTATTCTGATATAGGGATAGACAAAAATTACCAAACCTCTTCAATTGCAAAGAGAATGCAACTATACACCAAATATCAAAGCCGTCGTTATTTTTATCAAGTATGTGATTAATATTTGAATTTTTCACCTATAAAGAATGTGACATAGCAAATCTCGTAAATTGATCGCTTCCTGTCGAAGTACTTGAATTATGACACTGAGGGCATCTCAAATGGAGATGATATAAAGAAATATTTCATACAGATGTATTTCAACTGAACGTTTACTTTATTCGATGTTCCAAAAAACATCATTGAAAAGTTAATTTTAATATAATTTCCAATGGTGAAAATAAACATAGAATAGTTACATCATGCTAAGTCTAGTCAATTGAAAATATGTGACACATGGTGTTTGAATTTATTGAACCCATTAGTGGACAAATGTTTCATTGGGATGATTGAAAAACCGGATTATCACCGTATTACACGTTAGAAAGTCGATCATATTTTCCCCTTTTTACCACTCAAATCATAACCTGTAAATTATGTATTATTAGCGAAATGAAATATTAGATAAAAAATATATTTCACACTTCAAATCAATGGGTATGCGATATGTCATTATGGTTATATCCGTGGGCTTTCGATAATCTGGATAGACGTCTTGGTATGATGTTTTTTTTTTCTATCAACTCACTTTTATTGGTTTCAATTCAAATTAACAACTATCTGGATGGAATTTACTAAACACTAATTCGAAATAATATGGGAATAAATCAATGACATTGTGCAATTTTATGCAATATATCAATGTTAAGGTGAGAACATAAGAAATTCTCCTACCTAGGTTGGTGAACTGAAGACGTTTCTTCAAAATATATGTTATCGAACCTTCTATGAAGATTTTTTGGCTCATTTCGTTCCTGTATGAAAAGTAATGCGCAATTAAACATAAAATGATTATGATATTATGTTTAGTATTAAGTGATCGAAAAATAGATATCATCAAATAAAAATTTTGGATGATATAATATATATTATTGAATTGGAAGAAATTATGACCCACTCGTTTCATCTTAAACAAAGAAATTATTATGTAGCTTATTAAATTCCACTATGCAGCAGAATTCAGTTCGCTGATGGAATATTGACAGGTTTTTCTCCAGTATTCTCATACTGATAGTTGACACTCAGGATGTCTATCTATCTTGCAATTGGAATTACTGGTCCTCCGGCAGTTCGGCCATCTGTCAAGCTGGCTGACTAGCCCTAAACTTTCTCTAAAATATGATATTTTGAAAAATAATTAATATTCATTCAGATAATATATAAAACAAAAATAAAATTTTAACATACGTGTTCTTCCAGTCTTTCGAGAAAGTAATAACATGAGGTAAAAATGATGTAAATAGAAAATGTATACAGTTGAAAACGAACAAAAAAATCAATTAATGCATTACCAAAATTAGTCCACTAGAAAAAATGTTACTAATCAATACTTGAACAAATTCAGATTTTGCACAAAATATTGTTTGTTCTTATTTCAAAATCCCAATTTTGGGGTACATTACATTAGATACACTTACTGAACTTACTTTCCGCTGAACTAATATCAAGAGAGGGCCAATAAAGTTTACGAAAATTACATCTAAGTGAATCTCTTTCCATACTGAATTCATTCATTCAGACGACATTAGAATATGGATCATAAAGTGCCATACTTCAAATGAAAATGCCCTACAGCTACATGTCAACATATACTTCAACCAAGATACATAGAAATCCTGGTGTGATCTCTTATAGCTGTGAAACCGACATACAAAAGTGTTAAGGTACGGCCTACTTGATTCGTGTTATTTTTACTGCGTTGATACTGTTTCACCTCTTTAGCACACAGATGGCGGCAAAATTACAGATTCATGATGACGCTTGGACAAGTGTCATGTTATGTAATTTTCAACATTGAATTTTATTTGTTGTGATATTCATTAACCATAATTTGTAAACATTCAAATTTCAATCAAATAATTATGACTCAGTACTTCGGAATGTTGGAAACTCGGTTATTTTCGACTTATACGCCATCCATCGACGAATGAAGCTAACGGTATCAGTGCAATTATAGTCTCAAGAACTTTGTTGAAACAAAAGCGAATCGGTGATAACACCATGGTTTCTATACATCTTGACTTCAACATAACCTAAAGCAGTTTCTGTTAGAGTTCATTTTGACATTCTGTCATCAATTATTGATTTTCTGTATGCTCCCTAATGAATCTAATCTTATATATTTGTCATTTTCCAAGAGTTACTACTATATTCCCCCAGTTTTATGCCATTGCAAGTGGTTGAATAATTCGGATCATTATTATCTTTCGTGCGAAAATACTATAGATATAGTCTGCTCATGAAATTTTTTTTTATTTTCACTGAAGAACTAAAAACCAAAATTCCCTAGACTCTTTGATTAAGTGGTAATTACACTAGTGTCTGGCACAAAATTGACAGCATATAGAATACCTAATTTTTAATATTGATACTTCAGAAAACTTCAAGTATGATAAAATCCCCTGCTACCCCCAAAAGCTATACTTCATAGGTTGAAGTTCAATTTTCTATGTCTATTTAGGAACTTTGAAACATGTGATAAATTCACAATAAATGATGATCCTTTGACATAATTTTGAATGTGAAAACATATCCAGGGGTGATATCGACAAACCTACCAATATACTATTCAAATTGCGCAAGAAGTCCATATCATGAAGTGGAATGGAGAGTTATGTAGGAATATTGATGGAGTGGAGATAATTTGAGTTTTTTCCTACTTTAAAAAATAAACTACTATTATAGCATGACGTTTCTTATATTTTACAAGGTTATAAGGACAAAATGAATAAAACGGTGAGAAAAATTCAATTGGTCGTAGGTAAATTATTACCAATTAATATTAATAATAAAAAACCCTCACAATTACTCTTAGAATGTACCCAAAGGCGGGTGGAGGTCGATTATCAGTATTATTTGCCATAGGGCTTGTGATTCAATAACGTTGATAAATATTTCATTTCATTCCATAATTATCTCTGACATTTTTTCTTTCCTAACAGAATTAAGTTATGACTATTATTTCATGAAAATTTATCATGTTTTTCAATCTACCTCGTAGGTCGAAGAGAACAAAAAGTTGGTAAAGGCAGTTTCGTTTAGGGGTCATCAGCAATGACATTTTCTGAGAAGCTAATAATTAAAAAAAGTATTCCATAGATAGATACGTAGCGAACTTCATGACTAACAATATATGATGATTAACGAAAGATGGACAAATAGTCAATCAGATATTCAACCCCAAAAGTTCATACTGAATTCGATTATGCATTTTCAATACAAATTAAAATATCATCATAGTGTATAATAATTATTTGTGTAACCTCAAAGCTATAATATCACTAAGGGTACGTAACAAATTGCCTGTGGTATGATTTCTCGTCGTTTTCGGACTGATTTTGAATGGAATCAGACAATCTTGTGCAAGTTAAACGAGACGGTGACGTATACGTTCGCATAGGTATCGATATGTCCTCCCCCATCAATGCACCCGTTGTTAGCGGGGCGAATCGAGCTTCAATTACTGAAGAATTTTACAATATTATTCATTTATTATCATCAAAGGTAAGACCTCGTTAATCCTCAGCTCGCACAAGTTTCGACTTTTGAGGGCTGCAGTTCTTATGAGGACGACAGCTGATTAACGGAAAAAACAATTTTAACAATTTAACAAAATTTACCTTTCGAACGTTGGGTGGTGTATTGCGTTTTTCGGATCAATTTGATTTCTCGAGGAAGGTTTATTTTTTTGTATTAATTAAATAAAGTAGTAATGGTTGATCACAGTTCAATCAACGAAAACCATTCATTCAGATACAGATAAATATTATTTCAAAATGTAAATGATTGACATAAAATGTTTCATACTTAAGCAAGGTACAAATAATTTTGTATATCTAGATCAATAAATGTTATTAATGTATAAGTGTGTAGGTTCGACTGATTTTTTTAAGTACCCAATTGATATTGACGCTATTTCTATAGTGTTTTTCATATTGCTACGAATATTTTCTGGTTGAGGATTGGATGTTGATTTTCACGCAATATCACTTATTCTTTTACCAAATCCACCTATTTACAGCCCAAATTGGTATCCTGATCTGATTTTAGGCTTGATTTTATATTTCGATATAATATAATAATTATATTTCAATATAATATATATATATATATATATATATATATATATATATATATATATATATATATATTACAATATATTTCGAACTTCAGCATTTGTTGGATATTGATAATTTATAATAGATAATTCAAATTCTTTTACGATTACTACTTTTCACTGAGCTCTTTCTGAAGTAGGAATACCTATGAAAAAATCGTGGAAATTAAAATCTAGACAGGAGGATGAAGAATGTATTACTACTAATAAATATAAGTAGATGATATAATATTCGCAATTCAACAAAAGTATTATGTTGTCATTTCAATGACTCTGCCGTATTTTTAAAACCCTAATATGATTGATTGGGGTTATGCACTAGTGAAGTTTTAGATTTCTACCTGAAGTAGTTCCTCGCTTGTTTAATGTGAATAAAGTGCTACATTGTATGCTCATTAAAAATATATCGCCAGGCAATATAAATTTTTTCATATTAAGAACCTATCTCTCACATTCCTTATATCTCTCTCACACCTCACACTGACTAGGTATACGTTAAAAGTCATACTTCATTGAAATCCAAGAATGTATTTTTGTATTTATCCCTAATAATTCTACAAAATTCAATCATGCACTGTTATTAATATATCTGCAAAGATAATCACAGCATCGAAAGACTGATTGTAATTGATTTTGTGGGACTATTTCATGAATTACTTTTTTAGAGACTGATAAATGAGTTTAACAAATGGTATATTTCTATCAATCTTGAAGCGGGTTCTGCCAAAGTTTTAGTTGAAAACGAATCCCTTCGTACTTTGATGACATTTTAAGTACAATTCTAACTTCCACAATAGCTCGGATTATCTAACGTTCATAAAAAGAGATATTACAGATCACTTGAAGAAACTACTGTGTTAGCGAAATATATGTCGTGATATTCAAAAGATTGTGAAGATCGATTCGTTCTCCATGTAGTTTGTACTATTACAAATATGTATGACAGCTCACGATTGATTTTTAATTACCATCAGTACTTATGCGGTTAGTTCCCCCAGTACCATCAGTACAGTATGGTGGTCAAATTCGAGTTTCTATCGTAGTCTCTTTATATTAGATTCATTTAGCATCCATAACTCTATTGGCTATTCATTACTAGATGAGGGTGAGATGCCAAGAGTCTATATAAATCACGTATTTGGGCATTAATAATATATATTTGACGAAAAGGGGAATATTTGAACTTACTATTATATTTCAGCTATGTTTCAAAATTATTTTCCAATTTTTGCTAAAAGTATGACAGCCATGACTATGTCATATTTCTACGAATATTGTCCTCTCCATTGAAAGTTGACGACTTGCGATAACATCCGTTCTCATTTCTCCATGATATTTGCATAGCCAACTTAAATTATTGGCATACAATGTAAAATTTGTATTTGTCAATATGAGACCCATAATAACAAATTGATGATTTTCTGTATTTTATTTTAATACATTGAAAATTAGTACAAACGAGTTCATGGTTGAATTTAGTGGACCACTCAGGTATCATTTTATGGAAGTCATGGAGTTGGTATTGGTCAATACATATAGAAACATAAAACGAATTTCAATCCTATGTATGAGAGAACACATAAGTTTGGTCTTTCTTATTTGGTATACGATGACACTTCACACAGTCTGCTAGCAAATTTCAATTTATTACGTTTTTCTCCATATACAGAGTGGCCACTTTTTTAATGGGATTGTATTGGTAACTTTTAAACCATAAGAGTTAGAAGTTCGGTCAAATGGAGAAAAAGTTGCATTCATAGAAGCATTGTCAAGTGGTTCAAACAAATCGAGATTATCAGGACCGGTTATTGAGATATCATGAGAAAAGTAAATTCTGTCATTTTCCCACTTTATTTCAAATATTATCAAAAAATGATATAGGAATTTTTTATTTGATAGTACATTATCCTTAATTTGACTTATTCAGAATTTGTATCCAACGTTTCGTACTCTCTGGGCCACCCTCAACCTCATTTTTTCAATACGGACCTGCATATTTTATGACATATTTCGAAATAACTTTTAACACTGAATTCAACAATATATCATACAATGTCATTCAAAGTTGATTTTCAGGTGATTTTGACCCTTATCCAAAATTCTCTGGGTCGGATCTGTATTGCATTTACCTTTAGTTTAATTAACAACATGCAATACATTTCGATTAGAAAAACAACTCAGTCATCTCAAATTGAATGGAACGTATCAGAATCAAAGCAAGAAACAAGTAATATTTATTTACATAATATTTCAAGCGAAGAAAAACGTAATGCAGAATAATTAAACGAAACTATCATTTTTATGAAAGAAAAATTAAATGATTAAAGTAAATCAAAATTAATGAAGTAAGTGTTCGAAATGTCCACCATTTTGTAAAATGCACTTTGCGGTTCTGGAACCCATACTTCTTATACATTTGCTTATTTCGTCTCCTTGAATACCTTCCAATACATTCTCAATCTTCTCGCGAAGAATCTCTATTGTCGGGTTCATAGTATCATAAATTTTATTTTTGAGATATCCCCACAAATAAAAATCCAGCGGATTCAAATCCGGAGATCTTGCAGGCCATGCTACTGGACCTCTTGTTCCAATCCATGAATCGGGAAAAGTTCGATTTAGATAATCTGTGACTATTCTTGAGTTGTGTGGACCACATCCGTCTTGTTGGAACCATGGACTATTACGCCGATACCGTATAGGAAGATCATCCAACATTTCTTCTATAATTTCTACATATTTTTCTCCGGTTAGGTTGCCATCAATAAAATAGGGTCCCAGTAATTTATTATTCAACAAACCGCACCATATGTTCAAAGAAAAACGATATTGATGTCTAACTTCATGAATTAAGTGAGGATTTTCTGTGGCATAAAAATGTTTGTTCCTTCGATTGAACATGCCAGAATTTGTGAATGTCGTTTCGTCTCCCCAAATAATATTGTGCGCAAAATTGTTGTTATTCCGCACCTTCCGTTGAAACCAATTGCAGAATTGCAACCTTCTCTCAGGATCATTACGATATAGTTTTTGCACGGCTTGGTATTTATAGTCATGGTATCCGTGCCTCTTGACTATTTTATCAACAGCACTTTTTGATAAATTGCATTCACTGGCCATAGTTCTCGATCCTATTCCTGGATTCATTCGAATTTGGGCTAGAACATTGATGTCATTGATAGGCTCGTTTCGTCTTACATAAGGACCTCTAGGTTTGATGAATGAATTATGTTCAAGTAACGTTGTAGATAAACGTCGAAATATCTTAATATTTGGTGTTGTTCTTTCAGGATATAATTCACCATACCTTAGTTGTGCTTTGAACGAATTCCTATCTAGTTTTATGTACACTTCGTACATATCTCTCTTTTCTTCATTTGTGTATCTTACCATACCGAATAAGTTAAATTGAAATTACACAAAAAAGTATTTAATGACAAGTTCTTGTGACACAATAATAAACGAAGTGACAAATAATATGACATTTCTTGTTATGTTCTTTTTTATCCACGGCCTACTACTTGAAAATAATACATTCAATAAACCTAGAGTTTTGTGTATGTAAGAAAAAACAAGTCTATTAACGATATCAATATTCTGCCCAAATTCAATTGAATCCATAAAAAAAATCGAAAGCTGTTCATAAAATAGTCAAGAGACGCGAATACAATGATTTAAATTTGAATACCAAGCCTTGCAAGAATTATATCGTAATGATCTTAAAAATAAAGTTCGATTCTGTAATCTGTTTCAACGGAACAAAAAATGACAAATCCAACAATAGTGATTCCTCTCGAGAAGATTGAGAATGTATTGGAAGGTATTCAAGGAGACGAATTTAGCAAATGTATAAGAAGTATGGGTTCCAGAACCGCAAAGTGCATTTTACAAAATGGTGGATATTTCGAACACTTACTTCATTAATTTTCATTTATTTTCGAATAATCATTTAATTTTTCTTTCATATAAATGATAGTTTCGTTTAATTATTCTGCATTAGGTTTTTCTTCTCTTGAAATATGTAAATAATTATTACTTGTTTCTTGCTTTGATTCTGATACGTTCCATTCAGTTAAGGATGACTGAGTTGTTTTTCTAATCGAAATGTATTGCATGTTGTTAATTAAACTAAAGGTAAATGCAATACAGATCCGACCCAGAGAAATTTGGATAAGGGTCAAAATCACCTGAAAATCAACTTTGAATGACATTGTATGATATATTGTTGAATTCAGCGTTAAAAGTTATTTCGAAATGTGTCATAAAATATGCAGGTCCGTATTGAAAACAATGAGGTTGAGGGTGGCCCAGAGAGTACGAAACGTTGGATACGAAATCTGATTAGGTCAAATTGAGGATAATTTACTATTGAATAAAAAATTCCTGTTTTATTTTTTGATAATATTTTAAATAAAGTGGGAAAAAAAGAAAAATCAAAATAACAGAATTTACTTTTCTTATGATATCTCAATAACCGGTCCTGATAATCTCGATTTGTTTGAACCACTTGTCAATGCTTCTATGAATGCAACTTTTTCTCCATTTGACCGACCCTCTAACTCTTATGGTTTAAAAGTTACCAATACAATCCCATTAAAAAAGTGGCCACTCTGTATGTTAAGAGCTTTCGCTGCTATTCTTGAAAGGTGAATTGATCTATAAAAAATTGTGTAAACGGTACATGTACTAAACATATATTGAGGCAAAAATTCACTAATATTTGTGAGCTTTCAATAACGTGTACTGTTGAACCAGGTCACTTTGGTCTCTGAGATGCCTAAATGAGAAACAGGGAAGGTAACTGCGATATGAAGATCGAGCACGATTTTTCTTCAGAAAGGCATAAAGAAGGAAAGGGTTAGTCTAGTGCCAAGCTGTTCTGGTTGCGCTATAGCAATCATCCAATATTACAATCAAACTATATCACCTATAAAGTAATTGAGAGGCAAAATTTAAATTATTAATTTTTTTTGGAATCTCGGCTACAAGTAGCGGAAAAGTTGAAAACAATTCAACGAAACTCATCATATGGAATTTTACACCAGCATCTGTAAAAGCACTTTTTAGTCAACCCAGGAAAATCCCCATATTTGGTTATGCCAGTAGAAATAGAAGATATTATAATAGTGCTGACAATATCTTAGCTTCGAATCATTCACATCCATTCAATTTAATGTGAATTAAAGAAAAAATAGAAGATCTTTGTGCCTTTATAAAATATAATCATTCAATCACATAGATAATGAGTACAATGATTGAAAGAGATGAGTAAAAAGAATTAGACTATTGCTTCTTGGCTATGGAACATGTTTGAATGATATCCTGAGAAAATATATATTCACAAATGAGGCTACGTTTGTTACCACCATGATACTATGTGTTGGAAATTGCAGATCCATACATGATTGATAAATGTTAGAAATAATATTACAGAAAAAAACTAATTGTGTGGTATTTTAGTTGATTCCCATGATCAAGAAATATTCGATGCAAATTATGACTGGAAATGTACATTCAGCAAGATGATGCAGACATTCAAAATTATAGGGTGGTTTGTATGTGATATCGAAGTAGTCAAAATTCGTATGGTAGGTTGAGGCAAGCTTGCCGTGAAATGAGTGTGAACAAAAATCAAAAAGGGTTTTAAAGAACAATAAAAGTGATTGAAAATGCATTGGGATTATGTGGTGGACTGGTTCAAAAATTCAAAATTTTACAGTTCTGTCAATGCGAATTGATTTAATATCAGTTTGTGATTCATTTTCTTCATAAATTTGACAGACTGAATGATTTTACGGATTTTCATTCGATTTTGAGTGATTTATCTTTGTCGCCCGAAATGCCGGAAACAGCTTGTTTCAAAGTCTGGCTCTCTGATAAAACTGTTATAGTCCAAATTTTTTTGTTTGTTTTTTGTTCGAAATCTAGAGAAATAATCCCAATTCCAAATGGAAATTGGCAATACTACTCACATTCTCTTTTAAATAGAGTTAAAGTATAGTAAGATACCTATCATATCAAAAGCAAATGCAAAAGTGATTCGAGTCAAGTAGGACCTGGGGGTCTATAGATACATCTAGTAAACTTGACGTCATTCCAGAAATTGCCCATGATATTCGCTAATTTAAGTAACATTTTAACTCAATGGCGAAATTACTATTGGTGATAAAGCATACTGCAATACCTTCCACAGAATTGCTATACTACGAGTGGCGAAAAAATGCCTTAGCTTCTCCCAATTCTTTTTAAATGGATAAGTAATGGAATAGTTTCCAGTTTGAATACAGTTTGCAGTTTTTTGGGAGTTGTGCTAGGAACTTAGCATAAATACTCCTTACGAACGGCAGCCCTCAAAAGTCGAAACTTGTGCGAGCCAAGGATTAACGAGGTCTTACCTTTTTACGTGCGATTCCTAGCACGATCTGAGGAGAATATCGAAAGTAGGTCCCTTGGTCACCCATCCAAACCCTGGCCTCGCTTACCGTTGCTTGGCTTCGGATATCGGTGAACCGGCGCTCTCCGTTCGAGCTATCCACGCGGATTAAATCTAGTAATAGATAACAGGTAATATGGAAAACATCATGGTTATGGAACGGGTGCATAGTCTAGTATAGTGAAACCAATAAGAAGAACCGTTATTTGAAACATATGAATGAGAAGGATAATTCGCACTTAATTGATAAATTAATTTCGTTAACTTGAAAGCTTATTCATTCGATAATTGAGGAAATATATGCTACACATATCACATAATTGTCATCTGAGATATATAGTGGACACCATTACTTTATAGGTGATATAGTTTGATTGTAATATTGGATGATTGCTTGGCACTAGACTAACCCTTTCCTTCTTTATGCCTTTCTGAAGAAAAATCGTGCTCGATCTTTATATCGCAGTTACCTTCCCTGTTTCTCATTTAGGCATCTCAGAGACCAAAGTGACCTGGTTCAACAGTACACGTTATTGAAAGCTCACAAATATCAGTGAATTTTTGCCTCAATATATGTATATGTACATGTACCGTTTACACAATTTTTTATAGATCAATTTACCTTTCAAGATTAGCAGCGAAAGCTCTTAACATATATGGAGAAAAACGTAATAAATTAAAATTTGCTAGCAGACTGTGTGAAGTGTCATCGTATACCAAATAAGAAAGACCAAACTTATGTGTTCTCTCAAACATAGGATTGAAATTCGTTTTATGTTTCTATATGTATTGACCAATACCAACTCCATGACTTCCATAAAATGATACCTGAGTGGTCCACTAAATTCAACCATGAACTCGTTTGTACTAATTTTCAATGTATTAAAATAAAATACAGAAAATCATCAATTTGTTATTATGGGTCTCATATTGACAAATACAAATTTTACATTGTATGCCAATAATTTAAGTTGGCTATGCAAATATCATGGAGAAATGAGAACAGATGTTATCGCAAGTCGTCAACTTTCAATGGGGGGGACAATATTCGTAGAAATATGACATAGTCATGGCTGTCATACTTTTAGCAAAAATTGGAAAATAATTTTGAAACATAGCTGAAATATAATAGTTAGTTCAAATATTCCCCTTTTCGTCAAATATATAATATTAATGCCCAAATACGTGATTTATATAGACTCTTAGCATCTCACCCTCATCTAGTAATGAATAGCCAATAGAGTTATGGATGCTAAATGAATCTAATATAAAGAGACTACGATAGAAACTCGAATTTGACCACCATACTGTACTGATGGTACTGGGGGAACTAACCGCATAAGTACTGATGGTAATTAAAAATCAATCGTGAGCTGTCATACATATTTGTAATAGTACAAACTACATGGAGAACGATTCGATCTTCACAATCTTTTGAATATCACGACACATATTTCGCTAACACAGTAGTTTCTTCAAGTGATCTGTAATATCTCTTTCTATGAACGTTAGATAATCCGAGCTATTGTGGAAGTTAGAATTGTACTTAAAATGTCATCAAAGTACGAAGGGATTCGTTTTCAACTAAAACTTTGGCAGAACCCGCTTCAAGATTGATAGAAATATAGGATAATAATCGTCAGAATTTTGATTCTAGTCATATTTTTACCCGAGTAAAAGTCTCGGTATAACTGATAAATATGCCATTTGTTAAACTCATTTATAAGTCTCTAAAAAAGAAATTCATGAAATAGTCCCACAAAATCAATTACAATCAGTCTTTCGATGCTGTGATTATCTTTGCAGATATATTAATAACAGTGCATGATTGAATTATGTAGAATTATTAGGGATAAATACAAAAATACATTCTTGGATTTCAATGACGTATGACTTTCAACGTATACCTAGTCAGTGTGAGGTGTGAGAGAGATATAGGGAATGTGAGAGATAGGTGCTTAATATAAAAAAATTTATATTGCCTGGCGATATATTTTTAATGAGCATACAATGTAGCACTTTATTCACATTAAACAAGCGAGGAACTACTTCAGGTAGAAACCTAAAACTTTCCTAGTGCATAACCCCAATTAATCATATTAGGGTTTTAAAAATACGGCAGAGTCATTGAAATGACAACATAATACTTTTGATGAATTGCGAATATTATACCATCTACTTATATTTATTAGCAGTAATACATTCTTTATCCTCCTGTCTAGATTTTAATTTCCACGATTTTTCCATAGGTATTCCTACTTCAGGAAGAGCTCAGTGAAAAGTAGTAATCGTAAAAGAATTTGAATTATCTATTATAAATTATCAATATCCAACAAATGCTGAAGTTCGAAATATATTGTAAATATATTGAAATATATTGATATATATTATATTGAAATATAGAATCAAGCCTAAAATCAGATCAGGATACCAATTTGGGCTGTAAATAGGTGGATTTGGTAACAGAATAAGTGATATTGCGTGAAAATCAACATCCAATCCTCAACCAGAAAATATTCGTAGCAATATGAAAAACACTATAGAAATAGCGTCAATATCAATTAGGTACTTAAAAAAATCAGTCGAACCTACACACTTATACATTAATAACATTTATTGACCTAGATATACAAAATTATTTGAACCTTGCTTAAATATGAAACATTGTATGTCAATCATTTACATTTTGAAAAAATATTTATCTGTATCTGAATGAATGGTTTTCGTTGATTGAACTGTGATCAACCATTACTACTTTATATAATTAATACAAAAAATAAACCTTCCTCGAGAAATCGAATTGATCCGAAAAACTCAATACACCACCCAACGTTCGAAAGGTAAATTTTGTTAAATTGTTAAAATTGTTTTTTCCGTTAATCAGCTGTCGTCCTCATAAGAACTGCAGCCCTCAATAGTCGAAACTTGTGCGAGCTGAGGATTAACGAGGTCTTACCTTTGATGATAATAAATGAATAATATCATTGTAAAATTCTTCAGTAATTGAAGCTCGATTCGCCTCGCTAACAACGGGTGCATTGATGGGGGAGGACATATCGATACCTATGCGAACGTATACGTCACCGTCTCGTTTAACTTGCACAAGATTGTCTGATTCCATTCAAAATCAGTCCGAAAACGACAAGAAATCATACCACAGGCAATTTGTTACGTACCCTTAGTGATATTATAGCTTTGAGGTTACACAAATAATTATTATACACTATGATGATATTTTAATTTGTATTGAAAATGCATAATCGAATTCAGTATGAACTTTTGGGGTTGAATATCGGATTGAATATTTGTGCATCTTTCGTTAATCATCATATATTGTTAGTCATGAAGTTCGCTACGTATCTATCTATATAATACTTGTTTTAATTATTGGCTTCTCAGAAAATGTCATTGCTGATGACCCCTAAACGAAACTGCTTTTACCAACTTTTTGTTCTCTTCGACCTACGAGGCAGATTAAAAAACATGATAAATTTTCATGAAATAATAGTCATAACTTCATTCTGTGAGTAAAGAAAAAAATGTCAAAGATAATTATGGAATGAAATGAAATATTCATCAACGTTATTGAATCACAAGCCCTATCGCAAATAATACTGATAACCGACCTCCACCTGCCTTTGGGTACATTCTAAGAGTAATTGTGAGGTTTTTTTTTTATTATTATTAATTGGTAATAATTTACCTATGACCTATTAAATTTTTCTCACCGTTTTATTCATTTTGTCCTTATAACCTTGTAAAATATAAGAAACGTCATGCTAGAATAGTAGTTTATTTTTTAAAGTAGGAAAAAACTCAAATTATCTCCACTCCATCAATATTCCTACATAACTCTCCATTCCACTTCATGATATGGACTTCTTGCGCAATTTGAATAGTATATTGGTAGGTATGACGATATCACCTCTGGATATGTTTTCACATTCAAAATTATGTCAAAGGATCATTATTTATTGTGAATTTATCACATGTTTCAAAGTTCCTAAATAGACATAGAAAATTGAACTTCAACCTATGAAGTATAGCTTTTGGGGGTAGCAGGGGATTTTATCATACTTGAAGTTTTCTGAGGTATCAATATTAAAAATTAGGTATTCTATATGCTGTAAATTTTGTGCCAGACACTAGTGTAATTACCACTTAATCAAAGAGTCTAGGGAATTATGGTTTTTAGTTCTTCAGTGAAAATAAAAAAGAGTATTTCATGAGTAGACTATATCTATAGTATTTTCGCACGAAAGATAATAATGATCCGAATTATTCAACCACTTGCAATGGCATAAAACTGGGGGAATACAGTAGTAACGCTTGGAAAATGACAAATATAAAAGATTAGATTCATTAGGGAGCATACAGAAAATCAACAATTGATGACAGAATGTCAAAATGAACTCTAACAGAAACTGCTTTAGGTTATGTTGAAGTCAAAATGTATAGAAACCATGGTGTTATCACCGATTCGCTTTTGTTTCAACAAAGTTCTTGAGACTATAATTGCACTGATACCGTTGGCTTCATTCGTCGATGGATGGCGTATAAGTCGAAAATAACCGAGTTTCCAACATTCCGAAGTACTGAGTCATAATTATTTGATTGAAATTTGAATGTTTACAAATTATGGTTAATGAATATCACAACAAATAAAATTCAATGTTGAAAATTACATAACATGACACTTGTCCAAGCGTCATCATGAATCTGTAATTTTGCCGCCATCTGTTTGCTAAAGAGGTGAAACGGTATCAACGTAGTAAAAATATCACGAATCAAGTAGGCCGTACCTTAAAACTTTTGTATGTCGGTTTCACAGCTATAAGAGATCACACCAGGATTTCTATGTATCTTGGTTGAAGTATATGTTGACATGTAGCTGTAGGGCATTTTCATCTGAAGTATAGCACTTTATGATCCATATTCTAATGTCGTCTGAATGAATGTATTCAGTATGGAAAGAGATTCACTTAGATGTAATTTTCGTAAACTTTATTGGCCCTCTCTTGATATTAGTTCAGCGGAAAGTAAGTTCAGTAAGTGTATCTAATGTAATGTACCCCAAAATTGGGATTTTGAAATAAGAACAAACAATATTTTGTGCAAAATCTGAATTTGTTCAAGTATTGATTAGTAACATTTTTTCTAGTGGACTAATTTTGGTAATGCATTAATTGATTTTTTTGTTCGTTTTCAACTGTATACATTTTCTATTTACATCATTTTTATCTCATGTTATTACTTTCTCGAAAGACTGGAAGAACACGTATGTTAAAATTTTATTTTTGATTTATATATTATCTGAATGAATATTAATTATTTTTCAAAATATCATATTTTAGAGGAAGTTTAGGGCTAGTCAGCCAGCTTGACAGATGGCCGAACTGCCGGAGGACCAGGAATTCCAATTTCAAGATAGATAGACATCCTGAGTGTCAACTATCAGTATGAGAATACTGGAGAAAAACCTGTCAATATTCCATCAGCGAACTGAATTCTGCTGCATAGTGGAATTTAATAAGCTACATAATAATTTCTTTGTTTAAGATGATACGAGTGGGTCATAATTTCTTCCAATTCAATAATATATATTATATCATACAAAATTTTTATTTGATGATATCAATTTTTCGATCACTTAATACTAAACATCATAATATCATAATCATTTTATGTTTAATTGCGCATTACTTTTCATACAGGAACGAAATGAGCCAGAAAATCTTCATAGAAGGTTCGATAACATATATTTTGAAGAAACGTCTTCAGTTCACCAACCTAGGTAGGATAATTTTTTATGTTCTCACCTTAACATTGATATATTGCATAAAATTGCACAATGTCATTGATTTATTCCCATATTTTTCGAATTAGTGTTTAGTACATTCCATCTAGATAGTTGGTAATTTGAATTAAAACCAATAAAAGTGAGTTGATAGAAAAAAAAACATCATACCAAGACGTCTATCCAGATTATCGAAAGCCCACGGATATAACCATAATGACATATCGCATACCCATTGATTTGAAGTGTGAAATATATTTTTTATCAAATATTTCATTTCGCTAATAATACATAATTTACAGGTTATGATTTGAGTGGTAAAAAGGGGAAAATATGATCGACTTTCTAACGTGTAATACGGTGATAATCCGGTTTTTCAATCATCCCAATGAAACATTTGTCCACTAATGGGTTGAATAAATTCAAACACCATGTGTCACATATTTTCAATTGACTAGACTTAGCATGATGTAACTATTCTATGTTTACCATTGGAAATTATATTAAAATTATCTTTTCAATGATGTTTTTTGGAACATCGAATAAAGTAAACGTTCAGTTGAAATACATCTGTATGAAATATTTCTTTATATCATCTCCATTTGAGATGCCCTCAGTGTCATAGTTCAAGTACTTCGACAGGAAGCGATCAATTTACGAGTTTTGCTATGTCACATTCTTTATAGGTGAAAAATTCAAATATTAATCACATACCTGATAAAAATAACTGAAAGAAATAACTCTTACCCAAGCGACGGCGTTGATATTTGGTGTATAGTTGCATTCTCTTTGCAATTGAAGAGGTTTGGTAATTTTTGTCTATCCCTATATCAGAATAACAAATGAGATTCAATTGCTCCAAGTGCACTTCCTAGAATATATGTGAGATGTCATTATTCATACGGATTGATCTAAATATGAATATGCCTCCTTTCCATTTCAATTTATTACCGTAATCACCTTTGAAAACGTAAATCTGGATATCTGATTATTTATACTCGGTTTACATTTTATTTTGAATATATATATACATATCTGCGAGACAATTCTGTATATTATTGATAGATATCTGAAATGAGTTGAATACCTCGCTATCGCTAAAACACTCTATATATTTTTTATCAACATCTGCAATATTAATGCGTATCACCTAATCGTGCGTTTTGAGCTACGTGTTATATCAGTGAAAGCATATTGGAAAAAACATTTTAAGTATATGATAATTCCATATTCCCGAACCTTCCTGTTTATCGAACCCCTGCCGATTGCCAACGAATGATGTATATTATTGGCAAATAACACGCGGGGTTCAAATATTTTCCTGATACCTCAATTTAACATTCGAACACATTATCACATTATAATATCAATGCATTAACCAGTTTATCAGTGAGAGCATTGAAGAATTTCCAATATTAATTTAATTTTCCTGAACTGAACTACGTCACTTTATCCATATTCTACTATGATGTTAGCATTCCTTTCAGCACTTATATTTTCACCAGTGAGCGTAGAGACATATTCAGCATTATGTTTATGATTGAAATACTCCAATTTATTTCATCCAATCACTAGAGAAATGCATTATACAGCTCATATTCATATGTAAAGTATCAACGAATGTTATAAATTGAAACCATACACTGATAAGAAATGATCAATTCATCAATTATCTTATCCCTCTGAACATTCAATAGATTAACTTTCCAACTCCATGCTTTTTATTAGCTATATATCAAACTATAAAGCAAACCCATACATGATTCAACAATATTCATTATATCAGTATTAGGTTTTAGCTGATACTACAATCTAATTCTTATTCAACGCCAAATCAATATTGATCATATCTTCATCCTCGCAACCTCTCAACAGCCCATATAACATCAATTCCGTACTCTAACCCCCTTCCGATACCATGCACAATATCGATCCATTTCATATCATCCACGAACCGTCCAATGCAAATATTTCATCAGGTCATAAAACTTTAATCATTTGAGAAATGCTCAATCTTTCTTCTTTATTGATACCAAATATCAAGAAACACTGTAAATCATATCCACACATTACAAGTATCACTCATCCTTTGATCCTAACAGTCTAACTTCCTACAATCCTACTGAAAAATGCCAAAAACAACTTTACATTCGCTTTCGCATTAAGTATCGATGAATACGCTTATATAACTAGCCAAATAAACTTGCACTTGAAGTTATGATCAACCTAATGCCAAATAGATTCTCCTATCTGCTTGGTAACAATAATTTCTAGAACCAACCTTAGAATTCGTGAATTTTTTCCCTAGGTCTAGGGAAAAATCTTAACATTTTAACGTTTATTTATAGGTGATAATTCTTGAGATATGCGACGTTTTTCCCTAGATTCTTGGTAAAATCGACATACTCCTCCTCCTCTATATAAAATTTGCTGTTTATCCTTACTCTGAAGACGTCATATTTTGGGAGGATGCCCAGAACCGGCTCAAATCTCCTACTATCGTTCTCCTCCAGAATTTCTGTGAATAGAAATTTTTTGTTGTTAGAACAATAACCTTGTCCAGAATTGCATATAACTACCACGTGCCACTGTAATGAGGTAGGTGTACTCCGTTTTGATCGATAGTGTGCCAACCTAGGTAACGTTTGTTACCTGATTATACAGATCGTGTGATCTCATTCACTTATGAGTAACGTGTGTTACTCTGAATGTTTTAGAACCCTTGGTATAAGGTTATCTGTTAACCTAGGTAACGTGTGTTACCTGTGATAGATCGTGCGATCTCATTCAATTATGAGTAACGTGTGCTATCCTGAATGTTTTGGGACCCTTTTGTTTGTTGTGAGAACTGCCCTAATGCACGACCTAAAACAAAAATGTATTTTGCTTACCTTCACTTAAATCGTCTGAACTATCGTCGTGTAATTGAGCAAATGCCGCTTGTAAGGCATCCAATTGATGCTTCAATCTCTTTATCTTTGCATCCTTAGGTTTACTTGTTGATTGTCTTTTTGACATTTTTCATTTTCACGTTTTCACTACATACAATAAAATTACTACCGTTTACTTTGAGGTACGAAAATGGAATGATTAATTGGGCAGACTGGTGATTAAAAAGAGGTCCAATGCGTTGAGTCACCGTCTTTCATGAGTTGTCTTTCAAAGGCGTACCGTTATTTTGGGGTGAGAAATGGAAAACTATAAATGTAATTATATCGTAGGACAAGCGATGGAAAATAATACGAGCTTTCGAGGAAATTCAGTCAGACGAGGTTCAAAGAGCAACAACCATCCATGTAATGACTTAGATCCATGAATGTTTGCGTGTAAATAGTCAGCACTTCGAACACTTGATTTTACGTTCATCTGTTTATTTATTGAAATGAAATTGAGTTCTACTTACGGTGAATCATCATTTTTCAACAGACACAGGTTTTTCAGATACCCTGAATGGAATATAATTGTTATGGAGAAGGAAAACCGAACCAATCATACTTTGTTCAAATCTGAATCAAAATTTCAACTCAATTTATTTCTCGGTTCATGCAATATTAGTTTTGGCAAAATCTGTTGTGAAAGAAATAAAAAATAGCAATATCCATCAAACAGCTAGAAATATGTATAGGACATATTCAACAAAACTTAATCACATTAGGAAATATTTAGAAATTTTTTTTTATAATTGACAAAAATATGTTCATCAAACACCTTTTTTAAAATATGGTCGATTCATTTGAGTTTAAAAAAAAATCGTCCCATGAATCAACCATATATTAAATTCAACTCCTTTGTTGGTACTGTATCAGAAGATATTTAATACTTATTTGGACTCATTTTGATACTCAGAAAAAACACATTTTTTCATTCATTTCATTTTTCGTATACGAAAATTGAATATTCAAGAAACGGTGAGAGATAGATATAGGACATGTTTGGTGAAAGTTTTATGTGGTGAAATGCCACTTTATTAAACGATTTTAAATTTAGTAAAATAGCACATTATCTACAAAAAAAATTGTATTTATCAGTAGAATACAAATACGGAACGAAATACTGGGTGTTTCCCATTTGAAATTAGATATTCGACCTTAGTTAAACGTGGCAACACTGCAACCACGAAAATATTTCCAAGAGCCAGATCATAATCGCTTATCGGGGAATACAATACTTCAAGTATTTATCTCCCAGATCTCCAAAAACGTGTAATTGGCTATTGAGTTTGGAATACCCTGTATATTCATTATTCTTTGTACAATCAGTCATCTAATATAAGTCATAATGCACTTGAATATACTACCTTTTGCATGTTCTTGTTATAATTTGATCACTCTGACCATACTGACATAAACAATTTCATCAAAACTTTATTTGAATAGTTATTGTCTTCCATTTTGAATCTTTTCTAATAAAATTCACGTGAATGAAGGCGTAAACTTTTATTATTGGTGTACTGATTGTCGAAGTTTCGTAATGACATGTTCCATGACGTTTGATAGCTACCTAATACAAAATATGGCAAAATAATCCAATTTTTATAGAAACCTGCTTTCATTTCGAAAACCTGACTATTTAGGTATAGGAACATGATACATCATTTGAAAGGAACTATAATTGTCTTTCAGAATATTTGATAGTATGCGTGTTCCATTTGAAAAAATGCACTTTTCACAACTTTAGTATCTATCGGCAAAATCACAAGTTTTGAACGACCCTGTATAATGGAGAACGAATTTTCAGACATAACTAATACACAGGGTATTATCACACTACATCCAAAATTTTAGTGTTCTATGAATTCAAATGCTGTAGTAATAAACATTTAATTGAAGCTATGTTTCACACAAAAAATAAGAAAATCAATGAATTTCTCGAAAACCAATGGAGATAGGTATGGAGAAGTGTCATACCAAACTAATCAAGAAGTAAAAGCAAAGCGAAAAATGCAATATTATACAGGGTGGGAAATTGAATAGGAAATTGAATAGGAAATTGAAAAAACTTAGTCTAACTCCACCAAAAGTATGAATGTTAGTCTTCTGACTACATGATATCAACGTGATGTCAGTCTTCTGACTGCATGACAGCTGCAATAAAGAATATTTTTGGTGGAGTTAGACTGTAAGTTTTTTCAATTTCCTATTGAATCTCACCTCCACTGTATGCGATGGATCGTCTCCGATGAATATACAGGGTGTCCTATTTGAAGTAACAAAGTTGTTGCTACTTTTCAGTCGAGGGGGTGACCACTCTGGCAATACGTGTACAAATTTGCCCCGCAGTCGACCGCAATCGCTTGATTTTCGGCCGAAATCCCGCAATCACTTAGGAAATCGCTCCAGAAATCGGAAATCACTTTGAAATCCCCGAAATCCTATCGGAAATCCGGAAATCACTGACAAAACTTAGAAATCATCACCGAAATCCGCTTCGGAAATCGCAGTCGCTAGAGAAATGCGAAATTATAATGCATGCGTAGAAACGAACGATTGATAGATGCTAGGGAAACATATTTTTCCTTGTATTAACTTGTCGAATCATGAATCCCTCGAAGGCCGTGATTCTGTATCTCCGATACCTGAACCCTTTTTGAGAATCCATTTGGGCAGTTGAAGAGAGCGGGCGTTCTGATTTTGAAAAAATGCAAAGCTACTTAGCGAACGGCTAGCCCCCCCAAAATAAAAAAAAAATCAAAAAATTAAAAAAATATATTTAAAAAAAAAACAAAAAATATGATATTGTAGGTAACCGTTTCACACTTTTTTTTCGAGGGGGGTATGGGGATTTGATGGGGTAAAATAATTTTTTTAAATAGCCCTTGACACACCCTTGGGTGATTTTAGAAAGATTTGTATTTCACACTTTTTTTGATACGACCCCTAGTTTAGGCTGTGCGCCTGTCCGCGGATTTTCAAAAACGGAAAAATAAAAAAAAAATAAAAAATTTGAAAAAAAATTTTAAAAAAACGAAAAATATAGCATTGTAGAGGACGTTTTTGACTTTTTTTTCGGGGTGGGGGGTGGTGGGGCAAAAAAAATTGGATTTGAGGAGGTGAAATAAGTTTTTATATATATTTTTTAATAGTCCTTGGCACACCCTTGGATACTTCTAGAAAGATTTGTATTCTTTACTTTTTTTGATAGGACCCTCCGTTTAGGCTGTGCGCGTGTCCGCGGATTTTCAAAAATGAAAAAATGAAATGAAAACATTTTAAAAAAAATTAAAAAAGAACAAAAAATACGGTATTATAAATATTAACTTGTCCAATCATGAATCCCTCGAAGGCCGTGATTCTGTATCTCCGATACCTGAAGCATTTTTGGGAAACCATTTGGGCAGTTGAAGAGAGCGGGCGTTCCGATTTTGAAAAAATTCAAAGCTACTTAGCGAACGGCTACCCCCCCCAAAATAAAAAAAATCAAAAAATTAAAAAAATATGTTTAGAAAAAAACAAAAAATATGGTATTGTAGGTAACCGTTTCACACTTTTTTTTCGAGGGGGGGGTGGAGGGGCAACAATTTTTTGGATTTGATGGGGTAAAATAATTTTTTTAAATAGCCCTTGACACACCCTTGGGTGATTTTAGAAAGATTTGTATTCCACACCTTTTTTGATACGACCCCTCGTTTAGGCTGTGCGCCTGTCCACGGATTTTCAAAAACGGAAAAATAAAAAAAAATAAAAATTTGAAAAAAATTAAAAAAAAAACGAAAAATATAGCATTGTAGAGGCCCATTTTGACTTTTTTTCGGGGTGGGGGTTGTGGGGCAAAAAAATGGATTTGAGGGAGTGAAATAATTTTTTATATATTTTTTTTAATAGTCCTTGGCACACCCTTGGATACTTCTAGAAAGATTTGTATTCTTTACTTTTTTTGATAGGACCCTCCGTTTAGGCTGTGCGCGTGTCCGCGGATTTTCAAAAATGAAAAAAAAAATAAAAACATTGAAAAAAAAATTAAAAAAAAAACAAAAAATACGGTATTGTAGGGGCCGTTTTCGACTTTTTTTTCGTGGTGGGGGTGGTGGGGCAAAAAAAAATTGAATTCGACGGGGTGAAATAACATTCCTCAAATGGGAACTAGATTCATATATATGGCTCAAGTATGAGGATGTTCAGTTGGTTGAAAAGAAATATATATTTTTTGGGCCTGTTAACCTAATCGGAAACGGACCATTTTGCAATAACCACGAGGAGAAAACAAAAATTGAAAAGATATTCAAAAACAAAAAAAAAAACATGTTTGAGTATGGAATTTTCAACCTAGTCAATGTAAGATAATTTTGGGTTGAATAAAGCAATGTGAATGGAAATTTCCTATACTTTTTTATATCGTCTATTACCATCCACATACAATTGTATGATAAGAAGGACTGATCGAGTTCTATAATACTCGAGATAATACTTGACGAAAAAAACAAAATTGGTCCCATTGAACAAAATTCATCCGAACTAAAGAAATAAAAGTGTCATATATGCACGACAAAATAATTTGTTGAAGCAAGAAAAATAATTATTAAATATCAACTCTCAATTCAAGCCTCGATTTAAGCGCATGTTCATTGTATCAAATGAATCATTCGTTGGTCTAACTAGGTATAAATTTTTTTGTTAATTTTCTCAAGTATATCTTAGTGTCGAATCAATAAGGCGAATTTGACAAGCATTCGTGCAATAGGTATTAATTTGGATCAATATATAAACTTCGATGAAACCAGAATTTATTTCTTTTCGATTTCTTGTGATAAATATATTCTCAAAATGATAGGTACATCAAAAACATTTTTATCAAGAACTCCATTACTTTGCTGCAAAATAATATTTCGGTCTCAAGAATACACATGTTGTTCGGATTAAGTAATATTTGATCAAATTAATGAAATAAATTTGACTGAGAATTACTTTGAAATAACAAATCTTTTCATTTTCTGTGATTCAGGCACCAAAACTTCTTTAAAATCTCCCATTTCCAATAACGTGTCGCAATAATTTTCTTATTATTTCTAGGAAATCCATCGAAATCGGTTGGGATTTCCAAGAAATCTTTGGAGATCTTTCGGAATCTTATGCGATTTCCACGGAATCATCGGAAATCTCTCGAAATCTTATATGATTCCCACGAAATCCCCGGAAATCTCTCGAAGTCACATAAGATTTCCAGGAAATCGTCGGAAATCCCAAATATTTCGGCAATACGTGTACGTTTTCTGATGAGTGGTCACCCCCTCGTTTTCAGTTTAAGTGGCAACGCCGCAATGCTGAAAATATTTTAGATCGATAGAACAAAAGTAATTACCCAAAAAACAATTTTTCAAAATAATTCTATGTCCCGTTCTCCAGAAACGTCTAATATGCCATCGAGTTTGGGACACCCTGTATATATCAGTCGTAGATAAAATTATATGAGAAATATGGGATGATAATTTTAGTTTGAAATTTTAAGTTGGAGTTAAAAAGGGCAATATTGATTTTCATCCGTTATGTAATTTTACAATTTGTTTTTCAGATTTTGATGCAACTGCGAAACTTCCAGAAGGTATCGATAACGGAAATTTTTTTGATTTGGGAAATTTTGACGAATGCTACAATCATGCCGAAACTTTAAATGGAGACATACACTTTGGAAAATATTGTTTGGGGTTCATGGGTTTAGGAGACAGTAAAGTGAGTAATTAGTTGCGATATGTTTCTCACTAGGATTGTCTTTATGTGTCTGTACCATTTTATTCCAAATTTCCAACATTCTATTTTGTTACAAATATTCTGTGGGCATTTTAAATAATAACTAACACACTCGTAACCTGCACCGCCGTAGGGGCGTTCACCCGAATAAGCGAAAAACTCCGAGACCACCCGAGAGGTGTTCGTGTGTCTATCTAATATAATGCTGTACTATATTGGGTGGTCAGTTTGAATATGTTCGATGAGATTAGCAGATAATGTTTAGGGTTTAGTCTATCACGTGCCAAGTCTGGTTTTCTGTTTTTGGAAATTTGTGCCTTGTTTAGTTGATTTTTATTGCAAAAGGTAAGCTAACGCTAATGTTGTTTTTTTTTGTTTCAATTAATTATATTCTTGATAATTTCTGTTTTCTATTAGTTTCAAAGCCATATTGGTAACAAAATAATTTCATAACCAACCCTAAAAAACGACGTTGACCGATGTAATCTTTTTATTCAAGTTTGTTACAGATATCATGGAAGATGTGTCATGGCCTTCAAAAAGAGTGAAATCTAATCGAGACCGTCAACTTAAATTAACGGTGGCCGAGCTGCTTACCCTCTTAGGAGAATTAGATGATGAAAGAGACCCCTTTCAAAACACTAGTGACGATGATCCAGATTATGAGTACGAAAGCGACAAGAATGAATCTGAAAACGGCGATAATGAATACAAAGGCAAAGAGTCTGTTTTACAATCTCCACAAGTGACTCTTCAACCTTCCACTCCTACAGTTTTACCACAACCTTCACCAGACCCCACTAATGATGCGCAAAACAATTTACCAAATCCTGCGAGTTTTCCACAAAACGATAATTGTTAATGTAATGTAATGTTATACTAAAGTTCCACGTCCTAATTTTTCTTTTACTAAAACGACAAGTTCACTTGTAAATATTAATTCCACAGACCCATTAGATTATTTCAACCTCATAGCGACAGAAGATTTTTTTTTAATATGTTATGTATGAGGGCGAATAATCATGCTATTGATTTAATCTCAATGGGCTTAGGCAAAGAACCGAGAATTGCATTATGGGTTGATGTTACTCCAACAGAAATTAGAAGTTTTTCGGTTTATTATTTCATATGGGGACAATAAGAGTTAATAGAATGAACGATTTCTTGAAAAAGAATAACCTGTTCAACCTTCGATGCTTTTCTTCATTTATAAGTCGCAATCGGTTTCTACTGATTTTGAAAAGTTTACAATTTGAAAATACGACTCAACAACGACGAACTCAGTTGGAAAAAATTGTGCCTTTGATAAATTGGTATAACAATAAAATTGTAGAAATATATTATCCCACTAGAGAATTGTCCATCGATGAATCCATGGTTTTATGGAGAGGCAGACTGAAATATCGCCAATACATAAAGGGCAAGAGGCATAAGTTCGGGATGAAGCTTTATGTTTTATGCGAACCCAAAGAGACTCCCCTCAAGATATTGTTATATGCTGGTTTAGCAGATCAGGTGTTATCCGGAGAAAGACATACTGAAAAAGTTGTGTTTGCACTTATGGCAGGAAAAATGGACAATGGTCATTCACTGTTTATGGACAACTTCTACAACAGCGTAAAACTTACTGAGGAGCTGCTACTTAGAAAAACGTATGTGACAGGAACATTGCGTTCAAACAGGAAAGGAAATGCCGAGGCAGTTGTGAAGAAAAAACTTAAAAAAGGTGAACTAGTAGTTCAGTACAATTCACAAGGGATATGTGTGGTCAAATTGAAAGACCGACGTGAAATATTAGCCATTTCAAGTGAATAAATATACTGCACGTATGCAAAATGCAGCAAATCAGCGTGATCAAGTAAAAGAAAAACCTATTTTGATTAATAAATATGATGAGTTTATGGCAGATGTTGACCATTGTGATCAGATGCTGTCATATTACTCCTATGAGCACAAAACGCTAGTGTGGTGTTAAAAACTTGGAATTCATATATTCCAAATGATGCTGCTCACTTTATATTACCTGTACAAGAAAGGGAATTCAGACAATAAAAAATCATTGACTATATGTTATCGTCGGTACCTTGCCAAAACCACGAATGTGCAATTTGTCATTTTGACTAAGAAAAGTTTGAAGAATATTCATGCTTCTTGCTTTGAAAACCTTGGTAAGTTTTCACATTCGCAAATTCACTCTTGTTTACAGTACCTGATAGCATATTCATGAGTTTGGCATTGAAAATTTCTGTAGAGAATTAGTATTTTACATTTTGAAGTCAAAACCCTGAAATTTGTACATTCGCGGTTTTGGCGTGGAACCGACGAATCATATTATTGATTAACTGCTTGAACCACCACCACCAGAACTCATACCGAAACTTAGAATTACACATCTTCCAGAACTTTGTCCTAAAGGTGAAGAGGGAACTGGATGAGTTAAACGGAGACGACGAAAAAAAAGTCAGAAAGGACTCAATTTATAATTGTGCAATGTGCCCCAATCAACCTGGACTTTGTTCAACTCCATGTTTTCGTGTATTCCATTCTAGAAACTAGTTTTGTTAATTTTTCTAGTTTATTTTACTATTTTATACATTTGTTGAGGAATAATGTCAACAGTTCTTTCTTCCATTTTGATGTTCGGATGTTATTTTGATTTTTTAATATGTTTTATATTATATTTAGAGTTGATTTTGATTCGATTGACCTAATAAAAGTTTGTTTTAAAAACATTTTCCTTCAGTTATTTTTTCATTTTAGAAATGAATATAGGTATTTTATTCAATTGAACTCCCGACGGGCGGTCTCCGGCACACAATAAGCAACCGGCCTGCCTGTGTCGGGACTGCCCCTGAGGCGATCTTGTGTTTTTTGCAAAAAAAATACAAAATTTGTTCTTACAACAGTGCCCACTATCAAATACAAACAAGAAATTAACAGATTTAAATAAAAAATATGCTGGCACACGGTAAAAGATCATTAATGATGTCTGGCAGTGAATGTGGTAACAATACAAAAACTTAATATATGCGGCCAATCTCACCCGACTGTATTATTTATAATCTTCACTGATCGTTCACCATACACAGTATTTTCTTACATAAAAGGAGTGTGATGACTGTAATGTTAAATCTTATTCATCACCCTTTATAAGTTTACTTTGTTATATGTCAATATGCCAGTTTGATGTATCACTCTGAAAGTTGTCAGATATTCGTTCTGTTTATTTGCTTATAAAAGCCTTCAGTTCGATAGAGGTCTTATCACAATTTAATAAGCAAATATACTCATAATACAGTAACTCGAACAATGCCAAATAGTCAGGAAACCATCGCAAGTTCACAATCAGCTATGACAACCTTGGATAGACTTTTACGCCCTGAGAGATTAGAAGTCGTTGTGGATTCCAGTAGTTCTAGTCAAGAATGGATTTACTGGCATAAAACTTTAGAAAATTTCCTGAAAAAAACGTCAGCTAATGAAGAAGAGAAGCTCAATTTGCCCGTAAACTATGTGTCTTCCTCTATATAGGTATACTCATATTAGTGATTGCGATTCATATGAATCAGCTACTAAGACACTTCAAGATATATTCGTGAAAACAAAAAACGAAGTATTAGCCAGACACACACTTTCAATGAGTTAACAAAAGGAAAATGAATCAATTGACCAATATCTTCAAATGCTGAAACTTTTAAGTAAAGATTGCAATTTTAAGGCTGTTACAGCTGATCAAAATAGAGACGATTTTATTCGTGACACCTTCATAGTGGATTGAAATATTCACAAATCCGACAAAGATTGTTAGAAAATTCAAAGTTACAATTGAAGGAGGCAATCGATCAAGTCAGAGTATCAGAAATAGCGCAGCATCAATCCGAAAAGTATAACAACTCTTCTTCATTCTTGTGGAAAACTGGGACATTTCTCAAAAGTTTGTCGTTCTTCTTCAAATTGGAATACAAAAACTATCACTTCATCTGTTACTTCAGTCACCATTTCAGCTGCATCTCCAAAATCACTATCAAAAGCTGTTATTTGGATTGAAGTCGATGGACTAGAAACTGACGCATTAGTGGATACAGGGAGTTCAGAAAGTTTCGAGAGCCAACATTTAGTAAAAATTCGAAACTTGTTGATATATCCAGCTGATGGTAAAGTTAATGAAGTGGCTATGGCTTCTACATCTCTGCATACCAAGATAATCGGATTTTGTACAGTAACTCTCAATATTCTTGGATATGAATACAAAAACAGTAGGTTATTGGTTCTTTCTGACTTGTGTGCTGATGTGATTTTGGGACATGATCGAAGCATGACAGTTTGAAAATTGCATTTCCCTTAACATTATGTTGATTATCGATTGTAAAAGTCATCCCCCCTTCATTGTTTGCCAATCTGACATCCAACTGTAAGCCAATAGTAATCAAATCACGAAGATTTTCTTTTTATAACTTCAATTACATAAACGATGAAACTAGAAAACTGCTATCGGATGGTATTATTGAACCAAGCAAATCTCCATGGCGAGCTCAACCATTGATCACAACCAATGAAAAGAATGGTTATTGACTATTCACAAACGATCAATAAATTTGCCCTCCTTGATGCCTATCGTCTACCAAAAATCGAAGACAGTGCAGAAAGTTTCCAAGTATGACGTATTCAGCTCAATTGATTTGAAAAGTGCCCACCATCAAATTCCTATTCAGTTAGAATATAGACTGCTTTCGAGGCTGGGGGAAAATTGTATCAGTTCACTAGGATACCATTCGGAGTCACAAATGGAGTTTCTTGTTTCCAGAGAACGATAGACGATATCATAGAACGAGAAAATCTCTAAGGTACTTACGCCTATTTGGATGACGTGACAATATGTGGTAGGAACCAAGAAAATCACAATGAAAATTTGAAAAAATTCATGGAGATCACCGATAAATATCATCTCAGTATCAATAAAAACTAGTGCATATTTTCTGTTGATACAATCCATATCCTTGGTTTTACTATAGGAAAAAAGACAATAAAACCTGATGCCTATAGACTCAAACCTTTGCTGGATATGCCTCTACCAGCTGACTCTGATTCCCTGCGTCGAATTGTAGGAATGTTGCATCATACGTTTTTTTCAAGAAGTTTATCGCACTCTGAACAAGGACATTCAGCCATTGAAAAGGAAGCTTATGCCATTGTGGAGGCACTGCGAAAATGAAGACATTACTTAATTGGCAAACACTACAATAATAACGGATCAAAAATCAGTTTATTTTATGTTCCATGACAAGACCATGGAAAAATAAAAAATAAAAAAATAATGAGGTGGCGACTAGAGTTGTCATGTTTCAAATATGATATAGTTTATCGACCTGGTTCTAAGAATACAGTTGCTGATGCATTCTCCAGAATATGTTCAGCTACTGATGGACTGAATAAGTTGATGAAGTTACATGAAAAGCTTTGTCACCCAGGAATAACAAGAATGTATCATTGGTTACGATATAAATATATGCCATATTCTGTAGAAGACGTCCGAAAAGTAATTTCATCATGTAGGAGATGTTCAGAACTGAAACCCAATTTTTGCAAGTATCAGGAAACACTAATTGAAGCTACTGCCCCACTAGAACGACTCAATACAGACTTCAAAGGACTCATACCATAAATATCTGAAAATTGTTATCTCCTTACAATTGTAGACGAGTTCTCTAGATTTCCTTTTGCCTTTCCATGTTTTGATATGACATCAGGAACAGTCATCAGTTGCCTTAGACAGCTATTTACGATTTTTGGAATGACTCATAACATTCATTCTGACCGTGGAGCTGCTTTGATATCGCACGAAGTAAAGACATTCCTGAGTTCACACGGTATTTCCACTAGTCGAACCACTCCATATAATCCTCATGGAAACGGACAGGTTGAAAGATACAATGGTATCATTTGGAAAAACATAACACTGGCTTTGAAATCTAGAAAACTAGATTCAAAATACTGGGAAACTGTTTTGCAAGATTCACTTCATTCAATCAGATCTCTTTTGTGCACTTCAACGAATGAAACTCCCCATGAAAGACTGTTCATTTATCCTCGTAGAATGCTGAACGGATCTTCTTTACCTTCTTGGCTCACATCACCGGGTCCGATTCTAATGAAGAAGCAAGTTCGTGCAAGTAAGTATGATCCATTAGTTGAAGAAGTAGAGTTGATAGAATCAAATGAAGGTTCTGCTCATGTCCGTTTACCTAACGGAAGAGAAACAACCATATACATTCGTCATCTTGCCCCATATCCTGAATGTCGTACCGCAGAAGACGAGGGGGCCACTACAGATAATATAGACAATGTTTCGAATTCAGACAATCAGGAAACCGGAGATAGCGATGCCGTTGATTCGTGTGAAGATAAGCGCCCACAAAGTAATAAACATCTTCCTGGCTACTTAAGCGATTACTTTACATTTTAGGCCAAGGAGAATGTAATGTTAAATCTCATTCATCAATTCATCAGCCTTTATAAGTTCACCTTGTTATATGTCAATATGTCAGTTTGATGTATCACTCTGAAAGTTGTCAGATATTCGTTCTGTTTATTTGCTTATTAAAGCCTTCAGTTCGAGAGATGTCTTATTACAATGACATCGCCGAAGTAAATCTTTGCAGTAACATTGAATAAGATTTTTCCCAATATTTCATTTGATATTCCATTACGAAAATTTCAAGGAAGCAAAATAGGTGAGAAATTATAGCTCAACTAGAATAATGTACCCATACTATATCGTTGGTTGGTGATAAGAGTATTCTAGGTTTTATGTTTGTGTGTAATAAAATGAGTATGAGTAAGGTTATTCTGGACTATCGTTGTCTAAAAAAAAGAACAAAGAAAAATTCAATTCTCTGCAATTTTTAATCACGACGTTTCAACTGTTAAAATGTGCCTACATCAAACTTATTATGTTGTGTGTTGTGTATAAATCATAGTGTACCAATAGAATTATTATCAACGGACTTAAGGACCCACTAGCTGCCTCAAGAACTCCTCAAGGTTACTATACTTATTTTGTTTGAAAGTGGTTGACCATGTTTCACTTTGAGTAAGGTGATTCTGGAAAAATTCAATTCTCTGCAATTTTTAATTACGACGTTTCAACTGTTAAAATCTACAGTCCTCATCAAGTGTATAATGCGACAATCTCAAGGATACTTCTTATATATGCTATAGATAATTTTGTGTCATTAGCCTAGGGGTAATTTTCCGGTGTTCAGGTAAGCTTGTTAATTACAGTGCCGGGCCCTCCGGTACAGCATTGTTAATTCTTATCGCAATTTCAATTGATCCATGCCACTAATTAAGGGTTTCCACACATTACGGATTTCTATGCTAGCTTGACCGAAGACTTTGTTGTTCATAATATATGCACTCTCTTTGAACTTCCTTCTATACCAGCCCTCTTCTTTATGGATGACTTCGGCTTCAATCCATTTTATGTTGTGTTGGGTCGTCCAGACATGACCCGGTATCCTAACACAATATAAAATGGACTGAAGCCGAAGTCATCCATAAAGAAGAGGGCTGGTATAGAAGGAAGTTCAAAGAGAGTGCATATATTATGAACAACAATTAGTGGCATGGATCAATTGAAATTGCGTTAAGAATTAACAATTCTGTACCGGAGGGCCCGGCACTGTAATTACAAGCTTACCTGAACACCGGCAAATTACCCCTAGGCTAATGACACAAAATTATCCATAGCATATATAAGAAGTATTCTTGAGATTGTCGCATTATACACTTGATAACCACTGTAGTTTTTAACAGTTAAAAATTGCAGAGAATTGAATTTTTCTTTGTTCTTTTTTTAGACAATGAAAGTCCAGAATAACCTTACTCAAAGTGAAACATTGTCAACTACTTTCGAACAAAATAAGTATGGTAACCTTGAGGCAGCTAGTGGGTCCTTAAGTCCGTTGATGATAATCCTATTGGTATACTATGATTTATACACAACACACAACATAATAAATTTGATGTAGGCACATTATTTAACATAATGAAGTGTGAATCGTTTAGAAGTTAATTAGAAGTAGTCACTTGAAGTTATCGAACAACTTGTTCGTAGTTGAAGTTTTCTCCCATCACACTCTACTGACTCTGGTCCTCCGAGCACTTAGAATTACACTTAAATTAGTACAGTTAAATTAAACCTATTTCTAAACATAACAACACCCCTTCCCTTAATGCAAAGCCTCTTCAGCCAATTCATCAATCAACCGTCGTGGTAGGTGTATGTCCCTCTGTGTATGTCCCTCTGGTTTACGCTGTGCTAAAGGTAAACTTCTTCTCTGAGCCAAAGGTCCTTGATGATTAGGGGGTGTAGCTGTCTGCGATTCCGTATTTCCCATATTCAATTTTGCAAAGGGTATATTTTCCTCCATATTGTTGTTTCCTTTGAATTTTCGTATTTTGGTCTCCTCCAATGGCAATTTTCCACGGCAACTGTAGTAGAGTAAATATGAGAGAGCTTTTGGAATCAAGGTCAAAACCTATGAGAGAGCAACGGGAGGTACACGTCAGCAGAAAGTACACATGTCAGGTATCGAATTACCTTACAGACAAGTCTCGACAGGTACGAGAAATCTGAGATGGGTTCAATGACCTATTTCAATAAGTGCACATGTTGGGTATCACATTACCTGGAATTGATGACGTCATAGCTCCGGTGAACAAAATTTGATACGGGTTTAATGACCTATTTCAATAAGTGCACGTATTACGTATCAAAATACCTGGAATTTCCTGACGCCACGTTACAGACAAGTCTTGACAAGTAGGAGAAATCTGAGATGGGTTCAATGACCTATTTCAATAAGTGCACTTATTCAGATATCAGATATCAGTGTCAGATATCAGATTACCTGGAATTTGCTGACGTCACGTAACAGACTAGTCCCGACAAGTAGAGAAACTTGAAACGGGTTCATTGACCTCTTACAAGGTCATGAAGTGCAAGTTCATGATGTGCACGGGTCAGATTTTAAATAACTTGGGATTTGCTGACGCAACAGTTCTGGTTACAGAGAGGTCAACAAAATTCAATGCGAGTTCAATGACCTCTTACAAGGTCAATAACTGCACGTGTCAGGTATCAGATTACCTGAAATTTTCTGACGCCACGTTTCCGGTTATAGTCAAGTTTTGACAAGTAGGAGAAATCCAATATGGGTCCAATGACCTCTTTCCATATCATGAAGTGCACGTGTCAGACATCAGAGTACCTGGGATTCGCTGACACCATGGTTTCGGTTACAGAGAGGTCAGCAAAATTCAATACGGGTTGAATGACCTATTTCAAGGTTGATGAATAGTCGTGTCAGATATCAAATTACCTGGAATTTGCTGACGTCACGTTACAGACAAGTCTCGACAAGTACGAGGAACTTGAAACGGGTTCAATTCGTGAGTTCACGTGTTCGAGAGTCACTGGGTTCGTGTATTTGTTTGTGATCATGTGTTCTTGTGTTCAAACCTCAGATACACATAGAGCGCCACAGACAGCTGTTTGATCGCGTCTTCTTATGTTTGTTTGTGTGGCTGTTTGTTCGTTTGTTCGCTTGTTCTTGTGTTCTTGTTTCTACGTGTGTTCAACTGTCTGTGTGTTCGTGCTTGTTCGTGTGTTCGCGTCTTCAGGTCTTGGAGTGTTCGTATTTGTTTGTTCGTATGTTCGCGTGTTCAGGTGTTCGTGTGTTCTACTGTCCGTGTGTCCGTGTTTGTTCGTGTGTTTGCCTGTTCGCATGTTGGTGTGTGCGTGTGTATGTGGTTGTTCGCGAGTTAGCATGTTCATAAGTTTTGTGTGTGTAGGTGTTTGATCGTATGTTGATGTGTTCTTGTTTTCGACTGTCTGTATGTTCGTGTTTGTTCGTGTGCTCGTATTTGTTCGTGAGTTCGCGTGTTAGAGTATGTGTGAGTTCGTGTATTTGTTAGTGACCATGTGTTTATGTGTTCAAACCTCAGATACACATACACATACAGCTGTTTGTTCGCGTGTTCGTATGTTAGTGTGTATTTGTTTGTTTGTTTGTTCGCGTGTTCTTGTGTCCTTGTTTCTTCGTGTGTTCAACTGTCTGTGTGTTCGTGCTTGTTCTTGTTTTCGCGTGATCGAGTGTTAGTGTGTTCGAGTGTCTGTGACTTCGTGTATTTGTTGGTGTTCATGTGTTTCTGTGTTCTAGTCGCAGATGGTCATAGAGCGCCACAGACAGCCTCAAATAACCACGGATAACCTCAGATCCCCACAGCTAGCCACTGCTACAACAGAAAGCCACAGATAGCGATGAATAGTCACAACTCAGTTCTGCTGGCCTCTGCTACCCACAGAAAGCCACAGATAACCAATGATAAACTCAGATCTCCACAGCTGGCCACTAGTAACCACAGAAAGCCACAGATAGTCACATATGGCGATGAATAGCCACAACTCATTTCTTCACAGATAACAACCCGTATTGACTTTTTCTGACCTTTCTGCTACCAGAACTATGGCGTCAACGAATTTCAGGTAATATGATGTGCGACACGTGCATTCATCAACCTTCAAATAGAACATTGAACCCATCTAGGATTTGCCCGTCTAGATGAATTTGTAACCGGAAATGTGTGAAATATAATATCGTCCTACTACTCCAGTAAGTATTTTTTCAAGTCAAATCGACATTGTCTTCAGCCTTTTGGAGTAATTCATCTCGTTGGTGAAGTATTTCCCACAAACTTGCTTACTCAAGCATAGTACGAGCCTTGTTTAATTGAAACCGATGAAACTCCCACCCATGAAATCTCGCTTCGGACTCATTTCCACTCATAAGCAATGACATTCAGTTCACTTGAAAATATTCCAAGTCAACTTGATAATATACTTCAGCTTTTTGAAATTATTCATCCGGTAAAATCTCACTCAAAAACTTTCCTTCTAACACATTGCACGAACCTTATTATGGCAATTAAATTGAAAAATGCTAAAGTCTTCGTCTAAGTTGTTGTTCCTCGAGGCACAAAAACTGAAATCACTTATTATAATGAAAAATGCACAAACTCCTGGTCATAGAGGCTTACCACATTGAAATTATTTACGATATAAACAAAAATGGCCAGACAATTGGTCCTTGAAGCACACCACATTGTAATAGAAAAATGCTCAGAGAACTGGTCCTTGAGGCTAACCTCATTGAAATTATTCATTATATATAAAAAATACCCCAAGAACTGGTCCTTGAGGTGTACCACAACGAAATTTGAAAGATGGTGGAGGCACAAAAACTGAAATGATTTGTACAATAAAAATGCCTAGAAAACTGGTCCTTGAGGCTTACTACATTAAAATAATTTATTATATATATATATATATATATATATATATATATATATATATATATATATATATATATATATATATATAATGCCCAACGAACTGGTCCTTGAGGTATAGCACATGGTAATTTGGAAAATGTTGAAGACTCTGTCTATGTGATTGTTCCTTGAGGCACAAAAACTGAAATAACTTGTAATAGAAAAATGTCCGGAGAACTGGTCCTTGAAGTAAATTATATTAGAATAGCTTGTAATAGAAAAATGCCCAGAGAACTGGTCCTTGAGACTTACCTCATCGAAATAATTTATTATACAGGCCGTTTCTTTTGTCATGTGGTAACATTGCTATATTCTAAACCGTAACAGATACGAAGACGATTAAATGGGAGAAAAGGTAACTATTGTGGAGAACAGTACAATGGTCAAAGAAAATTTACAGGGAGTCTCGCCCTTCCCGAGTTATACAGGGAAAACTAAAAATGCTGTTATTTGTTTTTTACGAATAGAATTGTTATTTCTGAAAATATAAAAAAATGGAAAAGGAAAGTTTTAATGTATTCTAAATGTACTATAAAAATGTAACAATGAATCTTTGATTAAACGTTTCGTGTCAACACGGCCACCATCAACATTTCTTTTCAAATACGGACCTGTCTGTTTTAGTACAAATATTGATAAAGCGATAAAATCACAATTCAGTGGTACATCACACTTGATATTTGTATAACGTTTCATTTAAAATAACTAACATCATCAGTGACAACAATTTTTAATTACGGTCCTATCGTTAGGTCGTTTATGGATTCCACAAAACCTAACTCTCCGATATAAAAATTATCAGTGACGCTTTGAATAAATGTATCTATTAAAATTATGTTTACACCATAATAAAAGATATCTGTAGTTTCAGAGACGAACTATAGCAATTTACCTCGGAAATAAACTTACTTAAGAGAAGAAGAAATCAAACAAACAGAAAACAATTTATTTAATATTGAATTTTTGAGTGAAAATAAAACCAATACAGAAAATGAATTCTTCATGATAACCTACATTAAATGATCGAATTGCCGACCTCTTTGTTGAAAGCACATAAGTTGTCTGTCCATACAATTTCTGTGGCAATTTTCTAGCATGATGGGTGTAATGCTATTACATGCATCTCTTATTTTTTGTTTGAGATGGTCGATATCTGTACTAGTTGTCGAAGAAACTTTATCCTTTATGTATCCCCAGACAAAAAAATCTAAAGGAGTCAGGTCTGGGGATCGAGCTGGCCAGGCAATTGGTCCATTGTTTCCAATCCATTTTCTTGGGAATATTGCATCTAAATGTTCCCTTACTATTGCTGCATTATGGGGAGGGGCACCGTCTTGTTGAAAATATTGTATTTCACGGCGGATGTTCAGTGGCAATTCATCTAAGTAGCCATCAAACTCATTGGATAAAAAATGTAAATACATTCCACCATTCAAATGCTCGTCGTAAAAGAAAGGACCTAGTATGTTTGTTCCCAAAATTCCCAATCAAACATTTATTCCGAACCTTTCCTGGAAATTGGTTCCTCTATGTAAATGTTCATTTGTATTATTCTACCTATAATGGATGTTTCTGTTAAACCAACCATTGTTGGTGAATTTTGATTCGTCCGTCCATATTATTTTATTACAAATATTTCCAACTTCCCTATTTCTACGTCTCAACCACATCGCAAATCGTACTCTCCTTCCGTAATCCCTTTCATTGAGGTGATGAACTTTGCATATCCTGTAGCATTTGTATTTGTTCTTTTTCAAAATATTTCTGGTAGATTTTACAGAAATCCCTAGTTCGTGGGCAATTTCTCGTAAAGAACAATCTTGATTAGAAATATTTTTGTAACTGACCAATCCTAAATTGAAAAAAAATATTTTCGTCACTTTGTTAATCTTTATGAAGTAATATTTGCTTACCTAAAACATTTATTTGGTTCCGCATACTTCCAGTAACAACACATTTTCTAGTTTTATTTCTATCAAATGCACCACAGTCTCTCAAATTTCTTTCTAATCGTCTAAACATTTGAATGTTTGGAATACGTCGATTTGGGTATTGCTCACCATACATATTTTTTGCCAAAAGAGGATTTCTATTTGATTTTCCATAAGCAAATAGCATATCAGTCCTTTCGTCATTTGAATACATCTTTGATATGACTGAGTGTATAAACGACTGACAGTTCTTAACACGTACCAACAACTCATTTATTTATCCTGCCATAGAAACCAAGCAAAGCCTACTTGTTTAAAAATGGTAAATGAAGTGAGATGCTATTTAATTGTACCATATCACACAATAGACGTATTTTGACCAAAAACTAATATTTTCATTACTTCCAGGATTGAGAATTATAGAAATATTCAGTATGATAATTGAATCAGAAGAAATCAGCCTTGAAACAAGGATTTCTGTAATACAAAAATGCTCAAGAAGGAAAAATACGAATGTTCGTTGTGTTGGAGTATCTTCTTAACGAAATTATTGGGTGAAGTCTGAAGTATGCCAATAGTTGAATAGGTTTTGAAGAAATCAAAATAATTTACAAAAGAACTAACGACAGGACTGTAATTAAAAATTGTTGTCACTGAGGATGCTAGTTATTTTAAATGAAACGTTATAAAAATATCAAGTGTGATATACCACTGAATTGTGATTTTATCGCTTTATCAATATTTGTACTAAAACAGACAGGTCCGTATTTGAAAAAGAAATGTTGATGGTGGCCGTGTTGACACGAAACGTTTAATCAAAGATTCATTGTTACATTTTTATAGTACATTTAGAATACATTAAAACTTTCCTTATACATTTTTTTATATTTTCAAAAATAACAGTTCTATTCGTAAAAAACAAATAACAGCATTTTTGGTTTTCCCTGTATAACTCGGGAAGGGCGAGACTCCCTGTAAATTTTCTTTGACCATTGTACTGTTCTCCACAATAGTTACCTTTTCTCCCATTTAATCGTCTTCGTATCTGTTACGGTTTAGAATATAGCAATGTTACCACATGATAAAAGAAACGGCCTGTATATAAAAAATGCTCCAAGAACTGGTCCTTGAGGTGTACCACAACAAAATTTGAAAAATGGTGGAAGAGTTGTCTATGTGATTGTTCTTTGAGGCACGAAAACTGAAATAATTTGTAAAAGGAAAATGCCTAGAAAACTGGACCTTGAGGCTTACCACATTAAAATAATTTATTATATATATATATATATATATATATATATATATATATATATATATATATATATATATATATAAATCATGATGGATTTAGCGAGGGGCAATATATGAATATATAAGTAGAAAAGTTATTGGGTATAACCCTCATAATGTTGTGCTTAAGCTCGAAACACGTGTCTACGGTTGCACAACATTATGAGGGTTATACCCAATAACTTTTCTACTTATATATTCATATATATATATATATATATATATATATATATATATATATATATATATATATATATATATATATATGTTCCAGTGACTGTAAAACAGTCGAAAACAATCCTTTAGGAACTCACTATACCTTTGTATAGATTGTATGGCATATGTCCGACAGAAAACAACTACTTATCTGGCTAATACCTCGACAGATATTGAATTCGTAAATACTCTGATATCTCGCTCCATCCGACTAACCGACGACCACAACAGACAATCCGAACTTCACAACGTAAAACAAGCTCTCCTACAAAACGGATACAGACCAGACCACATAGACAGAAACATCCAAAAACAGATTCAGAAACCATTAGTAACCAAAAACGAACCACAAGTTGAAGACCGTCCATCCAAAGTCTTCTTCCCTTACATCAAAGGGGTGACGGACAAAATCAGTCGACTTTTCAGAAAAGCAAATATCAAAACCATCTTTACCACAGAACAAAAACTATCACACCTCATCAGACCAACAAAAGACAAAATTCCCAACGAAGACCATGGTATTTACGAAATTCCCTGTTCTATCTGCCCCCACTCTTATATAGGAGAAACTTCGAAACAGATCCATTTTCGATCCTATCAACACTCCCTTTCAGTTAGAAATCGAGACACCAGCTCCGCATTAGCTCTTCATTTCATCCAAACGGGTCACCCCATAGATTTCGAGAAAACGAAAACCATCGCCCCAGTACGTTCAAGAACTTCTCGTTTTATCAGAGAAGCCATCGAAATCGAAAAACGGCCTGATTGCCTGAACATTAAAGATGATAGCCGTAAATTGAACCCCATTTGGAAGCCCCTTCTTCCAACTGTAATTACCAGGCCACGTGAAACTTATCCGCAATCAATTATTATCCCATTAACTCCAACTACACAGCAGGCACCAGCAGACAAGACAAACGAGAAAACCCGTAAGACCCGCCCACCTCCAGGTAGCCAACCACCTATAAATACTACAGTGCAACCAACATCGGATCGTCTTTTGAGATCAAGGAGTAGGCAGGTTGAGACCTTGATATCTCTCAAGACCACGACTCGAGGAGTAGGCAGATAGAGGCCTCGCAGTCACACTCTTGAAAATGGCTCCAAAGCAGGAGCCGAAACGTCGAGTTATAAACTCTCAACGCGGTTCAACCCATGAACTTAGTAATGTACATATATATATATATATATATATATATATATATATATATATATAAGTGAAAATAGACTGTAGATGTCATGAATATATATATATATATATATATATATATATATATATATATATATATATATACAGGGTGTTAATTAAGTACGTTGACAAACTTCGGGAGGTGATTCTTTGAAGGTTTTCAGGACGAAAAGTTCATATAAACATATGTCCCAAACGGCTTGGTTTTCGAGATACAGGGCGATAAAAATACATTTTTTTCAAGATTTTTTAGAGTTAACTTCGACATTTTCGACAATAATCAGTTCAAATTAGGCAAGTACAATCCATTCAATAGGGCGCACGATACAAAATAATGCATTTCTTAAATAATTCACAGGGTCCTCCTTTTTTCAGAGTCAAGCTTTGTTCAACCCTTCAGAATTTTTTTTTCCGCCGCCACTGACATATTATGAGAAAGGAATAATCAATGTTGTTTCATTTAACATCTTTTTGATATCTTGCATTTTTTCATTTACTTGTACGGTTCAGGGGCTATAATGAAAATATTAATTTAAACATTTTTCAGTGTGGCATAACATTAGAAAATTTGAAAATTAAACATTTTCAATTATTGTAAATTGATGGAAATATTTTTTCAGAATTAGAAAAATCTACGATGGATAAAAATTATACAATAAAACATTTTTTGTAGGTTATTCTGTGAGTATCAAAATCTTTCTGTACAAGATTACCTAGATCAAACAATGAAATGAATTATTTTTTCCATTTCAGTGTATTGTATAAAAACTTTAAAATGTTTTCTTTTCATAATTTTCATATTTAACATTTTAGTTTATTTTTTATGTGAAACTGAAAATCTCCAACCCAAAAACCATCACATACCAATTTTGAACAGAATCGGATCATAATCACAAAACTCGTCCGCCATTTTGTTTTTTAACAAACATTTTTTTAATGCATTGTCACCGGAATTACGGAAACCTGCCAAATTTCAAATTAATCGGAGTATTAGAAGTGGGTCAAATTCAACTTTTATTAAATTGTTTGTTAGTTAGTTACAAGTGAAGCTAAATAAAAGCTTGTTATTGTAAAGATATGATTTATTTTTGTGATATCTAACAGAAAACTACTATCTCCCCGTCACTGCGGTACGCTGGATATTAAACTAGATCTGACAGATATTGGGAAAACCTTAACTTTCAACCTGAAGATTCTGATGGTAAAAATGTGCATTTTCATTGAGATATTTGATTAAAAATGTTTTTACCCATCAGTCTTGATAGAGAACTCATACAAATTTTTTGTTATTTTAAAAAAAGATATTTTTTAGTTTTCAATTGAACGTTTCCTTTTCAACATAAAAAACTTCCGAAAGGTAATCCTGTAATGGAAGATAGTTAATAGGGTTTATCTAATAGTCTTAGATCATTACACATTTGATTTTCATTTATGAATCTCTGGTCATAACTCCGAAAAACTAAATCAAACAAATTTTTGTTTCCGTACGGAGTACATTATTTTATCAGAAATTTCGGTTTGTTTTTTCTTCTGCAGTAACGCAGAAATTTTGTAATCAATTTGAATTCATGAAAATAGCAAAGTGGGCTTTGATATTAATTCATTTATAAAATTTATAAAATAGCTATTTGTGTAATGAGAACAAAATGACGTATTGCGTCACGCGCTAATCTTTGGAGAGTGGCAGTGACACTTCGAGAAATGAATTATTTTATATCATGCGCACTATTGAATGGATTGTACTTGTCCAATTTGAACTAATTTGGATCGATTATTGTCGAAAATTTCGAAGTAAACTCCAAAAACTCCTAAAAAATGTATTTTGATCACCCTGTACTTCGAAAACCATGACATGTTTATATGAACTTTTCATCTTGAAACCTTTCAAAGAATCACCCTTCAAGTTTGTTAGACTATTTGCTTCTCAAATTTCTTTATGTTATGCGTTACTGGAAAATGTTTGCGTTAATATTTTCATTGTAACTCCTGAACCGTACAAGTAAATGAAAAACATCAAGAGAGCAAAAAGATATTAAATGAAACAACATTCATTATTTCTTTCTCATAATATGTCAGTGGCGGCGGAAAAAAAAATTCTGAAGGGTTGAACAAAGCTTGACTCTGAAAAAAGGAGGACCCTGTGAAATATTTGAAAAATGCATTATTTTGTATCGTGCGTACTATTGAATGGATTGTACTTGCCCAATTTGAACTGATTATTGTAGAAAATGTCGAAGTTAACTCTAAAAAATCTTGAAAAAAATGTATTTTTATCACCCTGTATCTCGAAAACCAAGCCGTTTGGGACATATGTTTATATGAACATTTCGTCCTGAAAACCTTCAAAGAATCACCTCCCAAAGTTTGTCAACGTACTTAATTAACACCCTGTATATGGTGGGTCACGGTCGATGGTACCTTAGACGTTTACGAAGAACGGGAAATAGGATCATTCTGAAAATTTGGTTCCTCTAGTAGTTGCTCTTGGTCTATCGATCTAAAATATTTTCAGCAATGCAGCGTTGCCGCTTATACCAGAAAGTAGCAGCATCTTTGTTATTTCAAATGAGTCACCCTGTATATTACCGCATTTTTGAACTTGTCATTCCTCTCTGATTATTTCTGCTTTATACTCCTTATACCTATCTCTAACGGTTTTTGAGATATTGGTTATTTTTCATATTTTTTTATCCAAAACATAGCTCGAATTGAATTTTTATTTCTGCGGTATTTGGATTCTTAGGAAGTTGCAATTTTGTGTTTAGTTCATCAAGATCATGTACATTGATTCTGTATAGAGAAGTTTGTTCTGCGTTATACAGGGTCGTTCAAAATTCATGATCTTACTGCTAGATACGAAAAGGGTTGAAAGTGCGTTTTTTTTAAAATGGAACATCCTGAAAGATGACTAAATTCCCTTCGAATTGATATATCATGTTCCTATATCTAAATAGCCAGAATTCCGAGATAATAGCAATTTTCACTTGTAATCTCCCAAGTGCTTGAATTATTGCCGGAAATTTTTCGAGTACATAAATTTTCCTTGAAATCGTACAAACTTCCTTTTGTTCATTGGTTGTAAATCAGGGTATGTTTCATTGAATTTTCTGCACGTTCTTGCTATAATTCCCTCACATTTTCCATGAAGAATAAACAATTTCATCAGAACTTCATTTGAATAGTTATTTCCCTCCATTTAAATTATTTTTGAGTCACTTTCGTTAAGAAACACACAACGGTATTATTAATAGTGCACCAATTGTCAAATTTTTATAATGTCATGTACCATCATGACATTTAATAGCCTCCTTAGATGAATATGAGAAAAATAAATCGATTTTTTTTTAAATTTTCACACCTCACTTTTGTGGCCAATCAAAAAATTCGTTCTTGTTTAGATACCATATCAACCCTAAAAATTTCCGGAAATTTTTATCCTCCTGGGTACCCTGGGCGAAATTAATAAGTGGAAATTTTTCTGTCAAACCGTTGACACGTGACAAGTTGATATTTTGCTTCAATGTACAAATGGAGGTCTAGTTTTTATATAAAAGGAGATAATTATGTATTTACTAGATATTTGGAATGTGTCTGAAAATATTTTCTCCACGATTATTGCAGAAATTGTCAATTCTGAATCATATTTCAGAAGAAGTTCAATACACCATTTGTCACAAGTCCCGTAGCTCAGCGGTAGTGTTGCGGCCTATGAGTCCCTAGGTCGATGGTTCACCTTGATAAGAATATAACTTTTTTATTTATTTTTTTTGTTCAAAAATTTAAACACATTATTACATATCAATATTTCAGTGGTTATAAATAGTTCAGGTGAAACCATCGTAAGTTATTTCTTATGAATTGTTGGATGATTTTCATTTCTCGGTGTGAAATTTTCTTACCGATCCCCCTCGTGCTTAAATTAATTGCCGTAAATTTATCTCGTACATGAATTTTCAAAGAAAATTCATGTACTCGAAAAATTTCCGGCAATAATTCAAGCACTTGGGAGATTATAAGTGAAAATTGCTATTTTCTCGGAATTCTGGCTATTTAGGTATAGGAACATTATATATCAATTCGAAGGGAATTTAGTCATCTTTCAGGATATTTCATAATATACAGGATGTTCCATTTAAAAAAACGCACTTTCAACCCTTTTCGTATCTAGCAGTAAGATCATGAATTTTGAACGACCCTGTTTAACGCAGAACAAACTTCTCTATACAGAATCAATGTACATGATCTTGATGAACTAAACACAAAATTGCAACTTCCTAAGAATCCAAATACCGCAGAAATAAACATTCAATTCGAGCTGTTTTGGATAAAAAATATGGAAAATAACCAATATCTCAAAAACCGTTAGAGATAGGTATAGGGGAGTATGAGGCAGAAATAATTAGAAAGGAATGACAAGTTCAAAAATGCGGTAATATACAGGGTGACCCATTTGAAATAACAAAGATGCTGCTACTTTCTGGTATAAGCGGCAACGTTGCATTGCTGAAAATATTTTAGATCGATAGACCAAGAGCAACTACTTGAGAAACCAAATTTTCAGAATGATCCTATTTCCCGTTCTTCGTAAACGTCTAAGGTACCCACCCTGTATATATATTTATATATATATATATATATAACAATAACAAAAACATCAATATATAAAATGCCCAACGAACAGGTCCTTGATGAATAGCACATTGTAATTTGGAAAATGTTAAAGACTCTGTATATGTGATTGTTCCTTGAGGCACAAAAACTGAAATAACTTGTGAAAGAAAAATATCCAGAGAACTGGACCTTGAAGTACATTACATTAGAATAGCTTGTAATAGAAAAATGCCCAGAGAACTGGCCCTTGAGGCTTACCTTATCGAAATAATTTATTATATATAAAAAATGCTCCAAGAACTGGTCCTTGAGGTGTACCACAACGAAATTTGAAAAATGGTGGAAGAGTTGTCTATGTGATTGTTCTTTGAGGCACGAAAACGGAAATGATCTGTAAAAGAAAAATGCCTAGAAAACTGGTCCTTGTGGCTTACCAAATTAAAATTCTTTATTATATATATGAAATGCCCAACAAACTGGTCCTTGACGAATATCACATTGTGATTTGGAAAATATTAAAGTCTCTGTCTATGTGATTGTTCCTTGAGGCACAAAAACTGAAATAACTTGTGATAGAAAGATGCCCAGAGAACTGGTCCTTGAGGCTTACCTCATCGAAATAATTTATTATATATAAAAAATGTCCCAAGAACTGGTCCTTGGGGTGTACCACAATGAAATTTGAGAATTGGTGAAAGCGTTGTACATGCTATTGCCCTTTTAGGCACACAAACTGAAATAATTTGTTGAAGAAAAATGCCTAGAAAACTGGTCCTTGAGGCTTACTACATTAAAATACTTTATTGTATATATAAAGTGCCCTACGAACTGGTTGAGGTATAGCACATTTAAATTTGAACAATGTGTAAGTCTCTGTCTATGTGATTGTTCCCTGAGGCACAAAAACTGAAATAACTTGAAATAGAAAAATGTTCAGAGAAGCACACTACATTGGAATAACTTGTGATAGCAAAATGCCCAATGAAGCTTACCTCATTGAAATAATTCATTATATTTAAAAAAGGCCCCAAGAACTAGTCCTTGAGGTGTACCATAATGTTAGTTGAAAAATGGCGAAAGCGGTGTCTATGTGATTGTTCTTTGAGGCACAGAAACTGAAATAATTTGTTAAAGAAAAATGCCTAGAAAATTGGTCCTTGAGGCTTACCACATTAAAATGATAAAAGGTTGGAATGACTAATCAGCTAGATGTAAATGAAACTACTGAGAGTGGAATATTTCACAATATTTCAAGCATTAGAGTTGCAAGGAATAACAGGTGAAGGAATGGAATTGTCACACAGGAGAGAAAATAATGCTAATACATTTTTGATAGAGATATTGTTACATGATTGCACACACGTTCGGTAATGGTAAGGTCAACGCATGGGTACTGAAGGAAGGGAAGACAGAGCTGGTAGTGTCGATTTCGATTAATCTACCGAGCGTGGAATGATTGACAATAATAAGCCTGAAAACTAAATACTTAAATGGTTTATATCAGAGATTTCCTTCGGATAATAATTTCATTTTCACATCTCTGAACCATAAGTGAATATTTTTGTGCTTTCATACTCTATCAGATATCTCACCAGTACCTAGACAATTGGGCAGATCTCAATTCAATTACTTGAATCGGATTGAATGGTAATACCCCAAGAATCTTTCGTCCTTCTTACGACACCAGAGGTTCTGCAGGGACCACATCTATGCAGGTTCATTTTGTGAGAGTATATGGTGACTTTGAAGGTATTTCACACTTACTTCAAAGATGTAACGGTTGAGTAATTCGTATTCGAAAAAACTCCAAACATTTCGAAATTATTAATTTGAATTTTCAAAAGAAAAATTGGTGAACGCTGATTTGATTTTACCTGGAGAAAATGATACAGTCCTATGTCGCGTTTGAGAAAATTGAAAGATTTCAGTGTGCCCCGTTTTGCAGATTTTTACAAGATAAAAATATATTTATGAAAAGAATTTACATTACCGATACTCCTGTGTCTGATTGATTTGGAAACTCGAATAAAAATGTTTTACTAAATGGCATATCAATCTACTTAAAAACCCCAAATATTGTTTGAAGCAGTATTATTTTAAAGAGAAATAGAATTTTTTTTGGTGTGTTCATCATAATCTTAAAAGAAGACAATAGCTACCTGAAGATGATGGAATTTTCGATAGCAAGTGTGTATTATTTTCATTGTCAAAGCCCTGAAACACCTAAGGCCATGCCAACTGATGAGGTCCTATGACGGCCTTGGCAAATAGCTGGGACCACAAACAGGATTTTTATACTTCTTCGTTACAAAACAGTACTTGTGGATGATTAAATCTTCTCATGAACCAATGTTTCCTTCGAAATTATCCTCTAAACTATGTAGAAGACCACGTGCCAAGATAGCTATTCGTAGAAAATGTTATATTTTGGATAATTTTAGATGATTTGAACATTGGTTCAACCATAGTCTTTTAGCGGTAAGGAATGTAATGTTATGTCTATCTACCATAAGGTATTGAAACTGATTCCATCTTCTTGAAACTGTGGAAAATTTCCTTCACTCTTTCCAGATATGGATACTAAGTTCCTGTAAAATTGCATCTCAATCAGTTGAGTTGTTTTTCCGTAAATGAGTAACAGATGACTCGCAGTCGCACAGCTAATTTTATAATAACTACATGGTGTATGGGAAATTGTGAAGCTAATTTGTCAGAACATTCTGTATAAACTGATAAAATATTAGCATTATTCCCAAATACTCATATTGAGGAATCCCAAAAGATTGAGTCTATAAAGGTGGGGTACAACTATTATTATTATTATTTATCAAAGCAACGATTATTGGTTGAGTGGAAGAATAGCTCAGCAAAACTCCGCCAGGAGAAGAAAGACCATTTATTATTATTATTATTATTATTATTATTATTATTATTATTATGCTAGCAAATTGACTATATCAATTATAGGTGAACCCGTCAAATCCCACTGTCTTCTCAGTTGCAGTGCCTCTGGATTCACACAGATACATTATTCTTGCTCATAATGCTTTATTCTTTTTTGGAGCAAGGCATTTGTTCAGCCCACGTAAGGTCTGGATTCTGGATTACCACTGAGTTTTGTTTACGAACTGAACCACCAAATTCCCAAAAACCATTTGTCAAAACACCAATACATTTTCAATCTTTGCATTTTTAGTTCCCACTGATTTTCTGGTAGTAAGTGGTTTTTCTCAATCAATAGAAGTCGTGTTTTTCATATAGCCAGGCAGAACTCGATTAAACCATCGCTATCCTATGTGTATTTTCAATACTTAAGCCTCGGTATACGTCTGAATATGTCCCGTCCTTCATTTCTCCGGTTACCCTCCTATTTTTATTTTTTTTTTAATTGGCTCTTCACCCTGTATCTTGTGCCCACTTCAATATCTTAGATTTGCTATTCGCTCTGTATAAATATATGTAATTAGTCTGTATATTTTATTTTAACTACAACACCATTACACATTACATTTGCCATTTCACTGTGAATTAACTTCGATGTTTAATTCACCCGGTATAGGTATTTCTAATAAGCAGCAATTCATTTGATCCCAGTTCACCCAGTATATTTTTTATAAGCGGTCTGTTTTATTATCCTACCCCAATCTTAGATGTCAGAAAAAAAGTCATGAAAAATAAGTAGGTAGGTACTGACAAACTTCCCTAAATATTAAAAAACATTTTACATTTTACTTTCTCAGTAAAGCAATGAGCACGTCATAGCCATTAAAATAATCAGGCTGAAGAAAATGCCATTTTCATAGCCCAAACATACCAGAAACTATTCGATTTCGATTTGTGAAAACTCGATTTCCAAAAGGCGTTTGAATTTCGGATGATTTCACACTGTACCTAATTTCTGATATATTTTACCAAAAATTATAATTTTATAAGCGAGAATTTCTAATGTTAATGAACTGAATAAACCGTACACCTCCAGACATTATGTCGCCACCTTAGATTCAGTTTCATTTCCGATCGCTCTGTCATGTATTTTTGCAACAATAATTATTTGTGAAAACTGATAACTGATAATCCAGAATTGCATTTTTTACAGTGCGCGCAACACCAATGCTTGAAATATTGTGAAATATTCCACTCTCAGTAGTTTCATTTACATCTAGCTGATTAGTTATTCCAACCTTTCGCATATCTGTGTCAAGCTCAATAGCTGCGAAAGTATTTTATCATTTTAATGTGGTAAGCCTCAAGGACCAATTTTCTAGGCATTTTTCTTCAACAAATTATTTCAGTTTCTGTGCCTCAAAGAACAATCACATAGACACCGCTTTCGCCATTTTTCAACTTTCATTATGGTACACCTCAAGGACCAGTTCTTGGGGCATTTTTCAAATATAATGAATTATTTCAATGAGGTAAGCCTCAAGAAAAAGTTCACTGGGCATTTTGCTATCACAAATTATTCCAATGTAGTGTGCTTCTCTGAACATTTTTCTATTTCGAATTATTTCAGTTTTTGTGCCTAAGGGAACAATCACATGGACAGAGACTTACACATTGTTCAAATTTCAATGTGCTATACCTCAAGGACCAGTTCGTAGGGCACTTTATATATACAATAAAGTATTTTAATGTGGTAAGCCTCAAGGACCAGTTTTCTAGGCATTTTTCTTCAACAAATTATTTCAGTTTGTGTGCCTAAAAGAGCAATAGCATGTACAACGCTTTCACCAATTCTCAAATTTCATTGTGGTATACCCCAAGGACCAGTTTATGGGACATTTTTTACATATAATAAATTATTTCGATGAGGTAAGTCTCAAGGACCAGTTCTCTGGGCATTTTTCTATTACAAGCTATTCTAATATAATGTACTTCAAGGACCAGTTCTCCGGACATTTTTCTATTACAAGTTATTTCAGTTTTTGTGCCTCAAGGAACAATCACATAGACAGAGTCTTCAACATTTTCCAAATTACCATGTGCTATACCTCAAGGACCAGTTCGTCGGGCATTATATATATATATATATATATATATATATATATATATATATATGTTCGGAAAGGTTTCCGCGGTCAGAAATATGTACATTACTAAGTTCATGGATTGAACCGCGTTGAGAGTTTATAACTCGACGTTTCGGCTCCTGCTTTGGAGCCATTTTCAAGAGTGTGACTGCGAGGCCTTTATCTGCCTACTCCTCGAGTCGTGGTCTTGAGAGATATCAAGGTCTCAACCTGCCTACTCCTTGATCTCAAAAGACGATCCGATGTTGGTTGCACTGTAGTATTTATAGGTGGTTGGCTACCTGGAGGTGGGCGGGTCTTACGGGTTTTCTCGTTTGTCTTGTCTGCTGGTGCCTGCTGTGTAGTTGGAGTTAATGGGATAATAATTGATTGCGGATAAGTTTCACGTGGCCTGGTAATTACGGTTGGAAGAAGGGGCTTCCAAATGGGGTTCAATTTACGGCTATCATCTTTAATGTTCAGGCAATCAGGCCGTTTTTCGATTTCGATGGCTTCTCTGATAAAACGAGAAGTTCTTGAACGTACTGGGGCGATGGTTTTCGTTTTCTCGAAATCTATGGGGTGACCCGTTTGGATGAAATGAAGAGCTAATGCGGAGCTGGTGTCTCGATTTCTAACTGAAAGGGAGTGTTGATAGGATCGAAAATGGATCTGTTTCGAAGTTTCTCCTATATAAGAGTGGGGGCAGATAGAACAGGGAATTTCGTAAATACCATGGTCTTCGTTGGGAATTTTGTCTTTCTGTCACTATCACTATCACACCTCATCAGACCAACAAAAGACAAAATTCCCAACGAAGACCATGGTATTTACGAAATTCCCTGTTCTATCTGCCCCCACTCTTATATAGGAGAAACTTCGAAACAGATCCATTTTCGATCCTATCAACACTCCCTTTCAGTTAGAAATCGAGACACCAGCTCCGCATTAGCTCTTCATTTCATCCAAACGGGTCACCCCATAGATTTCGAGAAAACGAAAACCATCGCCCCAGTACGTTCAAGAACTTCTCGTTTTATCAGAGAAGCCATCGAAATCGAAAAACGGCCTGATTGCCTGAACATTAAAGATGATAGCCGTAAATTGAACCCCATTTGGAAGCCCCTTCTTCCAACCGTAATTACCAGGCCACGTGAAACTTATCCGCAATCAATTATTATCCCATTAACTCCAACTACACAGCAGGCACCAGCAGACAAGACAAACGAGAAAACCCTTAAGACCCGCCCACCTCCAGGTAGCCAACCACCTATAAATACTACAGTGCAACCAACATCGGATCGTCTTTTGAGATCAAGGAGTAGGCAGGTTGAGACCTTGATATCTCTCAAGACCACGACTCGAGGAGTAGGCAGATAGAGGCCTCGCAGTCACACTCTTGAAAATGGCTCCAAAGCAGGAGCCGAAACGTCGAGTTATAAACTCTCAACGCGGTTCAACCCATGAACTTAGTAATGTACACATATATATATATATATATATATATATATATATATATATATATATATATATTTATATAATAAATTATTTTAATGTAGTAAGCCTCAAGGACCAGTTTTCTTGGCAGTTTTATTGTACAAATCATTTCAGTTTTCGTGCCTCCACCATTTTTCAAATTTCGTTGTGGTACACCTCTCAAGGACCAGTTCTCTGGGCATTTTTCTGTTACAATGTGGTGTGCTTCAAGGACCAATTCTCTGGCCATTTTTGTTTATATCGTAAATAATTTCAATGTGGAAGACTCTATGACCAGGAGTTTGTGCATTTTTCATTATAATAAGTGATTTCAGTTTTTGTGCCCCGAGGAACGACAACTTAGACGAAGACTTGAGCATTTTTCAATTTAATTGCCATAATAAGGTTCGTGCAATGTGTTAAAAGGAATAATTTCAAAAAGCTGAAGTATATTATCAAGTTGACTTGGAATATTTTCAAGTGAACTGAATGTCATTGCTCATGAGTGGAAATGAGTCCGAAGGGGGATTTCATGGGTGGGAGTTTCATCGGTTTCAATTAAACAAGGCTCGTACTATGCGAGTAAGCAAGTTTGTGGGAAATACTTCACCAATGAGATGAATTACTCCAAAAGGCTGAAGACAATGTCGATTTGACTTGAAAGAATACTTACTGGAGTAGTAGGACGATATTTTATTTCACACATTTCCGGTTACAAATTCATCTAGACGGGGAAATCCTAGATGGGTTCAATGTTCTATTTGAAGGTCGCATATCATATTACCTGAAATTCGTTGACGCCATAGTTCTGGTAGCAGAAAGGTCAGAAAAAGTCAATACGGGTTGTTATCTGTGAAGAAATGAGTTGTGGCTAATCATCGCCATATGTGGCTATCCGTGACTATCTGTGGCTTTCTGTGGTTAGTAGTGGCTAGCTGTGGAGATCTGAGGCTATCATTGGTTATCTGTGGCTTTCTGTGGGTAGCAGTGGCCAGCAGAACTGAGTTGTGGCTATTCATCGCTATCTGTGGCTTTCTGTTGTAGCAGTGGCTAGCTGTGGGGATCTGAGGTTATCCGTTGTTATTTGAGGCTGTCTGTGGCGCTCTATGACCATCTGCGACTAGAACACAGAAACACATGAACACCAACAAATACACGAAGTCACAGACACTCGAACACACTAACACTCGATCACGCGAAAACAAGAATAAGCACGAACACACAGACAGTTGAACACACGAAGAAACAAGGACACAAGAACACGCGAACAAACAAACAAACAAATACACACAAACATACGAACACGCGAACAAACAGCTGTATGTGTATGTGTAGCTGAGGTTTGAACACATAAACACATGGACACTAACAAATACACGAACTGATACATACTCGAACACGCGAACTCACGAACAAATACGAACACACGAACAAACACGAACATACAGACAGTCGAACACAAGAACACATCAACAAACGATCAAACACCTACACACACAAAACTTATGAACATGCTAACTCGCGAACAAACACATACACACGCACACACCAACATGCGAACAGACAAACACATGAACAAACACGGACACACGGACAGTAGAACACACGAACACCTGAACACGCGAACATACGAACAAACAAATACGAACACTCGAACACCTGAAGACGCGAACACACAAACAAGCACGAACACACAGACAGTTGAACTCACGTAGAAACAAGAACACAAGATCAAGCGAACAAACGAACAAACAGCCACACAAACATAAGAACACGCGATCAAACAGCTGTCTGTGGCGCTCTATGTGTATCTGAGGTTTGAACACAAGAACACATGATCACAAACAAATACACGAACCCACTGACACTCGAACACGTGAACTCACGAATTGAACCCGTTTCAAGTTCCTCGTACATGTCGAGACTTGTCTGTAAGGTGACGTCAGCAAATTCCAGGTAATTTGATATCTGACACGACTATTCATCAACCTTGAAATAGGTCATTCAACCCGTATTGAATTTTGCTGACCTCTCTGTAACTGAAACCATGGTGTCAGCGAATCCCAGGTACTCTGATGTCTGACACGTGCACTTCATGATATGGAAAGAGGTCATTGGACCCATCTTGGATTTCTCCTACTTTTCAAAACTTGACTATAACCGGAAACGTGGCGTCAGAAAATTTCAGGTAATCTGATACCTGACACGTGCACTTATTGACCTTGTAAGAGGTCATTGAACTTGCATTGAATTTCGTTGACCTCTCTGTAACCAGAACTGTTGCGTCAGCAAATCCCAAGTAATTTGAAATCTGACCCGTGCACATCATGAACTTGCAATTCATGACCTTGAAAGAGGTCAATGAACCCGTTTCAAGTTTCTCTACTTGTCGGGACTTGTCTGTAACGTGACGTCAGCAAATTCCAGGTAATCTGATATCTGACACGTGCACTTATTGAAATAGGTCATTGAACCCATCTCAGATTTCTCCTACTTGTCGAGACTTGTCTGTAACGTGGCGTCAGGAAATTCCAGGTAATTTGATACCTAACAAGTGCACTTATTGAAATAGGTCATTGAACCCGTATCAAATTTTGTTCACCGGAGCTATGACGTAATCTAATTCCAGGTAGTCTGATACCCAACACGTGCACTTATTGAAATAGGTCATTGAACCCATCTCAGATTTCTCGTACCTGTCGAGACTTGTCTGTAACGTTGCGTCAGAGAATGCCATTGTCCGATACAATTTCTTCACATAATCCGTAACGTACAAATAAAGTTTTTATTGCTGTTATTGTAGATTCCGCAGTTATATCTTTCATCAGAATAACTTCCGGCCATTTGGAGTGTGCATCAATTACTATAAGAAACATTTTATCCACAAATGGACCGGCAAAATCGATATGTAGTCTCTTGTATGGAAATTCTGGTAGTGGCCATGGATTATTAGGAACTTTCGGTGGATCTCTCGATAGTGCAGTACACTCTTCGCAGTTATGTGCTATATTTTCGAAGTCTACTTCTAGACTATGCCACCATAGGAATCTTCTTGCCTCTGATTTCATCCTAACAATCCCTTGGTGCGTATCATGTAGATATTTGAGAATAAAATCCTGAAATTTAGGCGGAATTATTGTTCGAAAACCCCATAAAATGCAACTGTAAGTTCATTTCTTTTCCGAAAGTAGGGTTGAAGGGCATCTTCTTGTATGAATGTAGGCCAGTTTGACAAAATGGCTTCCTTCACTTTTTTCAATGTAGGGTACTAGTCAGTTTCTGTAGCGATTTATCTAGCCTTCACCGGCATTTCGTTTTGAATTTCCTCTTGAATTTGTGAAACAATGAAATTCATGCCAAAATCAATCTCATCAAAATGAAAATCTGGTCCAGCGGGTAGTCTGGATAATCCGTCTGCATGGTCAAATTTTGTAGCAGGGTTGTACTCTAATTCATAAGTGTAGCCCATCAGAAATATAGCCCATCTTTGTATACGGTTTGCTGTTGTAGTAAGCACTCCCTTAAGATTCCCAAACAAGGTCACCAAAGGTTGATGATCTGTGCTTCTGAATTTCCTCCCCCACAGATATTTGTGGAATTTTCTTACTCCGAAAACGATAGCGAGGCCCTCCCTCTCTATCTGGCTGTATTTTTTCTCTGCGGCGGTTAGTGACTTGGAGGCATACGCTATGGGTCTTTCACTGCCATCTGAATACCTGTGATAAATGACGCAGCCAACACCCATCGGTGACGCGTCAGCGGCCAATACTAACTCCTTGGACGGATCGAAATGTACGAGGTAGGAAGGTATTCTGTTAAATGCTGTTTCACAATCCTTATTCCACAGAAATGTGGTATCCTTTTTTCTAAGCAGATTCAAAGGATAGGATGAATCCGATAGATGAGGAGTGAATTTTGCATAATAGTTAACCATACCCAAGAAGGATTGTAAACTCTTCAAATCTGTAGGTGGGGGCATGTCCACAATTGCTCTTGTCTTTTCAGGAGATTTGTGGATTTCGTGTTTATCTACAATGAACCTTAGGAACTCCACGGAAGGTTGTAGAAATGACGATTTCGAAACTTTTATTCTAAAATTGTACATTTTGAATATTTCCAAAACGTTCTGAAGATTTTTTAGATGATTTTGGAATGAAGTTCCTGTTATGATGTCATCCAGGTACGAAGCAACTCCTGGTAGGCCTGAGAGCATTTGATCCATCACTTTTTGATATATTGCAGCAGCTGCAGCAACTCCGAATGCTAAACGATTGAAGCGAAATAAACCTCTGTGCGTATTTATCACAAGAAGTTTCTTACTTTCTTCATCAATGCGGATCTGAAAGTAGGCTTCGGAGAAATCTATCACTGTAAAATGTGTTCCACCCTGTAGTAAAGAAAAAATTTGGTCTGCCGTTGGCAGCGGATATTTCTGGATATTGAGAGACCTGTTTAGCCCTGTACTGAAGTCGCCACAAATTTTGAACTTTCCTCCTGGCTTCCTTACAACTACTATTGGAGCGGCCCATTCAGAAAAATCTATTGGCTCAAGGACATTATTTTTTACAAGACGATTCAATTCGCTTTCTACTGCATCTTTCACAGCGAATGGAACGGGTCTTGCCTTTTGGTAAACAGGCTGCACAGAAGGTTTCAAATATAGATGAGCTTCAAATTGGGTTCAATGACCTAACTCATCCCTGAAAATATCTCCATATGCATGTAGAAGTTGCTCTAAATTATTGAAATTTTTAGAGTTTTGTACTGGTAATCTCTCAGGGAAATTTGAAAAACTAATTTGTTTTGGTTTTTTATTCCTCAACGAAATGGATAACACAGATGAATCACATAAGTTCTTAAGACTCAAGAAACTGAGGTTGAGATTCTCAATCCAATCCCTTCCAAGTAGATTATTTGTATTACCTTCAGCAAAATATAATTTGAGGTTAGCAGATTTTCCTCTGAATTTCACGTTCACGAATGTTTCTCCAAATAAGGAGATTGTATGTCCCGAGTAACTGGCCAATGAAGTGGTTGGACTACTAACCTTAGGTGATTTCAGTTTGAAATAAGTATTCCTATTAACTATAGTCACGCAACTCCCTGTGTCTAGCTCAATTTGAATAATGTGGTTTCCTACCTCCACAGGAACCATGAATTTTTGACCAGTACCATTTGATTCACAGAAAAAACATCAAAATCTTGACTGCAGGAAGGAATAGAATATTGCTCAGCAAAATTATAGGAGTTTACATTCTTTCCTGGAGTTGTTGCATGCACTGAGTTAAAACGGTATGGAGATTAGCTTCGCGAGCGCTTTTCCTCTCTTAATGCCGTGTTATTATTCTTAGACCTACATACTTTTGCTATATGTCCAATTTTTGAACATATATGGCAAACAGCTGATCTGAATTTACAACTGTCCCTCGTATGTTGCGACCCGCAGCTATGAATGACAGGTGTCATTTGTTTTCTATTTTGAGAAGAAGTGGGAGAAGAGTGGACCAAACTATTAGTGTTCCTAGAAGAAATCGATGAAGTTTGCCTTCGAAATGTTTTGTTCACAGATTTCTCAGAATCTTGAACCTGTGTACTCCCTGTATTATAAACGGTAGCCAGTATTTTTGCTGTCTCTATTCTCTTATTATACATACATATTCCTAAAAAAGATTCATGATAGCTGAGCACACTAGACATAATAGAACATCGATATTTCTAGCGTAAGTACCTACCTACTAATAGTAGTACTTACTAACTGTACACTAATTTATTTACATCTCAACGAGGCAATACATTGATATAATTATTCATCTTCTTTCCTGAATTCTTTTTGACTCTTCGAATTTTTTAGTTGAATTGGCAGAGCATTGTAGAATTTAAAACTCAAGTAGTTGTGGCTTCTTTGTCCTAAAGTTTCATTCGTGAATGGTGTTTTGAAATTGTTTTGTTCAGATCTATTATAGATCGATAGATCCCTATTCTATTTTGGAAGTTTATTTTTAATTTTGTGTGTTCGTAAGTTACAGTTTGGAAAAAAGAGAAGAGATGTACTGGGTCGAACACTTGTACTTCTTCATAAAGGACGATTGATGAATAATTCCTTTTTTCTAAATATTATTTTAAGAAGTTCTTTTTGTGTCACGATCAGTTTATTCACAGTAGTATTTCCAGCCGATCCCCATGACAATATTCCGTAGCTTATGTGTGTCTGTATAAGAGAAAAGTATAATGTCTTAAGTGTTTAATATTTCCATAAGAACCTTGAACCGATGCCACAGGAATTGAAGATTTTTTATGACATAATTTATTTGAAATTCCCATGTGAGTTGGTTATCAATAATGATGACTAGATATTTTATTTGTTCCACGGGAGATTTTTCGTAAGAAATTTTTGTGAAAACCAGTTTGCACTATTTTGTAGGTCTGCTTCTAATGTAGCACATGTTGTATATTTGTAAAAAATGGCTGTGTGAATATTTGTCCAGTTGTCGAGATTAAAAACAGGTTATTTAGATAGATGTTAAACAGAATTGGGCCAAGGATAGCTTCCTGTAGTACCCCATAAAGTCTATCCCGGAAGTCGCTTTTATTCTCTCCAATTTTCACGCATTTTTTCCTGTTTAGTAGTTGACTTTCAAAGAGATTCAGTGAGGTTCCTCTTATGCCATTATTTTCTAGTGGTTGGAAAAGTAGTGGATGACTAACTGTATCGAAGGCCTACGTAAGATCTATGAATGCTGATATAGTTATTCAATGCAGAGACCATTTCAGTCGTTAAATCCAGGATGCCATCTAGTGATGGCCTTCTCTAAATCCATATTGTCTGCAGGAAAGTATGGTGTTTTTTCTGAGGTAGGATGAGAGTCTTACGAAAATTGTTGCTTGTGCAGTTATCAGAGAAACTGGACGATAATTTACCCTGTCACCATTTTTGTGAATGGGTATTACCCATATCAACTTTAACGGAGATGGAAAGATTTATGCTCATTTGCATGTAAATCAGGAATAGTTCCTACTAATAAAATGAAACCCACAGTTGATACTTTATAGCATTCCTAAATCTAACTTAATGAAGTTGTAAATAATCATCCTGTAAGATTGTGTGTGAACAGATCAAGCGATTCCAATTATCTTTATTTCATATACTGTATCGTGAAAACACTTGTACATACTTGATTTCAGTCCGGTAAATACCTTTTTACGGCATTGAGTACCGTAATGAAAAATTTTACCAGACAATTCCGGTAAATTTTTTTTACCGGACTAGTCCTCTAAACATTTTTTACCGGACTAGTACTGTTAAATTTTTCTACTGGACACGACAGGTTTTCGCAACGTGCTAATAACTTGAAAAGGGCAACAATTTATTTTTTATAGTTATTTAAGTAACAAGTAGAGCCACAATAGGCCATTGGCCGCAGAGGAGGGCCTGATACGGGCCCACTCACGTTCAAACCTAACCTAACCTTAGTAACAAGGAATGTAAAGACGTGTTTACATTCGAGGTGAGTGAGTACGAGCCGAGGCTTGTTACTTGCCGAGGATGTTAACAGTCGATACATTCTGTGTTACTTATTACGTTTTTCCCGCTGCTTGTTGACATTTCTCAAAATTTGCCTGGATTGAAGTTTGTTTTCTTACCCTCTTCATGATTATTCGTTCCGCTATTTCGTTCTAAGTTGCTTGTGCCTGTAACTATCGAATAAATAGACAACAATAATATTCAAGAAGTCTCGTAACCTAAAAATTGCTATAAATGAAGCTGAAGGTATTACTTGTCAAAGTAAAAGTCATTATTACCCTAGGAATGTAAATGACACTATCTACATTCCGTTGTCAAGATAAATTAGTAAACGAATGACATAGGTCATTTACCGGGTTTGTTGCTGAGCATATGTATGGACTATTTACAGTGTCGGCAGCGGGAAATAGTTATTTATGTACCAAGGACGAAAAACTGTCTATTATAGTCGAGCCTGCAAATTGATAGCCGAGGATAGCAAGCAGGCGAGACAGTAGACAGTTTGTCGCCGAGGTGCATATTAAATTTTTTCGTTGACCTCTACATACCTTTATGAAAGTAAGTACTCGCATGTTTGCTGGCCTCAGCTACGTCCAACTCTTCGAACTGCAGACTCGGTCAATTCTTGATTATTATGAACACTAATATTCACACCACGGTCTAAATTCACACGTAAAACAACACGTAAAACAAAACCCAAAATCAAAACTTGTCTCTTGCATCTTCTTCGACAGCAGGAATTAATATCAACTGTACGTTCAATATTCATCTTCGAGATTGATTTAATTTTGTAGTATAATTGAAATAGAGAGTTGTTACACTTCAAATACATTTTGTTTATATTCATTAAAATTATGATCGAGTCTGCAGTTCGAAGAGTTCGACGTAGCTGAGGCCAGCAAACATGCGAGTACTTACTTTCTTAAAGGTATGTAGAGGTCGACGAAAAAATGTAATATGCACCTCGGCGAAAAACTGTCTACTGTCTCGCCTGCTTGCTATCCTCGGCTGCGCCTCGGCTATCAATTTGCAGGCTCGACTATAATAGACAGTTTTTCGTCCTTGGTACATAAATAACTATTATTTAACTTGCTCTGTGTGTGTGGGTGGGTGTGTGTGTGTGAGTTAGATGGGTGCAAATCTTGCAAGCTGAATTAGAACCACATTATCATGGAATGGAATGGAATTGAAATTTTACATGTTGGTTCAGTTCCGATGACAATACATTAATGTCGAAGAAATTGTCCCCCCCCCTGTCCCCCGAAAGCTAGATAGAGAACGCGTAGGGCTTCGGAAGTTTTCTTGACGGATTTGAACTTCAAAAATTACAGCGAAAAATGAAATTTGGTAGTGGGGTCTCACCCCCCATTTTTCTCGAAGAAAACAGGAAAACTCGAGAAATTGAAATCGGAAAAATCCGTAAAAATATTGAAAAATATCTGACCGTCGTATTGTATGGTTAAAAAAAGAAATTATCTCTCCCTGCCCCCCGAACGCGTAGTGTTTCGGAAGTTTTCTTTACTGATTTGGACATCAAAAATTACAGCGAAAAAACTAATTAGGTGAGAAGGTTCGCCCCCTTTCCTTTTCTCGTAAAAATTGGAAAACTCGCTGAATTAAAATCAGAAAAATCCATAAAAATAGTGAAAAATATCTGACTGTCAAATATTATGATTGAGAGGAAGAAATTGTACCCCCTGCTCCCCGAAAGCAAGAAAGAGAACGCGTAGGGTTTCGGAAGTTTTATATACGGATTTGAACGTCAAAAATTAAAGCGAAAAAAAAATAGGTAAGGGGGGCTCACCCTCCCCCCTTTTCTCGAAAAAAGTTGGAAAACTCGAAAAATTTAAATCGACAAAATCCGTAATAATAGTGAAAAATATCTGACCGGCGGATATTATGGCTTAAAAAAATCGCCTTCCTGTCCCCCCTCAAAAGCTAGATAGAGAAGGCAAAGGAATGTGGAAAATGTTTCAACAGTTTCAGACATGGAAAATAGTGATGAAAAAAAAATCGATTGGGCTGCTCGCCCCCCTCTCCTGCCACGAAAACAAAATTAGGAAAACCTGCGAAATAGAAATCGAAAAAATCCGTAAAAATGGTGAAAATTGACCATTGAATAATACGGTTTCGAATAAAGTTATCCTCTTCCCCCCTCGAAAGCTAGATAAAGAACGCGTAGAAATTCGGAAAAATTTCGAACGGTAAATCAACAGGCAAGCGACCTTTCAACTATGATGCATCAAATGAATTGAACAGACTGAGACACATATCCACAGAAAACTAAAAAAGAAATGGATAAACAAACTTAAAAATAACTTTTCAGATAAAAGCTTTTATGAAAATGTAAAAGAAGAAGTGAATTGAACCCATCATTTTATTACATTATAAAATTCTAAATGATATAAAAGCTTGACGCGAGAATACATTTTGAGGTAATTTTTAATTCAATTTACAATAAGAAATACATAGATACTTCTCGCGACAAGCTTTTATATCATTTGAAATTTTATAATCTAACAAAATGATGGGTTTAATTCACTTTAAAATGTATTTTCTTCTTTTTAGTGCATTTAAATAAAAGCTTTACTCTTTCTCTAAAAAGTTATTTTTGAGTTTATTTAACAATAATCACAAATATACAAACTTCTTATTAGTTGATAATAATAGTGATGCTACAACCTTCATTGCCATAAACATTGATATCTAGAATCTTGTTGTAGGACTCTTTTAAGGTACCACTCATAGTTGATGATACACTTTCATTACTTTTGTTGTACACATTTTTCCCCATTTTGTATCATACTATCATACTGTTTTTTTTTCTCTATTGATTCATCGAAGTATTGTTCTGCAACAGATGAACTTTTCCATCCCCTATATCTTTTGAGCAGCGAAAGATCAGCTCCAGCATCCGCCAGTAAAGTGACAATCGTCATTCGAAAACAATGCCCCGTGTATTTATCGGCATCGGACAATCTCAGAAAGTTTGCTATTTTTCTAGGAACATCTGCGCGATTGAATGGATTCCCACTCTGCGTGATACACTTGCCTTGACGATATCACATAAAAAGAAACTGATGCTGAATATCCTTGGGTCGTAATACTAAATACTTTCTATAATAATCTAAGAAATTTTGTTCAGTTTCATTTATTACGGTAAACACTTTTCTTTGGTTCGTTTTTGTGTTTGGTATCGTAATTACCAGCTGCGCACCAGTATCCTCAATATCTTTGAGAATCATTGAGTGAAGTTCTTCTCGACGACACCCACCCGCTGTTCCAAGTAAAGCTATTACCTAAAATCATACAATATTATTATGACTAATGACATTTTTGTCATGCACTAGGTATATTACCTTCATCAAAAGATATTCTTCATCAGGAGCTTCTGCCATGAATCGGCTCACTTCCTCTCGCGTCAACGTTTTTGACCTAATCGCCTGATAACCAACTGACTGCTTTTTAAAGAAAATCCTTCAGTTTATGAAAGAGAGATAAATCAAAATTTTCGTGAACCATCATCATTGCCTTAACCATAGAATATTTGCACCAGAGAAACGAACTTTCAAATTTTTTTGACTAAAAAATAAAAAGTATGAAAGAGACCGTTTAAAATTGCTTTCGATACTGTAGAGAATTACTCACCAAATCTAACAAGTAAGCCATCATGACATCTTCATTGACGATATTAACCTTGTTATCCAATTTCCACTGACAAAGTAACTTGTATTCTTTGTCGTAACCAGATAACGATTTTTTTGGTATCAGGTGTCCCGTAGCTTCTACCGATTTCTATGGAAACTATCCACAGCTAGACATACATTCAATCATTGTTTATATAGAAGTAAGACCAAGCTAATAGAGGTTTTTTCCCCACAAAATAATAGACGCAAATGGCCTATACTACTTTTTATAAGATAGATCGTTAATGAAAACCCCGGTTTTCGCCCCAGCAAAATCGCTTTGTGGAATTTTTTAAAGAAGAAATAGTGAAAAAAACTTTTTTTGGTTTTTCTAAAATATTTCAAAGATAATTCAAGAAATCGTTTACTTTTGTAGAGATTCATAAAACCTACAAAATGGATTTTTATACGACCGGATCGGTGCATTTTCCACTGAGAGAATCCGGGAAAACCTCGAAAAAGAGACCATTTTTCAAACTTTCATGATTTTTATAAATCTGAAGCTGTACAAGCAATATTGCGGAGACTGATAGGTAACAATATGTGGTTCAACTGTACGCAAAATGTTTTCTGTCCGATGTGTAGTTTTTACACAATCACGTTATAAATAATTATATTGTATGTTAACCTGTATGTGAACGTATATCCAGAATCGTTCATGCATTGTTTACTCTCATTGATTCTAACTATTTTCAAGAGATTTTTATAATCAAATTCGTTTGTTTCTCTTTCTACATTCGACCCTCATTTAATCAGGTAATACGTGTTTTCAAGTACCGACAGGGTATGGTGCACGAATTGTATCCTTATTTTGATGTGAATAGAGTTAGTTTCGATTAAGATCGAGCTAGCCACGACATTTGCCGTTCGTCACCATATTCGGTGTCAGTACGACATTTGGTTATAGGTATCACATATTGTTCAAACTCAAACGAACACTAAGCAAAACGTAACCTAATTATTTTATTATAGTTTGGTAAAGCCACCACCCGCCTCACTTCCTGATCATTTTGCTATGATTTTTCTGCTTTCTGAAAATAGGTAGAGCAGATGAAACTTGTTTTATGTGATCTGTCGCAACTTGCTCGTGACAAACGAACAGTCTCTGAGCAGTTGCTCAGAACAAACGAACGACCAATCATTGCTCAAATCAGATTAGATCAATGTGAGCATGACAAACGAACAGGCTTATGAAGAACTCTGCTTCAAAATGGCGTTATATATTCATGTTTATAACTACTTAATAACAGTAATAACGCTAGATGACACTCGCATTTAGATTCAATACCAATTCCACAGGCACTGACTAACTATCTTACTTCTATATATTCAATTCAAATTCCAGTAACACTAGCCGTACATTGAATAATTATTCTTTATAATAAATACTTAGGTTTCTTGTTGTTTGTAGTATGAAATAAAGTGTTCTACGTCACACGTCCGGTAAACTTTTAACAGTTCTCGTTTCGAAATTCCAGACTCGGCTACACCGAGAGAAATCCAGTTATACAAGTTTTTTTTCAAAAAAATCTTATAGCTGCTAAATAAATTATTTTAGCAACTAAATGTTATCTGATCAATGTAAAAAGTGAAGGTTTTAAACGTTAAACGGGTCTTTTTTTCAAAACACTCATTTTGTTTTGAAAAGGTTACCTTTTAGATTTAATAAAGGGCACGATTGTGGTTAAAAGATGGAATTGAAAAAACAAACTGTTTAGCTACTATAATTCACATTTTAACTGTTAAAAGATACCTTTTAACCAGTAAATGGGTGTCGTTTAGTTCTGGAAATGTAACGGTTTTTTCCACCACCTATGATCATACACCTTCTTCGTCACACACGTGTTTCCAATGATGTTTTATTTCACCCACCCATAACAGGCCGTTTCATCATCGGGTCATCTGCGTCATTTCAGTTCTTATTTTCAATCAGTTCACGTGTAGATTTGGTAGTGTTGTGCAAGTGCAGAAAAGGTTAAATACACTTTGTGTATGGTTTGTTTTTACAAGAAGTAAATTTCGGGTAAGTGCCTACCTGCGTGTGTGTGTTTTCAACAGTTGTTTACAATGATTTTATCCATTGTTATTACTTGTGGGAGGTTAAAATCAAACAAGTAAGTATTGGGCGAGCTTAAGGGATGGTGCATTCTTATTTTAGATAATATTCATTTGTTTGAAAAATTTTGACAGTTTGGCTGGAATTGAATGAAAATACAATTTCTTTAGGAACCAAACGGGTTCAGTAATACCTAATTCCGGTTCGAACAGAAACGACACAAATTAAATATTTTTCAAAAGGAACATCCTATTATTATTTATAAAAATACTTTTATCTTATGACATGATGATTATTGTTAGATGATTTTTTCGTATGGGAACCTGAGATTCTAATTTCTAAAATTTGCAAACTGAATGAAATCAACATTTTTAATATCTGTCGATTTCTTGTAGGGTAGGGTTGCCACAGATTTTGCCACATTCAAACTCTTGTCTGCTGCAAAAGTATTGTAATTATAGGTATTTATTGTGTGAGTATGTTATTTGCTAATAAGACGTAAAATGTAATAAAATATTTTCTCCACAGCTGGAATGTTATAAACACGAATACTTTTTCTTAATTGAATACTCATTTTTTGATGTTTATGAAAGCAGAAAATTTATAAAATATATTGTTCGAGAGGGATACCTTTGATCTCGCATTTGACGAATGATTATGTATTGTTTTATTGTATATTGAAAATCAGGCAGTGTTTAATGTCTTATAGACTGGTGGCAATAATTTTTATGAAAAATAAAAAAGTAACAGGCAAGGACCGATGTGAAAATGTTCCAACTTTGAGGAAAAAAATATTTAAACACGAAATCACTGAAAATGGTGAAATGGGGATGCAGTTTAGCAGTTGAAAACGGTTTTATGCGATTTGCGGCAAAACGTGACCACTTAGCGAAAAATGTTCAATGGAAATGTTAGATAATAAAAAAATCAAAAACTTTTGTATTCAACACTTTCCGTCATAACCTCAAATTAACTGTCAAAATGGGGAAAAACCAATTTTTCAGCATTTAATTTTTTTCTCGCGTATAAATGTTTTAAATCAGATGAAAATTTGTGGAAATTTGTCGTTTATGGTGTTGAATAAGCATGATTTTTTCGCGGATTAACGAGCGGTTTAACGATCAATAAACCACTTAGTTACATAGACCATTCGAAAGTAGATATTTCAAGAGCTCATGTTTCGCCGCAAATCTAAAAAACCCCTAAACCGAGTCCCCATTTCATCATTTGAGTGTATTAGTGTTTTTTTTCTTGTAAGTTTTTTAAGCGTGTAGAATTCGTTTTGGCACCAGCCTATTGAGGCACTGATCGTAACAGACCAGTGTATTTTTTCAAATAGAAACATGATGTGTTTATAACAAAGCAGCTGTATAAAAAAGTGTTAATTTCATTTCCATGGATATAACTTGGAATCGGGAAAGAACAAAGAATATATTAAATACAAAGTAATAATAAAAGCCCCAATTTAGCTCTTCATTTTTTAAACTTCATACTGTTCTACAGAATTTCAGCCATGTGTGTGCTCATTTTGTTTTGTGAGAAAAATAGTGAACTACTACTAACACGGACTTCTATGAAGTATATGTTTTCAAACCTCTGGAATTTTACATTTTATTGTAACGAAACACTTTTGTTGTTGTTGTTTTGTTGTTTTCTTCGTTAACCAGCTATCGTCCCCTTACGAACGGCAGCCCTCAGAAGTCGAAACTTGTGCGAGCTAAGGATTAACGAGGTCTTACCTTTTTACGTGCGATTCCTAGCACTTTCTCGGGCCATCAGAAAAAGTTCTGCAGTCGCTATAGGGTTTGAACCTTTGACTGGCAGCCAAAAGTGATTGAAACAATGTCGCTTCAACCAATCGGCTTCATTTGATTTTTATTAATTATTCTTGAGCATGAAATAAAATAGTATTTGAAAAGTAAGTAATGATTTTTTTTTGTTTCAGATGACTAATTTATTGTATGAATTGGAGATTCTTCCCTTTTGTCAACTTTATCCGTGGTTACTAGAAATAGTGTATTTTCAATATTCCCTGATTTAAGAAACACTATATTTTATTGTTGATATGTAAGTTTTACGACCTTTGTTATGATGACTGATTTTTTCTTTTGTGGGGGATTTGAGGTCATAAATTGAAGAAAAATATATTTCTTTAAAGCCGTTTCGTTAATTTATTTTGACATCTTCAGGGTACCTACTGTAAGAAACTAAAATGGGATTTTTTTATTAATAAAATAGTTGAAAAAAAACAAATAATAATACACATATCAATTTGCTATTAATACTTTTCTAGAAACAATCACTGAACTATGTTCTGGTAACAGATAAAACTTCAGAGTAGTTCAAAGTAAATTAATAATAATTCAATCTAAATTTTTATACGTCAGCAAAACAAAGTTCAGTGATTGTTTCTGGAAAAGTAGTAGTAGCAAGTAGTAGTATATTATTATTATTTGTTTTTTCTATTGTTTTAAAATTTAAAAGAAACATCCCCTATTTGTATCTTCCAGTGCTCTGAAGATGTCAAAATAAATCGACGAAAAGTTGACTTTGAACAAATAGAGTTTTCTTTAATTTAAGGCCTCAAATCCCCAAAAAAATAAAAATCAGTAACTATATTTTAATTTCTTTAATAAATGTTGATCAATTTTTCAATGAGTTTCAATGCTGAACTGTCCACCGATAAGTATAATCAACTAATGTGTCACTATTTCAGGAAATATGACGAATCTCTATAATAAAAGAAGCTTTTTCACGATATTTATAGGATTGAAATTTATAAAAGAGTGCTTGTTGAATTCTTATTCTGAAGATATGACACTGGCACTCACCGTGTTGCAACTTCTGTTTAACCTATTTTTCGTAGAAATTCAGAATTGATGATACTCATCAAATGGCAAACATTTTCGCTTCCAAACACTGTTTCTGACCAAAACGTTTTTGAATACGCATGAAAATAACCTTCCTCCAGAGCTCTGATAACATCATTAACGCCAAAACACCACATCAACTAATTTGAAAAATGTCGAATAGCTCATGTGGTGATATTGAAGAGTTTTTGAGGATTAACAGTAGGGCAAAATTTTGAAATTTCAATAATTCAATTTTGATAGCCTTTACCTTCATGTGTATTAATTATCCGAATTTCATGATGTACTTCATGCAATATTAAAACTGTTTAAGTTTGTAAAATGATGTTCAACAAATGTAAATCCTCAGAAACTCTTCAAAATCATCTAAATCGACACATGTGTTATTTAAAATTTTGTGGCAGTGTTTAGACGTCAATGAATGCTATTTTCAGAACTGTACAGTAAGAAATTATTTTCATGCAGGTTATTCAAAAACCGTTTAACTGGTAAAGGAAAGTTTTTGGATGCAAAAATGTTTACCATTTGATTGTTATACAATTTTTTTTTTTAACCACTATAAGATATTGTATAATAATGAAATACCAATCATTTAAGTATTACATCAAAAACAAGTCATCTTGAAATGAGTATCTTTTCAATTTTATACAGTCGTCATTTAATATCGAAATGTCAATCATTTAAACATTATATTGAGAACAAGTAAGCTTGATATAAGCATCGTTTGATTTTTATAATAACTTCATATAATATTGAAACGCCAGTCATTTAACCATTATATTGGAAGCAAGTAATTTCGATATGACAATATTTTCATTTTTATACGAGTGTTCTTTAACAGTTATACAACTTTTTTGAAAAAAATACCCTGATCATTCTGAAAAGGTTACTATGTTGGCGCCTATTCAATTCAGAAATCTTTTAAAGGTTATACAATTTTGTATAACAGGTAATAGATATTTCTCTCGGTGTAATCGCCTCGTCTTAAGCCGGGCTCAAACGACTCGTGCACTTGGCAAATACACAATTATTTGCATACTTGGCAAGTATACGAGCATTGCGAATTGCGATGGCAAGCAGGGCGCTCACACGACGTGTACAATGTACAAGTACGCGAGCGCGAACATTTGGCTTAAAACTTACCTCTATATTTTGGGTATTTCTGGGTTCACATATGCCGTGTAAAAATCTGGCAATTTTTTCGAACGCAAACCATGTAGGCTTACAAACTTCTACGGCGCCGGATCCAGTTCCAGATGAAGCTGTACTTTTTTAATGAGAGGCCGAAATGTGGCCACTAACAAATCTTTTTTTTTCAGTTCAGTTATAGTATACTGGACTGATATGTTATCTTGTATTCTTTTCCACGCATCATTAACTGCATTACGATTTTTATGGTCTTTATGTTTAGTCATCCAAATGACCGGCTCATTTTCACAAAAATCAATAAACTCCAACACAATATCATTTGTCCACCCCATTTCAATTTTTAAAAAAACACAAACAAAATGTCTGAACGCTTCTGCTAGGTCTTTGAAAACGAATGAATGGAATGGAATGGAAGACCAACCAGTAACAAATAATTGTACAAGTAACCCACTCACACGACATGGCAAGTATACGCAAGTAACGATTATTCGCCATGTACACGAGCCGTTTGAGCCCGGCTTTACTCGTACTGTTAAAATGTATTTACTGGACGTAAATAACTATCACGATACTAAAGGAATTTCCTGACTTTCAACAGGGGTGCTGAGGAGTTAAAACCTTGAAAACAACCACTACTGGTTTCAAACTTTCCCCTCACGTACTTACGGATGTGGCTGGTTTGGAAATGGAAGCAATATTAGATTGAAACAGTTTCAATTGGAACACGCCCACAAAAAAAGTTTTCAAATACCTTTATTATTTCAGGAATTTCCATTTTTACAACTGCAATTTGTGGTGAATAATACATTTGGTGTTCACACTGGATTTTGTCTGAGCAGCCATTGCACGCTGGACGACTTTTCGAAGATATTTTACAAACATGGTTTCACCGACGATCATTGCTATTCAAAGGACATAGAGCAGAACATTTCAGTAGGGGCCTGTGTAACTACGTAAGCATACCTTTTCTCAATTAGGGTCAAATGTAGTTAATGCGAGCACCATGTATTTTTTTTGTAGGAATATCTCAAACTTATTGATTTTATTTTTGCTTTAGAAAAAGGAAACGTTGGTAGAGACGGTCCTATATAATGCGATTCTGTGAGGAGAGGTAGTTCCAAATTTCGCTGGCGGAATTGTCTATCACAATGGCATTTTTAACTTGCATATATTTTCAAAATAGACGGTAGTAGGCTAATCAAATTGATAAAGGATCCCGCAAACTCCTTATGGAATTTGGTTCCCGGCGAATTTTTTTGAATTTTTGGTGTAATGTAGTTCAAGTTTTTTTGAATAGAAATTAATCTGGTGACAAACCCTAAAATTGTTTTGATGCTAGAGGGCGTTGAAATAATACCTTGCTCAGAATAGACTATTCATTAGTATAGGCGGAAACAATATCTCTACATATTTTAGTTTAGATTATGTTTCTATAAAAAAAATCTAAAACCTCCCCCTCACCCCAGCCTTTGTTTTACAACACGATAAAAAATCTCGACTACTTGTGAATGCTTTATACAAAATAAATGTTTTAATTAGCTCAAATTAAGGAAATCGTAAAGTTGTTTAATGTCTCCTTTCTTTCCCTACCTTCAAAAAATATTGGTGGATTTCGCTTACTTCTTAGTATAGGGCGTAATTCATGTTAATCGAATATCAAATAATTGCGCGAAAATCTTGAAAATTAATGAAAATTAGCCATCAACAATTTGAATTTGCAAAAAATTCAACTTGATATCTTAATATCAGTTTGGATTTAGAGAGGGCAAATCAACAGATTACGCTATTTATCACTTAGAATCTAATATTTATAACTAATTGGATAAAAGTGAACCATCCTTATGTATTTTTGTTAATCTCTCTAAAGCATTTGTTACTGTGTGCCACAAAAAACTACTCGATAAGCTAGACAATTATGACATAAGAGGAATAATCTACGGAATATTGAAAAGTTTTTTAACAGAGCGTGAACAGAGAGTATGTATTGGTGGTGAGTTGAGTGATAGTAGGTGTGCAGGAACTGTACTCGGTTCACTCTTGTTCACTCTGTATATCAACAGTTTACTTACTTTAAGAACCAAAGGCAGAATTTTGAGCTTTGCAGATGAGACTGCTATATTCTATGAAGCGAGTTCATGAGACACCCTGAAAGCAGAAGTGGAAGATGACCTTGGAGTTATAGAAAAGTGGTTTAGATATAATACACTAACTCTCAATCTGGAAAAAATAAAATACTTACCATTTTCCTCGTATTCTAGTGGATTACCAAATTTGGACCCTTAGGTAATTCAAATTCAGAAGAAATTCTTTATAAAAAATTACACAATTGGTCAGCATAATCTAAACTAAAATACGTAGAGATATTGTTTCCGCCTATAATAATGAATAGTATATTCTGAGCAAGGGATGAATTCAACGCCCCCTAGCATTAAAACTATTTATTTTTGGGGTTTGTCACTCAGATAATTTCTATTGAAAATAACTTGAACTGCATCATATTAAAAATTCAGAAAAATCCACTAACATTTTAACGTTTTGTGCCCTTTGGGGGGAGAGGGGATAATCATAAAAAACTGCTTTTTCCATTACTCATGCATATTTAAACATTTGACGATACATTTAAAAGCACTCAAGAAATATTTTTTTTTGCGTTTCGTAATAGGAGTTGAGGAGAAGAAGAGGGGGTGGGGTAAGATTTTTTTTATAAAACAGCTTAATATTGTGCAACATTAGCAGCAATGAAGCATTCGAATATAAATAGTCTAATCTGCGCAAATGGTGATTTCAACGCCCCCTAGCAGCAAAACTAATAATTTTTTTGGGTTGGCGCAATGGTAACATTGGTTGAGAATTACATGGACTACATCCTACCAAAAATTCAACAAAATCTACCGGAAAAAAATCTATCGGGACCCAAATTCCATAAGGAGTTTGGGTCCTTTTGAGAAATTAATTTCCAGCAAACTGGAAATCATTTCGATACCTTCATTCACTCTTAAATGCGTGTAATCTAATTTTGCACCATCCCAGGAGGCGAGCTTAACTTTTGATGCCAAAAAACCGCCGACTATTTGCACTTTTTTTAGCTTTTTGCTTGTTGCTGAAAAACGGTGCGTCGGACGGAAAATGTTTCTATTCAATAATGCAGAAGACTATATTCTGCGTCGAAAGACATCTGAATCTGGTATAGCCGAAATCGAGTGTTAAAAACCAAGATAATTTCGTAGTTCGATGCAGACTTACATTTTACGGCTTTCCAAAATGACATATCTTGATAACAGATACTCCCGTTGAAAAATACCCAAAGAATGAAAGTTGTAGAAAATAAATTTCACGTTATGTCGATACAGTAGAACTCCAATTATTCGAACTCCAACTATCTGGATTGCCAATTATCTGGATCGCATTCGACTCCTAAAAACACTCTCAAGCTCAGACCATTCAAATCACATGAACGCAAAAAACAGTGGCAAGGAGCAGCGCATGCTCATGGTGACTTCTGCGTCAACAGTTTTCCGCGCATGGTCGTGTTTGCCGGTGCCCATCAGTCTGAGCTAGTGCATCGAAGAGTTTGTGCCAGTCGATCGTCAGTAGGCTGTTTTGCCGATGTACGTTTCGTTAAAAAACTAAGACAAATTCATGTAAGTTTTTTAATACATTACATCCACATATCTAAATCTTCAGTTTTTCTTGATTGGTCTAATTATCCGGATATCTGATTACCCGGATCGGGTTCGGTCTCGAATTTTGCATCAATTGAAGTCTGTTATTTTTTTACTTTCAAGTTCATGTCTCTGTTTTGATAATTACCTCAAGCGACAGTATCACATAGTAGTAGTGCTATAACAATGCGATTGCGTAGTGGAAGTTGCTACAACTGCTATTGTTGTACTGTGAGATCCTGTTTCAGAGGCTTATGGAAAATGGCGCCAGATGAGAAAAAGTGATTAAGTGGGCAATAATGTGTTTGTTTTTTTTTTCTTTGGTGTTTTGGCATTGACTGCTATGGTCATTAGCCATGTGTTCTTTATAGGCCTTGTTACTAACTCCATACGCCACTTTAGGAGCAGCACTGTTAATTGGAACGCAACAGTGAATCGTGCAGGACTCACCCTAGTCAAGCCACGAGATTTTAATAATTTAATCTGTTAAATTAAATTAAAAAATCCCAGCCCAACCAGGGTTCGAACTCCGGACCTTTCGACTCAGAGTCGGACGCTCTAACCACTGCGCGACGCCCCGACATTAATGTGTTTGTTATTGAGAAAGAAGTAACTATTACAAGAAAATGTATTGCCTAATCGGAATTATAAAAAGAATAAATACTGGGTAAAAACGTCTTCATTGAATAGGCCACGGTTTGACATGGGAAATAATTTATTACCTATACTTAACTGAATTAATGGGTAGTATTCATAAAAGGTAGCAAATGCTTTTACTACAGGTTTGTGTCCCTCATAACTCAATAAAATGAATACGTTTCAAGAAATCGAAGTAAAAGTATTTACTCGAGGTTCATGCATACGACCTATTGACAGTAACTGAGGAATTTCATAATTTTACTCGTGCCATTGCAAAATTTTAAGAACTTCATTAAAAGGTAGGTATAAAATCCGCTAAAATTTTCATTTTCATTATGTCTTTAGGTAACCCCATTTTTTCCGCATACTGGAGAGTGCAGCTTTCCTTTTCTTAATATTTTTATAGTCTGTCGATTTTATGTTCCATAAAAAGTCATTTTCATCATACGTTTTACTTTCGCCAAAACTGTCATCAACTGCGATAGCAAAAGTAGAAAAGTTTCTACTTATCGCAGTAGATGCTATCACAGTCGTTCGATTCACATTTGACAGTGTGTCAACGCCTATATAACAGTCCACTGCTTTGTGATACTGCTGCTTTAGATTAAAGAAACAAGAGATAGAATATAATCAACTGCGCAGCCTGACAATTTCACCTGATATCCCTACTCCTGAGGAAAGCCAATCAAATCGTTCATCCCCTCTACCGTACCTGCTTCGAATTATGTGATTACTAATAAGTTTTATTTTGTGTTTATTGTTTATCTGTTTTAATCAAAAATGTCACGGTGTGATTTCAATCAATGCAAATACTCCTGTAGTGCGCTCATATTTTCGTTTCAACCTTTAGGAGAAATTGTATTTCATTAGAGAATATTTCAATTATGACACCTAGTGAAATAATATATAAATCATGTGACAGGGAAAGGATAACGGAGGAAGATGGTGACTTAGAAATAACAAGATATTTTTCATGGCAATATATTCGGTGCCAATTTGATAGAGTATAAGAAAGAAAGAGCCATATACCGGGTGTCCGCGGAAAGTGGCTAGCCCTTATAACTTTTTTGTTTTTGAAGATAATGCAATGAAGTTTGGAGGGTCTTTATAAGACAATAAACTGGTTTCACTGGTTTCACCAGAAGTGACATAAACTTTCGATTTTCAAATTAGACACCCGTTATATTTTCACTTCTCTTGTCTCCATATGACATACTGAATACAACTATGTATTACTTGTCACTTTTTGTAACCGATTTTTTTTCTAGAGTGCAATTGGTTTGGTGCGTAACTGACAGCTTGGAGGTACAACAAACTCAAAAGAAGAAGAAATAACCTCACTTTTCTGTTTACTTTAGTAAATAAAGAACGCTTTTCGAAGTTTTTTCTATTTCTGCCGAGTTTTTAATGTTTCTGCTGTGTAATAACTATTTCTGATGTGTTTTTTCTGTTTCTGCGAAATTTAGGAATAATGGATTTTACAACATATTAGTCGAGTTTAGATGTTCAACGACAACGGTAAAGATAAAATAACAATAATCGGCATTGATCCATGTCTTCTTGAAGCTGAAGGTATTTCACTTTTCCCAAAAATAATGTATCCTGATATTGTTAATTATTTAGTGGAAACGAAGAGTGCTTTCACAATGGATTAAATGAAAGCATATAAAAGTTTAGAAGCTCACAAAATAGCAATATGTGTGTGGGTAATAAAAATGTATGTGAAGCAGATAAATTCGCATATTCTAGTGATTGGAAAGGTGTTAACCATCATACTATAGAAATACTGATGACTTGTTTCTGAAATTTTTCTAGGTGATGCATTCTCAAAGACTGAACGATAAATTATTATCACCATGGATAATGTCTTGAAGATGGCAGTATTGTTAGTGCTCATTATGATTGTACAGCAGGTTTGGAAAGATTTGTTCTCGTGTACCTACAGTGTTATTTTCTATAGACGAAATTACAAGAAAACAGGAGTAAGTTATGTTGACAGGAAAAAAAGCAACTAATAAGCCAACTGAAACCTAGCAAATCCCAAGTATCTGAACCTCACTGAAGATGAACCCCTATATAAAAGGAAGGCAAACTCATTAGATATATCTCCTGTTTCTGAGGAAGAGAAACAAAATTTACTGATGAGCTTGGTCGAGTCTAACGTGGCAGTTCTTCATTCTATAATCAGACCATTTTCATAATTTTTTGCAGAAAAAGTATATATAATCCAAGAAGAAGTTTTGTTGTATTGAATCTTTATAGAGATATACAGGGTGTTTCTTACGTACGTGTAGAAAATTCAGGAGCATGTTGCTGACGTTAAAACAAGAAGAAAAGTTCCTATAAACATATGTCCGCAAGTTATTCGTTTCTGAGATATAGAGTGTCAAATTTAAATTCTTATGTTAATTTTTTGTGAATAAATTTCAAAATAATTATGATATTCGAGTAGAATTTGGTATCTAGGAGTAATTTTCAATGACAAAATCAGATGTGATGTTTCAGGATTCTTTCGTGGGGGTGATTCTACCTACATGTATTTTCAATCATTTGCAATGTAATAACTTTTTTGGACGTACCTAAATCATGTTTTCTAGTGGAAAAATCGATTTCTTGATAATTTTTGTATAAAAAAGATATTCCTGGTAGAGGTCGCTACGCGCAACTGTTTTAGAGTTATTGGGATTTGAAATGATCGATGCAAGTGATTTTGAATGACATGATATTTAAATTCGAAATTAATTTATTTATTTTAAGAAATTGTTTTCATTTCCCTACATTTCAAAACAGGAATCGTTTGTTACAACAGTTTAATACTAATAATAATCTGCTAAAGCAGATTTTGAGCAATTTTATTTAAATCGGAAGAAAGCTCAAAATAATTATGTAAAAAAGCAAGAATAATTTTTTGACTACATTCAAGTGTTGAAGACCATTGAATGAAAGAAGAAAAATGCTTATCATTTCCGATATTTACTACTTAGAGGACCATGGAAATAATTCAAATGCTTCTATGCAGCGACCTCTACCTAGAACATCATTTTTAAACACAAAAATTTTGTTTGTTCCACTTGAAAACGTGATACAGTTATATAGGTACCTGCGAACAAAAAAGTTTTGATATGTAGGTTGCGTCACCTCCACGAAAGATACAAACTAACATTAAATTTGGTATTGCCACTGATAAATACTCCCAGATACCAAAATTACCTGAAATATCACAATTATTTTGGAATTTATTCACAAAAAACAGAAATGAAAATTCAGGCTGGACACTCTGTATCTCCGAAACGAATAACTTGCGGATATATGTTTACAGGAACTTTTCTTTTGACGTCATCAACATGCTCCTGAATTTTCTACACGTACTTAAGAAACACCCTGTATAAATAAAGAAATTAGATGCTGTGCCTCTTCCTGCCCAATAATTGTATCATGATTTGCACTTTGATTGCTCACGAGTTGCTCTTTCAATTTGTTTAAATTCTTTAATTGAATGATATGTCAACCTTTTCAACTACTGTTATATTTTAATAAATTGAATACCAGATAACTGACTTTATTCTGACATTCATATCCAAAATGTTACAAAATATGTGTGCCTAGTAGCAGATGAATATTTTAAATATGATTCATCGTTCAGGTCGATTTCGCCTTTGATGGAAATGATCATAGTTTAACAAATAATCAACATATATTCTTCCTTCTCAAATAAGCTTATTACTATGGAAACAGACATAGGTAAGTTACAGGTCCAGCCAGGTGGGAACTCAGAGACCCTTGACGATCTTTGAGTTAGGTTGTGCTAGTGGAATTTCTTTCTAAATTGCTAGAAGAAATTGAAGAACATGGATCAGTGTCTATTACTGAGGACACAGAGTGGTTGATAGTTTATTTTCATCTAACCTTGAATAAATGTTGTGAAGTCCGTTATTTCTAAATTTCAACAAAACAGTAGAAACAGCAATAAATACATCAGAAACAGTAAAAACAGGGCATTAACAGAAAAAACTGCGAAAAACTTATTTTAATTACAAAAGCAAACGGAAAAGTGAGGTTATTTCTTTTTCTACGATTGGGTTTGTTGTACGTCCGAGCTGTCAGTTACGCACCAAACCAATGGAATTCTTCAAATCACTAATTTCAGTCCTAAAATTTTGAGAATATTACAACTTTACTCTTTCTGATCAAAATGTAACAGTAAAAAGTGGCAAATGATACCTACATGGCTGTTTTCAGAATGTCATGTGGAGACAGAATATACTGAGTGTCCCGTTTAATAATCGAAAGTTTAAGTCACTTCTGGTGAAACCGGAAGTTGTATGAACTTGAGTTTTTCGTCAAAAAGCGCAGTTTTATGTCTCATTTGGACCTTTCAAATTTCATTCCATTATCTTCAAAAACAAAAAAGTTATGCTGCGAGCTACCTCCCGCGGACACCCGGTATATGTCTGGATACGTTATTCATGAAATTATAAAAATTTAAAATTGTGAAGACTGTATTGGGGGTCTCATAGGAGATAGAGCAGACTGTTTGTTGTCGTTCTTCAACTAAAAAGATAAATGTGTTTCGTTGGTATATCCATCAGAAGATGTGATTACCATATGCACAACTGCAGAAAAGGTTTTGCAGAATAATTTTGATGAAAATGATCCCGCATGCTTTGTGAACTTCATATTCATAAAAGTATTGAGTATGTCATAATTCATCTAAATCTCTTGAGGAACACTTTTGGGAACCTACTTTTTTCTCTTCCCATTTCAGCAACTGGATAAAACTCATATGCTCAATTTTACATAAACACAGGGTCACGATTACAACAAGAATTTATTTGAGTAAGGTTATTCTGGACTTTCAAGCCGCCAGATAATCTCTAAAACAATAGAACACGTCTTTCTTTCAAGTATAATCAACCCTTCACTTTGTAATTATATTCGATAAAAAACCAGGAGATATAACACGGCTATACGAATTAGCGTGCGCAAAGCCTGCCAAATATTCAGAGTGATTCCTGAGGTGTGGAAAGAGGCACAGATTCGTATTCAGGGAAATTGTCGGTTAATATTTCACAAAGTTGTATCTTCATTTGGGATGAGTGGGCGTGCATTTTCATGAGGAATAGGACTTCATATAACCCCTTTATCAAAAACTTCTTCTGACCAAATTCAAACTGTACTCCTGAGAAACTGCTCAGGTGTGTTTTGAATAAAACATTTTTCTGTGAAGAATTTACTCTAGTACGATTAACACAGTACGGGTTTTCAACATATTGTAAAAAAATATCTGAATATAAATCCTCTAGTATATAAGTGTAAGGTATGGTCAGTGATTTATGGATTTTATTTCAAGAGACAAATTCAGTGAATAAGTCATCTTCTGTCCTTTCCCTATTTACAGCTGTTAGGTCAGGTCAAATCTGTTTGTTATCCACTTGGATTATTCAATATAAAATTATTCAGAATAATCGAGTACCTAACGTCAATAAATAACACTAGAATGGTCTAACTTAAAACTTAAAACCTAAGTGATATTGGCCTTTAAATCGTATTATTTTAGCAAAACCTGATCTAACACTTCTAGAGTTATCAAATAAATTCTTCGTTTGTTTGAAAGTGGTTGACAATGTTTCACTTTGAGTAAGGTTATTCTGGACTTTCATTGTCTAAAAAAGAACAAAGAAAAATTCAATTCTCTGCAATTTTTAATCACGACGTTTCAACTGTTAAAATCTACAGTCGTTATCAAGTGTATAATGCGACAATCTCAAGGATACTTCTTATATATGCTGTGGATGATTTTGTCGCATTATACACTTGATAACGACTGTAGATTTTAACAGTTGAAACGTCGTGATTAAAAATTGCAGAGAATTGAATTTTTCTTTGTTCTTTTTTAGACAATGAAAGTCCAGAATAACCTTACTCAAAGTGAAACATTGTCAACCACTTTCAAACAAACGAAGAATTTATTTGATAACTCTAGAAGTGTTAGATCAGGTTTTGCTAAAATTATACTATTTAAAGGCCAATATCACTTAGGTTTTAAGTTTTAAGTTAGTTTTAAGTTAGACCATTCTAGTGTCATTTATTGACGTTAGGTACTCGATTATTCTGAATAATTTTATATTGAATAATCCAAGTGGATAACAAACAGATTTGACCTGACCTAACAGTTGTAAATAGGGAAACGACAGAAGATGACTTATTCACTGAATTTGTCTCTTGAAATAAAATCCATAAATCACTGACCATACCATACACTTATATACTAGAGGATTCAGATTCAGATATTTTTTTACAATATGCTGAAAACCCGTACTGTGTTAATCGTACTAGAGTAAATTCTTCACAGAAAAATGTTTTATTCAAATCACACCTGAGCAGTTTTTCAGGAGTACAGTTTGGATTTGGTCAGAAGAAGTTTTTGATAAAGGGGTTATATGAAGTCCTATTCCTCATGAAAATGCACGCCCACTCATCCCAAATGAAGATACAACTTTGTGAAATATTAACCGACAATTTCCCTGAATACGAATCTGTGCTTCTTCCCACCCCTCAGGAATCACTCTAAATATTTGGCAGGCTTTGCGCACGCTAATTCGTATAGCCGTGTTATATCTCCTGGTTTTTTATCGAATATAATTACAAAGTGAAGGGTTGATTATACTTGAAAGAAAGACGTGTTCTATTGTTTTAGAGATTATCTGGCGGCTTCAAAAATTCCCTTTCAACTGCAGCTGAATGGAGGCAGGATGAAGAGGTACTTGAGAGAATTCTCCTTAAAAATGAATTGGTGGCGGTGGAGGCCAGGTACCACCGTGTCTGCAATATCAAGTTCCTGCAAAAAGATGCAAAAACAGGATTGTCAGTTTGCTGACCTGAAGATGAAAATGTGTCTCTAGCATTCAACTATATTTGCAAATACGTCGAGGAAAATGAAGACCAATGCCTAATCAACTGTGTTAGAGATTTTGAAAGACTTCGAAGGCTTTGTCCCAACTCATAAATATCTGTTCAAAAAGCTGAAAATAAAGTATGAAGAAGACATTATCACTAGCGGAAGAGATAAAAATAAGCCACCTGTAATATGCCTCCGAAATACAGGTCACAAAATTTTAACTCAGTCTTGAAATGACTCCAGGGATGTCGACGAAAAAGAAGAGTTACTTCGCATAGTGAAAGCCGCCGCTGCCTGTCCGCGAGGATATTAGGTCAGTGATTTATCCCCTTGATACTTACCCCGAAGTAGACGAATTTCTGAAGGACGTTGAGAATGACATTCCAGAAACCGTCAAGGTACTTGTAGGGTCAATTGTAAACCCCAAAATGGAGAAAAACATTTTGCTTAGAACCACAGAAAGGGGAAAAAACCTTCCGCTCTGTCTAAACAAAAAACGAAAACCTGTGCTATTGCTCCCGAAATAATTAATTCTGCGAGACTGTGGTCCTGCCTGTCCCCAGTGCATATTTCGAAGTTCAGTTTCAAGACCGACCGTGAGTCGTTCTGAAAGATTCTTTCAGCCAGTGGGTGCATGACAATAATGACGTTGACAAAGACACGATTGACGGCTCCAACGTGGCATGCAATAGGTGGGCTTCAATGTATAACCCCTCACTCCTCAGCTTGGTCAGAGGCAAGAATTGCAAGATTGAAGAAGGTACCCAAATCCAAGAAAACTGGTGCAATTGGAAACATACCCTAGGTCACGTTTCAAAAAACCAAGCAGGATGGCCTCAAGTCAATTAGTATCTATGATATAAATGTACGAAGCCCAATCGATGTGGTAAAACCCTCAGCCAGCGACTTCTTGCATTTGTATGAGAAATGAAGAGAGCACCCGGAAGTCCCAGGGTGGAAAGGATTCATAGAAAAGATTACCTCTGATCAGCCATTTCAGAAATCTCGGAATGGTAGGCACAGACCATTCCTAATTGCCCCTCCAGGAAACCCTGACACTATATACTCTTTTCTACTCGATTCAGTTGAAAGGAGAGGTAATAAACTTAAACGCTGCTTCGTGACGTTTGACCAGTCTCTGTATCACAAAGCCAGAGAGATATTGGCTTCATACAATTCTGAATCTCCATTATCATCAGTGATCGTGCGCCTAGGTGGCTTCCACCTATGATGTCTTTCATGGGTGCTATTAGATACGTAATGGACAGTGGTGGGCTGCAGGATGTTTTAGCACCATTTACGCAAGACAGTCTGCAGAAAATGTTGACGGAGCACGCATCTGGGGTCATATTTAAGTTAACCAGGAATTGGCAAGAATTGTTTTGTCAAACAATGACCATTACTGACAACAATAATCGGGCAATATTAGATACGTCAAATAATATAGGGGCTCCAAATTTTTCACAACTTCTGGACCAACCAGCGCTCATGAACAATATCAAACAATTCTACGGGAAACTGCCGGAGCTTGCTGGGCAGAATTAACCTACCGCAAAGCTGTGGGTGCAGTATTTCCACATGGTCTCCATCGTCAAGCAGTTCATAGAGGCTTGGCGAACTGGCAGTTGGCAATTACATTTTACATTCGGTGCAACGGATGTTGACGTACTTCCATTTGAGCTGTCACTTTTTATATGCTAAGTCATGCCAACTGTATCTCCAACACATGATCTTGCCTGATGAATATGACAAATTTGTGAACCAATACCTCTCCACCATCAGAAGGTCTGACAAGTTTTGGTCTGGTGATTGACTGATCAGGCTATTGCGCAGGTCGTCATTAGGTCTCTGAAAGCACAAGGTAGGTTGTCACATGGACGAGGCATAACAGACAATTCACCGGTGACTTGGTTTGCCAAAATGCTACCATCATGGAAATTGCCGTACAGGTAGAAGACTTTTCTGGCGTGAAGTATGGTGCAGCACGTAGACGCTAGGTTCTCAAGGGTACAGAGGGACGATGTGGACATTACGATCCTTCTTGACTGGTTTTCATCTCATGATCCCTTTCCACTACGACAATTTATGATGTCCATCAGCACAGGAGTAACTGACGATGAGAAAATTGAGTGCCATGAAGCGTTCAAAAAAGGAATTCAGAGTATTGCTGAGATTATTGGCAACGACTTCAGTAATGTCAGGTTCAAACGAAAAAATAGAGTTATTCCTCTTGAAATTCACAACTCAAAAGTAAGACTTCACGGCAAAGATACCCTGATGCGGCATCAGTAGAGAGTACCAAATCGGCTGAGCGACTTCGCCGTAAAAGCAAGTACTCTTCTGCAAGTGTGGTGTTCACTGAAACGATGAATGCAACAATGCCGAAAGAAGAATTTCTCTTCAACGACAATAACAATGAACGGTTTATTTCCATGATACGTGAATTGGTACACCATGGGTTTAAATTAGGGCAAAGTGTTGAGGATGCTGACACCCTTATTGTCAACATTGCCATTGAATTGGCAGGTAACTTTGCGACGGTCATTGATCATTGGTCATTGATCCTATTATCCTCCAAAGCATCAAATTCAACCAACATTTACTTCATAAAACCTGGAAAGAGAACCACTCAGAACACATTCTACTATCTCAACTTATCGTCTGTTGTCAAACAGAATCTTCCGTTCGCACATAAAATCAGTGGATGTGATACAACCTCTGAATTCTATTACCAAGGAAAGTTGAAGTTTATCAAGCTTCTTGAAGAGAACCTGACAAAACAAGAGACTGTCAAGGTTTTTCATCATGAAGATTCAGATCATGAGGTCTTCATTTCAGCAGGTCAACTGTTCTTGGCAGCCCTCTATTCATCAGGCAGATGAAACCTCCTTGGACCATATCCGCTTTTCAAAGTCCCAAACAGAGTCAACTTTCGAGCTGGCCTCTCTACCTCCAACAAATGCAGCCGCCGTCCAACATATTCTGCGGGTGTTCCTTCAAATCCAGGGAGGGTATGATAGACCAAATGATCCTCTGAGCTGGTGTTGGAGGAGGTCGGACCTTGGCCGTCTCCCCATCATAAACTCCAAGGATCTAGCTCCACCTGAAATTCTCAACACTGTGTCCTGCAAATGAACAAATGAGTGTACAGGGAAATACAGCTGCCAAAAAGTAGACATCAACAATAGGCCTCAACTGCAACGGCCAGTCATGCTCGTATTCAGCACCCTTCGAGAATGAAGATGTGGCCTTCATTGCCGTAGAAGCAGAAATAGGTGAGGATAGTCCCTTTGAAGATGATTCAGATGAAGAGGACTTCGATATGCAACCGCGCCTTCCGAACTTCTCAGATGAAGGACCATCGACATCAAAGAAAATGCGAGCATGAACGCTGCCACATTTTGTGCTGCATGCCTATTATAAAGGGTGATTCCGGAGTTGATACTGTTTTTTAACTGTTTATAGAACTCGTTGAAATAAACATGTTTTTCAAATAACTTTTTTTCAGAAAACTGCAAAACTAGCGAAATGGTGGATCGGTCGAAATGTACCAGTTGAATGGCCACCATGGTCGCCAGTCCAACATCCATGTGACTTTTTTTGTGGGGATTCATGAAAAATTAATTTGTGACAACTTTGAATACGTATGTTAGACAGGACCGCATTGGACACGTTTTGTTATAACGCAACTGTTTTATTTTTCATGTTTTTGGAAAAGTTATTTGAAAAAGTTGATTATTTTGAGTTCTATACACAGTTTAAAAAAGTACCAACTTGGGATTCACTCTGTATATTGATTTATACAATTTTTACATTCATATTTCATAAATAAACTGTTCATCAATAAAATGTGTTTGTTACCTCACATCACCTAACTATTGAGAACTATTATTAACTCACTTATTATTAAATTAATAATAATAATGATAGGACGGGGATTATCGCAGTGGTTAAGCGTCCGCCTGGTAACCGAGAGGTTCCGGGTTTGGTTCCCAGCCGGAGCGGGCTTTTTTCATTTTCAGATGTGAAAATCTGAATGAATGAGGCTCGTGTCGGCTGGGAATAATCCTCCATGATTCACTGTTGCGTTAATAATTAATAGTGCTGCTCCTAAGGTGGCGTATGGAGTTAGTAACAAGGCCTATCCAGAACACATGGCTAATGACCATAGCACCAAGGAAAAAAATAATAATGAAAAGTCGTTGCCGACCTATGTTTTGCCCTTTGCTCCTATATACACCTACGACGTAGGCTTATTACGGCAAGTACCTGTCAAAAAACAACAACTTACCTGGCTAAGACCACGACGGGTATTGAGTTATATTTAACAGATACTTGTGCGACGTTCCTCATTATGGGGGAAACAATCGCAAATACTTCCTGTAACCAACTAGCAGAATTATGTTTTGATTTAGACAGGGTGCCCCACTGCAGACTAGTTTCGAGGCTTTTGTCTCTTATCAGTGCAAGGGTAGGTCAACACAGACAGCACTGAAGCCATCTGAAGCCATGAAATATCTTTTATTTCTCGAACATACGGTTATGTAACATAAGAAAAAATAGCTGCGTTTTATTGACCACCAAAGTTTATTTCTACTAGTGGATAAAAACTTAATTTCAGGGTTTCCAGGGTTGTGTTTCAAAACTTTACTCTCTTACCCGGAGTCTACTCTCACTGTTCCAAAACTTACTCTGATGAATTATTTTACGCTTGTCAAACGTTCCAAAACTTGTCGGGTTTACCCCAAAGCTTATTCAACCGTACCTTACCAAAATGGAAGGTAGAAGAGTACTCTGACAGTTAATCTGTCACACTTTCCATTTCTTTATTGTTAAACTGTAAGGTAAAATCATTTCAAACTTCAATACTAAAGTCGAAAGTACGATGAGACAAATTTAAAATTGATTTTTCAGTCTACATTTGTCTAATAAAATGGATTTCTATACATTATACAAGATTGGTGATAAAACTCTGTTGAATGAAATGTAATGTTTGTATTGACGTGTAGTTACATAATTTTCAAAGTAGTCAAAGTACCCTGTAGTTGAATCAGTAATATAACTCCCTGAATTCAATAAGTATATTTAGATATGTTTTCTTAAGAAATTGTTGAGGTGGAAAGCCCCGAGAAATCTTGTGTGGGAGAAAACTCGGTATAGGTCGTTCAAAAAGAACCAGAAATGATGTTTTGGAATGAGGCAGCTACAATAGGTTGCCTGATATATTTATATGAAGATAATGAAAAAACCTTCGATGATAAAACTACGAGAAATGAATAAAGGTTCAGTCTCTGTCCTACGTCAAAAAATCAAACACGTCCCAAAACCCAGCTTACTCTCGAGCTAATACCTCAACATTACTCGTACTCTTACTCCACGGTCAGTTTTGGAGCATAGCCCGGTAGAGGTCAAATGATTCTTAAATTCCCTAAATCTCTGTAAAAAGTTTGAAACTTATATGTTTCATTATTATAAATGATACAGTCATTATGAATAATTTGTTTGAATTAACCACTTCCACAGCACAAACATACAATGGGAGAAGTTGCGAGCATTATTATACAGGGTGTTTCTTAAGTACATGTAGAAAATTTAGCAGCGTGTTGCTGACATCAAAATAAGAAGAAAAGTTCTCATAAACATATGTCCGCAAGTTATTCGTTTCTGAGATACAGAGTGTCAAAGTTGAATTCTTCGAAACAATTTTGGTATTTGGGTAAAGTTTGGTATCTGGGAATATTCATTATCCAGTTTGTGTAAAAAATATATTCTTGGTAGAGGACACTACGAGCAACTGTTTTCAAGTTATTGAGATTTGAAATAATCGAAGTGATTTTGAATGACAAGAATTTTAAATTTAAATTAGAAATTAGTTTTTTGCCAAACTTTACTCGAATATCACAAATATTTTGGAGTTCATTCACAAAAAACAAATATAAGAATTAAAGTTTGACACTCTGTATCTTAGAAACGAATAACTTGTGGACATGTGTTTATGGAAACTTTTATCTTATTTCGACGTGCAACATGCTGCTAAAGTTTCTACACGTACTTAAGAATCACCCTGTATATTAATGGAAGATTATTTAGGCGGGAATTTTAGTGGAATAATGAATTAAGTTATCATATATGCGAATTCCTTAAATCATTTTGACTCAGAAAACTTTTTCAGAATGGAAAAATTATTATGAAGTGATGAATCCAAAACCTAAGACCTTCCACTTTCGAAGCAGCTTTGAGTGAACATACTAGCTAATGAACCGGAATTACCAAAAAAAATAGAGCATATTCGAAGATTGGGAACAAGTAGGAACTGAATTTTTTTTTTTTTTTGATATGTCTCTGGTCAATTTTTCTCTATTCATCATACGTAAATCGATTATACACAATATGTTTCTGTATCATCCCACTGATATTTTTGAACTTTCGCCAACGGAAGGTTCAACAGAGATACTAAATGAATTTCAAATCAATATGAACCCACCTTCATCATCTTCTTTTCTGCTATCAATTTGTATAGAATGTGTGATTTTAAAAGGAAACTTCAACAGAGGTTTTCAATGAATTGAGAATCAATATGAACCCACCTTCTATATTATATAAATAAAACTCGTTGTACAACCTATTCGTCAAACATTTCCATCTAAAACTTCAGTTACGTCCATAACACTCATATTTATTTCAACTAGAAGCTCTTCACTACCGAAATCATTTTAATAGTCCAATAATCAATGGTTTGGCAAAGAAAAAACTGTGGAACTTTTTTTCTCAATGGATCTGCTGAATCCGAATCTGAAGTTTGCTACCACGGCAACCATCGGCTTCATACTCAAAATTGCAAAAAATCGCCCAAAATAGTGGTTATTGTCGGTTTTTTACCTATAACACGACAACAAAGTATTTTTTGAAGGAAGTTATTGTATAATAAGTTGTAGATTAAACCAATCCCTACAAAACGAAAAAAAGAAATCGGAAATCGAATCATCTTTCGCGAAGTTATGATCTTTTGAAAAATAGCGATAAGTAGCGAAGTTGGCTAAAAACGCGGAAACCACCTCGAAAATGTCTGACAGTGCCCTATTATTCTTCTTTTACTCCTATAATTGAATATTATATGTTTTTGTATGTACAGTTCACGTTACCGATCGTTCACGTACACCTATTAGTTAGTTCACTTTACAAGTACCACTATCTTTCTCAAATCTCAACGAAATTACTGTACCACTTTCACGGAACTGCCGAACGTCAGTGCACATTTTTGACCCCACTCTGTCAAGTACAGTTGATATAGGAAGTTTTTTAATGAACGACAATTGATCTTTAGCTTATGTTCATTGAGAAGTCATTGTAAATATACAAATATTTACTGTATTTTATTTAAATAACTTTACTATTTTACTGGATTTGTAAATATTTATTTGACAGGTTTTCTAATAGTTTTTTGACAATCCATAATATTCTTTTTTTTACATATATAGAGTCGTCAAGTGAAACATTAAAACAACATTATAAACAGGGTGTTTTCATAAATGAAATTAATATCAGTCCCATTCCTAACATTCTCCCCCCGTTACAATTTGTAAACGTCAAAAAATTGTAAAATTAACAAAATGTTACTAGAAATTGAAGCGATGCGGTTTCTTCACTTGTCTACCGGCTCTGGTTACTGTGACTACTCCATCGTCTGTACTACAACTCTCTTCTTTCTCCTCTCGTGTCTTCTCTGTGATTTTGTTCTCTTGCTGTTGACTTTTTTCAATCTCATATCCTTCTGTTTCTTCATCTGCATACTTCTCCCCATGTCTATAGCTGCTCCTGTTTTCTTCCGTTTGTGTTTGCAAATATTTTGTTTCCTCTGATCCGATTTCCAAAGGATACAGTCTTTGGAATGGCCGGATTATTTCACCATTCTTTGTCTTGATCTTGGCTATTCTGGGTTTATTGTCTCTTCCAGGGTATATTTCTATAATTTTTGCTAGAGGCCAGTCTGTTCTCTTCATATTTTCAGCACCCACGTAAACTATGTCCCCTACTTTCAAACTACCTTGTCTCCTCCGACCAGTATTGGCAAGTTCTGATAAATACTCTTTCCTAAATCGACTTCGAAAATTGTCTCTGAGCTTCTGAATATATCTATGACGTTTTATCAAACTCGTTCTGTCTAAGTCATCAAATTCTGGCAATTCAGTAGATCGAATGTCTGTAATAAACATAGACAATAATAATAATAAACAAAGGCATCAAAATGTTCTCTTCAGAAAAATATGTCAATGGACGCGCGTTAATGATGGCTTCACATTCGCACAATAATGTGTTGAGCTCTTCGTAATTTAAAGATGATTTTCCAAGATTTCTTCTCAGTAATTCTTTTATCATTCTCACTATCCTTTCCCAAAATCCTCCCTACCACGCAGCAGTAGGTGGATTGAAATGCCACTTTATCTTCTTCACTGATGAGTACTCCAAAATTTTCTGACAATCAATTTTATTCATAAGATTGTACCAACGAAATTTGTTCCATTGTCTGAGTATATGACAGAAACTCTTCCTCTGCGTGCTGTAAATCGTCTCAAATACAAAATGAAGGTTTCAGTGGAAAGTGATTCTGTCAGCTCTAGATGAACTGCCCTGTACACAGCGCAAGAAAATAAAACTATCCAACATTTTTTACCTTCTTTTAAATATAATGGACCGTCCAAATCCACTCCCACTATTTCGAATGCTGATCCACAATGTATCCTGTCTCTTGGCAATGGGGCAAATGGTGTCTCTACGAATTTACTGTTGTACCTTTTGCAAATGATACATTTCGAAATAATTTGTTTGACCGTTCTTCTTGCTTTCAAAATCCAATACCTTTCACGTAATATATTCAACAAAGCTTGAACTCCTGCATGTAAGTTCAATCTGTGTTGTTCTTCAATGAATTTGTGAATGATATCATGCTTGTATGGTAGAAGTATTGGATATTTGAAGTTATACGTATCTTCTCCTTCAGTTAGTTTTGTAATGATTCTCCATAATCCATTTTTATCTTCTGTGATCTGTAAATTATTGATGTGATTTGGGTTACTTCCAAAGGATTCTAGCTGAATGGACTTCAATAGATGCATTTCAGCTCTCTCAATTTCTTCGAAAGTAAGTTCTCCCCTTATCTTCACAGAAGTCTTCCTAGAATTGCTTGAAAAACGGAAAATCCATCCTATCATCCGGACAATTTTGGAATATTTGGAGAAATAATTTAAATCTTCTGTAGAAATGTTCACTGGGCATAGTATGGTTTGAATTGTCTTCTTCCTCTCTTCATCAATTTCTTGTTGTGAACAAATCACTCCATTCCGTGGCCAATATTCTAGATTAGTGTACAGCCAGCTTGGACCATTCCACCAACTACTTTCTAATAAATATTTCACAGTACATCCCCTGCTGGGTTCATTTTCCCAGGAACATGATTCCAGTCTTCACTCTTGCTGAAAATTCTTATTTCCTTGACCCTGTTTGCCACAAACGTGCTCCAATTGTTATTAGATTTCACCCATGTGAGAGCCATCATGGAATCGCTCCAGAAATATGTTTTTATCTCCCTAAATTCTGATATTTTCCTGACTGTTTGATATAATCTAGCTCCTAAAAGCATTCCTAATAATTCAAGTTTTGGTAGAGTCGTGTTTTTAGGTGTTATCCTTGCTTTAGCTAATAACAATCTGATTGTTGTGTTTTCACCAACGCTAGACCTCAAATATATGCAAGTTGAATAGGCTTTTTGACTTGCATCACAGAACACATGAATGCTAGTCGTTTCTGAATCCTCCAAATTAATATTTTCACATATCATTCGAGGAATTTTGCATAAACAAAGTAAACTGATTTGTTTTAACCATGCTTCAAACTGATTATTAATATCTTCTGGTAAATTTTGGTCCCAATCAATTTTACTTGGCCAAGTTTCTTGTAACAAAATTTTAGGTAAAAGTGAAACTGGACTGAGGAATCCTAAAGGATCAAATAATTTTGGAGCTATTGATAAAAGACTTCTTTTTGTCAACGGAAAATCATTTTCTTTTGTCAGAGATCTGATATCACAAAAAAGTGTATCCTCTTCAAAATTCCAAAGTAAACCTAATACTCCTACAATATTTTCTCTTGAATCTATTGAATTTGGTGGTTTTTCTAATTTCAATGCATTGTGAACCCATCCTCTCAAATTGAATTTGGCAGTGGACATTAACAGTGTGCAATCTTCCATACACTGTTTCAATTCAATTTCATTCTTAACACTTGAAACACAATTGTCAACATAAAAGGAATCATTCAGTTTTTCTGCAGCTCTTTTTAAATGTGCTGGAGCTCTATTCAAATGATATGAAATTGTTGCTGACAGAAGGAAAGGACTAGATTTAACTCCAAACACGACCCTACAATGTCTATAAGTTTTAGTTTTTTGTTGGGAATAGTCTGACCACCAGAAAAATCGTAAAAAATCCCTATCCTCTTGTTTCAAATCTATTTGTAGAAATGCCTTTTCAATATCAGAAATAATCCCAATTATACCTATTCGGAATCTGAGAAGAAGTGAAGGAATCAATTCCAAGAAATTAGGTCCTTTTTCTAAACAATCATTTAATGAATTACCCTGTATATCCTTTGCTGACGCATCGAACACCAGACGAATTCTCGTTGTTGCGCTGGATTCCTTGATGACTGCATGATGAGGTAGATAATGTACTCTCTATTTTCATCATCAGTGACTTCTTCAATGATCCCCATTTCTTTCCATTGCTCGAATACTTCCTCATAGGCCTCGAACATTCCTTTGTCGACTAACCTCTTCGTATTCGACCTCAGTCTCTTCTGTGCCAAACTTCTATTGCTCAGTATTGTGGGATGACCATCAATCCAAGGCAAGTTTACTTCATACCTGTCGTCTCTGTATGAAATGGTGTCGTAGAATCTTCTCAGAGTGTCTTCGTCTAGAGCTTCCTTTGTCTTTACTTCTGAAGGATCCTTAATTCCTAACGTGTCTAAATTCCACAAATCAGTTAAGGAATAATTATCAGAAAAACCAGAAAATACACTCATATTGCATTTGGGAAAATATTTACCCATGATTGTCCACCCAAGTCTAGTTTCAACTGCCGTAAGTCTGTCATTGATATTTTTAATGTTGCCTGTCAATAGAGTGCCTAATATATCCGCTCCTAATAATAACTCAATTTCACTTCGTACATTTTCGAATTCAATGTCATAAATTATTATATTATTACTTCTCAGATAGTTTATATATGTAATATCGTCTAGTCTTGGAATATTATTACATATTTTATTCTGCTCTAAGACATCTAATCTGCATTCAAAAGAGTTAGTGATATTTTTGTTAACAATATTATACAAAGAGCGCAGTTGAGGTGTTGATGAGTAGCTTCCGAATAATTCTTTCTTCGCCTGATTTCTTTAAACGCATGTGCTTGGCAACATGGGATAAAACATAAGAGCGTTGTGATCCCGAATCTAAAAGTGCTCTCGCCAACCTTTCTTCACCTTCACTGACTACCTTTACTATAACAGTTTGTAGTAAAACTGAAGGTGAGAAATTACTGATAAGAACGTTATCTGTTCTATCGTTGTGAATATTTTTAACACTCAGAACACTATCGACTTTGTTTTCTTTCATTTCATTGATGTTGATTTTGGTATTTAAGTCAGGACACATAATCGGGTAATGTTTTTTCGAACATATTACACATTTGACATATGCTCTACAATTTTTTATTGCGTGATTTTGTTTCAAACAAGCAAAACAACCTCTTTTCCCAGTGATACATTCTTTCTTTTCATTGAAAGAAAAACCCTGAGCCTTTATGCATTCCTGACTCAAATTTGATTTATCACAAAATAAACAAGATGGAATTGTCTTACTCTTTCCTAGTTCATTCGCGTTTCCAGAGTAGAGGGCTGCTGCTGTATATGATTTGCTACTCTCACCTTGCTTAGTTGTTCTGAAAACGTTACTCTTCTGATAGTTTGACTCATTTCCAAATCCTTTCTGTGCTGAGTTGATCCTTTCTGTGCTAAGTTGATCCTCTCTTCAGATTCCACTTCACTCCTTAAAAAATCCAATAACATTGATAAATAATCAGAATAAGTGTTAGTAACCTTTGGATCACCCTGTATAGAACTTTTTTGTTGATTTTATTGACGTTTCTGTGCCTTTTCCAAACCTTAATCAAATCGGTTGGCAAAGCAGATTCAACCAATGGTAGTAGCATTGAGTTTCTAATTTGTCGTAAAGACAAGATAATGACGTACCTGGTTTCTCCTTTGTGGCTTGTTTCAAAACTAAATTTAGAAGCTCTCTAACATATACCTCAATGAGTAGTTCATCTCTAGCGAACCTTGCTTTCAACTGGTCAATGGCGACAAGATAGTTTGCTCCAGAAGGCGGGAAACTTTCTACTAATTCATGTGCTGGTGAACCATCTTCCATAGATTGAAGTAGATATTGGAATTTGTCTTCAATGTCTATATCTTCGTCTTCATGAATTTTTCTGTACTGACCCCAAAAACCCATCCAATTCTTGATATTTCCATCAAATTTTCTTAGTTGAATTTTTGGTAAATTGAATTTCTTCTTGTTTTTCTCGTTCGGGCAGCTTCCATTAGTTTGAGTATCATTTTCGAATCTTCTTAATAGGTATTCACATTTTGATTGATATTCGAAATATTTATCCCTATACGATTGGGTTTCTTGATATTCTGCATCTATTATTTCAACTCCAATCGCTTCGGAAAATAAAGTTTCTTTCAGATTATCGTCAAGGCAGCTCAATCTTGCAGTTGTATCCTCCAGGTTCTTTAGGAGAGACTCCAACTGGTATTTCCCTATAGGCTTTCCTGTCTTGATTTCTGTCTCCAATGTATCAACTTTGTCGCAAATGATGTTTACCTGTCTTCTGATAAAACCCCTTTCTCTCTTTATGATATCCATTGTGGGATCCTGTCACAGTCGCCAAAATGTAAATAATACAAATATTTACTGTATTTTATTTAAATAACTTTAGTATTTTACTGGATTTGTAAATATTTATTTGACAGGTTTTCTAATAGTTTTTTGACAATCCATAATAATCTTTTTTTAGATATATAGAGTCATCAAGTGAAACATTAAAACAACATTATAAACAGGGTGTTTTCATAAATGTAAATATCAGTCCCATTCCTAACAATCATCGTTATTATATACTTTCATATCATTATATAAAAATAGTAAGTTAAGGATTAAGATATAAGTAATTTTTAACAAAGTAGACAACTCGAGTTGTAATTGGGTACAGCTCCACCTCCAAACAACGAAAACAGAGTCTTTATATATAAGCTTTGTTTTCAGAGATCAAGAAAAATAGTTTAATTCAAGTATATTCTTATAAGCAGGTGTACAGAATAGCTCAGATGTTGGCGGATCCACAGAAACAGAAGATAAATTAATTTACCACATGCAAGATTGTAAGATATAAGGATGTTTTAAAGTACCTTCAACTTTTTCAAGATTATCAGATGGAAGCGGTGACTCCAGAAGGTCGTCTGTACCGTCGTTCTCATCAAAGATGATTTCTTGATTAGAGCAGTGACGATCACAGTCAATCTTGTGCAGGATAAACCAATTTTTCTACAGTCACAATTTCCCCTAACCCCTTCTGACACTTGCAGATTATCAGCTTCAGCAGCTTGTCTGGGGCTCGCTTTGAGGGTGGTTATAGGGACTGGCCGCTAACCCCATTCCTCTGTTGGTAGAGCGTTTTCAAGCCACTGCTGTACCTGATGGAAAACACGATATGTGTGCTGCTGGGCTGAGGCTTCTAAGGGTGGAATGGTGGCAAAATTTTATATTCTAAGTTATGTACTGCCTCCGTACAATCCGACCAAGAATTTTTCCCCTGCTGCCGTGAACTCTTCTTTTGTCGCAAATGGATTTTTGAATTGTTTGATGTCATATGAAAGAATTAGGAACGTTTGGAGAGCTTTTGGAGAGAACTTTCCCTTCTCTGCGGGGTCTGTTCAGATCTTTCATACATAAGAAGTGGTTTTGGGCATCAGATGCTCGTAAATCATGCACTGCCGCCAAACGCTCAATAATGGAACGTACTATTTATCATTGCGCTCTCATGCAAGCCTCAGAACGTTTTTATCGACCTTTTGTGTTTTGTCAAGAGTGGGGAACATTAAGTTACGATACTGAGGTTGTTTCTTCTTCTCCTTCATTTTGTAATCTGATGGCTTGTGCTCAGTACAAATGAAATGGCAAGTTTTAAATGAAAATGTAGGGACATTTGAACGTAGAGAATTATACCCTGTCGCTCATTTTTGTTTTTCTTGAGAAAAGCAGCAAGATTTCTTATGAGAATACGAACTTAAATAATACAGACTTACCATCGCCACGTTTCGTACTGACATCGATGAAAGTTTGAAAACCCTTCTGCTGCACTGTACATGTCGTTGTTCCAATATCTAACGAGTCTTCACTCACAATAGACTTGTGAGACGTTTTTTGCGTATATTTGAACAAGAAACCAAGTGCTCGTCGTCACATTGTGCCACAAATTGAAACGGAGTGTTTTTGGATAGTAGGTGTTCCGAATGAAGTGATGGAAGGGGTGTAAGTAAGTGAGGAGTAAGGAGCAGGTCAACAACAGACTGGGAGGGAGTGGTCGATTGTGTCGTAATTTCTTCCACAATTTATGCAACCTGGGTTCAATTTCTCATTGAGATTTAAGAAATGGAGTACTTGTAAAATACCATTGGGTGAGTGTATTATACATATTATTAAACATGACGTATATTATATTATGTATATACGTGAAAATACATATAATATTCTTAGTAATTTTCGCGTTTTTAGCCAACTTTGCTACTCATCGCCATTTTTCAAAAGACCATAACTTTGCGAAAAATAGTCCGATTTCGGATTTGTTTTTTTCACTTTTTAGGTATGTATTCCAGCTACAATTTGCTGTGGAAAGACTTTCTTCAAAAAACGCTTCGATGTTGTGTTATACCCGAAAAACTGACAATTACCGCTATTTTCGGCGATTTTTTGCTATTTTGAGATGAAGCCGATGGATGCCGTGGTAACAAACTTCAGATTCGGATTCAGCACAAAAAAAAATAGAGATCCGTTGAGGAAGGAAGTTCCGCAGTTTTTTTTTCCTGAAAACGGCCTTTGGAAACCTTATATTATTGACCTATAATGTGAGCGAAATGAAGTTTTTTGAACAAAATACAACCAAACTGAAACGAACAGATATGGTCGGTCCATAGTTTATTGTGTCAATTTCTGCTACGATTTAGGGAGTTTAATTTCTCAACCAATTATTTACTTTTGCTACCATCAAATTCAATCGTAGCAGAAGTAGAGGAAGTAGATATATTTGGTGTCAAAAAACAGCCAAGTCAAATTCTACTTCTACGGGTAGAACATTTATGCGTACAATAAAACGCTCCTAATATGACATCCATGCACAGAAAAATGCGTTCTTTTGAAGATATTATCAAAATAGGGTGATGTCAATTCAAAAAAATTATAGTGACGTCGTAACTCGAACAGCGATAACGTCATCAAAAATCTGAGTGGACCAAAAAATGCGCAACTAAAAAAGAAAAAATACTCTTCTGAGCTTTTTTTCTTCAACGAATTTGTTTCAACCTCTACCTGCTCACTGTATACCTGAAGAACTTGTTCTCACTACCAATTATCGGATATATCATTGGTTTTGCAGATGACACCGCATTTTCTCACGAAGACTCGCTTATGAATACCATATCATAAACATTTAGTCAAATACTAGAGAATGCTTTATAAATTCTAATATTTGAAAAAACTCCTACCCTTCATTTTCTGTGAACTACTGCAGAGATGAATTGACATAACTGGGGTGTTGCCTCGACTCAGTAAAATTAAGATTCATCTAAAGTTCAATTCAAGATAGGAAAGTTGATATGGAAATTTGGTCCACCATGGGATAAGTGAGGGACTGAAAGCAATTTATACTGAACGATCATACCAAATTTCAACATTCTGATACAAGGGAAAGTTGAGAAACTTCTAATGCTCCCCTTCAGTGTATCACCCTATATACAGATAAGATGACCCAATATATTTGAGATATTTCTATGAAAATGAACTGTATGAAGCCATTGAGCTACAGCTACTACTGAACTAGGACGCTTGTATATTCATTTTTGAAAATATAACAAATCTGATTTTCAGATTCATCATTACAGCCACTGCAGCCATAACAATTTGCTCCACCCTGTACGATTTGGCGTTAACGTACTCTGGAAAAGGTATTTGAGTACTTTTAATTATTAATGAAAACCTCCTGTGATTATTTGAATGTAACGATTTAAAAAAACAAATATCTCTGACTCGATGGAATATAACAGTTTAGCGTCATGAAACGATCAAAAATCCAGATTCCTTCAAAGTATCGACCCAGTATTCTCCAATGTCCAACAATATTTGGTTTCGCCGTTTTCGAATCTGTTGACCTACATTAATTTTGCAATGTTGGGCTTCATGATCATGTTCATTCCTGTGATTTTTAATTCTGCTGCATTGGAGATTTGTGAATTTCTCCTGAAATTTTGTTACTATGATTCACTGATTAAATCGTCCTACTTTGGTCTCGAGAAGGTATACAGTAGGCTTATTTGCTCGTAGGTGCCTGAGGTTCGAGAATCAGTAGATCCAATAGACGAGTTCCGCACAAGTTGCCAACCTAAAAAATTCGTCAAAAAAGGTATGTCTCTTCAATTTCAATTATTTTATGATGGTTGGATAGAGAATTAAAAATGGTACATGTTGGACTGTTTATTTCAGGTCACAAAGCCTTTATATAGTTTTTATATCAGATGCAAATCCTAGAGATTTTGTCTAAAAATGGGAACGGTTGGTAACGCAAACCCATGACGATTGACGGCCATGACAATTGACAAATGCGTATAAATTGTTGTTAAGAGTAGTTGTTTATTGAGAAAGAAAATAAGTTTTGCTAATAGTTCCAATACTTGTTTATTCCAAAAAAGGATTTTAATAGAGATGACGAGGTGTTCTTATAAAAACTGCAAAAGTGATACAAGATATACAAAAAATAAAAAGATTAAATTTCATCCATTTCCAAAACCAAAAAGAAACCTGATAAGATGTCTGAAGTGGATAGAGAGTTGTGCTAATACATCTTTGAACCCTCTTAATATTTCCAAAAATACCTATTTATGTAGTAGACACTTTGTTGGAAAGGTAACGGAGAACTCCTGTCCTGTACCTTTTTCCTTGTCCCCAACTGCTGATGAAAATATTTCGATTGCAGAAGTGAATAGTAGTGATGCCATAAGGGACAATTCATGTAGCTTAGAACAAGCTGAATATGATGAACCTATTGAAAATAACGAATATACTCAAACTGAAGAACGAGAACTGGATGTAGAACATAATTATTCAAAGAAGACTAAACAGAACTGTGAAGCTGAGACTCAAACCACAGGTATTACTGGAGAGTCTAATATATTTGCATATAAGCAACTGATTCAAAATGAGAAACACTTCAAATATATTACCAGGCTGAGACCACTGCAGTTTGATGCGCTTTATAATTTTTTGGATGAAAGTGTCATGGACAGGCTGAAATACCCTAGAAGAAATTATGAAGGAAATAAAATTCACCATAAACGATTTTCTTTGTCTAATAGAGATTGTATGTGTTTAACTTTAGCTAGATTAAGAAGAGGTTATACTCTGGCAGAACTATCTATTTTTTTTCACATGAGTAAAAGTAATGTCTCCAGAATATTCTTCACTTGGGTGCAGTTCATGTATTATCAGATTATATCTGATAGAGGAGATATGTTCTTAGGAGGCAGAAATTTAAAAAAAGTGCTATTGTGTTTCAGGAAATTTGATAACAATAACATTACCCTAGTGATTGATGCTACGGAAATCATGTTAGAAATGCCTAGTGATTTTCGGCAGCAAGGAAACACATTTTCCAATTATAAACACCCGAATACTATAAAATTTCTGATAGGTATTTGTCCCAGTGGTGCAATAACTTATGCTTCCGAAGGATATGAAGGAGCTATTTCCGATAGAGAAATATTTGAAAAATGTGACTTGAAAATTTTTCTTCAAGAAGGTGATGTCCTTTTGGCTGATCGGGGATTTTTGATTGAAGATATCACAAATGAACTTGGTGTCAAATTATTCATCCCTCCCTTTCTCAAGAACCGCAAAAAACTTACTCCAGAAGAAGAGCTGCTTACAAAAAAAATTGCCAAATCAAGGATACATGTGGAAAGGGCTATAAGCCGGATAAAATCTTACAGAATTCTTACCAAGAAGTGTCCAATTTTGGTTTTGCCTTTAATTTCCAATATTTTCACAATAATATGTTTTTTAGTCAACTTTGAAGAATGTTTAGTACCCCAATAAATTGATCATTTCACTGCTGTGCTTTCATTCAATTCTCTGTTGATCCCTTTGTGACATGTTCTTTTTTGGTGTAGATGAGCATATGAATAAATTCCGTTTAAAAGACTGTTGTATTGAAAAAATCTAATATTTACCTAACTGAAAAAATAACTAAACTTTGACGTTTCAGAGACTGTATCTGTTTCAGTTTTCAAAACTTGATGAAAACTATCGATAATAATAATCTTTATTTGGTAAAAAAACAACCAAATACAAACATGAACAACCTGTATGAAACAAACAGTCATCAACACACTGTATCTAAACCATTACAAAAAAACATATAAATATGTAGGTATGAGATTATGCACACCTATCTAGAAACAAACAAGTGAAGAAAAATATAAAATCATTCTAGTTGTGACTCAATAATCATTTATGGAGTATGGATCTAAATTAATAACTTCCAGATTTCTTTCTAGAAGACATGCAAAAGATTTAATTATTACACTTTTTCTGTCACCGTTACTCTATGCATTGAACAATGATAGGTTATGTTCCTGGTATTATGTGCACTACTGCTATCATACAACCACAACATACCATATCTGAAACATGATTCGAAGTTTGCATGGTACACTTTGAAGTAATTACTTATTTGCTATCTTGACCATATCCAGGAATGCATTTAGGCCACAATACCAAACTTTCAATTAATACTTTGTTAATCCCTTTTGCTACAAACAATTTCCTCAACGCTTTGAAAATGGCAACATAATGCAGTCCTAAGAGTATTTTTTAACTTACGCTTCAGAAAATATTCTATAATTCATAATTTTGGGAGATTGTTCATGTTATATTGGTAATAAAAGACGTATTCATAGCAAAATAACATTTATTGTATACAATTATTCGTAAATCTTCAAATCAATTGGAAACAAATCTCTTACAGTTCTCATAGTAATAGTTTCTGGTGCATATACATTGCAATAAAATTGTTTTCCTTATTTTGTAATTTCATCAACAATTTGGAGATGTTCTGATTTATACACTGGTATAACAAGTAAGCTTTTTGGGCACCACACAACAAGATGACACATGTCTAAATCAAAAATAATCAAATACATTATTATTTGATATAGATAAGGGTGATTATGTTTTATTTTTATCCTGTTTTTTCAGGAAGAAATCATTGTATTGTGCTTTTGTTATAAATGTATCGAATTCACTGAGTATGGTACATTTTTCCAAAATTTTTGGACACTTGATCTCGATCAGGTACTCGATTTCATTGTCTTTCCAAACACATCCATCAACACTGGTTGCAAAAAAAGGATATCTTTTGTTAACCACAAGTCCACACTCTACCATACTCTGTGTTGGTTTCAAAATCATTTTGCAATATTCAGCCCTTGCTATATTTTCATTTTCTTTGCCATACCTCATGGCAATTGTCAATACAGGAGGGGCCATTCTCCACAAATTTTTCAATAAGAAATTTTTTCTTGCCGAATCACTTTTCAACTGAGTGGTGGCTGTTTTTGCGTTTGAAGAAGTGATGAAAAAACTTCTCCATCTCAACCATTCCTCTGACCCTTGAGGACATGTTGTTGGAATTTCAAAAATCATATTTTGATGACTAAGTATTGACAAATCTCCTCATATTGGTCAGAAAAATGGCAGTCTGCAATTCAATTAAATTAATTTCATCCAAGGTGTAATTGAAATCTTCATATATAATGTGGTGTATTGACAGAAATGCTGAGTTCACACCAACTTTCTGCAAATCAACCACAAATTGGTTTATATCAGGTTTTCTAATATAATCACTTGGTCTGGGATCAAATACAGCTCTCTTTGAGGGGTTATACCTTTTCATGTTGTATTTTGCTTCTTTGATTGCACTAGGATTTCGCTTCAGAGATCCTCTACCCCATTCTCTTGGCTTACTGGTACCAGCAACTATGACGTGACCTTGTTCTTTCACATACTCCCAAATAAACAGTAGGAGAGCTGTAACATGGCTGCATTTTCCTAATGAAGATTGTTTGCACTCACATAACCCTTTGATAATAGCACCAGAAATGTTATTGATTGTCACACTAACTTTATATTTAACTGTCTTTTGAAACGAAGACAAACATAAGCATCTGCAAGCATAAATGTGCTTTTGTTGTCCATCATGAATATCACTAAGGTGATCGCTATTGACAAATTGATATCCCTTCCTAAATGGCTTGACTGTTGAAAAAGTTTGGTTTTCTCCTCCTTCAACAGATTCAGGATCAACATTTTCCACATCTTCACCTATTACATAGGTATAAATATTACCTTTGTTGAAAAAGGCTGGAACGTTGACACTTGGAAATTTACCCCAACTTATATCATCCAAGTTGAACTGACTAAGCTGATGGGATGGACTACCAGACTGAACAACGTTTCTTTTCATGTCGTACCATTTGCCTCCATCAACTCCAACAAAAATTTTGCCATCATTACCTGTTGCAATGCAATTTTGGATCCTTAAACAAAAAGTAACCAACAGTTTAGACACCAAAATAGTAGTTAACAATGTAAAAGCACCCCCTAGATATTACTTTCTTACTCTCCTAATTATCAACTCGCACTTTGTTCCTGACTTTTTTAAACCCCTACATTCAAGCCATCTCTTTAACTGAAAGACAGAGTGATCTTCCATGGACACACCATCCTGTAGAACTGCTCCAGGAACATCTTTGTGGAGTAAACTGAATAAAGTCGTCATGTTTTATGAAAACAACTGAATGGAAAATGCAACACAGAACACAATAACTAATAACAACGATATTCAGGCAAGCTATAAAACTGTCCTTACAAGACAACCTGCATGAATATTTATAATTGTTAATATGCTAATGAGTACTAATGACATTTAAATGACAGTTGACCATCCAAATTGCTATGGGTACCAACACAAAACTGCCAAATAAACATAATTGTAAATTAAAAAACAATAAAGGCTTAGTTACTCAAAGTAAATGATAGAAAAATATAATTTTTGATTCTCTACACAACCATCATAAGATAATTGAAATTGGAGAGGCAGACCTTTTTGACGAATTTTTTAGGTTGGCAACTTGTGCGGAACTCGTCTATTGACAATATTCCACAGGATATTGGTGATCGTTTTCTTGCTGTCAGGTTGGTAATCAATTTTGTTTTTAAATGTTTGATACACTGACATGTGCTGTCAAGTTCAATTTGTTTAAATTTGATTTTTTTGAGAAAATTTTTGTAAAAAAATCGAGCTTGTTGCAAATGTTGTGTTCCATTTTGCTGGAATGTGTACGAATTATTATTAATTGTTGAAATTGTTTTTTCCGTTAACCAGCTGTTGTCCCCTTACGAACGGCAGCCCTCAGAAGTCGAAACTTGTGCGAGCCAGGGATTAACGAGATCCTACCTTTTTACATGCGATTCCTAGCACTTTCTCGGGCCATCAGAATAATTTCTGCAGTCGTCATGGTTTGAACCATCGCCGACTGGCAACCAAAGTGACTGAAACAATGTCGCTCTAACCACTCGGCTACCTGACCCCATAAATATATAAAAACATTACGTTCCACAGATTCCCGAAAACTTAAGAATTTGCGCGAAAATGGTTGTTCCTTTGAATTTGAATTCTTTTATTGTAAAAGAATTTTTGAAGATCATTTCAAGGAGAGTGAAAGATTGGGAAGACAGCGTTTATGTCAAAACTCTGATGTTGCTGAGTTCCAGTCTCGATGTTCAAATTCGAAATTTGAGAAAACACCTTCCTTTCTAGACCCCATTATGTGAAAATGTTTCCAATACTTTAACCAAAGAAGGTGAAATAATAACTGATGATTCTATTTCTTGTTACTCTGAAGTTGGTAAGATTTACTTTTGTAACTCTGATGTTGGTGAGTAAACTAAATTTGAGGCATTTTCTGTTAGGAAATGCAGAAAGTAAAACTATTGTTTATGTAGAGGAAGGTAGACCATATCACACCGAACCCATGGATGAAACTGGTGACTGTTGTCTTTCTGAACATGGTCATGTGCAGAGTTACTGGATAGTTGATCCCTGACGCTGATTGAAGCACACAACATAGAAAATAAAACAAATCCCCAATGTGCTTCTCAAAGGATCAAGCAGCTGGCTTATGGAGAAATGGGCTTCAGTGAAATTTCATGAATTGTTAGTTTATTGTAGTTAACGACTTTCTGAACAATAGTTTCCATGGGCCCAACTCAATCCTATCTATGACTAGTTTCAGAGGTACAGGGTGTTGAAGTTGGAAAATAGCCATTTTTAAAAGCATGTATTTCTTATTTTTTCAATGTATCCCAGGTAGCACATCATATCGGCTGAATCTTGGTTCCATATTGGGCCAATATAGATATATTGTAAATGAAAAATCAATATTGGTCCAATATGGGTGAATATTCGAAAAACAATATTATATTAATAATATTGGTGGAATATTGGTTGAACTAGTTTTGAATGTAGATTATCACAAGAAATATTGGGTCAATATTGGTTGAATAATTTCTACCAATATCGATAATACAATATTGGTTATATAATGTTTTCCACATCTAGAATAAATATTGCAATCCAAATATTCCAGTCATATCGATTATAGGGGAAAATACTATATTGCATTTTCAAGTTTGATAGAATATTGGTTGAATATCATTTCCACTTTATTTGACAAATTGTAATAACTCATATTGAGTCAATATTGGTTGAACGATATTTACCAATATCAATATAACAATATTGTCTTCACATCGTTTTTAACATCTAGAATAAAAATTGCAATCCCACTATTCCCCTAATATCGATTCTAAGAATAAAAACTATATTGTATCTCCAAGTGTGATTACACATTGGTTGAATATCATTTCGGCAATATTCAACAAATCTTATTAATTAATATTGGGCTAATATTGGTTCAATAATATTTATCGATATCGTTAAAACAATATTGTCTTTGTATTGTTTCCTACATCTAGATTGAGATGAAATTTGAATATTGACCGAATATTCAATGAAACATATTGAAATTATATCATGATCAAACTTGGATAAAAATCCGCTAGGTGGCTCTACATATAGAACGTCTTCTAAAACCTACGAAAGTATATTAAATACTTCCCTTGAATTGTTTTCAAGACAGCTCACTCAGTAGTTCTGGCGATCAAAAGGCAGACTCTGGCGTCACCTTCATCAACTAAAGGACATTTGATAATTTACCAACGTATATTGACATCCACCAATATATTCAAATGATATTGTACCAATATCGATAAATATTGTACCAATATCGGTAAATATTGTACCGATATCGATAAATATTTTGAGGCCATTATTGCTTCAAGAATATTCCACCAAAACTATTTCTGAAATATTCAAACAATATTTGACCAATATCGCAAAATGTTCACATTTTACTTCTCGACAATATAACTTTTGAATATTGTGCCAATATTGTCAGAATATTGTATCAGCGAAATTGTACCAATATCGCCGAACATTTTGAGGCCAATATTAGTTCAAGAATATTTCGCCAATATTATTCAAGTAATATTGGACCAATATCGCCGAATGTTCACATTTTTTTTCTCGCCAATATTGCATTTCAAATATTTTGCCAATATGTTCACAATATTGTATCAATATGTTACCAATATAGGTGTGCTACTTGGGATCAAGAATTGTTTACTGTGATAGTGTTCTAATGACACTATATATCAGTCCCTCATGAGAGAAAGTTTCATTTGCTACTGGGATACTCAAAAATAAAAAAATGGAAAGTTGTTTTGACATATAATTCAACTTTCAGGAATTTCAATATCTGGCTGGATTTGCTTCTGGTTCGTTCATGATAATGAGATATGCAAAAATTTTTTATAGGGCTAGTCAGAAAGTTGATCGCCCCTGTATCCCATGTTTAATAAAATTGTATGAACTTTGTACTGCATTTTAGTAGGTGACATTAAGTCATTTTGAAATATATATATATATATATATATATATATATATATATATATATATATATAGTTTATATATGATATACAGGACTATTCAAATGATATGTATGGAAGAAAATCGGAGAATCTATTTTTTTTTTTTGGAAATCTCCCTGTAATTTAATATTTCCCCTTTGAATTTCTGTGATACTTTCATATTACCTTCACTTTGAGTTTGTTGGTTGGATGTAGAATCTTATCAACTTGCTATGATCAGTTTTTTTTTTATACCGACAATATGATGTCAGCAAGCCTATCATTATTTTCTTCATTCACGGGTGTCCCATGAAGATCACTTCAAACTGAAGAGTAATGTAGATCGAATGGTGCCCTACCTGCTATGTTAAAATCCCCTGTATGAAAGTCGCACCGTTTTCGAGACATTGGATTTTTATGAAAATTATGAATTTTTGTCCCTCTTAGTAGTTTTCTTATGCTGTTGGTACAATTTCATACTTTTCTGATTCATTTACTGGGTTAAATGTTGTTGAATAATTATTTTAACTTCAACGTTACGGAAATACTTGGAACATTTCAGAGGGGGGCTGTGAGAAATGTTTTTATCAGATGTTTAGAGAGTAGATTTTTTTTATGAAGTTTAGCCCATCGTAGTGAAAACAAAATGTACTGGGCTACTGCTGCACACTACATCAATAAATTGCCCATTTTATGGTGATTTCAATATGGTATAATACAAGAGATTTGTAATCGTAAAAAAAAGATAATGGACATTTAAAGTCAATAACCAAATTCTTGAAAAATACAATTTCGATACACCATGTTGCTGATATAAAGGAATATTATCAGATAACTGGAGCTCTAATAAATGAATTCTATCTCACAATAACAATGCCTGCATGGTACATCACAAACAGCGCAGGAAATATTAGATCAATTAGAAGAAGTTAATATTATGCAAACAAAAGTTCAAGCTAAAAACCTACATTTAAGGTTCAGATTCACATTATTTGAAACAGCTGACATGAATTTATCATGTTAACATGGCAAAAAGTTATATTCACGACAAACTTCCAAGAGAGGAAATAATTTTCTTCAATTCGATGAACATTTTACCCCAAGAGCTCCGATACATTTCCTTTCCGTTATTTCTTTGTTATTGCTGTATTCAATATTTTAATAAAAGTTTTTTTTTTATTTAGTTCCAAATACTGATTTGTTTCAACTCCTGTAGTTGAATAGGAACACAATTTTCCTCAGTTTTCAATATTTTTCTACTTCATATATCATGTGATCTATGAGCAGAAAAATGTGTGAACCCAGGGCAATGCATAAATGTATCGATGTTTCTCTAAAAACCGAGGATATCTGATTCGATCAATTTTTCATTAGATTTTAACTCTCAGTTTCAGATAATCAATAGAAAACAATTTGTTGGAGTTGACAGATGACAATTATAATTTACTTGATTCGGTGTTTCCAACATTCAAAAAAACAAATTTATTGTCAACCGACAGCGAAAAAACGATCACCAATATCCTGTGGAATATTGTCAATAGATGCGACAATTCTCATTTTCCGATTTTTCAGACTCAATCCAATACCGCTGCGTTATGGCGACATTCAAAATTCAAGGCCTCCCTGTTATGTTATCTGGGGAAGTATAACCGTGAATCGAAAAATTTGGGATGCAATCTCATATATCGAGGTGGCCGGTCGCTCGTGCATCGACGGACGTATGTTCGATGTGTCGGCCGTTGAAGCTTCCGCTAGCATCTGATCCGATATATGACAGCATTTTTCTGATGTGCTGGTATCAATAGGCGACAGCATTCCTTGTTGTAAAGCAAGTGTGATGTGATTTGCCTGGATGCCAAACCCGACGTCTGTGCTTGCTTGAAGTGTGCACAGACCACCCGAGGTGGTGATGTAGGATTTTCGGATTTTTCTGCAGCTGAAAAGAGCCACCACCAAAAATAACCATTAAGTCGCTCTGGAGCGCCACGGCAAGTTATAATACTAGCCGTCCTCTACATAACTATGCCTCATCGAGTGTACCCAAGGGAGTTTTATTTATTATATGAAGAAGCATCATTTTGCTAGTTTTTACGTCAACTTACTCTTCATGCGTCCATTTCACGACTCCGAAATAGTAGATATAGTAAGATCGGAACGGTAAGCATTTTTTTTCCAGCAAGTTTGCTTTTCCCTGACAAATCTGATTTGTCGTAGTATATTATTATTATTATTACAGAAATACATACTCTGATCAACAAGTTGAAAAACGTGAAAAATAGATAAGAGCTCCTAAAAATATGAGCGATAGCAACCAATCTTTGAAATTTCGGCAGTTATATACCCTCTGTACTAGTATGACAATCCTGAAATATATCTTAAGTATTATGAACTTTTTTCAACATTCCAGATCCAAGGTACCCATCACTTGTAATTTTTTCGGCTGTGAAGAATGGTAAAAAAATCTTTGCCACATCCAACAATCCACAGCAAATACTATGCCTCAATGGAATAAGAACATTCAGTATGATGTGGATTATCTCCCATCATGAGTTTTTGATTTTCACCACTGGTCCTATTGGGAATTACTATGATGTTGTCCAGGTTTGTATCCAAAACCAATATTACCGAAAAATGAAAAAAAATTGCTTTCCTGATGAGTTTTTGAATGGAAATTATTGAACGATTAATTACTGGCTGATTGGTTCACTTATTTACGCTTGTATGACTCGTAAGGATTTCGCGGATTAGTTACGAAAACCTGGATTGGATTATTGTTTATTATGCACCGCAAGGAAAATCTGATTTAAGCTTCAGATTATCTGATCCGTCAAGGAAAGCGTGGTTTAGCGAACGACGTCTATTTTTTTAAACCGATTCTTTGATTGTTAGAATTTCTTTGCAATTGTGTAATCATTTCTGGTTGAAATAGAGGACGAAATTTTCATTGATAATGACCTAGATATCCTCCATGTCATCAACTTTGGTTTTTCTCTTAGAAGATTTCTACTTACAAAACCTTCAGTTCTCAGCTTCCTTGATAACATGGAAGAAGAAATTGTATTCCAAAATTATTTGTCCTTTACCCTACCTACCTAGTACCTGTTGCTTATGTTCAGCATGTTTCCTCCTCAATTCATTTTTATTTTTTCGTAGAGCCTTTCCAATTTCTTTACGGCATATTTTCAGTGCTGTTGAATTCTTTCCTAACTCGTTTCCAAGCTTGAGATTTATCATCATTGGAAACTTTGTTTGTCTTTGTGTCTTCGATGATATTAGCGAGTTCTGAGAGTATTCTCATGGAAAAATTGTAGATTATTTTGTGTTTTCACAATTCTTAACTGAGGATTATGACGTTTCATCATCTCCAACTGCCAAAAATCTTACGATGCCAACGTTGTCGGATTTTCAATACGGATTACTTAATCTGCTGACGGTGAATAGCTACGGGCCAAAGATTACAAAAACGGGATTGGGGAACTAGAATTAGAATTGAGAAACGGTGCATTCAGGTGTTGTGATTCATTATTTCATTGAGTGGTGAACTGATTGATTGACTCATAGTCGAAATATACTCCAAGGTCAGAAGTTTTTCAACTTATCGACGAAGCTTTCGAGTATAAATAAAAATGTAAATTGAAAAAATTATGTATTATAGACTATATTGGTGATAGTATCCCAGATCTGAACATTAGTGCAGACGAAAGAGAGTAACCACCGCCATATGCGCTACGGGGCATATGATTGGAAATTGCAACTTTCTTGGTTTATTTGTATCGTAATTTCAATTTTCTTGGTTTATTTGTATCGTAATATCACATTTTTTTCAGTTCTATTATTCCCCGAAAACTATGTTCTTAAACCAGACACCTGTTTCGGTAGATAGTTTTCTGACCCTGGCAGGTATTTTAACGGCATACACTTTGATGAAGAGAAAAAATATAAATCTAATTGAAACATACGTCCATAGGTATTTCAGGTGAGTATCAAATAGTCCAACGACTTTATGAGTGTGAATTATTCTTGTACTATTATAACGAACATAAGTCAATCAATAGATAATTTTTCCGTAACAAAAATACTAGTAGAAACCGACTGTGCCATCACATGAAAGACAATCCGTAGTTATATTCTGTTATGTTTTCGACTCGCAACTGTCGTTTAATAATTTGATATAAATATTTAAATACGAAAAACGTCTTTTTATTGATTTGCTTATAACATTAAAAATAATTCAGCAATTTGGTTATTCAACGGGGAAAAATTGTAGATAATTGAAATAGAAAATGAGACTGTTCACGCCCCGATCGGATCATCAGTGATGGAGAAAAACGGGAAAACTGGAAAATTTTGTGATTTTTTTTTTAGATTCATAACTCCGCCAATTTTCAAGTTGTAGGGTTGGCCCTTCTCATGAAAGTGTTGAATCATGAGTACTTTATGTGTGCACAAAACAGCCGCGTCAGACTATTAGTTTTATAGCACAATTGCATTTTGAATTTGTTTTTGCACTATCTTGCTGCGTGCTTGGATGCTCTGGTGATAGTACGATTTCAATTTCTTAAACATATTTTGAAAGTAACACAAAAATAACACAAAACGTATATTCTCATTTTGCGCTACAATGCTGCGAAATCGGTGAGAAATGCTTGCAATCATGACTGAAAACGGCCGACCCCGCGTTCGCGGTCGAGTAGTAGGAGAGGCTGGGAGTAGAGGGGAAGGGTATTGTTACGCAAACCGTTCATTAGAAGAATTCCCCTCATCTCCTGGTATTTCTCACTACTCGAATGCTTACGCGGGCTCGGACGTTTTCAGTCAACTTCATAGAAATTTAATAAATACTAGAACGCCAAACACGCTGTCCGAGATTAAGTAAAATGACCCCTCATAAGGGTTTTTCGGAAACTTACTCAGGGTTACTAACTCGATCCAAAAAATTAACCCAAGTTAGTGATCGGCGGATGCAACTCTAAGGTTAGGGTTTAGGGACCTCATCAATCCAAGTAGGTTTCCGTCCGAAAAACCCTATAGGGAATCATGATCAACATTTGCACTTGCGCATTATTGCTTTTTTTGGTCACGTCGTTGCCAAGTTTAGTAGTGATACAACCCCAGTACGAAAACACGCATGCGCAGTAGTGACTTCTCAGCGTCGCTGGGTTCACCGCGTGACGTTGGGTGTTGCCGGATTTAAAATTAAGGAGTAGAGTTACGGAGGGTGGGACGTTGCCGGTTTTTAAATTTAATTATGGAAGAAAAAAGATATACAGGGTGTACCATCATAGTATTTAAGAGAAAAAAACATGGCTGCTGCCATACAGGGTGTACCAACTTGGCATTTAAGAGAAAAAAACATGGCAGCTGTCAAATTTGGTATACCGGGTGAACCAACACAACATTTAAGAGAAATAACATGGTTGCCTGTCAAATAACATGAGACAGAGAAAAAAACATGGCAGCTGTCAAATTTGGTATACAGGATGTCTCAAAATACATCGATTAAGAGAAAAACAAACATGGCCGATGCCATACAGGGTGTACCATCATAGTATTTAAGAGAAAAAAACATGGCTGCTGCCATACAGGGTGTACCAACGTGCCAGTTGAGGCAAAAAATATATACAGGGTGTCTCATAAACGAGCATCGTGACGGGGTCCGTCATTTTCAAAGTGTGATACCAATTCGTTTTCAAGGAATACATCAGAGCCATCTGTCGTTCAATATATACATTAATGATATTTTGGATCTGTACGAATCATCAAAAAATAAGCACTTCCGGTTTCAAAAAATTAAGATAGAAGAAAAGTAATAGTAAATTCGGATACCCACATAAAGAAGAGTCAAAATCTGCAATAAAATGGCTACTTCCGGTCCAAACCGGAAATTGCACTTCCGGTCGTCCGATTTTGATGATTTTGGTATCAATAGATTCGTTTGGATGTCAAGAAACATTTTTAAGCATTTTCCGAAGTCAAAAGGGCATAGGAGGCTATCTTCGTTATTAGTAAAGTTACAGAAACGTGCAGGTACTCTAAGAAGACAACTTTCATGGGAGATCAAGAAAATAATAGAATTTGCGTACGTCAACTGCCATAAGGGCCGTAAACCGCACATATTAATGCGTTATGTACTTATTGCTTAAATCTTAGAAGCTGATTGGTAAGTTTAGTATAATGGGTGTACCAACTCGACATTTAAGAGAAAAAATATGGCAGCTCTCAAATTTGGTATACCGGATGTCTCAAAATACATCGATTAAGAGAAAAAAACATGGCAGCTGTCAAATTTGGTATACCGGGTGTCTCAAAATACATCGATTAAGAGAAAAAAAAACATGGCTGATGCCATACAGGGTGTACCATCATAGTATTTAAGAGGAAAAAACATGTCTGCTGCCATACAGGGTGTACCAACTTGGCATTTAAGAGAAAAAAACATGGCGGCTGTCAAATTTGGTATACCGGGTGAACCAACTAGGCATTTTAGAGAAAAAAACATGGCTGCTTCCATACAGGGTGTACCATCATAGTATTTAAGGGAAAAAAACATGGCAGCTGTCAAATTTGGTATACCGGATGTTCCAAAATACATCGATTAAGAGAAAAAACATGGCGGCTGTCAAATGACATGAGACAGAGAAAAAAAACATGACAGCTGTCAAATTTGGTATACAGGATGTCTCAAAATACATCGATTAAGAGAAAAAAAAACATGGTGGCTGGTTGTCAACGTATATACCGGGTGTCCCACAACGTTTGAGAGAAAAAACATGGTGAATCATTAAGAGAAAAAACATGGCTGCATGAGTGATGGAAGAACGCTTCAATGGGCATATGGAGATTCGAAAAAACTACTTGCCCATGCAGAGATTGAATTACATCCGACATCTAAATGTGTAATAAGAGGACGTTTGGACCGTTCATTTGGGAAAAAAAAACATAGCGGAGTCTGATTGGTCAAAGCTCATTATAGTTGTACAGGGACGTCTCACAAATTTTTCCATTTGGGTGGAAAATATATATACAGGGTGATTCAAAATCCTCAGTCTTAAATGTTAAATAGGAAAATGGATCGACGAAAAACTTACCATTGCGGAAAAACATATACCGAGTGTTTCGAAAAAATATCACTGGAAATAGAAAAAGATGCGTAGTCGTTTAGAGTGAAAAAAAAACATGCCCACCATTTGACGTCATCATAAAGGAATTATTTTTGAAAAGTATGTTAGTGCCATTGGGTAGTTGAAGTAATCACCAATAGAATGGTATCTGAAGAGTACAGACAGAAGGTTGAGGATTCTTTCGTTCCAAAAAACAACTAAAATAACAAACGCTGAAATGTTTAAAAAATTTGACGAATTCCGCGGTTTTCACGTTCCAAAAAATGATTAAAATTAGAAGCGTTAAAACACGTAAAAAATGCAACGAAAACATGTGTTTTCATGTTCGAAAATACATATAAAATTTCGAACGCCGAATTACATAAAATATGTAACGAAAACATGCGTTTTCGTGTTCCAAAAAATGATTAAAATTACAAGCTTTAAAAATTTACTTTTACATGTATTTTTTATGGAGATTTGACATTTCGAAATCATACAAAATTATCGTTTTCGCGTTCAAAAAAACGAGTAAAATTAGAAGCGTTAAAGCACGTAAAAAATGCAATGAAAATAGAAGTTTACGCGTCCCAAAAAGTGATTAAAATTACAAGCGATAAAAATTTACTTTTACATGTATTTCTTATGGAGATTTGACATTTCAAAATCGTTCAAAATTATTGTTTTCGCGTCCCAAAAAACAAGTAAAATTAGAAGCGTTAAAACACGTAAAAAATGTAACAAAAATAGACGTTTTCGCGTCCCAAAAAACGAGTAAAATTATAAGCGTTAAAACAAGTAAAAAATCCTATCAAAAAGTACCAGTTATCACACTTATATAGTAAATTTTACTCAATTGCACTTAGCTTTAAGTATTTTGGTGGTTATGAGGCTTCAACTATTCGCACTCAGTTCTGGACGTTTTGTAGTTATTATTAAAAATTACTATTTAGTTATCAGTTTGTATAGTAAATTTTCATAAAGTGAGGTTAGATAGATAAATCTAAAAAAAGGATGTTAGGTGTGGGATTCGAACCCACGCTCCCTTTGGGAATCGCAGCTTAACGCCACAACGCCTTAGACCGCTCGGCCAACCTAACTTATAAGTATACATAATAAGATGTTGGTATTGTAGGATAGGGTAAAAAATTCAAACATCTTGAATACAAAATTAATTAAGCATTTTTATTTCGGTAACATATCACATACAAGGTGAGATGCCATCATTGTTGCTGAATGTGGGAACCATCCAAAACGTATTATCATAATCCTACAAGTTCACAACTCGTGTAAGTAGGCCCAACTGGTGAAATTTGGCAGTAAGATAGTCACGTTTTTGAAGTGGGAAAAATCGACCATTTTTCTTCAATAGTTGATGTGTTGAGTGATCTTTGTATCAAGGTTTTTTGTATACAAATTGATGAGAACGTCAATACACACAAAAAAAATGCGACCAAAATAGAAGTTCCTCACGCTCCAAAAAAAAAGAGTAAATTTAAAAAGCGTTTGAACTCGCAAAAATGTGAACAGAACATACGTTTTACGCGTTTCAAAAAAGATAAAAAATACGAACGACAATTCACGCAAAAATACGTACAAAAATAGCCGTTTTCGCATTAATTATTATGACGAAAATCAAGGCAAACAATATACACGTTTACATGTATTTCTTATGTAGATTTGACATTTCTAAATTGTTCAAAATGGACGTTTTCACACGCTACAAATAAGATAAACGTCAATTCACTCAAATAATATGACCAAAATATACGTTTATTACGTTCAAAATTGAAATTTTCAAAGCACAATTCACGCAAAAATGAGTATCACTACATGTTGAGCTTACGTCGTGGACGTAAAAAAGGTAAGACCTTCGGTCGGTAGAGATTATTTCTATTGAACAATCCATAAAAAAGCATGAGTTTTCGTGATTTCGTGTATGGTGATAGTGGCCACAGAGCGGATCTTAGAGGCACAAAACAAAACTCGATTATTACAACCGACGTACTTTCCGTTGAGTTATTATCGCATTTCCTGTGAGCGAAAACCCAGAAATGAACATGTTATTCATAGTTATTTTGTGACCAGCACCGGCATCATTTTAAGTATGTGTAGTTTGTAATTCAATATAATATGGATTATGTTTGAAAGTACAGATGATTTTGAGGTAAGTGGGTTTCAGTTAATCATGTAGCAACGTAGTCTAAAGATGACAATAATTGATCATTCAGTCGAGAAAACATAATTTCAGCAAATATCGTGTTTTATTATTGGAGTTATCACCATTGTGTGGTTTAGGGCGATAGGCGTTTATATTTCATATCTTGAATTTATCCAGGAAATTATGAGTATTATTATTCATTTTACTTCAGTTAGCATCTACAAACATTTATTTCGTGTTGTCGATTCTCACAATGTTTATTTTGAATAAAGTCCGTTTTGGATACATAAGTCCATTATGATTTTTTTTGAGATAGTCAGTTTTATTAAATATATGGGGTTTTTACAAATTATTAGAGTCTAATTTCAAAATAAGATAACATTTTCGCCATATGTGTTTAATTATCTGAAATGTGATTGAGTGAAATTTTCATAAAAGTTTTAGCTGTGAGGCATGGTGACGTCATTATTGGTTAATTGATTATTTTATCTACAATAATTTTTTATATAAATATATATTCATAAATGGGAATCACTCTCAAAAGTACAGCTTTCAAATCAGATAATAAACCTTTATCTGGACATGATACAATATTCGTATGAAAAAATCAAATTCGATGATTTGGATCAAACGAAAACAGCACAAAATATCATGAAAATAGTGGTAATAATTATAAAAGAAATCAGATGACGTCATATAAAGTATGGACGACTGTACATAAATTATGTTTGCGGCAGATTTCAAGCTTGACGCGTCAGAAGAAATGAAATGAAACGGGATGAATCAACGAAATTATGAAAATAATAATAGTAATAAATATAGAGGTCAGCGCATTGAAATATACTTATGGAAGGGATCAAATTCAACGATTTGGATGAAACGATGAAACGACACAAAAAATCAAGAAAATAATGATGATAATAATAAAAAATGTAGAAGACATCATATTATACAGTATAGAAGGGTGTTAATAAATTATGCTTGCGGCAGATTTCAAGCTCAACGCGTCAGAAGTAACGAAATGAAACGGGATGAATCAAAGAAATTATGAAAATAATAATAATAATAGTAATAAATGTAGAGGTTGAAATAAATATGGAAGGTATCAAATTCGATGATTTGAATGAAACGAAACGACACAAAAAGTTATGAAAATAATGACAATGATAATAAAAATGCGGTCGACGTCATATGCCGTAGGCCGGACGCCTACGGTATATGACGGGTATCAAGCTTGACGCGTTGGAAGGAACAAAACGATAAGAAATGAAAGGAAGCAAAAATTAATTATTGAAATCATAAAAATAATTGTGATTATGAGAAATAGAGAAAGCGCATAAATTACGCGTTCGACAGGTTTAGAGATCAATGCATTGAACGAAACGTCGCGTCGTGAAAATAATAATAATACTACGAAATATAGAGAACAACAACTAATAACCTATGTGTCTGACTTGACCTGTTGAATAAAACGAATCGCAATGAAACGAAAAGGTAACGTGAAAAATAAAATGCCAACGAGGTTCAAAATGAAAAATTGAGGTGAAATAAAGTCATGGAATGATGGGAAAAGATGCATTCAAGGAACAGTTTCATGGACATTTCGTAATCACAGTGTTTCTCGAGAGACAATAACATATAAAAAACAAATGAGACACCAAAGTTGATATTCATTAGATTTGGTTTCAATTAAATAAGTCTCATGCAGTGTGTTAGCAAGAGAGTTTGTGAGAAATGAATCATAGAGGAGAGAAATTTCAGTAAGCAAGTTTGTTAGAAAGATACCCATCAAAGTCGTTTAATATCCACCAGTTTTCCACTTTGTAAATTCGATAGCTTCGGGGTTTTTTCGAACGTGTTGCAAGAGTATATAATCCTCGTTCCTATATGAAAATGGTGTTTGGTTGCCTATGAGATGATATCTCTAGAGGGACCAAAAAAATCAGCCCTCTATAAAATACATCAATTCCGTTGCCATTCTTTATTCACATTATTTCCAATGACATCTTGGGCATTTTTCTATAAATTCCATTTAAGTTCTTGTGGAATTCCTCTGAACGTTTTTGATCTGATTTGAGTATTCCTCAAGGAACCATTACATAATCAGACACCAAATTTAACGTGCGGGTGGAAGGATTCATCAGATTGGTATTCAATTCAACTCAATTCAATTCAGGTGTTGTGTTATGTTCCAATTAAGTAAGCTGGTTTGTGGGCGAGATTTCACTGACAAAGACATCAACTTTGACACAAGATTAGGAGATTCATCAGATTGGTTTTCATCAAACGAAAGGTTCGTGCAGTTTGGTACTATAAAAGTATGTGAGAAATACATCACCAACGAAAGGAATTACTTTAAATGTTAAATATTTTCAAGTGAATCGTATGTTATTGCTTCCCAGTGGAAATGAGCCGAAAGACTTGAGGTAATATCGAGAGGAATATTTTCGACTGAACTATGTATCGATTCAGTTGTAAAGTTTCACCAAAATGAAATATATATTCAGATCATTTTTGTTGAAATTGCTTATAGCCAAAGCACCATTTACAAACTCACCAAACTCACTCAAATAAATAGTTCCAGATGATTTTTGATGACAAATATCTTGGCTGAAAACACTACTACGCATGCCCCGTGTGAATACATATTTTCCTTCGAATTGACAAAAAAATTAAACAATAGTGATCATCGAAAAGGAGTTCAGAATTGGTTTTCTCTTCAAAATTATCTATTGTCAAAAAGTCCACTGCTGGAATAGCTGAAGAGGTAATTCCTTCTATCGAAAAACGGAGTTATACAGCGAATTGGAGTTTTAATAATATTCCTCCAAAAACACTCGAAGACATAGCCTGTGCGGGTGGAAAATGGTTGTTATTATTATTATTTGCCAGGGCGCACCAAGTCGACTTATTCACTTTACAGCTGTAGGAAAACTCGGATAACTTATCCCGCCACCATTACAAAAACGAACATGTGAATTACAAGAACAAAATCAAAAATATCAAAATATCAATGAGGATTTGAGAATTCAAGCTAAAAGAACCATGTAACAATTTGTTATTCAAGGATTAGCACAACGAAAATTAGGTAGTTCAGACAAAATATACATGAAGTTGATAGTAGAATAGTTCCAGAATCGTCAAATCAACCAAAAAAAGACTTGTTATGAATATGTGCCAAACCGAAATAACTCTTTGAAGGAAATGCGGGATCACATCATACAACAATATCAAGAAATTCCTTGGGGGAAGAAAGATGCATGACAAAACAATACGGATAGTTGAAATGTGCTAAAAATTTTTCTTTCAAATACACCACTCCGATAATGAGTCTTCGGAACAAAATTCAAGAGTTGCATTATCACCGATGTTACGGCTTTAAGTCTGTCAACCGTACAAAGACAGAAATCGAATGTTTGAGTGAAGAAGACTAACGTAAAAAATATTGGAATAATTGTGAATATTTCTTTCAAGTGTCGAAATTTGAAAGTAATCTCGAGATTTCACGGCTGGGAAGATTATTCTGTTTCAACTCAACAAGCATTGTGGTATATGTTTCAGTGGAGTGAGTTGGTGCATGAGCAAGATTTCATCGACGAAGGCACCAAATTTGATGTGTGTTAGTAGACAAATTTGTGAGAAATATATCACCGACGAGAGAATCTTCTTCAATAAGTATCAAGATGACTTGAAATATTTCCAAGTGACTTGTAAGATTTGTCCGTAGGTAGATTTCATGGGCGGAAAGACAATTCGCTTTCAATTCAACATTGTGTTATGGTTGAAATGTACATATCAAAGTCGGAAGTGAGCTTCTGTTGGTGCGCACGCACACCAACAGAATCTCCTGGCGGCTGTCAAATTCGGTATACCGGGTGAACGAACGCAACATTTAAGAGAAAAAAACATGGCTGCCTGTCAAATGTCATGAGACATAGAAAAAACAGCTTTTGCTGCTGCTTGTCTCCGTGAAGAATTATACCCCCAATGAAACGTTTTTTCATTGCCTCATTTTCCACCAGACAAGCAGCAGCAAAAGCTGTGTTTTTTCTATGTCTCATGACATTTGACAGGCAGCCATGTTTTTTTCTCTTAAATGTTGCGTTCGTTCACCCGGTATACCGAATTTGACAGCCGCCAGGAGATTCTGTTGGTGTGCGTGCGTACCAACAGAAGCTCACTTCCGACTTTGATATGTACATTTCAACCATAACACAATGTTGAATTGAAAGCGAATTGTCTTTCCGCCCATGAAATCTACCTACGGACAAATCTTACAAGTCACTTGGAAATATTTCAAGTCATCTTGATACTTATTGAAGAAGATTCTCTCGTCGGTGATATATTTCTCACAAATTTGTCTACTAACACACATCAAATTTGGTGCCTTCGTCGATGAAATCTTGCTCATTTACCAACTCACTCCATATACCACAATGCTTGTTGAGTTGAAACAGAATAATCTTCCCAGCCGTGAAATCTCGAGATTACTTTCAAATTTCGACACTTGAAAGAAATATTCACAATTATTCCAATATTTTTTACGTTAGTCTTCTTCACTCAAACATTCGATTTCTGTCTTTGTACGGTTGACAGACTTAAAGCCGTAACATCGGTGATAATGCAACTCTTGAATTTTGTTCCGAAGACACATTATCGGAGTGGTGTATTTGAAAGAAATTTTTTTAGCACATTTCAACTATCCGTATTGTTTTGTCATGCATCTTTCTTTCCCCAAGGAATTTCTTGATATTGTTGAATGATGTGATCCCGCATTTCCTTCAAAGAGTTATTTCGGTTTGGCACATATTCATAACAAGTCTTTTTTTGGTTGATTTGACGATTCTGGAACTATTCTACTATCAACTTCATGTATATTTCGTCTGAACTACCTAATTTTCGTTGTGCTAATCCTTGAATAACAAATTGTTACATGGTTCTTTTAGCTTGAATTCTCAAATCCTCATTGATATTTTGATATTTTTGATTTTGTTCTTGTAATTCACATGTTCGTTTTTGTAATGGTGGCGGGATAAGTTATCCGAGTTTTCCTACAGCTGTAAAGTGAATAAGTCGACTTGGTGCGCCCTGGCAAATAATAATAATTACAACCATTTTCCACCCGCACAGGTTATGTCTTCGAGTGTTTTTGGAGGAATATTATTAAAACTCCAATTCGCTGTATAACTCCGTTTTTTCGATAAAAGGAATTACCTCTTCAGCTATTCAAGCAGTGGACTTTTTGACAATAGATAATTTTGAAGAGAAAACCAATTCTGAACTCCTTTTCGATGATCACTATTGTTTAATTTTTTTGTCAATTCGAAGGAAAATATGTATTCACACGGGGCATGCGTAGTAGTGTTTTCAGCCAAGATATTTGTCATCAAAAATCATCTGGAACTACTCATTTGAGTGAGTTTGGTGAGTTTGTAAATGGTGCTTTGGCTATAAGCAATTTCAACAAAAATGATCTGAATATATTTTTCATTTTGGTGAAACTTTACAACTGAATCGATACATAGTTCAGTCGAAAATATTCCTCTCGATATTACCTCAAGTCTTTCGGCTCATTTCCACTGGGAAGCAATAACATACGATTCACTTGAAAATATTTAACATTTAAAGTAATTCCTTTCGTTGGTGATGTATTCCTCACATACTTTTATAGTATCAAACTGCACGAACCTTTCGTTTGATGAAAACCAATCTGATGAATCTCCTAATCTTGTGTCAAAGTTGATGTCTTTTTTGTCAGTGAAATCTCGCCCACAAACCAGCTCACTTAATTGGAACATAACACAACACCTGAATTGAATTGAGTTGAATTGAATACCAATCTGATGAATCCTTCCACCCGCACGTTAAATTTGGTGTCTGATTATGTAATGGTTCCTTGAGGAATACTCAAATCAGATCAAAAACGTTCAGAGGAATTCCACAAGAACTTAAATGGAATTTATAGAAAAATGCCCAAGATGTCATTGGAAATAATGTGAATAAAGAATGGCAACGGAATTGATGTATTTTATAGAGGGCTGATTTTTTTGGTCCCTCTAGAGATATCATCTCATAGGCAACCAAACACCATTTTCATATAGGAACGAGGATTATATACTCTTGCAACACGTTCGAAAAAACCCCGAAGCTATCGAATTTACAAAGTGGAAAACTGGTGGATATTAAACGACTTTGATGGGTATCTTTCTAACAAACTTGCTTACTGAAATTTCTCTCCTCTATGATTCATTTCTCACAAACTCTCTTGCTAACACACTGCATGAGACTTATTTAATTGACACCAAATCTAATGAATATCAACTTTGGTGTCTCATTTGTTTTTTATATGTTATTGTCTCTCGAGAAACACTGTGATTACGAAATGTCCATGAAACTGTTCCTTGAATGCATCTTTTCCCATCATTCCATGACTTTATTTCATCTCAATTTTTCATTTTGAACCTCGTTGGCATTTTATTTTTCACGTTACCTTTTCGTTTCATTGCGATTCGTTTTATTCAACAGGTCAAGTCAGACACATAGGTTATTAGTTGTTGTTCTCTATATTTCGTAGTATTATTATTATTTTCACGACGCGACGTTTCGTTCAATGCATTGATCTCTAAACCTGTCGAACGCGTAATTTATGCGCTTTCTCTATTTCTCATAATCACAATTATTTTTATGATTTCAATAATTCATTTTTGCTTCCTTTCATTTCTTATCGTTTTGTTCCTTCCAACGCGTCAAGCTTGATACCCGTCATATACCGTAGGCGTCCGGCCTACGGTATATGACGTCGACCGCATTTTTATTATCATTGTCATTATTTTCATAACTCTTTGTGTCGTTTCGTTTCATTCAAATCATCGAATTTGATACCTTCCATATTTATTTCAACCTCTACATTTATTACTATTATTATTATTATTTTCATAATTTCTTTGATTCATCCCGTTTCATTTCGTTACTTCTGACGCGTTGAGCTTGAAATCTGCCGCAAGCATAATTTATTAACAGCCTTCTATACTGTATAATATGATGTCTTCTACATTTTTTATTATTATCATCATTATTTTCTTGATTTTTTGTGTCGTTTCATCGTTTCATCCAAATCGTTGAATTTGATCCCTTCCATAAGTATATTTCAATGCGCTGACCTCTATATTTATTACTATTATTATTTTCATATTTTCATCGATTCATCCCGTTTCATTTCATTTCTTCTGACGCGTCAAGCTTGAAATCTGCCGCAAACATAATTTATGTACAGTCGTCCATACTTTATATGACGTCATCTAATTTCTTTTATAATTATTACCACTATTTTCATGATATTTTGTGTTGTTTTCGTTTGATCCAAATCATCGAATTTGATTTTTTTATACGAATATTGTATCATGTCCCGATAAAGGTTTATTATCTGATTTGAAAGCTGTACTTTTGAGAGTGATTCCCATTTATGAATATATATTTATATAAAAAATTACTGTAGATAAAATAATCAATTAACCAATAATGACGTCACCATGCCTTACAGCTAAAACTTTTATGAAAATTTCACTCAATCACATTTCAGATAATTAAACACATATGGCGAAAATGTTATCTTATTTTGAAATTAGACTCTAATAATTTGTAAAAACCCCATATATTTAATAAAACTGACTATATCAAAAAAAATCATAATGGACTTATGTATCCAAAACGGACTTTATTCAAATGAACATTGTGAAAATCGACAACACGAAATAAATGTTTGTAGATGCTAACTGAAGTAAAATGAATAATAATACTCATAATTTCCTGGATAAATTCAAGATATGAAATATAAACGCCTATCGCCCTAAACCACACAATGGTGATAACTCCAATAATAAAACACGATATTTGCTGAAATTATGTTTTCTCTACTGAATGATCAATTATTGTCATCTTTAGACTACGTTGCTACATGATTAACTGAAACCCACTTACCTCAAAATCATCTGTACTTTCAAACATAATCCATATTATATTGAATTACAAACTACACATACTTAAAATGATGCCGGTACTGGTCACAAAATAACTATGAATAACATGTTCATTTCTGGGTTTTCGCTCACAGGAAATGCGATAATAACTCAACGGAAAGTACGTCGGTTGTAATAATCGAGTTTTGTTTTGTGCCTCTAAGATCCGCTCTGTGGCCACTATCACCATACACGAAATCACGAAAACTCATGCTTTTTTATGGATTGTTCAATAGAAATAATCTCTACCGACCGAAGGTCTTACCTTTTTTACGTCCACGACGTAAGCTCAACATGTAGTGATACTCATTTTTGCGTGAATTGTGCTTTTAAAATTTTAATTTTGAACGTAATAAACGTATATTTTGGTCATATTATTTGAGTGAATTGACGTTTATCTTATTTGTAGCGTGTAAAAACGTCCATTTTAAACAATTTAGAAATGTCAAATCTACATAAGAAATACATGTAAACGTGTATATTGTTTGCCTTAATTTTCGTCATAATAATTAATGCGAAAACGGCTATTTTTGTACGTATTTTTGCGTGAATTGTCGTTCGTATTTTTTATCTTTTTTGAAACGCGTAAAACGTATGTTCTGTTCACATTTTTGCGAGTTCAAACGCTTTTTAAATTTACTCTTTTTTTTTTGGAGCGTGAGGAACTTCTATTTTGGTCGCATTTTTTTTGTGTGTATTGACGTTCTCATCAATTTGTATACAAAAAACCTTGATACAAAGATCACTCAACACATCAACTATTGAAGAAAAATGGTCGATTTTTCCCACTTCAAAAACGTGACTATCTTACTGCCAAATTTCACCAGTTGGGCCTACTTACACGAGTTGTGAACTTGTAGGATTATGATAATACGTTTTGGATGGTTCCCACATTCAGCAACAATGATGGCATCTCACCTTGTATGTGATATGTTACCGAAATAAAAATGCTTAATTAATTTTGTATTCAAGATGTTTGAATTTTTTACCCTATCCTACAATACCAACATCTTATTATGTATACTTATAAGTTAGGTTGGCCGAGCGGTCTAAGGCGTTGTGGCGTTAAGCTGCGATTCCCAAAGGGAGCGTGGGTTCGAATCCCACACCTACATCCTTTTTTTAGATTTATCTATCTAACCTCACTTTATGAAAATTTACTATACAAACTGATAACTAAATAGTTATTTTTAATAATAACTACAAAACGTCCAGAACTGAGTGCGAATAGTTGAAGCCTCATAACCACCAAAATACTTAAAGCTAAGTGCAATTGAGTAAAATTTACTATATAAGTGTGATAACTGGTACTTTTTGATAGGATTTTTTACTTGTTTTAACGCTTATAATTTTACTCGTTTTTTGGGACGCGAAAACGTCTATTTTTGTTACATTTTTTACGTGTTTTAACGCTTCTAATTTTACTTGTTTTTTGGGACGCGAAAACAATAATTTTGAACGATTTTGAAATGTCAAATCTCCATAAGAAATACATGTAAAAGTAAATTTTTATCGCTTGTAATTTTAATCATTTTTTGGGACGCGTAAACTTCTATTTTCATTGCATTTTTTACGTGCTTTAACGCTTCTAATTTTACTCGTTTTTATGGGACGCGAAAACGTCTATTTTCGTTGCATTTTTTTACGTGTTTTAACACTTCTAATTTTTCTTGTTTTTTTGAACGCGAAAACGATAATTTTGTATGATTTCGAAATGTCAAATCACCATAAAAAATACATGTAAAAGTAAATTTTTAAAGCTTGTAATTTTAATCATTTTTTGGAACACGAAAACGCATGTTTTCGTTACATATTTTATGTAATTCGGCGTTCGAAATTTTATATGTATTTTCGAACATAAAAACACATTTTTTCGTTGCATTTTTTACGTGTTTTAACGCTTCTAATTTTAATCATTTTTTGGAACGTGAAAACCGCGGAATTCGTCAAATTTTTTAAACATTTCAGCGTTTGTTATTTTAGTTGTTTTTTGGAACGAAAGAATCCTCAACCTTCTGTCTGTACTCTTCAGATACCATTTTATTGGTGATTACTTCAACTACTCAATGGCACCAACATACTTTCCAAAAATAATTCCTTCATGATGACGTCAAATGGTGGGCATGTTTATTTTTTCACTCTAAACGACTACGCATCTTTTTCTATTTCCAGTGATATTTTTTCGAAACACTCGGTATATGTTTTTCCGCAATGGTAAGTTTTTCGTCGATCCATTTTCCCATTTAACATTTAAGACTGAGGATTTTGAATCACCCTGTATATATATTTTCCACCCAAATGGAAAAATTTGTGAGACGTCCCTGTACAACTATAATGAGCTTTGACCAATCAGACTCCGCTATGTTTTTTTTCCCAAATGAACGGTCCAAACGTCCTCTTATTACACATTTAGATGTCGGATGTAATTCAATCTCTGCTTGGGCAAGTAGTTGTTTCGAATCTCCATATGCCCATTGAAGCGTTCTTCCATCACTCATGCAGCCATGTTTTTTCTCTTAATGATTCACCATGTTTTTTCTCTCAAACGTTGTGGGACACCCGGTATATACGTTGACAACCAGCCACCATGTTTTTTTTTCTCTTAATCGATGTATTTTGAGACATCCTGTATACCAAATTTGACAGCTGTCATGTTTTTTTTTCTCTGTCTCATGTCATTTGACAGCCGCCATGTTTTTTCTCTTAATCGATGTATTTTAGAACATCCGGTATACCAAATTTGACAGCTGCCATGTTTTTTTCTCTCAAATACTATGATGGTACACCCTGTATGGAAGCAGCCATGTTTTTTTCTCTAAAATGCCTAGTTGGTTCACCCGGTATACCAAATTTGACAGCCGCCATGTTTTTTTCTTTTAAATGCCAAGTTGGTACACCCTGTATGGCAGCAGACATGTTTTTTCCTCTTAAATACTATGATGGTACACCCTGTATGGCATCAGCCATGTTTTTTTTTCTCTTAATCGATGTATTTTGAGACACCCGGTATACCAAATTTGACAGCTGCCATGTTTTTTTCTCTTAATCGATGTATTTTGAGACATCCGGTATACCAAATTTGAGAGCTGCTATGTTTTTTCTCTCAAATGTCGAGTTGGTACACCCATTATACTAAACTTACGAATCAGCTTCTAAGATTTAAGCAATAAGTACATAACGCATTAATATGTGCGGTTTACGGCCCTTATGGCAGTTGACGTACGCAAATTCTAATATTTTCTTGATCTCCCATGAAAGTTGTCTTCTTAGAGTACCCGCACGTTTCTGTAACTTTACTAATAACGAAGATAGCCTCCTATGCCCTTTTGACTTCGGAAAATGCTTAAAAATGTTTCTTGACATCCAAACGAATCTATTGATGCCAAAATCATCAAAATCGGACGACCGGAAGTGCCATTTCCGGTTTGGGCCGGAAGTAGCCATTTTATTGCAGATTTTGACTCTCCTCGATGTGGGTAATCCGAATTTACTATTACTTTTCTTCTATCTTAATTTTTTGAAACCGGAAGTGCTTATTTTTTGATGATTCGTACAGATCCAAAATATCATTAATGTATATATTGAACGACAGATGGCTCTGATGTATTCCTTGAAAACGAATTGGTATCACACCTTGAAAATGACGGACCCCGTCACGATGCTCGTTTATGAGACACCCTGTATATATTTTTTGCCTCAACTGGCACGTTGGTACACCCTGCATGGCAGCAGCCATGTTTTTTTCTCTTAAATACTATGATGGTACACCCTGTATGGCATCGGCCATGTATGTTTTTCTCTTAATCGATGTATTTTGAGACATCCTGTATACCAAATTTGACAGCTGCCATGTTTTTTTCTCTGTCTCATGTTATTTGACAGGCAGCCATGTTTTTTCTCTCAAATGTTGTGTTGGTTCACCCGGTATACCAAATTTGACAGCTGCCATGTTTTTTTCTCTTAAATGCCAAGTTGGTACACCCTGTATGGCAGCAGCCATGTTTTTTCTCTTAAATACTATGATGGTACACCCTGTATATCTTTTTTCTTCCATAATTAAATTTAAAAACCGGCAACGTCCCACCCTCCGTAACTCTACTCCTTAATTTTAAATCCGGCAACACCCAACGTCACGCGGTGAACCCAGCGACGCTGAGAAGTCACTACTGCGCATGCGTGTTTTCTTGTTCCAAATGAAGTTCGATATATAATCTGTGGTTAGGGCAGGTAATTATGGGAGGTCCAGTAAACTTGGCAACACCGCCTTAAAATCCTATCATGTCGTATCAAACGAAGAAAGAGAACAGTGTTGGCTTTAGAGTTTTGGCATCCTTAGGTTTGAGCAGTTTTTGATACCTAGGTAGTTTGTTTTCGTGTTGTGTAGTTGCTTTGCTTTGTAGTGTTTTCTGTGTTCAACATTGTTGTTTCTGACATCCCTGTAGTTTGGTTGCGAAGTTTTACTTCGAATATAGATAGGAACGTGCTTGGCCGAATAATAGACAAAATGAAGTAGTACATGGTTCTCTTCTGTGAAAATAAAGGAAACATTCCAGAAATGAACTATTTTATGTAAGTACTTGTAAGAAGTGTTATTGAGTTGCTTCAGCTGAATTGAACAAAATTGTTATTATTAAATAGTCATTTAAAAGTTGAAATTGTTACTAATACTAAACTTCAGTTACCAACATTCCGAGGTATAACCATATTATCAAATGATATCTATGAATAATTATTGATGAATTCAGATAAACCAATCGCATAGTTTTTTTTTCGGGCCCACTTCAAGAAGGCACGACTCTTGGAGGAGTGCTCTAGGAAGAGATCCCACCAAAGAACATCTAAGTGAGAAAAATTGAGTGTGTGATGTGCACTTTAGAGTGGAAGATAAGATTGTAGTGAATAATAAACTCAGATTGAGACCCAATGCTACCATGTCTGAATTTGAGGAAACCATCTGTTCCAATGTTCCAAACAGGTTAGTTTATGTAGATGAACAATAGTAGGCTGCATAAATAGAAAAGCTACAAGGTGCGATGGTGGAAACTTATTTGTATCCATAAAATTTTGATGAAAGTTTGAGTCTGTTAATGGTTACAGAAAATATAGTGGGCTTCCTAAATTCTTTCACCTAACGTGGGGGTTGAACCCACGTCATCAAATAGAGACAATTATTTTTTCCACTGACCCTCTGACTTTTACTCTGGATCAATTGCACAATCAGGTTATTAACGTCACGTTTGAAAACAATTTTCCCTTCTATTTCAGGAGTTCTGAGATTGTGTCTTCTACATCACTATACAGGAACGTAAACATTCAGTAAGTGAACAATGCAGATGAAACTCACATTGATTCGATGATGATGATGATAAAAATTAGGGGCGAACTGAAGAGAAAAACACAAAATTGATTATATTTTCCCGTCAATAGGTTTTGAAACAAAATGCCACAATTTTCGTTTGAAAATTCGTTTGAGAAACTGAAATCGTACTATCAGGGGTAATACCACGGGTGCTCACAATACTATCGATAGTAATTCTGTCACAAATCAACGAGATCAAATTGCTTGGTAACAACGCGAGTCCTTTAGGACGAGTGGTGTTACCTCGAAGCAATTTTATTGATAGTATTGTGAGCACGAGTAGTATTTATTGAGATAATTTCACGAACCAACAAAGTAAAAAAAGTTTCATTGTCGTGAATTCTTCAATAGTTATAGATAATGCCTGATAGACGTGAAGTCTGTCAGACTGACATTCAAATCAGTAGCAAGATGATATTAAATTCTCCGTTGTTGTTTGGATACGTGGTTGCCATGACAAAGTGGTATTACCGGCTCGAAAGCTAGGAACTGCGTATTATCGAGGCATACGTCCCTTATTGGTCCTAATATTGCAGGAAAGGAGGATTTCATACGGCGAGTGAAATTATCACTAGAGCATCCAGGCACGCTGCAAGGTAGTGCATAAAATAGTCACATTGCGATAGTGCTCACATAAAGTATATACACATGATTCAATGCTTTCGAGAGAATAGCTATTCCTACAACTTAAAAAATGGCAGAGTTATGAATTTTTCAAAAAATCGCAAAATTGTCTGGTTTTTCCAGTTTTCTTCCGTTACTGATTATCCGATCGAGATGTCAAAAATATCATTTTGTTCGTATTCAAAATTTTTTTCATTGTAGCAACTATATTGCTATATTAGTTCTCATTTTTTAAGCATAACACTAAAAAATATGTTTCTGTACAGCTGTCAAAAAACCTTGACATTTTTGCATCTCTATTGATGCGTAAATGTTTACTTTTTTTACTGCCAAAATAATTCACAAAATAAACATGAAAAATAATTTTTTGAGTCAATTATTAATTGATTAGTCATCATAAAACAATTTAATTTATTGGAATAATAATTGATAGTAGAGTTTGAACAATTACTTCCAACATAAATTCCCGAAGATGTTCCATGTTGCTGCTGATCAGAAACGTTAGATATTTCTTGGAGAGTTGGTTCCACAATTCAACATTTTGTTAGAAATCTCAATTTTGTTATTCAAACTATCTACTATATATGCTTTTGTTGCGGAGACAGATTTCCAGCCACCGTAACGTTTTATGGGTGTAATGTGGCCTCCTGCATTGGCCAGAAGAGTAACAGAGCTTCTCCTGAAACAGTGACCTGTGTAGCTCTTTTCCGAGCCATTTTCCTCTTGAATATTTCAAAAATAATCTGTTAGTTTTTGTATGAGGTGGCCGTAGTATATCTCAATATAATCAGAATTTGAAACAGTAAACGTTCTTGCACAATGTGTCTTCGTATCAGATTTTTCAGTAATCAATATAGATCCAGCATCTTCAATGGCATCAATAGTTATGTGTAATAATTCATTACGGCTACAAGCACCGCTGATACCCAATGTTAGGACAACCTGCAAATAAAAAATATTGAAATTACTACTAATCTTACAAAATTATGATTATATCTGTACCTTCTAAGGTGAATTTGTTTCGTTATCAGCACCTTGAATAAATTTATTGATTTCATCCCTTGATAAAACTTAAGGTTTCTTTCCTCGCTATCCGACGCTTTTGTTCCTAATGAGCGGAACCAAATTTGAAAACTTCCTTATATCAATATTTTCCTTAACATTCAATGTACTTTCCAACATTAAGTAGACACGCCATAACGTAGGAGGTTTTAAAATTTTTAATTTTTCCTCAAAATATCATATAAGCAAATTGCCAGAAATCTTTTTCACATGTTTCTTGTCGCACCATTCAAGAAATTGATCATATGATTTCTCATATATTAACTTGGATTTGGCCTGTAACATATTAGATAGTATTGTATTTGCTTTCTCAGATATAAATCTGATGGGGTATCACTACTACTATCATAATCAACATCCATTTTCTTGAAGATCACTTGAAATTGAACAAACTACGAGCAAACACGCGGCGTGCCAACAAACCGTTTCTATTGTAACGATACAGAAATACCACTGGAAGTATTGATAACATAAAAGATAACATGTATGGAAAAGAGAACTGTTATTTAGTTATTTTGGACTTATTTTTTTCAGACAGGAAAAATTTTTGAATACGATTTTACTGAAAACATTGAATAGTATTTTCAAGACAACAGTCGTTTGAAAGCGAAAACTTATCGGGACAAAAAACCACATCAAGATGTATTAGAAGTATTTATTTTCAATATATTTCAGACGATGTAAATTCACATTCACAGTTGTACAAAAAATGTTGTTTGTATTTCGTGTATAAAATTCGTATTTTCATGGCACATTTCGGAGAATTTTTGGCCTCGACCTGCTGTCTTGGCCAAAAATTAATACTCTCATCTGCCATTAAAAAAACACTAATTTTACGCACTTAATTCATAACTTTTGATAAATGACATTTGCGAGTCCAAAACATAACAGAATATAACTACGGACTGTCTTTCATGTGATGGCACAGTCGGTTTCCTAATAGTACGAGTATTTTTGTTCAAAATCACTCACTTTATGCTCTATTGACTAGTGTGACAATGAAGTACTGCTAGGAATAGTGTCCATCATGAACCTGCTGTTGGTAGGAAATTAGAGCTAGTTTTGGACCTCACCCCTCTTTTGTCGTAAAAGTTATTTCCTTCAAGGGTCTTATCTGGTGCATATAGGTGTCATTTAGTGGCTATGAACTTGTGATGCACACAGTAAACTTCGAAAATGTTGTTGTTTGACCTTGTAGTATTCAGGGTTTGTGTTAAACCTTGAGATGGCATTGGTTGTAGTTGGAAAAGATTGCTTCACGGTAATAAAAATGTTGGAAAACTGTTAATTTTTTTAATATTTATGCGTAATCTTTATATGTACCTTCATGTTTACTGTTGACGAACTTATCGAATTTGTAGAGAGTACACATAAACATCACTGGAGTAAATAATGTACATGTCCTTCATGACATACCTACTTGTTTCGATATGAAGAAGACACTATACCGGGTGTCCGCGGAAAGCGGCCCGCCCCTATAACATTTTTGTTTTTGAAGATAATTGAACGAAATTATGGATCTGTATATGATGGATCATATTGAATCATGATTGAATCATCATTTCGAATCATGGATCTGTATACTAGATTGACATTAACTTTCGATTTTTAAATGGGACACCCGGTATATTTTCACTTCTTTTCTCTACACGTGACATACGTGACATACTGAATTCGGGGATAAATACTGCTTCACTGTTTTGTCAAAATTTATCTGACATGTAAAATTTGTTCTTCAAAATTGTTTTAGTAATTTTTGTCATATGGGTGAGGAAAATATAGCATTTTATTACAAATGTTGTGATACCGCACTCTAACAAACTTCCGTTGAGAAACATAAAAAGATTAATGTTAGATATTTCTTGAAATGAAGAATTTTTTGATGTAAAAATAAAATTCAAATGAATAAAGTAACCTGTAAGCAACCTAACTGATAAAACAAAAGATTATCCAAAAGCTAATAACATGTTTCCAATAATTACCTAATTCACTTTTGCTGATGTGAGGTAAAATGAGATGTCAAGTAATATTTTTTCATGATTTTTTTTATCAGATGAGTTGGTCACAGGTTACTTGGATGCTTTGAAATCTTATTTTATCACCAAATGATGATAACGTAATCTTTTTAAGCTTTTGAACGAAGTTTGTTTGCGGTAAGTTTGTGTGCAGTATCAAATCTTAATATAAAATAAGAAAAATAGAAAAAAAAAATTGAAAATTTTATTATAAAAGTGAGAAATGATGCATGGTTGTATAGAGAATTTCATATGAAGCCGAGTGTCCCTCTTAAAGAATGCAGTTTTGTGTCGTATACAGATCCTCCAAATTTGATTGCATTATCTTTAAAAACAAAAAAGATAAAGGCGCGGACACCCGGTATACCGCGGTAGAGTCATACGATGTAAGTAGAAAGACGTAAGAGAGCCTACGACGTTATACGTCTTACTTCTTAAGATCTTTATATGTACCTTAAGAGAAGTAAGACGTAAGACGTAAGACGTAAGACGTAAGACGTAAGACGTAAGACGTAAGACGTAAGACGTAAGACGTAAGACGTAAGACGTAAGACGTAAGACGTAAGACGTAAGACGTAAGACGTAAGACGTAAGACGTAAGACGTAAGACGTAAGACGTAAGACGTAAGACGTAAGACGTAAGACGTAAGACGTAAGACGTAAGACGTAAGACGTAAGACGTAAGACGTAAGACGTAAGACGTAAGACGTAAGACGTAAGACGTAAGACGTAAGACGTAAGACGTAAGACGTAAGACGTAAGACGTAAGACGTAAGACGTAAGACGTAAGACGTAAGACGTAAGACGTAAGACGTAAGACGTAAGACGTAAGACGTAAGACGTAAGACGTAAGACGTAAGACGTAAGACGTAAGACGTAAGACGTAAGACGTAAGACGTAAGACGTAAGACGTAAGACGTAAGACGTAAGACGTAAGACGTAAGACGTAAGACGTAAGACGTAAGACGTAAGACGTAAGACGTAAGACGTAAGACGTAAGACGTAAGACGTAAGACGTAAGACGTAAGACGTAAGACGTAAGACGTAAGACGTAAGACGTAAGACGTAAGACGTAAGACGTAAGACGTAAGACGTAAGACGTAAGACGTAAGACGTAAGACGTAAGACGTAAGACGTAAGACGTAAGACGTAAGACGTAAGACGTAAGACGTAAGACGTAAGACGTAAGACGTAAGACTTAAGACGTAAGACGTAAGACGTAAGACGTAAGACGTAAGACGTAAGACGTAAGACGTAAGACGTAAGACGTAAGACGTAAGACGTAAGACGTAAGACGTAAGACGTAAGACGTAAGACGTAAGACGTAAGACGTAAGACGTAAGACGTAAGACGTAAGACGTAAGACGTAAGACGTAAGACGTAAGACGTAAGACGTAAGACGTAAGACGTAAGACGTAAGACGTAAGACGTAAGACGTAAGACGTAAGACGTAAGACGTAAGACGTAAGACGTAAGACGTAAGACGTAAGACGTAAGACGTAAGACGTAAGACGTAAGACGTAAGACGTAAGACGTAAGACGTAAGACGTAAGACGTAAGACGTAAGACGTAAGACGTAAGACGTAAGACGTAAGACGTAAGACGTAAGACGTAAGACGTAAGACGTAAGACGTAAGACGTAAGACGTAAGACGTAAGACGTAAGACGTAAGACGTAAGACGTAAGACGTAAGACGTAAGACGTTGATTGAAAGCCAATCACAGATTTGTGGATTCCTGTTGTTGACTTTCTTTGTTTCTATTTTTACATCCAAGTGTTGAACATCTTCGCACTTGATTTTACCGTACTGATGAGAGCTTGAGCTCGAAACACGTGTCTACGGTTGCACAACATTTTGAAGGTTATACCTAATACTTTTCTATTTATATTTTCATATATTGCCCCTCGATAAATCCATCATGATTTGATATGTGTAAACATATAATTTTATCAGCACAAAATTTCTATTTTTTTGCACATTCTCACATTTTGAGAAATTTTAGCATTTTTTGACCGCCTGTATCTTGGTTATTATTTCGTCTAAAAGGAAATGTAATGCTCTTTCATGTGTTTTTCCCGATATTTGATAAACTACATAGTTTAGAAAATATGGGCAAAAAACCGAAAACAGTCCGGAAAAATCACGTTCCCCCCTTTCCCCAGTAAAGAGCACAGGGTCCTTGTGTTCGAAAACTCAGCCGTCGAGCTGAATGATCTTCTCCCAATTAGCATACTCCTAACAATGTCCAAAATATTAGAGAAAAAATTAGCATTCGAATTAACCGTTCACTTGTAAACCAACAATATTCTTCCAGATATACAGTCAGGTTTCCGGAGACAATATAGCACCACGACTGCCCTCATCAAAATTACGAAAGATCTCACACGAAGCATGGATAATGCCCCCTTACTTTATTGGACTTCAGCAAAGCATTCGACCTAGTGAATCATAGCTTACTTTTGGATAAGCTCAATTTTTATCGCGTTAGTTCCAAAGCACTTATTCTAGTCAAACAATTTTCAAATGGAAGAGTTCAACAGGTCAAAATTGGTAACCAGTTATCTAAACCAAAACTGACATTCTGCGGGGTTCCCCAAGGTAGTGTGTTGGGTCCACTTCTTTTTATTGGTTTTACTGCACATCTTCCCGCATGTATTGAACCGAACTGGAATTTGCATCTGTATGCCGACGACAGTCAACTCTACAGAGCAGTCGCTGGTCTCAGAACTCAACCTTAATTTACAGCGGATAAGCCAATGGTCCTCGGATAACGGTCTCAAGATGAACGCAAATAAAACATTGTCAATATGTATAGGGACGAAAACTCACACAAACAGAGCAAAATCTCTTCTAACTCGCGAAATAACTTTGAACAATACTGTGCTAACACTTAGTGAGAAAGTGAGAAACTTAGGTATCATAATGGACGAACAACTCACTTTTGAACCGCACGCCACTAAGAAACTATGTACCTGCTACATGAAGTTCAAAGCTTTGTGGAGGTATGAATATGTATTAATTACCGTCGGATGTCAAGTGGCGTCTTGTTAATGCTGTGATCTTGAGTTTTCTAGAATATGGCAGTTGAATATATTACAACTATTTGAGTGTGACCTTCAAAAGTAAACTTCAGAAGTTGCAAAACTCCTGCTTGAGATTCTCTTATGCTTCCATTGAGAGAAGTGACCACATAACACCTTATTATAATGAAATGCAAATTCTGAAATTTAATATGAGGTTTGAGCTATACTTTGCTGTTCTACTGTTCACTTTATTACTGTTACATACCTATATAAGACATATTGTATAAATCATATTTTGATCAAGTGAGTCAATAAATAATAAAACTTCAAAAGTTTGTCTACTCAATTATACGAACATAAGATCGTAATATTTTGCGACGAGGATATGGAAGCATTCCAAAAGGTAATGCTGGAGTTCATGAAGAAGCAGGAAGAACAATTAAAAAGGCAGCAGGAGATTTTTCTTCACAACCAATCTCAATTGCTGGAGGAAGTTAGCCAGTTCATTCTCCAAAGCAAATGACAGTGTAGAGGTACGACTGGAATCGTTAGGGAACACAATAACAGAATTCATATATGATTGTGAAAATGGACTAACTTTTGAGGCATGGTATACCAGATATGAAGGGCTATTCAATATCGACGCCAAAGATATCGATGATGATGCAAAAGTTAGACTTTTATTACATAAAATCAACACATCATGCCATCTACTTTACGCGGACTACATTTTACCAAAGAAACCTAAGGATTTCGACTTCATGCACACAGTGGAAACTCTGAAAAAGTTATTCGACAAGAAAATATCTCTGTTCAATACACGGTATCAGTGTATAAATACAAATAAATCTGCATCAGAGGATTTTTTCGCATACGCAGCTTTTCTTCTTCTTGTGAAGATTTCAAAAACACTTCAATTTCTGCTGATCAGTTCAAGTGTCTAATATTCATATGCGGTTTGCAATCATCAAGAGATGCAGATATACGTATCAAGCTGCTTGCATTGATTGACTCCAATAAAAACGCAAACGTCACCATTGATGATTTGACCATGGAGTGCCAAAGAATGATTAATCTTAAGAAAGACACTGCAATGCTTGAAAACACAAGCTCAATTTCAGAAATAAATGTAGTTAAATACAAACCATATGACAAATTCAGACAGCGTCATGATGTGGACAATACAGTTCCAAAGTCACCATGTTGGTATTGCGGACAATTACATTTCGCAAAATATTGCAGTTTCAAGTCTCACAAGTGCCAAGATTGTCGGAAGATTGGCCACAAGAAGGGATATTGTGATGTTATAAATAAGACAAAATATAAGAAATCAGCAAAGACTCAATATCATCAAGTGAAGGTAACTTCCAACGTGATTCAAGTTAACGCGCAGACCAAACAAAAATTCGTAAATCTCCATATAAATGGTATCCCAGTCACTCTTCAGTTGGACACTGGATCTGATATCACTATAATTTCTCAAGATACGTGGAAATATTTGAATGTGCCCATAGTTCCTGACACACACCAAGTAGCAAAGAATGCATCAGGAGATTTACTCAATCTCATCAGAGAATTAATTCAACTGTGAAGTTCAAATTGGTCACAATAAAAAATGTTTAAAATGTTTCATAGCTGACAACTCAAATTTGAACATTCTCGGAATAGATTGGATAGATCAATTGGGACTATGTACGAAAGCGCAAGTTTCATTGGTTCTGAAGCCAGATATTCAGCCTGTTTTTCGTCCAAAAAGTCCCGTTGCCTATGCTATACTTCCAAAATTGAACGAGGAACTATCAAGACTTCAGAATGAAAATGTTATAACACCAACAGACTACTCCGAATGGCAGCACCGATAGTCGTAGTGAGGAAGAAGAATGGATCTATCAGAATATGTGCAGATTACTCCACAGGTTCAAATGACGCACTGGAGCTGAATCGACATCCATTACCTCTCCCAGAGGAAATTTTTTCCAACATATCAGGTTGTACAGTGTTTAGTCAAGTCGACTTATCAGATGCATGTCTACAATTCGAAGTAGATCAAAAATCAAAAAAACTGTTGACCATAAACACACATAGAGGTCTTTTCAATTTTAATAGATTAGCACAAGGGGTCAAATCAGCACCAGCTGCTTTTCTCAAATAATTGACAACATGATCTCTGGATTGTCAAAAGTTTATGCCTATTTGGATGAAATAGTGGTAGGAGGCGAAAATAGAGCAGAACAGGTTTCCATTTGAGGTTCCAGAAGTGTAGTTTCTTTGCAAATCAAATCAAAAACTTAGGACACATAATTGATAAGCACGGAATACACCCCGATCCTGCAGAAATAGCACCTATTCTGAATATGCCTGCTCCATCAGATATTACAACTTTGAGATCATTTCTGGGAGCAATAAATTATTATTCAAAATTTATCAAACAAATACATTCATTGAGACAACCATTGGACAACTTACTCAGAAAAGAAACTCCATGAAATTGGTCGCATCATTGTCAACAAGCTTTCGATGATTCTTCAATCTGACCTGTTACTCACCCATTATAACCCATCATTAGAAATCATTGTAGCAGGAGACGCTTCAAACACAGGGATAGGAGCTTGCATTATTCACCGCTTTCCAGAAGGTACAATCAAAGCTGTAAGTTATGCATCAAGCACACTTACTTCAAATGAAAGCAACTATAGCCAAATAGAAAAAGAGGCATTGGCTTTAGTTTTTGCAGTTACTAAATTTCACAAGATGATTTTTGGCAGAAAATTCATTCTCCAAACAGATCATAAGCCTCTTCTGACCGTGTTTGGTTCGAAGAAGGTAATTCCCGTAATATATACGGCAAACAGACTCCAAAGATGGGCATTAATTTTGCTGGCATATGATTTTAGAATTGAATACGTGAAAACTTCTGAATTTGGTTATGCAGATGTATTATCCCGATTGATAAATAACTACGAAAAACCTGACGAAGATTACGTTATTGCATCTCTGAGACTAGAAGAAGAAATTTGGTAAATATTATCCCTTTCACTGAGCATCCTACCAATATCTTTCAAAATTATTCAAGAACAAACTAAGAAAAATCAAGTTTTTCGAACAGTAATTCGATATTTACAAACAGGTTGACCTCAAAACATAAAAATGCTCAGTTCGGAATTGCAAGATTTTTATCATAGCAGAGAATCATTATCTTCCATACAGGGATGTCTGATGTTTATGAAAAGAGTTGTGGTTCCTGAAATTTACCAAGAAAGAATTCTAAATCAACTACATAAAGGACATCCTGGGATCGAAAGAATGAAATCTCTAGCAAGAGGTTACGTTTATTGGCCCAAAATAGATGATCATATCACAGCATTCGTGAGAAAATGTAGAAACTGCGCTCTTGCAGCCAAATCTCCAAAGAAGGCAACTTATGAATCTTGGCCTTTACCAAAAAACCTTGAGAAAGAGTTCATATGGATTTCGCGGGTCCTATGAATGGTCAATATTTCATACTCATTATTGAATCATTTTCAAAGTGGCCCGAAGTTTTCAAAATGAGTTCAATCACTGCTCAAGAAACTGTCAATATTATAGACAATGTATTCGCTCGATTCGGATATCCTGAGACTTTGGTGACTGACAATGGTACTCAATACACTGAGAAATTTTACAATTATTGTAGCATCAATGGAATTCATCATCTTAGAACACCTCCATTCCACCCACAATCTAATGGACAAATAAAACGTTTTGTAGGTACGTTCAAGTGTTGCATAAAAAAAATGCAGGGGGAAGACCAGAATATCCGACAGCAAATCAATTATTTTTTGTTATCATATCGTTCTACTCCAAATCGAAGCGTTCCAGAAGGAAAATTGCCAGCTGAGTTATTTCTTGCTAGGAAACTTAGAATTTCTCTCGATTTAGTGAAACCCCTCAAGAATCCGCCAAAGTTGAAACCAACTCCAGTAGCAGAGAATTCACTCCTGGAGACTCGGTTCTGGCTAAAGTTTTCAAGAAAAATTCCTATGAATGGTGCCCAGGCCAAATCATAGAAAAAGTTGAAAAAGTTATTTATAATGTTTTGTTGAAATCAGATATCAATAACCGGTTAGTCAGAATACATGTGAATCAAATTCGAAGAAGATACTTCGATAATAGGGAAGAACGACGTGATCAACTTCCATTCAATGTTTTCTTGGACGCATTCAACAGTTCGGAGTAACATTGTCAAGAGGATATAGCTGATTCCCAAATGAATCAAGATTATTTTGAATCTGACAATACTCAACATATTGAAGAAAATGTTGCAGTTCCTGACGTTTCAACACCTGACGATTTAGCTGAAGAAAATGTTGCAGTTCCTGGCGTTTCAACAACTATCAATTCAGCTGAAGAACAGATTGTTATAGTTCCTGAAGTTTCAACATCTGATACTTCCTCTAAAGAACCTGAATCTCTTGATGTCACTAGGGAACCAGTACGACCGACGGTCCTCAAGAGAACGAAAGATACTGGAGTTCTATAGGGATTTTCAGTTAAAAAAAAAATAAAGGGAGAAATGTTACATACTTATATAAGACATACTGTGTAAATCATATTTTGATCAAGACAGTTGTTGTGAAGTGAGTCAATAAATAATAAAACTTCAAAAGTTTGTCTACTCAATTATACGAACATAATATCGTAATAAAAACAAACTGAGATACCCTCATATCTATTTGCTCTATTTGTCAAAGAGATCAGATACACATGCAGTTGCACTGCGAGTATGTCGCGTGTAAAATCCTCAATCAACATTATCTGATGTATGAACGATCAATGAATGTAACTTCATTTCGAAATGAATTTTAAAAAGAACTGCTCATCTCACAAATCACACACTGCCGATAATGCCGATTATATATTTTTCTTAATTTTATTTCTCACACACACATTTGTTTTAGAAAATTGTTTGTATGCCATGTATGATTAATGTTCTGCATTTTTATTTTATTGTTATTTATTATCTATTATTATCTGTTTCATGTATTTCAAAAATAAGGGCCCGATTGAAAAATGTCTTGCGCAATATCGGATTCCTATTGTGTAATTCAACGTGCACAATAAAAATTATTTATTATTATTATAATTTGGATTAATTATTCTAGATTAACACCGGTACTAGCAATGGTGGTTTTAATGCTATCTACCATATATACATATGCAGGTGATGGTCCCTTATGGTATGGCACCTCCAACGTGCGTGATGCTTGCAGAGACCATTGGTGGGCCTTTCTTCTCTACGTGCAAAACTATTATCCTGGGGAAAAAGTAAGTATTGAAATAATTTTTTGTAGTGCACGAAAAATGCGCTGAGGAAACGTGATTAGGAATCTTTTGATATCTATAGTGAAGAAGTACTATTCAAATGAGTTTCACACGGATATTCGAACAATTTGAATTTGGAATCAAATGAAATTTGAAAAACACGGACATTTTTTGCCACAATGTTTTTCAGGTTAGGATAATAAACGACCTCCTTTTAAATGGTGAAATTCAACCTAACATTTTCCTTTAAAAAGACAATTGAATATATTAAAATATGACTTAATTCGATTGTTACAAATTATGGAAGAATAATTTATAAAAAGGACAAGGTACAAAACCCTATGAAAATGGCTGTTAGCAAAATTTAACTATTTTTTGATCCAAGACCCTTTACAATTGTGACAAGTTATAGGAGGATCGTATTATTAGGAGAGCCACTAGAGGGCGGCAAAGTTGAATAATTCAAAATGCAATGTTACGGTATTTTCCACAAAAAAAATCATGATTTCTTTATTGCGATGCATTTTAATTGGAAAAATTCAGTCAAATCAAGGATCAGTAATAAAATTCAGTAAATTGACTTATTACAAGTAGTGGATGAGATAAAAAAAATATGCGAAATCGAAATGCTTAAATCAATAACAATGAGTTACGAAGTTCAATAACATGAATGAAAATATAACAGTCAGGTATCCAATTCTCCGAGTTTCCGAAGCAAATCGTTGATAATTAGAAAATCGCAGTCCTTCGTTGAAAAACGTTCAAGAAAGTGAAACAGTTAATTCTGGAAATGCATGAATTTCTTCTCGAAATTGAGGAGTACTCAAAGTTATTAGAAGTGAGGGAATTAATGCACTCCTATGCATAAATTTGAGTAACAGAAAACATCCATACAACATCGAAAAAAGTTTTGAAAATAAAAATCCGAACTTGAAAACCTGTGATTCTCTCTAGATTAATAGCTTATGAAGAATATCGTGTTCTATGACTTGAAAGATCGAACACGAGTAATTGAATTAATCTTCCAATTATGTAGATTTCCTTGGGAACTCACATTCCAGTTTTATTGGAAGCCTGATGTACTTTTTCTCCTTTACTAAACAGTCTAATCCATATAATTCACAAACAACGTTGCACTAAATTCGTCAAATTTGTGGTAACACTTTTCACAGAAATAAGCTGGAAATATGCGCACTATTTCAATCAGTCAAGGCGGTACATCAACTTAGGGTGAATTACTGAGGGTTTAGTTATTACTTTTTAATAACTAACAGTAAGTGATATTTTCTAACGAGATCAAATTAATTTTATAATGGCTGTGACATAAGCCGAAAGCAAGCCGAAAGTATCAAGGGAGAGACGTTACCATGACAACTATCAACAAACTGGCGTCTATTTCAAAAAGCGACAATTGCATTATTCAATTCCACCTTGATAGAGTCCCACCTAAGATACGGAATCCCATTTTGGGGAGTATGCAATAAAACTCACCTGCAAAACACACTCATCTTGCAGAAACGGGCAATTAGATACTTATCTACAGCAAATACACGCGATCCCTGTAAACCATTGTTTGTATCCCATAAAATACACACTGTCTTCGCCATCTTCATCCATGAAACAGTATGCTTAATAAAAAAACACTTTAACCAATGTACTCCTTCCTATTACTCTATACGCAAACAAAATAATATTAATCTACCAAGGCCAAATTCAACCCTAGTGAAGGACTCACTTATTTAAAATGGTTGCAAGATGTTCAATCATTTACCAGAGCATATAAGGAATATTAGCAACACCGACCATTTCAGAAAGGCTGTGCAAGTGATATTAAGTGATCGACCTTACTATAGTCTGGAAGAATTTTATTCTGACAAATTTTAACCTCTGACTCCTCTAATTTTCTTTATACTCCTAACTTTACATTCATATATGTTTACTGTTTTGTTTTGTTGTTCTCTCAATGTCATGTCATGTCCACGTTATATACCTATAGATATAATTTTTAGATTTAAGTGAGCACTTTGTCCATAAGAATGATTTTTTTTCTTGATGACAATAAAGTATATATCTCTCTCTCTCACCAACTGTCAATCGAAAAATCACTAATACCAACAAGAGACACAGAACAAAAAATAAGTGATAGAAGGGCATACGAGATTATCAATAAATTATATACAAAAATGAATTATGAGGTAACAAGTGGAATGTATCAGTTCAGGAGAAATCTGAACATACTATGAAGAATCTCGGGTTCTATGACTTGAAAGATCCAACACGAGTAATTGAATTAATCTTCCAATTATGTAGATTTCCTTGGGAACTCACATTCCAGTTATATTGAAAGCCTGATGTACTTTTTCTCCTTTACTAAACAGTCTAATCCATATAATTCACAAACAACGTTGCACTAAATTCATCAAATTTGTGGTAACACTTTTCACAGAAATAAGCTGGAAATATGCGCACTATCAGTCAAGGCGGTACATCAACTTAGGGTAAATTACTGAGGGTTTAGCTATTACTTTTTAGCTAATGTAGGAGTAAGTGAAGAGAGGGCCATGCATCGTTCTTCCACTATTTCATAAAACTCATTTACGTTAGGCAACTTACTCTTATCACGATGTGATTCATAATCACGTTTACTTGCAAAGTCTAATTTTCTACAGAGAATATTGACTATTATCAAATGATCAGTGTTTATCGCTGAATTTTCAAGACATTCTAATTTTTGCTTCATTTCAGTAACAAACTCTCTTAAATTCTGAGAAATGCCTTCTGAGATAGGGGGAAAATCTATAATACAGTTGAAATGAGAATTGATTAAGGTCAAATTGTCGTCATATCTATCTTGCAAAATCTTCCATGCTATGTCAAAATTCGTATTTGTGAGTTCAAGGGCGTCAATTAGTGATAAAGACTCTCCTTGAAGTGAAATTTTCAAGTAAATAAATTTTTCAACATTTGAAAGTGAGCTATTCTTGACTATAAGAGATGTAAAAAGATCTTGAAAAGCTGTCCACTTAGTCACATCGCCATTGAATTTAGGTACTTCAAGTTGAGGTAATTTAACATTGTTTACCTGAGCAATTGGTGCAGAGATCGTACCTTGACTGTCCGAAAGTGAGCATAACTTCCTTTCAATTGCTGCTATATAATTCAGATATCTTTCTGAGAACGTGTTTTATCTTCAGTTATTTCAGAATCCATGCTAAGGCCTCCTGCCTCTAAAATATCTTCAATCTCATTTTGACAAGTCTCATATTTTAAATAACATCAGTAAGGGGTAAATAATACGAAATTTGTAAGTGCAGTCTACTAACTTGTCTTCTAACCAATTGGCAATACGTGTGAACGAGGCTTTAGCACGTTTTCTATATTTTTTCAAAGTTTCCATTTTTTTTCTTTTTCAAATTGACAATACAATCAAATATCCTCGAATGATATATGCTAAATGCACTATCTAAGAAATGAGCGTGAAAACAGTACAAAAAACTAATAAATTAGCATCTAGAAACGGGAAAGCAGACAACAATAAACAATATATTTTCAAAGTATGAAATTCAAAATCAAGTTTTTATATTTCCAACAAAATGTTCAACAAACCTCGTCAATTTCCAGTTGGTCATAGTTAGCCATGAAGAAGTGATTCTTTGTTACTTTCTAGAGTAATAATGGAAAATGTTCGGTACTTTGCGTCAAAAAAGATATTTTGAAATCAACCAAGCATTATGGATGAATAAGAGTTGGTGATATGCCAGATACATATGACACCCTGTATATTTGAATGATTCAGCATTGAGTTCTGGGGTTCTGGGACATTCCAAAACCAGAAGTTAGGATTAATTTTTCAATAAAAGATCCTTAATATATTTTTTCCTAATTTTTACTATTCAAGTTTGCAATGGAAAAGTAATATTTGGTTATTTTGCGCAGTATGAATTGAATATTTCTGTGAATTTTGTAGAAAGTGAATAATTTTTTCAAATTAAACGAATACTTATTACTGATAAAGAGATAATCACATTGCCAGCTACAAATGACACCCTGTATAATCAATTGATTCAAGCATTGGTATCTAGGAGTTTGAGAGTATTCTGAAACAGAATTTGATGGTAATTTTGTGATGAAAGAATCCCTAATATGTTTTTCCCACTTTTACACTTTTCAATTGGTCATAGCCGTGGAAAATGAGTATACTAATATTTCGTCAACATAAAGGTAGGTACTCCTGAGTACTATAATATGAGATTTTTTTTCAAATTATTCTATTCGCAATGGAATATGAAGGTGTGGCTTCTCAGTAGTCTGAACTTGATCTTAACTAACGTATATGTGATGGCTCTTGCAGAATAGCGTCAGTCAAAATAGCGCTTCAAAAATAACGCCGCCCAAAAATAACGCAGAACAAAAACAGCGGCGGACAAAATAGCGCTCGACAAAATAGCGACGTGACAAAACAATCACGATCACGACAAACGGTTTATTTTGAGGATTATTAAAAAATGTCGAGTAATTGAAGTATAAAATAACAATATTTTATATATTCACGAAAGCATGGAAACAACTAGTTGTCAGTATTCATATCCATTCAATTCAATATATACTTTATGGTCCAAGAATAAATTCTTATTGACAAAGTGTCCTAAATATAAAAGTTAATCGAGGAGAATGAAATGAGATAAAATTAATGTGTATAAACAAATGCATCACAAAAAAGTAAAATCACACCTCTATATGCGATGAAATGCCTAATATACAAATCTAGGATACACTTAAGAGACCACAAAGTCATCACATAGAGTTTTATACTTCGTGGTAAGCGCAATATGTCGTATGTCATTGATTTCTGGATTTTTGAATCTATGTAATCAAAATCTGTAATGTCATGCACCGCAATGAGTTATATGTCAATTAACCAACCGGGTACCGACCAAGCATCTTGTTGCAATATGACAAAATTTCAACTAATGCGATTTGGTTACAGTAATATGACGTATTTCACACACTTTCGCAAAGATGTCATTGACATAAAACGTACTGCTGTTACCACGAAGATATTTATTTAAAATCATAAAAAATGGAATTTGGCAAGTCTCAGAAAGGAGGTGCTACATTATTCCACGAAGGATATAATTATCGAAAGGACAAGCAACTTGAAGGTCACAGCACATGGCGATGTTCTAAGTCCGGTTGTAAAGGAAGGTTGATGCTTAGCGGTGATACAGCAAAACCAACCACGAAACATAATCACGCGCCAAGTCCAGTAAAGAAAGTAATCAGGATCGTGAAAGAAACTATACGCGAAGGGGCTTCTATTAAAACCGATGCAAATCCAAAAGAAATCGTACAACAAGCTTGCAGCAGTGAAACTTCGGAAGAAGTCTTCCAAGCTATGAGGCATCACGCAGAACAGTGTAAGGAATAAGAAACAGGGAATTTTTAAGTTCTTCAGCAATTAACGATATTTCTGAAGTGAGATTTGGCGACAAATATTCTATAACGGACAGAGGTGAAGTTTTCTTACTGTGGAATGCAGGAAAAGAAAACCGAAATAGATTTATGATTTTTGGGACTTACGCAATAATCTCGATTTGCTCAAAGAATTTTCCCACTGGACAATAGACGGAACCTTCAAGACATGTTTAACTTTGTTTTTGTCAATTATTCGTGTTTATTCGTATTTACGTTCAAGTGTTTAATACACTGAAATCTTAGATGCTGAAACTATACTCGTTGATTTTGAACAATCGTCTATATCAATGCAGTGGAAAAAGTATACTCCAACACGCGTATTGTCGGTTGTTCATTTCATCTGGCGCAAAACTTATGGAGGAAAATACGACATTGTCAATTAACAAACCTTTATAGAGACAACGAAAACATAAGAACAAAATGTGAGATGCTTCTTGAAAACTTTCCTGATAAACTAAAGCCGGTGATATTACTGTTGGGAAGATAATAATTACGTTAGTAAGAGGATTCATAATATCAAGCCCCGATTCAGTATAAATTTATGGAATCAATATGAGCAGCTGAAAAACAATTTGCCAAAAACAAATAATTCTCTTGAAGCATATGGCAAAATTCCTTACAAAAAAGAAAAGGTCTAAACTGCCAGCATCCTCATGTATTCAAATTGATCAATCAATTGAAAAAATAACAAAAGTCTTCAGAAATCTTTATTACTAGATACCGTTCAGGATTTAGGAAAAAAGAAAGTCCTAACAATAAATAATACGTCCAGCTAAAAAAGAGGTGAAAACCTTGGTTCAAACGTATGCTTTCAGGGACGTTGAACAGTATTACAGGCTATGGCTCATAATTTGTCTTTGTAATTCCTATTTGAATTGTTAATTGTTATAAACTTTGCTCTGTATTGAAATTAATTTAGAAAGCTTGATTTTTCAATTACGTCCTATTTTAATAGTTAATTTTCTAAGGAAAAATTAACTCCTGTATAAAATGTGTCATTTAAAGATGACTGTACTGTCATTTTGACAGCGATAAAAAAGGTGCATCGTTTTTTATCACCGATAAAAACGCCTGTTCCTCTTTAGAGTCTACATCTAGTATGCTTACACAGAGAGAAAAGACTTCAGCAGGTTCATGCACAACGTTGTGTAAGACAGAGTTGTGTGGATATTTTACACAATTGTCCATTTTTCCATCATACGCGTTTTGTGAAATTCAATAAATATTTGTGCAAGTCAATTTGTATAGTTTTCATGCACTTCCACATTGCCTAAAAATACACAAAAATATGCACATCACCCATAACACAATTTATATGGAAAATATCTACAACGGATTAAACTCATCTTACACCCGTTGTGCACTTTCTATTTGACATGCACAAATTGTATACTATTTCAACACAATTCTGTAATTTGCCACAACTTAACCAAGGCGTCGTCTCACCCAACTAAATACGCATGCGCAGCACTCCAAATGTCCAGCCCATCATTGTTTGATTGTTTTATGCTAATCGAAGGGCGAAGCTGGTTAATTGTACTTACCTAATATTCATTATTTGCTCATGTGTATGTGGTTTTGTGTCAAATGGAAGTGTTAGAATATTGGCAAAGTGATACCAATACTTGAAGGTTAGTATTGCTATTTTTTTTTTCATTGGTGTTTTGGCATCGACTGCTATGGTCATTAGCCATGTGTTCTTTATAGGCCTTGTTACTAACTCCATACGCCACCTTAGGAGCAGCACTGTTAATTGGAACGCAACAGTGAATCGTGCAGGTCTCACCCTACTCGAGCCACGAGACTTTGATGAGTTAATCGGTTAAATTAAATTAAAAAATCCCAGCCCAACCAGGGTTCGAACTCCGAACCTTTCGACTCAGAGTCGGACGCTCTAACCACTGCGCCACGCCCCGACATAGTATTGCTATTGTTTTTTTGTTATAATATGAAACCTACAAACTGACTTTTACGGTTTGAATTGTACATCCTCGTACCTACTTCCTACTGGAATAAATATAGTTTGACACGAAGATTACAAACTTTAAACTTCATTATTATTCAACGTGTTCCAAAATAACTAAATGTATGGTTCATTTATGTTCTGTTTGGTAAATTGTGTTTCTGTTATTTTATTTGTAATTAGAGTTTATAGTTCAGTTATTCTTTGTTATTAGTTCTTTGTGATGAAATAAACATTATTTGAATGACATTTAATTTTATTTCAACCTTCTGGAAAATGAAGCTTATAATTTCTGAACAGAATAAGATATAAAGAAGCGAGCAGGTTGTAACTGATGCTTATTCTTATCTTATTCCGTTTTGATGTTATGTGCCTCAAGTGTATCCTTTCTTAAAATTATATCAACATATGAAAATTGGCCTTGTTTTGTACACAAATATGTACAATATACCTACACAATTCATGTATGCGAAGAACACAAATTTGTGACATTTTTTGCATCCTATATTCAAAATACCTACACAATTTGTGCAAACTAAGTACACAAATTGTTGCCATTCATTACAATTTATGCATAAACAGTACTCAAGTTGTTGACATTCGTCGCACAACATACCGATTAATTTTGTTTATTTTGTGTATAAAATTAAAACAAAACTATTCAGAATAATACAACACTGAAGTGTATCGTTTATACGCAATATCTCTTACACAATATTATAGAAGAAAAATTAACAAATTGTGCTGAAATTATTTACAATTGTGTAGAAAACTTACATTTATTTCTCTCTGTGTACGTCACTTTAATGTCTGCCCTGTCAGTTATTTAAGTATTGTTGATAGTTGATACTGAAACATTACAACATGAGTCGTTTGGGGAAGTTTCGACTCAACAAATAACAAACAATATAGAAAAAGCAATCCCGCAATCTACAAAAAAATACTAAAGCGTCAATATGGAGACAATTTATATTCGTTCGTTAATTTATCTTGCCAAAAAACACTCGAGCTTTTCTTTTACGGATAAATTTCTTTTTAACTCAAAATTTTTCCATCAGTAATTTTGCTCGAAAAACTGACATTTGACAGAATCGCACGACCTTCGGTCTCGCGATTTTGTCATGTCAGTTTTTCTCGTAAAATTACTGATTGGCAAAATTATTATTTCGTTACAAAAAGAAATTTATCCGATAAAAAAAAGCTCTTGTGTTTTTACTGTTGATATTTCAACCGGCGTTATTAAGTCGCAGTGCTATTTGAACCGACGCTATTTTGTCTGCCGCTGTTTTTGTTTTGCGTTATTTTTGTGCGGCGCTATTTTAACTGACGCTTTTCTGCTACAGAACCATATGTAATATATCTCACTTGTCTAATGAATGACTATTCTACATTACGTATAGGACTGTAATTTCGATAAACTTTTTCAGTGTCTTCCTCAAGCATGGTACTTGGGGGTTGACATGCAATGTTACATCGTTGCTGTCGTGATTATGGTTTTTATGAAAAGGTCGAGCAAAATAACATTAGCCGGAATGGGTTTACTAATTTTGCTGAGTTCTATGATTTCCTTTTGGAATTGTTATGTTTATGCACTGCCAACTGTAAGAATCGATCACACGTGAGTACAATCTAACAATCTCTTGTATCGGAATAAAACAATAATCAAAGTGACGAAATCTCTAGTCGGGTGAAATTTTCAAAATCCCCTCGGAAGAATCGGGCAGTAATTTGACTAATTAGAACAAGCTGTAAGAGGCTCTTTTCACACAAAATAAAATACGCAAACGGCCTATACTAAAAACCCTGGTTTCCGCCCCAGCAAAATCGCTATATCTAAATTCAGTCATCGTTATGGACAAAGTCATGGAAACAAATATCTTCCAAATAGCAGGAGTTATTGGAAATGATCAAAAGTCAATCTTTTAAATATAGTATATGTATGTGTGAAACTTTTGGAGGCACACGGTAATGTAATTTACAGAGATTTTCCACACAGGTGCAGTCTTTCACAATTAGAGCTTTAATGTATATGCCAAATACTTCACCGTTCAGTTAAAAATGTATTGTTGGAAAATGAAGACCAAATGTGAATACCTACCGCATCAACTTGAGAAAATGCGTATGGGGACTTCAAAATCCTGATCAGAATATGACGATTCGAAACAACAATATTACATTTTTTTCAAATGGATTAACCACATCATCGAAACTGAGGATTTGGCATGACATTACTTATTTTTAAACGAACGAAATGTGTACGATTGAGTAGTGTTAGTATATACTATGTTCGCATGCCTACCTGCTAGCTTGTCCAGATGACCATTCTCCAGATATTAGGGAATCAATGTACGTGAAAACATCATTTATAGTCCAAGATCCCAGGGCCGTCAGACATTACTTATTTTTAAACGAACGAAATGTGTACGATTGAGTAGTGTTAGTATGTACTATGTTCGCATGCCTACCTGCTAGCTTGTCCAGATGACCATTCTTCAGATATTAGGGAATCAAGGTACGTGAAAACATCACTTACTTTATTTAGATAGCCATTAAACAGGATTTATTAGTAACGCTCGATGGGTTAGTCGACAGGGTCACAGGCTACCACCCCGGAGGTCCGAGTTCAAATCTCGGCTCCAGCAACTTTTTTTTTTAACCCAGCCAAACGCGTCAAACTATTCAGCCATCTCGGTTGGAAACGGCTCGACTCTGGGAGGATTTTTGGTTGAAAAGAAATTTGACTTGAAAACATTTTGGTAAATGAAAGATTTTGTTAAGGTTTCCTCATAAGATCCCAGGGCCATCAGACATAACTTGTTTTTGAAAAGATGAAGACTCACGTTCTGAGTAGTGTCTCATGTGCTTTCAATATCTGCGTGCTTGTGGAGTTCGCTCTGTGACACCTGGCCAGGTACCAGGTGAGAAAGGTAACTAAAGATAAGAGATACCTAACTTAAATTTGTATGGCTGATTTTTACATGTATTTTGTAGAATATTACTCTTGAGTGATTTCAAAAGTGTCAGACGCTTTCCATGGACCAGAACTTTTGTAAGACGCTTTAAAGCTCCACAAATCACTTCAGAGTGATATTCTACAAAATATACATAAAAATCATCCACACAACCTTAAGTTACACAATTTTTAGTTACCTTTCTCACCTGGTACCTGCCCAGGTGTCACAGAGCGAACTCCACAAGCACACAGGTATTGAGAGTACATGAGATACTACTCAGAACGTAAGTCCTCATCTTTTTAACTAATAAGTTGTCTGAAGGCCCTGGGATCTTATGAGGAAATCTTAATAAAATCTTTTATTTACCAAAATTCTGTTTTCAAGTCAAATATCTTTTCAAACAAAAATCCTCTCAAAGAGTTTCCAACCAAGATAGCTGACTAGTTTGATGCGTTTGGCTGAGTTTTAAAAAAAAAGTTGTCGTAGCCGAGATTTGAACTCAGAGCTCCGGGGTGGGAGGAGCCTTTGACCCTGTCCACTGACCCATCGAGCGTTTTTAATAAATTCTGTATAATGGCTATCTAAATAAAGTAAGTGATGTTTTCACGTACCTTTATTCCCTAATATCTGAAGAATGGTCATCTGGACAACCTAGCAGATAGGCATACAAACATAGTACATACTAACACTACTCACTCGTACACATTTCGTTCGTTTAAAAATAAGATTTGTGGTTGAAAAGAAATTTGACTTGAAAACATTTTGGTAAATGAAAGATTTTGTTAAGATTTCCTCATAAAATCCCAGGGCCATCAGACATAACATGTTTTTAAAAAGATGAAGGCTTACGTTCTGAGTAGTGTCTCATGTACTTTCAATATCTGCGTGCTTATGGACAGAGTCGGACTGGGACCATTTGGCCCACGTGGCAGGGACCTATTTGGCCCAATACTTCCCCATTGAAAAAATCTTATTTATAACAAGTTTTGGACCACCACTTCCCTATTAAAAAAAATTATTTATAATGAGTTTGGACCTCCATCATTTGCCAACTTATATTAATAAAACTACTAAATTACAAAAATAAATTTTTAAATTGAAAAGTAAAATAACAAACATGATATAAAAAAGGTAATTAAATCAAAACAAAAGTAAAACTTTTTAGGATTCCAAAAAAATGTAAATATTCGTAATATATAAAAATATAAGCGATAAGTAGGAACAGAAAATAAAAGTTTGCTTCTAGGGGTTTTGTTATGGTAAACAAAAAGTACAGGAACATCAATCTTTCTTCCTATGGTAAAACCTAGCATCTTTAAGGAGTTACTAGAAAATTTTAAAATTATAAAACTGAAAGTAGAAGTTGAATAAAAAAAATCGTGGCATGCGGCTTTGACATCATGGAATGGGTCAAAATTGAAAATATTCGGTGAAAGCTTCATGAACATTTCACATATTAAATACAATTCAGAACCAAATAACTATACATTTACTAATTTTCACCAAGGGACCGCAGAAATATGTCATATGTCTACACTTAAGAGTTTACTTAATTGAAAACTGGAATTGAGAGATACTACACTAAATAAGTGTTATATGCGGTTACATGGCTTCAAGAGATTTCAGAAGATTTTGCTACTTGTAGCAAGTTCAGTTATTTCTGTGTTATTTTTCATCAATATTTTAAAGCCAATCTCTTCCTATGTTTATAACTAGCAATGATTTCAACAAATCATCACCTAACGCAGATTTTAATCGAGTTTTAATTAATTTTAATTTTGAAAATACCCTCTCAAAGTTTAGCAGCGGCGACGGCGCTGGGAGTGAGTGGCTGAGCTGAGCAGAGCCAGGCCGGCGATAAATAATATTTTTATTTTTATTACGAATTAAGGTTCATATAAACCCATGAAAAAATTAACGGCAAAAAATTCGAGTTATTTTGTCATCCAAATTGAAGAATGAGAGAGATGTAGAGGAAAATCTGATGAACAGTTTTCGAGGAAAAAATAAAAACATAATTTTTAGAGGTTTTTTAAGTTTTCCCAAAAACCATTCATCAGATTCCATTTCAAATATCATGACATCAATGTCAAAGTAAAAGATTATCACGATTTTTTTCAGAATTTTCTACTTCAACGCTCCCCCACAATTAAAAAAAAAAATCTGAAAATCTTGTTATAAAATCAAAGACAGTTGGGAAGAATCGCTTTTGCAAGTAATATTTATATGAAATTCAAAAGACTGAACATTGAGAAATTATTCATATTATTTTTCAGAAATAAAATCAAATGATTTATATTTTCAATAATGATGAAGTATGTAAGTAATAAGTTTCGTGTTTTGCGATTTAAAATATCAGTTTTGGAAATAAAACAGGACGCAAAACAGAATTGAAAAATAATAATAACCATAATAGCGTCTTTATTGTCCATTCCAATTGTTTTTAAATAAATTTATGTTATAAACATAAAAAATAACGGCATAATAGGCAGAGTTCAGCTTACAGAGTTGAAAAATATTGATAAAAATGATTTATAGGGAGTTATTCATATTAGCTGCTCTTTTTGAATTTTACCAACAATGTTGTTGTTTGTGCTAAAAGCAAATCTAATCCAAGCAAGATCAACCCCAAATATCAGAAAAACAAACGAAATGAATACAATAAATAATATACAGGTGAACCGGAAAAAAAGGGCAATACCATAGATTTCCAAGATCACCTTCCACAGGAAAACCGACGGCACAGGCATGCATCATCAATAAACCAAAATCTAAGAAAAAGAATAAACCAGCTTTAGAGGAAATGGTCCACACCTTTCAATGAGCCCGCGAAGTCTACCTTCACGAAAAAAAAACGAAGATACTGCAAAACTGAAATATTTCGTAGACCACTGAACAATAAGCCTATACGAAGAGCTGGAAAAAATAAGAAAAGAAAAGAAAGAAAGAACCTTGAAAACGTAGCTCAAAAACATAACGATAAACTTATAATTCCGAAAAACAATTAAATAAACCACCAAATTACAAACGGTAGAAAATATATGGATACAATCGTTACTAGTCCACTTCAAAATGGAGAGAATAATAGAAGAGAGAAGATGGCGTCTCACCTTTCCTCTCACAACCCCCTTGACAATATAGCTACATAATGTATTGAACCACATTACCACAATTAATACCAGATAATGATTATTATTCCTGTGAGCTATTTCGCACTACTTCGAATAATGTTGAGATTTTGCACCAATGCATTTGCAGTAGGGTTGACCGTTGAATATTTGGTAGATATTCCAGCAGAAAACTGTAATTCGTTTGAAAATGTTATGAAAGATCGCTGTCATTATGGTAAGAAAAATATATCAGTGCCATCTTACAGTTCAGATCCGCGAAATATTTGACTTTATATGAACCTTAACGATTACTATCAACTTGAAGATGATAAGGGTCATTGATTAGTGGAAGTGTATACCATTTGGTTGTGGTCGTGTCATTTTGTATTTGGCCCCACATTTTGCTTTTGGCCCCCCACATTTTCTAAGGTTGGCCCAGGCGGCAACTGCCGACCTGCCGCCCTGTCCAGTCCGACCCTGCTTGTGGAGTTCGCTCTGTGACACCTGGCCAGGTACCAGGTGAGAAAGGTAACTAAAAATAAGAGTTACGGCTGAGTTCTATATGTATTTTGTAGAATATTACTCTTGAGTGATTTCAATAGTGTCAGACGATTTCCATGGACCAGAACTTTTGTCAGGCATTTTAAAGCTCCACAAATTACTTCAGAGTGATATTCTACAAAATATACATAAAAATCAGCCACACAAATTTAAGTTAAGTAACTCTCATTTTTAGTTACCTTTCTCAACTGGTACCTGCCTAGGTGTCACAGAGCGAACTCCACAAGCACGCAGGTATTGAGAGTACATGAGATACTACTCAGAACGTAAGTCCTCATCTTTTTAAACATAAATAAATAATATTAGACTTGAAAACGGAATTTTGGCAAATAAAAGATTTTGTTAAGATTTCCTCATAAGATCCCAGGGCCTTCAGACATTACTTATTTTTAAAAAGATGAGGACTACGTTCTGAGTAGTATCTCATGTACTCTCAATACCTGCGTGCTTGTGGAGTTTGCTCTGTGACACCTGGGCAGGTACCAGGTGAGAAAGGTAACTAGAAATGAGAGTTACTTAACTTAAATTTGTGTGGCTGATTTTTATGTATATTTTGTAGAATATCACTCGGAAGTAATTTGTGGAGCTTTAAAGCGCCTGACAAAAGTTCTGGTCCATGGAAAGCGTCTGACACTTTTGAAATCACTCAAGAGTAATATTTTACAAAATACATATATAAATCAGCCATACAAATTTAAGTTAGGTAACTCTTATTTTTAATTACCTTTCTCACCTGGTACCTGCCCAGGTGTCACAGAGCGAACTCCACAAGCACGCAGATATTGAAAGCACATGAGACACTACTCAGATCATAGTCTTCATCTTTTTGAAAACAAGTTATGTCTGATGGCCCTGGGATCTTATGAGGAAATCTTAACAAAATCTTTCATTCACCAAAATGTTTTCAAGTCAAATTTCTTTCCAACCAAAAATCCTCCCAGAGTCGAGCCGTTTCCAACCGAGATGGCTGAATAGTTTGACGCGTTTAGCTGGGTTTAAAAAAAAAAAGTTGCTGGAGGCGAGATTTGAACTCCGACCTCCGGGGTGATAGCCTATGAACTGTCCACTGACCCATCGAGCGTTATTAATAAATTCTGTATAATGGCTATCTAAATAAAGTAAGTGATGTTTTAACGACCTTTATTCCCTAATATCTGTAGAATGGTCATCTGGACAACCTAGCAGGTAGGCATACGAAAATAGTACTTACTAACACTACTCAATCGTACACATTTCGTTCGTTTAAAAATAAGTAATGTCTGACGGATATTTTGATCAAATTCGGAGGTTGTGATGAAATTGTCAAAAAAAACATGTAAACCGTCTTTTGTCAGGTACACTTACTTGCCAGCTCCAACACACGTTTTATCTCGTTATCTGAATGATTGCGAGGAAAACGGAAAAAGTCGACATGGAATTTACAGTACATAGAAACTATAGTTTTGGGATATTTCCCTTATCCAGAGGCATAGTTGAAAGATGCCACAAGGGATTTTCAAATGTCATTAGGTTCTATCCATAGAATCTCCTAATGAGTTTTACAATCAGAATCGCAATGGTGGGATATTTGATCTCCATCAATTACTTGTTTTAAAACAAAAATACGTGGATATTCTCAGAATTTTCATTGTGGCTTTGGACCATTCTCCTTGGGCCAACAACAAAAATATGTATTATCAGCAACTTTCACTTGGTGGATAATTTTGTCAAAAAGTCTTTTGGTGATCAGTAGATTGCGGATACTTGCCCTTATCGTTGGCCACCTCGTTCTTCTGACATGACACCATTGGAATTTTTTTGGAAGACACATCAAAAATGTTGTTTATGATGTTCCACTTAAAACGAAGGAGTCCTCATTTTTTTTCAATGATGTTTTCGATGATGACAAGGAAAAGTATCACTCTATTTGAGAGAATTTGTGTTTCAGAACAACTCTGAACCACAGTGAACGAAAATATAACATATTCGTTACCACGCAAAATATTGTACTACGCCCCTGGTGCCAGTCCAGTTTAAGCAAACTACACCTCATGATAACATATTCAAATAATTCCTGGAACAAACCGGCAGCCGACGAGCTAGCCAATCGAGGCGCTACTCATAGCGTTGGCGGGAAACATCACCCTCAACGAGAACACAACTGCTAGCGGGCAGTCAGTCGATGTTCAACAGGTGGAGAGTGACACGGCGTTTGATGAGTTGACGCGTTTGTTTGACCCGAGAAAAATAGTTTATTCTTGGTCTTGGCCTCTGTCCACTGCGGCAAGTCATAGCCTACAACGGCATTTATAAGTTATAACAAATAATGAAAAATTGGTGTCACAGTTGTTCATCGTAAACCCAGTTTTGAAGGCATATATAGTTCTGTCAGTGGACAAATTCCCATTTCAGTATTATCACACTTGCATTTACCAGTTAAATTCAAGATACGTATTGTTACAAAATAGTTCATAAGTAGTGAACGAGTTCAGCAGCAATAATTAATGAAGAGTAGTGCTCCAAGGTGAAGAAGTAAAGTTTATCGTGAAAAAGGGTGTGTTACAACAACACACACAGCAGTTCCAGGCTTCAGTGGCGTAGGGCCACAAACTGGTGCTCTCCCAAGTCAGGAAAAAACTGGTAACATTTGTTAAATTTTTATCGAACAGTTTACGGTACTTTTTTGCGTCAAGATTGACATGTTTTGTCACTGTGATCGAGCAGTGAATGCTATTCTAGACTCTGATAACTAGCTGTGTATAACCGTGGTGCAGTACTCGTAAAGTACCTAGCAATTCAAAAATTATAGCTGAAAACATAAAACAAATTACTTAGTTATGTTAGAATAAGTAAAAACTGAATCCTGTGTGTTGAAAATGTCAATATTTCTATTAACCAATTAGTTAGTACTTTGTTAACCATATCGGGTAGAAAATAAAAACCCTAAGATAATAAATAGATATTTGGTTTGTAAACTGTGATACCTATTGATCTTGGTTAAAATTATCATTAATAAATATCCTCTCTTTTCCTACATATTTATTGTAGGTGGTCCTTCGAAAAAATAAAAAACATAAAAGTCTATCTACTTTGTTAACCTTAAAACATTTATGTCAAAAATCATACTATCTTTATTTCTTTAAAATAAAGACATAGTTGTTAAATTAAAACAAATCGTTTTATTGACCACTTAGTTTTATTGCCTAATAAAAAATTCATTATTTACAGCGACCTATTGATAGCCAAAAAATTCAACTTGCAAGGTTGAAGGCGAGTACCACTTACCGGTGTTCTGGACGGAACCCACTTAAATTGTGTTGAGAATCAGCATAGATTGGTTCCCCCACAATTTGAGTATTTTGTTTCTGGATGAAATATTTTAATATTATTTTGGAAGTACTATATACGTATATCTTCTCAAGATGTTTGTGATCACATTAACTCTTCATATTTTTCTCAACAATACATCATTAGCTTGTGTGGTGGAGTATTTGTTGTAAACTTGCTATAATTCTGAGGGGCTGCAACCGTGAGAACCAGATTTCTGTGTAGTTTTTCACAATTACTATGGTTTTAATCTCGTAACGACCGAGTTAATCAACCATTCCATTCCTGATGACTCCACTAGTGAATATTTGACAGAAAACAGCTGATTTTCTGATCAAATCCGACTATTGCATGATTTTATCAAGTTCTTACGGTGACAACTTTGCAGGTGGTTTCTATCACAAACTGCCACATTTTGTTGAATTCAAATTCGTCACAACCAGTATACTACTTCTGTATTTCCTTGGCTCATACCTCGGCCATTATTCTATTATTTTTCATTAAGTTTCATCTCAACCGGCTGAATCCTCTGATTATTTTCTCAGAAAAACACATAGAATGAATAATGAAGTGCAAACTTTTTGCCAAAACCTGAACATTCCTTCAAATAACAAATAAAAATACATAAGATACAAAACAGCCTAGAGTTAATAGAGTGACGTGTTAATTTCTCAATAATTACTTTAATGCAATACTTTTCGCTATTGATATTTTATTTTACAGGGCCAAATCACTGGATTTCAACGAACATTATTACAAACTTCCCTATACACGATGTGGGCCTTATCTTATTGGTATGATATGTGGATATTTAATTCACAACATGAAATCAAATCTAGTCAAATACAAGCTAACAATAGTAAGTATTCTAGCTTCAGCTGTGAAGGAGGAGACTGGTTATGAAAACTGTTGTCTCGCAGGGTTCAATTATCTAATTCATCAACACAATATGTCTACAGCTTCGTAGATTGAGTACAATCCATACCTCTTTCTCCTTCAGAGCTCTGATATCAGTGAGCAAGCGCGGATCCAGGGGGGTCATGGGGGTCATGACCCCCTCCCTGGGCCCAGGTCAACCGGTGATTTTTCATTCTCTTCTTTGAAATTCCTGATCAATTCAACAAACAAATGTAGTAAAAATAAATTAACTTATACAAACTCGCGCCACCACTTATTCCTTTCATTTCACTTGGCAGTTGTGTTTTTGTGGTTACGATTCTATATTTACAGTAAATTCGTCATTCATCTAATCTAAAGTTAGCCAGCAAAGGTTGGTAACTGAATATTTACAATACTTAGAAATTCATAAACATTGCGGATGTTATTTACTTATTAAGGTAGACTACTTAGTAGTATATTCACCCGTATTTAACCTTCATGGGACGGACATCATAATTTTACGAAAAGGACTAACTGGGGTCCGAGAAGACCCCATGCGTAAAATTGCAGAAATGCTGTATTTTTCTTTGAATTAAATATATAGAAAAGAAGTTTTATTAAAGTTTTACTATTAACCATTTATTAGTCAAAAATCATCACGAAAAAATATAAAATACCCTAATCACTAATACTACTAGCTACATATCATTTTAACATTTTTTGCAAACTATCTCCGATTTTGAATGTTCTAGGCACACAAAGTTATTACACCTAATACATATTTTCCTGGATTTTCTGTCTTTTCCTCTTTGACACATATGACAGCGCCCCCTGGTAATGTTTTGTTGTTCAACTCTATGTTCTGTTGCATCCAGTAGTTCGGGAAAAACGTCTGTCATATGCCGTTTTCTATTCGTCTGAATGTATTTATTATTATATCGCCGGAAAACGTTTTTCTTTACGAGTTCTTTTCCTAGTTCCAAAATATACATTTTACGTTTATCCAAACTGTTTTTTCGCCAATCCGGGTTTTGCAGTAACCACAATTTATAAGCATTTATTCCAGCGATATCTATAAGATGCGAAAATATAGTGTCATTGGCCAGCGGTTTGACTTTCTCTGCACTGTATACTCTTTGGCCAACTTATCTGAAGTGTCGACAGCACCTTTTGTTTTGTTGTAATGAAGAATAATTTCTGGTTTATAGCGCTGTTCTTCTCCAGCTACTTTACTATCAGTATGCTCACTTGAAAGTAAGATGACAGCATGTTTTTGTTTTGCAACATAGGATACTAGCGTTCTTTGATTTCTAAAAGCAAACATACTTGAAAACTCTTTCTTGTACGATGCCGGTAGAAGTTCCCTGGGAATAAATGTTTAATTTTTCCGGAGGGTTCCACATAAAGTAATATGTTTTTTACGTTAAATGTATGGGATTCCCCGATTTTACTAACAGTTACCGGGATTATTTTATCGGACGTAAAAGGCTGACCGGGGTCTGAAGAGACCCCTGGAATATAAAACTATTTTTTGTTTATACCAGCCAATAAAAACTACTAAATACATCATATTTTATCAAAATAATTCATAATCTGAAGCTAGATGAAAGATAAATGTTTAAAAATTTGCGTTTTCAAAGATACAGCAAAAACATACTTCATGGGGTACAAACGGATGAAGGTTTGTAGCCTTTCCACATTGTCGATCATGAACACATCACATTCCGGTATCACAGGTAGGTACATCACAACACATTCAAGTTAACACATTACTTACATGAAGATATTTATATTTTTATTATGGGTTAAATTGTCATTATTAGTGAATAAGAAAAGCCTGGTATGAAAAGCATGTTTGATAATATCCTATAGGACGAAACTGCATTGACGCAAGTGTTTCAAATATAAAGTGGTGTAAAAACATAGGAATTTTTATTTCTTATTTTCCAAAGTTAGTTATTGGTTACTTACTCCAAAGTTGCAGGTTGCTGATGGATAGTAAGTACGAATTTGTAATATTGTGTGTTGTAACTGTTGTGTGTCTGAGTGATTTTTTTTTAACATCTTCTCGTACGTAGCAACCAAGGTATAGTAAGACTATGGTATGACTATTGGCTAATGAATTTATTGAGTTCTGATGGGACGATGAGTAAAATCTATAAGTATTCATTGGTTCTGGTTTCTCGTTTTGGATTGCTTGGTATTTAATTTTGAATAAGTGTTTTTTTTATTACAGAGTTATTCCAAAGGAAAAAGTAGTGGTGGGTCGAAACGTTATGTAGGTGGTGGTCATGTAGGAAAATTGAATAATTTTTTATAAGGAAACCAAGACTGGAGGTACGTGGCACTCCTGAGGAAAATGTATCTTTACCAACCACTAACAAGGAATGAGTGTGTTCTACCGTTGGTGACAAACCTGAGAATAATGTATTTCCGCTAGCCACTAACGAGGAAGATGTGTCTGCTACCGCTGTACTCACTTCCTCATGCAAAATTGTATAAAGGATGTTCCAAATCAAGTCGGCACCATTGCCAACTCCGTTATTATTGATGCTACGAATTCGGTTAAATGGGCAAACTAGTAGCATTTTTAATGGCCTTCTCGATGCCAAGAACAAAAAAAAATGACAGTCTCGTTTTCAGAATATTTCATAAAATGATATTTTTTTCAGTGGAACTCCCCATAGATAGATATATAGATACTTTATTAATCCAAATACGAGCTTACAAAGCTATAGGACAGGTCAACAGAGGATACATGTGTGTGTAAAAAATATTCCTAAAATAGATAAATTGAAATGTAGATTGTATTGTAATTGTAGATACATAAATTGAAATGTAGATTGTATATTTTTTCATGCATTTCGATTCGTAATAACATTCTCTACATCTAAGCTCATTTGACTTTTTTTCGTAAAGGTGAAAATAAGACAGTTTTATTAATAGGAAACATTTATAACAAACGGATTTGATAAAGCGCTATAAAATATCGAGTAAATGTTCAAAAACACTGCCTTCTTGTTGAACACATATTTGGGCCCTTCTATGACACTACGTGTGACATTCAACACAATTCAGCCATTAATTATAGTTTCAATATAATTTTTCAGTTCATCTACATTACCTATTATGTTTTATTTTGTACACCTCATTTTTCAGAAATCGCCAAAAATAAAAATCTAGAGGTGTCATGTCTGGTGAACGAGGGGGTCACTCAACAGGGCCATTTGTAGCAATTTATCTGTTTCCAAAACAGCCTCGCAGCATTCTTTTTACTCCACTGACATTATGTGCTGGTGCTCCATCTTGCTGAAAATAGATCATCTGACGAGCCTCCAGATCAAGATCATCGAAAAACTCTTCCAACACTCTTGTTAATAAATTAATGTAACGGGGTCCGTTCAAAGAACCATGGTAGAAAAATGGACCGATAATTCTGCCTCTAAATAAACCACTCCAAACATTAATACTAAATCGTCTTTGCGGATTGTGGGGATGGACTAGAAATGGATTATGTCTACTCCAATAATGAAAATTCTTTCTATTATACATCCCACGATTTGAAAAATTAGCCTCATCGCTCCATATAATATGTCTATAGAAGTTTGGATCTTGTCTGCATTCATTCATAAACCACCAACAAAACCCCAATCGTCTCTTAGGATCACCAGGTTCTAGTATTTGCACTGGTCTCAACTTATAAGGAGAAATCTTATTAAAATATATTTAAACAAATTCACTCTAAAATAATTTATTTGACGAAATACAATGATTCAACAATTTCAACACAATACTCTAATCTGACTGTCTTCTGCTGCTTGGTTCTTTTTATATACACCGTTCATTTTCTTAGAATGCTCCTGATATTTCTCGAAAAGCCTTAGGAACGTTCTCCAATTAGACCAGATTCTTCTCGAAGCAAAGAGCCTCGGAAGTAATTCGCGATTACGCGCTGACTACGTGAACGTTCAGGTCCGGCATCGCCCGCAGCTTCGCCACATTGCCCCATTTTCAGAGATATTTCGTCTCGAAATGTCATCCTTGGAGTGTGTCGATATTTGCAGGATTCCCCATATCTGCATCGTGAAGTTCGATGGAAATAACACTCCATAGTCTTCATGTCTGGTCGTGGAATAGGATTACAGCAAACCAAAATCTGGATGCCGCTGGATCGGAATATCGTCTTCAACATACTTCTCACAACTCACAAACCAGCCCATCAATACCACAGGATAATTTTGGGATTGCCAAGTCCACCAGATTCTAGTCAACCATCGTATCTCTCAGTTGGGTGAGGCTCCTCCAGACATTTTCATAGGACGGTTTATCTTGGGAATGCTTCTTGGTCACCAGATAGTAGATGTTCCTCTGGCCCTTCTTCAGCTGTTGCACACCTCCAATTTCTGGAATCTGTTTTCGTAGTGTTTGGAGTTGGCCAAATTTCTTGGAAAACACCACAGCGATGCCCCTGGACAATCGAAGATCTTCTGCGATGCAGTGTACTAGGGCGTAATCGATTGGCAATTTGAAAAGGTCCCGTGGCTACTCTCGAGTTATCCCGTGTGACCCTTTCTGTCCATTTCAGTATAAGGACATGAATTTCTGGAACGTCATCGTATCCTCTGGTGGTCTGAGGTTGCGGACTTGGTCATGGCTCCCAGCGTAAGGGGCCAACCTGTTGAAATGAACGACCCTGGGTTTACCTCTGGGTGGATTGTGGATCCTCTTGACGATCTTGTACGGACCTTCCCATGAATTCCGTAGTTTCGGTGACAGGCCCTGGCGACGCTTCGGGTTGTACAGCCAAAATAGGTCACCAACCTGAAATCCTCCAGCATCGACATTGATGTCATAAGTCGCTTTCATTCGGTCGCTGGCACTCTGGATGTTCAAACGGACTCGTTCGTGGATGTCTTCCATTCACTGACGGAGTTTGCAGATGAAGTCCTCTCCCGCGGTATCCTGTCCTGGTGGCGTCCCATACTTCAGGTCACAGGGAAGTCGCAGCTCTCGGCCCATTATAATACTAGCAGGGGTTTGTCCGGTTGACTCGTGTACTGCGGAACAGTATGCCATCAGGAACAAATGAAGATACTGGTCCCATTCTCTTTGATGGTCAGATTCTACCTTGGACAAGTGGCTATTCATAGTCCTGTTCATCCGCTCAACCATTCCATCGGACTGTGGATGTAGAGCCGTGGTTCTCGTCTTGCGGATCTTCAGCAGTTGGCACATTTCTTGGAACAGGTTAGATTCAAAATTTCTGCCTTGGTCCGAGTGCAGCTCCAAGGGGACACCGAATCGACATATTTACTCTTTCACAAACACGTCCGCGACGATGATGGCTTCCTGGTGGGGCAGGGCATAGGCTTTGGCCCACTTGCTGAAATAGTCCATTGCCACAAGGATGTATTTATTTCCGTGATCTGATACGGGGAACGGGTCGGCGATGTCAATGGTGATTCTTTCGAATGGACTACCTACGTTACACTGACGCATCGGGGCCTTGCGTCGTGTCATAGGTTCATTGCTGGCCGCGCAAACAGCACACTTTCTGTACCAGTCATTGATATCAACTTGACAATTGACCCAGTAAAACCGTTGCCTTACTTTCTGCAGTGTCTTCTGATGTCCTCCAGCAACTCCATCATGGATCTCTAGGAGTACTTCCTGTCTTCTGTTCTTGGGCACCACTATCTGACGTCTATCCTCCCCACCATCTTCGGACTCCAATACACGTTTCAGGACCCCATTGTCCAGAGTAAGGGAATTCCATTGGGCCCAGTAGGATTTGACTGCTGGGCAATATCTTGCGATTTCCTGCCATGTCGGTCTTTGATTATCTTTTGATTATCTTTTTCCAACCGATGACTAAACCAAAATCTGGATCTCCTTCTTGGTCTTTCTGGACCTCGTTTTCATTCCAGTTGTTGTCAACTGCCGTGATTCTACAAATCGCTGCTTCCTTCTCTTCTGCTCGTTGGCAGTGTGGGCAGTAGTCTAGGCATGGTCACCTTGACAGGACATCTCCCTGCTCGATGTTCGATCTCGAAGTCGAATTCTTTCTATCCAACATGCTTCTTGGCCCTCAGGGTTTTTGAACTGTAGAAGCCATTTAAGGACTGCGTAATCGGTCCTTAACAGGAATCTTCTCCCGTACACGTATTTATAAAAGTGTTCTATTCCCTTGACAACAGCTAACAGTTCTCGTCTGGTTACATAGTAGTTACGCTCCGGTTTACTGAGGGTTTTACTGAAGTATCCGATGACCTCTTGCTCATCCTGGATCTGGGACAAGACAGCTCCAAGTCCCACATTGCTGGCGTCCGTGTCCAAAATGAATTTTCCACTCGGAAGGGGATAACTTAGAATCGGTGCGTACGTAGTTGGTGTATGTCTTGCGGAATACGCCAGTCCTTCAATGCTTTGATTTTCTCGTCATCCACTGCTACTCCGTGCCCAGAGACAACATTGCCAAGGTATCGTACTTCTTTTTGGAACAGGTGGCATGTCTTGGGGCTCAGCTTCAATCCAGAGTTTCTCAGTCGCAGGAATACCTCCCCCAGATGTTTTAAATGGTCTTCGAACGATTTGCCAACCACAATAATGTCGTCGAGATATACCAAACACGTCCTCCATGAAAGTCCTTTCAGAACCGTCTATATTAATATCTCGAATGTGGCTGGAGCATTACAAAGCCCGAATCGCATAACCGTGAAATGCCACAGTCCTGAGCCGATGGTGAAGGCTGTCTTTTCTCTATCTTCTGGAGCCAGTTCTACCTGCCAGTATCCACTCTTCAGATCAAGGGTCGAGAAAATCGTGGAGCCGGCCAACGTGACTAGGGTGTCATCTATTCTCGGAAGAGGGTAACTGTCTTTCTTCGTCACGTTGTTCAGTTGACGATAGTCTACTCAAAAGCGTGTTGATCCATCTTTCTTCTTGACCAGCACAACTGAAGAGGACCATGGACTGTCGTATGGTTCAATAACTTCATCTTTTACCATATCACTGACTATCTTGTCAGCCTCTTCCTTCTTCGGAAGAGGAAGTCTTCTAGCTGATTGTCGGATTAGTCGGGCATCCCCAGTATCAATTTTGTGTTGAACTACATTCGTTCGACCACCTTTTCCTTGTCCGGTATCGAAGATGTCTTGGTACTTCTTGACTCCTTCTCTCAATCTGGGCTGTTGAGCTGGTTCAATGCCCTTGGAAGAGATGGTAACCAATTTTTCCAGGTCCGCTGTCAGGTTGTTTTCTTGACTAACAGTACCGTGTACACTCCTGATCACAGAGGAAATTGACGAGCAGTGCCCCAAAACAGTTCCTTTCTTCAAGGTCACTGGGTAATAATTGACATTCATTACTCTTACTGGCACAAATTTATCAGCACGCAACAAAGTCTTACCTAGTGCAATATCTCGTCCAATTTTCTAATCATGAAGCTTGGGCTCGAATATCACCACGCTTTCATCCCTCACACCTCCGTCCGAGTGAGCCTTCAGTATGGTCTCAGCCCTCTCGGGTACACTTACATCTTCAGTCAGCAGAACACGAATCATCTCTTCACTTCTTCCATGTAGCACCAACTCTTCTCTGTTCACACGTAGGACGCCATCTTTAAAGTCAAATTCTAACCCTCTGGAATTCATGATGTCCATTCCAATAATTGCATCGTCCTCAATGTCAGCTACTAATGCCCGATGTTTCACTTTTGTGCTGCCTAAAATCAGTTCAATCGGTAGCTCACCATGTACAGTGGCCGGCTCCCCTATTGCTGTGCGTAGCTTCCAGGATGATGGTTCCATTCTCTCTGTTGTTTTAGTAAAAGCAGGTCCAAGGATTGTCTTAGTCACACCTGTATCTAGCAGCATGGTGCAAGGCTCGTTGTTGATGAGACCGTCTACAAAGACACCATTGTTTTGACGTTGAAGGACAGCGACATATGCTTTTTTAACGGGGGCTTGCTGGATACTGGTCGACGATTGCCCCTCCTAATCGATTTTCTTTAGTTTTCCTGCATCTGTGCCGATTCTGTGAAAGTTGAACATTTGCTACGCACATGCCCAATTTTGCCACAATTCCAGCATCTTATCGGTTTTCTCTTAGGTAATATTTCCTTCACCACCTTTCTGATGGCAGCCTCCAAGTTATCAGGCTCCTCAATAATTTGGATTTAACTTTGGCTTCTGCAGGATTGTATCGCTGCCTCAAATTCCAAAGCGCGTGCCAGAGCATCTACGAGATGTGTTGGACGTGCTAGTGTCAATGCTTGTCTGGTTTCCTGGTCACGAAGTCCATCTAAGAATGCCTGAACTGCTAGTCGCTCCATTACCTTTTCCGGTGTAGCTGGGTATGCAAGGCAAACCAAGCGTGCAATGTCTGCTTCAAATTCCTGTAAGGATTCGCTTGATTTCTGGCAGCAGTTTTTCAGCTGTGAGTGGTACACATGTTCTAGATGGGTCTGTCCATACCGTAATTCTAGATGTTTAATCAGCTGAACGTAGTCCTCTTGTTCTTAGGCCGCGAGGGTTTATAAAATATTCGTTGCTTCTCAACGCAAAGCCAGTGTTAATGCCACAGCTCGTCCTCCTGCATTCCATCCATTTGCCTTTGCTGCAGCTTCAAATTGTCGGCGGTAATTTGCCCATGGTGTTTTTCCATCGAGCTGAGGTGGTTTCATGGGGAGCTTTCCTGTCTCAGAACGGATCTTCACATCTTTCAGACCCTTCTGAACATCATCCAAGTTCGAACTCAGTTCCTGCATTGAATTCTCATTGACAGATTCTGTGGTGTGGGTGGTGTCAATCTGGTTTTCCAACTTGCTGATTTTCTCCTTTATTTTATTAATTTCTGCCTCGAGTCCGCCTTTGATTTCGTCACTAATTGTTTCCTTCAATTTTTCCATCTCATTCCCAATTTCATCTTTGATTTTCTCCATCTCTGTCTCGACGGTTCCTATTCTTCCTTCCAGTCGATTCGCCACGCCACAAAGTTCTTCTTTCATGGTATTCGAATTTTCTACAAGTTTCTCTTGAAGTTCTTCCTTTAAACTGTTCGAATTTTCTAGCAGCTTTGCTTTCAAATTCCTCGAACTTTCTTGAAATTCTTCTTTCAGGCTATTCGAATTTTCTAGAAGTTTTTCTTCCAGATTTTTCGAATTTTCTAGAAGTTTTTCTTGAAGTTTTTCTTCCAGATTATTCGAATTTTCTAGAAGTTTGTCCTGAATTTTGTCTTCTATTCCATCGAGTTTACTCATTATGGAACTCATATCCATTCCAGAAACTTCGAATAAAAAGGTTTCTGGGTTTTCACCTTCCTGGATTAATCCCTCAGAAAGTCTTGCCTGAAGCACGGCCTTTTTACCACTTGTGTCAAGTTCCCTCTCCTCCAGTTCTTGCTTCAATTCCGCAACCTTCAATTCAACCAGGCGAACTTTCCTCGAACACATTTTGTATTAGTTTATTTCACGGGCCACCAGTCTATAATTATTATTACTGTCTATTTCACGGGCCACCAGTCTATTATTATTATTGTCTATTTCACACAGTCCATTTTACGAACCGCCAGTCTATTATTATCATTATTATTATTATCATTATTGTCTATTTCACACAGTCTATTCCACGGCCACCAGTCTATAATTATTATTATTGTCTATTTCACACACGAGAAGTGTATCAGTCTATCCGTTAATGCACACAACCGTCCACTTCACGAAAAATGTTTATCAGTCACTGTATATTTTTCGCGAAAACAATTGTCCGAAATACACAATCTGTCTACTTACACGAACACTTTGTATTTTATGTTTAAAAATCGCACTTCTGTCACCACTGTAATATATTTAAACAAATTCACTCTAAAATAATTTATTTGGCGAAATACAATGATTCAACAATTTCAACACAATACTCTAATCACAATCACTGGACTATTATTTATGTTCGACTTCTGCCTCACTGACTGTCCTCTGCTGCGTGGTTCTTTTTATATACACCGTTCATTTTCCTAGAATGCTCCTGATATTTCTCGAAAAGCCTTAGGAACGTTCTCCGATTAGACCAGATTCTTCTCGAAGCAAAGAGCCTTGGAAGTAATTCGCCGTCACGCGCTGACTACGTGAGCGTTCAGGTCCAGCATCTATCCGCAGCTTCGCCACATTATGTTTCTTCAGAATTCGTTGAATACCAGACAGTGGAACAGCAATTTCTCTAGATAAAGCTCCGATGGAATTATTTGGATATACCTCAAAGTAGAATAAAACGTCAATTTCTGTATCTTCAGATAATATAAAACCTTTCCTGAATGGACGATGAAGCACTGCAAAAAACGCCGATTAGGTAGGTACTGTTGGTGTAGGTTAGGTAGTATTGGAGTGCTCTTACACTATTTTTCTGGCAAACCAAGTAGGATTCTAACGTATCACATATTTGATGGGAAAACGGCATTTCGAAAAATATTCGAACAGTAGTTGTCAGTTACAATAATTTATGACATTGTCATGATATACTTGAGAGTATTTGACAAATAGTTTTTCAACAAAGTTTCAAGGCATGATTGCTCATAATAATTATGTTCTATCGAATCAAACACATTTTTTCCAACCACATTCATATGTCCCTCCAGTATTTTCTGTTCTGTACAAACGGCTTCAAAGTTATCATTAGAGCAGACATATTTTGATTCACAAAATAAATGCGGCTAGCGAAATGGCTTTAAGATAGAAATTACCATTTTGTACATTAATACCAAATAGCTTAGTGGTGTCAATTGAGTGGTGCGACATGATTAATAATAATAATAATAATAATAATAATAATAATAATAATAATAATAATAATAATAATAATAATAATAATAATAATAATAATAATAATAATAATAATAATAATAATAATAATAATAATAATAATAATAATAATAATAATAATAATAATAATAATAATAATAATAATAATAATAATAATAATAATAATAATAATAATAATAATAATAATATTAATAATAATAATAATAATAATAATAATAATAATAATAATAATAATAATAATAATAATAAGTATCAGCATAAACTCCGACAGATCTGGTCATCAGAACTGTCGGGGAAGAACAAAGTTGCTGCAACTAATATGCTTGCCGTTCCGATCCTTCTTTACTCTTTCGGAGTGATGAAGTGGACTAAGGAAGAGCTGCGACAACTTGACGTTAAGACTCGCAAAATGATGCATCTCAATAGGAGCTTGCATCCTAAATCGTCCGTTCCACGGTTATACTTTCCCAGACAACGGGGAGGCCGTGGACTTTTGAGTTTGGAGTGTCTGCATAACAGAATGGTTCTGGATGGGGCCTGTAAAGTCATCAGGAGTTCAGATCCCCTTCTCTGCATGGTCCGCAACCATGAGAAAGCAGGGATTGGAGCATTCCTTTTTAAGGCAGCTACCCGTGCGGCCGATGAACTCGGTCTCGTTTTCGACACTGAACGGGCTAACCCAAACTCTGTCACCGAGTTGGGACCCGTTCAGCAAAAAGCTCAGATAAAAGCTGCGGAGACAGAGGTCCTGCTACAGCTACATATGGATAAGCCAATGCATGGTGTCTTCTTTCATAACATCGAAGACCTTGGCTTATCCAAAAGCTTGACCTTTGCCTTCCTCAGGTCGAGTGAGCTAAAGTCGGAGACCGAGGGATTCATAATGGCCTGCCAGGATGGTGTCTTCAACACCCTTGTCTACCGTAGTCGCGTGATGGGTATAGACGTCCCTGACACCCGATGCAGGGCATGTCGTGGGGCACCTGAGACCGTAATGCATTTGCTATCAGCATGCCCATCTTATGCGGTCTCAGCCTATATCCACAGGCATAACGCGGCGCTACGAGTGTTGTACTACCAGCTACGACACTCGTACGGTATAGACGAGACACCGGTGTTGCCTTATGCTCCGGTGGATATTGAGTCCGTGGTGGAGAATGAGAGATGCCGAATCTATTGGAACTACTCATTCCCCACCCTCAGGCAAATACAAGCCAATAAGCCTGATGTTGTCCTCCTCGACCACCAAAGTAGAACGATATTCGTCATGGAGTTTTCCGCTCCAGGCGAAATGAATATCGTTCGAAAAGAGGAGGAAAAACGGACTAAATATCGAGATCTTCTCTTTGAACTCCGCAGGTTATATCCGGACCATTCTGTCAAAATGGTGGTTCTGATCATAGGAGTTCTTGGTGGAATGATGGACACACTGCTCTCCAATTTGAAGATAATACCTGCTTGCCGTAATATGGCAGAAATCTTAGCAGCAAGAATGCAGAAGGCCGTTATACTTGGTTCGCTTCGTCTACTCAGGGCACACGATTCTCGGACCCAATAATCACTCACCCTACGGATGTAGGGAGTGGTTATTGGGGTTAACGACACCAGCGCGCCCTCCGGATGGGTCGGAGCACCGGAGACAGGGCCTGACTGGTACACTCCTAAGGAGAAAAAAAAATAATAATAATAATAATAATAATAATAATGTTTATTTGTACAATATAGAAAAATAATTACATAAACGATCGGACAAATAAACAAAAAGAAACCGCAAAGCCTAATTGGCTATCTGCGGATAATGTATACAATAAAAATTATTTACAATTGAATATAATTCTAAAACATATCAAGAATGTTCAGCACAAATTCGCAAAATCGCAAAGCCAAGAGGCTGTCTGCGTTGGATTTTTGCGAACTATGCGGAACATCATTCAAGAATTGGCAACAAATTCGGTGTAGTACATTATGCTTTTCTCAACTAACAGTAAGTGCGTGCCTATCAGCAACAAATTAACAAAGCCTGGAGGCTGTCCGCTAAAAAATTGTTACTAGTACGGATTCCACTTAGAGTAATATGAACATCAGATTCCAATTTTCAATTTCAATACCAATAAAAACGCAATGAATAAACATAAGCAGAAGGTCAAATATGAAATTTCAAGTGCTACTCTATACGTTCAGTTTATTCTCTATTATATGATGTATTTTTCTTCCATCTTCTATCAAAATTAATTGCTTAAGCTTAGATTTGAATAAATTATAATTAACTATACTTTTCAAGTGCTGGGGAAGGTAGTTGAATACTCTAGGGGCAAGAAATGTGTAACATTTTTGACCAACAGTTTTATTTGAAGTTGAAAGAACTAATTTTTTATTGGTTTTATTTCTGGTCTCATGGAAATGGGAAACAAGCAAGAACTTATTCTTGTTTTTTTGACAATGCAATGCTATTTTATAAAAATAAATCTGACGTGGGTCAAGTATTCTGCTTTCTTCATAGAGAGCATCACTTGAAAAGTTACGGTCTTTTTTCAAAATAATTTTCAGAAAATTTTTTTGCGGTACATTGATCCTTTCCAGATTTGATGGAGCGAGTCCTCCCCATCCTAATATACCATAACTTATCCTAGAGTCAACAAGGGCAAAATAGACCATTTTCAATTGCGGTAGTTTCATTACTTTAGTAAGACATTTGAGTTTATATATCATTGTCCGAAGCGTATTACTGACTTGTTCAATGTGAATATTCCATCTCAAGTGACGATCTATTGTGACACCTAAATATTTCATTTTATCTGTCAGTTTAATTTCAATGATTTGGTTGTCATATGGAATATCTAGTGTATCGAAGTCAGGTAATCCATTCACGTAGCTTGAAAGTGGAAGTGACATGGTTTTTTTAAAATTGATTGTCAACAACTTAATTAAACCAGTCTATGAATTTAGTGAAATCATTCTCAGCTTGCCGTTTCAGTTCATTCCATGTGTCGGCGGTATAAAGCACTGCAGTGTCGTCAGCAAAACTGAAGATTTTTCCGCTGGTATTGATATGTAGATTATAAATAATAGTGGACCTAAAACGGTACCTTGAGGTACTCCACATTCCACTTCCTTAGCATTACTGATATTGTCATTGATTTTGACAATTTGTTGGCGGTTCGAGATATAACTTTCAAAAAGTTTGTGAACACGCCCTCTACAACCCATATTTTGCAAGGCTCCCAATAATTGTACATGGTCTACGGTGTCAAAAGCCTTGGCAAGGTCAAGAAAAATACATAATGCAGGTTTGGTGTTATCGAGGGCTTCATACATTCTAGACGTCAAGGCTAAAATAGCATCCTCTGTTGATCGGTTCTTTTGAAATCCAAATTGATTTTCGTTCAACAATCCGAAATTCCTCATAAATGACTCCAGGCGTGCTTTTATGGCTTTTTCGAAAATTTTTGCAAAGCTAATAATCAAAGTGGCCTGTAGTTTGATATAGTTTGTTTATTACCCGATTTATGGAGTGGTTTAATTACAGAGATTTTATATTCGGGAGGACAAATACCTTTTTCAAAACACAGGTTGATGATAAATGACATTGGAGATGAAATTTCCCTGCCTATTTCTTTTAGGGTTTCGGATGTGATGCCGTCGACTCCAGGCGCCTTATGATTTTTAAGAGTGTTTATTATGTTAAATATTTCTTCTTCCGTGGTAGGTGTCAAGAACATGGAGTAGGGATTAATTTTTACGGATGGAGGTGGTGATAATGGCGTTTTTATGTTTTTTGCGAGATCTGGTCCAACTTTGGTAAAAAAATTTGCGAATATTTCTGCCATTTCAAAATCTGTTTCGGTGAGGGTATTGTCCTCTTTCAACACACTATTTATAATAGAATTTTCATTTTTATGTCCTGTCATGCAATTGATAACTTTCCATAGCTGTTTGGGATTATTTTTACTTTTTTCTATTTCAGCACTATGATATTTTTGTTTAGTTATTTTTATTAATGTATTGAGTTTATTCCTATGAGCAATAAATCTCTCTTTCAGTTCCAAACTGTTTTTGTTCTTTTGATATTCTTTGAATAGGCGGTCTCTACTGATAATTGAATTCATAATTCCTTTTGTAATCCAATCTTTTTTTTGTTAATTTGCTTTTTTTGAATGTCACAGTGCTGTCTTTTATAATTTCAGAGATTTTTGTTGAGAAAAATGAATTAGCCTGTACAGGGTCATTCATTTCGTACAAAGTATTCCAATTTATTTGTATTAAGTTTGTTTTCAATTTTTTATAATTAATACGTTTAAAGATGATGGTGTGATGGTGGTTTTCAGTTTGGACATTTTCATTTGTTGTTTTTAAAGACATTATAGTGGCTTTATGGTCGGATATGTGACTATTTAAAACAAACGCAGAACATTTGCTTTCTAAATCGCCATCTTGAGCCCTAACAAATATATGGTCGATGCAGGTACTCGATTCATCTTGTGTCCTTGTACTGATATTGACTATCGATATGAAATTGAATTCACTGAGGACATCAAGGTAATCATTAGTCAGGTTATTGTCTGAAAAGAGATTTATATTTATGTCACCTAATATTGCGAAGTAATGCTCCTTGTACCGTTGTTGACCCAGGTAGTTTTGGAGTTCCAAAATGAATTCATTTTCGTTGGTGGATGGAGGCCTATAAATACAGGCAATTTTTATTCGCCCGTATCGATCAAAACTTCAATTAATTTGCACGGACCTAACTGAACGATGTTTGTTTTATATTTCCTAGTGTTCCTTACATAAACTATAACGCCATCATTTTGGTTTATAGTTCCCTGATTATAGACTGACTCACATCCATCTAAATCGAAAAAATTTTTGTTCTGAATTTTCCACGTTTCTGTTAAAATAATACAGTCAAATAGTTCTTTGAATTGATTTAAAAAAACTTCTAATTTTTCGAAGTTTTTGGATATGCTTCGTACATTTTGTTGACAGACTTTCAAGCAATCATTTCCAAGCTTCAATGTGTTGAAATAATTTGCACTATCCAAAAATTTTGTTGCGAATTCTTTATAACTGTAATCTCTGATGAATTGATCCATTCCTCGTTTGGAAAAAAGACAAAGCTGGATTGAATTATTATAAATATTAATTACTAGGTCATGAATGAAAGGTTTTGCTATAAGTTGGGGGTAGGTACGTAATCACTGCAATTATTTCTGAGTCTTCTTTTCTTGTAATCTGGCACTGGAAGGTCTTTGTTGGTTGCTTGTAATAGAAGGTTTTTTTATTTTCTGTTGTTGTCTGGATTCTGACTGTGTTTCGGGAGTTGGAGCCGATGGAGCACTAATTGATTTCGGTTCTTCCACAATTTGGTTTTCAAGGGCTAGTAGATCTGAGACTCGGTATACTTCTGTATTCACATGTAATTTGTTGTTTTTTATGTAGCAAGTATTGTTTTCTTCTTGCCTAGCCTTCAGAAGGTACTTTCTGAGTAACTTATTTTCCTCTCTCTGTTTCGGTGTTTGATCGTGCACGATGCGATATTTGTGCCTTTCAGGTGTTGCCTTTTTTGTAGTACTTCTTGCTTACTTAGGAATGTTTTTAATTCGACTTTCAGAGGGCTGGTATCGTTGTTCCCGAGAAAATAAAAATCGTTGATATCTCCGTGGGTGAGAGAAGTGGAGAATGATGAATTTATTTTTTGGCATATGATATCACAAGACGAGAGAGATGATGATCACGGGTTTCACGAGTTCACATCCCAGCGCAATTTTTTCTTTTTACTATCTTATTTTGCTGTTAGTAACAAAATATTGTCATTCGTATAAGTACCTAAATTGGGTGTTTGGACAATCATGAGGTTTTATTCGCCAAAACAAAGAAATTTTTTGTACTAGAGAAAGAAATAAATATTTTCACATAAGTTGCTCATTTTCCACTTTACGAAAAAAAGTCAAATGAGCTTTGTTGTTGAGAATTTTATTACGAATCGAAATGCATGAAAAAATATAGGGTGTTTCATTGAAAAAAATATCATTTTATGAAATATTCTGAAAACGCGACTGTCAATTTTTTTTGTTTTCGGCATCGAGAAGGCCATTAAAAATGCTACTAGTATGCCCATTTAACCGAATTCGTAGCATCAATAATAACGGAGTAGGCAATGGTGCCAACTTAATTTGGAACACCCTGTATAGGAAAAAGACTTATTGACGATTCAGCAAAGGCAATGTTGCTTGAAAAGCACTGGGTGCCCTTCGCCGCGAGTTATAAATAACCTACAAGACCGGCTGTCTCTAGACGTTCTGAATTTATTTCTGTTAGGTGTTTTTTTCCGATACTCAGTTACACAAGTGACGATCTCGAGTCTGTAAAGCAACTGGATTGCAGCTATAAATTGTTGATAGACAATACTCCACCTCAAGCAGTTGTGAACGAATACAAACTCTGGATGGTCAAATGGCAGAGGAATCCCAACATGCCCATTCCAGTAACAATACCTGAGCTCGTTGAAAAATGTGACATAGAAATGTATCCAAACATTAAAAAATTATTGAACATTCTTCCTACACTACCTGTTAGTGTAGCTACGGCAGAGAGGTCTTTCTCAACTCCCCGTCGATTGAAAACTTGGCTTCGATCGGCGATGAGTGAAGACCGCCTCACAGGACTGGCACTCCTCCACGTCCATATAAACGTAACAATTGACGTAGAAGAAGTCATTGAGTGATTCGCTAGGGAAAAGCGAAAAATTGACTTCGTTATTTGAAAAAAAATGTTCTGCATACAGACGACATAAGGTCCCAAAAACAAAGTTCAGAATATTTAATGGGTTAGTGTAATATTCAAATTTATTCAGTTTTTTTCGTTTTCTTCAGCATAAATGAAAATCGAAAAGCACTGTGATATTTTCTCTCTATACAGTGTGTCTCACTTTTCATGGAAGGGGGTGCTTCCGTAATTATCAAGGTAGAATTATGAAACTCTGAGGACTGAAGGAAATTATAGAAATGCACCTACCGGTTCAATGGTGATGGCAAATGATATACACTGTCCGCCAGTCGCGATGGAACAACCCATTTTTACGGTAAATCATATTAGGGGGGCAAATAGAAGCAGAATTCCATCAGATTCGTGATCAGGACCACCAACTTATCACAGGAGCTCCTTCTTCCTGAAAAAGATTCAGTCCTGAAATATCCAAATTTGTCTCACTTTTCATGGAAGCACCCCCGTAACTTCCGTAATTATCAATGTAGAATGATGAAACTCTCAGGACTGAAGGAAATTATGAAAATGCACCTACCGGTTCAATGGTGATGGCCTAAGTGATATACACTGCCCGCCAGTCGCAATGGAACAAACCCTTTTTACGGGTGACTGGCGGGCAGTGTACATCCAGAGGAGGCATGTATTGGTTCAATTTTCTATTGAGAATGTTTCTCTTTACAACATGCATCCCTTCCAAGAGAGGTTATCTTGTACGATGAAAATAGCAACTAAATTCCAACTTTAAGTCACAGATGATTCCACAACTGACTTTATGAACATCCTGTTCATATTTTCAATAAAATCAACATTTTCGAGTATGTTCAAGTACGAGCAATGAGCCATCGGAGCTCCCACACGACTTGCACTTTATATTCGCAAATAATCGTGAGTGAGCACTCACAAGTCCCTTCCCGAGTAGGTTGGTCAGTTATTTATTATCGACGATACTTGAACGATAACAATATTTAAACGCCAAACTCATGGACGAAAATTCTCTTCTGGCAAACTATGCTGCATACGTTGTCAGATATCTACTACTTCGAAAAGCTAAAGGACGCAAGAGAATGTGGTGGATAATATCCCTAAATAACAATAAAAATTCAAATATTTGGTAAGACCACTGCATTATTACAAATTACAAATTAAAATATACTTCTATAGACTCGCGATTGAACACGATGCGTGTGTAGCAGCGCGTCCATTGGAAATCCAAGTAATCACGAGTATGAATTCCCTTTGACTTGGTACAAATTTACCGACAGTCCGCGGGTATGGGCAAGTATAAGCAAGTGCGAGTGCGATTAGCAAATATTCGCGAGTATCTCCTCCCACACACATCGCAAGTGCCCGTATTTGCGAATATTCGCGATGTGTCTGGGACCGGCTTTATACTTGCAATACTTTCCATCGTCGTCTTCTTGACCATAGTTACTTTAGCAATAAAGTTCAGCAAAATTTGTATTTCTTTTATACGAATAATTGAAAACAGTTATATATTTCAGTGTGTCTATCAGAATGGATTGAGGGAAGGAACCACATTGCCAAAATATTTTTCCCGAGCATTCAGGGCCGGTTTCACTCCAGAAATATTTCTCAACTTCCTTATTATGCACTCTGCCGTCATCATAATCAAGAAAAGTTCTCAGGATACAATGTGGAAAAAACCACATGGTCAAAATAATTTTTCCGGGCGTCCAGAGCCGGTTTCACTACAGCAATATTCCTCAACTTCCTTATTATGGACCCTGCCATTATCATAATCTAGGAAAGTTTTCAGGATAGAGTGCAGAAAAGAACCAGATGGTCAAAATAATTTTTCCGGGCGTCTAGGGCCGGTTGCACTCCAGCAATATTCCTCAACTTCCTTATTATGGACTCTGCCATCATCATAATTCAGGAAAGTTTTCAAAATAGAGTGCGGAAAAAACCACATGGTCAAAATGATTTTTCCGGGCGTCCAGCGCTGGTTTCACTCCAGCAATATTACTCAACTTTCGTATTATGGACTCTGCCATCGTCATAATCTAGGAAAATTTTCAGGATAGGGTGCGGAAAAAAACTGCATGGTCAAAATGATTTTTCCGGGCGTCCAGGGCCGGTTTCACTCCAGCAATACTTCTCAACTTCCGTTTTATGGACTCTGCCATCATCATAATCTAGGAAAGTTTTCAGGATAGGGTGCGGAAAATAACCACATGGTCAAAATGATTTTTCAGGTCCAGGGCCGGTTTCACTCCAGCAATATTCCTCAACTTCCTTATTATGGACTCTGCCATCATTATAATAAAGGAAAGTTTTCAAGAAAGGATGCGGAAAGGAACCACATGGTCAAAATGATTTTTCCAGGCGTCCAGGACCGGTTTCACTCCAGCAATATTCTTCAACTTCCTTATTATGAACTCTGCCATCATCATAATCTAGGAAAGGTTTCAGGATAGATTGCGGAAAAAAATCACATAGTCAATATAATTTTTCCGGGCGTCCAGGGCCGGTTTCACTCCAGTAATAGTCCTCAACTTCCTTATTATGGTCTCTGCCATCATTATGATCTAGGAAAGTTTTCAAAATAGAGTGCAGAAGAAAACCACATGGTCAAAATTTTCACTCCAGTAATAGTCCTCAACTTCCTTATTATGGACTCTGCCGAAAGTTTTCAAAATAGAGTGCAGAAGAAAACCACATGGTCAAAATGATTTTTCCGGGCGTCCAGGGCCGGTTTCACTCCAGCAATATTCCTTAACTTCATTATTATGGACTCTGCCATTATCATAATCTGAGAAAGTTTCTAGGATGGAGTGCGGAAAAGAACCACATGGTCAAAATAATTTTTCCGGGCGTCCAAGGCCGGTTTCACTCCAGCAATATTCCTCAACTTCCTTATAATGGACTCTGTCATCATCATAATCTAGGAGAGTTTTCAAAATAGAGTGCGGAAAAACCACATGGCCGAAATTATTTTTCCGGGCATCCAGCGCTGGTTTCACTCCAGCAATATTCCTCAACTTCCTTTTATTATGGACTCTACCATCATCATAATCTAGGAAAGTTTTCAGGATAGGGTGCGGAAAAATACCACATATTCAAGATGACAGCCTAGTTACTTTAGCAATGAAGTTCAGCAATATTTGCATTTTTTTTCATACGAATACATATTTCAGAGTGTCAATCAGAATGGATTGAGGAAAGAAACCACATGGACAAAATAATTTTTTCGGGCATTCAGGGCCGGTTTCACTACAGCAAAATTCCTCAACTTCCTTATTATGGACTCTGCCATCATAATAATCCAGGAAAGTTTTCAGGATAGAGTGCGGAAAAAAACCACATGGTGAAAATGATTTTTCCGGGTGTCCAGGGCCGGTTTCCCTCCAGCAATATTCCTCAACTTCCTTATTATGGACTCTGCCATCATCATGATCAAGGGAAATTTTCAGAATAGAGTGCGGAAAAAAAGTACATGGTCAAAATAAATTTTCCAGGCGTCCAGGACCGGTTTCACTCCAGCAATATTCCTCTTTTCCGCACCCTTTCTTGAAAACTTTGCTGTACTAGTTCGAGCGGACATGAACCGGCCTTAAGCTAATGACAGTTATCAGTTGTTCTATTTTGTGGTATGACAGCGTCATTTTGTAAACATACTTTTGGTTAGTCTATTGTTTTGTACTTAGAACACAAAACCGTAACATTCCTACTCTATCTCTATCTTGTGTCATTGAGGTACCTAATTCACATTCGAATACTTGACCTTTTGTTTGTTTGGTTCTGAGATTGAGAGGCTGGCGTTTTCGTGTTGTTTCAGTTGGCAACACTGAATCTTACGGTGTTCTTTTCATAGCTCCTATTAGCTCGAGTTAGTTCCTGGACTGTTCCCACCGAACACTAACGAACAAGAAAGCGCCTTGTCAGTTATTGACAGTTTTGACTTTGACGTCTGAGAGAGACTCTCTTCTTCCTTATTTGATCTTGATGAGTGACCACAGAACTCATACTTATATCTTATGACTAGAATGCGTTTCAAATATGGCGGATGAACAAATCATGCATAACCTACAACACTGTATTGTCCTCTTAACAGTAGCGGCGCATAAAATCATATGCGTATCTTAGGGATAGGAAATGGGTTGGTTGTCTTGAAACTGGGATATTTCATTTTCTCTGCCATAAATAAAGAGTTTAGAATTGAATAAATTACTGAATGATAGATAGCAAGATTTTAATGATTCACATCGAACAATTCCCCTACCCAACTAGGTACTATCCATTTTTAAGATGACATCGGAAACATCTTGATTTTTCTTATGATGAATGACGGTAGATTTGATTAAGACTAATCTGTAACTTCTCTCGAATCTAATCATAGATATATATTATATATACTTACTCTATATATATTATGATTTCTATGGATCTAATTGTATAACTTATTCCATCATTACAATATGAAACAATTTCTTTCATTAAAATTTTATCTTATCCATTAGTTCTTTTGCTTTCAATCACATACCTCAAAAGTCGGTATCAACTGAATCTGTCAACTTTTCAGTTATAGGTCAATCATTTGGGAAACAATGATGACAATAGAAATCAAATGATTTTCCTCTGAAATTAACTAAATCCCAACTTTGTTATGATGCGTTTTCGGCTTCAGTTTTTTTTAATGTTTTAAATTGATCTTCTGCATTCGAATAAATTCCCAAAAATAATGTGAAAATAAGGCTACTTATCGTATCTTGACTTTTTTTCGTTTCTTTCATGTTTGAAACTGAAAGTATTTAATTTTTTTACACACCTATCTCACTTCCAGTATTTTATGATGTAAATACTTGTCAAGTGGTTAATTGAATATCTAATATTTAATTATTTTTGATTCTACATTTTTTTTGTCATCATTAAACTTTCGAATATTTGAGTATCAAATAGCACATGCTGGGAAATGGGAATGAATGAATGAATAACATAACTGTGAATTTATTTTATTGATTACTGAATAATATTAGTAATTTTTCTTTTTATGTAGACCTCACATTTCAACCATATTACAATCAACCATTCAGAGGGCCCCAGAAGATGGCTTGATTCTGGTCCTCTGTTCTTTCGCATAATCAAACTCTGCTTGGTTGAATACATTAACTACATACATATAATATAAGACTAAATGATAATCTCCACAATTATTGTAAATTCAATATACCTAGAAGCAGGACTTATATAGGTCTATAGCCTTCGTACTGAATATATATTTGCTTCAATAAAATACATTACGATCACTATCTTTTATATGGAGTTCAATTTTAAATCTCACCTCACTCAAAGTACAAAAATGAATGTGTAAACAGGTATTCTAGTGTATTACTTCTGACATTTTCATCAAAAACTGCCATTGTAGAGATCATTATTTTGAAGCCAATAAAAGGAGATTTACTTGGAATAGATGTCAGAAATGTTTGTGTACTTCCTCATATATTCAACAGTTGTCTTTGAAAATGATTCCCAAAAATGTTGACTGGCTTTTCTCAAGGGTGCTTTATAACTTCTTCGTACAGGACACTTTGAATTCAGAGACAATAACATAACTGTGAAATCAGTTCTTCCTGACTGGTCTGGATTGAAGATATCACAATCACTGAGTTCAGGTAAATCAAGTGTTGGAAGTGAATTTGGCTTCAGTCTTGGCTGGAATTCTATCCGAACAAAACAATAATTTTTGAAATGATCCGAACAAAACAATCAGTTGTGAAATGATCCGAACAAATTTTGTATAGATGTGGTTGAGACCATTCCAAATGTAGATCACTTCTTGAGTTCTTGGTCCACGAAATCATTCTCTGAAATTAACTTTCGGAAATCTGAAAAGGTTTTTATATTGTAGGGACATTTTGAAATGTTTTCCAAGTACTTACTTATGGAATGTACTATTTTCATTTTTTTCCTTCTCCAAGAATTACCACAATCCTTAACAAAACACCTCATCGTATAGAATGGCCAATATAAATTATAAACAATAAACTATTATTTTATTTTTTAATAAATCGCCCAAAACACCAAAAGAATCAAAACTGACAACGCTGCTGTGTTTACAAACAAACTGGTAAATTGACTAGACATACGTCTTATTTACTACTCATTTGCTCTTGAAGGTACAAGAGATAACGTATGTGCTTCCTTAGTGAAATTTGTCCCCTTTTCGGATGCCCACGATTTGTTCCAGATTAGAGTAGCCGATGATACATAAAGCGCGTTCTAGTCATAAGATATAAGTATGAGTTCTGTGTGAGTGACTGACCTACTTTGAAGATTTCCAATTAAAGTTTGATCATCATTGATGGATCTTTGGAAAATTCATATCAGGAGAGTTTCTCATATTGTTTGCGATTTTTGACGCTTTATATTTTTGAGAAATCTCCGTTCGCTTTGCGGATTTTTGAGGTTAGAAGTCACTTCATCATTGTGTGAAACCACTGGAACGAGAAACTCGCTATCAGACAGCAAACAGACCATCAAAGCTGTTATCAGAACCCTCCCACTTAATAGAGGTTAGTATTTGCATTTGGGCTCTACTTATGGCCCCATAAAAGTGTAATCAGAAGTCAGACTGGTATTGTATATTCTAGGGTGCTTCTCTGCTGCGGCTACCACTCTGCTACTACTTTGCTCCGCCGCGGATAGTGCTAGTTACCACTCTGCTACTGCTTCTCTGCGGTTACCACTCTGCTACTGCTCCTCTGCGACTACCACTCTGCTACTACTTTGCTCTGCTGCGGTTAGTCCTGCTACTACTCTGCTACCGATTATTGGAGTTCCACTAATGTGATTGTTCCACTGTTTCGTTGCTATACGATTGTCTTTCCACTGTTCCACTACTGTGATTGTTCCTGCTCGACTGTGGTTGTCCCGCTGTATATCTGTTGTTCAGCATTCCTTCGCTACTCGTCCCAGCTGTACATGTACGTTGATTGATTGTGTCGTATCCACTGTGCACCTGTATACACCAAGGCACTGATGAACTACAACCACAATAATTGGTGAACTGGCATGATTGAGAATATCTACATCAGATAAGTTTAGAATAAGATTGCCCCTAAGGCGTAAGTGTCTATAACTGTAAGCTATAATCGTGACGTCACAGGCATAGCCCTCACTGGAGGTTTCATATTGATATATATTCAAACAATACCATACTCTCAAACACAGCATTCACTTGAATTCATCTTGGTGGTTGATATTTACATTAATTTCATTTTCTTTTGTATGGTAAGCTGAACTGTGCACATACAGGGTGTGTAACGATCAATATATTTTATTAGTAAGGGACATGACTATTTCTTTTATTCTGGTCCAAGTTATCTAAGCGTAAGGGAAGACAAAACCTCTACATATTTATATATTATTATTATACCATTTACAGGTATCTTTTGTTTAATATTTTAGTAATATTAGTGCAGTGGGTTGTCCCATTCCATCAGGGTGGTTTCGGATTTTTCACTAGCGATAAATCCGTGGCGCTCCGGAAAATTAACCCCATATTTCAATCTTATCGAAATCAATTTTTATTGTCGAATCCACGCCTACTGAGCTGCTGGGTATGTTAGAGGCGTGACACATCATTGCACATTCACTGCTCTCCTTTCCTAAATTTCGCCCCTAAAAAAATGGCGCCCTAACGTTTTTGAATTTTTTTGATTTTATAGATTCCGAATAAAATCAGGTAGAGGTATTTGTATTTCCTTCTGTTCGTTATATTGAATACTAATAGAAGGGCACTTGATAAGTATACACTGCTTCCTGCTTATTTTGAATGCTTTTCATGTATTATTCATTATAGTTTATGTAGAATTGAAGTGTAGCAGTTGGTGTACTTATAAAGGTGTTTTTCCTTCTCGGTATCTTGGATCGGGATAGAGAATGGTTATTTTGAGAGTTGAATTGTCTCATAGTTTGATAACTGAAATTATTTTCTATCTTTCAGTATCGTTTAGAGTTGTTGTCGAGTGGTACAGTGTGAATTATTTGTTTTTTTGTCTCAGTCGTCGCGACGCTCTCCGTCACCCAGCGTCGGTTATTGGAAAGTTGCTATTTCTGGTATATTTTGGTTTTGTTAGCACTTTCTCATAGTTTTAGAGTTCCGACGCTGACCGACGCTTACGGACGCTAGGCGTCGTTTTTCTAAAAGTGCTTATTTCTGGTATATTTTGGTCTGCTTTGCACTTTTATAGAATTTTAACGTACCTACGCGCTCCGACGCTTGCCGACGTTCGGCGTCGTTTGTCTAAAAGTGTCTATTTCTGGTATAATTTGGTTTTCTTGACACTTTTATAGCTTGCAAACGTCCGGCGTCGAATTTCTTAGTGACTGATTTGTTGTATTTTTGTTTTCTGTTCCTTTGTGATCAGTTTATAATGTTTTTTAAATTGTTTTGTTTTCTAGGTGTCTTCAATAATTTTTCTTTGCATTAAAAAAAATAATAATAATAAAAAAAATGGTTGCATTAGAAAAATAAAACAACTATAATAGTAAAAAAAAATGGACTCGCCCAGATCAAATTACATTCGGTAATTTCATTTGGGGCCGAAGTTGGCTGTCCCTGGCGTATGCCTAAAGCAACTAGAACTTGGACGTAGTTCCCAACTAGTGAGATTTTGTACCCATAATATCTAGGGAAAATGATTGCGATTATAAAATCTCACGACAGCAACACTGCTGCATTTATAATTTTTGTTTGGTATGTTTTTCTATAATTTTGAGGCCATTCAAAAATTATTGTCCATAATACTAACATCATTGGATGTTATGTTCTAGTAAATTCTTTATGAATTTAATTGTATCATTTGAGATGCACTTTAGTAGAATTTTTTATTTTTTTTTTGGTTCTGGTCTGTTGTAAGTTGACAATAGTGATTGTCCACAGACTAATGAATTACGTTGTCGGTGATTGATTAACATTTTTTATTATTTGCGTTGTTGATGTTGAATTCGAGCGCTGTCTCGGTGGTTCTGGATAGAAGTTGGCTATCCCTAGCTTTGGCTTAAAGCTACTTGAACTAGGCTAGTTCCCAACTAGTGATTTTTTTTTCACGACAGAAAAACCTCTGTTTGACAGTGTCATGCCACTCCGACACTTGGAGCCAAAAAAATATGTCCTTTTCTGAGGATTGGTATCAATTTAATCTGCTGTCAAGAGATTACTTTATTGTCCGGGTTAGTATTTGGGATTTCGGGATTTGTTTTCTTGCAGCATATTTCAGTACACGTGTATTTTGGTAACGAGCTTTGCATTGTTGCATATTTGTGCTGTTTTTGTGGCACTCGTACTGATGTCCTCCTTTGAGGGATTTGTTTGATTAAATGATCACCTTTCTGGAAAGACATATTTTTAATTATATTTCACTGGGTATTTGAATATGCTGGATTTTTATTTTTGTTGGAATGACCAACACCGGCTTATGTTATTGAGTATTGTAGAACCCAGATTGATAATATAAACATTTGACCACTTGATATCAATTTATTCAATCACTGATTGCTTTGAAGATATTATATTTAATTATTATGATTTCAGTTGTTTAATTGTGTAGATATTATAAGTTTTTGTGTTTTTCTCACAGTTGATAGTACCAGGTGAACATATCAACTAACCTTCGACTCTTCCTAACAAGTATTTATTGGATGAAGTCACCTTTTCTATCTTAATTACATTGAAATGTCAATCTTTTGTATTGTATGACATGCTCATTTTCTATGCGTTGTAAGGTGATTATTACTATTACTATATGCGGAGTCGATATAGTGGTATTGTTCCACTGATGCTTCATCTTCTTTACTTTCTTATAATGTTATTTGTTATCTACCAGTCTGATTTACACTTCCTTGAATTTCTTATTGTTGGTTAAATAATGTTATTGTTTGCTTCATGGCTAATCGTCATTAAAGTTCTGGGAACTTTAATGCCTCTCCGAGTAGAGGGGGGATTTGTTACGGGTTTATTTTGCACTAGAAAACCCTTTCTGTTTTAATACAATGACATCAGAAATTCTGTCATTGATATACACTTTCCACTCTGTACGCCACTGTATTCTTCTTCTTCTTCAGATTCCTCAAAATGACAACTTGATCGTTGTCATGTATAGCTTGTTCCGAATGTTAGTACTTACCTTTGCTGTACTAGTTCGAGCGGACATGAACCGGCCTTAAGCTAATGACAGTTATCAGTTGTTCTATTTTGCGGTATGACAGCGTTATTTTGTAAACATACTTTTGGTTAGTCTATTGTTTTGTACTTAGAACACAAAACCGTAACATTCCTACTCTATCTCTATCTTGTGTCATTGAGGTACCTAATTCACATTCGAATACTTGACCTTTTGTTTGTTTGGTTCTGAGATTGAGAGGCTGGCGTTTTCGTGTTGTTTCAGTTGGCAACACTGAATCTTAAGGTGTCCTTTTCATAGCTCCTATTAGCTCGAGTTAGTTCCTGGACTGTTCCCACCGAACACTAACGAACAACAAAGCGCCTTGTCAGATATTGACAGTTTTGACTTTGACGTCTGAGAGAGACTCTTCTTCCTTATTTGATCTTGATGAGTGAATGACCTACTTTGAAGATTTCCAATTAAAGTTTGATCATCATTGATGGATCTTTGGAAAATTCATATCAGGAGAGTTTCTAATATTGTTTGCGATTTTTGACGCTTTATATTTTTGAGAAATCTCCGTTCGCTTTGCGGATTTTTGAGGTTAGAAGTCACTTCATCATTGTGTGAAACCACTGGAACGAGAAACTCGCTATCAGACAGCAAACAGACCATCAAAGCTGTTATCAGAACCCTCCCACTTAATAGAGGTTAGTATTTGCATTTGGGCTCTACTTATGGCCCCATAAAAGTGTAATCAGAAGTCAGACTGGTATTGTATATTCTAGGGTGCTTCTCTGCTGCGGCTACCACTCTGCTACTACTTTGCTCCGCCGCGGATAGTGCTAGTTACCACTCTGCTACTGCTCCTCTGCGGTTACCACTCTGCTACTGCTCCTCTGCGACTACCACTCTGCTACTACTTTGCTCTGCTGCAGTTAGTCCTGCTACTACTCTGCTACCGATTATTGGAGTTCCACTAATGTGATTGTTCCACTGTTTCGTTGCTATACGATTGTCTTTCCACTGTTCCACTACTGTGATTGTTCCTGCTCGACTGTGGTTGTCCCGCTGTATATCTGTTGTTCAGCATTCCTTCGCTATTCGTCCCAGCTGTACATGTACGTTGATTGATTGTGTCGTACCCACTGTGCACCTGTATACACCAAGGCACTGATGAACTACAACCACAATAATTGGTGAACTGGCATGCTTGAGAATATCTACATCAGATAAGTTTAGAATAAGACTGCCCCTAAGGCGTAAGTATCTATAACTGTAAGCTATCATCGTGACGTCACAAGCATAGCCCTCACTGGAGGTTTCATATTGATATATATTCAAACAATACCATACTCTCAAACACAGCATTCACTTGAATTCATCTTGGTGGTTGATATTTACATTAATTTCATTTTCTTTTGTATGGTAAGCTGAACTGTGCACATACAGGGTGTGTAACGATCAATATATTTTATTATTAAGGGACATGACTATTTCTTTTATTCTGGTCCAAGTTATCTAAGCGTAAGGGAAGACAAAACCTCTACATATTTATATATTATTATTATACCATTTACAGGTATCTATTGTTTAATATTTTAGTAATATTAGTGCAGTGGGTTGTCCCATTCCATCGGGGTGGTTTCGGATTTTTCACTAGCGATAAATCCGTGGCGCTCCGGAAAATTAACCCCATATTTCAATCTTTTCGAAATCAATTTTTATTGTCGAATCCACGCCTACTGAGCTGCTGAGTATGTTAGAGGCGTGACACATCATTGCACATTCACTGCTCTCCTTTCCTAAATTTCGCCCCTAACACATTTGTTGTATCCCCAAAAATTTTACCATGTTTATTTTCTATACGGCATTTTCTTCTCAATTATTGAGTTAGTAAATGAGGAGGTAATTTAGAAACGAAACTTGCCAATATAGTAAGTAAGTAAGTAAGTAATTTATTGACCACGTTACATACAATCGTACATTTGCAGCAAGTCTTAACCTAAAAACAGAAACTTAAAAATAGAGACAAAAGAAGAAATAGAATCTAAAATTGTAAAATTTTAAAATGTCAGGTCAACACTATGAGTACAAATTATGTATAAATAAAATACAGTCAATATAATATGCAACGATCACAAGAGTATAACAAATAATGTAAAATGATAATTGTATAAATACATGTCTCAAGAGGTGGATTCATTAGAAACACTTGAAGGGTGGAATATCAGTAATCTCATGTTCATGTTGAGATATTTTGTCACACTGTAAAAACAATGGTTCAAAAGAAAGTGTTTAACAGTGGTTTTGAACTTGGTGGCATTTAAAAGCCCAACTTCTTCTGGCAACTTATTATAAATGTCGATATTTGAAGTGTTTTTGCTAGTCTATGTTTGGGTTTTTTCAACAAGTTACCAGTCCTTGTTAGATACCGCTGATTTCCAGAGATAGTCTCAAAATTTTCTTTATTATTGTGTATTTCTAGTAGAGTGGAGTATATGAAAATGGTTGGAATGGGCATAATTTTCAATTTAATGAAGAGCGGACGGCAATGACCCCTGTACTTTGCTCCGCTCATGATTCTAATAATTTTTTTTGTAACACAAAAATGTTATTCGCATGGCTGGAATTTCCCCATAGTACTATCCCATACATTATGTGGCTGTGGAACAAGCTGAAATAGCATGTTCTTAGTACATCACAATTGACTAGGGTCTTTAATCTCCTTATTAAGAATATAATACTGGAGAGTTCATGTCCTAACTGGTCAACATGCTGTGACCAATTCAGTCTATCATTGATTTTGATCCCCAGAAGTTTCACACTACCTATTACCAGGATGTTTGAATGTGTGGAAATTAAAGGTTGTTGGTTTTTGTCGATGTTGGGGCTGAGTTTGTTTGCCGTAAACCAATCGTTGGCTTTCTCAAGATTTGCCTCAGACAATCGGAGTAAATTTTTATTATCTGAATTTATTAAGGTGGTATCGTCTGCGAATAGCACACTTTTTGTTGGAATTATATATTGACAGAGGTCGTTTATATATATGATAAACAGTACTGGGCCAAGGACTGATCCTTGGGGTATTCCGTGTGTGACTTCCATCAGAGACGATTGCTTGCCATTTGTCATCATAGTTGTCTTCGGTCGTAAATTTTTTCAATCTCTCCTTCTACAACTGAAGCAACATTTCGTATGGTATTGCTGAAGTTCATAAAAGATTCTAAATTATCAACAACAGGAATTTTACAGGCTTCTGATCATAACTCTTCCATTATCATTTCGGGACAACCATACTTCTTTTGCAGAATATCTAAAATTTGATCGGGTTCCTGGGCGGTTATAAGAAGCATTTCGACAGATTTATTTGCATCGTTTGTCAGACTTTTGTTCAATCTTGAAATGTTCTCTTCTGGTGAAAAGGAACAAGTTTCATTCAACAGCTTGTAATGAGAATAAAAAATGGGCCATTTCAAGTACGATCAGCCATCGAACGTCATCAACTGGTTTCCTATTGTTTGACGGAAAAGCATTTTGTTAGGAATTCAATCTCATTTTGTTGTGCCAATACAGTTTTATTATGCGCGCCATTGTGATCATTTACTTTATTTGTGCACTCTAGAACATAAGATGAACGAGATTGTACTGATTTTCTAGTAGAAAATTCTGCCAAACTCGACTCAACTTCTTCTAGAAATTCTTGGTATTTGGAATGTGAATTTTCTTAACTTTCCAAACGTGCTTCACATATTTTGAACAGCTTCTGTTTTCTGACGAGTTCCCTCTGTTTCGCTTCAATTTCTTGGATAGGTGCTGATGTATTTTTCATCTCTTCAATTTCACATTCTGAATCGACTAGTGTAGGAGCGTACTTGAAGAGAATGAGGTACCGACTAGCCGGCGGACCAGACAGAACCTTAGAGGGAGAGAGAGGGAGAGCGCGGAGGTGGACAGTCGAAGAGAGGAGGTGAAGGTCAACAAGTTGAGCTAGTAGGTGTATGTGAATAAAAGGGATTATATTATTTGATTTACAATTGAGAATAATCCCCAACGACCCCTAACATTTGTCAGAAGTGGGATCAATAATAAATTTGCAAGTTACGCGATAAAAATTTCAGTGTTTTGGAGTGTGAAGTGAAATTCGAACATAGGAATTTTCCGTGGCGTCCGTTCACCGGTTTCGATTGTTTTTGAAAAAGTACTGTGCAATAGGTATCAACGACGGAAAGAAACAATAAAAGTTTGTGTTCGGGCCAGTGAATGGAATTGATTTTTCATTGTGAATAATACAATACTAGGTGGTGTTTTCAACTGTGTTACAATGGCAGATCCTTCGACGGGAATAGGAACGTCACCGTCATTTTCAAATAGCGGACGAATGCCAAGATTGCCAAGTAGTACTACGCCCCTTTTAACCTTGTAAAAGTGCTGCAAAATTAATTGACAGTCATCAAAGACAAACTTGAGGGGTTGTGATCAGGCGAAACAAGCAGAAAAACTGTCATACTGTCTTAGTTCTGGAGACAGGGAAGATGAAGGTTTGCGAACCTTAGGAATGTCTTAGTTTTGAAGACAAGTGAAATAACAGTTTGCGAACTGTACGACTGTCTTAGTTCTGGAGACAGGTGCGAAGAAGGTTTGCGAACCTTAAGACTTTTGACTTTGGGGGATAGCAGAGATGGATTTGCAGTCCTAAAATCAGAAGAGGAAAAGACTGCGCCGGATTGCATCAGCAGAGCTCAGGGACGAGCTCCTGTCAAGATTGTTGAATGTAGGAGCGTACCTGAAGGGAATGATGTCCCGGCGGACTAGTCAGAACCTTAGAGGGAGAGAGAGGGAGAGCGCGGAGGTGGACAGTCGAAGAGAGGAGGCGAAGGTCAACAAGTTGTGCTAGTAAGTGTATGTGAATAAAAGGGATGATATTATTTGATTTATTATTGAGAATAAACCCCAACGACCCCTAACATAAGTATTTCTTCTTGATTTTCATAAAGGTTTTCTTGAAAAGAATCTATTTCATTCTGTTTTTCTAACAGTTTCGAACTCAACTCGTGTTTTATCTGGGAATGACTAATTTGAGATTTTGTTTTTCCACTTTTTATTGAAATGGATATACTCGTCTTTTCTGCATCATCATTTGAAACATTGAATTCTTCCATAAAAGATATGAGGAATATGTGCAATAAATTACTTGCATTAGCACCATCCGGGTATTTGTATTCGAAGAAATCACACAATTGTTGTACAGTGGAAATTTACTCAATAATTCACTGTTCTGGTTATGTTCTGTTGAGTTTTAGCAGAATTCAAACCCAGAAAACGATGAGAAATGTCTCCTCGCGGATTTACCTTCAGTGTCTTCTCCACATAATGCGAAATGAATATTTTTCAGTAAATTTTTATAGCCAGCACTTTTTAACTTTGCCTCCAAACCAGGTGTATCACGGAGAATCAATTTGTGTGAAGACATGTTACTTCCTGTGCGAATTCTGATTGTACACCTAGTGTTGGAACTATGCTACTAGAAGGACCACAACTTTGTCAATGAAATATTCTTTTTATAGAAAACATATAAGTTTTTATTATGATGACACGCACTGACAAGACCATTTCAAAATCTCTAAACGTCAACTGACTTTCAAATTGAAAAATACATTATACAAAGGAATTCTACCAATCTTCCGTAACAGTGAAAACATAATCCATTCAAACAGAATAGAAATTGTTAAAACACAATTATCCTCAAATTTTCTTGGATGACTAGACCCGTACTGAAATATGTCTTTTGTACGGTGATCAACAAAGCCATATTTTCTCGAAAGAGGATTTTGATATTATTTCGAAACCAGATTTTAATAACTACGTCATCGATTTTGTTGTCGCGATTATTTCACTTATGCTAAAATAGCGTGTTATGATTGGTTGAAATTTTTGTGTTGATAAATGAAAACATCATGTTTTCGATTTTGTAGTTCGGCTCTTGATTGGCTACTGGATATGTATATGATGTGTTTTCGATTTTGTAGTTCGATTCCTGATTGGTTATTATCAAAACACAAACTTACCACTAGCAAGCTGCTATAATGACACAGCACCAAACTTTGACCAAAACTAAATAAGCACTCACTATTAATTCATATCAACTTCACAATTTTCGACAAATTTTGCATACTCGTTGAATAATCAAATCACTAAATCAAAATGTTATCAAAACATAACCTCGAGCGAGAAACAGTAGACTAGACATGCAAGTACGAAACTACGAATGACGCGCTCTGTCATTGGTAACTGAAATAGAGGGATGTTTGAAATATCAAGTAAATGTTTTGTTACTTGCATAATTTCAGAACTAAATGCGGGATTAATGTTCCTAGTTAAATTGAATAGTGAATAAATAAAAATGGTTTCGATTTTATTCATGAAATAATCTTAACAAATACAACTCGTGTTATCGGCGATTATCGTTAATTCCTTCTCGGTTTCGAATCAAATTATGTTGCTTTAGGCAACCACACTCGCGCAAGCGCTCGTGTGGTTGCTAAGCAACATAATTTGATTCTCAAATTCAAAGGAATTGCTATTTCGATAATCACCGATACACTTGTGGTATTACCTGCAAAAATGAATGTTTTCGAAAGAAATACGTCATAACTTCAAAGTCACGTGGAGCAATAACGAATAACATAACCACAAATCACATTGAATTCAAATAATTATGTTATTATTATTAACACAGCAGAAGGGTTCGCAAATAACCCTTTGATTAATGATTTGAATCAATAGTGTCATGAAGAAGATGAGAAATTCGTCAATAACGTATTTTTACTTTTTAAACCCATCCCAAGTAGTCCCATGAGGGACGAGAATTGGAGTTTGGATTTATGAATTTTTCATACACTTCCGGGTCTCCTTTGCAGTTGCATTGTCTACTGGTAATATGAGATCTTCCAGCTGGATTTGCACTATAGCCTCCATTTCACAAACTTTCAATTTCTCTGGACGATTTTCCTTGTTTTTGAACTCAAAGTCGTCAAACTAAAAAATTACACCTGACGTGCGTCATACTGTTTTGAAACAACCTCTCGATGTGATTTTGAAATAATTTCAATATTTGACAGTTGTGACGTCATGGTTCGAAATAATTCCATCGAGAAAATAGAATGTTTTGAAATTATTTGAAATACTTTTAGAAAATATGGTTCAAGCAGTACCTTTGATGTGTGTCTAAATTACCGCTTCCCAGGCGAACTTTGCCCAGTGAATCTGAACCTTTGGTTTAATTTTTCAGGGTTTCAAAATTCTCTACTGGATTATAACGCTCACACTCTTGGCTACATGTATCTATGTACCATCAAGTTTAAATGAAGAGACTGTGTGGCAAAACGCCCTCTTCGCTTCACTGCATAGATTAGTTTGGTCAGCGTGTGTCTGTTCCATAGTTCTGATGTGCATCACAAACAATGCAGGTAAGGAGTAATGTATACAATTATTATTAGATTCTACTTCTTGCCAACTATACCTATGCTTTTAAGTGAAAACATATAATATGTGATCTGCTTTTTAAGTTGTATCGAACATGAATAGACCTTCGAAAAAATGTGCCACACGGTCCCGTTCTACACTTAAAAAAATATCCGATATGGTTATCAAAAGTTATTTTGACAATTTGATCCATTATTTTAACGTGGTAAGATGGTTATTTTGTCTCACTTTAGCTCCCCAAATTTGGAAACATTATCTCTGAAGTTTCAAAAGATAAAAGTGACGGACTTTATGTGCACATGGTATGCTTCCTTATATTTTTTCAGATTTTGTGAACACGTTTTTGTCACTGCCGTTTTTTCAAGTTATGGCCAGGTTATCCTACTGTGTCTACATAGTCCATGCTAATTGGACTTTCGCAAAGGTAGTATCTACAAAAACTGTGGTGAACTACTCCATCTATCGAGTGGTAAGAATTCGTTGACTCTATTACATATTCCAGAAAATACTCTGTTCCGAAAATTGTTCCCCAATAATCCATGAATGATCTAGGAGAACTCAAAATACTGTTTAACACTGACGATAATTAATGAAAATCTGGATTTCACTACATCTCAAGACATTAGGCTTCATCAAAGTGAAAGTATAATGAAAATAACGAAACAAAAAAGTGTAATGTTAATTATTCAAACTTTAATCACTAGTATTTTTCCAAGACATCATAATCTTCGAAGTAAAAGCTAAATTCACACTTCGATGTGCTTGTTCAAACTTGTGAATAGAACCTGAGAAAGGAAAAAATACAGTTGTTGAGGTATTGTTTGAGGTACAAAACAGCAAATAATTTTGACATGATATGTCTACCTATTTTTTCATTCAATTAAGTTTTCGAAATGATACTAATTTCTTCTTGAAAATTTTATAATTTTTTTTTTAAATAAACAACTTAACATCATCAGTTTCTTCCACTTTTTTCAAGATTTAAATAATCTAATTGTGTCCAGATGAATGAAATTGTTTTATATTACTTGTTCTGAATGAACTGGGACATATTCCCAATTCGAAAATATTATTAATGAGGTGTACCAGGAGATCTGGAATTAAATCTACTTAGAGCCGGTCTTTTCACCTATAGATAAGTCCCAGATAACTCTATCTATCAGATAAGGATGTGTAAACCTGTGAAGTTTATCCGATAGATAGTTATCAGAGACTTTATTGTGAGGTGAAAAGACCGGCCCTAAAACTTGTAATCTGTTACACCTGTTGATTTCAAGATTCTTATAGAAAGCAAAGGTTACTCAGGAATAAAGATTAATCTCCTCAAAAAAATTACGATCTTTGCATCATATCAGAAAGTTCATTCTAATAATGGATTTTTTCATGATTACTTCGATCGATATCGCAGAATATCTAGAAAATAGATTAAATTAGCAAAAGATACTTATTTGAGAAAAGGATATTGAAAGCTAGAAATTCATAAAATGAAAGTTGAGGTATAATTAACGATTTCAGAGGAAAAAACAACAAAAATCATATACAGTCATCACTGTGTCCTGAAACTCTAAATGTTGAATGTTGTTCCATTGTTGAAAAAAGTTGACAAATTGTATTGTTTCGGTGAATGATCCTTAAAGTTATCTCAGGGGTATTAGTGTAGAGAAACATCTTGTTTTGCGTAATATGGACATTTATAAGATAATTGATGTTATCAGGAACATAAGAAATAAAAAACAAGTGGTTTGGATGAAATTTCACTAATAATTTTTCAAAATCTTCCTGAATTTAAGTATTCCTGCTGTTTTAATAAATGATTCATTTCATAATGGCAATTTTCCATCTCTTCTAAAACCTCTCTTGTTATTCTATATAATTTGAGCTCCCATAATTTAATCATCAACCAGAAATTCGGATTTTAGACGAACAAAAACACAGGAGATGCAATCCTATCTATTTTATATTTACAGGCTGTACCATATGAAACTCCGCTGGAAAATGAAGGAGGATATCCATATTTCGTGAAAGCTGATGATTTTGATGTCAAAGGGTCCTTTTATTTACGTAAAGATCCACCACTAGGCGTCATCCGTTAGGGCGTCGCGCCACCCGCCAATTTTTTTCAATGGCACCCCAGATTTTTCAATGCTTTTGCGATTTTGCATCAAATTCCGAATCCAGCCATACAACACACTCATTGTTTTCCTTGAATACTGATGAAATACAGCAACTTTATTGCGTATTATAAGGAAGGCCATGTAAGAGCCAAAATAAATGCAATAATACGAGTATTCATCGATCTGAAAATCTTTCAGCTTTAATGAAAGTGTATTCAGTTTTGTGGTGTTTTTTTGGAAAATCAAAAAATGGCTCAATTGTAGAATGCAGAAAAGTTAGATATGAAATGTATTTATGGCGAAGCAAGAAGGAATGCAAAAGAAGAATAGAGAAAAAACGCTGATCGGTATTTCGACAGAAGATTACCCGCAGACAAATCATTCACTAGCTCAGCCAAATCTTTGGGACAGATTGGATGTATTAATGACCGGAATCAAAAAACGGCTACAGATGAGAACCACAGTGTTACAGTCCAAATGGTATTGGAACTACATAGTTCTACCAGACAAGTAGCAATGGATTGTGATATTTAGAATTTGTCAATACAACGTATTTTGTCAAAAAACAAATTCGTTTCCCATAAAATACATCTGGTTCAAGAACCACAGTCTGATAATAATCTTTTTGTTTAAGATTTCATAACTTTAATCTATTCCAATATTTAGGAGATACTGTTTAACCAACATTTTGTAGAAAACACTATTGTTCCCATATTCATGATTTACGTTGGTAAACAATTAGTTCATTGAGACTTTAGACCCAGTTCAATGTTATTATGTGTGATAAACAATAACTAACCTTGTTATAATTGAACCGTTATAATAAACTGGATTCAAGATTAGAGTTCCATATAATATTAAAAACCAAACAGAATAAATGAAATTAGTATTATCACATCTACTGTAGTTTTACGCATTCAACATGAAAGTGCTATATCAATAGTGTTTCAAATCTACATAGGGCAAATCATATGACCGTAACTCCCTTGAATATGGTCCTTCACCGCAGACTCTCAATAAAATAAAGTGAAAATTTTCAACGGACTGGTTACCAAACAAGAAAAACTAGGTTATCTTGTACGATGGAAAATAGCGACTAAATTCCAACTTTCAGTCGCAGATGATTCATCAACTAACTTTATGAACATCCTGTTCATATTTTCAATGAAATCAACTAGGCAACAAGATTATACAACTACTATCAAATAGTAAAAAATATTCGTCAAGCCAAACAACTTCAGTACACATTTTTAACCGTATGAATGACATCGACGCAGCCTAGGTCATCGAAAACCATGCAGAATTCGAAAGTTTGGGCATCACGAACCACACCTATTTCACGACAAATTATTACGACCAGATTAAGACAAAATACGACGAAGCAAAGAGAGACGAAGCAAAGGTAGTTGTTCAAAGGCAGATGAAACCACAAGTGATGGAGATCATACGTTCCGACTTGATAAAAAAGAGTTAATGGAGAAAGATCTTAACTACACTATTCAAAATATCAAAAACAATTAGCCGCAAATGAAACAACTAGTTGCTATATGAAGTTTTGAAATATGAACTACAAGAACAATGTAAGCCAATTCTACAACTTCACCACAAAATTATGGCATTTGCACCAAATACCGAGGAACACTATCTGGAATAACATTGGGCGCCGAAAGAAAAATATCAATCAGTCTTGGCGGAGCTTTACGAAAAAATCCAGAGCAATCATATCTTGCCACTTACATTTATCAAGAGAAGTACCACCGTACCCATTTTCAACGTGGTTCTTCGAGCCGGATCCATACTACGAGGCAACAGACTCTTAAATCTACTAGGAAGTCCCTCACATATCAGGAGTACGTCCCCAGAGATAGATCCATATACTATGAGGCAGCAGACTCTCAATACACGGGAGAATCCCTCACAAATCCAGGAGTACTTCTCCAGAGATACATCCATACTACGAGGCAGCAGACTCTCAATCTACGGGGGGAACCCAAACAAATCCAGGAGTACGTCCCCAGAGGTACATCCATACTACGAGGCAACAGAACCTCATATCTACAAGGAAATCCCTAACAAATCCTGGAGTACGTCCCCAGAAGTACATCCATACTACGAGGCAGCAGACTCTCAATCAACGGGAGGAACCCTCACAAATCCAGGAGTACGTCCCCAGAGGTACATTCATACTACGAGGCAGCAGACTGTCAATCCACGTGAGGAACCCTCACAAATCCAAGTACCATCCAAGTACCATCATCCATGCACCATCCAAGCGCTCAAGCAATCGATACTGGGGAGACTGTTTAACCAACATTTTTGCTACCCCTTAGGTACTTGGAAAATTCCGAGGAAAAGGTAGCAAGGGTTTTAGGTTGTCTTATCCTTGCACGGCTAATTGGGGTAGGTGAATTAAACTCGTATAAATAGAAATAGGGTTTATTTGTGACTGATGACAAACGGCTGATAACAGTCAACTTGTCGTTCCGCTGTAACGACGGCTTAAGCGTCTATGGGGTCTATGGATAAAATTGACGTTTGTATTTGTCAACCGAAACCTGACAGTGACTAATAAAATGATGGTTCAAACAATAAAAACTAGCAAACTATTTAGGATTGAAATATTTAGAAGACGGAAGACCTACAGTTATTATATTTTACTGTAGGGTTATACAAAAAGGGTTATCCGCAAGCACCCTGGTATGATCATACTAGAGTTTACAAAGTAGGTATAACCTCCATGACTTCCTTACAGGTTTGATCCGTTTGAATAAATTCTTTAATTAGGTTAAAATATAATCGATTAAATTGACTCTTGTTAGAATACACTGTCTCCAACAAAATTTGAGAAATACTAAGCTAGGGCTTAACTGAATGAATTCGCAGTCCATATGTTTCCTTGATACTTTCGGCGGGTCGTGATGACAGTGATGAAGTGTGTGGGCTCCTGCTCTTCGTGCGGGATGTGTTTGAGGATGATCTCGTATGCTGACTTCTGAACCCGTAGGTTAAAAGGTAAAACACAAAACCAAAAAGAAAAAGTCCTAAAAGTTAGTTATGATGAGAAATTGCTCAGCCAACTAGTCAAAAATAACTCGATATGTCGATGTCTCACTCTTCTTCACACGAGACATCCCATTTTTAATCGCACAAGGACGGGGAAGTCAGAAGAAGACACTATTTTTATTTGTATCGACGCTCTGTCGACATAATTCTGCTTATTTGTATTGGAATTGTAATTCCGTAAACATAGCTCCTTCCCTATTTGCAACGGAATATCATTTTTTGTATTAAATAGTATGGATTATACCATTTTAAAATCTACATTCAATAGGGAATTTTTAGGAAAGTTGGCGGAAAAAATTTCGAATATGGACATTTGGCCGATTTTAACGAAATTTTTTGCGGAAAGCACGTTTTTTTGGATTTTTTCGATAAAATGTGTGGCAGTACATACCCCATAATTATACAAATTATAACCAGTTAAAATTGAACTAACTGTCTGCTTCTGTGTTGTCTATTCAGTTTCAAAAAGTACCGGTAACTATAAAATGCTAATTTCAAGCCATACAAGAAACGATTAATACAGGGAACTGTCTTAAATTATCATTATAAGTTTCATTCATTTGAAATTGAAATCCATAACACTGATATTAATTCAATTGTCAAATGTCAAACACGGTGAAGTCTGCAAAGAGAACAAAGCGACGTTGCCAGTTTTATTTTAATTCCTGCAAACCGGGATCAGTTTGAAAGTTTTTTTTTTTGAAATTATGTTGAAAATAACTAAAAAATTGTTGGTGAGGCTAATTTTTGTGTTGATGAAATGACGGAGGGATCGTCCCGATCTTACTGATACGACAGATCTAATATTTTAATGTAAAAGAAGAGAGAACAACCTGACCTAACTTTGGCAGTTTTGTTACAGACGTTGCTTTCGATCCCTTTACTTTTTAGCTTTGAAACAGTAAATTGAGATAGTTACTCGCTGCGCTCACGGTCATTATGCTCGCTTCGCTCGCCCCTATTGGACAACGACGACTGCACACACATTTAATATTTTAACGTAAAAGAAGGGAAAATCACCTAACCTAACTTCGTAATTTTTTCTGCAATTGTTTACGGTCCGATCACTTTTTAGCGTTGAAAACGTTAACAAAAATAGTTGCTCGCTGCGCTCGCCATCGTATTATGCTCGCTTCGCTCGCCCCTATTCCGCCCCGACAATTGCACACATATTCAATTTTCTGACGTAAAAAGAAGGGAAAACCGCCTAACCTAACTTTGGCACTTTCGTTACAGAAGTTGCTGACTATTCAATCACTTTTCAACGGTGAAAACGTAAACAAAAATAGTTGCTTGCTGCGCTCGCCGTCATTATGCTCGTTTCGCTCGCCCCTGTTCTGCCCCGACAACTGCACACAGATTCCATTTCCTAACGTAAAAGAAGGGAAAACCACCTAACCTAACTTTGGCACTTTTGTTACAGAACTTGCTTACGATCCGATCACTTTTTAGCGTTAAAACGCTAAATAAAAATAGATGCTCGCTGCGCTCGCCATCATTATGCTCGCTTCGCTCGCTCATATTCTGCCTTGATAACTGCTCACAGATTCAATATTTTAACGCAATAGAAGGGAAACTCACCTAACCTAAATTGGAACTCTTGGAAATATTTGTAATTCGACTTATACGGCGAAAAAATAATTGTTATGTAGTAATATCTAACTCCAGTTTAAAAAATTAGATGTTATCATTCAGCGCAATTTTTTCGCCGTGTACGTCGAATCGGAAGAAAATTGCGAAAATTCGCAAGGATATGAACGAGCCTTTAGGAGGTGGACGCACGCTAAGGAAGTGAAAGTTGGCAACGTTGCATTTGAATGTATCCACCCGATCCGATCACGTTCATGAGAGCTGTCATTGAATTTGTCAAATATTTTCGAAAATCGAGTTTAAAATTTGAACTCCGTAATTTCTTGAGCTTCATTCAGTCAATTAATCTCCTTTATACTTCTGAGAGTTTATGTTTATAGTTAAGGACCAGTTATTTGGATTGGAAATTACGTAAATTGTCTTGGACTGGGGAGTATTTGTGAAGTGACCACTATGAAGGATTTTCGCCAAAAAAAAAGGTTCTCACATACATTTCCGCGGAAAAATTTCGATTGGTAAAGTAATTTTATTATGTTTTACACAATCTGTGCAAGTTTCATGAAAATCGGGCACATGTCCACATTCGCAAGTTTTACCAAGTTGGCCATTCAGGAAGCCCTACATTTATCAATCCACAGAAGCTCAAACTTTGGCAAAACACTCTAGCAAAACACAAATTCGAATTTTTTTTCTCATAGTACCACAGTAATTAATTCGAAATTTCAAAACCAGTCTGATAGTATACTTGATCAAGTATATTATAAAGAAAAAATACTGAAAATATTTTTTTGTGGCAGAGGCGCGCAAAAATGTAACAAGGGTACCATTTTTTTTTTAATTCATAAAAGTCCAAAAAACACGAAAATCGTAGGATTTTCTATAACACAAAAATATATTTTCTGAACGGTCTCACTGTCCCATATTCGCAGTTGAAATGTTATCCATTATTTACGGGACACCCAATAACATTGAACTGGGCATGAAGACTCAATGGACTAATTGTTTACTAACGGAAATCTGGAACTTGAGAACAATAGTGTTTTCTACGAAATGTTGGTTAAACAGTTTCCCCGGTCTCGGCTGCTTGAGTGGTGCCAAGGTGTTGTAATTCGTACATGGCAGGATAAGTTGTCGAGTTGTCTCTGGCTTTCGATTATTTGGTGACAAAAGTCTTTCGTGAATAAACCTAGTATAGAAACCATACTAGTAATGCAAATGCGGCTAAACTGGTGGCTGAGATGCTGCTAGTCATATAGGAATAATGTCGTAGTTTCTTACAAACTGTTTTTTGTAATCATTGCTGCTATCGTTCTTCATCAATCCGGAGACCATCCAAGTCATCTGATAGTTCAAAGACAGGTTCTTTCTCGAACTTATCGGGTGTTTCCTATAAAATGTTTGTTAAACAGTCTCCCCGGTCTCGACTGCCTCAGCGCTTGGATGGTGCATATATGATGGTACTTGGGTAGTACTTGGACTTGCGAGGGATTCTCCCGTTGAATGAGAATCTGCTGCCTTGTAGTATGGATGTACCTCTGGGGACGTACTCCTGGATCTGTGAGGGTTCCTGCCTTGGATTGAGAGTCTGCTGCCTCGTAGTATGAATGTACCTCTGGGACAGTCCTCCTGGATTTGTGAGGGAGATGAAACTTCATTGCATGGTTGATCACCCGTATTCATAATGATTATCAGTTTCTGAAGAAAATATTATGGAGTGATGAAAGCCGTTTCCATAACAACGCTATAATAAACATACATAAGTGTCACTATTGGTCTGACGTGAACCTTATTGGATTCAAAAGACGAGATATCAGGCTATGTGGGGTGTTGATATTTGGTACAGAATCATTGATGTTTATTTGATTGGGCCCCATTTTTTCGAAGCAATTCTCAATGCGGAGCTACTTGCTTTCCCTTCAACATGTATTACCGAATCTCTTGGAGAATTTACCAATACAAACTCAATTGAATATGTGGTTTCAACAAGATGGGGCATCTCCACATAATTACAGAATTGTTACCCAATATTTGGATAACACTTTTAATGAGAAATGGATTGGAAATAATGGTCCCACACCATGGCCACCTCGAAGTCCAGATATGACTCCACTAGACTTCTTCTTGTGGGGATATATCAAAGACTCCGTTTATATGCGACATCCACAAAATGTTGAGGATTTAAAAATAGTAGGTATCACAAATGTTTGTGCTTCCATATCGCGAGCAACGCTTTTAGCTGTCACGAATCGAGAATTAATCAAAAGATACAGTATGTGGTATTATACGTGCAGTTCGAACACTTACTAAAATAATTCATGTCAACTCTTTTTTTCGTTTCGTTTTCGGTTTCTAGTTTTTGTAAGAGTAAAATATTTTCTGGTTAAGTGAATCATTTATTTTGGTTTGTTCTGTCTGCGATTCTACAGAAACACACAAATGAATGAAACTACACAGGCAACAGGCAATGAAATTAGAATTGAGAGATCGATTTCATTAAACTTGTGTTCTTGCTTTTTATTTTGACTCATTCATGGCCCTGTTTATGATATGCATTGAAATTGCCCCTTTTCATCAATATTCAAGGAAAACTACAAGTGAGCTATATAGCTGAATTTAGAATTTGATGCAGAATCCAAAATAGAATTGTAAAATCTGGGATACCATATAAAAAACTTGGCGTTGGTGTCATGACGCTCTAACAGATGGCGCCAGTGATGGATCTCTACTAGGGTCACTGAATCCTAGAAGGCTTTGGCCTTCTTACGGGTACGGCCAAATGGGTGGAGTCTAATAGTTCCAATCTCTTTAAATAGTTTCAATGTTCCAAATAACCCACAAAAGCGCCAATTAGGAAGTAAGGGTCATAAGAGAGAGAGCACCGATAATTTTGGAAAAAAAAGTTGGGTTATGTTCCTTTTGAAAGTCAGTATGTCAAAGAAGTAAATCATGTAAATCATGTTCAATTTAAATAGATACATAGGGTTTCTATGTATCATGGATACATACATTCATTCGACTTCTGGCAATGGTGGAGGACTGAAGGCGTCCTCAGTTGGAAGTCAAGTAAATGTGTGTGAATGTTAATATATGTTAAAAATTAGCAGTATTGTGGATCGTCTGTAAGTGTTATGTGAAATTGTGTAATTCTCTAGCTCTCTACGCCGGTATCCAGGCCGGATGACAACGGATTTGTCGGAGCTAGGGGCCATACTGCTGTTTCAAACCTCAAATTGATGTCGTAAGACGTCAGAAATCCAAAAAACAAAGCGAAGAAGAAGAAATAGATACATATTCGGGGTCACCACGGAGTGGGCGACATCTACATTTCGAAATTTGTATATAAAACTCAGGGAAAACAAACATTCTGCCATTGCCTAAAGAAGAATAGTCAAACCGTTGTAATCCCTGTGCAAAATGCCACCTGAGACATCTACACTATTTTACTGGAAACATTGAAAATGTATCCAGTAATGTGGCGCCGTCATAGGATGGCACGCAAAACTATACTCCTGTCTCTTTTTAAAATAGAACGCCAGTTTTCATTCGCTTCATTCAGATATGTGCAGAATAATGTCATTGGTGAGATGTTTAGCAGAATGAAAGACGAGTCAAAGTTTGCATTCGGATGTTTCGAATATCAGATGCCTAATATTATAATGAAACACGTAATGTAGCATTATTCTTACTGAAAAATGATGCCTAAGTATAGGTACAAAAAATGTTCTATTACGATATTCTATCGCAGTTAATATGTTTTGAAAACATATAAAGAATATTCATTAGTGCTTGAAGGTACCTAATAAGTATATAGGTAAATAATAATATATCGTATTATTTGTACAAGCTTTTATTTAGTTCCACTCACACGTAACAGGTATGTTATCTTCTGTCTATAACATAACGAAGTCAAAACTTCAGTGGAAATTTTGAGCCAATTCCACTGATCCAATCATCTTTAAATTTGGCAGGTGGCCATTAAATTCATTCTGGTTCGTTAAGACATTCACAAGAGAAAAAAAACAAGATATCGAACAGTTTTTGTGATTTAATGTCCAACTATTCATAATTCGAATCTCGAGTAGATTTTGTATTTTTTCAAAATTCGAAATGACAAATACGATTTTTGATTAGATTCTTTCTAAATTGGTACCTATACAGGGGCTTGTGTTGGAGACCAATACGAACATTCAAGATGGAGGACAAATTTTGTGATTCATGTCCGAATCCGTCCATGATAGAATCCAGAATTATTTGGGTAGGACACTGGAAAATTTGAAAATTCAAGTGTTGGCGGACAGGTGTTCTTTAATTGATGGTTCGATGTTATCAACAATTTATGGACATATAAGGAGAGTTTCAAAGGAGGTTGTCACCAGAAATAATTCATCTCCTACACGGGCCTCAAATACATATTTTGTTGTACAATATAGTTATTTGTGTATTTACGAGCGCGAGGAGCGTATGGTAATCTTTGGAGAGCGGCAATGGCACTTTGTTCTCGAAATAAACACATGATTTTTTTTCTTCAAACGCAGTTAAACATAGAAACGATCGACCCCTCATTCAATATATGCACCTAATATTACCCATGAGAAAATAAACACTCAATAGTAATCCCAAATGAATAAGCCATCCAAATATCCAATAATTTACATCTCCAAAAAAACAAGATAACTTGATTGAAAAAAAAAAACGAATGTCGAGATCGAATAGCAGCTACGCTCTCAACACCACCACAGTTCCTAAGAGTGTTATGAATTTATTGTCTATCATCATGCAAGAATAGGTTCGTTTTCAACAAAAGCTGTGTAGATCGACAGTTTCTTCAATATTTTCGCTCTAGGGCGAAAAAGATGTCACAAAATGACATTTCTGAGAAAACATCATCAGCTTTGCGTTGAGATCTAAAAGCGTCAAAGGCTACCTGCTTTGGTAAGCGGTTGTAGAAAAAAATATAGTTTACTGACCATGCACGATCATCGGGGAGATGGAAATATTTATGGTTTTACGCACTGTCCACAGTGCCTAAAGTGATACTTTTCAGCACACGTAGGTGAAAAGATCAAATGTGCGTAAAGATATGTTTTACGTATCGTTCATATAATTCCAAAAGACAGTATTTTGCGTCAGATTTTACTCGGAAGTCATCAAATGAAAACTTCATAGAATAAAATATACTCAACAATTGCTACAATTTGCCAATATAATAACAATCGTAGAAATAAAATTGTATATACATTTTCGTAAAGAGCTTTTTTGTACTCACGTATTTCCAAGCTCATACAAGAGTACTAATTTACGCACTTTTGTATCATATGTCAATAACTAGTTCATCTTCTTTATATGAGTTTTCTGTGCATATTAGTCATGAAGTCATAAAGTTTTATTTTTGATAAGGATATCCACTTATAGAGGTTATTTCAAACGATCGACTGAAACTTCAAATTCAGTTGCAGATAATGCCATTATCTCAGTACCTAATTTCGAAAGAAAATCCTCATTAGGTTTTACAACTTTGACATTATGGTAAATAAATAAAATTGAAAAAAACATTTTAGAGAAAAGCTTCTATTTAAATGTACTAAAAAGAAGAAAATAAATTTTAAAGTGAATAAACCCATCATTTTGTTACATTATAAAATTCTAAATGATATAAAAGCTTGTCGCGAGAAGTATATATGTAATTCTTGTATTAAATTGAATTTAAAATTACCTCAAAATTTATTCACACGACAAGCTTTTATATCATTTAAAATTTAATAATGTAACAAAATTATGGGTTTTTCGCTTTAGTGCATTTAAATAAAAGCTTTTATCTGAAAAGGTTTTTTAAGTTTGTTTATTTATTTCTTTTTTAGTTTTCTGTGAATATGTTTCTTAGTCTGTTTACCGTTGGAAATTTTTCCAAATTTCTACGAGTTCTCTAAATAGCTTTAGAGGGGGGCAGAGGGGTAATTTTTTTAAACCGTTTTATTCAATGGCCAGGTAATTTTCGAGAAAAGAGGGAGGCGAGTACCCCCCTACTTATTTTTTCTTGCTGTAATTTTTGACGTCCAAATCCGTCAAGAAAGCGTCCGAAAACCTACGCGTTCTCTATCTAGCTTTCGGAGGACGGGAGGGGGAACAATTCCGTATTATAAACCATAACATTCGACTGTCAGATATTTTTCACGATTTTTACAGATTTTTCCGATTTAAATTTCACGAGTTAGTTTTCCAACTTTTCGACAGAAGGGGGGGCATCCCCCCCATCCCTGCTTATTTTTTGTCGCTGTTATTTCTGACGTCCAAATCCGTCAATAAAACTTCCGAAACTATTTCTTCGACTTTAATGTTTTGTCACCGGAACTGAACCAACACCTAAAATTTCAATTCTATAGGATAAGGGGAAGTGGTTCTAAGTCAGCTTGCAATATTTGTACCCATCTAACACACACATAGCAAGTTAAATAAAAGCTTTCAATAAAAACAGAAAATAATATGGTAACTGTCGGAAATGGCATTATCACCTTCATGACTTGAAACCAATCATCGGTTGTCATCATGAACGTTGGACATCTTCCCCCAAACATTAGTCAAGAGAAATCACCCTGAAAATATCTATGTGAATTCGAAAACTGACTGAGACCTATCAAGACAAAAACAATTAAATGCCAAACACCACGAAAGTTCTCTACTTTGCTCTCTCGTTTACATGCAAATTGCAAATGGCAGGTGGAACGCACACTGAGCCAATCAAAAACACGAAATAATGACCATTCATTATTCACTTTACGCGATTACTACGACACTTTCCATCTCATTCGTTTGTCTCCTTTTTGGGGGTAACCGTGCTGGCGCCATCTACTAATAAACCTCATCGTCATCCAATAATAATCCCATAAGATTGACTGACTATACTTCTTTAGACAATGATTCTGCCATAAGATCGCGTGTTAATAAATTATTGATTATTTCTTTATCATTCTATATTTAGTTAATTTTTTTGATTTAATGGAAGCAGCATAGCTTTGATGTGACAAGTAAGCCAAGAAAAAATTGTCCAGTGCCACAATGCAAGAATTATTCGTCTGCAATGTCTCAATGCACTCATTTCCCAGAAACCAGAAATTAGCTAAAACATTGGGAATTAAACTGAAAATCGGGAAACTAATTCATAAACATACGTGTATTTGCATCCGTCAACAGTGTGAACTCTTTATTTTCTATTATCTAGTGAGAGAATTTTGGTTTATAACTGGCGTAAATCAATCCATTTATTTTCTAGACACAGCATTAAAATAATTGATAAAAATTGTCATTTCTTCTCAAAAAATTGCAGAAACGAGTTCACTGAGGAAGTAATACAGGATTTTATAATTGTAATTGTGTTTGTTAACTCAATACTTGTAAAGGTCAATCAAGGTTAGACGCTGTTGAAGTTTCAGGATCACGGGCCATTTTCCGTTCAAACACTACTGAAAAATTGCAGCCAAATGAATTTTCACAACAGGCATTTATAAAAAAGCACTCCAAAGTTGAGGTAGAAGTAAAATTCAATAATTAAAAAAAATTTCAAAAAGTCGTCAACTGTCAAGAAAAGATAATTAAATGACATTTGCTTTGTTTTCCCGGAGTTTTGGAGCGCCACCTGGTGTCAATGGTGATCTCAATTCTATTTTTTTTATGGATTGAAATTGTCAGGTGTACAATTGACTTGAATTACAAAAAAGGCGTCGACTTCTGGGCTCGGCCCCGATATTCTGTGGACCAGCCACCAGCCATTATGAAACTTGGAGATGGAACCAAAGATTCTACTCTTTGATATAGCCGTCGACCATCTCTGCTGCAGACACAAGAGTTTCTTTCAGAAGAGCAGAAGGCAGAACCAAGTGTTGTTTTCAGAATGTGTAAAAGTTGCCAATGATTGAAACCCTATATAAAAACACTGAAACTTCTCCATTAATTTGGTTCATTATTCAAAATTAGAGATTATTGTTCTCCCAAATACTTCTAAGTCAATATATACCATTGTTTGATTAACACAAATTTTCAAAATTGGGTATCCATTTGAGGTACTGCTAAATCTCAAAAACCAAACAATATCGATTATCGAATTTGAATCTTACAGTTGTGCCTAGCATTCGTGAACATAACACATGTCAAATATATTTGCTGTAAACATCTTAGATGAAATCAAGCTTTGGCAGAAAACTTAAGGCAAACATTAATATCAGTCATATATTACAAAACATCCACAAAATATTGACATTATTGAAATACTGCATTTCTGACTCACCCGTTTACAATCTTACATTTTTGTACATTCTTATTTGTATGGTAATGGAAGTTCCTTTATATATACCTTATGAATATTTTTTTTTGTATTCCTATCATAAATTACGAAGTTTCTTGAGATAGTGAATTATGACCTCCATATGGCATAGGTGAAACAAAAAAATATAGCCATTCACTTCAATGAAACAGCTGTTCTAAAGGGATTACGAATAGGCTAACACTATCTTTTAAATTGTGGTCTAACCAATTTTTTCAAGATGAACGTCAATATAGAATTTTTAATCTTGTTCGAAAGAAAAGGTTCCATTTTTGCAATTTACAACTTTTCCATTCTAGGAGCTTATTAGAATTGGCCACTTTTTTCAAATACCATTTTTTGGATCTTTGGTTCTAAAATGAATCTGAAAAGTGATGAAATTTATCAGTCCTAGTGAACACAAAAATATCAATACTTACACTGCACACACTTTATTTATTGATCCCAAAAAACATTTCTGTTTATAAAGGGATTACATTTTTACATAAATTGTACAACAAATGAATTACAGATTGATGAAGAAATCAAACAATTATTAGAAAAGGAATGATGTATGAATAATTTGTGAAATGAGTAAATAATCATATCAAAGCAAAAAGAAACCAAAGCAAAAACAGTCAAAGGTGAAACATTGTTATATATAGGAATTGAAGTCATCTGTTGAGTATACATTTCTTAAGTTCATTAGTCCTAATTTCTGTCATTAGTCCTAATTTCTGTCACAATTTTCCACAAAATTATTCAATTTTTTTTTTTGATCTTGATCTTGATTTTGATCTTGAACTCACCTCTGAGAATACTATATAATTTTTTACTTTTGTTGGTATTCTTGCAGGTTTTCACTGCACAATAGGTATTTCACTTTCAGAAGATAGGAATATTTGTATCAGTAAAAGAAGTAACCAACATATTCCTAAGTTGAATCAGTGATAGCAGGGCTCATCAGAAGATTTTGGGACAATCTGCTTTTTTTTTCTTTTCTGTGAATCTGCTAAAACTATTTTTGAACATTTCCAATGACATAAAAATTGACTTTTGACATGTGTCACTAGTTCAAACATCGGACCTAATTTTCGTGGTGTTTTTGGAACATTGGAACTATTTAGACTTCACCCATTGGCCATACCCGTAAGAAGGCCAAAGCCTTCTAGGATTCAGTGACCCTAATCTCTACGTAAATGACAGGACTCTTTAAAATCGAAATAATTTTCTTTCACGAAATATAGATTTCATATTTCGGAGTTGAAGTGGTTCGGATTCCACTTTTATTCAAACTGTAGGTTCCGGATCTCCCTTGCTCGCACAAGCTCTGATTTTGAGGGGGTTTCTCCGAAAACGGAGTTTTAAATAAGACACCGTTTATATTTTTCATTTTTGAATATTTGGTTTTACGAGTTTTTGAAGTATATTAAAAAATTAATGGTGGGGAAGTAGCAGACGCTGGATTTTGTGATTTTTCTTAAGCTTTGTGTCAATCATAAAATACTTCTGCTTGAATTAGAAAAATATGGATTCTGTGGAATCACTCTCAATTGGTTCAATTCTTATTCAATTCAATACCTATTCAACTGATAGATAACAGATAGGAGAAAATTCACCATATTCGGAATTGAAGAGTATTCATTGTGGACTTCCTCAGGGATCCGTACGATTTTGTTTTTATTATATGTTTTATAATGACCTATCGAATATCCAGATTTTAGATTGATTTACTGTTTTTGCTAATGACAGCACTATGTTTAGTTTGTTGAAATTATACGACAAAAACTTATTTTCTTACAGTTTATAATACATAATAATTTCAATTTACATTTTTATTTATAATTGAAAAGCTTTATCGATACGTTGAAAAACTTGTGACATTGAAGAATATTTCAACTTTGACTATTTATGATCAGTATTGTTAGTTTTTGCAACACTTTTATAATAATTGATATATGCGTTAGATGTTTTTCCACACGTTATTGTTATGTTGAGGTGAATCCCAAGTAAAATTTTCGAAATTCTCCTGTAAAATAATTGAATAGTAGTCTGTAATTTTATATCTGAAAATTAGAGGTTTGAAAAATCGGTTACCCCTCACAACTTTTATGTTGGATATGCAATCCTTAGCGTGTTTGGCTTATTACCTTCATGACTTGTCATGACATACCGTAAAAAACTTGATCTGTGTACTTGTACTATGAAGTTAATCAGGCCTCTTTTATTTTCAGATTGTCGATAGTTGGGGAACTCTCGTGGTCTCGTTATTTATATCATTTTTCCTCAGTTTGATGTTCGAAATGCCTGCTCCTGATGTACAGAAGTATTTAATCGAACGCCTGAAAAAAATTGTTCATGGGACTGCGTCAGCAATTGGTATCAACGGATAACCTCAGACGTTTTGAAAAGATCATTTTCAGACATTTTTTTATGAGAGTAAATGAATTTACGGTTTCAAGTTATCCATTCTGAAATAAATATCTTGATGAAGCGTAGTATTTCATTTGGATTACCGTAGCACATAAGACTTTCCATCAGCATTCAAAATATGAATACTACTTACTAGCGACTCGCCTCGACTTCAGACGGGTGAAATTTAAATATGGTGTCATTTATGTTTGAAAAAGCACTGTTCGATATAGTGTATCGCTTTGGTGTTCCCAAGAAAATATAATATTCATTTCATAACGGTTAAATATCTAACATTTCAAATCAATGTTTGATTGGTGAAAATAATGAAATTTACTATGTGAATCAACCATGGGAGACAGACATATGCTGTCGCGGACTTTTCTCTGGGCTTTTCTAAGAATCACAATTCTTGTTTGAGTATTTTGATATTTTTCTCAACATCTCTTGTGCCTAGCAGTCATTATGACCGGTCCTTTACTTTCCAGTGGTGCCACAGCGGTCATAATGATCGCCCGACTTTGGACCTCTACTGCAGTTGATTCAAACATTTTTCCTACTCAGGAATCTATAAAATAATAATAATAATGTTTATTCAGTTACAATGTTTCTACAATTACAATAATCATTCATGAGGATGTGCACATGAATAAACAGTTGCCAGTCCCAAATAAGTTAATCAGCACGGGGCTATTGGCTAGTAACAAATATAGACAACATTTAGATATAAAAATACGGTTAACACTAAGTGAAGGATAGTGAAGTACTATATATAGGTACTTGATAAAAATATATACATAGATAAGAGTATTTGAATTCAAATCATGTGAAAAATTAATGGCATATATATTCATATTAAAATTAATATTAAATGATGAAGACAAAAAAAGTGTGTAAAAATAACTCTGATTTATACAAAAAAAATAATTCTGATGTTAAAGGACAACATTGAATGGAGTGCGTAACAATTTAGTAAAAATAACAGCAATATGTACAATTTATATAAAGACTGAGCCTTTGAATATATTTGTAGAATTGACAAAATAATAATGAAAATTGAATATAAAACTGAAAATATATACATGTATACACATATAAATATACACATACATATACACAAGTTACATATTAATAAAACATGTGACCTTTTTATTACAGATTTCAGTTATTCCTTATATCAACAATCTTATGAATTAGCATTCTTGGTTGTTCACACGGAGAAAAAAATTTAATAGTAGCAAGTAAAATTTGCATCCACCAAGTGAAAATTTGCATACTATATGGGAAAAGTACACGCTTTATTAGCCACAAGAAAAATTAGATTCCTGAATTTGATCACTTGCTGTTTATGATGTAATTTCAGGAACGCAATGTAACCTAACGATTTTAAACTCTTTACTAGACGCAAAATTTTTATTTTATTAGCCTTATTCTACGTTTTATTTGCAGTAGGTGCTCAGTTTAATAACTTCTAGTGACAAGTAAATTTACCATTGATGAAGAATGATTTACTCTCAAATAACTCATATACTTAAATCTACTAAAAAATATATTAGTTGCTACTATACAGTATTCTACTGCAGCAACATTTTTAGATTATTATAGTAATTTTTATTTACTTTGGCCTTTTTAAATGACTCATTTTTGAGTAGTTTATTATTGTCTTACCTTTAATAGCTTTCATTCCATTCCATTCCAGGATACAACGGACTCAATTGAAATATCCACTTGCCCTCAATTTAGGGTTATTAGTTCTTCAAAGAAGGATCATTTGTTTTTTATGAAACCTTATTTTCAATACACTCATTTCATTCTTGAATTTAAAATGATATGAAAGGTTCGGTTGCACCAAGGTAGCAATGATTCAGTTTATACTATAAGAAAACGTACCTGCATGGCATATACAGGCTAGCAAAATACACTACTCAAGAAAAACTGGAGAAAGAGATTGCAGTTTTATGACAATATTTTTTCGTGAACTATAAGTTGATGTGGAAAGAAGTATAAAACATTTTGACAGTTCTTTTAAACAAATCATCGCCTCTGGCCATACCGTTACTGGATCACCCAGTACAACCTGTTTCATAATAAAAAATTTTGGAACTTTGTTGGATCTGTTATTGTATTCATCAGTATGAATGAATGAACTAGCAGGCAAGCTAATGCCTTTCCTCATTATGATCATAACAAATCCAAGTTATGCATTACATAATGTAGAATTATAACTTTCTGAAAATTGAAAATAAGAGATAATGAAGAAATAAAATAAAAATATATGAATTTTTAATATTTTTATTGAAACAAAACTGTTGTTCAGTTTTTTGGGAAAATTCTCTGAATCTATTATACATAAAATGTCAATACTCTAGAAATGTTACGTCAAAATCCACATTCTACATACCAACAAGTAAAATACATAAATCAAACTAACACTATTCACACAACTCACAACAGTAATAATACTATAATTCCGGCACACGATGTAACACGTCCACATACAACTACTAACTCAAATGCTGGAACTCGAATGAGGCCAGTTTTACGAAAACGTTGATGATCAGTGAAACGGTTACTACCGATCGATCCCGAACTGGTCGCATATCAACAAGTAGATGAACAGTTTCATTATCGTAGGAACACCTTGCTCTACTGCAAATGAACTGTTGTATTATGCCTGTAACACGAGTCTCTGTTGTTATGATATACTTTTCAGAAACACAAAGTAGATAAATATGAATATACACTTTTCCAGCGCTAGTAAAATGTTGACCTGACATTATACAAAGTGAATTATCTAATGTTTGAAGCACTTGCTGTATGTAAACAACATTATAGCTACAAATTCATGCGTTCAGAATACTCATTTTTTTGGAGACAAAAAGTTATTTTTTTAATATAGGTAATAATTTTCGTACCACAATCGAAAAAAAGTCAGAAAAACGTTTTACTTGGGCCATTTTTATTTTTTACATTTCCCTAGGAAGCATATTAAATATTCTAGCACCCAAAAATTCGTGACTTCTTTGACCAATTGTTTTTTTCACTTTTGGTACAATTATTGTCCCTTGTCTATACCTAGTCTGATAGTCATGTGAGATTTTTTGTTTATTTTGGTTTCTAAATTGCTGAGATAATATAGCTTGACAATATAACTGTCTAACATCAAAAACCCTGCTTTCCTGATATAGCTTATCAGAAGAGTATCTAAAACATTTGTTCAATATTATTTTTAGTATCCATTTTTGAGATAGTCTCTAAATAGTCATCTACAAGTCCTCCCCAAGCTATAATTCCATATGATAGTTGTGATTGAACCAATGCAAAATATATTATTTTTAGTTGTGATGTATGAATACATTCATTCTCAGATTAGTATTCCTTAAAACGCAGTCACTGCACCGGGTAATATAAAATGTAGGTCATCATACTGAACTCGTATTCTTTCTGCTGCAGTTGATTCAAACATTTTTTCTACCCAGGAATCTATATGAATAAATTTATTCTCAGATTAGCATTCCTTAAAACGCAGTCACTGCACCGGGTAATATAGAACATAGGACATCAAATTGAACTCGTATTTATTTTTTTTCGTAAGTGGTGAATGGGAATAATTCAACAAATGTATCCTGTGTGGATATGGATACATAAGATTTTTCCAAGGACGTTATCGCTGTTTTCATTCTCCGTATAGAATATCCACTGATGGTCATATTCAGATTCAACTCTTAATGAACTCACATTATCAAAGGCTATTATTTTCATTCACGAAAAACAAAAACAAATACACTATCCATTTAGACTATGTTTTTAACATCAAACGCGACGATAGGTGTAGGAAATTTGAGAGCCATTCCCTTTGACAATATTGAAAAATCTTTGTAATTGATCTCCCTAATGGCATTAGGGTAAAAGTAGAGAGATAGCGATAATATAATCCCTACTTATCTCTTTATAATAATATGTAATGGTTTTATAGTTTTCCATTAATTTTGGATTGACATGGTCGTTACTTGATGGAAATTCATAGTATATGACAGTAAGGTAAAACACGATTAAATTTTCACAGATTTATTGTCTTCGCGAAATGTTTCGATACACAGTATTATTCTCAAGCGAATGTAATACACTAAATTGAACATTACCTTAATACCCTTCTCATCAATAGAGGTAATTAGGACCTACCTATAGCAAAAACAAACATTGACAATACATTATAGGTACCTGGAAATCTCAAATAATAGCTACCTACTACTTGATAAATTGAAAAGGTTCAACAAAGGAGAAATATTCAGGTCCAGTTGATCACTTAGTGAACAATTCGAATTGTTTTTCAATTTCGAAAAATTTCAGATTGTAAAATATATTTTTTGGAAATAAGAGCATACAAATTATTCTCTAGAAAACATTGCTTTGATAATATACTTTCTGAAAGTGAATGAAAATACGGCTATTTTGATAAAAGGAGCTACTCAGAGCTAGATCATTGATATGATAGACAAGGTTCATTGTCAAAAATGAAAAGATTATGTCGTGAACCTTTCTCTATACATATTTATGAAGAAAACATACAGTTTCTAAAATGAAAATTTTGTAAAAGGTAAAAATCTTACTGTAGAAAAAAATGTGGCAATGTAATTCTTGCATGTTTATTATGAATCTCAGAGCTCGCTTTTGAAGGACGAATACACTTTGCAATGGAGCCTGGTTGGCAGAATTCCATACCTCAGATAAGATTCAATAAATTAGTAGTAGGCCAATAATGAAGCTGACGGCGACGGTCCAATTTTGCGGTGTATTTTACATTGATATCAAAGCAACCATAGGATAATTTTTTCTTTAGAGCTGTTATATGGTAGTCAAACTTAAGACTGTTGTCAATATGTATAGGGTGGGCCAAATTGGACACTTTTAAATGGAAAGTCCTGTTTTCACACTAGGTAGATGAAAACTGATGGTTGTGTCTGTGGATCAAATATTATGACTAATTTAATGTTGAAAACCGCATATCGATACCTATCATCGTTTATGAGCAACAGCGTGTTTTTCGAAAATGTGCATTTACGAAAAGTTGCTGTAAATTTTCCTGTCGAAAATTCCTTGTTTCTATAAAAACATTTCCAAAGAACTTTTTTATTATAGTTATTGATGGAAAAAAATCATTAATGAGACACCCTGTATATTCCTGTATATTTCAATAGAGCTTGAAATTATCTTTCCAAAAATATAGCACAATTTTGAAATTTTGCCAGAGTCATCTTTGAAATACAGAGCTTTTAGATTTTTTCGTCTAGACTTTGAAACACACATTTTGAATAAGTAGGCTTTGGACGACGCCGACGCGGCGATAAAACAAAAAGCAAATGTGTACTGGTAGCTGTCAAATTTTGATTTTAGCAGTAAATACGCTCCTCAATTCGTGGTTTTTGTTCAATTTCCAAACACATTCGCAATGAAGTATGAGAATTATGAAAAATGGGATATGATAGTCTGTTTTATACAAACCGGGGAGAATGCAGAAGCAGCAAGCAATTTGTACCACGAGAGGTATCCAGACAGAAGACAACCTTTTAGAGACATTTTAGGAAGATTGCGACACAACTCAATTGATGGTGGTCAATTTGAAAAGAAAAAACCAAAATTATATGCATCAAATAGGGATACGGAGTTGGAAGAAATAGTCGTTTTAGGAGCTGTTGCAAATAATCACAAAAAGTCAACGCGAAATTCGAAAATATCAACAGGTCTACCAAGAACTAACGTTGGTCGGATTTTGAGAAAGCACAAATTCAAGCCATACAGGACCAGAAAAGTTCAAAAACTCAGACCAGGTGATTTTAAACGCCGCATTGATTTTTGTCAGTGGTTCCTGGAAAATTGTAACCAAGAGCGTGATTTCTCGTTAAATTGTATTTGACAGACGAAGCTCATGTAAGCAGTGCCATTTTCAACCGATACAATTCTCATACTCATGGGCAAAACAAAATCCTCATTCAATTGTGGATCAGAGAAGTCAATAAAGATTTGGATTTAGTGTGTAGGCATGTCTTTTCATGGGTAGAATCATCGGCCCATTCATTTATAATTGTCAAAACATTTTTGGATGCAAATTTTGGTAATAATTGGATAGCCAACCAAGGACTTTTACCTCTGCTGAAGGTTGAAAGATCTCATTTTTAAATTGCCGACCAACTCTAGATACGAATTGGAAGCGGCAGTGATGCTAAGTTTGGCTTCACTCACTCCTATTGAACTGATTAATTTGGCAAAAAGCGTTCAGAAAAGGTGTAGCCAGTGTAGGAGGAGCTGGTAGACATTTCGAACACCTCCTGTGAAGAAATATATTCCATTGTTTGTTCTTTATCATTATTATTATTATTGTTGGACTTTCATATATTAGTAGTAAATAGAATATGAATTTTGTTATCAGTTTCATTGAAACTATGAGTTTTAATCACTGCTGTGAAGAGCTTTCTCAACATTTGATAGCTACTAGCGAACAATTGCTTTTTGTTTTATTGCCGCGTCGTCCAATGCCTACTTGTTCAAAATGTGTGTTTCGTAAATGCAGATTTTCGAAAAACACGCTGTATGTAACTCGTAAACGATGATAGATATCGATATGCGGTTTTCACCATTAAGTTTGTCATAAAATTTGATCCTCAGACACAGCCATCAGTTTTAATCTATCTAGTATGAAAACAGGACTTTCCCTTTGAAAGTGTCCAATTCGGCCCACCCTGTACACCGAGAAATTCTGAAACGTTTTCAATTAGCTGATCTCCAAATGTAATTTGTTCAAATTTAATTTGAAAGTGACTATATTTATTTTAGAAATATTTAGAGCCAGTATATTTTAATCACACCAAATTTTAGCTTTTTGTATATCTCTAGAAATAGACTGGATCAGGGCAGTACGATCTTCATTTTGCCAAAGGATTGTGGTATCGTCAGCAAACAATGTGAGGTGCCAAAAAATATCGAGACAAGTTATATCGTTAATATAAAGTAAAAATAAATTTGGACCTAGGACTGACCCTTGACGGACTCCACTCGCATTGTCCACTTATTATGCGGCGACTGAGAAATACCTAAAATCTCGATCCAGAAATTTTACCCCTCAGCACATTTTCAAGAGATTATTGAAACGATAAGAAACTAGGTGTTTCCGTTTTTGAATTTAAAATTAAATGAAAGTTTCCAAACCATAACTCTAATAGTACCCAGTTATGGATGTTGAAAGCAGCCGTCAAAATTCCATGTGTGTATGATAGTCTCCAAGATCCCAGGGCACCCAGACGTTACTTATTTTCTCAAAAATCAAATGAATGGGATTAAGTAGAGTAGGTATGTACTTGGAGTGAATGGGTACCTGTTAGCTTGGGCCGACGGCCAATCAACAGATACCAGTTGCTAAAGGTAAGTAAAAATAGTATTCACATTTCTGAAAGTCTCAGTGCTGATATTTACCTATGTTTTAGAGACTAAAGTTTAAAATTAATAATCAATACTGCCAGACAATTTCCGTCGGCATTAACTTTTACCAGACGCTTCAAAGCTCCCAAAAAAATATTTAAGCTTAACATATGATGTCGGTTTTGACTCATAAATATTATATCCAGGGAACTGTTTCAATACTTAAAGTGTCGCGATGAGTATGAGCGGGAGCGTGATGATTACATTTGTAACACAGCCTTACGAAAATTATGTTATTAAGAGTCTAATGGAAGTCTTCAGTGACTATTGAGTAATATTTTTACACTTACTAATAATGATAATAAAATATGGAAACATTTGAAGTCGTAATAAAAATTATGAACAAACCTTGTTGACTTTTGAAGGGTTTTTTTATCGGAGATATTCGAGAAATTTATGGTTTTCAACCCTAATCAATTTAATAAAATAGTTCATATTGACCTCTTATAAAAAGCAAAAAAAACAAGAAAATTCATAAAGAGAAATTTTCAAAAAAATTCATTCAATTATCAATCATTAGGTATTTACTAATAAGTAAGCTGTGATTTTTTTTCAATCCTTATTATTATCTTCATTAAAGTTCAACAACTTATCATCATTCCAATGTTGGTATTCAATATCTTCATTTCCATCATCAGCATCGTTGGTTAATTTTTCTGTAAATAAATATAATTGAGAATCAAAATATTTTGATTATTTGAATAATATTTTTACATACCTTCAGCAACTCGTGTCTGTTAATTTGCCGCCGACATGCTAGCAGAAACCCATACACTCAAAGCACACACTAACGCTACTCAATCCCATATATTTGGTTTCTGAGAAAATAAGTAACGCCTGGGAGCCCTGGGATCTTGATTTAAAATGTTTTTTCAATGTCTTCTGTCCTAATTCTGAAAATATGGAAATAACATACATGAATTTTGATTCCTTGGTAGGAAACTGTTTGGATTGAGAAGCGATGTCGTAAGAGAAATCAACTTAATCTTTGAAATACATATTATTCCATGCAATTGAAGTTGCGTTCAAAAATGCAAAACTGAAAACTACGACATCAGCTTCAACACTCCTTTTGTTTCTGTGAACAAAAATCTTTTTTGTTTCATTATGTGGTATCCTACTCAATAAACTTGTTGCAACCAAATATAAAAAAAAATAGAAAGACAAGTACAGTGGAACACCTACAAGTTATGAACCCAAGTCCGCTGACTAGGCTTCACACAGGGATAGAGTTACATCCGTTACTCTAGGAATGCTGATACGCCAAGTCAGCATCACCGACATTATAAATATAACCTAATCATATTATTATTCATTCTGTTCTGTACTTTCATACTGTCCGTTGTTAAAATAAAGTCTTTTTAAAAAACCGTTTTCGTATACCGAATACGTAACTGGCGCAGTCGGTAGGATAAGTGCAGTTTTTCGTCGGAAATACACGGCATCGTGACCGGTTTCTACCTAGAAAAAACGTGAGTTTCTACTCTTGAGCACTTATCACAACGTTCAGAGACTTCCTGTGTTCCTGTGCACCAAAAAGGGATTGAGTTCAACTGAGGGGCCTTCAGAGGAGTCTTGGCGACAGAAAGAAGCAGAAGCAGAATCACCAAAAGGAATAACTACTCTGGTAAGACCAAGTAATAATTTTCCTCCCTAAAATTCCCTTTCCCTGTTTAGGAAATTCGGAATTTTTATTTTATTTAGTCAATAGTAAACCAATTAATTTTATAAAAAGTTTGAAACTTTTTCCACTCTTTCTATGAGTGAAAACCAATCAAATATAGACGACCTGATAGAAATTTTCAATAATTCTTTAAGTGTTACTGATTCTCAATCTGAAATCATGACAACTCCAACTCCTACTCAACGTGATAACACAAATACCACTTTGAGCATGCTTAAAATGTTTGTTGATACCATACCAAGTTATGATGGCGATATGAATACTCTAACTAATTTTACATCAGCTTGTGATTTTCTTTTTGATACTTACGGAACTAACAGCGATCCAATTTTAGTGAAATATCTGATTAGAGTTATCCAAACAAAATTGATCAATAGAGCCCAATTACTAGTGGGTTGTAGAGGTGAATTAGACACGAGGGCATTAATCAAATCTGCTCTCCTTCAATGTTTTGGGGACAAACGAAATCTAGAGTGTTTGGAACAAGATTTACTCATGTCTAGACCGTTCAGAAATGAATCTACTTTAGATTTTGGCAAGAGGTTACAAATTTTGCGAAGCACTCTTGCTCAAAAAATAAATTCTTTCCCTATTACGGAACTAGATGATGCCACCAAATTAATTTACCTAAGACAATATAATCAAGTTTGTTTGAGAACGTTTATTAGAGGAATATCAGGACCACTACAAAGTTTGATTAGATTAAAGAACCCAGATTGTTTAGAATCAGCCATGACCTATATTATAGAAGAAGAAAATTTCCAATATACCCAAAATCTTTTTAGAACCCCAATGACCTCACAACAATCAGGACATGTTAATCGACAACAATTCCATAACCAACAATTTCCAATATATGCCAATCAACAAACCTTTGGAAACAGATTTTCTTCTTACACTGCAAATCCCAATCAGGCACCCCCTCAAAGGCCTTCATTCCAAAGCCAACAGACTGCTTCCCAATCGTTTCAGGGAAACTCTTTTCCCAGACAGCCAATAAACGTTCAACCGCGACCTGTTAATAGACATTTTCCAACAAATAGACAAGTTTTTGGCCCACCTCCCAATGTATTCAAACCCACTGGGAGAACACTAACGAACCAACCCGAGCCAATGTCAACCACATCGCGAAATACATTCAACAGACAATCGAATAATCACCAGCATCAATTTAGGCCTTCTGGCCCACGAAATTTCACTTCCCAAGAAATCTATCAAATTGACGAGGAGCCGTTCCAATTTTCAGACCCTTACCACACAAATAATGGCACTGACATTCAGTATATTAATGACCTGGGACTCGAACAAGACCCTCTTACAAACAATCACTACACAGACCCTAATACTGACACTGAAACTTACGAAAATCATGGAGATTTCCTGGAAAACCCAGAAAATTTTCAAGAATCGAGCCATCCCAAATACGGAACGTAGTTACCGAAATGTACACCGAAACGAACAACAGCTTACCATACATAAAAATTCTTAACCCACCAATGAAATTGCTTATTGATACAGGTTGTTATCATTCGATGATGCGGCCCTCAATAGCAGAAAATTTTTTTCCACAAAACATTTATCATAGCGCGACAAAAATCAAAACGGGAATAGGAGAGAAAGAGGTCAGATTTAAAGCCGATATCACGTCTTTTCCAGAACTAAAATCAGATCATATTATCAAATTTATTTTATTTGATTTTCATGACTTTTTCGACGGTATCTTGGGTCTAGGGGAACTACAAAAAATGAAATTTTCTGTAGATTTAGTAGAAAACTGTCTAGTTAATGAAAAAGTCAAAATCCCGATGCTGTATAGAAATCCAAATAAGGAAACATACAGTGTCTCAATCAAGGCAAACGAAATCGCCTCAGTAGAAGTACCTGTCTCTCAATACTCTGACGATGTTTTAATACCTGAATGCAATTTTCAAAATTTATATATTCCTGAAACTCTTACAACCGCAAAAAATGGAATAGCCCGCGCGGAAATTCATAATTATTCAGACGAACCAATTACAATAACTTTTACCGAACCGATTAAAGTCTCTCCATTTTGTGACAATCAAAAAGAAAATTTCTATCTATTTCATTTCAACAATTCTAATGTAGATCCCTCCCCTGAAACAATTTGCGACATAACAAAATTCATTCGTTGCGATCACTTGAACAATGAAGAACAAAACGCCTTAGTTCGTCTCTGTCAAGAATTTTCCGACATATTTCACAGGGAAGACGAGAAACTGACTTTCACCAACAAGGTAAAGCATGTTATCAGAACCCATGATGAAATCCCCGTGCACTCTAAATCTTATAGATATCCATTCGTACACAAAGACGAAGTACGAAAACAAATCAATAAGATGTTAGATGATGGTATCATTAAACCAAGCCAGAGCCCTTGGAGCAGCCCAATTTGGATTGTTCCGAAAAAACTGGACTGCACTGGTAAACAGAAATGGCGTATAGTTGTCGACTACCGAAAGGTAAACGAAAAAACTATCGACGACCGATACCCACTTCCGAATATCAATGATATTCTGGACAAGTTAGGTCGTTGCCAATATTTCTCCACTCTGGACCTTGCATCTGGGTTCCATCAAATAGAAATGGATCCTAGTTCTATAGAAAAAACTGCTTTTAATGTCGAAAATGGACATTTTGAATATGTCAGAATGCCATTCGGGCTTAAAAACGCCCCCGCCACATTCCAACGAGTGATCGACAATATTCTAAGTGATCTCCAGAACAAGGTTTGCTTGGTGTATATGGACGACATCATAATATTCTCCACAAGCCTTGAAGAACACATATCGAATCTAAAGCTCATTTTCAAGAAATTACGCAGTTCAAAATTGAAAGTCCAAATAGACAAATGCGAATTTCTCAGGAAAGAAGTTGAGTTTTTAGGACACGTTATTACCCCTGAGGGAATAAAACCCAACCCACGAAAAATCGAATCGATCCAAAAATTCCCAATCCCTCGATCAGCTAAAGAAATTAAATCATTTTTGGGTCTACTTGGATATTATAGACGCTTTATAGACAATTTTGCTAAATTAACAAAACCATTTACTAAGTGTCTCAAAAAAGGCGAAAAAATAGTACACTCACAAGAATTTGTCAACACCTTTGAACTTTGCAAAAAGATTCTCTGTAATGATCCGATTCTGCAGTACCCAAATTTCGAAAAACCTTTCATATTAACGACAGATGCCTCCAACTTTGCCATCGGAGCAATTTTGAGCCAAGGTAAAATAGGAAGCGACCTTCCAATCGGCTATGCTTCTCGAACCTTGAACTCTGCTGAAACTAACTACAGCACGATCGAGAAGGAATTGCTAGCTATCGTGTGGGCCACCAAATACTTCAGGCCCTATCTGTTTGGTAGGAAATTTTTTATATTAACTGACCACAAACCTCTTCAATGGTTGTTCAGTCTTAAAGAACCGAACTCCAGATTAGTAAGGTGGAGACTGAAACTTGAGGAGTACGACTACCAAATAGTATACAAGAAAGGTAAACAGAACACGAACGCCGATGCATTATCAAGGGTGGAAATCAATCAAATCGATAATGAATCAATACTGGTCAATCCCGGAGACATAGTCGAAGAGATAGACCAATATTTGAATTGCGATGAACCGCTAGACGTATCCACAGAGGATTAGGATAGGATCGAAAGTGTGTTCAATCCCAACGAACCCAAAACAAAAAAAATCAATATCATTTCAGATATCCAGTTGGTACCAGCTACCTACTATAATCACAATACACCACCCCCTGATGATGACGACCAAACTGTCCACTCTGCTATAGAAAACCCAATACTGGAAATACCAATAACCGAATATTGTATTAACAAATACTCCAATCAAATAATATTTAACCAAAAAGAATCTGGTCCAAATTATGTTGTTAGGAACAGACCTTTTGGCACAGGGCGAAGACAAACCGTATTCCTATCAAAAAACTTTGAACGCGAAATCATTGACTTCTTCAAAAATCACGTGGACCCGAAAAAATTACACTGTATTTTCATTCAGAAATCAGAAGTTGATCTCGTTCAACAGTTAAGCAAAATACTCCCAAAATACTTTAAAAACCACGCGTACAAACTTACGATTTCAACCCAACTTGTTAAAGATATACTTGACGAAAATAGACAAGGGGAACTTATAAGATACCACCATGAAAAAACCTGCCATCGTGGTATCAATGAGGCCCTTACAGCCCTGAAGAAAGTGTATTTCTGGCCTGAAATGAAAAACCATATAACACAATATATTAACAATTGTGATATATGTCAAGAAGCTAAATACGATAGGAATCCTCCGAAAATCAAATTTTCGCTGACCCCAACACCCGCACATCCACTAGAAGCTATTCACATGGACACATTCCAAATAGCAAGTTCAAAATTTCTGACGATTATCGATGTTTTTTCAAAATATGCTCAAGCATACCCACTCGAACCTATTTGCACGGCATCCATTGTTTTCGACAACTTGATGACCTTTGTTGCACACCATGGAATACCTAAATCCATAACGTGTGACAGTGGTACTGAGTTCAAGACCTCCCTGCTCAAAGAATTCTGTACTCTCCATAACATCAAACTTCACTTTACAACCCCTGGAAATTCGAACAGTAACAGCCCAGTAGAGAGACTACACTCTACTCTAATAGAAATATTCCGAGTCCTCAAAATAAAAGACCCAAAACCAGATACGAAACAATTAATTAAATATGCCATTATAGGTTACAATAGTACAACTCACAGCGTCACTAAACAAAAGCCATATGACGTTATAAACGGACAACTCGATGCTCTAGACCCATTCGATATGTCAGATGAAATCATAATGAATCAATACGTAATCGATCGTCGTAATAGATTGAAAATCCTTTTCGAAAAAATACATGATACTTCATTCAAACACAAAGCAAGCCTTAATAAAAAGCAAAATGAAGAACGCGAAGAACCAGCCGAATTTCAAGCCGGTGCCAAAGCATTCGTGAAAGACAAAACAGCATCCAGAAGTAAAACAAAACCCCGATATAAAAAGAAAACAGTAATCGAAGACTTAGGGACCAAAATAAAAACAACAAAAGACAAACTGATCCACAAATCACAAATTCGAAGACCTAAAGCCTTCTCTTCTCTTTCACAGGACAATGAACCGGACGGTGCCATTGCTTCAAGCAGTCATACTCCTGATAATGTCCATAATAGTGACTAGCGAAATAAAGGTCACTCATCTGAAAACTCCTTTACTTCCATTCCACCTTGGGACCTCCCGAATTATTGAAACTAAACATACATTTTTACATTTCGTCGAAATATCCCCAATTTATACTCAGCTGAAAAATACGCGACTTTTTTATGAAAAAATATCAAATTACCTTGATGACTCCCAAAAGGACATAAATAGTTCCCAAAACGAAGATCTTAAAAGCACCTTCTTTCAGACACTTTTTTCTAACCTTCTAAGACACGCTAAATACCTCATTTTAGAAGCCGAAAGTAAAATTGGTAACTTAAAACCACAAACACGCCCTAAACGTGGTTTGTTGAACTTAGTGGGAAAAACATCTAAATGGCTTTTTGGAACCTTAGATTCTGACGATGAAGTTAAATATGACGAGGCCATTCGAGAACTCCAATTAAATCAAAATGTTACTATGAAAGAAATCACAATGCAGACGTCCCTTTCAAAAAAATTGATTGACAATTATAACGCCACCATAACTCTTCTGAATGCCAATCAAAAAATAATAGAAAATCGTTTAAATTATATTCAGTTCAATATTAGCCAAAGTATGGTTGAATACTTGAAAGCACAAAATATGTTAGACCAAATAATCCTGAATTGTCAAAATTTGATAACTTTTCTTGACAATTTGGAGGACGCATTAACATTTGCAAAATTAAATACTTTACACAGCTCCGTGATTTCAGAAAGAGAATTAGAAAAAATCATAAATCGATTAACATCATTATATCCTGAAAACAAAATTCCGCGATTCAAAAGTTCCATCTCTTACTATCAATTAGTAGGCACACAAGTAACATTTTCAGAAAATAAACTTATACTCGCAATACATTTTCCGATTTTCTCTCAAGAAACCTACGAATTGTTCCGCTTATTCCCTATACCGATCAATAATTCCACAATAATCCCAAACCACTCCTACATATTACTTGGGTCAAACCAACGACAATACGAAGACGAGATGTGCCCTGCAATCGAAGACACGTTCATCTGCCATAATCATTTGGAACCCCAAACAAATGACTGTATAGCAGCCCTCATCAAATTTGCCGAAAACCAGAACTGCCATACCACCGGAGTCTATGTAGCGAATCCAATCATAGAAACTATATCCAGCCAACACATCATAGCAATTCCTGCCGAAAAACAGTTAAAAGTTCAAAAAACATGCGATAACGACGAATTCACAATGATAGGAGAACCTAGCATCATAGAAGTACCTTTCAACTGTGGAATCACTATTGGAAACTTCAAGCTCTGGAACAGAAAGGAAACAGTAAAAGGCCATCCCTTGACCATTCCCGAAATCGAAATGGATATTAGCAACCCCAAAGAAGAATTGGAGCCCATACCAATTCACCTACATACAATTGACCTGAAGAAGATTCACGAACTTCAAGATGATGCCCGATTCCTCCAAATTCGGGACTTACAAGCGACCCATCCTGCAGCCTGGAGCCTCACAAGCATCCCCATCACTCTGATGATCATCGTTGCAGCCCTCATAACCTGGAAGTTTAATCAGCAGAGGACCACTCAAGCCAAACAGAAGGAGGAAACTACCCCAGCCGAAGACTCCGAAAACAAACCAGTATCCCTCTTGTTTTCGTCTTAGGGATGGAGGAGTTATGAACCCAAGTCCGCTGACTAGGCTTCACACAGGGATAGAGTTACATCCGTTACTCTAGGAATGCTGATACGCCAAGTCAGCATCACCGACATTATAAATATAACCAAATCATATTATTATTCATTCTGTTCTGTACTTTCATACTGTCCGTTGTTAAAATAAAGTCTTTTTAAAAAACCGTTTTCGTATACCGAATACGTAACTTACAGCTTTTACTTACTCCCCTCATTCTAACATTGTTTGCCAATGGCCAATGAGTAAGCTCTTGCTTATCTATGCACAGCATCATTTTTAACATGTTCTATATTACAAGGTCCTAAGATGCTAAGAAGATGTCAAAGATAATATATCATTTTAGCAATGTACCAGCGGGATGATACGTAATAATTTTAATTTATTTTTCAAAAAAAAATTCTAGATTAAAATTGTTGTTGTATCAGCAAACTGATTCCAAACTCCAAGCAATAAAAGATATAGAGAGGGCTTCTCTGACTCTTTCTTGAAAGCAACATAACCGACGTTGTTTACAAACTCAACCCGAATCATGTTAAAAATGGGCATTGTCGGATATATCCGCTTGCACTCGATGAACAGGTTGGAATTCCATGTTATATTCACTCTTAACTTGGCGATCATGTTTGTTTACGTCCGTTTTTGACTTATTTATCGCCTTGTCAAATCAAACCATGGGCGTCGCAGCATGGTAAACATGGCATAATCCCGATTTTGAGACAAAAATACAATATTTGTTGAAATAGCTGTAAAAAACATTGTTACTATTTAAGTCGACCTTAAAAACGATAACCTATCAATAATTAGGAAAAAACTTGTTGCAGTGTAGGTACACTAAAAAGTAAATGAGCAAACTCAACTCTTCTGTCTTGTTGGAATGTCGTTGATACTGCAATACGAGCTATGTCACGAAAGATTTATTTCACAGGAGACTGTAAAATGATAAAAGGTACTACATACAAATTTCTACGCGCGATTATTTCATACTTCAAATTCCAAAACAATGACCGGTAGAAATGTTTATGTAGCAGTTATTTTTTTTCTTTGGTTTTTTGGCATCGACTGCTATGGTCATTAGTAGTAATTATCTACAGTCTTCTGTAAAATGAATGTTTCTGGACATAGCTCGTATTGCAGTAGTGATATGTTTTTACTTTGATTTTGTTGGACATGGAATTTACTTCACTGTTCTGCAACTATAACATTATAATAACTTGGCAGTTATGTGTGTTTGAAATGTATGCTATTTTAGAGGAATTCGTGATTGTGAAACCGATGAATGGACACAGACGATACCAGAAGAAAGTGTTTAAAAGTAGCAACGAGAACTATTCAGATACAGAATATTATATTACTTCAGCATAAGAATAGAAGAATGCAATCCAAAATTTTAATTTGTTTCAAGCTGGACAGATGATTTACAATAAGCAAGTCATCGCTCCACCCTGTGAACAAATCAAGACTACATCAAAATAGAGCTGTTGTTTGGTATGTCTGCAGATATGTCTTCAGAGATACATGTCGGCCCCTATTTAACTCATAAACTTCAATGACTCTCACCTGTTTGATGTTTAAAAAACAGAAGTAAAATAATAACTACATGAGAAATTCTCGTTTTCCTACCATGCAGACTCCCTGAGCCTAACTCGACATAAGTAGAGACATTACTTTTTAACAACTTTAAAACACTTTTTGATTATCTGCATCAGAATACCAATAATCTAAATTCAGAAAAAAACAAAAGAAAAAGAGTAAAAGAGCTATTAAGGCTTTTACTACACTTTGGATGATCAATGATACACTTTCAACGTAAATATGTGTATTATAGTTTATTTGTAAATTCTTATGTGTATTATAATGTATGTATAGCATATATATAGTGTATAGATTACTGACTTTTTTACTTCAGCAATTTCTTTAATTTTTTCAGTATTTCTGACCTTATTCTATGCTTTGTCAGCAAGAATCTAATTTTTCGCACAATAAAGTATTTTTGCTTGATATCTTGACAACACACGTTCTTTCCAACCAGACATGTTGTCATCTAGAGATAAAAATATAACATGAAAAAAATTTATCAGCACGCAGCGCTGGTTCTAATCTTACATCCGAATATCATAACAATAACAAATCTCCCTCTCCGAACTCGGAGGTTACCCCTCACCCACAAACTACCACAAAGGATAGTGATATGTAGCTTTCATAACAACTTGTGTTGTTTATATAGGAATGACACCTCTATATCTTTTATTGCTCGGAGATTCCGAACATATCTGTAAAAAAATTGATGTGGCAACACCGCGTACGCTTACTTCACTATCCCATGTCAGAAACTGTGTCCAGGAAAGTTTGGCTAACTTCACACCAATACATTCCAATGGACGATTCCAGTACCTCTATTCCAGTGTTGCCACAAATGATTTTCTAGTTGAAACCTCTGACATTTTTTAGACCTTTTCTGATATGTTTCAGGGTCGAAACGGATACAATTTTCAATTATAAAGAATCTCGAGTGTTCCCGGATACATAAATCGAAGTAACATTTATGAAATGGACAAAATAAAAATATCCTAGGGAATTTTATCTGTCATATTGAAAAACATACTAATGTGAAATTTCCTAGAATATTTTATTTTTGACAATATCATCATTAGTACTTTGATTCACATATCCGGGAACATCCAGGAATCTTTCTAATTGAAAATTGTATCCATTTCGACCCTGAACCATATCAGAAAAGGCCTGGAAATTGTCAGTCAATTCAACCAGAAAATCATTTGTGGCAACACTGGAATAGGGGTACTGGAATCGTCCATTCATAGACTTTTCATTTTTCAATAGAAGTGTATATGACCAAGGAGACTAAACATTATTTAACAGGAGATTCTAACCCCCATAAGACAATGGGGACACTAATAGAAAGAGATGAAAGAACATTTGTGACGTAGTAGGACATGTCATGGCCGCCGTTCTCTAAAGACAGTGACGGGCTAGCTCTCGGTATATGAGAGTTACTGTTGATAATTTCACTCGCCGTATGAAACCCTCCTTTCCTGCAATATTAGGACCAATAAGGGACGTATGCCTCGATAATACGCAGTTCCTAGCTTTCGAGCCGGTAATATCACTTTGTCATGGCAACCACGTATCCAAACAACAACGGAGAACTCAATATCATCTTGCTACTAATATGAATGTCAGTATGACAGATTCAATGTTGAATAGGATTACATGATATTTTTACTTTTTTTCTATATTCTAAGAGAAGTGTTTTTACCCTCGGTATTTGTGAATGTTCGAATGTATTGACTTGCTTTCGATTGACAGAAAAAAGAGAAGAATTTTGATGTAAGTTGTCAAATACACGTTTTTGAATATACGGAAGTTTTCATCAATTTTTGAAGTAGCTTCGCAATTCAGATATTCTATCAAACCGTCTTTGATTGAATAAACCATTTGGAGGCCCCGACGAGATAGCTGCTGACTGAAAACTATGCTGGGTAACGGCGACTACACTGTGGCCATGGAGCTGCTAAAGACGTCTTTCTAAATGTACTGTACTGATCTGGAGCAAGCTTTAAAGCAACCGAACCCTGATATAGCTCAAACCCAAGGTACATTAAAATTATTAACGAAATTGCATGATGAATTTGAAGAAGAGTCTAACAAACTGATTCATTCGATGCTTAGCGTAAATAAATCCAAAGACGCTATAGCTAAAGTTATGAAAGACTCGCACCAAGCGAAGATCAGATTTAGTTCTCTCGCTTTCAACGTCGAACAGCTTATGGTAGCCAATCACGAGAAGACTAGTTCTGTTTCTTCGAACAGACCCAAACTTAACCTACCTAAAATTGATTTTCGAAAGTTTGGAGGCGAAATAAAAGACTGGCTGCAATTTTGGAGTTTATTCAAGCGAATACACGATGATGATGATATGGAAAACGATGACAAATTTCAATATTTACTGCAATCAACAATTCCAAATTCCAAGGCACGGCAGCTGATTGAGAGTTATCCACCAACAGGTGATAATTATAACAAGGCAATCGATAGTTTAAAGTCCAGATTTGGTAGAGATGACTTACTTATCGAGTATTACGTACGAGAACTTCTAAAGCTGGTCTTCAATAATCTCACCAATAAAACCAACAATTTAACATCACTGTACGATAAAATGGAATCTCAGTTAAGGGCACTAGAAACTCTTGGTGTCACTACTGACAACTGTGCAGCAATGTTGTACCCCTTATTGGAATCGTGCTTACCCGAAGAAATATTGAGAACATGGCAGAGAAATTCCGAGTTTTCCATAATTGATCCCTTGAAGACACGTTTAAAGAAACTTATGGAATTTTTGAAACGTGAAGTTGAAAATGAAGGAAGGATATCCTTGGCTACCAATTTTGAAATGAAAAACCGCAAGAAAGAACCAGAACCGAAACTTAGTGTGCCTTCTGCAACTGGATTTTTCAACCAGAACCCAAAATGTAGTTTTTGTCGAGAACAGCACCAAAGCAACACGTGTAAACAAGCACTGGAGTTGTCACTCGAACAGAGAAAAAAGAAACTCCTACAAAATGGATGCTGCTACCGATGCTTACGTCAAGGCCATTTATCACGAAAATGTATCATGTTTTCCAAACTCAAATGCGCTAAATGCGGTGGAAAACATGTTCCGATGATGTGTCCAAACGAAAATTTTCCTACACAAAATGCATCTACAAAAACTGAATCTTTGGTAGATACTATAGTGACTATAGGAATGTCAAATCAGACCAACAACCATGTATTTTTACAAACCTTAGCTGTTAAAATTGTCAAAGTAAAAGAGCAAGAGCCTTACTCGACACTTGCTCTGAAAAATCTTACATTTTGAGAAAAACAGCAGTGAGCATGCAGATGCAAGTTGTGAGAACTGAATAGATGATGCACTCTCTCTTTGGTGGATACAATACAGATACAGTGAACCATGACTGTTACAAGACCCAGTTGGACAGTTTAGATGGAAAATACTCATGTTCATTAGAAGTCTATGACCAAGTTTTCATTTGTGGAAATATTGCCAGTATTTATGATGGTTGTTGGTATCAAGAAATCAAAAACCTGGGTATCACTATATCTGATACGGAAGATGGCCCTATAGAACTTTTGTTGGGAGCAGATGTAATTGGCAGACTTTACACTGGGGCACGATACGTCTTGACATGTGGTCTAGTGCTAGTCGAAACGAAATTGGGATGGACTTTGATGGGTAAAACGCCAACTGATGTCACTGTCCCAAAAACTAGCTGCACACTTGTTACTAGCATGCTCGTAAATGATAAAATGGTGTGCGACCTATGGAACCTCGAACTACTTGGTATCAATGACCCAGTCAAAGAATTAGCAAGAGCAGAAACCGAAAAAGCAACGATGGAATATTTCAAATCGACTGTCGGGAGAGATGATGATTCCAGGTATAAAGTTAGTCTCCCATGGAAAGAAAACCACCCTGTTCTACCTACGAATTCTCACGTTGCCAAAAAACGATTAGATTCATTGATGAACAAATTAAATAAAGATGGTTATCGTGAAGATTATGATGAAGTACTGCAGGAATGGCTGAAAGAAGGGATCATAGAAGAAGTTACTGTAGAAGATCACCAATTTCAAGGGCATTACCTTCCACATCGACATGTTGTGAAGTTAAATAGTGCTACTACCAAATTGCGACCCGTGTTTGATGCTTCAGCACGAGAAAATTCTCATAGTCCATCATTAAATCAATGCTTGGAAAAAGGAATGAATTTTATAGAACTGATCCCATCAATTTTAATCCGATTCAGACAATACAAATATGGAGTGATATCAGACATCCGCAAAGCTTTTCTTCAAATTAGTCTTAATCATTATGACAGAAACTTTCTCAAGTTCTTATGGTACACTCCTGAAAACGAATTGATGATATTTAGACACACTCGAGTTGTCTTTGGTCTGACCTGCAGTCCGTTTTCACTCGGAGCAGTCATTCAGCACCACCTTCAGTCAGTGTTAGCTGAGAATGCTAAATTTGCTCAAGAATTTCTAACCATCCTCGGGAGAAGTTTTTATGTCGACAATAGTATCATTAGTTTCGACTATCCAGAAGAAATAGAGAAATTCAAAGAAGAAGCTCAGAAAGCGATGATGGAAGCAAAGATGGATTTGAGATGTCACGCATTTGACATCTGTTTTAGGATTGAAATGGGACAAATTCACTGATACGCTGGGAGTTTCACTAAAAAGTCTCCAGGATAGTACAATTACGAAAAACCTGACCAAAAAGATGATTCTTTCTATTGTGAGCAGAATTTTTGATGTGATAGGCTTTATTTCTCCAGCTTTACTCATCCCGAAAGTATTGTTACAAACTACTTGTGAACTGAAGTTATCTTGGAACTCCAGAGTACCTGATGATATCAATCAAAAGTTTTTTGATTGGTTTGATGAAATTCATTACTTAGACTCCGTTAGAATTCCCAGATGGATACGTCCAGAGGTGACAAAGCACTGCAAGCATGAGAGCCTTCATTTGTTTTGCGACGGCAGCAAACATGCATATGCAGCTGTGATTTTTCTAAGAGTGGAATCTTCAAGTACAACAGAGCTTAAGTTAATCCAATCGAAGAATAGAGTGGCACCTATCAAAGACCTTTCAATTCCACGTTTGGAGTTGTTGGCAGCAACTATAGGTTCCAGAATTTTGGCATCGATTAGAGCAGAATTTGATATTGACATCCCTGTATATTGCTGGTCTGATTCTTCAACGGTTTTGAGCTGGATCAAACGCATAGAGGATTGGAAACCTTTTGTTAGAAACCGAGTCCATGAAATTTTACGAATCACCACACGAGAATCTTGGCATCACGTTCCAGGAGCCATGAATCCGGCGGATTTACCGTCAAGAGGATGTCTACCCAAAAAGTTGTTGGAATGTAAGTGGTGGAACGGTCCTGAATGGTTACTGGACCCTCCTGAAAATTGGCCAAACCAACTTTACGATGTTAACGAGCAAGTTGTTCTAGGAGAAAAATCAGAAGGAGTAACGTCAATGGTGAATAGGAACAAAAATCGAATCGCATGGTTTACGGAAAGTTTCGAAAAATTTGCGAATTACAAAACTATCATAAGAATAGTAACTTGGATGATGCGTTTTATTAGAAATTTCGCTATTAAGAAAACCAAACGATGTGGACCTATATATTTGAACAAAGAATTGACAGTAGAAGAAATCGAAGATGCCGAAAAAGTCATAATATGGAATATTCAGCAAGAATAATTCAAAAAAATCCAAACCTCGTTGAAGAACTTCAAACTACGAGAAGATGAGTTTGGGATTTTACGAATAGAAACGAAGATTGGCGAAAGAGATGACACAAGATCTTTCAAATATCCAGCAATTTTACCAGGAAAACATCCAGTCGTGAAGCACCTTATCAAAGAAAGACATGTCAAACTGTTGCATGCTGGAGTTCAAACTGTTTTAGCAAATCTTAGGGAAGAATTCTGGATTTTAGGAGGAAAGAAATCAGTAAGAGCTGTCATTTCAAGATGTGTGGTTTGTCAAAGACATCATTCAAGGCATCTCGAAGCAGTTCAAGTCCCACTACCAAGGAATAGGGTGAGAGATGCCTCAGTTTTTGAAATAATAGGAGTAGACGCAACAGGTCCTTTGGTATCAAGAGATAAGGGAAAAGTTTGGATACTGATTTTCACCTGCGCCATTTACAGAGCCGTTCATTTTGAGATGATCACGTCGATGTCAACAGACTGTTTTCTACTAGCTCTTCGAAGGTTTATTGCCAGAAGAGGACGCCCTTCAGTTGTGTACAGCGATAATGGTACCAATTTCATTGGAGCTGAAAATGCTTTAGCTGACCTAGACTGGGGAGAAATTTCGAAACAAACCACTGTTGAAAGAATAAAATGGAAATTTAATCCGCCAACAGCAGCCTGATGGGGTGGTTGGTGGGAAAGTTTAATTAAGACTTTGAAAAGATTGGTGAGAAAAGTTTTGGGAAGAACGTCATTATCATCAGAAGAACTGGGGACGATTGTATGCGACTGTGAAGCGGTTGTGAATCGACGCCCATTAACAAGTTTAACAGAAAGTCCGGATGACTGGAGAACATTGACACCTGCAGCATTTTTGCAAGATATCACCGAAAACGGAGTGCCAGATTTAGATGGTATAGAAGCTACGTATTTGAGACGGAGGTACCGGTAGACTGAAAGTGAGAGATGAATTGAGAAGACGATTTCGAAATGAGTATCTTGGTACTCTCATTATGAAAAATCGAAAAAAAGCAACAAGAGAATCCGTTCCTAAAGTAGGAGATTTAGGATTCATAGAAGTAGAAAATTCCAAGAGATTTGAATGGCCTCTAGCACGAATACAAGAAGTGATACCAGGAAAAGATGGTGTTATAAGATTACTTCGCTTGAAAATTCCATCGGGCAATCAAATCCTGAGGCCAATTCAAAGATTTTACCCATTGGAAGTTTCTGAAAATGAAGAAGTGGAGATCCTGAAAGACAAAATTGCAGAGCAGACAGAGAATGAAGAGCCAATTCATTTACCTGTTTTACCTGAACCAACTACTGGTCAACCGAACAAAGAAAATCATGAGCTAAAGAGAGTTACCCGTTCTGGAAGAGTTGTTAGAACGCCCAAAAGATTAAGTTTATGACTAAAATAAAATGTATTTCATAGAAATCATTTTATCTGGGCGGAAGAATGAATAGGATTACATGATATTTTTACTTTTTTTTTCTATATTCTAAGAGGCCAAGTGTTTTTACCCTCGGTATTTGTGAATGTTCGAATGTATTGACTTGTTTTCGATTGACAGAAAAAAGAGAAGAATTTTGATGTAAGTTGTCAAATACACGTTTTTGAATATACGAAAGTTTTCATCAATTTTTGAAGTAGCTTCGCAATTCAGATATTCTATCAAACCGTCTTTGATTGAATAAACCAAATGTCTATCAGGCATTATCTATAACTATTGAAGAATTCACGACACTGGAACTTTTTTTACTTTGTTGGTTCGCGAAATTATCTCAATAAATACTACTCGTGCTCACAATACTATCGATAATTCTGTCAGAAATCTTAAACTCGATCAAATTGCTTTGAGGTAACACCACTCGCCCTAAAGGACTCGTGGTGTTACCAAGCAATTTGATCTTGTTGATTTCTGACAGAATTACTATCGATAGTATTACGAGCACTCGTGGTATTACCCCCGACAGTTTTGTTGCTTGGTTCGAGTTCGACTCTGTACTCATATCCAAGTACGTCACTATAACGCGGTGATGCTACAAGATTCTGATTGGCTAGAGCTTATTAAACCCTCCTTGTTAGTTCAGTCTCTTTGTATATGACTGACATTCATCAAATGTTTGGGCTTACTATCATTTATGCATACAGGGTGTTTTAAATTCGATCCTCCCCATTGGGATCTCAGAAACTGTGAGAGATACGAAGATGGTTGAATGAGCAAAGTTGCGCATTCACCTGACTAACAATATGCCGTTGAGAAAGTTCTGAAACTCCGGCGAGTATATCCGGAGATATCCGGAAAAAACAGAAATTTCGGATAATTGTTTTTATTTTTTTCTGGCTTTATTTTTCGAAGGATTCGAAGATGAATTGCACTTCCACATTGCCACTTTTGCTATCCGACGTTTCGTCTTCCAGCCACCATCATCAAATTTATTTTTTCTTATGGGCGCTACATTGGATTATTTCTGTTTTTAATAGAACCAAATTTTACCTTTTCAATGATGTATCATAAGTTATCATTCTTTTTCGAAAAATTGGAGATATTGAAAAAAAATCATTCTTATCATAATAGGCTTTGACCTTGATGTTTCTAAGTTTGGCTTTCAATTTGTTACACTCGATGGTATTTTGTTATTGTACAAGTCATTGAATTTTTGGCGGAAAATGGCTTTCACGTACGAAGAAAAAAGAGATATGATACAAATTTATTACAAATAAACTTGTATCCCGAAAGACGACAACCACATTGAACTATGTACAAATTATTAGATCAAAATCTCACCAAGTTTGGTTCATTTGAAAAGACAATGAAAAAATACGGAGACAGAATCAACAATCAAAATTTGATAAATCAGGTTTGTATGAGGTAAATTAGACATTGTGTCCTTTTCAATGGAAATAGAACTTTGAACAAATTTCAATAATTAACTAAAATGTAAAGACAAAAGTAAATCACAGCTAATGCTCAAAATGCTGGCCTTATGATAACACAACTTTGCCCTTCTTCGAATATTAGTCACTGCACGATTAATTTCCCTCCTCCTCAATCTTCCGAACTCTCTAACAATGCTGTGTTGAAGGTCCTCAATATTTTGATATTCTGATATTCTGACCATAAACTTTATTTTTCAGTGTACCCCATAAGAATCTATCCATAACATTTGAGTCTGGAGTCCTTGCTGGCCACCTCGCCGGCCCATTAATCCCTATCCATTTATCACCAAACCTGTCATCAGTCAGGTAATTAGATACTCGTCTGGTAGTGTGCGGTGGAGCACCATGATGTTGAAACCAGCTGTTGTTATAGTTAGCCAAACGTAAATCATCCAAATAGTCTTCGAAAATCGACATTAAAAACTGGTGATAGGTTTCTCCATTCAGAATGCCGTCAAATAAATGAGTACCCAAAATTCTATCTACGTAAATTCCTGCCCACTCGTTAATACTAAATCGCACTTGAGGTCGAATTTCTCGCAACTGCCTGGGATTGTTTATGCTCCAAATGTGTTCGTTATTTCGGTTGAATATGCCACAATTCGTAGAAGTGCTTTCATCTGTCCAAATAACATTTTCCAGGAAAACAGGTCTTCTTTTAGCCAATTAAAAAATTCTAATCGCCTTTCGGGATCACCTGGATGCAATTTTTGAGATATGTGTATTTTGTAACATTTTAAACCGCTTTTTTTGAGATGTCTCCAAGCACTTGTGTGACAAATATTCATATCGGATGAAATTTGACGTGTAGATTTCCCCGGGTTCATGTTTATCTGCAAATCATTAATTTTGATTAAAAAGGACACAATGTCTAATTTACCTCATACATACCTCATTTATCAAATTTTCTTTAGTTTCCTGGTCCATTCTGTCTTCGTATCTTCTCCTCGGCTTTTCAAATGAACCAAACTCGGAGAGATTTTGATCCAATAACTTGAACATAGTTCGATGTGGTTGTCGTCTTTCGGGATACAAATTTAAATACATTTCCGATGTCCTAACACTGTTTCTATCGTATTTGTAATGAATTTGTATCATATCTCTTTTTTCTTCATTCGTAATTTTTTTCAACATCTCCAACTTTTCGAAAAAAAATGATAACTTATGATACATCATTGAAAAGGTAAAATCTGGTTCTATTCAAAACAGAAAGAATCCAATGTAGCGCCCATAAAAAAAATAAGTTGATGATGGTAGCCGGAAGACGAAACGTCGGATAGCAAATCTGAAAATACCATTATGTAGCAGGGAAAAAGTAGCAATGTGGAAGTGCAATTAATTTACGACTCCTTCGAAAAATAAGCCAGAAAAAAATAAAAACCATTTTCCGAAATTTCTGTTTTTCCGGATATACTCGGAATTTCAGAACTTTCTCAATGACATATTGTTAGTCAGGTAAATGCGTACCTTTGCCCCATTTAACCATCTTCGTATCTCTCATAGTTTCCGAGATCCCAATGGTGATGATCGAATTTGAAACACCCTGTATAAAATATTTCTTGAAGTATACAATTGTTTGTTGTTGTTAAAATTGTTATTTCCGTCAGCCGATTACACCCCTACGCGCAACCCTCGGAAGTCTTCGAGAGACTTGTGTGAGCTAGGGAAGACGCAGCCCTTACCTTTAGGCTTTGAACCCTCGACCCTTCGCTCCAAAGGCGAACACTCTACCCACACGGCCACCACGGCCCATACAATAGTTAATAATACATTGTTTTTTATATAGAATATCTCTTTTCAAGTGAAAAATGCTAATATTATAAGTAAAAGTGAAAATTTGAGTTTCCGTGTACTTATAATATTGATATTTAATACTGGAAATGAGATATTTCATATAGAAAAACATAATATATTGTTGGCTTTTATACTATAAAAAATATTTTATGTGCATAAATGATAGCCTAAACTTTGATGAAAACTTTCTTGATAATAGTTTCTAGTAATTTCGGGAATTCCATCGTATTGTAATATATTTAAAGTCCAATTCACTCTAAAGTAATTTATTCAACGAAATACAATGATTCACAGTACTCTAATTTACATAACAATCACTCTACTATTTATATTCGACTTTCACTTCACTGACTGTCCGTCTGTCCGCTGCGTAGTTCTTTTTATATCCGACGTTGACTTCTCCGAATGCTCTAGAATTTTCCATCGAATCGTCCAGATTTATCGAATCGACACGCCCATGAACTGAGTTCTGGAGGTTTTTCTACAGTCAGAGTTGACCGACCCCAGGCGGTTAGAAGCGGTGGCGTTGCCTTCCTTATGAGGGGAATACCGTATACGTAGATATACGCCAGAGTGATATTGAGCCGATAGGGAACAGGCTGGAAGACGGAACCTGCCTGTACGCAGTCTTCAGCCTTCCTAGTGCGAGTTCCACGAAGCTGGACCTGGTTAACCTGTTATAACCTGCAATAAGTTCCTGCTAATCGGGGACCTGAACGCGAGAAGGTTAGGAACTGCGGCTCCCAGCCAAACGCAAAAGGCAAAACACTTTGAAAGTACTCCCTAAATAGCGACGTAGTGTTAAAGCACTCAGAAGAGCCAACCCACTACCCCTTCAACCCTGAACAACAAGAATGTCTTGGACATGAGCCATCTTAAGGACGTCCACGAGCTGACCTTGGACCACGATCCCGTCATGTTCCAAATCAAATACAAAGGCGCTGAAAAGCCAATCAAATATATTTTTTGCTACAAGAACACTGACTCGACTGGATTCCGCAGGCTGATGAATGCAAAGACCCGGATGAAACCGTATCTCCCTCGGTCATGGTCAAGACTAACAATGCGGAGCTGACGCAAGTCATAAGGCTTTTGACGAACAAGACGCCTGGGCCGGATGGTATAGACGCAACTTTAATAAAGAAGCCTCCTCGCAAAACACTAGAGCAGGTAATCCACCTTATCAAGGCAATATTTAATGGCAGCACTATCAAGGGTGCATCGAGAGAAGTGTGGTAAATATGAGTACTAAAACCTGGTAAGGATGCGCATAAGCTGGAATGCTATATGCCAATTTAGCTCCTGAGTGTGATGTTTGAAATCGTGAATGAAATTCTCTTTAAAAGGCGTGTCTTTTGATGCTAGGCTCAAAAAGATTTCTGATGTGCAGTTCGGCTTCCAGGCAGGTCATAACACGACCTTCCAGGTGGTACGGATTGTACACGGAGTCAAAGATTTCTTCTTCACAAAACAGAATAGGGTCATGGTCCTGTTGGACATAAAAAAAGCTTTCACATCGTCTGGGTCGAAGGTTTGGTCACTGAAGTGTGGAGGGTAGGCATGCCTGAATATATAGTAAGACTCATCGACTCGTCTGGATGCCTTGCGAAGAATTGCAGGAGTCGATTGCATCCCGACCTACGTTAGGCAACTATGGTATAAGTTTGACAAATACTTTCTAGCACGCTGACGAGAGATCTTACCAGCGCGAAGGAACATGATAATGAGCCCCACAGACACGATGGGCTCATCTGTCAGGCTCTTGACATATTCCAAGAACACTGGGACTAAACCTACCATCCTACCAGTATAGTTTTTTATTGAAATTTAAAAATTTTGAGATTTTTTCTTAAAATTCCTACGTTTTTTCTTAAAATTTTGACTTTTTTTCTCAAAATATCAACCTTTCTTTCTCAAAATTTTGAATTTTTTTCTCAAAATTTTGACTTTTTTATCAAAACTTTGCATTTTTTTATCAAAATTTTGACGTTTTCCTCAAAATTCTGACTTTTTTCTCAGAATTTTGACTTTTATTCTCAAAATTTTTACTTTATTTCTCGGAATTTTGAGATTTATTCTCAAAACATTCTATTTTTCATGCATTGGTTTTCCGTTTTATATTCATTCAGTGCGTTTACCGAAATTTTATGAAAAAAAGGAAAAATTTTGAGAAATAAAGTAAAAATTCTGAGAGAAAAGTAAAAATTTTGGGAAAAAATTCAAAATTTTGAGAAAAATTGTCGAAATTTTGAGAAAAAAGTAAAAATTTTGAGAAAAAATCAAAATTTTGAGAAAAAAATCAAAATATTCAGAAAAGATCTCAAATTTCTTAAATTTCAATAAAAAACTATACTAGTAGGATAGCGCCAATACGCCGTCGTATAAACCGAATCAGTAAGGATGAAGTACAAATGTGCTAGGCACCTGACAATCCATTATCTACATTGAATGAAAACCCAGTTCGCCGAGCATAAGCTCTGCGGGAGGCGCCGCTTTTACCAGAAACCCCCATCATTTCCAATGAAAAACGGACCCCGCGCATTTACCATCGGTGGTAGTCACCCGGCCCGGCGTTTAACTACCAATCAACAGGACTATCAACCTCAACTTAAATTGCTCCGCCGATAAGTTTTGTTCAAATTGTAGAACACAGTGTGCACATTACTTCTGAGAAAAATTATCACCTTCAGGGGGGTGGAACCCCCCCCCCCCAAAAAAACGCGTTGAAATTAATTTTTAAGGTAATTTCGAAATATCTCAATAAATTTATTTTAAATCACAAAAATAACTTGACATTCAGAAAGAGCACACATTTTTACAAAAAAACTGTCCTTACCAAAATTTTGAGAAATCACACGGTATTCTTGAAAAAAATTGTGGAAGTTATATGCTTTCGCAATAGGGGCAGATGTTGCACCGGCTCTCGCCAACGTGCATTTTTTCAACCAGCGCGTGAAGTAAAGTTCTATAACTCCTCACATAAATGTCCAATTCGGATAAATCTTAGGTCATTTTGAAGATATAGATCGCAGCTTTGTATTCTGATATTATTTATATTTATACGCGTAGTTGCCAGCTGCAAAATTGCAATTGAAAATTTTATAAAATTAAAGTTCCTGACTTCGTGAAATAATGCTTGTGATTTCTGAAATAATGTCTTATCACTTGTAGCAAGTAAAATGAACAGTTGAGGAATACTTCATTGCCAAATTGCATAACGTTTAACAGGTCCAAATAATGTTGGTTTTAAATACGAGTGTTTTCAAATCTTCGCATATTTTAGGTTACAAAATCTTGAGGGAGTTTATAAATTCAAATGCTAATAACTCAGAGATAAAAGCACGTATCAACATGAATGAAAAGCCAGTTTGCAGAAAAAAACATGCTCTTATTGAAAATATTTATACAAATTTGGTTACTTGTACAAATTTTAAATGCAATCTAGTCAATCTTTTAAGTACTTAAAATAGAGGTTACTCGGCATTTGATCGTATTATTGTGCTATGGAAAGAAAAATAAAATCAGTCCTTGATGGAATATGGGGATTCGAGACTGAGGAAGACAGTGCACCAAAGGAAACTATCCGGAAGTGTACCTGCTTTCAACTCATTGAGATTCTAAAACCTGAAAAATATCGGCTTGGGACCTTGTCGATGCGGCAGCTAGCGCGCCGCTGTATAGTATACTTCCCTCTCACCCCAATGTTTCCGCGATACGGGGGATATGCCCCAAATGCGGAGCGGGAAAATCGTTTCTTATAATTTACACCTATTATTTTTACAAATTTTCGCTCAGTTTCATTACTCAGGACTAACAATTTTACATATTTATAGAAAATACCCCAAAAAGAACACGATTTCGGGAAGGGGTTGATGCCCCGGGAGAGGGTATAATTGTTAAAAATAATTCGCTCCCATTATTATTACCGATTTTCACTCGTATTTATTGCCTAGGGCTGAAATGTCAAGAAAATACCCTCAAGAAAAAAGTTTTTATGATTTTGGGGGGGGTTGCATCCCTCCAGGGTGTGATAACTTTATTGCTAATTATTCAACCCTTCGTGACGACCGAATTGCAAAAAAGAAATCGGCGGAGCAATTTAAGTTGAACTTTTATGAGAAAAATTGCTCTGTTTATTGGCCTATAATAAGGCACTGACAGGGCTGTCGCTACATCCGTCCTAGGAACGGCCAAGCGGCAGAGCATGGACATATGGAATTGCATCGTAGCCCACCCCCCTTATTTCCTACCCCACTTGGACCTAGGAAGAAATGATTCTTGATAAGATATATGAAATGTAAAAACGAATAACTGTGAATAAACAACACCTGGTTACTATTTTAAATACATTCCAAAAGTACATTTTCTTACAAAATGTTCTATTTTGCTTGCATTGTGATACGTTGAAGTTTTGAAGTGTAGCTGCTTTTCGTAAGGATGAAAAAACACTCAAACTGGGAAAGAAAATGGTGTTAGTTGGGAATTCCTAAGTTTAACTACCTAAAAAAAATCATAATTGACATCCAGAACTAATTCAGTATAAATAGTGAGGCGAAGCTGTGGGCGATGCCGGGCCTGAACACTCACGCAGGCTGCATATGACCTTCGATACGCTATGCACCAAGAAGAATCCGGACAATTCGATGGAGAATTCCAGAGCATTCAGAGAAGTCAACAATTAATATAAAAAGAACGACGCAGCAGACAGACGGGCAGTCAGCGAAGTGAAAGTCGAATATAAATACCTAGTCCCGTGATTGTTATGTAAATTAGAGTATTGTGTTATTGTATCATTTCATTTCGTTAAATAAATTATTTTTGAGTGAAGTAGACTTTGAATATACAACAGTGGTGATCAGAGGTGCGATTGTTAAAGATAAAATACAGAGTGTTCGTGTAAGTAGACAGCTTGTGTATTTCGGACAATTGTTTTCACGAAAATAGACAGTGACTGATAAATATTTTTCGTGAAGTGACACTTCTCGCGTGTGAAATAGACAATAATAATAATAATAGACTGGTGTCCGGGAAATAGTCTGTGTGAAATAAACAATAATAATAATAATAGACTGGTGACTCGTGAAATAGACTGTGAGACATAGACTAAGACAAAATGTGTTCGAGGAAAGTTCGCCTGGTTGAATTGAAGGTTGCGGAATTGAAGCAAGAACCGGAGGAGAGGGAACTTGACACAAGTGGAAAAAAGGCCGTGCTTCAAACAAGACTTGCAGAGGGATTAGTCCAGGAGGGCGAGGACCCAGAAACATTCTTATTCGAAGTTTCTGGAATAGATATGAGTTCCATAATTAGTAAACTCGACGGAATGGAAGACAAAATGCAACAGAATTCAGTGAGTCTGAAATAAGAACTTCAAGAGAAACTTCTACAAAACTCGAAAAATCTGGAAGGAAAGCTGCTAGAAAATTCGAATACTCTCAAGGAAGAACTTCAAGAAAAACTGCTAGAAAAACTGCTAGAAAATTCGAATAGTCTGAAAGAAGAATTTCAAGAAAGTTCGAGAAATTTGGAAGAAAAACTTCAAGAAAGACTTCTGGAAAATTCGAATAGTCTGAAAGAAGAATTTCAAGAAAGTTCGAGGAATTTGGAAGAAAAGCTGCTAGAAAATTCGAATACCATAAAAGAAGAACTTTGTGGCGTGGCGAGCCGATTAGAAGAAAGAATGGGAACTGTCGAGACAGAGATGGAGAAAATCAAAGATGAAATTGAGGAAGAGATGGGAAAATTGAAGGAAACAATCAGTGATGAAATCAGAGGCGGAATCGAAGAAGAAATCAGCAAAATGAAAGAAACAATCAGTGAGTTAAAAAAGCAAATTGACACTACCCACACCACAGAATCTGTCAATGAAAATTCAGTACTGGAACTGAGTTTGAACTTAGATGATGTTCAAAAGGGTTTGAAAGATGTGAAAATTAGTCCGGAAACAGGAAAACTCTCCATGAAACCACCCCAGTTTGATGGAAAAACACCATGGGCAAATTACCGCCGACAGTTTGAAGCTGCAGCAGAAGCGAATGGATGGAATACAGGAGATAGCATTAACACTGGCGTTGCGTGGAGAAGCAATAAATATCTTACAAACCCTCACGGCACAAGAACAAGAGTACTACGAGCAGCTGATTAAACATCTCGAATTACGGTATGGACAGACCCATCTAGAACATGTATACCACTCACAGCTCAAAAACCGCTGCCAGAAATCAAGCGAGTTCCTACAGGAGTATGAAGCAGACATTGCACGCTTGGTTCGCCTTGCATACCCAGCCACACCGGAAAAGGTAATGGAGCGACAAGCAGTTCAGGCATTCCTAGATGGACTTCATGACCAGGAAACCAGACAAGCATTGACACTAGCTCGTCCAACACATCTCGTGAATGCACTGGCACGCGCTTTGGAATTTGAGGCGGCGAAGCAATCCTGCAGAAGCCAAAGTAAAGTCCGAGTTATTGAAGAAGACCCACAGGAGCCTGCTTACCTGGAAGCTGCCATAAGGAAGGTGGTGAAGGAAATGTTGCCTGAAAGAAGACAGATAAGATGCTGGAATTGTGGCAAAATTGGGCATGTGCGTGCCAAATGTCCAACATTCACAGAATCGGCACCGATGCAGGAAAACTAAAGAAGGTCGATGAGGAGGGGCGATCGTCGACCTGTATCCAGCAAGCCCCCGTTAACAATGCATATGTCGCTATCCTGCAACGTCAAAACAATGGTGTCTTTGTAGACGGTCTCATCAACAACGAGCCTTGCACCATGCTGCTAGATACAGGTGCGACTAGGACAATCCTTGGACCTGCTTTTATTAAAACACCAGAGAGAATGGAATCATCATCCTGGAAGCTACGCACAGCAACAGGAGAGCCGGCCACTGTACATGGTGAGCTACCGATTGAACTGCTTCTAGGCAGCACAAAAGTGAAACATCGGGCATTAGTAGGGGACATTGAGGACGACGCAATTATTGGAATGGACATCATGAATTCCAGAGGGTTTGAATTGAACTTCAAAGATGGCGTCCTACGTGTGAACGGAGAAGAGCTGGTGCTACATGGAAGAAGTGAGGAGATGATTCGTGTTCTGCTGGCTGAAGATGTAAGTGTACCCGAGAGGGCTGAGACCATACTGGAGGCTCGCTTGGATGGAGGTGCGAGCAATGGAAGCGTGGTTATGTTCGAGCCCAAGCTTCATGATGAGAAAATTGGACGAGGGATTGCACTAGGCAAGACTTTGTTGCGTGCTGATAAAATTGTGCCAGTAAGGGTAATGAATGTCAATTATTACCCAGTGACTTTGAAGAAAGGAACTGTTTTGGGGCACTGCTCGTCAATTTCCTCTGTGATCAGGAGTGTACACAGTACTGTTAGTCAAGACAACAACCTGACAGCGGAACTGGAAAAATTGGTTACCCTCTCTTCCAAGGGCATTAAACCAGCCCAACAGCCCAGATTGAGAGAATTAGTCAAGAAGTACCAAGACATCTTCGATACCGGACAAGGAAAAGGGGGTCGAACGAATGTAGTTCAACATAAAATTGATACTGGGGATGCTCGACCAATCCGACAATCAGCTAGAAGACTTCCTCTTGCCAAGAAGGAAGAGGCTGACAAAATAGTCAGTGATATGGGGAAATATGGAGTTATTGAACCATCCGACAGTCCATGGTCCTCTCCAGTCGTGCTGGTGAAGAAGAAAGACGGATCAACACGCTTTTGCGTGGACTATCGTCAACTGAACAACGTGACGAAGAAATACAGTTACCCTCTTCCGAGAATAGACGACACCCTAGACACGTTGGCCGGCTCCACGATTTTCTCGACCCTTGATCTGAAGAGTGGATACTGGCAGGTAGAACTGGCTCGAGAAGATAGAGAAAAGACAGCCTTCACCATCGGCTCAGGACTGTGGCATTTCACCGTTATGCCATTCGGGCTTTGTAATGCTCCGGCCACATTCGAGAGATTAATGGAGACGGTTCTGAAAGGGCTTTCATGGAGGACGTGTCTGGTATATCTCGATGACATTATTGTAGTTGGCAAATCGTTCGAAGACCACGTTAAAAACCTGGAGGAGGTATTCCTGCGACTGAGAAATTCTGGATTGAAGCTGAACCCCAAGAAATGCCACCTGTTCCAAAAAGAAGTACGTTACCTTGGCCATGTTGTCTCTGGGCACGGAGTAGCAGTGGATGACGAGAAGATCAGAGCAGTGAAGGAGTGGCCTATTCCGAGCGACATACACCAACTACGTAGTTTCCTTGGTTTGTGCACATACTATCGCCGATATGTGCTGGGGCTCGCCACCATCGCTAAACCACTGACCAGGCTCACGGAAGGACAAACAAAGTTTCAGTGGTCCGAAGAATGCCAAAACTCGTTCAGGAAGCTGAAGGGGGCATTGATCAACGCACCGATTCTGAGTTATCCCCTTCCGAGTGGAAAATTCATTTTGGACACGGACGCCAGCAACGTGGGACTTGGAGCTGTCTTGTCCCAGATCCAGGATGGACAAGAGAAGGTGATCGGATACTTCAGTAAAACTCTCAGTAAACCGGAGCGTAACTACTGCGTCACCAGACGAGAACTGTTGGCTGTTGTCAAAGGAGTAGAACACTTTTACAAATACGTGTACGGGAGAAGATTTCTGTTAAGGACCGACCACGCAGCCCTTAAATGGTTTTTACAGTTCAAAAATCCCGAGGGCCAAGTAGCACGTTGGATCGAAAGACTCCAAGAAATCGACTTCGAGATCGAACATCGAGCAGGGAGTGGCCACAAGAACGCAGATGCCCTGTCAAGGAGACCATGATAAGGAAGCCGCGATTTGTAGAATCACGGCAGTTGACAACAACTGGAATGACAACGAGGTCCAAAAAGACCAAGAAAGAGAACCAGATCTTGGTTTAGTCATCGGTTGGAAAAAGAGTAATCAAAGACCGACATGGCAGGAAATCGCAAGATATTCCCCAGCAGTCAAATCCTACTGGGCCCAATGGAACTCCCTTACCTTGGAAAATGGGGTCCTGAAACGTGTATTGGAGACCGAAGATGGTGGGGAGGACAGACGTCAGATGGTGGTTCCCAAGAATAGAAGACATGAAGTACTCCGAGAGATCCATGATGGAGTTGCTGGAGGACATCTGGGTGTGACGAAGACCCTGCAGAAAGTAAGGCAACGGTTCTACTGGGTCAATTGTCAAGTTGATGTCAATGACTGGTGCAGAAAGTGTGCTGTTTGTGCTGCCAGCAATGGACCTCGGACACGACCCAAGGCCCCGATGCGTCGGTATAACGTAGGTAGTCCATTCGAAAGAATCGCCATTGACATCGCCGGCCCGTTCCCCGTATCAGATCACGGAAATAAATACATCCTTGTGGCAATGGACTATTTCAGCAAGTGGGCCGAAGCCTATGCCCTGCCCAACCAGGAAGCCATCACCGTCGCGGACGTCTTGGTGAAAGAGTGGATTCGGCGTTCCCTTAGAGCTGCACTCGGACCAAGGCAGAAATTTTGAATCCAATTTGTTTCAAGAAATGTGCAAGATGCTGAACATCCGAAAGACAAGAACCACAGCTTTACATCCACAGTCCGATGGAATGGTTGAGAGGATGAACAGGACTATCAATCGCCACTTGTCCAAGGTAGTCTATGACCATCAAAAAGACTGGGACCAGTATCTCCATTTGTTCCTGATGGCCTACCGTTCCACAGTACACGAGTCGACCGGCCAAACCCCTGCAAGTATCATAATGGGCCGAGAGCTGCGACTTCCCTGTGACCTAAAGTTTGGGATGCCACCAGGACAGGATACCGCGGGAGAGGACTACGTCAGCAAACTCCGGCAGCGAATGGAGGACATCCACGAACGAGTCTGTTTGAACATCCAGAGTGCCAGCGACCGAATGAAAGCGGCTTATGACGTCAATGCCGATGCTGGAGGATTTCAGGTTGGTGACCTAGTTTGGCTGCACAACCCGATGCGTCGCCGTGGCCTGTCACCAAAATTACGGAATTCATGGGAAGGTCAGTACAAGATCGTCAAGAGGATAAATGACCTGCTTTACCGAATCCATAAACCACCCAGAGGTAAACCCAGGGTCGTGCATTTCAACAGGTTGGCTCCTTACGCTGGAAACCATGACCAAGTCCGCACCCTCAGACCACCAGAGGATGCGATGACGTTCCATAAATTCATGTCCTTATACTCAAATGGACAGAAAGTGTCACACGGGGTAACTCGAGAGGAGCCACGGGACCTTTTCAAAGTGCCAGTCGATTACGCCCTAGCACACTGCGTTGCAGAAGATCTTCGAATGTCCAGGGGCATCGCTGTGGTGTTCTCCAAGAAATTTGGCCAACTCCAAACACTACGAAAACAGAATCCAGAAATTGGAGGTGTGCTACAACTGAAGAAGGGCCAGAGGAACATCTACTACCTGGTGACCAAGAAGCATTCTCAAGATAAACCGTCCTATGAAGATGTCTGGAGGAGCCTCACACAACTGAGGGATATGATGGTGGACCAGAATCTGGTGGACTTGGCAATCCCAAAATTATCCTGTGGTATTGATGGGTTGGATTGGAGAGTTATAAGAAGTATGTTGGAGACAATATTCCGATCCAGCGGCATCCAGATTTTGGTTTGCTGTAATCCTATTCCACGACCTAACCTGATGACTGTGGAGTGTTATTTCAATCGAACTTCACGATGCAGATATGGGGAGTCCTGCAAATATCGACACACTCCAAGGATGACATTTCGGGACGAAATATCTATAAGAAGGGGGCAATGTGGCGAAGCTGTGGGCGATGCCGGGCCTGAACACTCACGCAGGCTGCATATGACCTTCGATACGCTATGCACCAAGAAGAATCCGGACAATTCGATGGAGAATTCCAGAGCATTCGGAGAAGTCAACAATTAATATAAAAAGAACGACGCAGCAGACAGACGGACAGTCAGCGAAGTTGAAGTCGAATATAAATACCTAGTCCCGTGATTGTTATGTAAATTAGAGTATTGTGTTATTGTATCATTTCATTTCGTTAAATAAATTATTTTTGAGTGAAGTAGACTTTGAATATACAACAATAGGAAATTAAAGTGGAACCATATCTATTTTTCCATTCACTTTCTGAAATGAAAGTTATTTTTGTATTAAGTGCGTGAAATTGTTAGCAGAGTATGGTTCGAAGAAAAGAAACTGAATAAGATTCGACTAAACTTTTACTGAAGTTTATTTATAAAAAATGTTAACATCAACTATCTGGATAAACACATATCGTAACCATAACAAAATAAGTATATAGAGCGTATTACATAATATCATTTTCAACACTCTTTATGTAATATCACTCCAACTCGTGTAGTCCCATCCTTTCCTTATTGAGAATGAGTTTCGCATCACTCAGAGCTTTGGTTAAACAATCTGCAACCATATCTTGAGTTCTGATAGGTTTGACCTCAATATCTCCTCTCTCTTGAACTTCTCTGATAAAATGATGCTTAACATCTATGTGTTTCGTTCTGGGTCTGTACCCACCATTTTTGCATAAATCCACTGCTCCCTTGTTATCACAATACAGTCTTAATGATCTTAGAGTGTCTGGAATTAGTTCTCGAAGTAGCTCTTTCAAAAAAATAGCCTCTTGAGTTGCCATAGTCAGAGCCATGTATTCGGCCTCTGTAGCTGAGAGAGCTACAGTTGCCTGTTTCTTCGAAGACCAGCTTATCGCACCACTACTCTGAATGAATACATATCCTGCTGTAGATTTGCGTACATCAGCATCCCCAGCCCAATCGGAGTTGCAAAATCCTTGCATATCGCCAGTTTTTCCGAAAAATAGTTTGTATTGGGAGGTTTTTCTCAAATATCTAAAGATTCGTTTGATAGCTTTCCAATGACATTTTCCAGGATTTTGACAGTACCTCGCTAATTTTCCAACCGCATACGAAATATCGGGTCTGGTGCACTGAGCAGCATACAATAAGCTGCCAATAGCTTCCTGATATGGAATACCTGCCATTTCACATCTTTCTTGATCAGTTTTCGGTGCCATTTCCTTCGACAAAACTTGATTTGGATCAAGAGGTGTTCGCATCCCGTGACATTCTGACAAATTAAATTTTGAAAGAATCTCTTCGATGTATTTTTCTTGATCCAAACTTATCGCTCCTTCCTTTTTGTTCGTGATGATTCTCATACCCAGACAATAATGTGCTTTGCCCAAGTCTTTCATTTTGAATCTTTCTGACGAAGCTTCTTTCAGTGACTTCGTTTCATTTTTGTCTTCTGAAAATATCAATAAGTCGTCAACGTAAAGTGCTATGACTATTCGTTTTGTTTCAATGCTCTTATAATATATACAGGGATCTTGTTTCGATTGAGAAAAATTCAATCTCTTCAATGCTGAATCAAGTTCTTGGTTCCAGGCTCGACTTGATTGTTTAAGACCATAAAGTCTTACGAAGTTGACAAACTTTTCCATCTGGTAATTCCATGTAAATCTCTTAGTTTAGCTTAGGATGTAAGGAAGCGGTTTCGACATCCATTTGATCGATTTCCCAGTCGTACTTCGCAGCCAGAGCCAATAAAAGTCGGATGGAACTATAGCGGACTACAGGAGAAAATGTTTCTTCATAGTCTAATCCAGGGGTTTGAGAATATCCCTTGGCTACGAGTCTTGCTTTATATCTTTCTATTTCTCCTATTGCGGTGCGTTTCGTTTTAAATATCCATTTACTTTTGACAGGCTTTTTGCTAGGAGTACGTGAGCAGAGAGACCACGTTCCATTTTCATGATGGGACTTCATTTCTGCTTCCATAGCTTCTTTCCACTTCTCTGCATTAGGACAAGACAAGACAAGACAAGACAAGACAAGACAAGACAAGACAAGACAAGACAAGACAAGACAAGACAAGACAAGACAAGACAAGACAAGACAAGACAAGACAAGACAAGACAAGACAAGACAAGACAAGACAAGACAAGACAAGACAAGACAAGACAAGACAAGACAAGACAAGACAAGACAAGACAAGACAAGACAAGACAAGACAAGACAAGACAAGACAAGACAAGACAAGACAAGACAAGACAAGACAAGACAAGACAAGACAAGACAAGACAAGACAAGACAAGACAAGACAAGACAAGACAAGACAAGACAAGACAAGACAAGACAAGACAAGACAAGACAAGACAAGACAAGACAAGACAAGACAAGACAAGACAAGACAAGACAAGACAAGACAAGACAAGACAAGACAAGACAAGACAAGACAAGACAAGACAAGACAAGACAAGACAAGACAAGACAAGACAAGACAAGACAAGACAAGACAAGACAAGACAAGACAAGACAAGACAAGACAAGACAAGACAAGACAAGACAAGACAAGACAAGACAAGACAAGACAAGACAAGACAAGACAAGACAAGACAAGACAAGACAAGACAAGACAAGACAAGACAAGACAAGACAAGACAAGACAAGACAAGACAAGACAAGACAAGACAAGACAAGACAAGACAAGACAAGACAAGACAAGACAAGACAAGACAAGACAAGACAAGACAAGACAAGACAAGACAAGACAAGACAAGACAAGACAAGACAAGACAAGACAAGACAAGACAAGACAAGACAAGACAAGACAAGACAAGACAAGACAAGACAAGACAAGACAAGACAAGACAAGACAAGACAAGACAAGACAAGACAAGACAAGACAAGACAAGACAAGACAAGACAAGACAAGACAAGACAAGACAAGACAAGACAAGACAAGACAAGACAAGACAAGACAAGACAAGACAAGACAAGACAAGACAAGACAAGACAAGACAAGACAAGACAAGACAAGACAAGACAAGACAAGACAAGACAAGACAAGACAAGACAAGACAAGACAAGACAAGACAAGACAAGACAAGACAAGACAAGACAAGACAAGACAAGACAAGACAAGACAAGACAAGACAAGACAAGACAAGACAAGACAAGACAAGACAAGACAAGACAAGACAAGACAAGACAAGACAAGACAAGACAAGACAAGACAAGACAAGACAAGACAAGACAAGACAAGACAAGACAAGACAAGACAAGACAAGACAAGACAAGACAAGACAAGACAAGACAAGACAAGACAAGACAAGACAAGACAAGACAAGACAAGACAAGACAAGACAAGACAAGACAAGACAAGACAAGACAAGACAAGACAAGACAAGACAAGACAAGACAAGACAAGACAAGACAAGACAAGACAAGACAAGACAAGACAAGACAAGACAAGACAAGACAAGACAAGACAAGACAAGACAAGACAAGACAAGACAAGAGCTTCTTCAGGAGTTTGCGGATCACATGAAGTATCGCTGACACTGTTCACGAAATCGGTATTGAATATATTTCGATTTTGCTGCCGTTGTCTAGTAGATCTTCGAATAGGGTCTTCTGCGATAGTAACAGTTTGTGATTTTCCGTCTGTTGAAGTGTGAATACCAGCTGGGACGTTGATTCCATAGTCATTACCAGGTGACGATGACATAGTTTCCGATGAAATTGATGAGGATGAACACTCCCCCTCTTCAATATTAGTTTTTATAGTCTCAATGATTTGTAGGGTTTCTGACTGCTGTTGACAATCACTGTCATCGAATTTTGAAAATATGTCTCTTGATGATTGAATTTCACATGTTTCGGATATAAATTCGTTTTCGAGAAACACAGCATCTCTTTCAATGATCAGTTTCTTAGTTTTCGGGTGGATGAAACGGTATCGTTTTGAGATCTCACTGTACCCAACGAAAATAAGTCCTTCGGCTTTGGGGTCCATTTTCCTTCGTTTCTGTTTCGACACAAACACTAAAGCTTTGCAGCCAAATACTTTTAGGTGTGATAGGTCCGGTTTCTTTCCTGTCCAAACTTCAAAAGGTGTAACTTCCTGCAGTGCTTTAGTTGGAACGCAGTTTTTTAAATAAGTAGCCGTGTTGACTGCTTCAGCCCAAAAGTATTTATTCAGTTTTGAATGGAATAAAATACTTCGAGCAGTTTTCACCAAAGTTCTGTTGAGCCTTTCAGCTACGCCATTCTGTTGTGGATTGTAAGGAACCGTAGTTTGATGATGAATTCCAGCGGATTTGAGAATTTGCAGTAATCTTCTATTGACATATTCGGTGCCGTTGTCAGTTCTGAGGCATTTCATTCTGCAACCAGTGAAGGTTTCGACAAATTATTTATATTCTTGGAATTTTTCAACAACTTCTGTCTTTGAATGAAGATAATATACTTTCGAGAAACGGCTGTAGCCATCGGTAAATGATAAAAAGTATTTCGCACTTCCAATGGACGTTTCTTGTATAGGACCACATATGTCCGAATGTACTAATTCTAAAAACTGTTTTGCACGAGTTGCACTACATTTGTTGAAGGAACTTGTATGGAACTTTCCTTTAACACATTCTTTGCATTGTTTGTAGTATTCTTCTGGAAAATCTATGCCTAGTGCCACATTCCGTTTCAAAATTTTCATGTAATCATAATTGAGGTGACCAAGACGGCGATGCCATAAACTAGTAACATCCAACACTTGAGCAACATTCGCAGACAGATGAAATCGGTCGAGACGATACATTCCGTTGACTTCAGAGGCTGTGCTTACTATTTCATCAGGCTTGAGTTCAATTCTGCTTTCTGTGATTCTGCATCCATGGTCGACATCAAAAATTACGGTTTTTCCAGTTTTGACTGATTGACTGACAGAAATGAGGTTCATTGATAATCCAGGTGCATGTATAACATTCTTTAATGTTGCATTTCTATGGTTTGCAAGTAAAAGATTTATACTGCCTTTACCGGTGCATTTCAGTTTCTGGCCATTTGCTATACCAAGTTCTCTACCAGTTTCATCTTGGAAATCTTGTAACAATGATTTGTTTGGGATGAAATGAGCTGTTGTCCCCGAGTCAAAAAACCATTCGTCACTCAAGTTTACTGATGACGTTTAGTTACAAGTGAGAGCGACTGAAGTATTTTCTTTCTTCTTGCCTTTCCATGGTTTCTTTGGTTTTGGACATTCGTTGGCTTCATGGGAATACATGTTACAGTTGTAACATCTGGGACCTCTATGATGATATTGTGACTTTCTATTCATTTCTCCTTTACTGTATAATGCTGTATCGAAGACCTGACCGCTCATTGTCTTGACATTTTCTTGAAGTAACAAGTTTTTCACAAATTCCGTAGAAGTAACCTGCTTTGAACCTTGAATTCCCAAAATAAGTGGTTTGTATTGTTCAGGTAGGCCTAATATGATACCACCAACAATGTTATCCTTGAACGGTTCTCCGATATTGTCCAGTTGTTCAGCTATATGGAGTATTTTGTCGACGTACTCTTGCATAGACGAACACAACTCGAACCTTGTTCTAAAGAGATTTGAGTACAAACCAACTAAGCGAACGATGCCATTATCCTCATAAGTTCTCCTCAAGTTTTCCCTCGCTTCTTTGGCAGTTTTGGCTTTCTTTGTTTCGGCAGCTGCTGTAGGTCTGAGGGATAGATTTATTTTGGCTAAAGCTCTCTGGTCCAAATCACCGTCAACAGCTTGATTAGGTTTTGGTTCTACACAACACCACAGACCTGCATCAACTAGAAAATTCTTCATCAAGAACTTCCAGTCTCCATAATTAGTACCATCCAGATGCTTAGATTCGGCTAAACCTCTAACGGAACTAGATATCACTGTGGACTTTGTTCTGGTAGCTTCTTCCAACTCTTTCCTTAGAACTCTGAGTTGAACTTCGATTTCTTCCACAGTAGCCATTTTTCTTTACAGGTAATACGTAGGTTCAGAGGGACTATTACCTGTTAGCAGAGTAAAAGTTCAGTCGAATCTTATTAAGTTTCTTTTCTTCGAACCATACTCTGCTAACAGAAATGAGTGTTTTTTTTTGATGGCACATGAGAGTGTGCCATGAAAATCCGAATTTTATACATAAAATACAAACATTTTTTATACAACTGTGAATGTGAATTTACATCGTCTGAAATATACTAAGAATAAATACTTCCAATACAGCTTGACGTGTTTTTTTGTCTCGTAGTTGCTTCGATTTCAAGTTATTTTCAAGATGGATGTTGATTATGATAGTGGTAGTGATACCCATCAGATATATCTGAGAAAGCAAATGCAATAGTATCTAATATGTTACCGTCCAAATCCAAGTTAATATATAAGAAAACATATGAGCATTTTCGTGTATGGTGCGACAAGAAACATGTAAAAAAGGATTCTGAAAACGTGCTTATATGCTATTTTGACGAAAAATCAAAAATTATAAAACCTCTAACGTTATGGAGCGTCTACTCAATGTTGAAAAGTACATTGAATGTTAAGGAAAATATTGATATAAGGAAGTTTTCAAAATTTGTCCCGCTCATTAAGAACAAAAGCATCTGATACCGAGGAAAGAAATCTAAAGTTTTATCAAGGGATTCAATGAATTTATACAGGATGCTGATAACGAAACAAATTTACTTCATAAGGTACAGATAAAATTATTATTTTCTAAGATTAGTAGTAATTTATAAATTTTTTATTGCTAGATTGTCCTAATTTTGGGTATCAGCGGTGCTTGTCGCCGTGAAGAATTATTACATATAACTATTGATGCCATTGAAGATGCTGGATCGATAGTGATTTTTAAAATGTCTGATATGAAGACTTATCACTGTTTCAAATTCTGATTATCTTGAGATATACCGCAAGTATAGAGCACTACGGCCGCCTCATACAAAAAGTAACAGATTATTTTTGAAATATTCGAGAGGAAAATGCATTAACCAACATATATAAATAAAATAGGTGCAATTCCTGGCTTGATTGCAAAATGGCTTGGAAAAGACATGCATAAGAGCTACACAGGTCACTGTTTCAGGAGAAGCTCTGTAACTCTTCTGGCCGATGCAGGGGGCAATATTACATCCATAAAACATCACGGTGGCTGGAAATTTGCCTCCGTAGCAGAAGCATATATGTATAGAAGATAGTCCAAATAACAAAATTAAGATCTCTAACAAAATACTGAATCATCCATCTTCTTCCAAACAAATTAAAATATCTGATAAAATTTTGTAATAAACTCTTCATGAAATGTCTAACGTTTCTGATCAACTGCAACATGGAACATCTTCGGTAATTTATGTTGGGAATAATTGTTCAAACTTTACTATCAATTATCATTCCAATAAATGAAATTGTTTTATGATGAATAATCAATTAGTAATTGACTCTGTTAAAAATAAATCCTTCAAAAGTTAATATTTCATGTTTATTTTGTGAATTATTTTGGCAGTGAAAACAGGTGAACACATCAATAGAGATGCAGAAATAACAAGTTTTTTTGTAAAAAAAATAATTTTTTCATCGTCACCCATGCAAATCCCGGTATCGAAGTTATATTTCATTTTCATGAATAATGGTGGTAAATTCAACTGAACTGACTATGAACCTTTTGATTACTGTAGATAATCGACCGTAAAATGAAAATTAATCATAAGAGATGCGAGTACATGATAAGGAATAGAAGTGGGCGATAATATTTTCATTGTATGCTTGACTTATACATAATTGATCATTATGGAATACTCACCGTTATCATATCTCTCTTTCCTTTGGAGTTGAGGTCAAATTGCCATGCAAGAATGAATCGAGTAATTAGAGCAACAAAGACTCATTTATTCGACTATTTCATATATTGAGCATGCTAAGGTTGGAATGCCAATGTATCTATAAAGCAAAAAGAGAAAAATCGCTCGGATAGGTCTATTTCAATTTCCACATTTCCTAATTGTATCAGTTATGACATCTACCACTCTCTGACAGGTTTTGAGAATTTCTTCACCATGTTATTCAGTTGTTCTGATTCCAATCGCAACAGCAACAAAAAAAAATCTGAAACACAATTTGAAAATAATCTATTATGTTTCAAACTTTTGAACAAAAAGTGAAATATAATATTCAGTGTTCCAGAAACAGAGAACTTTCATGAATTGAAATATTTTCTTGAAAGCTTATTGCTTTATTTCAAGTGTAATGACGTTTCACGCCTCAAGCTATCAAAAAAATATTAAATTTTTCAAAAGTTCTTGGTTTGTTATACACCATTTTTCACTTTTTAGTTCAATAAGTTATGAATAGAAGGTCGATTTCCAAATATTTTTCACGTTTATTTTAGTTTGTATTTTTTAGCATTGGAATTTGTCTAATTATCTTGTCTCAGTAGATGCGCCAGATGCCCCGAGTTTGGTACGTTAGTAGCATTCATATGTTTGCCACCTCTCACCATCCAGCTTTTCAGCACGTACCTCAACTCACTGGATAAATAAATTCATGTAAAGCTTCAATAATTATCCGACGGCCCAATATTTTTCTTGCAATTTTTACGGATTTTTTCTATTTTCTCTTTTATGAGTTCTCGCAACTTTTTCCAAGAGGAAGGAAGAAAGGAGCCAAGTCTCCCGACCAAAATGTTTTTTTCGCAGTTATTTTCCACATTCGAAACTGTCGGATATTTTTAGAAGGGCAGGGGAGTACCATTCTTAAAAATTTAATTATTCAATTGTCCGATATTTTTCACCATTTTTTGAGATTATTTCGATTTCATTTCTTAACATTCCGAGCACCCCGACCGACAATCTTTCCGTCGTGATTTTCGACCTCCGAAACTATTGGAATATTTTTTAAATTCCTGCTTGTTCTCTATCTAGCCTCCAAGGGGGCTGGGGGTAACATTTTTCAAAATCAAATGATTCGACGGTCCGATATGCTTCACTACTTTCAAAGACTTTTTGCGAGTTTCACCGAAAAGGAGGGGGTACGAACCACCGACCGTCATTTCTTGCCATAATTTTCCACCTTTGAAACCTTAATACAATTTTCCGAACCGCGTTCTTTATATAGCCTTCAAGAGGGCATGGGGGGTTAACATTTATTTATAATTTATTTATTCGACTCTCTGATGTTTTTGCTAATTTTACGGATTTTTGTGTGCAAAATTTCAGCTCAATAGGATGCCAGAAAGTGTGCTTAAAAAATTAATTGCAAATTTTGAACCGGAAAGACAGATATTTAGGCAAATAGATAGATAGACAGGTAGGCAGATAGGCAGAAGTTGAAAGAAAACTTGTAAATGAGGGTTATTCATTTGCATTGCCCAGAAAATATGGAATTCATATATTGTGTTTTTACTTTCAAAGCGTTCCTGGTACAATCATAAAAATGTTATGTAGTTAGGCCCTAATCGCTATCAGTGAGGGCGCTATCAAATAAATTTCACAATTTTGTGAAGAGAAACATTCTCAATTGAAAATTGAACCAATACATGACTCCTCTGGAAATGGAAGAAACCTACGATAAATTGAAGTTAATTTTTTGTAATATCTACCAGAAAACAACTACTTCCCCGGCTAAAGCCACGCTGGACATTGAACTACATCTGATAGATATTGAGAAAGACGCTATATTGAAAATTTGCATTTCCATTCAGATATTAGATTATTTATTGAATGCCCAGTTTCCATTGGATATTCTTATCTATAAATGAGATAAGGGAGAATGTTATTCAGAAATATCACTCACATAAAATCGCTCATTTCATAGATGCGTGATTTGCATCTCTGTCGCTAGGCCTCCAATACAAAATTGCTTCTGAACAGTATGTTTTTCAATGGACCTTTACATTTATGAAATATAAATTGCAAAACTCTTTTAAATCGATAGATTCTAGTCTGAAACGTCCATTTAACAAAGAGTTCCACTATATTTGTTTCATTTTGAAAGAATGTCTCATTTGAAAGTGTGCCGCTGACGTCACGTTCATCGGAAACAACCCCCACCATAATCCATGATCCGAAACATTCAATACCGTTCTCCTCGAAAATATAGATTCTAGCTTGGTATAAGCCATTGAGAAATAATTGAAACTTCGTCACTTGATCAACTCATAGAAAAAAATCCACATATTAGCCAATTTTTATTGTATTTGTAACTTTCAAATTTCCTGAACGGGCCATCCTTTCGATGAAGAACGAGCATTGACAACACCGCAAATCATTATGACAGTTCTCATGCAACAAAAGTGATCTCGAGATTTGAGGTTAGTGTTTATTTTTTTTTACATTCGACATTTAACTGATACCACAGAATATTGAACTACAATATTCTGTGCTGATACATTCATTAATACTGTAGCGAGGTGCTAGTATGACCGATCTGGTGTGAATTAATTTGTGTATTAAACGGATGGTGTTATGTAACAATGAGGCAAGCCACATTTTTTAATAATTGAGGTATCACAATCATTGGAATCGCCAAAGTGTTATTCTACAATAAGCAAAAATGATTCAACCCGCATTGTAAGGTGGCTCCATCCACTGACGATAGTATTAAGCCACATACCATCATTCCATGATCTGACAAACTATTTTGATATTTTTTACGAAACTAGCTGTCTGTGGCTTGACTCATTATTGCATAACATCATCCAAATATGGAAAGGCTTCGTGAAGGGAAGTTTGGATAATTTACCGAGGGTAGATTATGAGATGATTGACTCTTCCTATTTAACAAATATGAATTAATTTTCACAATGACTAAAATTTAAAATCGTTTTTTGAACGCTGCTTCAATACAGTAACATTCAGTTGGAAATGTTCTTCACAAAAACTTAATTATATTTCCGCTTTTTACACAAGGTTTATTCATTGCTTCGAACCACATTTTACAATGCGCTTCATAGGTATTTAGGAGCATAAAAAATTGTTTATTAGAATATTCACAGGTGTTCAGACAACCAGGTACGAAGCACCTTTTCGACATGTTCACAGTTATTGCAGGGATACAGATACAGGAATTAGGAAAAAAATTTAGAGCACAAACAACAAAAACATTTCAAAACTTTGAAAACCGCATCAACCTCAAAAAAGAAATCAAGTAGGGCCTGTTCGTTTGCAGCATACATATTTGATGGAACTGCTCTACTTGTATTAAATATTAGAGCAGGCAGCGAGTTATTGATGCTCCCTGAAACAGACGAACGAACCCATCTGGTATCAAATGACAACTGTCATACGACACATTATATTCAAATGAGAATAGGAGATTCCACGGTGCACAACTTTTACAACGTTGCCAAATCTAGTTTTGATGAACGTGACGTCACGAAACCACTTTTCTTCTGATTATAGAGAAACTTCTTCCGACCTCCCTGATAATCTTAGAAGGGTGAAATAGATTTTTGTCGACCAAAATGTATTGGAGGCCTAGCGAAAGAGATGCAATTCACGCATCAATGAAATGAGCGATTTTCTGTGAGTGATACTTCTGAATAACATTCTCCCTTATCTCATTTATAGATAAGAATATCCAATGGAAACTGTACATTCAATAAATAATCAAATATCAGAATGAAAATGCAAATTTTCACTTTCAGATTTTTTCTCCCAAGTTATATAGGGTCTTTCTCAATATCTATCCTTTACCGCCCTAAAATGGCCGCTACGAGTAGTCACGTTGCTGGTGCGGTCTGTAGTAAATGTAACAAAAACGCAGTGAATTACCTGAAATGTGTTAAGTGCACAAACGTTTATCACCTGAGATGTGCCAAATCGGCAGAAAATGTCATAGTTCAAGATGATAAAGTTATAATGTGCTGTGGATATGAACATAGTGTAGACGACTCCAGCGAGATATTTCTCGACGCACTGGAAGGATATTCAAAAGATAAAAAGGTAGACATTGAAGTTTTTCGTTACACGATTAAGCAGAAGGACACGATAATTAGTGAATTACGTGACAAAATAAAAATCCTTCAAGAACACATCAACCTACTAAATTTAATCCACAATCATGAAGTTGACAAAAAACGACTCGATAAAAACCCAGAACGGAACACCGAGCCTGAACCAAAGAAAGGTAAAAAAATTGTAAACAAGGATTTGGAACAGTCTGTGGTGGCCCAGACAAAGGTCATTGACCCTGATAACAAGCAGATGTTTAATAACACAAAAATCTCGGCAAAAACAGTTTCGGCAGAAATAATGAAAGCCGAAACGGAAATTAAAATGAAAGAAATCATCGGGCTAACAAAAGACGAAAATACCGATACTGAGCCTGGACCATCGGGAAAAATCGGCGATTGGAGAACTGTTCACCACCGTAACAATTATCGCAAGAAACAGGTCGTCATAGGACAAAACTCCAAATGGTCCATCAAAGGAGTGCCAAAACTCGCAGTACTGCATGTATGCAGAGTTGGAAAGGAGACTACAGTTGAGGATTTGACGCTGATGCTAAAAGATAACTTTCCAGAAGTATCCTGCCAGTCTATAGCAGCTAAATTTCCCGAGAAATATTCGTCTTTCAAAGTGACAATCAACGAGAAAAACTTTGAAGCGGCAATGAATCCAAATATCTGGCCTGATGGAGCTTATGTCAGCAGGTTTTTTCATTGGAAACCGAGAGTGAAGACAGCTATGTAACCACTATCAACTCAGATAGGGAAAAAACTTCCAGTAAGGTAGGTGTGTTGCATTTAAATATTAGATGTTTGTCCAATAAAATTAATGCCCTTGATCATTTTTTATCTGATAATGATTATACCGTACTGTGTCTCAGTGAACATTGGCTAACAAACGAAAATCTGAATAGTCTCCAAATCCGACATTTTACCATGGCTGCCTCCTTTTGTAGAAGCACTAAAAAGCACGGCGGCGTGGCAATATTTCATAAATTACACATAATATCCAAAACTATTGAACTTAAAAATTTTTGTATGGAGTCACATGCTGAATTCTGTGGAATCGAAATTCCTGAATTGAAGTGTGCAATTATAACTACTTATAGATCACCGGTAGAAGGTGACATCCACATATACCTTGACAAATTGGAAGAACTACTTCACTTTCTCACATCCAAATATATCCACATAATTATCGTTGGCGATTTCAATGTTAATTTCAAAATAAACTCTCCAAGCATGACCGACCTGGTCCTACTTATCAAATCTTTCGGCTTAGAAGTTACAATTGATGATTACACAAGATTAGATATAAAAACTGGAAGGGGTACATGCATTGACAATATTATGACTAATTTCAACTCGGACACATATCAGACAGGTGTTATTGAAACGGGCTTATCAGATCACCGCGCACAGTATATTCTGATTGACAAATTGATCACTCATAAACCCAAAAAAATTATGCATAGAAGATTGACCTCCCACAAATTACATGAATTTAAAGAGGACATATCAACTCATAATTGGATTACAGCCAATCAATCTGATGATGTTGATCTACTAACTGAGACACTGACGGGTACTTTGAACTACTATGTAGACAAACACTTTCCCTTAAAAGCACAAGCAAGTCACCACCCTCGACACCTTGTGCAATTTTTCAACAATACACTAAGAGAAATGAGAGATACTCTCACCTCACTGAGAATAATCAGTGAAGTCTCAAAGAGCGATATAAATGAAAATATATATAAAATTTACAAAAGGCAGTACAATTTCGTACTTAATGAGACCAAAAAAACAGCCTATAGTAAATTCATTGAAAGCTCCCAAAACAGGTGCCGAGATGCGTGGAAATTGATAAATTTCGAACGTAATAAAGGTTCTCAATCGACTGTCAATGAATGTAAATTAACAGCGGATGATTTCATGCTGCACTATTCGTCCGCTGTCAAATTGATCACTGAACACCTCAGTGCTACTGATAAGGATGCCAATGATTTCCTAAAGTCATTACCAAGTAATAAAAACTCATTTTACTTTTTTCCTATATGTAAGACCGAAGTCATTGAAGCAATAGACTCGTTAAAAAATACAAATTGCTACGACGTCAATAATCTGAATAGTAAAATTATCAAAAGTATAAAATATGTTATCGCAGAACCACTTACAGATTTGTTTAATGCATGTTTTTGTAGAGGGGTTTTTCCTAATGCTTTTAAAGTGAACAAATTGATACCAATATTCAAAAAAGGAAACGTAGATTCACCTGAGAATCACCGGCCAATCTCGATAATACCAATTTTTGGTAAGATTTTTGAAATACTTATCAAAAAAAGGCTAACAACGTACTTCGACATGAATAACTACATGAATGACCAGCAATATGGGTTTCGGAAAAACCGCTCTACAATTCAAGCAGTCCGAAGGCTGGTGAGTGACATTGTCGAGGGATTTGCAGCAGTTACCCTGTGTGATCTCAGTAAGGCCTTTGACTGTGTCCCTCATCAAGGGCTGCTTTATAAGCTTGAGCTTTATGGGGTGAGAGGGACAGCCCATTCATTTTTTAGATCATATCTGTGTGGAAGAACTCAATATGTTACTTATAATAACAATACATCAGTATCTAAACCGATAACATCAGGTGTACCCCAAGGATCGGTCCTTGGACCACTGCTGTTTCTAATCTTTATAAACGATATATTTTATTATGTTGAGCCATCTCAGTGTGTCCTGTTTGCAGATGACATTACCTACTATAATTCTGATACAAATCTAGAAGAACTGACTGAGAAGGATATTGTTGCTTCGAAAAAAATCAGAGAGTGGCTAACTCCTAATAATTTAATTCAGAACAATGCCAAAACACAAAAAATGACTTTCTCTACAAATCCGACCTTCATCACGGAAGCTCCAATCAAGCTTCTGGGTATCACTCTAGATAATAAACTCAAATGGACCGAACATGTAGATATACTCTCGAAAAAACTATCAAATCAAATTTTTATTTTAAGACGCTTGAGAATCACCATCGAAAAGGATGTACTGAAAATGGCTTATTTTTCACTTTTTCATTCCCATATAAGTTATGGCATAATTTTATGGGGTAACTCTAGTCAAGCACATCGTGTTTTTACTCTGCAGAAGAAGGCTGTCAGGGTCATTGCCAAGGCAGGATTCAGAGACTCTTGCAGGCCGCTTTTCAGGCAACTAAGAATATTAACACTTCCCGCACTTTATATATACTATTGTTTGATAGAAATTCATAATCACTTACACGAGTATAACAAACCTAAAGACTCACACAACTATTCCACTAGAAATAAAAATCTACTCGTCAATCCCAAACTTCGTCTTAATACTTCTATTAAAAATTCCATAAATTTAAATATTTACAATAAAATTCCGGAAAGTTATAAGAAACTCAGCTCCTTCAGATTCAAATTGGCAATCAAGCAGCTTCTACTGAGACACAGTATTTATTCAGTTGACGAATTTTTGTCAAGTAATTTAACTGAGGTGAATGTAGCGTAGCTGACACAATCCTGTATTTATTATGCAACCACCTTACTGATTTAATTTTAACGTGTTTATTCTTGAATACTGTAATTGTCTGTTATTTTTTTTTATCCCTATATACTAAGAAAAATGTACTATGCTATTTTGTGACTTGTGTAATGATTTTAATATAAAAAAACACCAATAAATTCTATTCTATTCTATTCTATTCTATTCTATTCTATTCTATTCTATTCTATTCTATTCTATTCTATTCTATTCTATTCTATTCTATTCTATTCTATTCTATTCTATTCTATTCTATTCTATTCTATTCTATTCTATTCTATTCTATTCTATTCTATTCTATTCTATTCTATTCTATTCTATTCTATTCTATTCTATTCTATTCTATTCTATTCTATTCTATTCTATTCTATTCTATTCTATTCTATTCTATTCTATTCTATTCTATTCTATTCTATTCTATTCTATTCTATTCTATTCTATTCTATTCTATTCTATTCTATTCTATTCTATTCTATTCTATTCTATTCTATTCTATTCTATTCTATTCTATTCTATTCTATTCTATTCTATTCTATTCTATTCTATTCTATTCTATTCTATTCTATTCTATTCTATTCTATTCTATTCTATTCTATTCTATTCTATTCTATTCTATTCTATTCTATTCTATTCTATTCTATTCTATTCTATTCTATTCTATTCTATTCTATTCTATTCTATTCTATTCTATTCTATTCTATTCTATTCTATTCTATTCTATTCTATTCTATTCTATTCTATTCTATTCTATTCTATTCTATTCTATTCTATTCTATTCTATTCTATTCTATTCTATTCTATTCTATTCTATTCTATTCTATTCTATTCTATTCTATTCTATTCTATCAGATGTATTTCAATGTCCAGCGTGGCTTTAGCCGGGGAAGTAGTTGTATTCTGTTAGATATTACAAAAAAGTAACTTCAATTTATAGTAGGTTTTTTACATTTGCAGAGGAGTCATGTATTGGTTCAATTTTCAATTCAAAATGTTTCTCTTTACAACATGAATTCCTTTCAATATAGGTTATCTTGTACAATGGAATATAGCGACTAAATTCCAACTTTCAGTTGCAGATGATTCCACAACTGACTTTATGAACATCCTGTTCATATTTCCAATAAAATCCAATTTCACAATGTTCTGTTATCTGTGCCGGTTTTGGTGAGGTTCAGTGAATTTTTCTTTGAACATTATTTTATCAGTATGGCTCTGGAGACGTTTTGAAACAAATATGAACATAACGCGTGAGGAATCTGTTACAATCGACATGAATCCTGCATTTTAAAATAAAGATTTTGTTGTTCAAGTTAAGCGAGTAATTTCAAATAATCATTATTCGAGATTAGGTTAGCAGGAACAGGGACAATTGAAAGAGTTCTGAATTTAAAAAATTGCCAACATTTTGATATTTATTTGATTTTTCTTTTGGAGCTTTTTCAGTATGCAGATGTGGATTATTAAGAGTATTTAGCCTTCTAAATAAGAAACGTATATCGCCAGATGGCAGTGCGAATTCTCCCGAGATGGAATAAATACAATTTCGCCCTACTGATAATTTGGCGATTCTCATAAAATACAGGTCCGAATTTGAGAATTTAGTGTACGTTCTTTCAAAATACAAATCTAGGTTGTTTTCGTAGTAATCTGAAAGTTTGCACGAAAATTTCAAATGATTTAATATAATGGACTCACACAATGATCAAGAATCGAAAAAATATTTGAGCAAAATCTGTTTGAACCATTTCGGAAATATTTTGAATGTGAATTTTAGGAAGAAGTATACCTCAAAAAGAAATAGATACCGACTTCTGAAATATCAGATAAAAGGTAATGTCAAAATAAAACATGAAATATGCATGCAGCACAAATATACAGTGATGACGTAAATAGTCTATCCTATTATTTTTTTAAATGGTTTATTTTATAAAATTTTATAGGACCTTAATTACTTTGTCACTTGTTTTTATTATTATTCTCGTCATACTAACTTGACCTGTATGTAGAGCTTGTGAATTTTCTTATGGGCTCTGACCTTGAACATATCTGCGCGTCGCTTTCAGGCAACAATTCACAAAATTATTGAAGTGGAAACCGAAAACATTGACTCAACTACTTCACTATAATAGCCTAGTCAAAGTTCACACTGGTCGGGTTGAAGATTGGTTTGGTGGAAATTATTATTCAATATATAGATTTATTTTTAGTAGGTAAATAAGAAAACTTACAAGTAGGTACTTACACAAAAAGTTAAAATGAAATAATTTTTTTTTAATATGGCATTTAAAATATTATGGTAATGGTTGGCAACCTAAATTATCGTTATTGGTTTCACTGTCAGACAGTTCTGATTCAGTCCCACTAGTATCTTCTCCAAGATGTATTGCTATTTCTTGCAGCTCATCCATAATGTGCTCTCTTTCCATATATGCTTCTTCAACCTTCTCTAAATGGGTGCAAATGTTTTGCCAGTTTTGAATTGTCACTTGCTCAAATTTTTCTTCTGTGAGCTGTCGCACATCACCTAGTTTAAATGAGACATTACAGGCTGCACTTCATTCTTTACCAGTGCCTAATTTTTTTCAATAGGGTTTAGCTCCGGATGGTATGATGGTAAACGTAGTGTTGACATGTCATGTTCCGCTAGAAGCGTATCAACAATATACTTAGTATAAGTTGGTTTATGCGTTTTAATTAATGCAAATACTTCAGCTTCAAAGGCATTGGCATCATATGTAATACCTTGCTCCGTTAGCCATTGCTGCATCGCTGCTTTTTTCCACGGAAAATTTGGAATAGGATCCACCTGTACATTGTGGTAGGACGCATTATCTATCACTAAGACGCATTTTTGTGGAGCATTATGGATAAATTTATCTTTTAACCATTGCGTGAAATTTGTAGAATTCATTTCGTCATGGTACCTAGTCGCCTGTTTTACTTCCCGATGTGAATATGAGTAAAGCATTAGGTACGAATCCTGATGCACCTCCGGCATGTAAGATAATGAGACGTCTTCCTTTGGATACCGGATATTTTAAACATTTATTCTTGCCATCGTCCCACGTCTTTGGTACCGTATGGGAACTGTGGATGTAAGTTTCATCGCAATATATTATGGTTCGACCATCCTGCTTATATTTTTTTAATTTTCTTAAATATTCAAACCGTTTAGATTGAATGTCAAATTTCTCAATCAACACTTTTCTATTGTCTTGTGCTTTTCTCCACCTGAATCCCATTCTTTTTAACTAATTTTCTAAACAAATCAATCTTGCCTGTAAAATTGATACCCTCTTCATTTTTAACAGCTTCAAATATCCTTTTCATAGTAGGCCTCCTTTTCTGAATAGCTGTATAGTTGTAAATGATTTTCCTAATTATTTCTTCCTCAAATTCATCAACTGATCCCTTGGAAGTTGAGGGTTTGTTTATGGTCTTCCTTGGTGATTTAAAAGGAGTAGCAGGTGATTTTTCCTTACCTTCATTAATTATTCTTTTGACAGTATTGATGCCAACTCCACAAGCTTTAGCTACTCTCTCTTGTAGATTGCTCAGAGGAATTGTTAGATCTTGTTGTTCTTTCTCGCTTTGCATAAACTTATAAACATTATAGATAATTTCTCGACCTTGACTGTGAATTATTCTCTTGGAACTGCTCATGCTTGCAGAATGGTATCTGCAACAAAGGGGTTAACAAGTTATTGTCAAACATGCTGTGAGTTTTTTTAAATTTGGGTAAATTTAATCTGGATATTATGTTGACGAAAGAGGATGCATTTAAAACGCATTCTTTAAAGTATACAGGACAGGTATTTCTACTGTACAGTAAACAGCTGCTTGAATTCAAAATATAACAATAACTAAATTACAAATTGGTTGCAAAAAACCTAAGTGTGTCTTGAAAGTAAGGAAGTTCTCAACAGAAAAAACTTATTCCTCCCAGTTACGGTCGCTACCCGTTATGCGTTTTTGTTTAAATAATTTTGTTTCAAATGTTCTTTTTCACACAATCAATTTTAATGTTAATAAGAAAACGCATTTAGCACTTTTTTGTAACTGCTAAAAATAATTATTATTCAACTTACTTACCTTGTGGATAAAAAACTTCACTTATAGCTTGGCAGGTCTTCGGCAATAATAACGTCCAAATAAAATAAACTTAGTAACTTAATGAAAATGAGAAATAAAAATTCCTATGTTTTTATACCACTTTATATTTGTAACACTTTCGTTACTGCAGTTTCGTCCTATATGGACATTATCAAACTATATTTATATACTTGAATATACCAATACACTTGCCTTTTATACCAGGTATTTCTTATTCATTAATACTGATAATTAAACCCCTAATAAAAATAACAATATCTACATCTACGTAAATTACCTATATCATTTTTACCTGAAAGTGTGTTCATGGTCGACAATGTGGACGGGCTACATTAACAACGGGTGAATATGCTAAGTAAGTAACTTACATTTTCAAAAACTAAAACGCAATTTGTCTGTACTATATCTTTAATTGGTATGAACACGTGCATCGTCGATCTTTACCAAACGCTCGTAGGACTCGAATGCGGATGTTTTCAAAACTTTTAGTAGACGACAGCCAAAACGTAAATTTGTACTCTGCTACGGAGTCATATCCCTTAAGAAAATCCACAAGCGGAATCTTTGAACTACATTTTCACTTGCCGACATCCGAATCATTTGATATTTGAAAGGTGTTCATAATTCCACTATTACCTTGGTTCTTCATCATAAATGTTTCTAAGGAAAAATCAAAAAACGAAATGTGTGATTTGGTTTCTGATTCAATCCAAAATCGGTACTGATCGACAAGCGTAAGGATACCTCCGAGAATTGGTTGCGCAGTAGACAAAACCCTGGAGTGGGGCAGGAGCTCAATGGGTCTGCCTTATTAAACAGTAGTCGATCTTTGTCGCACATCTACTCACGCTTTCTATCGTTTGCGCATCTCAGAGGCATCCTTACGCTTGTCGATCTGTACGTTATGAATATTTCGTCAAAATTAATAATTTCGATATGGCCGACGAGATTTGTGATTATGATCCGATTCGATTCAAAATGTGTATGCGGGTTTTTCGGACTCGTAGATTTAGAATCTTTTGACAAAATTGATGAATTCAAGATGACGGCTCCAAGATGTTGGACGAGCTCTGTGATTATGTGCGATTCGATTAAAAATCAGTTTTTGGGGTGTGAGAACGTGATATTCCTGTTAAAATTCGTGAATTTAAAATGACGGACAAATTTTGTATTTTCTGGGCATGTTCAACAGAAGATTATAACCTATGTAGTAAGTAGTACTTGGTTCGAAGATAATCACTCAGTTTTTCGAAATTCAGGAATTCAAGATGGTAGACGAGTTTTGTGATTTATGGTCTTAAGAATTTTTCATCAAATTTCAAAGATTTTTTTTAACAATTCAAAATGGCAGCTCCAAGGTGGATTTGCTTTTTGGGTGCTATTTTGATAATACTTTCAAACGGAGCGCTTTTTTCTGTGTATGAATGTCATATATTTTCTCATGTCAGATAACCGTATGTTCGTGAAAAAGAAGATATTCAATTCATAAAAAGGTTATAATAGGTCTGTTAACGTAAACTTTTGACCTAAGGTATCCCACAGAAAAAATCTAGTGGGGTTAAATCAGGAGATCTAGCTGGCCACTTCTGCGATCAAAATCATCTTAATTTAGTCCATGAATTACTTTCACTTCAAATCGGTGCCACTTATTTTTTTGTCATATCAAAACAGACATTTGATACATTGAGTGCTCCAATGCAACTTGACAAGTAGGTTTATGAGGATTTTCTTCAAATGATAATAATAATAACACTCCCTCATAAATACTCGAAGAGTGTACCCCCTCAAAGGCATAGCCATGGCGCACCGAGGTGACTTACTGATTTTCATTGGCGTATTCACTTTTCAGCTGTAGAAAAACCCGGAAAAACCAGCAGCACAACCCCGGGTGATCGGTTGCACACTTCGAGCAAACACCTGTCGTCAGGATTGGCATCTTGGTAACTCACATTGCACTTGCTTCATAACAAGGTATGAGGTCACCTATCGATACCGATGTACTTGAGAACAATTCCCTCATACTCCGAATTCCAAGCGGGTCAGATGCAAGCAGAAAATTTAACGGCCAGCATCGAACAAACAGCCAATGCATCAAACCGCTGAGCTACCGGCCACTACATGATAATAAATAATACATCCAATAGTTGTACTTTCGTAACGCCTGGACGACCTTTCGTATAATTATCACCGACATTGTCAAATGCGATGCTTTTCGCTTAAACGGGTCATAACATTTATTCCACAATCAATTGATAGGTAACTATTACTACTGTTAATACAAATCAGTAATACGCAAAGTCGTCTCCACAATTTAAATTATGGAGACGACTTTGCGTTTTACTGATTGTATATCAATACTACTCCACTTCAAGATATAAAATGGACTTCTACCACAGGTTATTACTGTTGAGGCGAATTTTAAAAACATATTCACAGTCAGTGTCAAGTTGTATTGGAGCAATCAATGTGTCGAACATCTATTTTAAAATGACTACCTACCAAAAAATAAGTGGCATCCATATAAAGTGAAAGTAATTCATGAACTCAATAAAGATGATTGCGATCGCAGACGAGGATTTTTAGAGTGGCCAGCTAGATTTCCTGATCGAATCCCAATAGATCATTTTTATGGGAGTACCTCAAGTCAAAAAATATGATATCCATACACAGACAGATTCGTTCTTTCTGAAGGTCTTATCAAAATAGGGTATTGCTATTTGAAAAAAATTATAATGATGTCATAACTCGAACAGTGATGACGTTATCAAAAATATAAGTAGACAAAAAATGCGCAACCGAAAAAGAAAATCGACGTGTCTGAGCTTTTTGCCCCAATGGTCATTTCAAGGTTTTAACGAATTTGTTCCAACCTTTACGTGCTCACTGATATTGAAATCATTTCTTGTATATGCCTGTAACGAAATCAATATTTTCTTCTGATTATATTGAGTTATCCTTGATTTTGATAAAAATAATTGTAATTATTCTTCAACCTAGAATAATTGATTAAATTATGGAGTGAATACATTCTAATGATTACGATTCTTTATATAAATGCCGCCAAAGGAACAAACAAAGCCATAATAATCACCTGGTATTAGGTCTCCATTGTAAAAGTCAATGTTTCGTTCATCTTGCCGCCCTGTCCCATTCAAAAAAAGTCCTTTGTAGCCTTTCAACTTCAAAGGGACATCAAAAATGACGTGCCGCCCGAATAAACTGTTTCATTGTTAACCAATGTAGAACGGAGTTGCCGATATGGGAGTCATAAGAACAAGTTATTTAGTAATATGCATAATCTCGCTAAATAGCCATGACGAAGTGGAGAGTGTATTTACTGATAGAAATAAATAAAAAACTGTTTTAATACAAGATTTTATTTAAATGCACAGAAAACAAATAATTTTTTTAGATCATTCGTAAAATATGTCATATTGAATTATTTTGCTTTGAAAAACTCAACTAATATCCCAAAAACTACTAGATACAAATTTTGAATAGAATCTAACCTCAAATTATATATCTTGGGGCCGCCAAATTGATTTTTTTTGATTTTGACTAAAAAGTCAAAATCACCGACCCAAAGAACCTCTATATTCTAATTTTGAACGGAATCAAACAATAATTATTATTCGTCCATCGTTTTGGAGCAGTCATTTCGAATAATCAAATATTGACAAAAAATTATATCCGACCACAAAAATCCTAAATACCAAATTTGGATAATCGTATCAGAAATCACGAAACTCGTCCAACATTCTATAACCGCATTTTGGTTTTTCCTAATATGGAAATGTTATGGAATATTGTCCCCCAAATGATGAACACATGTTGTTGAAAAAAACTAGTAATTGTAAAAGTTATAATATTCCATACATTCGTTCGACCAGAATGAGTTTTATTTTTTCCCATTCCCGATACGACCCTGTACCCTGTATGATACTCTCTCTCTCTCTCTCTCTCTCTTTTCCTCACCAGTCGTGTGAGGGGAGCAACCTGACGGGCTTGTCATTTGAAAGAAATTCCATTTCTGAATCCAGAATTGTAAGTAATAATTAGTTTTCACTAGTCGTCGGCTAAACCAAACATTTATTAGTTGACTTTGATGAAACTGGATATTTCTCATTTCGAATGGAATAAAGCACGGAAATCCATTTTGCGAAATCAACACATTTTTGTAAAATTATTCACAAAAATAAGGAAACAACCACATGAAAAATGAGAAAGTCGTTTAACTTAGTAAATGACTTCAATACTTATATGAAACAACACCAAAACATTCGTTCATTTTGATGGTGGAACTGAACGAAAATGTCCAAATATGGGGAAAAGTATCCTTCTCATTCATTTAAAATTTGAAGAATATTTTTTTAAATAATTTTTATCTTTAAAAACTTATACCACCCCCTTTTTTGCAGCGATGAAGTCCCTTAACATTTGCTGTGGCTACGAGATAATATGTTATTTAGCTCGATACATGTCATAACCTGCCAGCAAAAGGCAGGTTTTCATAAAATAATAACTGGAAGAAACCATCATTCGAAACATACTCACTAATACCATCCCTGAAAAACATAAAAATAGCTTGAAAATAAAAATTAGTCATTTGTCCTTTGGTCGATCCAAGACAGACTGAAAGCTCGCCGCGAAAATGCGGCGAGACTATATCCCCTTGGGGATTTCTATTAGGTCACGCCCACCGCGCGCCAGAAGGCGTTCGGCGTGCGATTGGTAAGAGGTTATCTATAAAGGTAGACCTTGTTTTCAGAAAATTCAGTATTCTGCCGTGCTTCAGTGGAAGCGTATATCATTTGTGCATTTTTGCAACTTTCCGATCAGTAAGATCTCGTCCTTGCCGCACTTATTATTATACCAAGCTGTATAATTCGAGTTTTACAAGTAAAACTTGTAAAACAAGTAAAATGTTTTACAAGTGAATTCAACGTAGTCATTGCCAGTAAAGTAAAGCAATAGGCTTCACTGGATACTTAGGAATAACCAGAGCTGGTTATTTCCACGAGTGCGAGTATATGGTTTTCCTTCCTGTTATTGGGCATCGAAAGAAATCTATAGCCAGCTTCGAAACGAGAACGACTTTTGTTCAGAGCGCGTGGTATTCACGAAACCCTCTGCATTTCATTACTGACACCCGTTCCTGAAAGTTCCTGATCTTCGAGTCCAGCAGGCAGTTGGAGAAAGACACGTCAAAGCCGGCAAGGCAAAGTGAAGACTAAAAGTAAGAAACTGTGGGGCCTGTACTTCAGCTAGCAAGCTTTGCACCTTTTGTGCGGTGACTTTTTTTAGTGAAATAAACTTTGGTATAATCCCGTTTATATCAGACTACATTAGACTATCCTCGAATAGTCAAGTTAACTGGGGAGAATTCTAGTATTGAACTTTTATCTAATAAACTATAAGTGCCCTCAGCACCACTGTTGATTTTTACTAGTGTTATAAGTATACTGCTATTTCTGTGACTTGTTAACGGTGGGCTAACGATCCATCATACCTTTATTTCAGTCGTCGGCCAGGTGGGTGCCACAGTAGCTGCCATCATTTATGTTCTTTTTAGAACTGGTGCTCTTATTAGGGCACTATTGAAAGAATTCGTTCCAGTGGCACTCTGGCAGACGTGAAACTTTACAACTATCTTAGACACTGTGTATTTCTATATAACCACTTTAATATTCATCAACGATACATACTCGCTCCAAGCCGTTCAGAAGGAATTTAATTTCCTTACTCCGGCTATTTTAAATATTTTAAATAATTCAACAATCCTTTTCATATTCGCAACTAGTTGTCATTCAGCCTCTCTGGAGAAATTGCTTGGCAATATCTCCTAGATTGGCAGTCAATTACCTTCAGGGCATTTCCGCGTATTTCTATTCCTTTTTTGGGTAACTCGGTTATTCCAAAAATGGATTTTTTTTCATCGCGTAAAGGCGGATCCTCCGAACCTAGAGCTAGCCGGTCCGAAGATTCTCAAAAAAATCTCAAACCTATAGTTCCACCTTTACGACATGGCGCCCAACGTGGGGCCAAAGTTAGGGATTTCTCGTCGTCCGCCAATCCATTTGTGCGTGCACAGCAGCACAAAATCCGAGCTACTCGGAGGCTTACTTTCGACAGTTACCCTAACGAGTCTCCTCATCGCGAGGAGAGGACCATCCCACAATATAACAAATATAGTAGAGATCGCGGATACTTGCCAACAAATGTTGGATATGAATCAGACTCATTTTCGGAATGTGAAGGGGAAATTTCCCCGATATACAGAAATTTTAGTAATCCTGCAGATTACGAAGTGGTGGATCACCACTTAGATTATGCCTTTTTGGAAGAACAAAACGTGCATATAGCCGACCAATTTGCAGATGATGACTGGCATACAGTGTCCGATACTGAAGCCAGAGCACATCTCAGTGAAGGCTACGCGACAGGGACTGCCAAAAAGGACAGCGGAGTGGTTCGGAACCCTTTCGAACTTCTCCGAGTTGTTCAGGACAAGAAATATGAGAACAAATGGCGCCCTACAGAGACAATTAGCCCGAAAAACTGGTTCGGTGCTGAAACGAATAAAAATAAAAAAATTTATAACCACCAGAACTCCATTCCTGGAGACTCTGTGGCTGATTTGGTGAGAGTTTTGAAAAATATGGTTGCTGGAAGTAACTTTCAAAATAAACGTCTCGATCGAGCACGTTTGCCAATATTTTCTGGAGGAGATGAAAACCCTAAATCTTTTATCGAAAAATTGACAAAAGAGTTTCGTCAAACCCAAGTCGAAGAGGACGAGTGGGTAACAATTACAAAAGCTCAACTCCGCGGAGAAGCACATACTTGGATTAACTGTTACTCAGGCATCGAAATGTCTTGGACACACTTTCTTAGACGATTTTATGCCCAGTACAATAATCCTGAAATAATTTCAAGGCTTATGGCCAAGTTATATGGAGAGAAACAAGGCAAGGAGATTGTCGATGTTTTCATCTCCAGAAAAATCGCTTTAGCTCGTCGTTTGATTCCTCAAATTGACGAAGCAGGCTGTATTCGAATTATCTCAGAATTGTTAGCACCACAGATAAAAGCGTACCTGCGAGGGCGCACGTTCAGGGATATCGAAGTTTTCAATTCGATTTGTAATCGTATCGAAGAGGATATCGGAGGCGGATGTAGCACGACCTCGACGAATCCTGCCTCGAAAAACAATCCAAATGTTCAGCGAAACAATAATGCTGGGAACGGTTCAAGTTCGAAAATGGAAACAAGACCAATGGCGTCCCAGCCAACAAATAATACGGGAAACTATAGCCAAAATAATCAGAATAACTCCAATTGGAGAAGCCACAACAATAACTATAATAATCTCCCTAGAGGAGCTTACTCGGCTGCGAGAAGTCCACCGAGACCTCAGCCTTCCACTAGTGGAAACCAAGGATCGTCACCCCGACGAAATCCTCCTGATAATAATCGATTGACCCACATTGAAGACGACTATTCCCAAGAGGGAAACTACGAGTAGGGTGTGGCGTAGACAACGACGACTCACCTAACTCGATAATAAGTTGTCATTCATCAAGAAATGTAATACCGTGTGTAAATAATCACTAGTTAATAAGGAAATCTCGTCGGTAATCTCTGATTACCAACTCCCTCACTTTACAGAGACAAATTGTCCAGAGCCCCAGTCCCTGATAAACTTAGACGATAGTCGTCAAGTTAATAAAAACTTACCTCGCATACCCGTGTGTATCAATGGATACCAAGTACTGGCGCTGGTAGACACCGGCGCCAGCAATAACTTTGTCAGGGCCGACCTTTATGAAGGAACGGATTTGACATCGCTACCAAACCCGATGTCCATACAACTCGGTTGCCGAGACAATACAAGCTATAGTCTCGGTCAAATCAAGAGTGACATTGAGGTAGATAGATATAAATATAACATTTCGGCCACCGTCCTTACAGACTTGAATGAACCACTAATATTGGGGATTCCGTTCATGACAGCCCAAGAAGCAATCTTGGATCTCAAGCGGAAATGCTTATACATCGGTTCAAAGTCTAGACAGACTGTGTTCTGGAGTTCTGTGGCGGAACGAAGAATACACGAAATCGCTATGCCCGAATTCGTGAAAGAACAATTTTCCCCTGAGACCAAGGACATGATAATGACCGTCATTAAAGACTTCCCTGATGTGTTCGAGGAGACGATCAGACAGTCTGTCACTAAAGCTTCAATTCACGAAATTAAAGTGCGCCAGGAAAGACCTTTTCGTCAATTTCGATACGATCGAATGTCTGAAGAGCGAAAGGCCCTGGTTCACGAAGAGATTCGTAAATTATCCGAAGCCGGAGTAATTACCCAAAGTAACTCTCCTTATTGTTCACCTGTGGTCCTCGTCCCGAAGAAGGACGGGAAACTTCGTTTCTGCGTCGACTACAGGGAAATTAATAAGTTAATCGTCTCCGAGGCACCTAACCTTCCACCCATTCAAGAGACTGTCCGCGAAATGGGTAGAGCAAAAATCTTCACTACTCTTGACCTGCGCAATGGATTTTGGCAAGCGCCCATATCCAGAGACTCACAAAAGTACACAGCTTTTGGAGCCCCAGACGGGCAAGTCTATCAATTCCGAGTCCTCAGCTTTGGATTAAAAAATGGACCAGCTGTTTTCCAAAAGCTTATGTCCTCCGTTCTTGTGGGATACACTGATTCTTTTTGTAAAGTGTATCTCGATGATATCATCGTGTATTCCCACACGGCGGAGGAACATTGTGACCACTTAAGGCGCATTTTGGAAAGGCTCAGGTCACATGGGCTCTGGTTATCCCCTGGCAAATGCTGTTTCGGCTCAAGGGAGCTGAAGTACTTAGGCCGGATCGTGTCCGAGAGAGGTAATCGGCCACAGACAGGCCATATTGAAAACATTATTAATTTCCCTACTCCCAAGTCGCTTCGCCAATTGAGGGCGTTTCTCGGAACAGCCGGATGGCTGCGGGAGTATATTCCTCACTTTTCGGAGATAACTGCTCCTTTGTCAGACCTTATAGATAAAGAACATAGGTTCAAATGGTCCAGCAAAGCGGAAGCAGCCTTTCAACAAATTAAAACCCTTGTGGCCGGACCCCTCGAACTATCCAGACCTGATCCCACTCGACCGTACTGCCTGCAAACGGATGCAAGTGCAATCGGGGTCGGAGCCGTCTTGTTCCAAGAACGAGATGATGGCGGCCGGGATATTATCACCTATACAAGTGCCAAATTGAATAAAGCACAAAAACGCTATCACGTAAATGAGGCGGAGTGTTTGTCGATCGTGTGGGCGATCCGTAAATACAAGCACTTTGTGCAAGACAAAAAGTTTAAATTGTATACGGACAACTCGGCCCTTCTTTGGCTTCACAAAATGAAGGATGAAAAGGCCAAATTAACCCGATGGGCACTCTTGCTCCAGGAATATGACTTCGATATTATTCATATTCCGGGACGCTTTAATCAATTGCCGGATTTTCTCTCTCGAAATCCTTCGGAAGAAGAGACCGGACAAGACATAACCTTGGACACGGAAAGGATGTTTTTCCCTGCCATTGATAAACCAATATCTCCTGAGACTTCGGAAAGTCTTCAACGGGTAGAAAATGAAATGTCTAGGGGCGTATTGAGCCAATTGGAGACATTTTATGAAAAAGTTGTACAAGCCCAGAGAAATTGTCCTAGTTTACAACGCTTCATAGAAAGAATAATTCGAGCCAGGCAAGCAGCTGAACCCTCGAACTATGACAGACGTATAGCTAGTGAATTTACTATGGAAGAAGGCACGTTATACTTTACCGGTCTAGACCCCGAAAATAAACGTCTTGTGATTCCCAAAAACTATTTTGTGGAAGTCATGAAGAGATATCACGATGAGATTGGCCATCCAGGTGTAGATGAGACACATCGACAGGTCTCGAAACACTATCAGTTAGCACCATTAAGAAATCGCATTCACGATTATGTCACTAATTGCATGGTGTGCGCGACTACAAAAAGATCGGCACCCCAGACCGCATCGAACCTACGACCTAATACGCCCGATAAACCCTGGGACATGGTGTCAGTGGACGTCATGGGCCCTTATGCAACGTCTGCTAATGGCAATAAATATGTCCTAGTAGCGGTAGACTGCTTTAGTAAATGGGTCGAGACCAAGGTTTCCCCAAAGGCAGACGCTGCCATAGTATCACGTTTCCTCCAAGAGGACGTTTTCAATCGCTGGGGGTACCAAGAGTGATTATTTCAGATAGTTCAAGCCAATTTAAAGGGCGATTGTTCGAGACGTTCGCTGAACGAAATCAAATTGAACTGAAATGGTCACCAGTATACCACCAGCAGGCTAACCCCGTCGAACGACGTGCACAGGAGATAAAAAAAATGCTCCGCGCTGCCCTCATCAATAAGGATGAAAAGTTGTGGGAAGAACAGATTTCCCAAATAACTTATAATCTTAGAACTCGTGTGAATGCCGCGACAGGAATGTCCCCCAGTACACTATTGTTGGGCTATGACCTCCCTAAACCTGGGGAGTGGGTCACGCCTAATCAACGCCGCCGTCGGCGAAGAAACGAGGATCGCGACGAACGTATAAATACTGCGGTTGCCGCCACCGAGCGTTACCGTCGGAAACATTACCCGGACCCTGATACACAGCCAATCACCTTTCGGCCGGGACAGTGGGTTCTATGCCGAAATGCGGCAAAATACCGTAGAAACTTTGGTCAAACGTGGGTAGGACCGTACCAGGTTGAAAGGATAGCGGGCCCGAATTGTTTTGTTGTAAACAAAGCCGGCCTTGAGCGAAACGTTCACACGAACGATTTGAGAATCGCTCCGGATCCCAGACCTGGACAGGACCATTTAGATCCACGACCACCTTTGCCTCCCGAAGGAGATTATGAATCTCCATCTTCGGATGAAGACCATGAATAGAGCCGGGAAATAAAAAAACCAGAAAAATTCGTAGCTGCCACTCTGTCATCGGACACAGACGATGTCTGACGGATTCCGATTTATGCGCAATATGTACCTGGATACAGACGTATCAAAAGTACTATTTGTGATAGGTAAAAGCTCATATTTGACTGCTCCGTTTTATGATGTTTAAGAAATCTATTTTTGGAAGCACGTTTTAACCCTGAAGGTTGACAAATGGTAATGGTTGCGAATTGCGGAAAGGTTGTAATACCAACTCGAACGACGTTCGACAACAATTTTTCACACAGCCCCTGAAATGCACCTGGGTACTGCGTACCAAAAGTGCCAATTGTAAATATTGTCTTCTTTTTTTTGTGCATTGTTGCAAATACCTAGGATTAAGTATAACTGTTGACTTGACTGCTCAAGCAGTATGTATGTTTTTTTTAGATATAAGATAAAATTGTAAATAGTAGGTTAGGGAACTATTGTACGCCCGAATGGCAGGGACAAATTGTCCAAAAGTGTATATTTATCTTTCTGTATTTTGATCTGAATAAAGCAACCAGATAGTTGGCGTTGCTCTGATCAAGATAGTTCGACTTTTGAAGCTAGCGATTTCTTGAAGGGGGGACGTGTCATAACCTGCCAGCAAAAGGCAGGTTTTCATAAAATAATAACTGGAAGAAACCATCATTCGAAACATACTCACTAATACCATCCCTGAAAAACATAAAAATAGCCTGAAAATAAAAATTAGTCATTTGTCCTTTGGTCGATCCAAGACAGACTGAAAGCTCGCCGCGAAACCACCACCATGCACCCCCTAAGGTTGAGGCCCGGAAGGATGAACGCCCCAGCACTCGTACGTACTCGAAAGCTCACCCCCCTATCCACCACCCCCGCTCGTTAAAGCGGTTCCTCATCCTGATGATTGGCGATCAGCAGAATAAAATCTGATCGTTTGATATGGAGTGCTCGTCCAATTCTCGGCCTGAAACTCTCTTATATCTGACATGAGTTTAATTTGATTTTACAATGACTTTACTTAATGTGCATGGTGCCCCCCTGAAACTGGCTGAAGGCCTGAAAAACACTTGGCTGAGGGCCAAGTGTTGTGTATGGAATTCACTGAGTTTACCACTTGGTCGGTTCTTCTTGGAATCTGAAACATAAAAGCATGATTATCGAAATTTTAAGCCTGTTGAAGTAGACGTTGGCGTCGCCGAAGGTTTCGCTTCCATCTTACTTCTTCAGGGGTGTCGTTGTCTCCCTGGTTCACTGGTCGTCTGTATTTGTCTCTGTCTCTATCGTCTTGCTCACGTCTGTTCTCGAGGAGCTCCGTGAGCAACGGGTTCGTGTGGGTCTCTACTCTGTCTAGAGTAGTCCCCACGTGATTCCTGATCAGTCTGTCAATGTAGTCCGGATGGATGTCTAAGTCTCGATATATAAACCTGTTTGGCATATATCGTGGTGCGTCTGTTGCCATTCTCAGGCAGACATTGAAGAAGGCCTGCATCCTCTGCCTGTAACAGTTCGCGCATTGCCCCCAAGCAGTAGACGCGTACATCATGATTGGCAGAAGGATTGTCCTGATGAGGCGTAGTTTCAACTCGAGTGCCATGTTGCTCCTACGCCCGATGAGTGGATACAGCTTATGCCTCGCGGCTTTCGCTATAGCCAATCTGTGGGAGACGTGCTTCTGAAACGTGAGTTTCTTGTCCAGGGTTACTCCTAGGTAAACGGCTTCGTCTACCCATGGAATTCTCTCATCGTTCATAGTAACATGGCCCTCGGGTGTCCTACGTCGCCTCGTGAACAGTATGGCCTTGCTTTTGTCTGCATTGATTCCGATCTTCCAACGATTGAACCACGGTTCCAGCTTGTTTATCTGATGTTGCAGCTTCGATGTTACTCCTCTCTCATGGGATGACTCAGCAAAGATTGCCGTGTCATCTGCATAGAGAGCAAGTTTGGTCATGGGGTTGTCCGACATAGGCATGTCTGCAGTGTAGATCGAAAACAGGTGTGGCGACAGTACTGCTCCCTGTGGTACTCCTTCTTCTAGCCTCCTTCGTGAAGAGAGAGCATTTCCGACTTTGCATCGGTAATGTCGACCTCTTAGGAAGGAGTTTATCAGCTTGACCATTGGTGTGGAGTATCCGGCATCAACCAGTTTTGCGATCAGCCCATCCTGCCAAACTCTATCGAAGGCCTTGGAGACGTCAAGGAAGACTGCTCCTGAAAGATGTCCTTTTCTCGTGCGGTTCCAGCTCTGGATGGTGGCGTCCACTATCCGGGTGACCTGGAGTTCTGTTGAGTGTTCCTGTCTGAAGCCGAATTGCTCATCTGGTAGGATGTTCAATTCTTCAGACATTGTCTCAAGTCGAGTCCTGATCACCCTTTCTGCGACCTTACTCATGGCAGGTGTTAGGCTGATGGGGCGGTGGTTTTGCGGGAACGTGTGGTTCTTGTTGGGCTTCGGAATCATGATGACCGTTGCTTCTTTCCAGGTGGAAGGAAAGTGTCTAAGTCTGAGTACAGCGATTATGATGTTAGTCAGGGCTGCTAGTCCTTTCCTAGGTAAGGCTTTTAGTGCCCTGACTGGAATGTTGTCTGGGCCCGGTGCTTTCCTGGTCTTTGCGTGTCTAAGTATGTCCTTGATTTCCTCTGGAGATGTCGGCTCTAGAAGAATGACTGAGTCGTCAGTTCTTCTAAGCCGTCTAATCGTCTGGTCTACGTGCGTTTCCGTGTCCTCGACTTCATCGGTGTAATCGACCTCATTTTCACGGCACTGACGTTCGAAGGAGTCCGCAAAAGCTTCTGCCTTGTCCATCTCCGTGAAAACGATGCCCATCTCACCATGAAGGGGAGGGCACGGTTTCCTCCGACCGTGTCTGAGGACTTTCTGCATTCTCCATAAGGAGTTGTCTTCGGCGTCGAGTTCGTCCAAACGTTCAGACCACTGTCAGTAGTTACAGCATTCAGCAGGGTGTCTTCTGTTGATTGCACCTGGGCACATCATAGTTGGGAGGATGGTTGTTCACGAGCAGACTGTGTTATGATAATTATTCCTGCTTCAACAATGTGTGGTTTGACCTGCTTGCGTTTAGGTATACCTAGATAGACTATTCTTTTAACGTGTTAGGTAATTGAATGTAATTTTTGTGGGATTAACATACATGGCTTTTTTCTCATGGAAATCGTAAAATCACGTAGAGGACAAGGGTATTTGGCATTTATATACATAAAGGTTTTTTCTCATGAAAATCGTAAACTCGCGTAGAGGACTAAGGGTAATCGGGAATGATTTAGTTATGACTGAAATCCGTTACTGTTCCATCCGTGAAACTAGTCTGCAGATGTAACACCTGTTTCGTTATCATTTGCTAGTTGTTACAGGGAGCATCGCAGTGTGTTCTTGTAGAAATTCTTTGCCAGGTGTTGTGCAGGGATGATTCGGAAGTCGTAGGGGGCTATTGCACCATTTTCTGTTCAATTCTTGCTGACGAAACTCTTTGAGTTGAGTTTTCTCACTGTTCAGAAATAAATTCTGCATGTTGAAATATCTGAAATGAGCCACAGACAAAATTTCTACAAGCTAAAACATGGGTTTCTATAGCCGAGATCAAAGAGCTGATATTACCCGCGTGGGCGATAAATAAAGGTATTATATCTTTCTATGAAAATTGTTTATGTACAACTGCTACCAAGATAGAACCCTGAGGTACTACCATCTGAACCAGTTTCATTTCTGTTGTTGAAAACGAGAGTGCATAGGCACTCGTTATCACATTTGAGTCACTCATTGATTTCTATCAGTGAGGAATAAATATATTGTAACGAGCTCGAGCTGGCACTGTTCGACATATGGCCCAGCAACGAAGCCAAATGCATGAGTCACGATTCTTTGAAGTACCGACATGTTGACTTAAGGCCGGAACACACTTATCAGACCCCCTTCCGATCCGACTCCGATCATATAGTGGGACGGGTGTCTGAGAGGGAAATAGAAGCTGGACTTTGAATACCGCATTTCACATCTCTCCTGCACGCGTCCCACCCCACTACGATCCGTCTCCGATATATCATCCGACTCCGCACCGATTGAACATTCTATTTGTTTTCAGGGTCAAGGGTGTCGGATGACATCGACATTCTAGAATATTGATGAAACTTGGTTCCGTGAGACGAGGCAGAAGTGTGAAGAACTCTCCTTCTGCAGATCTTCTCTTCCTAGAAGCGTGTACCCACAGTCTTTTCATCTTCTTCGTCTTCTAGTGCAAAATTCGTCATTGATATATCGTAATTGTTGAAATTCGTACACATTTTGCCATTAAGGTTATTTTTATTACAGTGGTGTCAGAAGTGGAGTTTTCAAAATGAACATTGCGTAGTGCACAGTCTCCTTGTTCCGAAAAAAAAAACTGATAGACCTTTATTCTCGCATAAAATGGACTGGTGGCCTAAAACAATTGTTCGCTAGGTGTAGAGTTTTCGAATTCGAAACAATAAACTGATAAATGTCGGGGTGTGGCGCAGTGGTTAGAGCGTCCGACTCTGAGTCGAAAGGTCCGGAGTTCGAACCCTGGTAGGGCTGGGATTTTTTAATTTAATTTGACAGATTAAATTATTAAAATCTCGTGGCTTGACTAGGGTGAGTCCTGCACGATTCACTGTTGCGTTCCAATTAACAGTGCTGATCCTAAAAGTGGCGTATGGAGTTAGTAACAAGGCCTATAAAGAACACATGGCTAATGACCATAGCAGTCGATGCCAAAACACCAAAGAAAAAAAAATAAAATAAAATAAACTGATAAACTTTCAGTGTAAAACTGATTTCCGGTGAAAAGACAAAACGTTTACGAGGAAAGAACGCCTGGTGAACTTGAAAGGCGCGGAATTGAAACAGGAATTGGAGGAAAGGAAACTCGAGGCAACTGGTAAAAAAACCGCTCTGCAGAATATACTTTCAGACGGGCAAATATAAGAGGGAGAAAACCCCGAAACTGTTTTGTCCGCAGTTTCTAGAACTGAATTAAGTTCGATATTGGATGACTCGACGAAAATACCAAATCCTTTAAAGAAGAAGAACTCCTAAAAATTTCGAACGTTTTGAAAAATGAACTTTGGAAAACTTCATTTTGGACACGGACACCAGCAACGTGGGACTTGGAGCTGTCCTGTCTCAGCTGCAGGAGGGACAGTAAGTTATTGGGGACTTCATTGAGACCCTTAGTAAATCAGAACGCAATTACTGTATCACCAGAAGGGAACTGTTGGCTTTTGTTGAAGGAATCGGGACTTTGACAATTACGTTCATGAGAGAAGATAATTTTTGAGAACTAGATATGCAGGAAATCACAGGTTATTCGCCAGCGGTGAAATCCCACTTGACTTAGTGGAATTTTGTTGCTCTTGAGAATGACATCCTAAGGCGTGTGCTGGAGTCCGAGGATGGTGAAGAGAAAAAACGTCAGATGGTTGCACCCAGGAACAGGAAGTGCTTAGAGCAATCCATGATGGGGTCGCTGGAGGACGTCTGAGATTGACGAAGACCCTGCAAAAAATGAGACAACGGATTAAGAAATGGTGCAAAAAATGTGCTGTATGTGATGCCAGCAATAGACCAAGAAGTTGACCCATGGCTCCGATGCGTCAATACAACGTAAGCAGTCCATTTGAGAGAATCGCCATTGATATTGCTGGCCCGTTTCCCGAATATGACCAGGAAAATAACTACATCCTTGTGGCAAAGGACTACTTTGGTAAATGAGCAGAAGCCTATGCCCTGTCCAGTCAAGAAGTCCTCAACAACCTGTTCCAGGAAATGTGTAAACTAGTGAACGTCCGCAAGACGAGAACCACGGCTCTACATCTACAGTCCAATGGAATTGTGGAGCGGATGAACAGGACCATCAACCGTTACTTGTCCGAGGTAGTTCATGACCACCAAAGAAACTGGGGGCTAGTACCTCCATTTGTTCCTTATGGCCTTTTGTTCAGCAGTGCATGAATCAAACAGCCAAACCCCTGCGTGAGATGAATACCTCAGCAAACTTCGGCAGCAAACTTCCACGAACTAGTCCGTTTTTACATCCAGATTGCCAGTGATAGAATGAAAGAGACCTACGACATCAAGGCCTATGTTGGAGGATTTCAAACTGGCGAACTAGTATGGATGTACAACCCGAAGCGTCGCCGTGGCCTGTCACCGAAGCTGCTGAATTAGTGGAAAGATCCATACAAGATCATCGAAAGGATTAACTACCTCATCTACTAAATCCCTAAGCCAACCTAGGGTCGTCCATTTCAATAGATTGTCTCCTTACGCCGGAAATAACGACCAAGTTCGCATCCTCAGACCACCGGAGAATGAGATGACGTTCCAGAAGTACATGTCCCTGTACTCAATCGGACCAACTCCAAATAATACTGCGACAGAATTCAGAAGTTGGAGGCGTGCTGCAGTTGGAGAATGTCCAGAGAAACATCTTATACGATATTCTCATCGGATCGTGCTAGGAATCGCACGTAAAAAGGTAAGACCTCGTTAATCCTTTGCTCGCACAAGTTTCGACTTTTGAGGGTTGCCGTTCGTAAGGGGACGACAGCTGGTTAACGGAAAAAACAATTTAAAACAACAATTTAAATTTAAAAGCATTCTCGAGATAAACCATCTCATGGAGATGTCTGACAAAACTAAGAGATACGATGGCAATCTCAAAATTGTCTTGTAGGATTGATGGGCTGGATTGGAGAGTTATAAGAATCATGTTGGAGACAATGTTCAGATCCAGCGGTTTCAAGATTTTGGTGTACCTACTGTTACCATCTTCCCCGACCGAACATGAGGACTGTGGAGTGTTACTTCCATCAAACGTCACGATGAAAGTATAGAGAATTATGCAGTTATCGACTCACTCAATGGCAGTCATGTTGGTACGAAAAGTTTCTATGAAGGAAGCAATGTAACGAGCCGGAGCCAGCCCTGTCCGACATCTGGTCGGCAACAAAACTGAATGAAGATTCTTTGAAGCAGCGACAGGTCGACTAAGCTGTTCTGAATAAATGTATGAGCAACCTCTCTTTGCGTCTTTCGCATTTTCTAGAGGATTTAGATTTTTTTAGAGAAGAAAACTACTTGGATATCAGAGATGGCAGATACGGTTATGGTGGGTTTATGCAGATGTTTCAAGTCATAAGTCACAAGAATGTTCGTCAATCCAATCATTGGCGAATATTCTTTCTTTTGACTAAAAAGTGTGACTTGAAACTGTTGAATAAATCCACCATTAGAGTTCAATAGAGCCAGTCTGATTTGAAGTAAAATAGTGCGATATAAATTATGATATATGATGATATGAATTAGAACTCATATTTCATGAGTGAAAATAAATTAGATAAAATCGTTAAGGCCATTTTCATCACAATATCCAGGTCAGTACTTTTCATCTCACACCATAGACTTCTAAAAATTTTGAAGCTTTGCGTGTTTGACGAAGTAAAAAATACTGCTCAGGTCATATAGATTTATGCCTAGGACACTTGTTTGAGTTGATAAGATCTATCAGGTAATTTTAAAAGTGAGTATAGTAGTTTAAGTTGATTTTCGTGAGGAGTGGGCAATTTCAACATCCATTATTTGAAGAAATGGGTTATTTTATAAATGAATAAGTATTTAATCACAAGTATTTCAATACTGAAAAAAATTACATTCTCATCAGTAATTCAAACTAAATATCACGCTATTCTGGTATTCCAGCGATTGTTAAGCGATTTCTCGTTTCATACACGCATCAACCATTATCGTCATCTGCAGTGGTGTTGATATTCAATTATGATTAATTAACTCATATTTTCAATAAATTACGCATTGCTAGATACTTGTACGCATTCGAAAGCTCATTCTATTTGATTGCATCTTCGAGCAGGAGTATGGCAGATTTCGACCGGAGATTTAAAAAGATAATTAGTTCTTATTTCACTAATTCAAGTGTTCCTGGAATTAGCTGGGTTGTCGCAAAAAACATATCCTTCGTGGAAAGGTAATAATCACATACTTTCTCAGAATAAATTTCTGATGTTACTTTAATTTGAAATGCACATTTTAGTATGATCAATATTGTCCCACTTTTATGCCTAACCAAATTTTTTGAGTTCCTCTTATTTCAAGAAGAAATTAAGAATAATTTGCATTTGATGAGGTCACCAGAAGCCTAAAAGTAATTCAGAATTTAGCAATTCCTTCATTAATGTATTTGAAACTGTGTTCAAGATCAGTTTTCGTGAAATATTCTTTAATACTGATACCTATTCATAAGTTCGTGAGGTGGTTACGAAATTTGGAAATGTTCTAATTTTGAAAAACTCACTCAATTCCTAGAATATGACATGAAGGCAAACTCATTTTGTGAATTTTCCGTTAATATCATGATGTTATGATATTTTGCGCTCTATTAGTGAAAAAAAGAAAGTTACGTAAGTATTGAGCATTATTATTTCCAATTTAGTAGGTATATTATTGAACGATTTGCTCGTAACTGATACGTTCCTTGGAACTGAGATCTCTTATTTAGTCAGGTGGCAGGAAGGATTTTCGTGGCCGATTAAGTGCAACGGGATCACCCCAGTTTTTTCCATGTATTTCGACCCGCTGAATCCGAATTTTGAGGGTGATAAGCCAGGAAAGCATCCGGAAAATTGTTATGGACGATTTATCAAGGGAAATCGAAAACTCAATTTTTTCCAAAAAAAAAAATCACGCAGTAATATTTTGCATAAAATTTCCTACAAAAAAAGGTATCAACAAGTTCTTCTCCACGTTTTCGAGTAAAACGTGCTCGAAATTCGTAAAATTACGATTTTCTCAATTTTCAGTGTCCTCTCATTCAGTCAAATAATGATATTTTCAGGATCACCTTGCCTCAAATTATTACTATATGTGTCGACTATGAATAACAAAAGAGACAGTACTGAAAAAATCACTGAATTTCCCGATACTTTTACCATTGTTTATATAGAAGTAAGATAGTTAGTCAATGCCTGTGTAATTGGTGTTGGACGCAAACGCGAGTGTCATCTAGCGTGATTAGTTACAAACATGAATATTTGACGTCATTTTAATGCAGGTTCCTTAAAAAAACCCTGATTTTAATGCTGTACCATTGTTTCAATCAAGTTACGACATGACTTGGATGCGAGCTCACTATCGCCATCTATATGTCGCATCCATTTTGATCCAATTATAATCCCATATAATGTTGACTAACTATATTCTATATAAACAATGCTTTTACCTTGCATGAAAGAGGCATTTTTATATTCGCGAAGTTCACGTCGTGAACGAATTTCTTATAGTGTCAATCAAAACGAGTTCAGCCCATATTTTGTCATGATTGCAAAGCATTTCAGTAGCGGAAAAACGGAAAATTTTGCTCAAAAGTACAACAATTTTCGCTACAATGGTGCGAAATTGGTGAAAAATGCATGCAAACATGACTGCAAACGTTCGAGCCCGTGTTAGCTGCCGAGTGGTAGGAGAGTCCGGGAGATGAAGAGAATTCTTCTAATGAACGGGTTACGTGATAATAAACTTTCCCTCATCTCCCGCTCTCTCCTACCACTCGATCGCTTCCACCATCGGCCATTTTCAGTCATGTTTGCAAGCATTTTTTACCCATTTCGCAGCATTTCAGCGCAAAATGAGAATATACATTTTGTGGTACTGTACTTCTACTTACAAAATCTGTTTTAGAAATTGAAATCGGACCATCACTAGAGCTTCCAGGCACGCTGCAAGAGGGTGCACAAAAAAAATTCAAATTGAAATTGTACCAAAACTAATGATCCAGCAGAGCCTATTTGGTGCACACATGAAGTACACATGATTCAATACCTTCATTAAAAGAAACAACCCTATTTCTTGAAAAATGGTGGAGTTATGAATTTTTTTTTAAATCCTAATTTTTTTTTGTTTTTTTCAGTTTTCCTCCGTTACTAATGATCCGATACGCTCGTAAAATACTTCATCTGGTTTGTATTTCAATTATCTACAATTCATTCTTTTGGAGCAACCAGATTGCTGTATTAGTTTTCATTTTATAAGCAAAACAATAAAGGAAAACACGTTTTTTGTTATATATATATATATATATATATATATATATATATATATATATATATATATATATATATATATATATATATATATATATATATATATATATATATATATATATATATATATGTTTATAACAAATCAATATATGACAGTTGCGAGTCGAAAACATAACAGAATATAATTTCGTACTGTCTTTCATGTGATGGCACAGTCGGTTTTCTACTAGTATTTTTGTTAGGAAAAAATACTCTATTGATTGGCCTATCAGAGAACTCAATATCCATCACGTGACTTCGGTAGAACAGGGTTTTGAAGACACCATTCTGGCAGGCAATTATGAGTCACTCTGTCTCCGACTTCAGCTCACTTGACCTGTAAACTGGCCAGGTTTTTGGTTAAGCCAAGGTCTTTAGTAGTAGTAGACCCTCAGTCTCCGTTTCTTGGATGTGAGCTTTTTGCTGAACGGGTTCCATATTGATAATGTCATCAATGGCCAGAAATGAGCCAAATGAAATGACACAAATTTATGTGCGAGAGCATATACGGAATATATTTTCCAATAGGCTCCGCCCACTAGCGGCTTTGCTCCGGCATTGGCCGGAGTAAATGTGCCGTTTTACTGTTTGAAAAGCCAAGTTGGCTCTTGAATTCAGTCATCCGGGAGCTTCTGCCGAGTGCAGTTGCTTTCGAGCAAGCACATAATTGTGCATAATTTTTAGTATACCCTTCCCGGGTGACTCAACTGATTTCAAGCTCATGGGATACTCATTTCTAGCAGTTCTCTGGAATCTACAGCCTGCCCTGATTTTGATGTTTGAAGGATTTGTTGGGAACACCAACAATTTCAAAAGACTCACAGTGCATATACTGTTGCTGCCTACTTCTTCGACGTTCAAAGCCATACCAAGCTCTATAAGAGTAAATCCTAGTTACAAGGAAGGAGCAATATAAATTTTGAGCATCTACGGATCGTAATGGACTTATTTCGCTAAGCTAGTCGGATGCAGAAAATTTACCCAATTTTTATGAAGTCCTTTCGTTTCGAAAAGATGACAATGACTGAGTTTGGTTTCGCCCGTTCATTGTCGAATATGAGACCAAGTTCATTGGCTGCACGGGCTGTTGCATTAAAAAAATTAATATTGTTAACAAAAAAGTGGAATTTGAAAGTTTGTTATAATTTTGATATTTTTGTGATTAATGAACCGAAATATAGTGCTTTTGATCCAGTTTACTGTTATTACGATTTATCGACACTGGTTAGGTGTTACAATCGCAACATTTGGCGACCGTGACAGGACCGGAGAAGAAAGGAAGTATGAAGAAGCGGATAAAAACCCTTGAAATTTCCTGAACATCTTTCTCAAGAGTTTATGATGCTACGGTAGTTGCAATGCAGTTGACAGAACCTGATATGTACTTACTACAATGTAATCTTAGAAAGTTGAAACAGAAAATCCAAACTGTAGCTGAATTGAACAAGAAGTTCGTAGATTGTATATCCGAGTCTGACTCCGTTGGAATAGATGTTGACGCTGAAGTAGAAAAAGCTGATCAATTCGTTTTTCAGTTCAACCATTTGAAATTAAAGTTGAAAATCAACTGAGCACAGCAGCGATTACGACATCAAAAGATAAACAACTTCCCAGTACCCAATACCAATAGACTCCATCGAATTATAAATTGAAACTACCGATGATTGAATTCAAAAAATTTGGGGACAATTCAGAAGGACACACGATAATGATAACTTAGAAAATGATGATGAATTCCAATACTTGATATAAGCAACTGTTCCTAAATCTCGAACCAGAAAAGTTATAGCAGGTTATCCACCAACAAGTGAAAATTATTCAAAGGTCATCGATTGCCTGGAATGACTATTTGGTCGAGACGATTTGCTTATAGAAGTTTATTTTCGTGAACTTTTTAAGTTATTGATGAATAATTTGAATGGAAAATTCAAACTAAATTACCTTTTCCCGCTGCCGACACTGTAAATAGTCCATACATGCTTAGCATCAAAACAGGTAAATGGCCTATACCTATCATTCTTTTGATTTTTAGGTTATGAGACTTTTTGAATATTATTGTTGTCTGTTCATTCGGTAACACGCACAAGCAACTCAGAATGAAATAGCGGAACGAATAATCATGAAGGAAGGGTAAAAACTTCAATCCAGGTAAATTTTGAGAAATGTCAACAAGCAGCAGTAAAAACGTAATTAGTAACACGAAATGTATCGACTGTTAACATCCTCGGCAAGCCTCGGCCACAGCCCACATAGCTAGAAAATGCAGGTCTTCGACCCATATGAAATGCAAAAATTGTGATGAAAAGCACGCAACTTCAATGTGTTCAAAGTCCGAAGAGGATAAAATTACCCCTTTTCCTACTGAAAAATTTTCCTAGACCACTTACAATGGAGTATTTCTGCAAACTCTACTGGTTCATTTGAAAAAAAAAAGTGAAAATATCGATATGTCAGAAGCATCATAGACACAGGTTCCAAGATATCTTACATCAACAAACACACTGCACTAGAAATGTATGAACATATCGGAAGTGAAGAAGTGATTCATGCACTTTTTGACGGTTGTCACTAAGATGTCACTGATAATCATCTTCATAATCATAATGAGAGGGCGATAACATTCATATGGGCACCCAGCCATATGGGAATAGTAGGCAACGAAATGGCTGACTCAGCAGCACGTAACGCTGCAGGGATTGACATTACTGAAGCAAGAGCAATGGAACCAGGTTGATAACAACTTGAAATCTCTGAAACCGTTTGTGCAATCGTGGCGATCCCCTGGAATTATGCCCAGAGCTGACAGGGTCAGGATACATCAGCTGAGGTTTGGACATACAAAACTAACACATACATTCCTTCTAGAGGGCATAGACCCTCCGATCTGTGACCAGTGCGACGAGCGAATAACCATACGGCACATCATTTGTGTATGCCCAAAATACCAGAATATGCGCCAGCTTTATGATGTACCAGAACACCTATCAGAAAACTTTAGAAACTCTTCAGCGATTGAAAATATAATGAACTTCTTGAAAGCAATAGACCTCTTTAACAAGATTTGATATCTATCAGTATCTGAGTCGATATAATGTGGTGCTAATGATCTTGGTAATCGATGCACCAAAAAAAAAAAAGATGTCACTCCACATATACAGTGAGCACAGTGAGGTTGGAACAAAGGACCCCGCACTTTTTATAGGTAAAATGGTTCTCGATGAAATTGTCTGAATTTCAAGTGTATTCAATGTACTGATTGAACGTGGAGAAACGCAAAGTTCGTTGATGGATTTTGATTTGAAATACGTTAAAAATCAGTAATTTTTATTTAATTTTTTTCTCGGGATTTGAAAGTATCAACTGCTTTTTTTTCGTACTTATCAACGTACCTTCATATTACTAAATATCATTCAGATGGTGCAGATCATTATGTACAGAGTGAAAAATAAAAACATTTTAGTAATGTCTGAAAATTCGATGTAATAATGAAGTATTTATAAAATTATTTTGGCATGCAATATACTATTCTTATTCCATCATTAATTACAATTCATACATTTCGTACAGGGTGATTTCAAAAATTGGTGAAATATATGACCGGTTCTTTCATACATATCCTATATATTCAAGTGAATTATCATCCTCCGAAGATAGCTGATACCGTATAAATAGGATTTCGTTGGGATATATAGGGTGATCATGAAAATTTTCGATGGTAAAAATGACAAAATATGAACGTTTCAGAAATCACCCTGTAATTCACGATCAACTCAATGAACTTCCTTTATTATTATTTGATATAATCATCATTCTCTCCTCAACACTGTCCCAAAAATTTAGTTTCCTACCATGACTACTTCATAGTTATTAATTGAGAAATGTACTATCATTTGCATGACTAGTTCACACGTACATTCTAATAGTGGCAAAGATTTTTCACAAATGGTGAAACGTGAGAATGCGGAGATCAAAATAAATGTAAAAGAGGGTGAAGATTAGAGAAAACACTCACATCAGATATATGAATTTAATAATGTAAGGTACAGATAGTTAAGTGAATTTTGTTGGTTTAAGCTTTGTCGGAATAAAAAACAAACTATCTGGGAAAAGTGAAAATGATTCATAGAACGCTTTTATTTCTAATAGGAGAATTTTAATCTGGGCAGCGACGGTTTTTTACTTCCACTCGGATGGAGGTTTCCATGATTTTTATATTTGCTGGCTATCAGTAGAAACATATAGACATATTTCATCAATATAGTTAATTCAATACGTAAAGGTAATAATAATTATCACAGATGGAACTGATTGATTTTTCTTTTTGATTCACTTTCCTTCAACGACAGAATCAAAATGTAGCCGATAGCGTTTTCTTGTTGTATGAGGTCCGTAGCGCTGCTACGGGGTAGGTGGATTCGGTTAAGGCTGTTCCTTGACACCTTCAGTGATAAGTGATTTTCCGTACCGGGGCCTTATACACGATTGGGCAAGTCAAACTATCCAAGCATTAGGAATTTTATCTGGCTCATGCATGAGTTGTAAGTTGTAACTGATGTGTCGTATATTCAGTCAGTTCCTAAATGGTAGGTGCAATTGGATGGACCGTCATTGGTCGATGCATATATCCTGCATATAATGTTACATTTATTTTGATCTCCACATTCTCACGTTCCTCTATTTGTGAAAAATCTTGGACACTAGTAGAATTTACGCGTGAACAAGTTCCTTCAACTCGTCATGCAAATGGTAATAAGTTTCTCAATTAATAACTATGAAACTAGTAAGAGTAGGAAACTAAATTTTTGGGACAGTGTTGAGGAGGGAATGATGAATATATTAAATAATAATGAAGGAATTTCACCGAGTTAATCGTGAATTACAGGGTGATTTCTGAAACGTTCATATTTTGTCATTTTTACCATCGAAAATTTTCATGATCACCCTATATATCTCAATGAAATCATGTTTATACGGTATCAGCTATCTTCGGAGGATGATAATTCACTTGAATATACAGGATATGTATGAAAGAACCGGTAATATATTTCACCAATTTTTTAAATCACCCTGTACGAAATGTATGAATTGTAATTAATGATGGAATAAATAGTGAAACGTGAGAATATGAAGATCAAAATAACTGTAAAAGAGGGTGAAGATTAGATATAACTGTAACGTTCTTACTTCGTTCAGAAATAACTATTTTAACAAGTGGATAATGTTTTTTATTTTTTATATTTTGACAACATCAAAATTATATTATTATTTATATCTATAACAACCCCTTTCTTTTTCCTATTTTCCATGGCTGATCATAATGATGATTCCCAACACTTCTTTCCCCTCAATCTTTAAGATTGATAGTATCTAGCAGGCATCTTCTTCATTCTTGAGGATCTTCTCAGCTTCGTCGATTCGTCCAAGTTTGGTACTATTTCAGATGTTGAAGGTGTTTCATCATTTGACGTAGGTATCGAAAAATGAAATACTTCTTCATGATTTGGAGTATTCTCTTCGATGATAGGTACTGGTAAAGATGATTCTACCACAGTGGTTTGTATTTGTGGAACATTAGCATTCTTTAAAACCTGATCATCATGCCTTTTCACTAGGTTCCCTTGTTAAATTCTTATTGTCAAGTTTCTTGGACTATCAACTTCTTGTATGATACCTGGTACCCATTTATTGTCACTTGAAGTATAGTCTCTATATATAATGTTTTCTCCTTTCTCTATAATTCTTGTTGGGGATGTTTTCTGTTGAACAATCCTGTCCAAAACAGTTTCATGTTTCTTATGCACGTTCAATGAATATGCTCCTGGATGAATGAGATCTAGTACTGATCTTATTTTCCTTCCCAAAATAAGATCACACTTCACCAATGCCATATTGTGAAGTATCTCCCGCTACAATCAAGGGCAAATCTGGAGAGTAGTGTACCAAAACAGAATCTGAGCTCAAAAAATTTTTTGCTGCTTCAAAACTGGCTTCCTCTTGTTCAGTCCATCTAAATTTTACGTTTTTCTGGAGTAAATTATGTAATGGGTGCAATAACGTCGCTTTATTTTCCATTACGAGGGCTGTTTGGTAACTCCGTGACTATTTGAATAAAGAAAAAAAAAATTGGCAAATAAGCGTTTTATTTTTCAACATAATCTCCTTTTAGATCAATACATTTAGTCCAGCGTTTTTCCAGTTTTTTTATTCCTTTCAAATAATAGTTTTTCTCAAGGCCCTCAAAATAGGCGTTTGTTTCGGTTATAACCTCTTCATTCGACCCAAATCTCTTACCACCCAGCCATTTCTTCAGGTTTGGGAAAAGAAAATAGTCGCAAGGGGCTAAATCTGGAGAATATGCTGGATGGGGTAGTAGTTCGTAGCCCAATTTATGAATTTTTGCCATAGTGACTACACACGTGTGCACTCGTGCATTGTCTTGATGAAGCAGCACTTTTTTTTTCGCTAAATGTGGTCGTTTTTGCCTCAAATCAATATCGAATCTGTCTAAAAGCTCTGAATAATATTCGCCGTTGATCGTTCTACCCTTCTCTAAGTAATCTATATGAATGACACCGTGTGCATTCCAAAAAACTGTGGCCATAACCTTGTTGGCTGACAGACGCACCTTAGCCTTCTTTGGTGCACGTTCACCAGTTGACACCCACTGTTTTGATTGTTCCTTGGTCTCTGGGGTATTGTGATGGATCCATGTTTCGTCTACGGTTATATAACGGCGTAAAAACTCGCCCGGATTGCGATTGAACTTTGCCAAACACTCCTTTGAAGTGGTCACACGGTTGCGCTTGTGGTCGAGTGTGAGCAATCGCGGCACCCATCTCGCGGATAGCTTCTTCATGTCCAAATATTCATGTAAAATGTGATGTACTCGCTCAGTTGAGATGCCTACAGCCTCAGCTACCTCACGTACTTTTATTCTCCGATCGTCCAATATCATTCCATGGATTTTATCGATGATTTCTGGCGTGATGACCTCTTTTGGGCGACCTGAACGTACGGCGTCACTTGTGCTGGTACGACCACAACGGAACTCAGTAAACCACTTCTTAACCATTGAAATTGATGGTGCAGAGTTCCCATAGTATTTATCAAGTCTTTCCTTGGTTTCAGTTATGGTTTTTTTACGCAAAAAATAATGCTTAATCAACACACGAAATTCACTTTTTTCCATTTTTGTTAAAATTCACGAGGTTGTCTGCTTCTAATTGCTGTCAAACACAAACCAAATGTCGCAGCTTGCTCAAAATTTGACAGTAGTCTATTGAAAGATGGTGGTTGACAGCAGCAGTGTTGCATTTAAAGTTACTGCGCGGGAAATTTAAAAAGTCACGGACTTACCAAACAAGCCTCGTAATCTTTCATAAAAATTGATCAAACCCAAGAAAGCCTGGAGTTGTTCTTTATTTTCTGGAACTGGTACTTTCTGGATAGCCTGGATTTTCTCTTCAGTTGGATGGATACCGGAATAATCAATTTTGAATCCAAGATAAATGATTTCTTTGACAGCAAAGTGACATTTTCAGCCTTCAAATGCAATCCCTGGTCTTGCATTCTCCTTAACACTTGATTCACTCTGAACCAATGTTCTTTATCGGATGATCCTGTTATGAGTATATCATCAAGATAAACAACAGTTCCTGGAATGTTAATGAGGAGTGGTTCCATAATCCGCTGCAAAATTGAAAGAGACGAGCATACTCCAAACGGTAATCTGGTCACCCTGTATAATCCTCGATAAGTATTCAGTGTCAGAAATTTTGACGTATTTTCTGTCACTCGAACCTGGGTGTAAGCTCGATCCAAATCCAATTTCGTGAAAATTTTTCCACTAGCAAGTTTTGAAAACACTTCTGTATTCGTGGGCAAAGGAAAAACTTTACTGATATCAACCTGGTTGATTCTTCCATAATCACCGCAAAGTCGAATTCTTCCATCACTTTTCAACACGGGTACCACTGGTGATGCCCATTCAGAATACTTGACTGGTTCCAATACTCCTTCTTTCACCATGAGATCTATTTCTCTATCAACTTTCTCTCTCAAGGCAAAAGGGACTGGTCTGGCACGGCAAAATATAGGAATAGCGTTTTCTTTGATTGGAATATTCACTGGTTCACCTTTGTATCCCCCTAAATTATCGGCAAAAACTTCACTGTAACTTTGTAGCTGGACAGGAACTGAATTTGTGATTTTCAGGATTGAATCTGGAATGGCAATATTCAGAAAATCGAACCAATTTCTTCCTACCAATGCAGGTCCATTTCCTTTTATCACTATTCTCGCTGTTTTTCACCTTCACTGGAACTTCACCGACAACTGGCAATTTCTGTTGGCCCCATGTGTGAAGTTGAATATTTGACTTGTTCAACTTCTTGTGGGGTAGAACTTCATTGAATCCTGTTTCACCGATATGAACTACATTCTGGCCATTTTCGCTTCTGATGATGTGTGTAGCTTCACTTCGTTTGGGGAATCTCTGCAAACTTTGATTCTTTCCAGTAATTCTAGATTTCTTTTTTGTGATACATACCTTCAATATGTGCCCTGTATTTCCACAAAAATTGCACGTAGAGTTGATGAAACGACACGAATCGGGGCTATGCTTTTCTGTGCATCTAAAACATGTCTTCCACTGTGGGTTTTCTTTTCTCGAAATCGCCTTCTTGGAATTCCTGGATGAGTTCTGGTTGTAGTGTATTTTATTAATTGAATTTGAGACATGATTATTTTTCAGTTCAATCATATTCTTCTGGGTATTTTCACTAGTTTGTGCTTCATCTGTAGCTTTCTTGATAGTGAGAGAACTATCTGCGAGAAGACGTCTCTGTAGGGCTTCGTCTTTCACTCCAAACACCAACCGGTCATGTAACATGTCATCTAAATCTGTGAATTCACAGAACTGGCTCAAACTACGAAGAGCTGCGATGAATTCTTGAATCGATTCACCAGGTTTTTGGATTATCTGGTTGAATTTAAAGCGTTCAATGATTTTGTTCGGCTGGGGATTATACCTTTTCTTCAGTAAGTCAACGATATTATCAAAGGTTAAATCCTTGATTTGACTTGGTGCTGCAACGGATCGAATTGTCATGAATAAACTAGTTCCGCAGGTGGACAGAAGGATAGCTTTTTTGGTCGAAGAATCTCTCATTTCATTAGCTTCGAAATAATATTGTAGCTGTTCTTCGTAGATATCCCAGGTATCAGATTCTGGGACAAACTCGCGTACTTTTCCGTACGTACTCCTCATCATAGTACTGAAATGACTTGTGAGACTGGATTCCGACTGGTTTGGCATACTGACGTTGTAGATTTCGTTCTTTATCTCGTCGCCAATTTGTAACGTTCTTACTTCGTTCAGAAATAACTATTTTAACAACTGGATAATGTTTTTTATTTTTTGTATTTTGACAACATCAAAATTATATTATTATTTATATGTTTATATCTATAATAACCCCTTCATGGCTGATCATAATGATGATTCCTAACAATAACAATCACATCAGATATATGAATTTAATAATGTAAGGTACAGATAGTTAAGTGAATTTTGTTTGTTTAAGATTTGTCGAAATAAAAAAACAACTATCTTGGAAAAGTGAAAATGAGTGATAGAACGCTTTCATTTTTAATAGAAGAATTTGAATCTGGGCAGCGACGATTTTTTTTTCAATGCGTGTTCCACTCGGATAGAGGTTTCCATGATTTTTATATTTGCTGACTATCAATAGAAACATATAGACATCTATTATATTTCATCAATTCCTATGCTGTATCACTTCCGTTATGTTTAGCGGTCAGACGTTGTGCCAACTTAATGGCAATTTACCATTGAGTTGGGATAACGTCTAACCGCTAAACATAACGGAAGTGATACAGCATAAGGCTAATTATAGGTAATTCAATACATAAAGGTAATAATGATTATCACTGATGGAACTAATTGTTTTTCTTTTTCATTCACTTTCTGTCAACGACAGAATCAAAATGTAACCGATAGCCGATAGGAGTTACTTCGGTTAAGGCTGTTCCTTGTCACCTTCAGAGATAAGTGATTTTTCGTCCCGGGGCCTCATACACGATTGGGCGAGTCAAACTATCCAAACATTAGGGACTTTATCTAGCCCACGCCTGAGTTGTAATTGATGTGTCGTATTTTCAGTCAGTTCCTAAATGGTAGATGGAATTGGATGGACCGTCATTGGTCATCACCCTGCATATAATGTTACATTTATTTTGATCTCCACATTCTCAAGTTTCACTATTTGTGAAAAATCTTGGCCACTAGTATAATGTACGCGTGAATAAGTTCCTTCAACTCGTCATGCAAATGGTAATAGGTTTCTTAATCAATAACTATGAAACTAGTCATAGTAGGAAACTGAATTTTTGGGACAGTGTTGAGGAAAGGATGATGACTATATTAAATAATAATAAAAGAATTTCACCGAGTTAATCCTGAATTACAGGATGATTTCTGAAACGTTGATATTTTGTAATTTTTATCATCGAAAATCACCCTATATATCACAAAGAAATCATGTTTATACGGTATTAGCTATCTTCGGAGGATGATAATTCACTTGAATATACAGGATATGTACGAAAGCACCGGCCATAAATTTCACCAATTTTTCAAATCACCCTGTACGAAATGTATGAATTGTGATTAATGATGGAATCAGAATAGTATATTGCATGCCAAAATAATTTTATCAATATTTCATTATCACCTTCAGAGATAAGTGATTTTTCGTCCCGGGGCCTCATACACGATTGGGCGAGTCAAACTATCCAAACATTAGGGACTTTATCTAGCCCACGTCTGAGTTGTAATTGATGTGTCGTATTTTCAGTCAGTTCCTAAATGGTAGATGGAATTGGATGGACCGTCATTGGTCATCACCCTGCATATAATGTTACATTTATTTTGATCTCCACATTCTCAAGTTTCACTATTTGTGAAAAATCTTGGCCACTAGTATAATGTACGCGTGAATAAGTTCCTTCAACTCGTCATGCAAATGGTAATAGGTTTCTCAATCAATAACTATGAAACTAGTCATAGTAGGAAACTGAATTTTTGGGACAGTGTTGAGGAAAGGATGATGACTATATCAAATAATAATAAAAGAATTTCACCGAGTTAATCCTGAATTACAGGATGATTTCTGAAACGTTGATATTTTGTAATTTTTATCATCGAAAATCACCCTATATATCACAAAGAAATCATGTTTATACGGTATTAGCTATCTTCGGAGGATGATAATTCACTTGAATATACAGGATATGTACGAAAGCACCGGCCATAAATTTCACCAATTTTTCAAATCACCCTGTACGAAATGTATGAATTGTGATTAATGATGGAATCAGAATAGTATATTGCATGCCAAAATAATTTTATCAATATTTCATTATTGCATCGAATTTTCAGACATTACTAAAACGTTTTTATTTTTCACTCTGTACATAATGATATAATCTGCACCACCTGAATGATATTTAGTAATATGAAGGTAAGTTGATGATAAGAACGAAAATAAAATGTAGTTGGCACTTTCAAATCCCGAGAAAATAATTAAATAAAAATCACTGATTTTTAATTAGAACGCCCTGTATTTCAAAATCTATCCTTCAACGAACTTTGCGATTTTGCACGTTCAATCAGTACATCGAATACTACAATATACTAAAAATTCAGACAATTTCACCTAGAACCATTTTACCTATAAAAAGTGCGGGGTCCTTTGACTGCAAATCATTTGGAAGTTCAGACAGAAGAAAGGAGCCTTTTTGATCTCCATGATGATCAAAGATATCAAGGAGATGAAGTATTGATCCGAGATGAGTATTGTTCTGCTCAGCATTTCTTCTGGAGAGAAATGGGCATAAAAAAAGCTCCAGAAGTTTTTGAAATAAAATTTATGACTTTTGGAGTGATATCCTCACCTTGAATGGTACAATACATCAAAAATTAAAATCCAGAAGATCAGGCGAATGAGTATCCTAAGGTAGCCGAGGCAATTATCGGAAAACATTATGTTGACGATTACTTTGACTCACCCTATTCAAATGACCAACCTATTCAGTTGATTTCGGACGTCATCAAAGTCCACTAAATCCAGAATCCAGATACAGATGATTTTACATTATCAGTGAACTGCTTTATAGTAAATCCTACAGTAATTGTGCAAAAATTTCAACAAAAAAAGAAATTCTGAAATTGACAAAGTCTGTAATCTGTATTCGATCCACTTGTATTTCTAGCTCCATTGATAAACCGATTTGAAATATTCATGTAGCAGATATGGCGAGTTGGAATAGGATGAGACGATCACCCCAGATATTATTATCAAATGGATCCAACTTGTCAGCGAACTCAAGAAAATTGAGCATATTTCCATTCCATTCCATTAGCTCTGTTTTTGAGGGGTTCTCTCCGAAAACCTGGGAGTTTCGTAAAAACAAATTTTACAAAAAAAAATTCCAAGCAGTTATGGATTTGCTTCCACCGATAGCAATATTATACAGCTTCACGGTTCCTCCGATAGCAGTGAGAAGGAATTTCCTGCAGTGGTTTAATTTCGATTTGGTGCAAAAATGAGAGTAGCACCTTTGAAACCTATGACTATCCCCAGGCTTGAACTTCAAGCCGCCCTCATGCTGAGACAACTGCTTCTTATCAATGGATAGACTCAACGACAGTTCTCCATTGGATTCGATCGGAGTCAGGTTCAAAACATTCGTAGCCCACAGAGTTGGAGAGATAACGGAATTGACTGAGGTATGAGGGAAATCTCCAATAACGAAAATGGACGGTTAATTGAACTAGCATTCTTGAAAATGAAAAGAGAATTTTTGCCAAAAGAAAATAAGACGAAGAAGAAGAATTGGAAACAAAGAAATATAGTGTTAATTATATTTCTATAATTGGAAATGAAGGAAGGAAGCATCCTTTTCATGAACCAATCAGAAGATTATCTGCCAGATAAACGTAGATTTTCCAAATTCAGCAGACTGATTCGAGTCACTTCATGAATGAAGCGATTTATTGATAACTGCCGAGACATAGGAAGGACAACTTTGGATCGAAATAACTGCTGCAGAAGAAATATGAATCAAATCAGTCCAGACACAAGTTTCTCTGATGAGTTTTCATCTATTTTCATTTCGGTGGATAATAAAACACACCACTTTTACTAAAATTATACTTGGACATAAAAATATCTGAGACATCATTGAGCTTCTCTTTTTACAACTGAAAAACTATATTCATATTTCATAAAACATATTCTTCTTTCCTAATATCATCGTTAGTAGTAGTAAGTTGAAGTACCTAACCTCAAAATTTCCAAATGGTTAGTTTGGCTTGATTTTAACCTCATCATTTTCAGATGATATTTCAGAATTGAAGAAAAAGGGTTTAGTTCCTAAACTAGTAGGGTCCACACTCTCTCTTCCATACTTGATGGAAAAGGAGTCCTTCGTTTCAGAGGTCGATCGGAAAAGTCAAATGATTTATGTTCTTCCCAAAAAGTCCCAGTAATATCGGATCCAAACCACAGATTCACAAAATTACTCATAGAGGACTATCATATAAAATTCCTCCACCAGAGCAATGAAACAGTTGTCAATGAGATGCGACAACAGACTGAGGAGTGCTGTCAGAAAATGCTGAAATGACTGTTTTTACTGTCACAATCGAATACAGATTCGGTAATTATGGCTATCAGATGGTTTATAGGCAGACGAGGATGTCCAGAGAAGATACATTCTGAAAATGGTACTGATCCCCATTCAGATGACACAGAGATGAAAAAGGCATTGTCAGAACTAGAAACAGAAAAAATATCAGATTTTTTTATGACAAAGAAGATTACCCGGAAATTTTTTTGGCTCCAGCCTCGCCACACATGGGTGGAAGATGGGAGAGACATCAAATGTATCAAAAATGTTCTGAGAGTTTCTCTGACGAAAGGAGTCCACGAAAAGAAGTTCTTCAAACGTTCACCATCGAGGATGAAACTATTGTAAATTGTAGGCCGGTGACCTATGTTCAATTGATAGTTTATATCTGGACAGTCTAACTCCGAACCATTTTTTACTGAGTTCTTCTAGTGGAGCTACGCTCCAACCAGGAGAGTTCGACAAGTAATACATAAACTTGAGGAACCATTGGTGTGTGTCCCAAGCGTTAGCGGACATGGGTTGAGGAATACCTACCAACTCTGAACCAAATTGGAAAATGACATTCACCGACAGATAATTGCAAAGTTGACGACATTGTGCTGATATACCCCAGAAATACATGGCATCTGATAATATTGAGAAAATGTATGAAGGAAAAGATGGAAAAGTAAGAGTGGAAGATGTAAAAACGAAATATAGATCATAACGATGGCAAGTGACAAAGATTTGTAGATGATAAATGAAATTGATTACAAGCGCGAATCGATGGAGGAGGAAATTTGTGAACCACACTGTATATCTATGTATAATGAGATACCTAGTTGCCTCATATCAAATGATGTTTGTTAAAAATAGAAGCTGTTGATTAAATGTTTTGCTTTGACTTGTCTTGTCAATAATGTTCTTGAATCAGGCAGCGTTATGCACATTGAAATCTCCCATAATGAAGATTTCAGAGGTTGATTGACAATTTCTGGAAAAATCAGTATGGGGACACAACTATTCTGAAGAATTTGGTATGTTCGCTATCAGTCAGCTTAGTTGATGGAGGAGTTTGGTTTCTATTACTGTCGATAAATCTACCTATCGGGTTTTCACCTGTAGTCATCAATATAGTGATAAGGTGGTGTTTTACGCAGTGATGGTTGAGAAAAACTGCCTGGTTATTCTTTCAGGCACGTCTCCTGACTGACATGACTTACCATGAGGCGATTGTCAATCCCACACAGATTTTAAAAAATGCAAAAGAACGTTTGGGTTATTTTCTGAATTTTCGGGATTTTCAGTATGGGCAACCCATCCAATGAATCCGAAAAAGTATTTGGTTGGTATGGTTTATGAATAGTTTCAGCCGTTTATTTTAACTTTCATAATCAGTACTCACCTATTCAATATATTCTGATAAAATAGGAATAACATGATAACAGAAACATGGATTATATTTTCAGTTGCTCAGTTACTCAGTACCTATGCAACAAAATGACAAAAAAAAGTATGGACTGCCAGTCCGAAAATCATGAAAGATATACGATACGATCAAAATCATAAGATATTATTACTATTATTCGCTAGTTCTTGGCTGAATCAGTGATAAAAACCAATGCTTTCTCATCAGTCATTATTACAGTTTACTTGTGTACCCTATTTTACCCACATGTGTTTTTTTACAGATCATTTTGGATACTCTTCAATATAGCAATGTTAGGATGTACTACCTTTCTTCTTCATCATATGGCTGAAGATAATTTAGAACATCCAATCATTGTCACTCCGGAATCGTCAGATCTGCCTATTCAGGAAATAGATTTTCCCGGAGTCGCTATTTGCAATATCAATAAAATTAGTAGAAAGCGAGCCATTGAATTGGCAAAATTATTGTGAGTAGATAGATTCATGTTTGCATTTTAACACTACAAAATAAAACTGTTTTTTCTGTCACAGTATTGGGTTCTTATGTAAATGGACAAAAATCATTTCAAATAATTTTTATTGCATTCCACAAATTATAGAAACAAGTTTACCTGTAACCGATAAATTTTATTGCGCCTATGACATGAAGTAGATGTTTTCAGCAACTAAAATATTTGAAAGTCGGTTACAGATTGCTGTAATGGGTTCGTAACTCATCTGACTACAACAAGAAATCATCCTTACCGATAGAGGAATATGCGGGTAATTTTGAAATATGACGTAGGTTATGATGAAATAATAAGTAAAGAAAATAACAACTTTTGTCCAATTAACACTTAGTCTTGGTTTATTTGTTAGGACCATAGAATTATATATTATATACCCACTTACTCTAGAACGCTAATACCATAGGTCAAAAGTGTTGTATAAAGTTCAGACTAGTCAGCAATGCGCATGTGCGTCATTAGTGATTTTTGTAACAGGCCGGGTTTCAGTAAAATATTATGGTACTAGTGAAGGTTGATTTTAGTTATCGCATTCACTTTTCAGCTGTGGGGAAACCCAACAAAAAACTACGAAACCAACCCAAGTAGTCGGTGCGAATTTCAAGCAAGCACTACATTGGAAAATAAATTGAAAATTTTCCATATCATCGAAGAAAAGCACTTCCATATCTCCCATATTGACATTAATTTATTTAGTATGCGTGTTTTCGCGTGCACTTTTTGTAGGACTCTAGAACTAATTCAAGAATATTCAGAATCTATAAGTTAAGCGGTGTGGCTAAAAACTCGAAATTTTGTTTGCAGAAACTTGTGTTATCATTCTTGTGCAAGAATATTATCGCACTTTACGCAGACACAGTTTTGGTACTACATTAGGATTCAAATTGATTATATTGGCCTTCTTACATAAATAATCTTCATGAGAAACATGCCTGCTTCAAGTTACATTCTTCTCACTCCATTGTTCTGCATTGGGGTATCTTCCTAAAGCCCTTAACCAAGGATCATAACTGTTTTTGTCAAGCTAAAATAATTAGCTCTTTTGAGCAAAGCATAAGCACATAAAAAAATCATTACCTACCAAAAATAATTTATTCTAGGTATCTTTTTTTTACTCCCACAACACTAAACAAATCCTTGTTTATATGATTATATGGGGGAAGAAACGGTTTTATCAAAAAATATATCAAAGCGACAAAATTAATGCAAATTAACGAATGATGTAAGAACCTACAATAATAAACACCATACAAAACTACAAGACAGAATATGAAATTCTAAAAACCGTCTCTGATCTCTGACAAGAGTGATAGATCTTAGTGATTATTTCAGTTATGCTAAAATAGCGTGTTATGATTGGTTGAAATTTTTGTGTTGATAAATGAAAACATCATGTTTTCGATTTTGTAGTTCGGCTCTTGATTGGCTACTGGATATTTATATGATGTGTTTTCGATTTTGTAGTTCGATTCCTGATTGGTTATTATCAAAACACAAACTTACCACTAGCAAACTGCTATAATGACAACACCAAACTTTGACCAAAACTAAATAAGCACTCACTATTAATTCATATCAACTTCACAATTTTCGACAAATTTTGCATACTCGTTGATTAATCAAATCACTAAATCAAAATGTTATCAAAACATAACCTCGAGCGAGTAGACTAGACATGCAATGACGAAACTACAAATGACGCGCTCTGTCAAGTAAATGTTTTGTTAGTTGCATAATTTCAGAACTAAATGCGGGATTAATGTTCCTTGTTAAATTGAATAGTACATAAATAAAAATGGTTTCGATTTTATTCATGGAATAATCTTAACCAATACAACTCGTGTTATCGGTGATTATGGTTAATTCCTTCTCGGTTTCGAATCAAATTATGTTGCTTTAGGCAACCACACTCGCGCAAGCGCTCGTATGGTTGCCAAGCACCATAATTTGATTCTCAAATTCAAAGGAATTGCTATTTCGATAATCACCGATACACTTGTGGTATTACCTACGACAATTTCCCTCATTTTATATAAACCAATTAAATGGCATAATTTTTTGAATTCAAACCAATGAGAAAAGGACTTTTCGAAAACACTGTCTCCAGCCCGTGGTATTTTCAAATCGGTGTTTCGCTTCTTCCTTATTTTTACGTTTCCATAGTTAGACACTGATGAAGATAGTTAGTCAACCTTATGGGATTATAATTGGATCAAAATGGATGCGACATGTAGATGGCGACAGTGAGCTCGCATCCAAGTCATGTCGTAACTTCAGTGATCTGGCCTCCAAGTCATGTCGTAACTTGATTAAAACAATGGAAAAGCATTAAAATCAGGGTTTTTTTGAAAAAACCTGCATTAAAATGACGTCAAATATTCATGTTTGTAACTAATCACGCTAGATGACACTCGCGTTTGTATCCAATACCTTTTCCACAGGCATTGACTAACTATGTTCTATTTAAACGATTAAATGATTTTAGTCATGTCAATATTCCAGGGATATGGTGATTGACGACTGTTGTCAATTTTATGGAATTTCAGCAAACTTCAAATACTGTTCAAAAATGAATAGTTGTGACGAAATCTAAATTTCGTAGTGCAATTTCCATGTATTGATGACTATTATTAAATGTGTTTGTTCATTTTGCTGCATATTTTCTTAGAAATTCATCAATCGTTCAATGATAATTCAATTTGTCTGATTGACTCAGCCGTTTCTTGACGAAAATCCATAGTAATTGAATAAAATATACAGAAAACGATTCGATCTCCACAAACTTTATTCAATCAGACAGTGAAGAATCTGCTGTGTTGGTGAAATTTGATCATGTTCCGTTTTTGTATCATTTGTGGGAAATCCAGAGAGACGAACAAAATAATTCATCTATATCCAGTACCGAAAGTGAGTACCACCATATTATGAAAATGATCACATAGTATCTTGTATTATTAGAAAACATTTCAATGAAAATAATGGCACGAATATATCTCACGGAATCCCGCCATTCCTGATTATATTAGCACAAGATTGACAGGTTCTAATGGTGAATTTTCATGACGCTTAATTTTGATACTTCCAAATGAAATGCGTGGTTATTATTGTAGTTAATTGCATTTCAGTAAAAAATTATAAAAATAAGTCGAAAATGTAACAAATAAAACTGATTGGTGAGAGTGATTCAGTAAATTTCAATAATTAGTTTTCTTTGTTCAGTTCATCCGTCGACAATACTTGAAAACTTCTGTGCTTGTAAATTTACCCTAACAGGAAAACCGACCGTGGCGGTACCACTGAAATGAAATTATAAATATAATTTCATTTCAGTGGGCGGTACACGCAAATGCGGAATATTTGAGAAACAGGTCACGATTTCATTTGTTTTCTCTAAATCAAGCTGGCGAATTGTCTCCCGTTTTATCCCACAGTTTTGCAGGAATGAGTCGACACACCATGGTTTTTAGACATCTTAGACATATCCCAGGCAGAATGAGGAAGAGATAAGAATGTTTTGTTTTGTTGAAAGTAGTGGCTAGTAGCACGAGAATGCGTGACTACCATTTTGGTCTATGAGAACGTGGCTCGAAGTATAATAACAATTACAGGGTCTCTCCTCACTAGCCCTTGCCCACAAACTGTAACAACAAAGGATAGCGAAATGTTGCTTTCACAATTTTTTTTTATCATTGAAAAATACATCTTCCAAACAGAACAAGTTCTGGTGTAAGGAAGATAATAATACATTATATATTCATGTGTCAATAATTTTAAAATCATTTAAATATAACAATTATAACAACTTTGCATAATAGTTTGATGAACATCAGTATGATAACAAATCTTGTTTGAGTTTTTTCGAAACAATATATATTGATTTTGATTTTTTTATATTTGTGTTATGCATCTTTATATCTTTTATTTCTCAGAGTTTTCAACCAATGAAAATGACCACTGCTGTTAAATAACATGATTGTGGCATCTTTCAATGATTGGAAACCCCTGCAACTCATTTCAAGCAATGAAAATTACGAAGTTTAAATAAGCGGCTCAAACGGATAGGACCTATCAACGTCCCAGCAAACACATCTGTGACATGACATCTCTGAGATGTCGCAATGAGGCAACACGGCGATATCAAAAACGTTGCATCGCTGCGATGTACAGAAGCAAATACATCTGTGACATAACATCTCTGAGATGTCGCAATGAGGCAACAGTACGATATTACGTACGTTGCATCGCTGCGATGTACAAAAGCTAATCTATGACTTGTCATTTCTAAGATGTCACAGTTGCGATTTTACAAATTTCTCCTCGCCGCGATGATGTTATCGTCATATGTGTTTTTAGCGATGTCAACAATGAACGCCATTGCACATGCGCCTGAGATTTGTAAATTTCTATATTCGTTCATTTTGCTTCTCGATCATAAACATTGAACATAGATTCGACTTCCGGCAGCGGTTGAGGTCAGACGGCGGCCTCGTGTTGCAAGTCAAGTTAATGTAGAAGTTGCCAGTCGCTCAAACTGTGTTGCTGTACAAAACACCACTCGAGCAAGCTCTCGTGGTATTTCTAAGCAACACAGTTTTCGTGACAGCAAGGTGAAAGTGTTCATTGAAAATTCATCATTTTGTCGGGATATTACTTCTGACAGTTTCCCTCATATTATAAGAACCAATCAAATGCCATCATTTTTTGAATTCAAACCAATGAGAAAAGGACTTTTCGAAAACACTGTTTTCAGCCCGTGGTATTTTCAAATCGGTGTTTCGCTCATTCCTTATTTATACGTTTCCATAGTTACAACAATTTCTGTGAATAGAGAAACGTCAGTTTGACGGTTTAACTCTTCAACTGACATTAATGACACATGATGAACCGTTCCTGCAATACGCATTTAGTCCATAATAATTTAATGTATTCGTGAAATTGTCTGATCGACTATCCCTTCAAAATGAAGAATTTTCAAAATACTTTCACCTTGCCAGTCGCTCAAACTGTGTTGCTGTACAAAACACCACTCGAGCAAGCTTTCATGGTGTTTCTAAGCAACACAGTTTTCGTAACAGCAAGGTGAAAGTATTTTTGAGAAATCAGCATTTTGTCGGGATATTACTACTGACAAGTCTTCCTGTTGATGAAAAGGCACTGTTGCAGGGTTATTACAATTACAGTAAAATGGGTTCATTATTCTATTAACTAAGTTTCTTTCGCGCCTAAAATTGAGTGTAATCATCTCTAAATGGTTCTTTCGCTTTGCAAAAGTCTTGAATGCTGTGAAAACTTTTCTCTTTTAAATGATATGGGTTTTATTGCCTCATGCCTCAAAACTTTGATTTGCTAAGACGAATGATTTTCAAACTTGGCAACGATCTACCCAAACTACACTGATGACGAGCATGCGCACATCGTAAACGGGTCGCCCACGCGGCATGCTTTTCGCCGTGGAAATTAATAGGATTAGCATCCTATAGTAAGTATACAGGGTGTTTCTTAAGTACGTGTAGAAACTTCAGGAGCATGTTGCTGACGTCAAGATAATAAAAAAACTTCCCATAAACACACGTCCGGAAGTTATTCGTTTCTAAGATACAGAGTGTCAATAATTCCTATATTTGTTTTTTGTGAATAAATTCCAAAATATTTGTGATATTCGATTAAAGTTTGGTATCTGGGATGATTTTTCAATGACAAAATCGGATTTTATGTTGATTGTGAAAAAACTAATTTCTAATTGAGTTTATTTTAAATTTAAAAATCTTGTCATTCAAAATCACTTGCTTCGATTATTTCAAACCTCAATAACTCGCAAACAGTTGCTCGCAGAGACCTCTACCAAGAATATATTTTTTACACAAACTAAATAATAAATATTCCTAGATACCAAACTTCACCCAAATATCAAAATTATTTTGAGATTATTTACAAGAAATAAAAATAAGAATTCAAACTTTGACACTTTGTATCTCAGAAACGAATAACTTGCGAACATATGTTTATAGGAACATTTCTTCTTATTTTGACGTCAGCAACATGCTCTTTAATTTTCTACACGTAGGTACTTAAGAAACACCCTGTATGATATATATTTCTATAGTTAGAACCGGTTTCGGGTTTTACACTATCATCAGTTAGATTAGGCTATTGATAATGGTGTTAAAGCCGAAACCGATCCTAGCAAATAAACCAAAACTCAGTGGAAATTAGACGAAAGTTGTCGTTTTCTTTATTTATTAATTCAACATGAAATTCCACAAAATAAATGAATCATTATTAATACAAGAATATTTCATGACCTTACAACTTGTAGCTAAGAGACATATTTCTCTGATAGGTGCATTTAGAATAGAAAATCACCACTAATCATCACGATATATTTTTAGTTCTGTTTCTATTATTCAGAACGTCTATAAACAAATAACATCGTTTCAAGCTTCTCCTTATTTTGTTCCTCAAAAGTATTTAAGAAAAGGAGAAAATCAAAAGAATAATACCTATGAGAGTTGTTCATCTGGATAGACCGATGCATGTATAGGTCATAAATTCATTCATGACAGTAATGGTTATGAATGCAAATATAATTATTTTCGAAGAATGAGTGGAACCTAGACAGCAGTGCCACAATAAAAATGGCACAATAGTAACCCCTCCACCACACACGCACATTTCGTCGATTATAAGTTATACTCTCAACTGCAACAGAATATTTCACCTGTTGATTGATCATTCACATATCAAAAAGCTCATAAAGGCATGGGAAGGAGTGTGAAGTTAGTTGTACAATTTTTGTTGCAATATCAAATCAATGCAAATATACTTTATTGATGAAGACAAAGCATTTTCAAAACATCACAGAATAAAATACAAAATTATGTATTTGTTTATACCTGGACGAAATGGAATGTTTCTCAATGAATTGTTCAAGGTACGTGTAGAAGGTGAAGCAAAATTTTTTCCACTACTCTTGAATAAAGACAATACCAAAACTTTCTCCTTTATCGGTATATCTTCAAGCTTTCGACTTCATATGTTGGTTTCGGAGCTGACACATTATGAGGTTGAATGACGGTAGATTAAAATGTTTGGCACGTCACCCAATAAAGTTCTATTGTTCCCTAGAAAATTATTATCATCGAATTAATTTTCTCATTAAGTTTCTTTGAAAATATACCTATCACTAGACTCACTTATGAGAAACGTTGCTCACAGACAACATATTTATTATGTATTTCTTCCATTAAGTCAACACTTCTAACAATTTTTTATGTGAACATAATCTTCCATGATAATGCACAAGCACCATTTAAAATACTCCTAATTCAAAATGAACATAACATAATAACATAATCACAAAATACCCCATTTTGTGAACATAAACAATAAACAACAATATCACACCACCATCTAGGTTACATATATTAACTATTCATGCTCGCAGCACTGCAAGTGGGTGTATTCCGAAGCTCAAATAGAAAACCGCGGGAAGGCCGAGCTTTCATATCTAAACCAGAGAAATGTTCTCTGTCTAAACTTTGTTTCTGTAATCTGTGTTGCATTCTCTCTTGTAACTAGTAGGTGAAAAGTCTGGGAACTGTATTCAGTTTTTTCCAACTTGTTTTTCCAGACAAATCATGTGTTCATCTACATATAGCATTTTTGAAATGTATGTATTTCAAATGATTTTATCAAATGCTATGCGAAGAGTCCTTCATTATGATGCTCACAAAAGTTCCCTGTTTTATGTGGGTTTTACGTTGTTCACGAAGATGAAAATTTAATAGCACAGAGGCGACAATATCGCTCTAAAGTATGAGCGAATGGAAATATATAATTGTTTATATAATATGCTGCTGTAATTGTGATATTTGAAAAATACATCTACAATAATGGCCCTATATTTCAGAAAATCGTTGATTTTTTTTTGTTTCACAAATAGCTCGTGGTTTCACAAATTGTTGTAAGAATACTCATTTCATAAATAGGAAAGTAGATTTAGTAACTAAATAACTGTTGCCACTCTTGTTTATGGGTACCACAAAAAATTTTTTGCTCGAAAATTCATTATGTTGATCGTGTTTGGGAAGGTTTGAAAATGGAACCTTCTGTTCACTACCATAATTACGTATCTAAGCAAACCATACCATCAACAACAGAAAAAACTACTCGTAGAATGAAGATTGAATAGTATAATGGTGTATATCTATCAATACAATCAGTTCATAATAGTAATAATATCTCTACTCTACCCGAATATGATGATTGTATAACATTACAACACTACAACATAGCGAAATGTCTATTGATAGGCAAGCAAAAAATCATAAAAACTCAACTGAGAAACAAACAAGAGGAGATCTGCTTCTCCTGCAAAATAATTATTCAATAACGTCAAATGTGCAGTACATTTGTTTTGAGTTGAATACTTGCTGAATTCTATTTCCATACCTCAATATTTATTTTCAGGAAAGAACATGACAAAAATTCTGATTTATCAGACCTTTTGGAAGATATAAAATTGTTGGGAAATCTATATGACTACAACATGAATGATAATGGAAGACAGTCGAGTTTTCAAGATTTCTTGGATGATCTTGTTAATACAACCGATATTGATGACCCTAAGGAAAGAATGAGAAAAGTAAGTTTATAGGGTATGAAGCTACAGCTCTTCAAAAAAATATGTAAATTGGTCGCCAATGTAATCCCCATACCTGCATTTCGAAAAGGGTCGCTACTAATGACATGTAAATTCGTCGCCGGCGTTTTCTACTTCTCCTTTCGTACATCGACCCATTTTTCCTTGTAAAAATTCTTTTTGTGAGGAGTAATTTTTTAGTAAGATCTAATCAGAACAAACTAACCTTACGTAGACATTTGAGTGCGTGGATATTGATAACGTAGGTTGGTTTTGCACCATTTTTCATTGTGAAAATACATTTTGTGAGGAGTGATTCTTTAGTATGATCTTACCAGAACGAACTAATCTTAGGTAGACATTTGAATCAGTGGAAATTTGGGCCATCGCAGTGGTCGATGAATAAAAACCCGGCGGCCAATCTACCTGTAGGGATTAAATGAACTCTAAGCGTCGGTTGTTCAGTCCATGGTGAAATCTAGAGATTTATCAAACTTGGATTAAAATCAAATCCTAGATTACCGTCAAATGTGTTGTTCAGTTGAAATTCGACCATGGAATATGAGAACCAAGATCTTGCAGTTCTTCTGAACTATTTCATGAAAAAGAAGAAGATTTTCACTAATTCATGTCACATATAATCAAACATTTTCCTTTCGTAGTTTCCTACTTTCTTGTCATATTTTAAAAAGCTTGGTAGAAAATGGTATCATTGAAGGCGTCTCAAACAATAATGAAGAACGAAATTCATGAGTAATCCATACTATGAGATGGTTCTTTTAAAGTAGATATGATGATTCGTTCCCGATAGAGATGTAAATATTCTTTTTTATGTACTGGTTCCCACGAAAATAATAATAATAATAATAATAATAATAATATCTTTATTAGTCTTGAGAAACACAAGGTTTATAGACATGTCAAAACAAAATATCACAATTGAAATCATGAACTGAAATCAGGCGACATACATCTTAAAATTTCACAATCGAATGGTAGTCATAAATTTAAAAAATTAAATAAAATACGAATACATACACATTAAAACAAATGAACACATCTGAAATTAGGTTACAATATGTTGGAATTTAAGAATAGGATGGTAATTAACATATTATTTAGGTGGCCACTTTGAAGGCATCTCTATTCATTTGGACGATTCCATAAAATTCATGAATGTCATACAGAGGATTTTCAGTTAAGAAAAGCTTCAGAAAGTACTTAAATCTTTTAGTTGACAGATTGCGAAAATTTAGTGGCAGAGTATTGTATAGCTTAAGGCCGATATTGTCTGTCCTTTTCAGTCTATTTGCTTTCGTAACAAGGTCTGATTTATTTCTAGTATCATATTGGTGAATGTCTGTACGAGAGGTATGATTATTTATATTTAATCGAATATGTAATAGGTTTTCATAAACAATAACTGAATACAGTGTCATTATTGTAAGATTTTTGAATATTGGACGGCAAGTTTCATCAATCCTGGCAGAAGTTATACTTCTTACAGCAGATTTCTGCAGAATGAACACTTTTTCAAGATGACATTTTGATGCACTGCCCCAGGATAATATTCCATATCTTAGAACTGAGTGAAATAGAGAATGGTATGTAGTAAGAGCTGCGTTCTGGTTGACAGACCTTTTAATTATTCTAATTGCGTATGTTGACCTACTCAGCCTAGTACATATGTTATTTATATGTTCTACCCATGATAAATTTGTGTCAATATAAACCCCTAAAAATTTAACTGCTGTTTTTTCATCTTGGTTTGAGTTTCTTGTTTCAAAAGTAAGTACTTCTGTTTTTTGTTCATTTAAAATCAGTTCATTTGATGCAAACCAATGTCGTGCTTTGTCTAGGACATTATTTAAAATATGTTGAGGAGTTTCAAGTTCGTCCAATGCTCTGCTCAATGTTGCATCATCGGCATACATCGTAGTTTTAATATCAGATGAATTCATGAAATATGGTAAATCATTAATATATATAATAAAGAGAAGTGGTCCCAATATGGAGCCCTGAGGAACCCCTATTATCAATTGCATTTTTTGACTACGAGATTCTCCACATTCTACCACTTGAAATCTCTCGTTCAAGTATGATTCTATCATATTTAGGCACACCCCTCTCATACCATAAAAATTTAGTTTGTCGATGAGGATTTGATGATTCACACAATCAAACGCCGAAGTGAGATCAGTGAATACACCAATATATTTTTCTTTATTTTCGAATGCATCTTTTATGTAATTTGTGAGAGAGTTGATTGCATCAGAGGTTGATTTACCCCTTCTGAAGCCAAATTGATGCGGACTCAAAATATCATTCATTTCTAGGAATTCAACAAGTTGTGTGTAAATGGCATATTCGAATATCTTCGAGAAAGATGGTAAGATGGAAATTTGTCGGAAGTTTTTCGCTTCCGAGCAATCACCTTTTTTGTGAATGGGAAGTACTTTACCGATTTTCAGCTCTAGTGGAAAATAACCCTCGGTGAAGCATGCATTGACTATGTCTGCTAAAGGATCAATTATGTATAGAGCACAGCTTTTGATAACAAACATATTTACACCTTTTATATCCTCGGTTTTCTTATTTTTCAACTTGTTCAAAATAATTCTAATATCATCTGATGTTAATGGCCGGAAGAACATGGATTTATTTATGTTATATGCTTTTTCAAGTGTATTGATTGAATCAGTTTCAGGTAGATTTCCCAAAGTGGAATTCATATTATTGATGAAGAATTCATTCATTTGATCTGCAGTTAGGTTCTCAGGATTGTTTGAGATTTTATTTTTTCTACCAGTTTCAGTATTGATGATCTGCCAAACTGTTTTACTATAATTATCTGTAGATGTTAATAAACTTTGATAGTGCTCTTTTTTTGCCATCTGTAATATATCCTGATACTGTTTTTTATATTCTTTATACATCTGTTTGTTTTGCTCAGTAGGGTTCAGATTTTGTGACTCAAACAGAAACATCAAGGTTTCTTTAGCTGCCTTAACTTGAGGAGTTATCCATCTTTGTTTTTGTTCTTCAGGTTTGGTAGTTTCTTTTAAGAGTGGAAAACTTATATTATAATAATACATGAAAGTGCTTTCAAATATATTGAACTTATCTTTAGCTTTGTTTTTTACATATATTTCGTTCCAGTTTTCATTTCTCAGGTAGTCATTGAATGTTGTGATATTTTTTGTGTTGTACCTTCTAGTCCATTTTCCCCTAGTATTATTCAGTTTTACCATGTCAATTTCAGAAATGAGTCCTACTGGATGGTCAGATAGTCCAAGAAGTATAGTATAAGCACTGGCAGAATCACAATTACTGAAAATGTTGTCCAGACAGTTTCCTTTGTTGTGAGTTTATTCATTAATCAGTTGTTGCAAACCAAATGACGTGAACAACTGACTCAATCTTTGTGTATTGGGATCATTTTTTTATTAAAATGTACATTAAAATCACCTACCAGAAAAATATGAGTGTCTGTTTCAAAAGTTTCTGTACTTTCTAAGATTTGTTCCATCTTCTCTAGGAACTGATCAATATTCTTATGGTCATGCGTTCTATACACATTTATTATTATCAATTTCAGAGATTTCACATAGCATGCAGAAACTTCGCAAACCTGTTCACAAGAACGCTGAGTTATAGGTGATAGCTCAATAGCATTAAGATTCTTGTGAACATAAATGCAAGAGCCTCCATTTTTTTTATTTATCCTACAGAAATAGCTTACCATTCTGAAGTTATGAAAATTGTTGAATTCAATTTCACTCGAGTTCATCCAGTGTTCTGTAAAACATGCGAATTTTATAGAAGCGTTGGTTGTAAGGAAATGTTCAATAGCCATTTATTTTGTTTCTAAGGCACTGTATATTTTGATAGTATATAGAGATGCTTTCAGAATGATCTTCAGAGTTGGAGTGTGATTTTGAATTTGTTCTCTTATTTATAAAAAAGAATTAGATTGACACTGCATGTCTGCTTGATTCACTTCCGATTTTTGTTGGGGATTATCAAGAAAACGTTGTCCAAGTTTGAAATTGAAGCGACTAAACAGTATATTCCTTGGCCAAAATTTTGTGTCGTATATTTGCTGTTGTAGTTGTGGTTCTACTCCAATCATGAAGGATTGGTTATCTAGTCTGGTGCTTTGTATAGGGAGTTTTTTTACCTGAATATTTTGTGATTTTGTACGGGTGTTTATGTATTTTTGTATGTTATCACTAGTGACTTTATCAGGTACTCTGGTAATGAACAGCCATATTTTCTTCTCTGTACCCTCATTTCCACTTAATTCACTGTCTCCTTCTCCACTACCTACTTTATGCCTCCTACGTTTCGTCACGGTTCTCAACTCTCAATTCCACTACTATCTTTCCTAATTTCTGTATTAGCATCACCGTCCCTTGCTAAATTTATAATTTCATCGCACTTTTGCAAAGTATGAATCTTCATGAGTTCGGTGGAAACTTGTTTCATTTTCATGTTTAGATTACCCTGTATACTAGAGCTACCTCCAGCTTGAGGTCTATCAATTTGTTTATGGGGTTCACCTCTTGTTTTGCTCGTAGAATGAGTCATGGTTTTGTTAGTGTTTGGATTTGTTTTTATGGGCTCAGTTTTTTGTTGGTAGCTGTTTTTGTTCTTATCAACAGCGACATCCTTTGAGTTTTTTGTTACTTTGTCGAATAGTTGAGTGGGTTTATTTTCCCTACACTGAATGAATTTCAATTCCAGAGTGGAAATTTTTTCGTTGAGTAACAGTATAATGTTTTCCTTGTCTCTTATGATAGTATCTTTGTCAGTTATGATTTGTTTCAATAACTTATTTTTCTCCATCAGGTAGCCATCAGTGGAATATGTTTCACTACATTCCTCTTGTGATTCAGGTTCGTGTTTACAATCTGCTCTTCTTAACTCGCTGGATTGTTTCAAACAAGCAGGGTGGAAAAACTCTGAACATTTGGTACACTTCACTTTATTTATAACTTTTTTTTGGCAGTGTTTACACTTGATATTCTCGATTTCACAGAGCACAGGTGACAAACCACCTGCTGCTTCCGCCATCATAGATTTGAGAATCTGGAAAATCCTGTAATGGGATATGCTTTTGTAATTTTTGCTGTATGTTATGTCAACCGGAAAATAATTTTCAGTAATGGAATCATCACAAAAATACCTGATAGTATCAAATTGCATAATGCACTTACCAATGGTTTTATAAGAGAAACCTAAATACAAATTCTTCATGTGACAATTTCTCGAAATGATTTTCACGTAATCCAAGTACGAAGTGCCCCAATAGGAGCTAGGATATTCACCAATTCAATAATATCTTTATCATAAGTTATTTCATCGTCATGAGCATTTTTGTGAAGTGATTTCTGATTATTCTTACAAACTATTTCATACAGCAGTTCTAATGTTGTTATGTCAGTCAGTCAGTTATGCCAAACCTTTGTTGAATGCTTAATCCACCGATTTTGATGGTTTAGCGAAACCTGGAATCAAACCAGGATTCAAGTTCTAACTATGCAGTGAACAACTCGATAAACTAACAAACAGTCGTTGCCGACCGATGATGAACCCTTCACTCCCATATTCACCTACTACTTAGGCTTATTATGGCAAGTAATTGTCAGAAAACAACTATCAGAGGACGCAATTGCAAGTGCCCTCTGTGACCAACCAGCAGAATTATGTTTTGATTTGGACAGGACTACCAGCAGACTAGTTTCGAGGTTGTTGCCTCTCATCAGTACAAGGATAGGTCAACATAGACAGCACTGGAGCCATCTGTTCCCCGTCCAAATCATTACACACTCCGTTGCTTGGTGACAACTGGTTCACGCGATGAAGCTGTTTATAGGCCGCTCCACCTAGCGAGCAGAGGGAGAACACTCCGGGGAACAGATGGCTTCAGTCTTGTCTGTGTTGACCGACCCTTGCACTGATGAGAGGCAACAACCTCGAAACTAGTCTGCAGGTGGTCACCCTGTCCAAATCAAAACATAATTCTGCTGGTTGGTCACCAGAGGGCACTTGCGATTGCGTCCTCTGATGCTTTGAGGAACGTTGCTCAAGTATCTGATAGATTTAATTCAATACTCATCGTGGTCTTAACCAGGGGAGTAGTTGTTTTCTGACAGGAAGTTGTCATAATATGGGAGTGAAGGGTTCATCATCGGTCAGCAACGACTGTTCGGTACTAAACTATTTCCCAAAAGAACTCTGTTTTCTCGATAAACCGAGATTCACATAAAACTGCAGATTATCGCTGACTGAACAACCGGCCCTTGGCGACGAGTGTACCACCGCCGTTCTCCGCAACATATAATCAAAAGTTTAAACCGAAGTTTTCGGTATAGTTTAATCCTCGGTAATACCATTACTTTGAGTATGGCCAATTTATTACTTTTTTCAGTACTATATTTTCATTTTTATTTGAATGTTTGCCATTTTCAATTCTGATAGCTGTTATAGTGATCGGTGTTCATGTAATTAGCTCAATTCCTCTATAAATCTGTCGCTGTATTAAAGACGGTTTTTTGTCTCTGTACTAAAAGAAGCGCCAGTAATACCTATATGCAAAACTGGAAATCCAAATGATCCAAAAAATTGCAGACCAATATGTTTATTCTTAATGCCAGTTTTTTACGTTGAAGTTTAATTCCAGATAACTAACTAATGTTAAGATGGTGAATGACATTCTTTAAATAATGTTGAAAGGATCACAATCTAACCATTGGTTGATTCATCTGAAGTTTAACTGGAACCTGAAAAACTGGACCTCAATAATATCAGAAATACTTGAAAATGGATAGCTCAAAATATTGTACACCACTTTGGAAATACTAACAGATTTACGTGAGACTACCAGTAAGGATTTCAAAAAAGAGAAACATCGAAATGGCAGTATCAGACCTCAGTTACAAAATAACAAAAATATTTGAAAAACTAGAGTAAACAAAACTATTATTTTGTGACCTGAGTAAAGCATTCAACTGTGCGTCAGGACCAGTGAATCGAGCTTGCCAAAAGAGCAGGTGAAGCGGAATATCTACCAGTATTTCCTCTGCCTAGGATCTAGGAATAATATGAGTGGTATGAATAAGAACGAAGTAAGTGCTAATGCTACAAATTTAAGGACATACTTCGAAGTATTTACTCTATCTTGAAGCATCTAGCCGGTTCCGGTAGTATTTGCTCAACTTAGAAGTATTCAGTTCACTGCTTACAGTATTTACTATCAGTTCGTAGTATTTGCTTCAACATGGTTATAAACAGTTTATTAGATTTTCTGTTCCATCGTTGTTGTTACACAAAATTGTCGAGACAGTCCATTTAATATTTTTCTTGCTTATTAGTTGAATTGTTACAACTTATTATTAAATTGGTAGTGTATTCGCGGTTCTCAAAAATGTATTTAGATGAAGGAATGCCCCATGAAGAATATTCCCAAATGAAGGTCACACAATTTTCATTTGTTATAATGCTAGAAGATTACAAAATACTTCTGGGTAAAACAAGGAAATCTGCCATCAAGTCTGCAAAAGACAAAGCCCTCGAAGAATAACAAAAATATAAAACAAAACTTAGATAGTAAACAAGTATTTAAAAAAATGAAATGCAAAATAAGGAAAATTACGGATTTTAAAGAACAGGAAATAAGAATATTGAATTAAATGGGTGGCAACAAAAATTGTATGATCTATGGAACGGAAATGAGAATCCAGTAATTCAAAGAGACTGACGATGGCTTAGGAAAGCGCTCTGCTACGCATCCATTAAAATTTTTTGCACGGAACACTTTGTTTTTTTTTCGGTTAACATCAACGTGCGCATAGCATCTTCCTCTCACATTTATTATATTGTGCTTTTTTTTCTATTTAATAAAATTTTTATCAACATACCCAAGCTTCTCAAAAACACTTCCATTTGCTCAATGTGTGTAGGCGCACAGCCTCCAGTTTCTTTACTCATGTTAGAAATGTATTAGGACTATTAGCTAGGTATGCTACGTTTTCCCTATTGAACCCAAAAGAGAAACGGAATTAAAACATGATTGTCACAAGATTTACTTTATTTTACAGTTATTTGATGATACAAAATCTCACCATTGACGTGTCGTCTGGCACTTTTTAATTTTCTTCTGCGTATTGCATCCATTTTCGAACAAAACTAACCGAAGAATGCCCAGTGGAGCTGCCATTCGACCAACTTTGCTAACGTCAAGCAAATACTACAATTTCTTAAGAAGTCGGCACTTCAAAGTGTAGTATAGTATTTCTTCTATCAATTATTGCAGAACATAAAAACTTGTTGCGAAGCCTTACCGACAATTTCGTTTGATATGCCGACACCTTATTCAAATGATGATTTATGACTCTCCAGCCAAATATTTTGCATTTTGCCGTACGTCAATTAAGGTCACGTGGACCGCGGCGCTTCCTTTGAATCTATACGAGTTGCAATTGATATTAGAAAGACTATAAATACTTTTGTCATTTCCCCGAGTGCGCTACTTGGTATAGTAGCTTCCGGAAAAATTACAAGTATCTACTTCGAAATTTAGTTCCTTCTTATTTTTGGAGTAACTAAAATGTGGAAAATGTTAACACTTCTAGCATCAGCATGTACTTCATTTTTATTCATACCGGCCAATGTATTCCCTTTTAGTTAAGCACACCGTGCGATGATATGTTGAATGATTGCATGTGGGCTGGAGAGAAACATAACTGCAGCGACCTATTCGAGCCCAGAATGACTTACGAAGGTATATGTTGCGTTTTCAATTATGTGAAACCTAGTCCTGAAGCGATGAAACAAAAGTAAGTATACTTTATACGTTCAATAACTTCATGTGGTATTTTCAAAAATGTCAAATCACAAGTTTTGGAAAAAATCTCAACGAGATATTTCTCTTTCACTATAATTTTAATTTATATCTAACAAAGAGTACAAAAAATATCGATAATTATATTATTCACCATATTCTTCTAACATTTCTGTGCTCTCGTGACGATAAACTATTTCAGAAGATCAGATTCTCTTTAAAATCTTTTTTTGCAGTAAAGATTCTGAATTACCACCCTTAAAGCCACTACGACCCATTGGCTCTGGTGTGGAAAATGGACTGAAGGTTAAACTAGTCAATAATTTTGACGACTACTTCTTTACCTCACTGGAAACTACAGGGTATACAGTGAAAATTTTCAACGCACAAGATTTTCCGGACAAAATGAGTGGATCTCTATCAGATACCATTGTGAATTCTGGAAAAGAAGTGCTTTTGAGCATCGATGTGGAAGTGGTTATCTCATCGGATATTATCAAGGTTTTGCCTTATGATCTGGTAATTGTACAAGAATTAGTATCATTGAAATCTTCAATAGAAAGAGACAATACTTGATGAAAATCTTTCTTATAGAACTCACAACGGAAGGCAAAACTTTATAACACAATGCCCAACATCATTTCTGAAGTTTACAATATCCCTGAAAATTAAGAACTTATTAGTTTTCACGATATTTTCTTAACCTTTCGGTTTCATGTCCCAGGTAGCACGGTGACGTCGAAATGACGTTCTTATTTGGTAAAATAATTGACCAACTGTCGTCAGAAAGTGAAAACTCAGAGACTCTGAAAAGGTGTCGAAATGTCACAGTCATAGGTCGTCATCAGCTGAACCTCACTCTGACATCTGAAAAGAAGACATAACTTACGTCATTTTGAAGACCTACAAGACCATTAATAGTCGTCAGTCAATTGCCCAATAAATGACGTCTTATGAAGGACTTCCACAGTTCCTAGTTTACATCTGGGAATTGATAGTTTTGGGGAAATAGAATAAAATAACCTGAAATACAATATTACATTCAATAAATTTCAAATATAGAACATTACCTCCAATATCAGTTAACAGAGCATGAAATATGGTAGATCTCAGAAAATAGTTTATTATTATGAAAGAATAATCTCGAATTTGTATTCTCTTGTAGGATTTGGGTTTCGTAAAATCACTGCATTGATTCAGTAATCCTTGGTGCTCCTACTTCATACCTAAATCACATTTTGTTCGGTGTTCTTTTGTTCATAAATACTGCCCTGTTCCATATAACCATCGACTGATTGAAGGGAACTTCCAATATTCTTCAGCTTCTACATTCTTGAAGATATATTTATCGAAAACCCTTTGGCGGCTCAATGACTGCCACAACACTTCCCGTTTTCTTATATTTAGCCACCTTTTGTCAACGATGGCGACCCCATCACCGTCTTTCTCGGAGAACTCTATCAGTACGTAGGACATTATTTGTTGATTGATCCGAGAGTGTAACAGCAAAAAACACAAATATGGTAGCACCAAACACAAAAAAAACAACACAGCAGCAAACCGGAAAAAAGCTTTTGGGAGTGACAATCGACGAGGAGAAACATAATCCAAATGCAACAAGCCGTACTGCTGATGACCGGCGGACCGAATCCAGCCGAGTCCGACCGACAATCCACGCAGCCGCGACAGAGTTACCAGGTGAAAGAAACCATTATTTTTTTCCATCAAATTGTTTTGAGATTATCAATAACTTTTTCAGGCTTGACCCATTGACAACCTTGTTGGACAAACGGATATCAATAGCACGTATGACTATTTTTAGTCCATCCCAACTCTTTTGTTTTCATTTTTGACGACATTTTCAAACTTCCAGACACAAACATTTCATGATTTATGGCAATTTGTTGTTTGTCATTAGGAATTATGAAACAGATGACTCATCTCATTGGAATTTGTCATCCACTACGTACTAATTATTGAAGGTATTCAGAAATTTTAGTCTAGAACTCCAGCAGCCTATTTAATTCTTCTTCATATTCCGTAAAGAATTCATTAAGTTCCTTCTGATTCTCTAATTGAGAGTTATCTTGAATTTTCTATTCCAGAGAAGAAATTTTCAGTATTTGCAACGCTGTCCGCTACCACGGCTTTTGGCAACTGGTGTTTTCAATAAGCGTCTACGTCCCGACTGCAGCAACTCAGCAGTTGGTCGCTGTGATAGCTGGAAGTTTAAATGACAAGACAGCTGATGCAATCTAAGTTAAAAATGCGTTAATTACTAGCCAACCCAACTTGACTTATCTTGACAGAATAACCATAAATTTTTTTTATAATATAACAACTATTTTTCCAAATCTCAGTCGGGACGTAGACGCAATGAAACAGAAAACGCTTCACACAACCGGCCTTAAATCATTTTTGACGAATTGCTAATAGAGGGGGTCCAGATTTCTGTAATCACGAATTCTGGAACAATTCTCAGTAACGGACTCTTTATGTCGACGATTTTCGAATAACAAATAGTTGACTTCGCAGGGACGTCATTATGACCTCCACGAAATACGTCAATTTGACGTCATGAAATAAGACGTCATTTTTAGGTCTCACTGTGGTCGAGGACGTCACGGACCGAAAAGGGCTTCAATAAATAGGACGTCATTTCACTAACCTGTGTTACCTGGGGTGAACCGAAAGGTGAATGAAAACATACTATTCTAGCATTTGATATATTGAAATATAACACTTGTCACACGTGAACATGTCTTAATGAAATGCGGATTAGTAATTTTATTAACCAATTCACTTCTAAAAATCCTACTCTTAAGTCCTATAAATCAAAGCAGTTACTTATAAAAAAAATAATGTACTGTTATGAATTCTTATATGAGTTTATATATGAGTTATATGAGTTATATGAGTTTGAAATGAAAACAGTCCCACCAGCAAATAATAATGATAATAATAATAAAATGTATTCATTAGGAACATGAAAGATGATATTGAACAAGTCAGTGGAATGCAGTTATACAATACAAAGAACATACAACACAAATAACAACGGAAAAACATTACAATATATGGAGCACTGTCATTAAAAAAATAAAACTGTTTACGACATATACAAACACATATATATTCTAATAAATAATATAATATCACATATTATCAGTTTAATATTAATTCAGAGTATAGTAAGATTTATACAAGAGCAACTCCTTGACTTTATGCTTATAGAGTTTCAAAGGTAGATTCTTTACTGCATTTGGTTATTTATTGTAGACGTTTATGGCCATAAGTCCAGAGCATGTTTCAGTTACTGTCAGTCTATGTGATGGCACTTTCGGCTGTTGTGAATTCCTAATGATATAATTTGTATTTCTGTTAAGACTTTGAAAACTAGTTATATCTGATTTAACATATTGCAATAACTCATAAATGTATGTGCATATGAGTGTTAAGATTTTGAAAGAGTTTGAAAAGTAGTTCTACAACTGGTTCTTCTACTTACTCCCGCAATATACCTGAGAGTTCTTTTTTTGATTTTAAATATCCTGGAGCAATCGCTAGATGCTCCCCATGCCACTATTCCATAAGAAATAATAGACTGAAAGTGTGCATGATAATATATTAATAATAAAGATTTACTCACACTGCAGCGCAGTTGTTGAATGCAATAGGATATTGGTGCAACTTTTTTACAAATCATATCAATGTGATTATTCCATTTCAAGTTTTCAGCTATTTCCAATCCTAAAAATTTGGTCTCTCTCTGTTGTCGAATTGATCCATTTACAGATTTTATTACTACAGTTTTTTGTCATTCAAAACAAGGCCATTATCTGAGAACCATATTTGAGCTTTTCTAATTTCTTTAGTTGCTTTATTAACAGTTTATGGGACATTTTTTTCACTTATTAATAGAGATGTATCATCAGCATACATTACGAAGTGATCACTGAAAAAATCATTTACATACATTACATACAAGCGTGGATCCAAAATAGATCCTTGTGGTACCCCAATAGAACAGATTTTCGATACTGACTTTTTACTGTTCACCTCTACATAGTGGTTTCTTTCCTTCAAATAACTGTCAAATCAGTCATAGGCTACTCCCCTGATACCATACATTTGAAGTTTTGTGAGGAGAATTTCATGATTAACCAAATCAAAAGCTTTAGTCAGGTCTATGAAAATCCCCAAAGCCTTTTTTCCTTCATTTAAATTTTTGTTGAGGTTGTTAAGAAACTTTGTGATAGCTAGGCTTCATCATCTCCTACGGATTTTGAGTTACTCAGATTGTTAACAATATCTATTATATCATACTCAGTAGCTGGAATGAGAAATAAAGAATGAGCATTATTATATTCAACTGTTAGATTACTTTTGGTAGCACATACCATGTTGTCAATGAGATTTTTTGGAATGTTATTAAAATAATCTATGAAACAATTTGATACCTCTTCAGGTTCGGTTACTATCCTATTATCTAAGTTAATTCTCGTATTATTAATATTATTATTATTATTATTTTGCAGTTTCTGTTTTTTTTATATGACTTCAAAATATTATAAGTAGCCATAGATTTATTTTTCGAATTTGCCAGTAGCTTCGAGTTATGCAGTTTTTTTGCTTCATCCAACAGTTTTCCATATATCTTTTTATATTCCAAATAGTGGTTGTTAATTTCCATATTACCATTTAAAGTGAGAAAATACATGTCTTTCAGTTTATGTCCAGATATCAATAAACCCTTAGTTACCCAAGGTTTTCGCCTGTGTTTATTTGATACAGCAACAGTTTTTAAGGGGAACGCAGTTTCGAAATGATGCCTGAAAATATTTAAAAATATTTAAAAATTTTTGATTGTATTATCATTTGAGTGAGTCATTTCATACCAATTCTCTTTCTGGAGTGACATCAGGAAACAATTATTATTATTTTAATCGTAAATATATCTACTTTTATAGGTCACTTGTAGATTTTCTTGTTGGGAAATGCTCATATTCAAGATCTGACATGACTGATGATCACTTATATTACTTATAAATAAATGCCTTGCTGTTGTAAGTGCTTTCATTCAAATCAACAAAAATGTTATCCAAGCAATTTTTCCCACGGGTAGGAGAATGAAATGTTAGCCTTATCCAAAAGGAGTAGAAACAATCTTCAAGATTTTCAAGATTTTTGGTGTTTTCTAAGAAGTTGACATTGAAATCTCCAGCTACCACCAGTTTTGATTTTTTATATCTATCAGTCAGGTACTGTAGAGTTTCAATGAGCTTTTCTGAAAATATTTCAAAATTTACATCAGGGCTTCTGTATACCGCAATAATTATGTTGTTAGCAATCTGTATAAATTCACGTATTCCTGCAATTTGACCTAATTTAATGAATATGTTAGTTTGTGTTCTTATGAGATTGTGAGGTATCACTGATATGACATTTCCATATTCCTTTTCCATTTAACGAATTCGATTTATATTTTCAGAGATCTTGCATATTTGATTATGAAGAAACAACAGCATTTGGAAGTTATAGTCATAGCGATTGTTTGGTGGAGTGCAAACTACAAGTAATGAACACATTGTGTAGCTGTATACCCATCACCTCCTCTCCAGTTTCAATATCGAAATACTATGGTGATCCAAGTTATTGCTCACTGATTGATATCCCATGTCTCAATAACCACAGAAGTAAGGAACATTCAGAATTATTGCAATAACGATAGTCCTGATACTCTGACTCCCGTATGCACCGTATGTATAAGATCCTTAATCTGGATTGATTAACTTTTCAGCAAATAAGTGGGATGACATTTCAGTTTATTTCATGGGAGACACAGAGACATAACAGTCGATTGGAATTCTGTAGTACACGGTGCATACGGGCGTTAGAACTCCACAAATTCACCCAAAAAATGTTTTTGATATTAGGTTCACAACGTATCTAGACACACATTTCGCCATTTCTTTGACACAGTGTACTATGGCAAATTTTTTTGTCCTTTTTTGGCAAATCGAGATATTTGTATCCTTTTGAGACCCCACTCCAAGTGAGGTTTCACATATATCAGAGTAGATCAAGTTTCTCCCGCTATCGCGATTGAACTTTTTTCCTGATCATTTCTGCTTGTTATTGCTGTTTTGGATTTATCATCTAAGCTTCAATACTACGAGACTATGTTTTCCTAAACTTCGATTTCCTTCAGTATCTCAATTCCTTCAGTTCTTACCACCAGATATAGCGTCCGCTAGTCGCACTAATTTGACTTATACGAGTATGAATCTAAATTTGAACGAACCAAAAATAGGCTACCACTTCACCATGATAAGGCTTCAATCTTTCGAAATGGAAAACTTTCATCTAAACTGATACTAATAGACCGTCAGATAACGACAGATTTTGCTGACACATTTTCTCGTTTCTGGGATTTTAACCACTGAAAATTATGTCATTGTTGATCTCAAAAAATTAAAATTTAGCGATCGGACTGTACATTTTAACACATGAATAGGGATAACAATCTAATAGTGAAAAACCAAAACCATAAGGTTTGCACGTGCTCAAAGGGTTGAAATAGGGGCGCGATCTTGTAAAAAAAATAGTTGGATGCTGATGCATTTTCTCGCTTATGGCAATCGACATAATGAAATTTAATATCGTTAGGAACCCGAAAAAAATTTCCCATAAGCCGATCAGCTGTTGAGGTATATTTTCCGGACGGAAAATTTTGTGAAAATTTTTTTCGTTTTCCGGCACACTTTCTCGTTTATGGCATTTGAACCATATGATTTTGATGATGGATAAACGTCATAATAAAATTCCCATAAGCTTTACATGTACCTCAAGAAAAGCCATAAGTTGTAAAGTTGTAGAAAAATTTGTGGAATTTTTTTCATTTTCTCGTTGATTTGGCATTGGCATGTAAGAAGAAAATAGAATAGAATAGACTTTATTTGACGAAGTTACAATTATGTTTTTGGTAAGTCAATCAGGTACAAAACGTTAATTAAAAGTCATTTAAAAATACACCTAAAATATGACAAACGGACATAACAGTAAGTGTCGTTTTAGTTTTAATTTAAAACAATTATAATTGAGCATCTTGAACTCTTGAGGCAAAAAATTGTAGAATCTAACATTCGGAGAATTCATCTGAGATTTGTTGAGCCTATATCGGGAAGGTCTTATGTCGTGCGCTGCACGAGTTTGATAATCGTGAAAATCAGAATTGGAACAAAAATTATTTTTATTTCTGTGAATTTCTAGAAGAGTATTATAAATAGTATTTCAAGACCAGAAAAAAAAAGCCATAAGTCGGAAACATCATATTGATGTTTTATACAGTGTGGCCCATTTGAAATGGAAGCACGTACCCATATAAAACATAGTTTTTTCAACCGATTGAAATGATTTTTTTTCGTTAAGTAGATAATCAAAAAGTCTACTAGAACAAACACCACATTTTATGAATAAATCTTCAAATATTCTTTTTTTTTTCGAGTTGAAAAACTGAAAAAGTTTTTAGCGATTTTTTGCCAAAAAATCTGACTACACCACTGGATTCGTGACTTTTTCAAATGGTTAATTTTGAAATTATGTTGAAATTTCGTCCATCAATAAAAAAGTAATGGGAGAATTAAATTTAAAAAATATGCCGTTAAATCAACCCACCATTTCAATTTCTACTCTTATCCAAAATTCGGAATACATCACTGGATTCAGGGAGAAAATATCACTGATCAGAATTTCATAGAAATCTATTGATAAATAATAATAAAAAATCATTGAATAAAATTATATTTTCATGAAATTCCATCAACATATTTTTAAAATTGTTATTCTGTAATTTTCTTATTTATAAAAAGATATTGATGAAATTCTGAACAGTGATTTTTCCAGACTGGTGTATTCAAAATTTTGAAAAGAGTTCTGAAATTGAATTGGTGTGTTGAATTAAATTTCATTTTCCTTTAACTTTCTCATTGATGGACGAGTTTCAACAAACTTTTAACAAGAACTATTTGAAAGTGTCGCGAATCCAGTGGATTGTTCAGATTTTTTCTAAAAAAATTATTTTAGATTTTTTACCTTGAAAAATGGGAATAGTTGGCCTTGAAAACTAAGAATGAATCATTAAATTTGGTGTCCTGATGGACTTTTTGAATGTCTACCTATTGAAAAAAAATCAAAAAGTCATTCCAATCGGTTGAAATATTAAAGTTTGATATGAGTGCTTCCATTTTAAATGGGTCACACTGCATAAATAAATACAATTATTTGAAAATGCTGCTGCGAGGAATTAAGAAAATTGCTCATTTCTTCTTCTATGGGATTTGGTATATGCATTGCAAACTTCATTCTTAGGCTGTATAAAAAAGCCTAAGTCGGAAGTATGATAGTATTATTAAAATCACATATTTTTTTTTTATTTGAATAATTTTCTATAGAGTGAAATAAAATAGTTAAGGGCATTATTGTGACAAATTCATAGGGGTTGTAAAGATAATTTAAGCAATTTTTCCTTAACCCCTATACAGAAATGAGCCGTTAGGGCACTATAAGCAATTAAGAATTGAGATAAGCAAAACGTGCACCGGTTGCTAAATGATCTTTTTCACTAGATACCTTGTTTTTATGTTGAAAAAAAAAACTGAAATGCCCATAATTTATACTGCGTGATCCAATATGAAAATAAAAAATTTGAAATTCTGACTGAAATCAAGTGAAAACACTCTTGAATAATCCAAATCTACTAGTAACAAACACAACAAGAATCCTAACTTGTGGTTCGAAATGGAAACTGTTTGCGTTTACTTGTTTAATAAACACTGTGAAGATATTTTGAAATGGTATTTCGGAGATCATATCTTGGAGATAAGAAAAGTGGTGAAATATTCGTAATTTATTGATAATCTTCGGAATAACGTCAGAAATAAACGAAAGTGAATATTTTTCATTCATATATATATATATATATATATATATATATATATATATATATATATAAATAAGGATGGATTTAGCGAGGGGCAATATATGAAAATATAAGTAGAAAAGTTATTGGGTATAACCCTCAAATTGTTCAGCAACCGTAGACACGTGTTTCGAGCTTAAGCTCTCATCAGTACGGTAAAATCAAGTGCGAAGATGTACAACACTTGGATGTAAAAATAGAAACAAAGGAAGTCAACAACAGGAAGCCAACCACACATTTGTGGCTTCGGTTAGAAGACCTTGTGCTTACAAGGCAACAACTAACGTCGCCACGGAGGCAGCTATAGCTACCAGCGTGACAATCCTACCCAGGAAAATACAAATAAGAATGGATTTAGCGAGGGGCAATATATGAAAATATAAGTAGAAAAGTTATTGGGTATAACCCTCAAATTGTTCTGCAACCGTAGACACGTGTTTCGAGCTTAAGCTCTCATCAGTACGGTAAAATCAAGTGCGAAGATGTACAACACTTGGATGTAAAAATAGAAACAAAGGAAGTCAACAACAGGAAGCCAACCACACATTTGTGGCTTTGGTTAGAAGACCTTGTGCTTACAAGGCAACAACTCCCATAAAAAAGAAAATTAACAAAAATTCCTGTGATTTTCTTATAGTATGATAAGCACGAACTAGATTTATGGCTTTTTTATAACAGACTTTGACATTAACAAATTTTTATTGCACATTATTTCGTTCACGAGAAAGTTTGCCGGAAAACGAAACAAAATTTCACAAAATTTTCCTTCCGGAAAATTGACCTCAACAGCTGACCAGCTTATGGGAATTTTTGTTCGGGTTCCTAACAATATTAAATGTCTTTCTGTCGATTGCCATAAGCAAGAAAATGCTTCAGCAACCATTTTTTACAAGATCGCGCACCTATTTCAACCCTTTAAGCATGTGCAAACCTTATGGCTTCTCACTATTAGATTGTTATACCTATTCATGTGTTAAAATGCCATAAACGAGAAAATTTAAAAATAAACTAATATTTTTGCAAAAGGAAAATGAATTTTCTATACGCCTAGCACACTTTTTGGGCTCAACACTGACATAATTTCCAGTGGTTAAAATCCAAGGAAAGAGATAATGAGTCAGCAAAATCTGTCGTTATCTGACGGACTATAATCTACTTCAACCTGTCTGACTTAATATCATTCAAAACGTCATAAACTTCTCTGTCCGCTCGAATCGCTTTTTTCATATAGTCTGTTGGAAACATCGAAAACTCTTGTGGCATCTACAACACCTAGAATCGTTCATCCGACGATTCACGGGCTAGTCTAGAAGTTCTGTTGTTGGTTGGTCCATGGTTCGAGAACGCGCCGATTGTGACGTGATCCAATTCACACTTGCCGTCGTTTGCACATCAATCAACGGAAATGTCTTCGACGCTAATCAATTTTCCAGAAAGAGACGTAGGGTATTTCGTAGCAATATACTAGGCGATTCAACCAGTTATTCGCTACCCGGAAAAATTTAAAACACCTCAAAGAGTCCATGTTATGTCATCTGTTAAAGACTCAACTTTTTTTCCAAATGAATTGTCATATTTTTCATTGTGGAGTATGATAGAGGCTGCATTAATGAGTTCAACCATATGTCACCCGATCTCACCATGCTGGTCTCTTTCCTCTGGCCTTATATCATAGCGAGTTCACATCAGAGCATTCACAAATACCGAAAACCTCAAAAACATAAAAGTGGAGTAAGAATGGGAGAGCTACAGGAGGAGGGTCTATGCAAATGAGAGAACCGCAGGGGGTACCCAGGGTTATTCTATATATACCGACAGGGTTATTGCGAAACCTCCATTTTGATGACGTCGGAAGAGTGCCAGATCATTAATTTACAAACAAGAAGAACAAGGACACTCAAGAAGAACAAGGATAGCTAAATACAAAACATCTAAATAATTTAGTTATGTTGGCAGCAGTGGCACTCTTTCCTCACAATATTGCTGGAGTAAAACCGGTCCTGGACGCCCGGAAAGATTATTTTGAACATGTGGTTTTTTCCGCACCCTATTCTGAAAACTATTCCAGATTATGATAATGACAGAGTCCATAATAAGGAAGTTGAGGAATATTGCTAGAGTGAAACCGGTCTTTGATGGCCGGAAAATTTATTTTGAACATCTGGTTTTTTCCGCACCCTATCCCGAAAACTTTCCTAGATTATGATGATGGCAGAGTCCATAATAAGGAAGTTGCGGAATATTGCTGGAGTGAAACCGGCCCTGGATGCCCGGAAAAATTATTTTGACTATGTGGTCCTTTTCCGAACTCTATCCTGAAAACTTTCCTAGATTATGATGATGGCAGAGTCCTTAATAAGGAATTTGAGGAATATTGCTGGAGTGAAACCGGTCTTGGACGACCGGAAAAATAATTTTGAACATGTGGTTTTTTTCGCACCCTATCCTGAAAACTTTCCTAGATTATGATGATGGCAGAGTCCATAATAAGGAAGTTGAGTAATATTGCTGAAGTGAAACCAGCCCTGGACGCCCGGAAAAATTATTTTGACCATGTGGTTTTTTTTCCGTACTCTATCCTGAAAACTTTCCTAGATTATGATGATGGCAGAGTCCATGATAAGGAAGTTGAGGAATATTGCTAGAGTGAAACCGGTCTTTGACGCCCGGAAAATTTATTTTGAACATCTGGTTTTTTTTCCGCGCCCTATCCTGAAAACTTTCCTAGATTATGATGATGGCAGAGTCCATAATGAGGAAGTTGAGGAATATTGCTGGAGTGAAACCGACCCTGGACGCCCGAAAAGATTATTTTGACCATGCGGTTTTTTTCCGCACCCTATCCTGAAAACTTTCCCAGATTATGATGATGGCAGAGTCCATAATAAGGAAGTTGAGGAATATTGCTGGAGTGAAACCAGCCCTGCATGCCCGGAAAAGTTATTTTCCTTTCCTCAATCTATTCTGATTGACAAATATATCACTGTTTTCAACTATTCGTATGAAAAAAAAATGCAAATATTGCTGAACTTTATTGCTAAAGTAACTAGTCTCAAACATAAACACTAACACTAAGTATTTCAACACTCCTCCGTTTGATATTCATTTTGATTCTCATTGCTTCAAATTGATGCTTGCCTAACTAACGCCTTGGTAAATATCTTCACTTTACACGAATTGAAGTTCAAAATCTTTTACAGTTTTTTATATATTCGTTTTACCTTCGTTTCATATATTCGTATTCTATATAGTATAAAGAAATGAGTATCAGCACACTGGATAATTTCCAGAGGGTTAAGTTGACTATAGATTTCCGATCTCGTCGGCACTGACTGTACCATCACTCGTGAATTTCTAGATTGCATATTGGTAACAGTCTTACATCAAATTAAAAAATTCTGGCAGGATCGTAATTAATGTCTTCTAATGCTAGCCCTAGAAATTGAAGAATGTTTCTACTTGCTCTTTATCGAAACGTTTCACTTTAGCTCGTGATGTGCCTCTGAGGGATGATTCAGAATTACGTTTCATAAAGGTTCTCGGCAATTCGTTTGCAGCCAGTTCTTATTCTGCGAGCTGAAAAGTAATTCTTCTCATATATTTTGTTGTCAGTCTTCAAAACTTTCCTTTTCTTTCTCGAAACATAATATCAAATATTTTCCCAGTTTTTTCGGTAAAGCAGGCTTTATTCACAACTTGTTATTCATTGAGTCATCGTAATTTGCCTCTTTTGTTTTGGCAGTAGATAGTCTAAACCAGAACTGGACCAACTTCCATTAAGTTTTGCGCTAATAAGTTCATGGGAGTTACTCTATGGGAAAGATTTCGAATAAGAGCACCCCTCGAGCTAAAGACAATGTCCAGAGGGTAGTTCAACGTTGGGTAAGTTGCTGAACGTGATATTTCCTGATGCCTCTATACTATTTGCCTGATGGCGTAATTCTCCTGGACTATTCGATACCGGACGGTAGGTACGTAGAAATCGCGACGTGGCTTTGGGGAAAGTCAACAGCACTATTAAAAAATATTGGTGGAAATACAAGTAGTAAAAATAAACGATGATTCTTGTTATTAATATATTTATCCTGAAAGTGCATAACAATCTGATTGTTTTTCAGCCAAATGGTTGAAATACTTCCCAACAGGTGAATCGACATCAACTCTTGCTAGTGAGAAATACGATTCCATGAAATGTGCAAAATGTTATTCAAACTGTAATAACGTCATTTACAAAGTTTCTCCCAATTCTGCTCCAATACTCCACCAACGGTAAGCAGAGTCAAGCAAGACAATTCGAAATTGCACGTATCATATTGTGAATTTTAATTAAACAAGTTTATTTTTTATTTCCTTGTTGTCTCTTTTCAATTTCATTGAATGATGTATTTATTCATGTCACTGGCAGTCCCGGACTCACTTTTCATGACATGTTTTACAAATGCAAATCTTTTTATAAAGCAGTAAAAAACAACTTCTTATCAATAAATTGGGTAAATATTTTTTTCAATAGCCTGTGTTGGTAGAGCACTGCTGTTGTTATTATTTTTCGTGGAGCATCAGGGCAACTTATTGATTTTAGTTGGAACTATCACATTGTCGGCTGTAAGAGAACATATATCATCTCCCCAGTAACCAGTATTTTCCAAGCAAATACATCTTACTAGAAATGGCATCTGAACAACCCACATTACACTTTCCTTGAATAAGCTAAGTGAAGTGCCCATCCAGTTCAATACAGAACTTGATTCGGTGGCTCGATTCAGCATTGACCATACACGCTCAGTTACCGATCACCGTTTATATATTTACTATAGTATATAGTACTCCAGTTTATATAGCTACATGATAACATGTTTTGGAATGAAAAATGGGTTTGTTGCTTAGTTTCCTAATGTAACAATATTAAAAAGTAAAAGGCATTATTAAATGAAGGTTCGTATCTAAGTGTCATGAGCAAATCAAGCGATATTCGATAAATGGCATTCAACTCGTTTATTAAACAAATTTCCAAAGAGGAAGAAAGTTACCTAAAGTTACCATGCCTGAGATTTGCTTTTCTCGTTATTTTGACCTTTATAAACGAGACAAAAGAGATTTCCGATGATCATTTTGTTAAAAATGACATTTGTATCTACCGAGCATATACTTCTTTAATCAAAAGTTCATAAACGCATCTATTTTTTTATTCCAAAACATATAACAATCAATATAAACTGAAGAAGTCCTAGGTACGGGACTTCATCGTACTCACTCACCAAAAAAATCCTCACATAGTGAATAAAAGAAAGTAATCTCAAATATCTGCAATTTGATTTATGTACAATCATTGAGTAATTTTGTAATCGTTGCACAAATCATGTTTTCAATTCCAGGGATAATCATTCACATGTGAATGTTTTCTTCAATAAAGCCTTTGGGAACTCTTTCAAAATGGACTTGTCACAAACATGGTACGATTTAATAAGTAAGACTGATTAATGTTGATGTTTTCAATTTTGATTCTTTTATATCCATTTCAGGTAATATTGGAGGTTTCCTATCATTATTGATGGGAATAAGTATGATGACTGCGATGGAACTGCTAATTCTCATATATAAATTGGCACGTCACAGCATTAATAGAGTGAATAAAAATTATTTATGATACAAGTTCGTAAAGTAGGACTTTTTTGTATGAGCGTGAAGTTTGTTGAATGAGGTGAAGTTCAACAAACATACGAGTACAAAAAAGCTCTTTACGAAAATGTATCATCCAAGTTTTTTTCTACGACAATTATTATATTGTCAGATTGCAGCAATTGTTGTATGTTTCATCTTATGAATTTTGAAACTTTCATCGTATTATCAAATGATTACTTCCGAGTACAATCTGACGCAAATACTGTCTTTTTGGAAACTGTGTTAACAGTGCATAAAACATTACTTCTAGCACAGTTTATGTTTTTACGCACAATTGATTTTTTATGTACCTACCTACTTGTGCTAAAAAGTATCACTTTACGCACTGTGAACAGTGTGTGATATCTTAGTTTACGCAATGGCGTAGAAGAAGAATATTTTCAGTAATTACTTGTGATTTTGCAAAGGCGGATTCATGCAACGTTCATTATAACTACATATATTATTATATAAGTATATAAAACACGCACTTCCACACATTTTCAACAACGAAAGAAAATAAATACTTGATCTATAAAGTTGAATATGCGTAGTATGTGATCGTTGGTTTCCTAAGCACCCCCTTCTGTATGCCTATTCCAAAATTGTATATGCTTTTGATTATATTAATACGAGAATTGTACCAAATCTATTAGTGCACCTTGAGCCATTTCAAACACAATCAAGAACAGTCATCAAAAATTAAAGCCAAACCGGATCTTCATGATAAGGCTTCGGGCATGCCATTTTTTTATGTTTTGGTTCCTCAAAAAGTTAAATCCTGTAATATTCAGAGAGAATCGTGAGTGCCGAAGGAAAGTAGGTATGAATTGATGTTCTCCATGAATTTCTGCAGACTGTATACGTCCAGGAAACCTCCCGAGGCAGTGAGTTCCAAAGGAGGTTGTGAGTTCCAAAGCTCTGCCGTTCGTTGGAAGAACGAGCCCTGGGAAAGAGATGTCCGGCATGTCTCCAAAGTGATGACAAAGGGATGTGAAGAATTAGCGCGACGTTTCATGATATTTAAAGAAAGCATCGCCCCTGGAAATATATATAAGACAGAGCCAGATCGCGAACCTTTCGGCGGTGTTCCAGAAAAGTGAGCGAGCTTGTAAGTGCACCAAAACCGATAAGACGAATTTCTCTTTTTTGGACAGAATCTAAAAGTTTCAATGTGCGTTTAGAAACTGCCAGTGGCGGCGATAAGGGGACCTCAGAGCCCGCCATGCGGTTGGGTCCCAGCTCCAGAAGGAGCCTCTTCGACCTCTTTGCTAAAACTTTTAATTTTGTAACTGCTCCAAATGAAGGGATACATAACACATATTGATAACAAGAAAAGAGGCACCTGAACGTTCCATCAAAGTTCACCTGTTCACAGAATTCTGTAAACTTTGGTATCATCATCATTGCTTTTAGCAGTGTTTATTCCAGATGTTCTATGAAAGCTTACACACCAAATTCAGATATCTCCGTCAGCAGGAAAGTGTGTTTGTTTTGTCTTCATTCGTCGATCCGATGAAAATAACAAGAAATAAAAGCAATTTGCGGTAGACTTTGATGGCCTATTGGAATGTTGAGGCGGCGGTGGTAATGACAGATTTTTGCGATGGTAAGATTTCATATTCAAATCACCTAGCAATTTATGGCATTTATGTTATCCAGAGTGGCAATGAAACCATATACCGAAATATCGCTAATTTCTAAGAAAAATGCACACTTCTTGTAATATTTTTTCTTTGGAAAATATTTCAATATAAATAATATAATATAATAAATGTGTATAATAATTATTTATTATAAGTATAATAATTGTGTATTACTTACTATATGGAATTATGTCCTATTAGGTCTGGTATTTCCATATTTTATTGCCACATGTAGATATCCAAACGAAAGAGGGGCCCCGAATCCTTATCGCCGCCACTGGATACTGCACTCCATATTTGGAAACAGTATTCCCGAACAGGTCAAATCTGTGCATTATCTAATCAATTGACGGAAGTGAAATATAGCTCTTGGCACAGGACATAACACCTGGTTTTTGAGGTGAACTTTTGGCAATCGACCTCACACGGCTTTCCCATTCCCATGAAACGGTATTGCTCCTGGTAAAACCAAACACCGAAATGGAAGACTTCTTTGGCATGGTTACTCCTGACATAATTACTTCGGCCACTGTGAGATCAACCGTTCTAGAGAAAAGTCGAGTAAGGTTTTATTGGCATTGAATTACAACAAAATTTTGAATTCCCATTCTAAAATTTTTGCTTGGTTCATATTTGAATTGTTCACGTTCCTTCTCCGTTCTTTTTTAGTTTCACAGAAAAGAAAGCAGTATGAAGGGTACTATTGGAAAATTTAACATTGTTTTTTTCGTTAACAAGCTGTCGTCCCCTTACGAACGGCAGCCCTCAAAAGTTGAAACTTGTGCGAGGATTATCAAGGTCTTACCTTTTTACGTGCAATTCTTAGTACTTTCTCGGGCCATCAGAAAAAATATCTGCAGTAGCTAGGGTTTGAACCTTCGACTGGCAGCTAGAGTTATTGAAACATCGTCACTTTAACCACTCGGCTATCTGGCCCCGTCATCCGCGAAGCTATACAGTGTGACTCATTTAAAACTTGTCACCCTGAGACCCGTCGATTTTTATTTCAAGGGGGAACACTTTCACCAAATACATCATCATGGTGTTGTCAACCCCCTCATCCCCAGCACCCCGTACTTCAGAATTTTCAATGGAACTACTATACTTGTGATACATCATTTTGAAGGGAATTCAATCCCAAATACATCGGTGTACTAAAATTGAGGATCGATCAAGTGTTGTTGAAGTTTTGATGAAAACTAAGTTACATCAAGATATTTTCATTTTTCATCACCTAAAATGTTATCATCGTAAGAAAGATTCAAAATGTGAACCATTCAGTTCCATACAGAAGTATAAGCGATTTTATGTCTTCGCACATTGCTCAACATTTCTGGAGTCACTGCACGACACTCCACAACAATTCTCCTGCGTATATCATCAAGCGAAGTTGGCTGTGTATTATAAACTTTGGATTTCAAATGACCCTATAAAAAGAAGTCTAATGGTGATAAATCATGAGATCTTGCCAGCCATTCCATTGGTCCTCGCCTTCCAATCCATCTCTCTGTGAAATTGTCATCTAAAAATTGAAGTACAGGTGCAACAAAATGTGGAGGAGCTCCATCTTGTTAGAAGGTGAGCTGACCTTCAAGTAGCCTATCATCGTCTTCAAGTAAATGAGTGATTCCGGGGTTCACAGTTGTATCAAAAAGTTCATGATACATTTGTCCGTTGAGGTTACCATCAATAGAATATGGACCTACAATATGGTCTCCCAGAATACCATCCCAAACATTGAATTTCTAGGGAGTTCGTGAGTGAGTTACACTGTACCAATGGGGATTCACGTCTCTCCAGTATCTGCAGTCGTGCTTGTTCACATGTCCATTTAAATAAAAAGGAGATTCGTCAGAAAATCACACGTTGTAGAGGTAATTATTATCACCAACCAATAATTGACTCATGATTTCACAAAACTCTGTACGTCTGTCAGAATCATCTTCATTTACTTCTTGTACATTCTATAAGGATTGAATTTTGCTTCTTTCAGAACTCCAGAAATAGTCTCAAGTTGTCTAAAAGATTGAATGTTGTCCTTCACTGCATGTCCTACAACTGCAACAACGACCCCTTCATTTCTCATAGGCTTCTCTCGTTCATGTTTTTATTCAACACTGATCCCGACTCCATGAACTTATTCATAAATTGAAGCACGTACTGATATGATGTGTTTTTTTCTGGATAAATTTCATTGAAAAATCGAGCCGTAGCTCTAGCACATCGTCCATTTTCAAAATAAGCAGCTACAATGGATATTCTCTCTTGTATAGGATGAACCATTTTCGAAAGGTTTCAAATTGTTGAATGAAGTGACTCGAATACATCAAATACCAAGGCACAAACAAATATATGCGTATACAAAAACACATGGCGACCATTTTGTTTCTTCATAAAAACGTTTAGATCACCTTCTAAACGATTCTTTCTGACAGCAAATTATTTTTCATCACAGTGGCGTACCCACAGTGAACCTTTCTCACGATAACATTTTATGTGATAAAAATTGAAAATATCTTGATAAAACTTAGTTTTCATTAAAACACTTGATCGATCCTCAATTACGGTACACCGATGCATTTGGGATTGAATTCCCATCAAAATGATGTATTACAAGTATAGTAGTCCCATTGAAAATTCTGAAGTAGGGGGTGCTGGGTGCTGGTGAAAGTGTTCTCCCTTAACTTAAAAATCGACGGTTCTGAGCGATTTCCAATTTTTTTCACGAGTTTGGAGATTAGGGGGTGACAAGTTTTAGCTGGGACACACTGTATACTGGGCATGGAGTAGCTCCCAATAAATCGTTGATATGATGTTTGTTGAAATGTGTGTACGTATAATTATATGCACTTATGAGTACACACCAATGAATACCAATAAATACATATTAAATAATACACAACACACAACTATAATACTAAAAATTTATAGTACAAATGAGCCACCACATCAAAATTGGGATTTTTGTTGAAGGAAACAATTTACGTAAATTTTGAATAAAAATAATTATAGGTATTTATTTGTCTTGCTAGGAATTAGAGTACAATTGAATTGAATTAGCTACTACCTAGATCCTATAGTTGACATAAAAACAGAGTTCAAATCTACGATGCAATATCGTTGATTTGTTCCACCACTCAACCTTAATAAAGCTCAACATTCTGAGGAGAGAGAAAGTGAATGGAAAACAGTTTTCTAATAATAAAAGCAAACAAAATCAATAAAAGGAGTTAAAAAATAGACTCGCAGAGTCTCGTCACATTATGAAATAATTATCATTTCGGATTCATTAATATTTTTTATGAGTTGTTTTAAATCTTTTCAAAACCAACAATTTAACAATCATCGGTTATTCAAATAGCTTATCTGGTACCAAAATGATCGTTTGAATAATTCGAGGTGGTGAATAGGAGTTGAAATTCCTTTAAAACAAGTATTTAGTGTGAACATCGTTGCGATATGTTATCTTCTCAGAGAGATATTCGGGGGTTTTGTTTAATCATATTCAGCCAACCTGCTTCAACTAATTTGTGTCACCGCCGTCTTACCCCATAGATCAGTCGTAAGCAAGAATTCTGAATCTTCTTTATTATATATTGATACATTTTTGTCAAGCAGGGACCGTAGACTGAGTCAGCAAATTTAATGTCAGTAGAACTACATTTTCACATTTGGTATTCCTGGACACAAAAGCTCTGTTTTCATAAATTAACTTGAGGGTCGCATAGGATGTCTGAATGAGTTTTTCTAATGTACTGTTATATATTTAAACTCTAATTCACTCAAAAATAATTTATTTTATTTAACGAAATACAATGATTCAATAACCCAATACTCTAATTTATACAGGGTGTCAATTTGAAAACTTCCCACCCTTAATATCTTCCTTCCAGTAAACAATATGAGTAATCGAAAAAACAGGTCAATTTTATTGGCAAGGGGGACACTTTCAAGGACTATTTGTAGCCCTCGTGGTTCAACCCCCTAGGAGGGGTAGATGTTACCATTAGAATTTTAAATGGGAAGGGGGGTCAAGTGGCACATCATTTTGATGGGCGTTCAATTCTTGTTCCAATGGTACCCTGACTTATTATTTTTTGATGAGCATTTTCCGAAAAATTGCTTTCTAAACTAACAGAAGTCATTATTAGAACGCCTATACTGAGATGCATGGTTTGGCCAGAACTGGTTAGAATATTAGGTGGTACCGTTCCAACCCTTTATTAGGGGTAACATTAGCCATTAGCTCCAAACACTTTACATAAAAAAGTAGTCTAATAGTAAAACGTAGATGGTAGTAAAGTTTTGTTAAATGCTGAATTTTTAAGTGTCATCACAGAAATTGTACAGATAGCCTTCCTTTTTTGCTACTTCTGCTGTAAAAAGTTTCTGTTTTCCGGCAAAAAATTGGTTAGCAAATTTGAACTATGTGGTAGTATTGTGAATACCGTTGTACCTGTTGGGCTGTTTAGGAATTACTTTAATAAGTGTATAAAAGTGTAAAAATGGTTTACATTCTTCAAGACAGAATTGAAATGATTGTTATTTATGGCGAAGTTGGAAAGTGCGCACGAAGGGCGGCATGTCTTTTTAACGAAAGACATCCAAATTGTAATGTAAGTCACCGGTATGTGCTTGATTTGGTGAATAAGTCTTACGAAACTGGTTCAGTGACAAATAAAAAAAGAAATAACCCCAGAGTACTAAATGAAGCAGCTCAAATTGAAGTTTTGGGAACATTTGCTGCAGAGCCCACGAGCTCCTTACGATCAGTATCAGAACAGACGGGAATGTCACGCGAGACTATAAGAAAAGCATTGAAAATGCATAAATTTCATCCATATAAAATGCAGATTCTTCAAGAGCTCCACGAGGATGATTATGATAGAAGAATAGAGTTTTGTGAAATCATGTCTCATCGAGTCAATACCATCCCTAATCTTCTGTTAAACATCTGTTTCAGCGATGAGTGATCATTTTTTCTGAATGGCAATGTTAATAGACAAAATTGTCGCTATTGGAGTGACGAAAACCCACATATTTTTCGGGAAGGGCATACACAACACCCACAAAAAGTTAATGTTTGGGCTGGTATTCTTGGAAATGCCATTCTTGGTCCATTATTTCTGGAAGAAAACTTGACTGGCAATCTGTACCTTGAAATGCTTGAAGAGACTATCGATCCTCTTATAACTCACGAGCTAGAAACTCAAATTGATGCAGAAGGTAATGAACTTTTGCAGGAGGATCTGTTACATTTCCAGCAGGACGGTGCTCCACCTCATTATTTTCTTCCCGTCCGACAGTGGTTGAACGAGAGATTTCCGGGTAGATGGATTGGCAGAAGGGGAGCAGTTGAATGGCCTCCGAGATCACCGGATTTAACACCCTTAGATTTCTTTCTTTGGGGGCATCTTAAATCCGTTGTTTATAAAACACAACCTTCTGATATTGACGAACTTAAAAGACGAATTACAGCAGCATGCCGGTCAATTCCTAGTGAAGTTTTCCGTAATGTTAGAGGGGAGTTCGAAAACAGACTGTATTACTGTTTAGAGCAAAATGGACAACATTTCGAACAGCTAATAAGATAAGCGTAAGTAGATTTTATGTTGGAAATGTCTTTCTCGCAAATTAAATTTTATTGTGTAGAAGGAAAATAACCACCAAATAAAAAATCCCATGCGTAATAAATTTATTCCTGAGATTCAAGGGTTGGAGCGGTGCCACCTACTCTTCTAACCATTTTTATTAAAGGGAGTCAATACAATAATGCATCTCAGTATAGGCGTTCTAATAATTACTTCTGTTAGTTTAGAACGCAATTTTTCGGAAAATGCTCATCACAAAATAATAAGTCAGGGTACCATTGGAACAAGAATTGAACGCCCATCAAAATGATGTGCCACTTGACCCCCCTTCTCATTTAAAATTCTAAGGATAACATCTACCCCTCCTAGGGGGTTGAACCACGAGGGCTACAAATAGTCCGTGAAAGTGTCCCCCTTGACAATAAAATTGACCTGTTTTTTCGATTACTCATATTGTTTACTGGAAGGAAGATATTAAGGGTGGGAAGTTTTCAAATTGACACCCTGTATAACAATCACGGAACTATTTATTTCGACTTTCACTTCGCTCTGCCCGTCCGTCTGCTTTGTCGTTCTTTTTATATTCACTGTTGACTTCTCCGAATGCTCTAGAATTTTCCATCGAATCGTCCAGATCCATCGAATCGTCCAGATTCCTCTCGGTGCATAGCGTATCGAAGGTCATATGCGGCCTGCGTGAGTGTTCAGGCCCGGCATCGCCCATAGCTTCGCCACATTGCCCCCTTCTTAGAGATATTTCGTCCCGAAATGTCATCCTTGGAGTGTGTCGATATTTGCAGGACTCCCCATATCTGCATCGTGAAGTTCGATGGAAATAACACTCCACAGTCTTCATGTTAGGTCGTGGAATAGGATTACAGCAAACCAAAATCTGGACGCCGCTGGATCGGAATATCGTCTCCAACATACTTCTTATAACTCTCCAATCCAGCCCATCAATACCACAGGATAATTTTGGGATTGCCAAGTCCACCAGATTCTGGTCCACCATTGTGTCTCTCAGTTGGGTGAGGCTCCTCCAGACATCTTCATAGGACGGTTTATCTTGGGAATGCTTCTTGGTCACCAGGTAGTAGATGTTCCTCTGGCCCTTCTTCAGTTGTAGCACACCTCCAATTTCTGGATTCTGTTTTCGTAGTGTTTGGAGTTGGCCAAATTTCTTGGAGAACACCACAGCAATGCCCCTGGACAATCGAAGACATTCTGCGACGCAGTGTGCTAAGGCGTAATCGACTGGCACTTTGAAAAGGTCCTGTGGCTCCTCTCGAGTTACCCCGTGTGACACTTTCTGTTCATTTGAGTATAAGGACATGAATTTCTGGAACGTCATCGCATCCTCTGGTGGTCTGAGGGTGCAGACTTGGTCATGATTTCCAGCGTAAGGGGCCAACCTGTTGAAATGAACGACCCTGGGTTTACCTCTGGGTGGATTCTGTAAATCAGGTCGTTTATCCTCTTGATGATCTTGTACGGACCTTCCCATGAATTCCGTAATTTCGGCGACAGGCCCCGGCGACGCATCGGGTTGTACAGCCAAACTAGGTCAACAACCTGAAATCCTCCAGCATCGGCATTGATGTCATAAGTCGCCTTCATTCGGTCGCTGGCACTCTGGATGTTCAAACGGACTCGTTCGTGGATGTCTTCCATTCGCTGACGGAGTTTGCTGATGCAATCCTCTCCCGCGGTATCCTGTCCTGGTGTCGTCCCAAACTTTAGGTCACAGGAAAGTCGCAGCTCTCGAATGGCATAACGGTGAAATGCCACAGTCCTGAGCCGATGGTGAAGGCTGTCTTTTCTCTATCTTCTGGAGCCAGTTCTACCTGCCAGTATCCACTCTTCAGATCAAGGGTCGAGAAAATCGTGGAGCCGGCCAACGTGTCTAAGGTGTTGTCTATTCTCGGAAGAGGGTAACTGTCTTTCTTCGTCACGTTGTTCAGTTGACGATAGTCTACGCAAAAGCGTGTTGATCCATCTTTCTTCTTCACCAGCACGACTGGAGAGGACCATGGACTGTTGGATGGTTCAATAACTCCATCTTTCCCCATATCACTGACTATTTTGTCAGCCTCTTCCTTCTTGGCAAGAGGAAGTCTTCTAGCTATTTGTCGGATTGGTCGAGCATCCCCAGTATCAATTTTATGTTGAACTACATTCGTTCGACCCCCTTTTCCTTGTCCGGTATCGAAGATGTCTTGGTACTTCTTGACTAATTCTCTCAATCTGGGCTGTTGAGCTGGTTTAATGCCCTTGGAAGAAAGGGTAACCAATTTTTTCAGTTCCGCTGTCAGGTTGTTGTCTTGACTAACAGTACTGTGTACACTCCTGATCACAGAGGAAATTGACGAGCAGTGCCCCAAAACAGTTCCTTTCTTCAAAGTCACTGGGTAATAATCGACATTCATTACCCTTACTGGCACAATTTTATCAGCACGCAATAAAGTCTTGCCTAGTGCAATCTCTCGTCCAATTTTCTCATCATGAAGCTTGAGCTCGAACATCACCACGCTTCCATTGCTCGCACCTCCATCCAAGCGAGCCTCCAGTATGGTCTCAGCCCTCTCGGGTACACTTACATCTTCAGCCAGCAGAACACGAATCATCTCCTCACTTCTTCCATGTAGCACCAGCTCTTCTCCGTTCACACGTAGGACGCCATCTTTGAAGTTCAATTCAAACCCTCTGGAATTCATGATGTCCATTCCAATAATTGCATCGTCCTCAATGTCCGCTACTAATGCCCGATGTTTAACTTTCGTGCTGCCTAGAATCAGTTCAATCGGTAGCCGGCCGGCCGGCTCTCCTGTTGCTGTACGTAGCTTCCAGGATGATGGTTCCATTCTGTCTGATGTCTTAGTAAAAGCAGGCCCAAGGATTGTCCTAGTCGCACCTGTATCTAGCAGCATGGTGCAAGGCTCGTTGTTGATGAGACCGTCTACAAAGACACCATTGTTTTTACGTTGCAGGATAGCGACATATGCATTGTTAACTGGGGCTTGCTGGATACAGGTCGACGATTGCCCCTCCTCATCGACCTTCTTTAGTTTTCCTGCATCGATGCCGATTCTGTGAATGTTGGACATTTGTTACGCACATGCCCAATTTTGCCACAATTCCAGCATCTTATCTGTCTTCTCTCAGGCAACGTTTCCTTCACCACCTTCCTTATGGCAGCTTCCAGGTAAACAGGCCCCTGTGGGTCTTCTTCAATAACTCGGACCTTACTTTGGCTTCTGCAGGATTGCTTCGCCGCCTCGAATTCCAAAGCGCGTGCCAATGCATCCACGAGATGTGTTCGACGAGCTAGTGTCAATGCTTGTCTGGTTTCCTGGTCACGAAGTCCATCTAAGAATGCCTGTACTGCTAGTCGCTCCATTACCTTTTCCGGTGTGGCTGGGTATGCAAGGCGAACCAAGCGTGCACTGTCTGCTTCAAACTCCTGTAGGGACTCGCTTGATTTCTGGCAGCGGTTTTTGAGCTGTGAGTGGTATACATGTTCTAGATGGGTCTGTCCATACCGTAATTCGAGATGTTTAATCAGCTGCTCGTAGTCCTCTTGTTCTTGAGCCGTGAGGGTTTGTAAGATATTCGTTGCTTCTCCACGCAACGCCAGTGTTGGTGCCACAGCTCTATCTCCTGCATTCCATCCATTCGCCTTTGCTGCAGCTTCAAATTGTCGGCAGTAGTTTGCCCATGATGTTTTTCCATCAAACTGAGGTGGTTTCATAGGGAGATTTCCTGTTTCCGAACTGATCTTTACATCTTTCAGACCCTTTTAAACATCATCCAAGTACAAACTCAGTTCCAGCATTGAATTTTCATTGACAGATTCTGTGGTGTGCTTTTCCAACTTACTGATTTTCTCATTCAATTTGTTGATTTTTTCCTCGATTCCGCTTCTGATTTCATCGCTGATTGTTTCCTTCAATGTTCCCATCTCTTCCTCGACAGTCCCTATTCTTTCTTCTAACCGGTTCGCCACGCCACAAAGTTCTTCTTTCATGTTCTTCGAGTTTTCTAGAATCTCTTCTCTCAAATTCCTCGAACTTTCTTGAAATTCTTCTTTCAGAATATTCGAATTTTCCAGAAGTTTTTCCTGAAGTTTTTCTTCAAGATTTTTCGAATTTTCAAGAAGTTTTTCTTCCAAATTCCTCGAACTTCTTCGGAATTCTTCTTTCAGACTATTCGAATTTTCTAGAAGTTTTGCTTGAAGGACTTCCTTCAAAGTATTCGAATTTTGTTGCATTTTGTCTTCCATTCCGTCGAGTTTACTCATTATGGAACCCATATCTATTCCAGAAACTTCGAATAAAAATGTTTCTGGATCCTCGCCCTCCTGGATTAGTCCCTCAGAAAGTCTTGCCTGAAGCACGACCTTTTTACCACTTGTATCAAGTTCCCTCTCCTCCAGTTCTTGCTTCAATTCCGCAACCTTCAATTCAACCAGGCGAACTTTCCTCGAACACATTTTGTCTTAGTCTATGTCTCACAGTCTATTTCACGGGTCACCAGTCTATTATTATTATTATTGTCTATTTCACACAGTCTATTTCCCGGACACCAGTCTATTATTATTATTGTCTATTTCACATAGTCTATTCCACGGCCACCAGTCTATTATTATTATTATTGTCTATTTCACACGTGAGAAGTGTATCAGTTTATACTCCGTTAATGCACACAACTGTCACTTCACGAAAAATGTTTATCAGTCACTGTCTATTTTTCGCGAAAACAATTGTCCGAAATACACTCGGTGCATAGCGTATCGAAGGTCATATGCGGCCTGCGTGAGTGTTCAGGCTCGGCATCGCCCACAGCTGCGCCACATTACTTCAAATCTAAAATTACTTTCAAGTAGAATAATCATAATCACTCGAAGAGTGTACCCAAAGGCAAAACCTGTGCGGGAGAGGACGGCTATTATTAATTTTTGGTGTAGTGTTCCTGAGCGATTCACTGATTTTTGGTGGCGTATTCACTTTTCAGCGCAGACAAACCCCGGAAAACCTACAGCTCCATACTTCATGCAAACACCAGATGTCGGGATTAGCATCTAGGCAACTCACATCGCACTTGCTTCACAACAAGAAATGAGGTCGCCTATCGATACCGATGTACTTGAGAAAAATTCCCTCATACTACGGATCCGAACCTGGTCAGATGCAAGCGGAAGATTCAACGGTCAACACATCGAACATACGCCCAATGCATCGAACCGCTGAGCTATACCGTCCTAAGGTTTTAGCTTTTTCGACGACCACTAGCTCATTATGATTTATAACAATTTTTAGCTTGTCTTTAATTTTTTCTCGAGAATTTTTATGGCATATTATCAGAACATTTGATTTGGTTGGGTTATTCGTCGGGCTTTGCTCTGTAGCAAAATTAACAAAGCTTTCGACATCTTCTTAAAGAGCAAAACTTCAATAAGTTGACAAGCTGACTATAGCGTAAGTGGGAAACAGTAACGGACCCAGGATTGATTCTTGTGGGACTCCTGATTTCAGCTCCAAAAAATCAATTGTGCCGAATGCTCTACTGAAGTCAAGCAGAATCTGTACACTGACCACGATCAGTTGTATACCGGGTGTCCGCGGAAGGTGGCTCGCCCCTATAACTTTTCTGTTTTCGAAGATAATGGAATGAAATTTGAAGGATCTGCATAAGACATAAAACTGCGTTTATTGACAAGTAACTAAAGTTTATGGAACTTTCGGTTTCACCTGAAGTGACATAAACTTTTGATTTTTAAATGGGACACCCAGTATATTCTTACCTCTTTTGTCTCCACATGACATTCTGAATACAACAGGTATCATTTATGTCACTTTTTGTAACAATTTTTATTTATTTTCTTTGAAATTTACTTTTTAATCTAGAATGCTATGAATACGTTCAAATCACTAATTGAGCACTAAAATATTGGGAAGAATTTAACTCCACTGTTTTCGGTCGGTGGGTTTTCGGTATACCGGGTGACACAGCAGACATGTAGCAGCCTGTAGTTTTTTTATTTGAAGAGATGAAAATTTGAAATTTGCAGAAGTTACGTAATCAATGATAGCGCTTCATTTGAATCTAACGACAACTTTTTTCAACTACCTGTTTGATCAGCAGTAACTCCAACTTCTTTTTTTTGAATGACACCCTGTATATTTATCCAGCCTATCTTATTTGTCTTGAAATTCTCTATTCAACCGTGTATCACAAAGTGGCATTCGTTTCTCGATTCGCAAATGAATTGCATTTTAATGAAAAACATCAAGTTGGCTGTTACCCGAATTCGATAATCTTTCGATGCTCGGTAGGCTTGGAAATCCAAAGAGTATCAGTTAAACGATATAATTTCAGTTTTTTCCATACCTGATAACTTCCTACAGATTGTCAATAATTTCCTCAATAAAAAGAAAAAACATCTAAAAATAACTCACGATATTGCGAAAACTGAGATAGGAACATTTTTTTTTTCAATTTCGCTACTTGTTTAGGAACTATCTGTCTTTCTCTTTGGCCATGTAGCCATATCATGATCTTTTCATTTGGAAACATAAAATCAAAATTGTTCCCCTGATCCACCAATTCACAAGTCTATTAGTCTAGATATTTGCAATAATATTTTGCCTAGTAGGCGGTGTACACAGAATGTTTTGTGTTTGACAGGTAAACATCATTTGATTGTACTGATTATCTCCGTCAGTTTTATGCTGATTAAAATTGCATCGTTTAATTAGATACTAAATATGTATTCAAAGAATATAAAGGTCGATATGTTGTTGATATTCGGAGAGTGCAAGAGAAATTCTAGACAGGCTGAACAATTGTAAGTCGAAAGATTTCCGGAAAGAAGCCATCCGCCTAATAATTATTTCGCTATAGTAGAAGAGCCATTCAGAAGAGAACCGGAAAATCAAAACAATCTCCAATACATTGTCGATGAGGAAATGGAAGTAATTGTTTTGGCCATAGTACATGCAGATCCGACTATATCACTGAGACAAATTGAGAACGAAATCGGCGTGAATCGAGAGACCGCTAGAAGAGTTTTGAAAAGAACTGCTCTTCTACTCTAGCGAAATGATTATCAGGTGGATGGCGCCTTTCCGGAAATCTTTCGACATACAATTGTTCAGCCTGTCTACAATTTCTCTTGCACTCTCCGAATATCAACAACATATCGACCTTTTCGTTCTTTGAATACATATTTAGTATCTAATTAAACGATGCCATTTCAATCAGCATAAAACTGACGGAGATAATCATTGCAATCGAATGATGTTTACCTGTCGAACACAAAACATTTTGTGTACACCGCCTACTAGGCAAAATATTATTGCAAATATCTAGACTAATAGACTTGTCAATTGGTGGATTAGGGGAACAATTTTAATTTTATGTTTCCAAATGGAAAGATCATGATATGGCTACATGGCCAAAGAGAAAGGCAGATAGTTTCTGCACAAGTAGCCAAATTGAAAAAAATATGTTCCTATCTCAGTTTTCGCAATATCGTGAGTTATTTTCAGATGTTTTTTCTTTTTATTAAAGAAATTATTGACAATCTGTAGAAAGTGATCAGGTATGGAAAAAACTGAAATTATATCGTTTAACTGATACATACACTTTGGATTTCCAAGCCTACCAAGCATCGAAAGATTATCGAATTCGGGTAACAGCCAACTTGATGTTTTTCAATAAAATGCAATTCATCTGCGAATTGAGAAACGAATGTCACTTTGTGATACACGGTTGACTAGTGAATTTCAAGACAAATAAGATAGGCTAGATAAATATACAGGGTGTCATTCAAATAAAAGAAGTTGGAGTTACTGCCGATCAAACAGGTAGTTGAAAAAAGTTGTCGTTAAATTCAAATGAAGCGCCATCATTGATTACGTAACTTCTGCAAATTTCAAATTTTTATCTCTTCAAATAAAAAAACTACAGGCTGCTACATGTCTGCTGTGTCACCCGGTATGCTATATGAAATTTTATTTTAAATTTGAAATTATTAATTTTTTTCAAATGGCAACAAGGTGGCTCGTCGGATTAGGAAAAAAGACCATTTTATTACAATTAATTTCGATACCACACACCAATAGGTTTCAAACAAAGTTCCGTTAAAAAACAACAGAAAATTACGATATACAGTGTGTCCAAGATAAGAATGAACAGCATGGGGATATCGGAAACGGTAAGAGATACGGGGTCGATTAAATTAGAGAAAAGTAGCGCATTTATGTACCCAAAAATATACCATTTGAAAAGTTTTAATATTCCGAGTAGTTACGGAGATATCCGAGAAAACCCGAAATTTGAGAATTTCGTTTTTATTTTCTCCTAGGTTTATTTTCAAAGGAAATGTAAAACAAATAGCACTTTGTCATGGCTACTTTTCAAGGACTACCTGATAACGTAAGCAGAAATTTTCTGCGACGTTTCGTCTTTTAGGAAACATCATCAACTTTTTATTTTTATATGGGCCGAAACTAAAGTATACCCTGTATACGACTCCATTTTTCATTGTGAATACAGCAACGTATCACACACTATGATTTCAGAATCATTTCTCGCGCAAAATGAAATTTAGTGATTACTTAACCTGTTTTTCTTCAATTTTAGATAGTAGGCGCTGGAAAAATGTCATATTTTGATACATGAAGTAAATTAATTAGTCTTATTTATACAAGTATAAATTTTAACTTACTACTTGCCGGAATTTTTGCGTTGTTGAATACAAAGATAAGTCGCAATATCAAAAGTTTAGTTTATAAATGTAATTGTAATGTAATAACAAGGAGCTAATATGTATTACAGGAAAATAATCAGAAACTTATAACAAGTGTTCAAATAACCCGCCGTTATTTTCTAAGTACAAGTACGCTCTTCTCACAGACGAATTTAAAACTTGAGTTAACATATTCGGAAAAATATTGTTAAAGGATGCAGTAATCGATCTTAGCAAATCTTCTTCATTTTGAAAATTATGATTAGAGTACACTTGATTCTTGATATATCCTCAAAGGAAAAAGTCTAGTGGGGTTAGGTCGGGGGACCTTGCAGGCCAGGATGTATCACTATGAGTACCAATCCACTGTCCTGGGAAGCGACGGTTCAAATAATCACGAACAATTCTAGAGTTATGTGCTGGAGCACCATCTTGTTGAAACCAGCAGCTGTGAGTAACCGCTAATAGCAAATTATCTAGAGTGTCTTCCATATCATATACCAACAAATTTATGTACCGCTCTGCTGTTAAATTGTTTTGGTAGATAAAAGGCCCAATTACATTCGTACCGATAATTCCAACCCATGGCATGTTAAAACCGAAACGATGTTGATGTCTGGACACTTTGTGTACACGCGGATTTTATTGTGACCAATAATGAAAGTTCCGCATATTAAAAATACCATTGTTGGTAATCATACTTTCATCAGACCAAATTATTTTGAAAGGGAAATTTTGATCGTCTTGGCATTTTCTAGTGTACCATTCACAAAAGGTTATTCGCCTTGCATCGTCACCTGGTCTGAGTCCATGACAAATCCTAAATTTATATGGATGATGTTTATTTTTTCTTAAAATGAAGTGAGCGGTGGATTTGGCTACTCCGGTATTATCTTCAATGGTGCGAGTGGATTTCTCAGGATTTTCGACAACGGCCTGTAACACATCACGCTGACTTTCTTCATTAGATAGCTTTTGTCGGGAAACCACAGGTTTTTTAAATGATCCGTATTCATTAAATTAAAAACTAACCGTCTAAATATTGATTTACCAGGTTGTCGCCTCTCAGGATACTTATTAGAGTACGCACGTTCAGCATCAACACAATTTCTTTGGCACAAAATGTAACATGACAACATATCAAAACTACAGTATTATTATGACAACAGAACATTATGTGTCATTTTTTCCAGCGCCTACTATCTAAAATTGAAGAAAAACAGGTTAAGTAATCACTAAATTTCATTTTGCACGAGAAATGGTTCTGAAATCATATTGAATGATACGTTGCTGTATTTACAATGAAAAATGGAGTCGTATACAGGGTATACTTTAGTTTCGGCCCATATAAAAATAAAAAGTTGATGATGTTTTCTAAAAGACGAAACGTCGCAGAAAAATTCTGCTTACGTTATCAACTAGTCCTTGAAAAGTGGTCATGACAAAGTGCTATTTGTTTTACATTTCCTTTGAAAATAAACCTAGGAGAAAATAAAAACGAAATTCTCAAATTTCGGTTTTTCTCGGATATCTCCGTAACCACTCGGAATATTAAAATTTTCTAAATGGCATATTGTTGGGCACATAAATGCGCTACTTTTCTCTAATTTAATCGACCCCGTATCTGTTACCGTTTCCGATATCCCCATGCTGTTCATTCTTATCTTGGACACACTGAATGTTCTATAGAATAAAGCATCTTTTGGTATTAATAGCCTCCTATATAAGAAACGTATATCGCCAGATGGCAGTGCGTGTTCTCCCCATGGAATAAATACAAACTCCGCCTCACTTCTAACATGGCGATTCTCGATAGATACAGGTCCGAATTAGATAATTTGGTGCTCGTTCTTCTAAATTACAAATCTAGATTAAAACCTATTTGTTTTCGTGGTAATCTGAAAATTTCAAATGTATGAATATAATGGAATCCAGTAACACAATATCAAGAATAAAAAAATATTTTAGCAAAATCTGTATGAACTATCTCGGAAATGTTTTGAATGTGAATTTTAAGAAGTATACCGCAAATAGAAATAGATAATGACGTCTGAAATATCAGATAAAAGGTAATGTCAAATAAAACATGACATGCATGCAGCACAAAATAAGTATACAACGCTGACGTAAACAGTATATTCTATTTTTTTTTATGTATTGGACCAGAATTACTTTTATGGGAAACTTGTTTTTCTTATTACACGTTTCATACTAATTTGACCTGTATGCTTTATGTGGGTTGTAATATGGAATCGTTGAACAAAATTTAAACTTGCAGACGTCCGAATAATTTGATATTTGATAGGTGTTCACTGTTCATAACAGTAGCAAAATGGGTATGTGCAGGTTTTCGGGGTCGTAGATTATGAATCTTTCGTCAAAATCAATAATTTCAAAATGGCGGACGAGATTTGTAATTATGGTCCGATTTGATTCAAAATTTGTCTGTGGGTTTTTCTGGCTAAGAGATTATGAATCTTTTGTCAAAATTGATGAATTTAAGATGGCGGACGAGTTTTGTGATTATGTCCGATTCGATTCAAAATCGGTCTTTGGGTTGAGAGATCCTGATGATTTCTGTTAAAATTCGTGAATTTGAAATGACAGAAAAGTTTTATAATTTCTGGGCGGGTTCTACCCTACCTACGTAGTGGTTTTTCGGTTCGAAGATAATTATTTTTCTGTAAAAATTCAGGAATTGAAAAAAGCAGACGAGTTTCGTGATTCATGGTCGAATTCTATACCGTGTGATACAGACTCATGGTACACGCCCTTTTCTCCTTCGTTTCTGTAGCTATATTTCTGTAATTTGGAAAATTCAATATGCTCACTATAGGGCATCTTTTGACATATTTGAAAAAAAACAGTTTCTGGTTTTTCCGGAAATTACATCAAACCTTCGATTTTCAAATGGAACACCCTGTGAATTATTACATTTTTTAAATCTGCATAATTTTCTGAATCCAATGATACCTCATAGTTGATATTTCATCTGTCAGAAATTTCGATACTGTAGCATTATTTTGATTATTTGGAATAATTTTAGGGAGTTCATGGCTCTCTAGATCGAAAAATAAAATGGGTATTTTGACTAATGAAATATCAACTATGAGGTATCATTGGATTAAGAAAATTATGCAGATTTCAAAAATGTAATAATATACACGGTGTCCTAGTTGAAAATCGAAAGTTGATGTCATTTCCGGAAAAACAGAATTTGGATTTTTTCCAAATATGTCAAAAATTGCTCTATAGTGAGCAAATTCAATGTTCCAAATTTCAGAAATGATGATAATTAATTTTTCATCAAATTTCAATAATTCAAATGGCAGCTCCTATTGGTTTATTTTGTGAGTTATGGTCGCATTCTGTTCAAAATTACTATTTAGGTGTATATGAATGCATTAATTTGAATTGATTCGAAAATATATAATCTGATGTGGAATCATGAATAAAAAATTTTAAAATCGGTTATCAGATTTTGACTTTCAAATGTCCGTTCAAAATTTCAAGTTGAATGCAATTTACAAAAAAATGCTTTCAGCTTTGGAAGCATTATTGATTCCCAAACACAAATATCTTTGTCCTTTTACATTGAAATCATTTCTCGTATATATAACTAAATCGCAATATCTTCTGGTTAAGTATATTGTTTTCCTTGAATTTGATAAAAATAATAAAATTGTGAACCTTCTTCAACATAGATTCATTAATGAAAATAAAAAAACGGAGTGAATAAATTCGAATGATTACGATTCTCGATATAAATGCCGCCAAAGAAACAAAAAAGCCGTAACAATCACCTGGTATCAAGTCAATATGTTTCGATTGTTTACGTTGCTGCCACTGAAACATTCCGCTGTAGCTTTTCAACTCCAAAGGAACATCAAAAACGCCGCGCCGCCCAAATAAACCGTTGTATTGGAAACCTATGTTGAACGGAGTTGCCGATATGGGAGTCACAAGAACAAGTTATTAGGTAATGTGCGTAAAAATATGCCACTAACTCTGAAATTCTCGCTACATAGCCCTGACGAAGTGAAGAGTGTATTTCCTGATAAATATAAATAAAAAAGTGTTTTTAAGACAAGATTTTATTCAAATGCACGAATATTTTCTTTAGATCATTCGTAAATATTATTATTTACTTTCAAAAAACTCATCTCCTATTCTAAAAACTCCTAGAAACAAATTTGAAATAAAATCTGACCTTAAATCTCGAGGCCGCCATCTTGAATTTTTTTATTTTGACAATAAAAGTCAAAACCACCGATCCAAAGAACCCTTACATTCTTATTTTGAACGGAATAGGACAATAATTTATTCGTCCACCGTTTTGTAGCTGTCATTTCGAATTATCAAACATTGACAAAAAAATCATAATCTCCGACCACAAAATCCCTATACTAATACCAACTCAAATTAGAATTATCAAAAAAAATTATGACATCCCAAAGCTTCTATATACCAATTTCGAATGGAATCGTATCAGAAATCACGAAACTCGTCCAACATTCTGGACTTGGTTTTTCCTGATATTCAAATGTTATGGAGTATTGTCCCCCAAGTGATAAACATATGTTGTTGAAAAAGCTATTAATTGTAAAAGTTATAATATTCCATAGTTTGGATCGACCCGAATGAGTTTTCTTTTTTCCCATTCCCGATCCGACCCTGTGCCAGATGTCATACTGGCTATATGATACTCTATCTTTTCCTCGCCAGTCGTGTGGGAGGAGCAACCTGAGGGGCGTGTCATTTAAAAGAAATTCAGTTCCATTTCTGAATCTAGAATTGTGAGTAATAATTACTTTTCACTGGTCGACGGCTGAACCAAACCTTTATTAGTTGACTTTGATAAAGCGGGATATTTCTCATTTCAAATGGAATAAAGCAAGGAAACCCATTTCGCGAAAACAACACATTTTTGTAAAATTATTCCCAAAAAAAATGAACATCTAGGAGAAAAATGAGAAAGTCGTTTAACTGGGCGAATGATAGACTTCGATACTGAAAAGAAACAACACCGAAATATTCGTTCGTTTTGATGGTGGAACTGAATGAAAATGCCCAAAAATAGGGGAAAATATCCTTTTCATTCATTTAAAAGTCAAAAAATATTTTTTTCATTATTTTTATCTTTATACAATCAAACAACCCTTCTCTACTCCGAAAAAAAAATCGTTTCTGACTCCCCCTTTTTCAGGGAAGACCCTTAAAATACGATTTAAATGCACCAGGTAACCTGTGACAAACACCTGAGTATTTGGCAGATACGGGGCGATCAAAAATATATTTTCAATTTCGGAAAAATGTATCCCTTTATAAAGTCAGCTTCCACCAATATATATAGCTGATTTTCTTAAAACTATGTAGCTAATATATATACAAATGTGTCAACGTCTGTGCTCATTAATCTGAATCCAAATAAAGTTGTGGTGTTGGTCCAAACAATATGGAAAAGGGATGTTTCGGAATAATTTTGAAATGATTTCTAAAATGATCCGTGAGTTTTTTTTATTTTCTGACATAATGTAGATGAGTCATTCTTGATCAAAAAGTTCTACCTCGCCTACTTCGTGACTGCCACTGTTTGGATTAGACAGGGGTTTGAAGTATAGTAATTAATCGATTTCTCGAATAATCAATAATTCCTTTGTAACGGAAAATAATATTGTTTCCTAGACTTCCCGAAACAATTCAATGGCAACATATCTGAAATGAGAATACATGAATATACAGATGTTGCAACTCAGTCTCATTCTGTGAGAATTCATGAATATACAAAGGTCTCAACTCAGTCTCATTCTGTAAATATATTTTCGGGCATATGCATGAGCATACGAATACGATTCATGTTTCATACAGTGTATCTATATATGACCTACCCTACACTGATGAGGGGCAAAACCCCGAAACCGGTATAACTCGTTTCGGAAAATGAAATATGAATCGGCCGAAAGGCTGCCTTCATGAAAAAAATGTACTTGCTGAATTAATTTGACTCACAGTTCAGTAGCTGTTATGGTACTCACTATTATTTCTGTTTCCTCGCCTGAATCAGACTATATGTTTGGAATCGTGCTGAATTCACGTTATGTACTTACTTTAATCCATATTTCATATACATGTCAGTTGCGGTCACAATTTATTGAAGACAATGGCAGTTATGAAGACCTGAATATAAACCAAAGCATATCATTTCTCTCTATAATTTTTCATCTGTCATTATTAGAACGAAATGTGAAAACATTCGATGGTGCAAGACAGAAATATATTTTATACTAATACGCATAATGTTGCCATGAAGACCCAGAAGACGCTTTTTTAACAGCATACGATCTTTTTTCAAGTATAAGTTATTGTTTTCATCCTGTTCTTTTCTAAAACATCGGGTGGAGACGAGGTGGTCCTGATCCTAATAGAATTTCTGAATATGTAAAATATGAACACAGACGATGACACATTTGTATATATATTAGCTACATAGTTTCAAAAAATCAGCTAAATATATTGGTAGAAGCTGGCTATACAAAGGGATACATTTTTCCGAAATTGAAAATATATTTTTGATCGCCCCGTATCTTCCAAATACTTGAAGTTGAATGGTTGATTCAAATGCAAAATACGATCGCCCTCCCATGAACTGTAAGTAACATCAATTGCATGTAGATCTACAGAAAAACGAATATTTTCTCGAAAAAAGTTCGATAAAAATTACCAAAAACAAAGTTTAACCCTCTGTTTACCCGCCAGTTTTGATTCTAGAAACTTTTGTCATTTGAACTTTTTGATGCACATATTGTGGTATATTCCGTTATAAAAATTCAGATCGATACGATGAAAATGAAATTCCGGATTCTTTTAAAGATCGTCAATATTGCAGAATGGCATGGTCTACATCATATTGAAATTTCATCGATTTTCACCGAAACCGGTTTTCCATAATATTAGTGCGGGGTCCTTTCAAAACAGAAACAAAATTTGGTTACAAAAAGTGACAAGTAATACATGGTTGTATTAGTATGTCATAAGGAGACTGGGTGTCCCACGAAGATTAGGACAGGGAATGTGTCGGAACTCGAAAGTAGTAGAGAATTGTAATTTTTTGAGTTATAAATTAAAGCAATTGGTGCAGCTTTTTTTGATATTGTGTTACCCAACGAGCTCTTTGTTTTCGGTCACGTAACATCAGATTCAAAAGTAATAATGGGACAACCTGTTTCTGTACATGGCGATCTAGTAAACGATAAGAGATAGAGTATCGGTTGAATTGTGGCAAAGATGCGTATTTTAGAGACCTATTCAATGATGTGAAAAAATCGAATTTAGCTCTTTTGGTTCTGGAGATATACAGGAAAAAACAAAGAATCCCAAATTATTTTTTTGCCTTATCTTCTTTATTCGCAGAGATATTGAAAATATGTCAGCATTTTGCCATTGGCACTTAATCTGGGCTATCAGAATATATCCATGAATTTTTTATACAGGGTGTCGTCTGACTTGGGCCACCCCCATCTTTGAAATTTTAAATACGGACCTGTATTTTTTGTTGTAGTTTTTGGATCATCGACGTTCCCTTCATACCGAGAAATTGAATTTGATTTTATATTTCGGAATGTTTCGGTAATATGTTATTATAATTGGGTGAATTATTCCCTTTTAAATTACGGCCCTGGAAATTGGTTGACTGAGTTAAATAAAAACACAATAGCAAAAGTCACGTCTCCCCATGTACTATTGTGTTTTTCGATAGTATTTTTTTCATTTTTAGGTACCAATTCATATTTCTTCACATTTTCAGAACTTCGAATAGCAGAACCTTTTATGATTATCTGAAACATATCTGCAACAAAATTTAGATTATATGTATTTTGATAAGCTGAAAAAGAAATGATAGCAATAATTACATTCGAAACGAACACTATAATTGTAATGAAAACTGAAATGAAGCAATTTATATACACAAAAAATTAATGGCGCAATAAATGTTCGAATTGGAATCCTTCCATTTCCAGACATTTTTGAACTCGTTTTTTCATATTATTTATTTTCCTCAAAACATTTCTTTGCTGCATTGTTGCGAAAGCATTCAAAATCCTCAATCTCAAGTCTTCCACATTTTCTTGCACCATAAAGTGATTCTTGGAGATAGAAAGATCATAACACCACATTTTCGCTATTTACTATAATACTTACATATAAGTTGCTAATGTCTTTAGTTACCATAATTAATACCGATGAAATCTCAGTAGACTATGAGAACAATTGTCGATAATATTTTGACATTTGTCATATTTGTTGTATATCTTTGAGTTTATTGGTGTAAAAAAGATGTTTTCCGCTGAAGAAAAACGGGACATGATGAAAATTTATTATGAAAACCATAGAAACAGTTATGCTACAGCCCAACGGTATATGGAAATTTATCCCGAAAGGCGTCAACCGCATGAAACTTTCGCAACAATGCAGCAAAGAAGTTTATTAAGGGAAATAAATAATATAAAAAAAAACGAGTTCAAAAATGACTCGAAATGGAAGGACTCCAATTCGAACATTTATTGCGCCATTCATTTTTCTGTGTATATTACTTCATTTCAATTTTCATTACAATTATAGTGTTCGTTTCGGATGTAATTATTGCTATCATTTATTTTTCAGCTTATCAAAATACACATAATCTATTTTTGTTGTAGATATGTTTTAGATAATCATAAAAGGTTCTGCTATTCGAAGTTCATTGTAGAAAACGTTCAAAGAGCATTGAAAATATGAAGAAATATGAATTGGTACCTAAAAATGAAAAAATACTATCAAAAAACACAATGGTACATGGGGAGACGTGAAAGTTGCTATTGTGTTTGTATTTAACTCAGTCAACCAATTATTAGGGCCGTAATTTAAAAGGGAATAATTCACTCAATTATAATAAAATATTACCGAAACATCCCGAAATATAAAATCAAATTCAATTTCTCAGTATGAAGGGAACGTCGACGATCCAAAAACTACAACAAAAAATACAGGTCCGTATTTAAAATTTCAAAGATGGGAGTGGCCCAAGTCAGATGACACCCTGTATAAAAGATTCATGGACATATTCTGATAGCCCACATCAAGTGCCACTAGCAAAATGTGGACAGATTTTCAATATGTCTCCGAATAAAGAAGATACAGGCAAAACAATTATTTGGGATTTTTTGGGTTTTCCTGTATATCTCCAGAACCAAAAGAGCTAAATTCGATTTTTTTACATCATTGAATAAGTCTCTAAAATACGCAACTTTGCCACAATTTAACAGACACTATCTCATTTCGTTTACGAGATCCCCATATACAGAAACGAATTTGAATAGCCCTGTATTTTGGTATTTTTATGTTCCTCCCGATAAAGCAATTTAACGAACTATCACACTTGTGGTCATAAACGAATGTTTCAAGAAATACTGGTACTTCAATATCCTTTAACCCACGACGTCTAAAACGGGCAATTGCAAATTATTTAGGTAGGTTAGGTATCTCATAGATGTATAATACAGGACTGAATATTTTTTTTAATTAAACAAGACAAAGTAATATTAATCATCAATATTTTATTAAAAACGTCGTGGGACAAAGGATATTGAAGTACAGATCGACAAGCGTAAGGATGCCTCTGAGTTGCGCAAACGATAGAAAGCGTGAGTAGATGTGCGACAAAGATCGACTACTGTTTAATAAGGCAGAGCGATTGAGCTCCTGCCCCACTCCAGGGTTTTGTCTACTGCGCAACCAATTCTCGGAGGCATCCTTACGCTTGTCGATCAGTACCTGTAGTTCTTAAACTAATCGTTTCAGACCACAAGTTTTTTGAATTCCTTCATCGGGAGGAGCATAGAAGTGCCAAAATATACGGCCAAAAGTGCCAATATTAATAATTTTGAATCACATGACCGAAAACAAAAACCTGATTGGGTAACATAATATCAAAAAAACTACACCAATTGCTTTCATTAACAACCCCATTCAACAATTCTCTACTACTGTCGAGTTCCGAGATATACCCTGTCCTAATCTTCGTGGGACACCCTGTATTTACATGGACAACACAAAATAAATAGAAAATTATCTGGTGATTTCAATTATTGCCCAATTTATTTTTAATAATACAAATCGAATCAAGACAGATAAAATAGATTTTAAAATGTACGAGACCGGTATGCTGGGATTCGTACCCATGACACTATGATTGAAAGGAGTACGCTCTACCATCACAACCCATAATGGACCGGGATCCCACGCCTATTTTCAAAAATTATTAATGACAGGCTGAATCTTCCTGAGTAGCTTCATTTTGCCGAGACGCCCAACTTTTTTCTCTAAGAAAATTCTCGATAGTGGTATCTAGTGAAATGCGCAGGCGTCAATCATGTCGATTTAGTGTACAAAAAAGTCATCAATAACAGATAGTTTTTCAGTTGAACCTCGAGATAATTCGATAAAGTACTCGAAAAAACTTTTGTCCTACATAATGGATGGTAGGACTGAAGAGTCCCCCACTCCCAACATGTACCAATGATGTGGTAATTAAAAATCATTAGAACCAGCGGATTTTTTTACCGTTGCTTGGTTAATATTTGTATAATTGAATGGTCATATACAGTGTCTTTCAAAAGTATCGGAACGGTCTCATATTTCAGAAACGGCCCAGAGAAAATTACTGTTTAAAACTTCGACAGGGTGGTTTTTGATGATGCCCGATTCAATGGTGATATCGGCAATGTTACCAAATTCATAGTTTTTCAGATATTGAGGGTAACTCAATTTTTTCAAATGGATTACCCTATTTGTTTTCATTGCAATCCATTCAGCGACGCCTTATTACTTATGTCTCCAAATATCAGATTTTAAATTATTGTAGTTTTCGAAATATGACAACATGTCTTTTTCGTTCAAAAGTCTGGGAACGTTCCAATATTTTTAATACGGTTGAAGAAAAATTCGTGAAATTTTATACAAGATGGTTTGTGATGATGCCTGATTCAAAGGTGATATTGGCAATGTTGCCAAATCAATAGTTTTTCAGATATTGAGGGTAATAAATTTTTTTTCAAATGGAAAACCCTATTTATTTTCGTTGCAATCAATTCAGCTCTCCATCATTACTTATGTCTTCTATTATCAAATTTTAAATACGGGTGGTTCTTTAAGTATGAGAACATGCTCCGTTGAAATGTCCGCGAACGCTTCAATATTTTCAAAAGGGCACGAGAAAATATCATGAAATTTTATTGCGATCAATTCACAACTCGCTCCTTTAATGCAGTCTTTTCAATCCATGTCACTCAAATTGTTATTAGCGTTTAGTTTTTTTAATCAGTAACAAACACTTCAATAGCTATTTATGTATTTAGAGCACAAAGTGATGGATTGCCTCTCGACAAAGAAGCGGAACGCGGTAATCTGGAGAGCGGCAATTACACTTTATGCTCGAATTAAACACAATACTTTTAAGACAAACGCAGATCCCAGATACAGAAAAAAAACTCGATACTTTATTAATCATACATTATTACCTAATAATATTCATTTCATTTATTATTTACTAGATTGACATTGACGGTACAATATTGACAATTCTTGATAGATAATATGGCCAAAGTCGGTATCCAAATTGCTGGCAATACAATCCATATCTCTTAACAAAAAAAAATGCATGTCCAAGGTTTGAAACCCGGTCGCCGGCGTGAAGGGCAGAATGTCTAACCAATAGTCTATAAAGACGCCTTTACAATCATGAGTTACACGTTATTTATAATGTACATACTGGAAACATCTGAATAACAAAATATCTTTTTTCATGTTGCTAGGCAAATAATAATTAATTATGATCTTCTATATAAACACTGCTGTTAGGTAGCTATTTGTCAAAATGAACTTCGAATTGAGTGAGTCTCAACGGATTGATATTTTGCGTTTTAGAGGTTTTGGTAACAGAACTAGGTCAAGAAGTTTGCGACATTTTTAATGAACGGTATCCCGACAGACGAATAAAAAAGTCGGCAGTGTTTCGTACTATACAAAGATATGAGCAAAAAAGAACTGTTAAAAGTTCAGCGAGAACAGGACGTCCAAAAACAGCAACCAATGACGAAAATAAATTGAATCTGCTACTATAATTAGAGGAAAATCCCCAAGCAAGTATAGCCGAGCAAACTTCAAACTTGAATGAAGATATAAGTGAAGCATCTGTCTACAGAATTTCAAAACAAGAAAAACTCAAGGCATACAAAATGATGTATACGCAAGAACTATTAGAAGATGATCCAGATCATCGCATGGAGTTTTGCGAGGTGATGATAAAAAGAATCCATATACCCAAATTTTGCAAGGAATATTTTGTTTAGCGACGAATCAACATTTTGCCTCAACGGACATGTCAACCGTCAGAATTGTAAGTTTTGGAGCAGAAAGAACCCACACTGGATGCGAGAGCTTCACACCCAGCATCCCCAGAAATTGAATGTGTGGGCCGGAATCTTGGGGAGCCATATTATTGGACCTTTTTTTATTGACGGCAGCTTGAATAGTACAAAATATTTACATCTCCTGCAACATCAGATTCTACCTAGATTGCGAGAATTAAATATTGATATACAAGAAATATGATTTCAACAAGATGGGGCACCACCTCATTATCAAAGAATGGTGCGTACTTTTTTGGACCATACATTTCCATACAGATAGATTGGACGACGAGGAAGCATAGAATGGCCAGCCCGCTCTCCCGATTTGAGACCTGTAGCGACGACTAGAAGAATACCCTGTACCAGGATTTCGGGAATTGACAACAGATAATTTTGATTGACATTGTCATATATTTTATGTTGAAAACGAGTATCATTAAATAGTTCTTTAAATCAGGCAAAGTTTAATAATATTTGACGACGAAATAGTTATTTGACGACGATACATTGGTGCCGAAACCAGGGACCTTTAGATTTGAAAAAGAATCAAAACTGATCAAATGGACGGCCGAAGATTTTCGACAAGACAAAATGCTGGCATGAATAGTAGAATGGATTCTGCTTACACCTAGCCAGATAATTTCGGAACTAGAGCTAGGATTCAATTTGTAAACAGACGTACGATAGCAAAATTGTCATAGGAATAGAATAGGTCGAGAAGAATTTGAAATAGCGAATACCTTTTGTCCACCCGGTCAACTCGGTCAACTAGACAGAATACAACTAGTAAGTCGAAAAAAAAATTCCATGGATGACATTGATGTCATTTCCAATTCCAATGGATCAAGACATACAAACAGAAGTTGCGAAATACAAAGGAAACGCTTAGCTTTAGAGACAGAAAAGGCAAGACAGGAAATTGAGATGAGACAGAAAGAATTAGCAAATAAAATGGCATTACTAGAACTGGAACGTGATGTTCGCGAAGCTGAGTTACGTGAAATTGAAGAAAATGGATCGATGAGATCTACATTTGATGTAGTGGAAAGCAGAAATCTTTATCCAAATGTGAGAATAGTGAACCCATGTGAAAACACCTTGTCGTCTCCTGTTACAGAATGGGTAAGTCAAACTCAGAAAAATTTACCAAATAATAATATTGATGACATTTATGAAACTAACTCTAATTTTCCTGAGGAAAAACTGGACGAGAACAATAGAAAACTGTCCGACATTCAAATGTTGTGCAAGAGCCTCGGCGATACCATCAGAGCAGTTTCTTCAAACTCAAATCGAGACCCGTTTATGGCGAGACAAACCGTGGAGAAAGACTTCCCCATATTTAGCGGAGATTCATCCGAATGGCCGATCTTCATTTCACAATTTCGACGGATTTCTAGTATGTGTGGATACACGCAAGAAGAAAAAATGGTAAAGTTACAAAAGTGCCTGAGAGGTGAGGCAAAATTTGCGGTTTCAGGTATGTTGCTTTCTCCTACAAATATAGAATTAGCTTTGAAAACTCTTGAAATGAGATTTGGTAGACCAGATCAAATCATTGAGTCCCTGATTTTCAAAGTGAGAACAATGCAACAATTTAGAGAAGGTGATATGGAACATTTGATTACTTTTTCCACTCACATACAAAGTCTTGTTGCTACTATCAAGTCATTAGATTGTCGAGGTCATTTAGAAAACCCACAAATTTTGAAAGATTCTGTTTTCAAATTACCAGACAATCTGAAACTGCAATGGGGAGAAACAGTTGAAAATAAGGAAGGCAAGGTTGATTTGGAAGATTTCGCAGAGTGGATATCAAAGAAGGCAAGGGCAGCCTGCTTTGTTAGTACAAATTTCAAATCAAAAACGTCTTTTGTTCAAAATAAAAAAGATTTAAAAAATCATAGATATTCTCAAGAAACCAGTTCATTAACAACTGATGTGGCAACAAGAACTGAGTGTTTCTATTGTAGATCAAAAGATCATAAGACTCACATGCGTCCAAATTTAAAAAAAGATGACGGTGATACGCGTTGGCATACTGTGACAAAAAATAAACTTTGTTTTACGTGCCTCAGACCGAATCATCAAACTTTTAGGTGTAAATTAAAGAAAATTTGCGGAATTCAAGGATGTCAACGTCCACATCATAGAATTTTACATAAAGAAAGTTTCGAAACAGTACTAGAACCAAGTAAAATATATGAGAATCAAAATAATATGGAAAGTGTTCTTGCAAGTAGGAATAGTAATAAAAATATTTTGCTCAGAATGGTCAGAGTTAAACTGTACAAAGACAACAAAATCGTAGAATGTGTAGCGCTTTTCGATGAAGCATCAACGGTAACATTAGTTGATCAAAGTGTTGTTGATATTTTTGGAATTAAAGGTATTTGTAAGCCGTTGTGCATTCAATGGACAAATGATTTGGTTTCCCAATGCGAGGATTCGATTCAATTCGATATTAAGATATCTGGAATAGGTGTCGATTCAACAATATTTACCATGAATAAAGTTAAATCAGTTAGGAATCTAGCATTGCCTCTTCAACATATTTCTTCCGAAGATTGGATGCAATATATACATTTGAAAGGAATCCCTTTGAAAGAAATTCATGAAAGACCCCTAATATTGATCGGTCAGGATAATATACGACTAACAGTACCTCGAAAAATATGTGAAGGTCCCGAAAATCTACCTATGGCGACAAAAACGTGTCTTGGTTGGGTTCTTCATGGAAAAGTTGACAAAACTGAAATTCAACGCAACTATTCGTTTCATATCTGTGAACAAACAATTACCTTGATAATAACTTGCACCGCTTAGTAAAAGAAACATTCACTCTGGAATCCTTTGGAGTTTCAGTAAATCAGATAAAACCAAATTTTATGGAAAATCGGGCAATCGAATTGATGGAAAAGACTGTGAGACGAGTGGACAACAAGTTTGAAATTGGTTTATTGTGGAGAGCAGAGAGAGAACTATTCAGTCAACAATACTGCAGGAAAATTCAAGAATATTTGGAGAAAGGCTATGCAAGAAAATTATCTAATGAAGAACTGTCGATGTTGGTAGCTTCCTCATTTCGCCGTTTTTAATCCAAATAAGCCAAACAAGCTACGCATAGTTTTTGACGCCGCAGCCAAATCTCATGGAGTAAGTTTAAACGATAATTTGATTCCGGGGCCTGATTTATTAGCATCATTAAACACGATCCTTTTGAATTTTCGAATGCGAAAAATAGCATTTTGTAGTGACGTGAAAGAAATGTTTCACCAAGTTAAAATTCGACCTGAAGACAGATGTGCCCAGCGATTCTTATGGAGAAACGGAAAACAAAATAAAAAAAGTTGAAAATTACGAAATGGGAGTTATGATATTTGGAGCGAACTGTTCACCGACTTGTGCACAGTTCGTGAAAAATATGAATGCAAGGTTATCAACAGATTCGAAATCAATTTTAGATCCTATAGTTAAAAAACATTACGTGGATAACTATTTATATTGTAAAGATACTGAAGAAGAAGCCATATCGACAATATTACAAGTTAGTCAAGTACAAAAAATGGGTGGATTTGAATTAGTTAATTGGATTTCGAATTCAGAAGAAATGATGGAAAAATTGAACAAAAACAATGATATTATGAAAAATTTGAATTTTGATAGTCATTCGTCTCTCCAGAGGATTCTTGGGCTTTGGTGGGATGCAAAAGAAGATACTTTCCAGTTCAAACTGAGATTACCGGTAGACGAAAATGAAGTACCAACTAAAAGAAATATTTTGAAAACAGTCATGTCCGTCTTTGACCCCTTAGGACTTATAGTAAATTTTACAATTCGTGGTAGAATACTTATGCAAGATATATGGAAGTCAGGTATAGATTGGGACGAGCATGTTAATGAGGAAATTCGAGAAACTTGGAAATCTTGGTTATATGATTTGAAAAATACCCTTGCAAAAGTACGTTTTCCTAGATGTCTCTTCTGATTCCATGGGCAGATAAAAAAGAGCTACATATATTTTGCGACTCGAGTAAAATATCATTCGCTTCTGTAGCATAACTGCGGATTGTTTCCCATAAAAACATTAATGTTTCTCTGATAATGGCGAAAGCTAGAGGACAAAAGAATACTTGCCTACTCTGACCTGTCGGCGAAAGTGGATAAAAAACCAACCAGACCTAAAAATTGACGACGTAGTTATAGTAGTCGATGAATGTACACCAAGAAATTCATGGAAATTGTGTAGAGTGATTGGAGTATTTCCTGGACCAGACGGACGAGTACGCGTCGCTGATGTGAAGACACAAAAAGGAACTTACAGAAGACCTGTTACGAAGCTATGCCCATTCCAGACGACAAATACTCCAGAGAAGAGCTGTTGCGAAGCTGTGCCCATTGCTGATGACGAACACGGACGAAGACGACGACAAGAAGAAGACACGGAAGAAGTTTTACCAAGGGGGAGAATGTAGCGACGACTAGAAGAATACCCTCTACCATCAGGATTTCGGGAATTGACAACAGATAATTTTGATTGACATTGTTATATATTGATACAATTCATGTTGAAAACGAGTATCATTAAATAGTTCTTTAAACCTGACAAAGTTTAATAATATTTGACGACGAAATAGTTATTTGACGACGATACAACACCATTAGACTTTTTTATTGGGGATATTTGAAAAATCGGGTTTTTGTGGAGCAACCAGCAAATTTAGAAACCTTAAAAAATAAAATATGTCAGGCAGCTCTTTTAATTACGCCTCAAATGCTAACTAATACCTTGAGGGAATTTTATGACCGCTTGGGCTATTGTTTAGCAAATGATGGCAAACATTTTGAGCACTTGGTCAGATAGTTTTCAGTTTCTGTTATTTGATTCAATACTCTATTGGAAAAGAATTCAATTAATAAAAAGTTGTTTTATCAAAAACCATTTTGTATGAAATTTCATGATATTTTCTCGAGCCCTTATGAAAATATTGTTCCGTTTGCAGACATTTCAACGAACAATGTTGAGGAACGAATTGATTGCAATGAATATAAATGGGGTATTCCATAGAGAGAAAAAAAATACTCCCAATATTTGTTGATTTGGCAACATTGCCAATATCACCATTGAATCGGGCATTATCAAACACCATCTTGTATAAAATTTCATGAATTTTTCTTGAGCCGTATTGAAAATATTGGGAAGATCCTAGACTTTTGAAAGAAAAATCCATGTTGTCATATTTCAAAAACCACATTAATTCAAAATCTGATATTTGGAGACATAAATAATGAGGGGGCGCTGAATTGACAGCAATGAAAATAAATAGAGCGTTTTATTTAAAAAAATTGAGTTACCCTCAGTATCTAAAAAACTGTTGATTCGGCAACATTGCTGATATCATCATTGAATCGGGCATCATCAAAAATCATCTTGTATAAAATTTCACGAATTTTTCTTGAACCGTATTGAAAATATTAGAAGGTTCCCAGACTTTTGAGCGAAAATGCCATGTTGTCATATTTCGAAAACTACTTAAATTGAAAATCTGATATTTGGAGACATGAGTAATGAGGCGTCGCTGAAAACAAATAGGGTATTCCATTTGAAAAAATTGAGTTACCCTCGATATCTGCAAAAACTATGGATTTGGCAACATTGCCGATATCACCATTGAATCGGGCATCATCAAAAATCGTCCTGTCAAAGTTTTCATAAATTTTCTCTGGGCCGTTTGTGAAATATGAGACCGTTCCGATACTTTTGAAAGACACTGTATATTGTCCTACAAATTGAGTGGTAGATGTTCCCAGTCCTACGCTCCGAAATTGTCAATTCCAAGGTTTAAAAAAAATGTATTAGTAACAGGCTGAATCTTCGTGAGTAGCTTCTTTCTATTGAGACTCCCAACTTTTCTCTCTACAAAAATTCTCGAAAGTAGTAGGTAATAAAATGCGCAGGCGTTATTCAAGTTGATTTGAGTTGAAGAGTCCCCCACTCTCAACATGTACCAATGACGTGGTCATAAGAAATCATCAGTACCCAGTGGATTTTTCTACCGTTGCTTGCTTTATATTTGTATGATTAAATGGTCACATTGAAATAGGTAGGTTTTCACAGTCCTACGTGCCAAAGCCGTAGTATACAGGGCGCTCCATTATGTTCTTGTACAAACTTCAAATGGTGAATCTTTAACTAATTACAGAATGAAGAGTTCATATGAACATATGTCCACAAATATTTCGTTTAGGAGATACAGGGTATATCGGATATGAATGGTGTATTGATATTTTTTTTATACAGTCAAATTTTTACAAAAATCTCAAAATTCATGATGTGTCGCCCTCTAGCGCCGAATCTGGTAATACGATCGAGTAGGGCCAATGGAGACTTTTACTCGGAATAGCTTCAGCTACAACATAGCAAAAATTAAGCCATTTTTACAATAAGACTTTTTTTCATTAAATGTGTGCGGGGTCCTCTGATGATAGTTGTATAAATTGTTGTTTGAAATAGATTTTTCCGTTAACCAGATGTCGTTCCCTTACGAACAACAGCCCTCAAAAGACGAAACTTGTGGGAGCCAAGGATTGAAGATTTCTTACTTTTTACGTGCTATTCCACTTTCTCAGGTCATCAGAGAAAGATCTGCAGTCGCTGGGCTTCGAACTCACGACCGGCGACCAGAGTGGATAAAAGATCGGTACTTTAACAACTTGGCCACTTGACCCCGTAAAATATAATATCTTCTTTCGAACTGGACTTTTTGAGGCCTCTGGAGACACCATACATCCTATTTTACCGTAGAGCAGATTTTCACAATTCGTCTGACTTCTTTGAAAGTTCTCAATTATAAATTTCAGCTCATCAGACGACGATGTGTGTTGCAGGTTTTTCCGGATTTCCCTGCATATGTGAAAGAGAATACGACATCATTTAAGCCGCCCCGGAGGGCAGATTGATTATTTCAATGTTTTTACTTTGTTATTGTTGTTTTCAATATGTTTATAAAAATTATGAACGCTAAACAAAATGTCCCACTTTTTTCATAAACTTTTCACGTAAATTATGATATTTTTGTATTGAACAATTATAAATTGAAAGTAACATTACTTTACGAATAAAAGTATATTAAATTAACCAAAACACAAATTCAAAATAATTCGTTATTCGTTATTATTTAGGTGAAGAATACACTGAGCTTTCATGTGTTATCATTGTCCTACAGTTACTAATAATTTTTTTTTTCACCATGGAATTGACAATTTCGGAGCGTAGGACTGGGAACACCTACCATTCAATTTGTAGGACAATTTGACTATCCAATTATACAAATATTAACCAAGCAACGGTAAAAAAATCCGCTGGTTACTAATGATTTTTTATGACCACGTCATTGGTACATGTTGAGAGTGGGGGACTCCTCAGTCCTACCATCCATTTTGTAGGACAAAAGTTTTTTCGAGTACTTCATCGAATTATCTCGAGGTTCAACTGAAAAACTAACTGTTATCTATGACTATTTTGCACTTGCCTGCGCATTTTATCAGCTACCACTATCGAGAATTTTCGTAGAAGAAAAAGTTGGGCGTCTCGGCAAAATGAAACTACTCAGGAAGATTCAGCCTGTTATTAATCATTTTTGATAATAGGCGTGGGATCCCGGTCTATAATCGTCATCAACATCAACCAATCAAATCAGAGAAAAAAATCCGGGAAATAGTCTGAGTAACAAGGATGGTTTGCCGAAGATGAAGGATTATTCCACAGATACATGTCCTGCTGATATAAGTCTTCAGATTACATTTACAATATAGATGATTTTGGTGGAGTCAGAATATAAATAGTTTTCTAGTTAAATCAAGTTGGTTAAAAAACGAAGGAAATTTATAAGACTCTGTTACCTACTTTCAAAGAAACACATTAGAAGACATACATAGTGGAGAAATATACACACATTGCCTGACATGTCGAACACAAGTATTCTAGTCCGGTGGCAGGGATGGTTTTCGTGGTCGATGAAGTGCGACGGGATCACCCAAGTTTTTCTCATGTATTTTGACCAGCTGAATCCGAATTTCGGTGGTGTTAAGCCGGGAAAGCATCCGGAAAATTGTTATGGACGATTGTCCGAGGGAAATCGAAAAATCCATTTCTTCCAAAAATAAATGATGCTATAATATCCTGCATAAAATTCTCTACAAAAAGGTACGAACAAGTTTTTTCTCAAAATGCACCGTTTTCGAGTAAAACGTGCTCGAATTTCAAAAAAATACGTTTTCTCACTTTCCAGTGCCCTCTCATTCAGTCAAATAATGATATCTGCAGGATCACCTTGTGCCAAATTATCAATATATGTCACGACTATAAGTAACGGAATAGATATTCCTGAAAAATTCATTCGTGTGGATTTCTCGTCTCTGAATTTCCCGATACTTTTACCATGCATGAAAGCGGCATTTTTTTTATTCACGAAACTCACATCGTGGATGAATTTCTTATAGTGTCAATTGAAACGGGTTCAGCACATATTTTGTCATGATCACAAAATTGGAAAATTTCGATCAAAAGTAGGTACAATAATTTTCCAAACAATAATTTTCCGAGGTATGTCGGGGCGTGGCGCAGTGATTAGAGCGTCCGACTCTGAGTCGAAAGGTCCGAAGTTCGAGCCCCAGTTGCGGCTGGGATTTTTTAATTCAATTTGACCTATTAAATTATTAAAATCTCGTGGCTCGACTGGGATGAGTCCTGCACGATTCACTGTTGCGTTCCAATTAACAGTTCTGCTCCTAAGGTGGCGTACAGAGTTAGTAACAAGGCCTACCCAGAGTACATGGCTAATGACCATAGTAGTCGATGCCAAAACACAAAAAAAAAATAGTTTTCCGAGGAAAATCGAAAAGTTCATTTTTTCCAAAAACAAATGATGCTATATTTTCCATAAAATTATCCACAAAAAAGGTCAACGAGTTTTTATCTAAAATGCACCATTTTTGAGTAAAACGTGCTCGAAATTTGAAAAAAATGCGATTTTCTAAATTTTCAGTGCCCTCTGATATATGCCAAATAAAATTTGGCTAAAACTCAATTTTTTCATTATACCTTGAAAAAGTCTTGTGCAGAAATTATTTATGACAAAAAGTAAGTACGATAATTTTTTTTTTCAACAAAGAAGTGAATTTTCTGGAAAAATTGCTATGTGCTGAACCCGTTTTAATTGACACTATAAGAAATTCGTCCACGACGAACACTGGGGCAACAGGTCCTCAAAGTTGGCAATAAATCACAGACTCTACAAATGCATTTCTAAGTTGAATATTGCTTTGAAGATGTGTTAGTAGTTCAAGATAAAATACATATATGCCTCCTTATGTCCAGATTTACTTGAAACAATATATTGGAAACTTATGAAACATATATAATATTACAATAACTTAAAATTTAGGAGTGTTATAATAACTTTTATCCTATTTCATCCTCTTCAGGCCATGATGAGACATTTTCATTTTCATCATTGTCTCCACTGTCATTTTTATCTTCACTGTCATCATTATCTTCATCATCATCAGCGTCGTCATCATCATGGATGAAGAACTGTACGGGTCGCGGTTGAGATTGTAATAAATCTATTGCCTCTTTAGGAAGATGTTGCAATTTCTTCTTCTGCAACTTTCGTTTGCTCGTGATAACAAGGTCGGAACTGAGTAAAAATGAATTGAAGATATCCTCATTCGTTTTCTCCCGACTACATTTCCGCGAGTAATGCTTTGGATTTTTTTTTAATCTTTGTTGCGGGCTTCTTGCGTTCCTTCCGTTAATTGGCCTATAGGTGACAAAGCAGAAGATATGATTTCCGGCCCATGTATAAAATATTTATGCAATGTAGGAGGCATATTGTACAACAAAGTATCTAGCAGTGCTGTGGGCAAATTTTCTGAATTTCACGACATCAATTTCGTGTCCACTAGAAACTACTATCATTATAATGTGCATTTTTTTAATCAATTCAACATCTATTTTCGTAATTTCAGCCGAAAGTTCTGCATATTGAAGAAACGTCTAGCCGTGTTTCCGTCATTTGTATTACCAAACCCGGGTTTAGGTTTATCTACGATTAATCCACACCGCTCTCTGAATTCTCTCTGAATACGAGCCTTGTTTGCTAAAACAATCTCTTTATCATTTCCTCGAACTTGCCACTTTTTGGGAGGCAAGTTGTAAGACATATGTAGAAGGCATTCAAACATACGGATCCATCCATGTAAGACGGACAACCCGAATTCTAAGTTTTCAGTCTTTATTTCTTGTTCAATAATTTTGTCAATCCGATTGAAGTTTTTTGATGTTGCGCCACATATAAAGCATTTTTGAGTCGAAGTTGTGGCAGTAAGTGCATTACATACTTTGCCATCGACCATGGCAAATATTAAATTGTGACTTATCTGCAAAGATATTCTTTGAATCATCAAAGGACTTTTCCGAAAGTGTTTTATTTGGTCATCTATTCTGTTCTTCTCAGTTATTTAAACTTCAGTAGACTCTTTAACAAATTCAATTTTCAATGGCCTGCAATATCTGATAGATGCTGAACGTGGGTTTTGTCACACGATTTTTTCACAGCCGAATCACTGGGTCAGGACCATGAAATACTTGCTTGTAAAACTATGACCCGAACTGCCATCAAAGCCCCATTTGGCCAACAAACACAGACTTTCCAGTTCTCCGTCCGTGACTCAATCACAGGTTCCAGTGTTATTATTAAACGTTCTATAGTGTGGTCAAACAAATCTTGCAAAGTAACTTCTGCACAGGTGGCGGTTACTTTTTTAGATTCTCGCTTCGGATATCAATCCGTTTTCGCTGCTTGAACTATTACGTAAAGGAAATATCTCTGATTATATTATACTGATGTCGAGATAACTTTGCTTCCACCAGAACCGTTATAGCATCTTCACCTGACATAACTTGTTTCTCGAGTGACTCCACGTATGCTTTTCTCTATCTATTCGCACGTTTCCGACTTGTATTGGTGATATCATACAACATTTTTGAGGCCTATACGTGTTTGTCCTATTGCTCTTTTGGGTCACGTTATTTAATATAGCCACCGGTGTGGAATCCCTCAACTCCTTGGTTTTTAGTCTTTTAGTTCGCTCAGAACTCGATTCAAAATATATATTTGGGCGACCCCGTTTTTTTCTGGTGTCTTCATTTCTTCTCTGGTTTGATATGAAATTGAAGTATCCAGCCATTCAGCATTATTTTTGCGAAACCTTTCTTCCATCCTAAATGCATTTATCCAACGCGATTTGTACTGTGATTTGAAATATGTCAATTTTTTATTTAAACCTTCCAAAAACTTTTCATCACGTTTTGTTCGTTTCTTGATCTATTTTCCCAAAAAATCAAATGGATCATCAAATCCACTTTTTTCAGAATTTCTCATAATTTCAAGAAGTTCCATTCTCATTATAAACATCGTGTTAGAACTCGTTCCTGAAACAAAATAAAAATAAATATGTATTATTTATATACCAGGATCCGCCGTAGTCTTTATATACAGGGTGTTACATAATTCAATGCAAATATTTTAAGAACATATTTCAGGGGGTAAAATAAGATTTTTTTTCCTATAAACATGTGTTCTTGAATCCACCCCCTCCAAGCTACAGACATTGCAAGATGCGCAAAAAAATCTTAAATTTTGAATTGTGGCTACAATTATGCATCAAATATTTTGAAAATTCACAGACACTTGTATTTTTAGACGATCTATAAATTTTTTGATTCAAAAATAAGGTAACTCGAATCGAAAGGGTTGAATGAGGGTTACATACAGATTTGATGGCAAACATTTTCTATTTTCTCCAAAAAAATTTGAATTCAAACATCATCATTTAGTTGGCCACTAAAGAAACATACATTTAAGTCTCTTGCATTTTTTTAAATTAGCTAACCGTTTTAGAGAAAATCGCTAGTAAATGAAAGGTGTGTATTTTCAAATTATTATACTAAAAAAAAACTTAGTGAGCTATGATTATTATTGTCTCTGGTAACTAATGATTAGTTAATATCTTTTATGCCAAACTGACATTTTGGTATGTCATAACCGTCATGTCACAATCGATTCACTTTCCTCAACTTACCATTACAAGCTCAGAAAACGGTTCAATTACTACAAATGTTTGTAGAAAAATAAATAATAATTAACTTTTTTTATTGAAAATGATTTATTTAACGGTAAAAAAAAACAAAAAATGAAATCTACTCTAACCATAATTTTGTTAAAGCAAGTATTGGAAATGCCCTCCTCTTACTACAATACAGGCCTCCATTCTCCTTCGCATAGATTGACGTACGCGTTCTAAAATTCCAGGAGTATTTCTTATGTGGTCAAAGCCATCTATGATTCGTTGACGAAGTACTTCAATCGAAAGCACTGGTCCTGAATCATAAACTAGGCTCTTTAAATACCCCCAGAAAAATGAGTCAATCTGTTGAGCGGGGAGGCCAAGGTACTGGACCTGCTCTGCCAATCCATCGATTCGGAAACCGTAAGTTTGAATAATTGCGCACTGTTATTCGAAAATACGGTGGAGCACCATCGTGCATAAAACATAGGCGCTGACGAATTAATAAAGGAACGGAATCTAAAAAACCTTCTAAATTGTTTTCTAAGAAGTGTAAATATGTTTCGCCATTTAAAATTCTTGGAAAAAAAAGGTCCAATTAAGTTCATTTTCCACTATTCCGGTCCAAACATTTAGGCTAAAGTGCACCTGATGACGATTTTGTCTAATCTCGTGCAAATTTTCAACAGCCCAGACATGAGTATTGTGGATATTTACAACTCCATCGCGGCTAAAGTTAGCCTCGTCAGTGAAAAGGACGAGGGATAAAAAATTTTGATTTCTTTCGCACTTTTCCAGTACCCACCTCGAGAACCGCAAGCGTCGCGCGTCGCGGGAAATCCTGAGGAAGCAATCCTTGTACTCGTTGAATATGGTATGGGTATAAACTATATTTTCGTGCAACACCCGCCAGATATAGTTACATGAGAAATATCTAAATCCCAGGCAATTTGCCTAGTGCTCAATCCAGGATTTCCGTCAATGAGGTTTAAAATTTGCTCCTCTGTCACTCGGTTAATGACTTCACGCGGTTTCCCCGCATCATTTCTGGGATTCTGGAATTTTCCGTACTCACGAATTACGATGATTGTTTGCAAAAGTTCTTACGTTGGGTACTTGGGTAGACGGTGATGGGATATCTAATTGCGTACAACCTTCGACTTTCAACTGAATTACCATTAGCCAGACCATAAACAAAATGGATATCAGCGAGATGTTCGTTTGAATAATTTGCCATTTCAAAGTGTACTACAAAACACAAAATACAATTTATACTAGAGCAAAAAACACAAAAAGATAAACTGTTTAACAAACGTCAAACTTACAAGTGAATCAAAGTGCTGTCTCACAAATCAAACGTCAAAAGCGTCAATAGGGGAAACAAAGTGAAAAGTCATAGCCCTCTAGGTATTTTTGTTTGTTACTTCAATACACTTCATTAACCAGCGATTTTCTCTAAAACGGTTAGTTAATTCAAAAAAATGCAAGGGACTGAAATGTATGTTTTTTTAGTGGCCAACTCAACGATCATTTTTTAATTCAAATTTTTTTGGAGGAAATAGAAAATGTTTGCCATCAAATCTGTATGCAACCCTCATTCACCCCTTTCGATTCGAGTTACCTTATTTTTGAATCAAGAGATGAATAGATCGTCTAAAAATGCAAGTGCCTGTGAATTTTCAAAATATTTGATGCATAATTGTAGCCACAATTCAAAATTTAAGATTTTTTTGCGCATCTTGCGATGTCTGTAGCTTGAAGGGGGTGGATTTTAGGACACATGTTTATAGGAAAAAAAGTCTTATTTTGACCCCAGGAATATGTTATAAAATATTTGTATTGAATTATGTAACACCCTGTATAGGCTTATGAGTATTAAAATGCGAATATTGCTATACGCTAATGACCATATACCAGTCGATGCCAAAACACCAAAGAAAAAAATATTTATTTTGAAGAAACTCAAATTGCGACGAAGAGTGCAAAAAAACTAAACGATTTTGAATAGTACAAACAATAGTCATTATAAAAAATCCTAAATTGAAGCTTGATCTGCCTTGAAACACAACTAATAGCTTTCATGTTCATGTTACATAAACTTTTCTATACTCATTTGAATGGCAATACATACCTGAACTTGAAGGTTCCATAGCGAAAGATTGAAAAATAAATTCAAAATACACTTCGTCTAAAACAGCCCAAAAACCGGTTAAAAGCTACGCAGTGACAATCACCATAGGTAACTCACTTCGACAGAGGACTGTGGCGATGACCAAGGAGACTAAACATTATTTATAAAATTGTCAGTGTAAATGTTTTGTTTTTTTTGCATGTTTTTTCTGATCTTGCAAACTCTAGGATAGGAATTTTTAGGTCACTTTATATCTAATGTATAATTCAACCAGCATACATTTTTTCAGCAAACCCCATCAGTTTTATGATCCCCAAAAATGATTTTTAATTTAATGGATTACCATACCTTTGTTTTGGGATATTAATGAGTAAAAGTATTCGTAAATTTACCGTCTCTTAGTTGTGCTTATGAAACTTCTTTTGGCGTAAATTTCTAGGAAGTTATAACAAACCCTAGCTAAAATTGTATCTGCAAACGTCAAATTCAAATGAGTGTCCCCAAAAATCCTATCTTTTAATTGGTCAAACAAAATTCTCCTATGATCGCATGCAAGACATACGTCCCAAAACTAAGCTCCTAGGAAATACGGTGTTCAAAAATAGCTTTTCTATCGATTCATTGTTTCACGTGAAAATTTAATCTAGAGAAATGTTTTATGAGAGAATCAATTCCGACAATTTCAAAAATTGAGTGCCAGAGGTCCAGAATCATCCCTTCGAGATCGCCAAGAGTTTCTGGCTGACATTCCCTTCGGGAAAACTCCAACTCCAGACGTGCTCAATAAGATTCAAGTCTGGAGATCTGGGAAGCAATTCACTACGATTAACATTTTGGTCTTGCAGATACCTGTTTACTAATACTGCCCGATGAGGCCGAGCATTATCGTCCACAACAAAATCTTCGCCATAATTTTGAGCATGCGGAAAAATTTCCTGAATCAGACATTCATTCAGGTAGACTCTGCTGTTAACATTGCCTCGAAACACCACAAGAGTTGTCTTTCCGGTGTGCTGAATACCGCCCCAAACTGTCATTCCACTACCGACAAATGCAATATGGGGACGCATGTTTTCTTCCAAAAACGTTCTCCCCGTCTCCGCCGAGTTAACAATCGACCGTCGGAATTATATAGGTTGAAACGACATTCATTAGCGAAAAGATAGTCTCTCCATCGAAGATGCCAATGCATGGGTACTTCGGACCATCTTCTTCTGTTCGCCCGGTGAATATTTGTTAAAAGTGGGTATTTTGGCCGACGGCGAGCATTTAATTCCTGGTCATTTCGGCGCCTTCTGATAGTGTTTGTTGAAATATTTAACTGCAGGTGCGCTCGGATTATTTTGGCGATCCAACAAACCCTACTTCTGATTGCAGTGCGTACTGTTGCTCGGTCCTGAAGGGGATTTGTTATTTTTCGACTTCCTCCGCTGTGTCAATAAGCAGCAGTACCATTGTTAGCTTCTATTTGCAAAGCTCTTGTTTTGACTTAAAATGCAATCTAATGTCAAAACCTCATTTCCTTAGTGACATTTTCATTTACATCAACAAGTAGAAATAAAATTTTGATATTTAGATTGCATTATTTCTAAGTCAAAAGAAATGTCGCAACTTTCCAATACAGAATTGATAAATATAGAAGTTAACAAAGGCATCTACTACTGCTTACTGACACTACCAGTAGGCCCGTACATGATAAGGAATTATAGGCTCGTCAAAAATACACACGATTGGGAAATTTTCCACTGAGCGAACAAAGAATAAAATTATTAAAAATGTTTCCATATCAATCAAACTTTTTGGATCGACTCTTTACAGAAAATTCATTCATTAATATATCAATATATGTATAAACATAATCAATTGTACAATGGATGTATAAAACAAAACCATATTAAGACTAGGTCCAAGCATACAGACTAAATTGGATATTTTCCAGATATAAATACATAATACTGTGACGAAGTAACCTGGGGTATGGTCACTACTCAGGTTGTTTGGCTCTGGGTAAATGAATAGAGGTCGGTTCAATGCAAACAACTTTACTTGGACTTGGTGAAGATCGATTGTCTTGGTATACTTCGTGGTATATCGAGTTAGTACAATAATCTAAAAATATTTAATAGTATAAATTTCAAATATAACAAACCGTGAAACGTACGAACAACTATTAAACATGACAAAAAATATTACAAGTGCGATAAGGAATTAGAAAAAACCCAGCACGGCGAGTAATGTTTAGGCTTTCGAGAGAATTTAAATAATGTGAGGTCAACAATTCACAAAATGACTTATCTAAAAGTGCAGGCCACATACACTATAACAATTAAGGCATTCAAAGCCAGGAAGCACTCGTAAGATTGCAGACTAAAATGACAGAGACACGTTACTCATACGTATATCAGTATACATGATTCGTATCGATAATTCGTGGATTTGGCTGAGCCAGGTAGGGAGACACAAAAAACATCAAGTGAAATAAAACAGTGGCGGAGTTCGGAGGTCACGCTCCGCTACATCTGCCCCCGTTCTTGGGGAGGAGCTGCCGGAGGCTCCGTAGGATCACAAGAAATAAAATACCTCTTCAAGTGAGATATATGAAACGTGCCCCGCTCGATATCAGTTTCAGCGACAGACAGAATATAGGTTTTATCACTTAATACTTTCTTAATTTGGAATGGGCCCTCGTAGATGAGAAAAAATTTCTTCGTTTCTCGGGAGGACGCCGACGAGATCGAATTAGCTCGCAGCAGTACCAAATCTCCCACCGAAAATGGGACGATGGGTCTCGATGGTCGACTTAGAACACGACGAGCGGCGCGGGATTGTAACTGCTCGCGAGCGAGGACCAACTTCACATGATTATGACAGCTAGCCTTCCCAGGATATTTAATATGACTTCTGAGGGGGGAATATGCGGGAGTTCCAAATTGCAACTCCACAGGGGGAAAACCTGTAGATTCGTGCACAATGTTATTGAATTAATGTACAATGTGCGGTACTTTCCAGGCCCATCGGGTATGCTTCGAGTGACAAAATGCTCGAAACAAACGTCCTAGCTCCCTCATAACGCGCTCTGAAGGATTACCTTCAGGATGTCTGATAGAACTATACACAATCCGAATGCCCAAACGGTTCAAAGAGTTTTTCCACACTCCAGAAGTGAACTGTGTCCCACGATCGCTCAATACGCGTTGAGGTGTCCCTACACGTTTGACGTAATCAGTCGTGAAATGCTTCACTACTGATTCTGCTGTAAAAAAAAAAAATTTGTAAAATTTGTTTTTACGAAACTCCCAGGTTTTCGGAGAACACCCCTCAAAAGCAGAGCTTGTGCGAGCAAGGGAGATCCGGGACCTACAGTTTAAATAAAAGTGGAATCCGAACCACTTCAGCTCAGTGACACACGACCGGGGATCGAACCCGGACCGTCTGGGTAGAAGCCAAACGCTCTAACACCTCGACCACTTCGCTATGGCTCGTGGCTGTGGCTCGTTTCAACATGTATAAGGCAACGTATTTGGTGAGCACATCCAACACCACAGACAAGAAGGTCACCCCACCACGCGATTGGGGAAGCGGCCCATATAGATCTACTGCGACCAGGTCTCCGGGCCCTGTTGGAATAATTGGGTCCAAAGAGGGTCTAGGCCTACTAGAAGATTTACTTCTTTGGCATAGATCGCACAATTTCAAAGTTCGCTTGACCAACTTATGAAGCCCGCGGCACCAAATATCTGATCTTAAAGCACACCATGTCTTGTATACCCCGAAATGCCCAAACTCCTCATGGTAATACCCTATGAGTTCCTGTATGGAAGAAATAGGGATACATAAACAAAACCTGTCTTCCGCCTGAAAATAAAGAAGGTTTCCATGAAGGAAAAACTTGTCCGAAAACAACCCTTGTTCTAACTTTTCCAACTCCTTAGCGAGGTATTTATCTGCGCGTTGCTCAGTAGGTAACCGTTGGAGGAAATCTTTCAATTTCGTGGAGTCCTTTGCTATGGCAAGAACCCGAAAAAGTTTGTCACTAGGGACTGGTAAACTGGCAGGAGGATTCCGAGAGAGGGCGTCGGGAATTATGTTTTGGGTTCCTGAAATATATTTTACGTCGAAAGAAAACTCCTGGCAGGCTAGAACCCATCTAGTTATTCTGGCGGACAACAAACGACATGACTTCAGAAAGGAAAGGGACTGGTGATCACTTAAAACAGTGAAATGGCGGCCGAACAAATAAATTCTCCACCTTTGAAGGGCAAAAATAATCCCCAATAGCTCCCGCTCTGGAACCGAGTATCTACGTTCGCGTTCTAGCAACAGACGACTAGCATAAGCAACCACTAAATGAGAGTTGTTTTCACCTCGTTGGTATAACATAGCCCCTAAGCCAATATCGCTACAATCGGTTTGGACGACAAATGACAACTCAGATCGGGGATGGTATAAGAGCACTTCCTTACAAAGTAAATCTTTGAGTTTGCGAAACGCCTCGGCTTTCTCCTCTCCCCAAAACCAACGAGTACGCTTTCTCAACAGAGTCACTAAAGGTTCTGAGACATGCACGAACTCAGCCGAAAAACTACGGTCGTAGTTACAAAGGCCCAGAAAACTTTGTAACTCCTTAATATTGTTTGGCTTCTGAAAATCATGTATAGCCTGGGTTCGAATCGGGTCGGCTCTCCAGCCATCCGAGTTCAAGACGTACCCCAAAAACTTAAGTTCTCTCCTGAAAAACTCTCACTTTTTCAGGCGAAGGGTAAAACCAGATCTAGAAAGCTGAGTCAATACAAGATCTAAATGATGCATATGGTCTTCGAAAGACCCCGAAGTGATCAATATGTCATCCACGTAAACGTGGACGAACGTCTGTAAGAATGGTCCCAGAATTTGGTCAAGGCACCGGGTGAAACTAGATACCGCAGTCTTTAAGCCAAACGGCAGAACTCGGAATTGGTAGCACCTAGTTCCATACCGAAAAGCTGTGTATTTTCGGTGTTCAGCTCTTATTGGTATCTGCCAATAAGAGTGTGTGCAATCCAAAGAACTCATATATTTGACCTGCGGAATTTCCATCATAATTTCCTCAATGGGCCTCGGAAGTTCATTATCTACCTCCATGGCGGAATTTAGTCTCCTAGCATCCAAACAAACTCGTATGCTGCCATCCTTTTTTATAGTAGTGGCTAGGGGACTACAAAATGGACTGTGGGATCTCTCTATGACACCCCACTGTTCCATTTTATCTAATTCCATTTGCACTGCAGACCTGTGTGCGAAAGGAACTGGGTATGGCCGGACCGAAAAAGGAGTCGGATCAGATAAATTTATAATGTGTGTTCATAATGTGTTACCAGTCCAGGAACATCAGAGAACACATTCTGATGTTTCTGTAGTAATTCTGTGAATATTTTGGCCTCCCTTGGAGTCAAATTAGCCTGCTGTACAACATCTCCAAAATCGCCAGGTTCCACACCCACGGAAGTAGCAGGAGGATGTGACTGATTGATAGCGCACAAACGGAGCGATTCAACCTTTTCGGAAATTGCCTCTGTCCTATGGTTTGAAGAGAACTCCGGGACAACCAACTCTCGATGGTCTAGCTTAAGCGTGACTTTGCCGTGTTCCAAATCAATCCTAGCTTGATAGGTACGCAGAAAGTCAACACCCAGGATGACGGCATAAGCTAGATCAGGTATAACCAAAAACTCGAAGTTGAAAAATTGGTCTCCCAAAGAGAACGGAAGAAACACTTGGGCCGAAACTCGTCGCTGTTTTGCTTTGAAAGCACCCGTGATCCGAATACCACTGACTTTGAAAAAGACGTCGCTGCCTGAATCTACAAGGGCGGAAAAATTCAGATGGCCTATACTGATCTCGACAAATGGTGATCGAGGTACTGGTTTGTGGTGGTCACTGTCACACTCCTCCAGCAAATCGTCAACTGGATAATTTCCACGTACAAACTTATTATGATCAGTCCTATCCATAACCCCCACCAGCGGACTAAGTTGATGGGTTGCGATTAGTTTTCCGAAAACTCAATCACCTCATCAACAGAATTCAGGGCAGAGACATTTCTGGAAAATGGAGGCTCATCGGTTTGCCCATTTCTCCGGAACGGTCTAGTATCTCGACGTGAGTTAACATTGTCACGGTCAAATCTATCAGCTGGGCGAGAAATGTAGTCAGCCTGCGACAACACGGTTATGGCGTCAGCTACCGTGCCAGTTCCTATAAGTGCCGCGGCTACAGATAAAGGAAAATGTCTAGCAATCATTGATATTAGAAGTGACTCAGAAATCACTGGCTGTAAATATCTACATTTTTAAAGCAAATTCAAAAAATAATCTACATAACTTCCATCACCAGAACGGTATTTACCCGTTTCCAAAAGACTACGTATCTCTAGTTGTCGGGAATCCCCCCAGAAATAACTGAGGAATGAGCGTTTTAACTCCGGAAAATCTTTAAAATTATAAAGCATGGCACCATCCCACAACTTTGACTTTTTGCGGAAAAGTGCATGACACCAGTGCGGTACAACATGAAAAGGCATCCTCAGTTGCCTGATAGAATACTCTAATTTATCTATAAAGAGAACTGGATGGATCCCCTCATTATCAAAAAATGGAATGAGTTTTGCAGCCTCTATAGTATTAAAATTATTTTCGAAATACGGCATGGGTTGGCAGTTCAAATTCCCCATCACATCACAACTGTTACAAATATTGGAATGGAGCGGTATATTTCCAGACATACCCTGAACATTAATATTATCAATATTCCTTACTGCGCCATAATTTGTCGTCCCACCCTGTATTGGGTGGTGACCCTGAGTGGAAAAATTATTTCGTTCCCCCGGTATATGAGAATCAATATTAGTTATAGGGACTTTGAAAAATTGATTTGTCATTTCAGAATAGGTACTGTTCTTTGAAATAGGACGAGAAGTTGAAGAAAAATGTCCAACCTAAGACTAGGTTGGCCACTTATACAGGGGCCACCCTTTACCTGATTTTCATTCTCCACAATACCTTTACCTGCAAGTAAAAACCGAACATTATTTCGAGGATCACCTTGTAAACAGTAATTATTTGCCAACATAGTTTCATCATAAGCAGGTTGGAAGTGGGCGCATACTGAGACCACCCCGTACTCTATTAGACTCTTCAGCACAATATTTATTACCCGAAACTTTGGTTTGGGCAGTTGTACGGGGGTCGCCCTGTAACAGATTTGTATTTGCAACATTAACCCTATTATAAGAAGGTTTAGGGTAGACACCCGTACAAAACCCACCCTGTACTGTATTAATGGATTCACGAGAAATTTCATTATCTAAAAATAATTGTGGAGGAACATTTGACATCGGTACACCCTGTAAATTGCACCCAAATAGCGAACTTGACACATAATTTGGATTTAATCGGGAATCCAATCAGTTTTTGTGAAAGACTTTCTAGCTAAAATACTATCAACTGGCCGCTCACTATCTAAAAAGGTAATATTTTTTTGATTGTTGAAATGTTTCTCAGATTGTACTGGTTTACAACTAAATTCACTTTCACATGCCCCCGATCCTAGCGTTTGGCTGTGCAAATTTACTTTTTTAGAGGCAGAAATTGTTTCTAGCATACTATTTAAGTTATTGTAGCCCTGTGGCTCAATAACATCTGCAAATAATTTTTCTGGTGCAGTCTTTTCACTAGTTATTGCTTGAGTTGGGTTTCCACTTGCATTTAATTGTGGACACAAAGCTGAGGCTGTCCCAGGGTCCACTAAAATAGGCCTACCTTGACTCTGCATAACCTGTAGCTCACCATCCTGACCTAATGTGCCCCCGTCAGGCCTTCTAGGGGTACCTGCCCCTGGGGACATGGCCCTACCTCGTCCTCCTGCTCTTGTTTCGTATTGATGCACTGGAGTATGGACCACCATCCTACCCTGGATTCAAAGCCAAGTTTTGGGGTTGCGGATCTGGTTTCGACGAAGTGGCTGTTATGAAAAGCCAAATGGAAACCAGGCCTTCTCGTTGGGCGACAAGATGTGACGAAGTAACCTGGGGTATGGTCACTACTCAGGATGTTTGGCTCTGGGTAAATGAATAGAGGTCGGTTCAATGCAAACAACTTTACTTGGACTTGGTGAAGATCGATTGTCTTGGTATACTTCGTGGTATATCACGTTAGTACAATAATCTAAAAATAATTATAGTATAAATTTCAAATATAACAAACCGTGAAACGTACGAACAACTATTAAACATGACAAAAAATATTACAAGTGCGATAAGGAATTAGAAAAAACCCAGCGAGTAATGTTTAGGCTTTCGAGAGAATTTAGATAATGTGAGGTCAACAATTCACAAAATGACTTACCTAAAAGTGCAGGCCACATACACTATAACCATTAAGGCATTCAAAGCCAGGAAGCACTCGTAAGATTGCAGATTAAAATAACAGAGACACGTTACTCATACGTATATCAGTATACATGATTCGTATCGATAATTCGTGGATTTGCCTGAGCCAGGTAGGGAGACACAAAAAACATCAAGTGAAATAAAACAGTGTCGGAGTTCGGAGGTCACGCTCCGCTACAATACATATAAGTTTTTCTAAAAAATACAAAAGACTCCTAATCAGCAATCGTATGCTGGTAACGGAGTATAGTTATAATTAATGAGGATTTATAGTAGCTTTTGGTAATTCAATTTTATTTAGTAGTAGTAAGTAGCTGTTATTCAATGAATATGTTTAAAAAATTTCCAAAATTACATATTTTTGAGTTTTCCAAATTATTATAAATTAGCTATAGTTAAACTTTACAATATCACAGCATAAGTGCATTAGTGGGTAATGAAAGAAATCACAGTAATATTCAATTTAGTACATACTTGATATAAGACTCTTGTTCAGCGAAATGCTGGTATCAGAGTTCTTTTCGTTCAATGTGGGTTTGTGGTAGGCATAGAATGTTAGATAAATCATTTTTTTTCTAGGATGTGTGCTTTAAGTTCTTTGTTGTATTGTTTGTAGTTATCAATATTCCTCATATTCATGGGAATAGAGTTGTATGTTTCTATACTTCTATTAACTGGATTATTTAAGGCTAGATTTGATATCATGTTTGTTAAGTAGAGGTTATTATTAATTAGTTGTCTTGTTTCATGTTTGTGAATATTATTAATATAACTAAAGTGTGTATTGCTATTTTGTTGGTTTATTACTTTATGAATATATTTGCCTTGTTCTAATTCAAGTATTTTCTTTATAGGTATTATTTTTGTTTCATAAAATGGTGATATTTCTATAGCAACGCGATTTATCAAAAATATTTCAAAAATATCTCGAGGTATCGGCCCAACAATTCACCCAACATCTAAAAAAAATTCTAGGGTCCCTCACATTTCCCAACTTATTGGTCAAAATTTTTAAATGTTTCCGGCTCTAAATTCTCACCCTACACAAAGAGAACGAATTGCAAAAAAAGAAACCCGACGACAATGACGTATAGACCAAGGATGGCGCTTTCCACCTTTGGTTGAAAATTCAACATCGTCCAAGAAATGTCCAAGTTATAGCTAGTCAAAATTAGGCAATTTTTTGGCTGTCCCACTTCATCTGGCAAGTAGTTTATGTGTTACTTAGAAATGCATTCCGTGTCATCACTTCATTGAAACAAGAATAATTAGTCAAGAGGATGAATACTATTTAATATATGCAGAATACACAATTACATATTGTTTCATATTAAACTTAATCAGCCTTTTCTCTTAGCTAGTACCACAGGACACCTCTTTGTGAAATTTCCAAGATGTTACAAAGTTATATCCACATTTGAAAATTATTGTTTAATACAGGTCATTCTCCTTCATTCTGATATGACCTGATGTCTCAGGAGATTGAATACTCATATTTTCTACCAAAAAGCAGTCACTATTACTGTTAGCTTTTGTTGTGTACCTTCATATGAGTTTTAAGATGATGTGATCTTCGGAATGTTTTTCCACAAAGCACACAAAGGAATGGCTTTTCTCCAGAATGGATTGCACTGTGTTCTTTCAGGTTTTTTGGGTCTGAGAAAGATTTGGAGCAAACACTGCATTTCAATGGCCTTTCTCCTGTGAATGAAAAATAAATGTGATTATGGAAAGTGAATTAACAGAACATTTTTTTGAAAAATGAGATTGTGAATAAAAGTTGTAACATTAAAATACAGGGCAATTCAAATTCTACCCCCACCATTGGGACTTCCTAAACTACAGGAGATACGTCGAAGCTTAAATTGGGGCAAAGTTGCGTATTCTGGTGCTTAACAAAATTCTGTATTGAAACTTGGAAAATTCCGAGTATTTCCGGAAATATTGGGAAAAAACTGAGAATCGGAATTTTAGTTTTTATTTTTTTCTATCGTTATTTGACAACATAGCTCAAAACCAAGAGTACATTTTCATTGATACTTTTTTTTCAGCTACACGTTTTCATGTTCAGATTTACTATCCGACGTTTCGTCTTCTGGCTGAAAAAAGGTATCAATGAAAGTGTACTTTTGGTTTTGAGCTATGTTGTCAAGTAACGATAGAAAAAAATAAAAACGAAAATTCCGATTTTCAGTTTTTTCCCGATATTTCCGGAAATACTCGGAATATTCCAAGTTCCAAAACAGTATTTTGTTAAGCACCAGAATACGCAACTTTGCCCCAATTTAGGCTTCGACGTATCTCCTGTAGTTTAGGAGATCCCAATGGTGGGGGTCGAATTTGAATTGCCCTGTATATTAGTTACCTGTATGTTTACGCTTATGGATATTGAGGTAGTACAATGTTGAAAACGATTTGGGACAAAAACTACACTTGTGACAGCTTTCTGAAAAATGTGAACTCATGTGTTTCTTCATCACTGAGGACTGAGAGAAGCATTTGCCACAGAACTTGCATGAAAATGGACGTTCCCCTGTATGAATTCGCTGATGTGCAGTGAGTCGACTACTTGAAACAAACCTGGAACAAATGTTTCATAGATACAGATTTCGAGTCTTTGCATGAAGATGAAATTTTTCTTCAATTCAAAATGGTGTGCCGATTTCAGAGATATTACACTTCAGTAGTATCGGACAGATAGAGAAATATACACTGTCCGCCAAAATTTTGGGACCGTATGGGAAACTTCTTTACTGATAGTTTCTCAAAAAATGTCATCCTTCCTAAAAGTTGGTGCATTCAATTGGACTATATATACAGGGCTTTTCACGATGAGCGTTAATTATGCATTTCTGGCAAACCAGACAACGGATTAACCTGAAAATTTGACAGTATACATTAAAGAACGTGATCTACACGCCTAAAATTTTAGACGATGCGGCGTTGCCGCTTCTGCTATAAAGTAGCAGCTATTTTGATTGTTCGAATGGATCACCCTGTATATAATATCATATTATGATATATCACTTTGTCAACAACTTCATGTACTATTTCCCTATACCTATCTGTTACCGTTTAAGAGATATAGATTAATTTCGATTTTTTTACCAAACATGTACTTTTATAAACGATGATAATCTTGAACTCTCTGGTAATAAGACGATCAAATTCGAAATGGAGTGATATGATACCATATAAGGATTCTCACTTCGGAGCCATATTTTTATTTGCCTCATACTGGGTCGTTAGAAAATGCAGATATTTTATCACATGTAAAAATTAGTGAGTCAATTTTTTCAAATGGAACACCCTGTATATTCCGCATTTTTGAACTCTTCATCCGATTTTAGATTGACTTTGTTCAGATGATCATATTTCGATTTCGAACCGTTTTCGAGATAAACTGTTTCAAACAGAAACTGACGTGGTTTCCTTGGATTCATCACTTATTTTTGATCTATCCATTGATCTATTTTATACTATGTAGATTTAGTTTTTCAACAGTCACCAATCAGTCAATTCGAAATTGATTTGTTAATCAGAAAAAGTTACAATTTGTATGCATTGAGGTATTGAGTGTCTCTACCGTACAACATTGCAAATTAGTATTGTTTCATAGTGTGCTTTGGAAAAATAATTGATCCAATTTTGAAACGTCAAATTTTCGAAGGTGGTTTTGACTGATTGTTTGATTGTTATACCAATTATAATAAAAAAATGTCAAGATTAGGTTACAGTAATGAAGATTTCTTGAATTTATTAATAAGTTAAGGTGAGTACCAATAGAATTTCAAGTAGAACATGCCGAGTATTTCATGAAAGATATCCACAACTTCCGAAGCCGAATAATAATGTGATAAATTGACTTCTAAAAAACTGTAGGTTGAATGGAACCTTTCATCCCAAAATAATTCGTAGAAAGCCTGAAGTGGATGATGATGACACTAGTATAACAGTTTTGGGATTTTTTTATGCATTTCCTAATGATTCTCTACACGAGGCTGAAAGGGAGATAGGTTTACTCTACGTGACAATTTATCGCATTCTCAATAAGCACAAATGGCATCCCTATAAATTCTACAACATCCAACATCTGAAAGAGACAGATTTGCCTCGTAGAGTGGAATCCTTTGAATGGTTACTTGTCAAGACTCAAGAGGATGAACATTTCCTATACAATATCATATGGACAGATGAGGCCAAGTTTACAAAGAAAGGAATTTTCAATAGACACAACAGTCATTATTGGTCGCCAGAAAATCCCCATGTCGTTCGCCAAAGGGGTTTTCAAGAAAGATGGCAATTTAATGTATTTTGTGCCTTAAAGAATGAGTCAATTTTTTATATCGAGTTTTATGATGATAACTTGAATGCAACAAAATATGAATTCAAATGAGTTTAAATAATAGGCCAGGAAGAGAACGTGTATGGTACCAAATGGATGGTGCTCCACCCCATAATTCTCGTTTAGTAAGTGAAGCTTTGACTGAAATATTCGAAGATAGATTGATTGGTAATAATGGACCTTTTCGTTGGCCTCCTAGAATATCAGATGGCAATCCATTAGATTATTTTGTGTGGGGTTTCATTAAAAATATGGTTTACTCCGACCCAATAACAACAATGGAAGATATGAAATCGAGAGTTACAACTGCTTTCAGTAGTTTAACTCCAGAATCAATCAGAAGCGCTACACATGAAAATCTTCTGAAGAGATTACATGTTTGTTTAAGTAGAGGTGGAGATGTGTTCGATCATATTCTGAAATACACTGATAATTGAATTGACCTTTTAATTCAATCATTTATTTTCAGTTCGTGTGTCAGCGTTAATAAAACTATTTTTTGAAGAGAAGTTTCATTTGATGGTTGAAGTGTATTTTAATAATCATTTATTCATTGTATTATCTTTGACTGATTAGGGAACATCGAATGGAATCTGTTAAATTTCAATAATAAGTGATGAATTCAAGGGAACCACGTCAGTTCCTGTTTGAAATAGTTTATATCAAAAACGGTTCGAAACAAAGTCAATCTAAAATTGGATGAAGAGTTCAAAAATGTGGAAATATACAGGGTGTTCCATTTGAAAAAATTGACTGTCACTCATTTTTTCATGTGATAAAATATCTGCATTTTCTAACGACCCAGTATGAGGCAAATAAAAATATGGCTCCGAAGTGAGGATCCTCATGGTATCACTCCACTCCATTTCGAATTTGATCGTCTTAGTACCGAGAGTTCAAGATCATGAGCGTTTATGAAAGTACATGTTTGGTAAAGAAAAAATCGAAATTAATTTATATCTCTTAAACGGTAACAGATAGGTATAGGGAAATAGTACTTACATGAAAGTTGTTGACAAAGTGATAATAAATCATAATGTGATATTATATACATGGTGATGCATTTGAACAATGAAAGTAGCTGCTACTTTATAGCAGAAGCGGCAACGCCGCATCGTCTAAAATATTTTAGGCGTGTAGATGATATTCATTTATGCATACTGTCAAATTTTCAGGTTGATCCGTTGTCTGGTTTGCCAGAAACGCCTAATTAACGCTCATCGTAAAAAGCCCTGTATACGCGCATATAGCTGTTACTATCACTGGCGTGCAGCTAAGCGGGAATCAGCCAATATTTCTAATTCACTACGCAGTAAAGTGACATTACTATGCAAAATATCAAAAAATGTTATTGAAAAACGTTGTTTGCAATTGAATGATATTCCCAGTTATCCAGAGTTTAGTCTACCAATTACTAATTTTAATAACTGCGTAATGAGTTGGCCTCCATTTTTAATGGGAATTATCAATAATTTTTTTAAGAGTAAATTACTGAATTAGAATAAATTATCTGTCAAAGCAATTAACTGATGAAATTTTCTGAGAAACAGTTGAAGAGTGGAAGTAACAAAGGTGCTAAGTTCCAAAAATAAAGTTTCGAGATATTCAAGAAAAAAATAATAAATAGGTCAATATTTGTTTTTTTGGTTTATTAGCATTAAAAATCGTGTTAAAGGTTAACGGAAAACCAATTCTAACATACACCGATATAATTCATGAAACACAGCTGAAAATAGAAATTATTTCTTAAAAAACAAATAGAAACGGGGTTAGTGCCACAACGACCATTGTCACTTTTTCTACGTTCATTCTAGTCCAGTTCACTCATATAAATTGTACAACAACTTCTCCAAATTGAGTAATTATCCATATATTTTCACGATCAACATACCTTTGGACAGCTAATACGCACAGTACGCACAGTACTATTTTTTTTTTTTTTTTTTCCCGTTGGGAATGTACCAGTCAGGCCCTGTCTCCGGTGCTCCGATACATCCGGAGGGCGCGCTGGTGTCGTTAACCCCAATAACCACTCCCTACGTCCGTAGGGTGAGTGACTATTGGGTCCGAGAATCATGTGCCCTGAGTAGACGGAGCGAACCAAGGATGACGGCCTTCTGCATTCGCGCTGCTAAGATTTCTGCCATATTACGGCAAGCAGGTATTATCTTCAAGTTGGAGAGCAGTGTGTCCATCATTCCACCACGGACTCCTATGATCAGAACCACCATTTTGACAGAATGGTCCGGATATATATTATTATTATTATTATTACTTACAGCCTTTGTCAGTTCAGAAAGTATGTCGTCTAACACCGTTCTAGCGCAATACCTCAATATAGGAAATTATGGCACTTACCACCTTTGTACTTCCACTCAAAGTTTCACTTATGGTTCCAAGATTTTGGCGAACACTGTATATGATTTTTTCACATTGGAAGATACATTTGTTGACTAAAACCATAAAAATTTGAAATAAATATATATTTACGTCAATGTAGGCACTAAAATTCTATGACATCGTTCATATGACTGTTGCACTATTTGTTGCAATATTTATTCCACTACAAAAAATTGAATTACCCAAAATGAAATCCATAAGATCAGACAAATACGAAGAAATCTCATAAAAAGTACATACTATATTATTTAACATTCTACGAACTGATGACAACAAGCTTGATGACAAGCTGTGAAACACTTAAAGTAAGCAATACTATGAAAATCTAAAATAATGTTTGAGTGATATTAACAGCAAAACGGAAGTTAATAACTTTCACAGCATCAGATTACTACAGGCATGCCTCTGACAGGTACCAATCAGTGAGGGTGTATGGAGTGTCCTCTGCAGAGAGACTGCTACATATTGGTGTACCACACTCGTCCTCTCCTAGGGCAAGTACTATTTTTGAGAAAATTAATGAACTGCTTTTATGTGACACCCGGTTGGGGTTTAGAATAGAATAATTGAAACTTATAGATGTCTCTTTGGCCTAGTCCACTGCGACCTTTTTGGGACTCCATGTGATGTAAAACACACTATGTCTAGCTTGGTCTTCCTAATAAGACTACACAGCTTTGATAGTGGATTATTTAAGTAGGTACCTGTCAGCTTTGGGTTTTTACTCCCAGTACTGCATGTGCCTTGATCTTGTTAGACCTTCGCAATAAGACAATATATGCAGTGCGGTCTCTTCTGCTTCCTGACAGAACCTGCATAGGTTGGGGTATACTGTTTTTGCAGATACACTACCATCTCCTTATCTGCATCATCTCTACATCATGTAGTTCAGTTCAGTACAGTAACAGGTTGAAACTTGGTTTATTTCAAACAAATTTCAATAATAAAGATAATACAAACTACACTACAACGATACAGGGGATAATTTACCAAGATACGGAAAAGTGAAGTCTCTGTAGGGTTATACCTCGATCGCTCATATACAGTGTCCTTCAAAGATTATCATCATATGGTAAAACTTTTACTCATAATTTATTTTTAAATTCGACTTGGAGTTTTGCTTTAAAAAAGATGAAAAATTGACCTACGCAAAATGCATACCTATCAAAAGTTTTTTTTTTCAAAATAATCTCTCAAAATAGGCTTGTTTGTTTGAATTACAAAACATTTCAAAGAAAATTGTTTCTATATCGATTTTATACAATTGTCTCAAATTTGAACGTTCAAATTTTTTAATATATTAAAAAATTTATCCGATAAAAGTGTTTTATACCAGTAACTTTACCAGACCACTAAGTTTTAATCACTGAATACGTGAAAACGTGCTTTTCTTTAAGAAAATGAGAAAGCCGTTTTAACTTTCTGATGAATTTAACGTAAATGGCATTTTGACATTCAAATTGAATAATTAGATAGATGTAGAAGAAAATCTGAAGAACAGTTTTCGAGGAAAAAATAAAAACCTAATTTTAAGAGGTTTTTTAAAGTTATCCCAAAAACCACTTATCAGATTCCATTTCAAATGTCATGACATATCAATGTCAAAGTATAAGATAATCACGATTTTTTTCAGAATTTTCAACTTCAACGTACCCTCACAATTTTAAAAAAATTCTGAAAATCTTGTTATAAAATCAAAGACAGTTGAGAAGAATCGTTTTTGCAAGTGATATTTATATGAAATTTAGAAGATTGAACATTGAGGAACTATTCATACTATTTTTCAGACATAAAATCAAACGATTTATATTTTTAATAATGATTTTCAAAACCTCGTATAAAAAACGGTAAATCGCTCCAGTAAGTGATTCCTCTGTAGTACATGAACGAAAAGACGAAAATTGTTCTGCTACTGTCCACAAAGTATTGCACATAATTATTGTCACTGTCATATCTACTGTACAGCGTTGCCAATAGTTCTAGACAGCAGTAACCGATGTAATTTGTTTAATTTTTGGAAAATGAAAGGTACTTCGATAGGGGTTTGTCAGTTCATCAGTTGGATCTTGGATTAGTCCGCCTAAAGCCTTGGAGTCCTTGGACACAATTGAAGAAGTATGTAAGTAATAAGTTTTATGTTTTGCGATTTAAAATATCAGTTTTGGAAATAAAACAGGACGCAAAACAGAATTGGAAAATGTCGGGGCGTGGCGCAATGGTTAGAGCGTCCGACTCTGAGTCGAAAGGTTCGGAGTTCGAACCCTGGTTGGGCTGGGATTTTAAAAATTAATTTAACCGATTAAATTATCAAAGTCTCGTGGCTCGAGTAGGGTGAGTCCTGCACGATTCACTGTTGCGTTCCAATTAACAATGCTGCTCCTAAGGTGGCGTATGGAGTTAGTAACAAGGCATATAAAGAACACATGGCTAATGACCATAGCAGTCGATGCCAAAACACCAATGAAAAAATAATAATAATAATAATAATTATCATAATAGCGTCTTTATTGTCCATTCCAGTTGTTTATAAATAACATTATATTATATACATTAAAAATAATGACATAATAGGCGGAGTTCAGCTTACAAAGTTGAAAAATATTGATAAAAATAAATTATAGTGAGTTGTTCATATTAGCTGCTCTTTTTGAATTTTACCAACAATATTGTAGTTTGTGCTTAAAGCAAATCTAATCTAAGCTAGATCAAGGACGGACTGACTATATCTATAACGAACCCATGGGCACCTCAACCCCGAATATCAGAAAAACAAACGAAATGAATACAATAAATATACAGGAAAACTGACGGCACAGGCATAATCAATAAACCAAAATCTAAGAAAAAGAATGAACCAACTTTAAAGAAAATGGTCCCCACCTTTGGAAACACTGAAAACGATTCAAAAGATAACCCCTTTTAGAACAAAAGGAGGTCTCTATCCATGGTGAGCCTGGATGTTCTGCAAATCAACCGAAATTTGCAGACAAGGAAAATATACATCACTGTTTCTGAAAAATGTGGTGTAGTACACCCATTACAAAACTGAAGACTTCGCAAATTTTCCGAAACTTGCAGGCATGATTCGGCACGGGGATTGAGTTCGAAAAATGAGGCCTCCACCTAATACAAATCTGAGGGCGCTGCAATTTTCCTGAAATTTTCAGACAGGACACGCAAAGAACACTGAATTTGAATAATGAAGTCTCCGAAGTCTACACCCAACAAAAACCAGAGGCACTGCAACTCTCACCAAATTCACAGACTCAGCAAACGCCACTGAATTCGAATAACGAGGTCACCGAGGTCTCCAGCCAACAAAAGAGCGAAGACACTATAAATTCAACCAAATTGGTAGACAGGACTCAGCAGAGGTCCACAGTATTCGAAAAACGACGTCCCCGAGGTCTCCACTCAACAAAATTATGGAGGCACTGTGAATTCCGCCAAATTCACAGACAGAACTCAAATCTCGAAAAATTATTTCCCCGAGGTTTCCACCCAACAAAAAACTAGAGGCCCTGTTAGTTTCACTAAATTCACTGACAAGGCTCTGTAGAGGTCGCTAATCAACAGTAATAAGGCCCGCGAAATCTACATTCACAAAAAAAAAGACAGAGATACTGTAAAACTGAAATATATTGTAGACCACTGAACAATAAGCCTATACGAAGAGCTGGAAAAGAAAAGAAAAAACAGTATTGCCCGTGAATTTGGTGAAAGGTGTAGTGCTTCCGGTTTTGCTTGGATGCAGACCACGGGGGCCTCATTATTCGGTTGCAATGTCCCTTGCTGTGTTCTGTCAACAAATTTTAGGAAATTTGTTTTGCGCGCCCTCAGATTTGTCTTGGATGGAGACCTCATTGTTCAAACTCAACACCCCATACTGAGTTATGAGTGCAAGTTTGAAAAAATATAATAGGAAAGTTTGAAACGAAATGATTATAATGATGATTAAAAAAGGAATTAGATGTTTTCCACCATCATGAATAATAATATAGCTACTAATGCGCATCATGGGCGTGAAAATTTTCACAATAGGGAATATGCAAGTGATTCAAATTTACTTGATTTTTTTTACCTCCGATACTTTATTGTCTTGACATTACACCTAAACCATTAGTTTAGAATTTAGTTTGTATTTAACTCCATAAAACTTTAATCAAAAAGTGCAAAATAAGCGCGCGGAATTCAAATTTGCGAAACGCATCACCATTGGTCGAAACGAAGAATGACATCACATGGCAGGTTATGAAATTTATCTGTGTTGATATTCATACTGTGCTAGTCGTCTTTCATAGAAAATTGGTTTTTATTTATATATCTGTAGTGTTTTTCCTTACATAGTGCGATTTTTGTCTAGTGACAATTATTATAAATTATCAAGAGTGGTTTCGTCAAAGCACAATCCGACAATCTACCAAAAATAGATGCTTTTATGATGACAGCATATTTTGTATCCAATCCAGATTTCACGTCTGCTGAGGTCAAAGGAGTGAAAGCTGCAAGGTAATTGTTGTAATACATGATATTTTGTAATTTACTAAATAAGTTTTCATGCCAAACATAACCTCAAATGTTCTATTCATTCATTTCAATCAATCAATCTTATTATCGCAAGAAACATCACATGTTTATTCACCTAACCATATTATGTTTCAATAGATTCTAGTGAATTGTGGATAAAGTATTTGATTGAGAAGCATATACCTAACGAAGTAGATAACCAATCGAATATTGTTTATATATTTACCTGAAATTATTGTTTTTTTACAGATCTCAACAAGAATCTTATGGTAATTCAGCAGTAGGCTATGTAAAAGTAAAACGAGATGGGAACAGATGTGTAGTGAAAGCTCGCATTACACCGGAGCACAATGTGCGTCAGAAGTGTTATGCTGTACAAGCTATCTGCGATGAAGCTGAAGAAATTATTATATCTGTTCAATGTGAAGATTTTGCGGCACACTTAGGAAGGATTTCTTTTAGTTACTGTTAGATATTAATTCTAAGCAAAATTCTAGGGACAAAGTCGGAGACCTTGGCTGTACCACAGAGATTGTCAGCATAACCAGATCAAGAACCTAACATGTCAAAGTACTGCTTACGTTAGGAGCACTAGGTCAACCATATTATAACCAGATTGACATTTTTATATGTTTGTATATTTTTGCGTGAGGCGCTGGTTTTTTAATGATTGGAAGGACCAGAGAGCTGTGCTCTCAAACTAAATGACCCAATAAAGAAATGCGACGAACAGTTGAGCCACTCACCTGCGGATTGTTCCTTCTGCAGCCCTTGCCCAACGTCTTGACTTTGCACAACACCTTTTTGTCCTAATGCGAGCAATAATTCGAATTGATTCGAATTTTACATTAATTCTACGACACCACAATTCTGCGTTTCTTTGATATCTGTATATGTCCGAGCCGGTCACTTTCTGGTTCTCTCCTCGCTCACCAGGTGCCAACTCCTCACGCGCATGTCAGAGCTACTCAACTGTATACTTAGCGCGATAAATATATTTATTTAAACACGTATTTACTAATCTAAAAACCCCCAAAAAATAAAGAAAAATAATAATTGTAGTAAACTAGAATAAACTTAACTATAAGTTTGGATGAGCCTTTAACATCCCGGCCACCTAAAAGGGTATTTGACCTTTTATTGGGAAATTTCAATATCTGGCAGAGGAGATAGCTTTACTAATGGCCTCTTTTGGATGCCTGTTGCAGTACGTAAGGTAGCAACACGATCAACACCATCATCGCCAGGGTGAAGGTGTGTGATTCTTGCAATACTCCATTTAGCTGGAGGTAAATTATCCGATTTTACTACGACAAGTGTACCAATTTTAGCAGGAGGTGAAGTGGGTTCAAGCCACTTCACCCTCTGTTGAAGAGAATGTAAATATTCGCGGTGCCATCTAGACCAGAAGTCTTGATGTAATTTTTGTAAGAGTTGCCAGCGGCTGAATCGATTAAGCTTTAGGTGCGACAAATCAGGATCAGGCAACGCGGAAATTGGCTCAAGGGTTAAAAAATGGCCAGGGGTTAAAACTGAAAAATCATTAGCGTCGGCACTCATGGGACACAAAGGTCTCGAATTCAGCAATCCCTCAATCTGCACAAGAACGGTATAGAATTCTTCGAAGTTTAGAATTTGTTCACCTACAACTCTTTTTAAATGGTTTTTTAGCGACCGCACTCCACGCTCGGCTAAACCTGAGAAATGGGGTGAAGAGGCAGGTTGGAAATGCCATTCTATTGCAAGAGATTCTGCTGCATATTTGAACATATCTTGAATTTGTCTATTTGCACCCACGAATGCTGTCCCGTTATCTGAATAACATTTTTTAACGGGTCCTCTGCGTGCAATTAAGCGACGAAAGGCACATAAAAATGATTCACTTGATAAATCTGACGAAAGCTCTAAGTGTACTGCCTTAGTGGCAAAACACACGAATATGCAAACATAGGATTTAAACGTTTTCGACGAACGAATTTTTTGCGCTTTTGTAGTGAATGGACCAGCGTGATCTATTCCTACAACAGAAAAACTGCGAAGCTGTGATATGCGTAATTTGGGTAGGTTACCCATAGGGGGTTGGTACGGTTTGGGTGCTAGGCGCCAACATTTTAAACATTGTGAAACAACACTTCGTATCGCGCGTTTTGGCGACAAAATCCAAAAGTGTTGGGCTAACAAAAAATGTAAAGCTTGAACACCCGGATGTAGGTAAGTATTATGAAAGTGGCTAATAATAAGAAATGTTAACCGACATTTTCTAGGAAGTAACATGGGGTGTTTCTGATCGTAAGTTAATTCAGAATGTTTGATACGACCCCCAACGCGAATAATATTTTGTGAATCCAGAAACGTGCCTAATTTTTTGAAAGACTTTGGAAGTGATTTTTTACTATTAATTTTTTCGATTTCGTCGGAGAATTGTAAGTGTTGCGTACATTTCACAAGAAAAATCGTAGATTCTTGTAAATCAAAGCTGTTAAAAGCTCCTAACTTGCGACCTTCGCGGTTAGCTTTTTTACAATTATGTATGAAACGTAGAAAATAGGCGAATATACGTTGAATTTTAGCGTATGACGAATATTTATTCGAACGGATTATCTGCAGAAAATACAGCAAAGGTAAATTTTCTTTCTTCAGAGGTAACCTCTGCAGACAAGAGAGGGATGTTGAATTTAGAAACAGGCCATAAATGAGGAGGAAGCGCAAGCCATGGAGGGCCTGACCACCAAAGGTCATTATCTAATAATTCTGAGGGTAATTGCCCTCTTGAAGCGCAATCACTTGGATTGTGTTGCGTGTCGATATGATGCCAAATATCTGGAGGTAGTTTTTCTTGAATTCTAGCTACGCGGTTAGAAACGAATGTTTTCCATTTATGGGGAGAACTTTTAATCCACGAGAGCGCGATTGTGGAATCCGACCACGCATAAATTTTTGAGAATTTAATTTTATCATGAAATGCGTTTAAAACATAAACAATTAAATCAGTGAGTAAAACTGCAGCACTCAATTCCAGCTTGGGTATTGATAAAGTTTTCAGCGGACTAACGCGGGATTTGGAAATGACAAAAAATGTTTCGCATGTTTTATTGCTGCTAATACGCAAATAGACGACCGAAGCGTAAGCTTTCAAAGAGGCATCGCAAAGACCGTGCAATTGGCAATCTAAAATCTCGTCAATTTGAATGCGACGCGGTATCCGTATATTTGTGATCAGCGAAAGTTCATCCTTCAACTGCGTCCACCTTTCCCGAATATCCCGTGGCGGCTCGTCATCCCAATCAAGTCCTAAAGTGTATAAAATTTGCATGAAAGATTTAGTAAGTAGCGTGACCGGACTGAGAAATCCAATTGGATCGTCCCAGGTAGCACATCATATCGGCTGAATCTTGGTTCCATATTGAGCCAATATAGATATATTGTAAATGAAAAATCAATATTGGTCCAATATGGGTGAATATTCATAAAACAATATTATATTAATAATATTGGTGGAATATTGGTTGAACTAGTTTTGAATGTAGATTATCACACGAAATATTGGGTCAATATTGGTTGAATAATTTCTACCAATATCGATAATACAATATTGGTTATATATTGTTTTCCACATCTAGAATTAATATTGCAATCCAAATATTCCAGTCATATCGATTATAGGGGAAAAAAACTATATTGTATTTTCAAGTTTGTTAGAATATTGGTTGAATATCATTTCCACTTTATTTGACAAATTGTAATAACTCATATTGAGTCAATATTGGTTGAACGATATTTACCAATATCAATAAAACAATATTGTCTTCACATCGTTTTTAACATCTAGAATAAATATCGCAATCCCAATATTCCCCTAATATTGATTCTGGGAATAAAAACTATATTGTATCTCCAAGTGTGATTACACATTGGTTGAATATCATTTCGCCAATATTTAACAAAACTTATTGAATAATATTGGGTCAATATTGGTTCAATAATATTTATCGATATCGTTAAAACAATATTGTCTTTATATTGTTTCCAACATCTAGATTGAGATGAAATTTGAATATTGGCCGAATATTCAATGAAACATATTGAAATTATATCATGATCAAACTTGGATAAAAATCCGCTAGGTGGCTCTACATATAGAACGTCTTCTAAAACCTACGAAAGCATATTAAATACTTCCCTTAGCTTGTTTTCAAGACAGCTCACTCAGCGGTTATGGCGATCAAAAGGCAGACTCTGGTGTCACCTTCATCAACTAAAGGACATTTAATAATTTACCAAGGTATATTGACATCCACCAATATATTCAAATGATATTGTAACAATATCGATAAATATTGTACCAATATCGATAAATATTCTACCAATATCGATAAATATTGTACAGATATCGATAAATATTTTGAGGCCATTATTGCTTCAAGAATATTCCACCAAAACTATTTCTAAAATATTCAAACAATATTCGACCAATATCGCAAAATGTTCATATTTTACTTCTCGACAATATAACTTTTGAATATTGTGCCAATATTGTCAGAATATTGTATCAGCGATATTGTACTAATATCGCCAAATATTTTGAGGCCAATATTAGTTCGAGAATATTTCGCCAATATTATTCAAGTAATATTGGACCAATATCGCCGAATGTTCACATGTTTTTTCTCGCCAATATTGCATTTCAAATATTTCGCCAATATGTTCACAATATTGTATCAATATTTTACCAATATAGGTGTGCTACTTGGGGTATATGCGTGAAATTTGCGAAAGTATATTTCTTTTCGAGCACTTGAGATTCATGGGCATAACACTCAAACAAAATGTGTCATTCTGGGGTACCACTGGAGACCTAATATTTTGAGAATATTGGGTTCTGAATCAAATTTTACAGAATTAGTATGAAGTTGAAATGATGGAATATCCGAAATTAATTCCTGACAATTACTGGACCTTTTGCCTAGCTCAAAACCCCCCCGCTTTAATATATGGATTATTTGATCGCGCGCGAGTTTGGCTTCTTCAACAGAATTGAATGTTGAGCAACAATCATCGATATAAATATCTCGCTCTAAAATTTGAGCACCCAAAGGAAAATTGTCGCGTTCATCTCGAGCTAGTTGCATAATGGTTCTGTTCGCTAAGTATGGAGAACAAGATAGTCCGAAAATCACACGTTCAAACATGTATTCTGAAAGCGGTTCTGTATTTGAGTTTCTCCATAAAATACGTTGAAATGAGTGATGTTTTTCGGCAACTTTTATCTGAGTAAACATGGCTTTAATATCACAGGTAAAAACTACTTTACCGAGACGAAAGTTTAGTAAAATTGTACTTATATCCTTCTGAAGCTTTTGACCGGTCAGTAGCGTGTCATTCAAAGAATAACCAATTTTATTTTTACATTTACCATCAAGTACAATGCGAATTTTTCCTGGCTTCACTAGGCAGTGATGTGGTATGTAAAATCCATTTTGCGATTTTGAATGTGGTGGGACCCTTTTTAAATAACCAGAATCAATATAATCTCGTATTATTTGAGAATAATCGCGGTACAACACTTCGTTTGCGCCTAAACGATTTTCTAGGGACAAGAAACGGCGTGTTGCAAGAGCGCGTGAGCTTTCGATATCAAAGAAAGGTTCGGAATTATTTTTAAACGGAAGTTCTACGACGTACCGTCCAGTGTCTTCGCGGGAATGCGTTTCGCGAAATATTTTTTCACATAATTCATCCTCAGGTGACATTATAGTTTTCTTAGGAATTTCTTCGGTTTCCCAGAAACGCGAGATCGTTTTATTTAGTGTAAATAAATCAGTTTGGGAAATGGAAAACAAAGAAGTTGCGGTTTTGTTGCGTACAGTGTGCTGAGAGTATTTTCCCATCAGAATCCACCCAAAGATCGTGTTTATCGCGACAGGTTCATTCACATTACCTGAAACTCGACCATTTTGTAATATTTGCGGAAAAACTTCTGCGCCCAAAAGTAGATCCACTGTATTACTTTCAAAATACGTTGGATCGGCAAGATTTAAATTCGCGATATGATGCCATTGGGAATTTTTTATTGTTCGTGGTGGCATTTCTGGACACAATTTCGGCAAAATGAACGCCTCAATATCTATTAAAGGTTCCAGAATTCCTTATAGTACACGCGACACCACCGTGCGTGGTAAACTCTTGCATTTGATTTAATCCTTGAATACTCAAAGACATTTCGAAGCGGGGTAAGCGGAGTCGTTTAAGACAATTTTGCGAAATATAATTTGTTTCTGAACCACAATCAATCAAAGCTCGGACCTTTTGGTAGTTACCGTATGCATCCAAGACTTCAACGATAGCAGTTGACAGGAGTACCGAAGCGTGAGAAGTAACCATGCCACAATATATATTGGCCGTTTGCGATGGCGGCGGCTGTTCATTTGGATTTCGTGACATAGTATTTATTTGCGACTGTGGATTGTCGGAGCGTTGGTGAGGAGCGGTGCGCACATTTTGCGTTGCGATCGGGATATCGTTGCCAGTGGCGTGCGAATAATATTGCGAGTTCGTAGAATTAGAATTGAACTGCGAATTTGAATTTTGCCGAGCGGTAGCGGGTCTAAAATGTTGAATTACATTTTGAGGTGAATTTAAGTTGGTATTGCGTAACACATGTAAAAGACTATGGTGTCTACCGAAACACATTCTACACGTCGATTGGGATTGGCAGTTTTCGGTAGTGTGTCTGTCACTAAGACAGTTAACACACCATTTATTAGTGCGTACATGGTTCAAACGCTCTTGAGGTGGCTTATTATAGAATTGAGAACATCTGTCAATAAGATGATCAGACGATTTACAAAAAGTACACAGATTTGTTTTATTTGCGTTACCAACAAATGTAGTCGTTTTTTTGTATTTCGACTGGTGATAGCTCGAGTTCGTAGGTTTTCCGTCGGTCTTGGAATAAGAAGAAGAGCTAAAAGACCTTTGGTTTTGAACTTTGAATAAAGATGAAAACTCGACAGCTTCCAGCGCATTACACTGATTCAAAACAAAGTTCTTCAAATCTTCATACTTAGGAATAGATTTATCGTCTGGCGAAGCATTTTGAATCTCGAATTTGGTCAATAACTCGTCGTCTAGATGTTTTGACAACATGTAGAATAAAAGAAAATCCCAATCTTGCGTTTGGAATTTCATGTTATGTAATGCGGAAATGTTTTCTGAGAATGTATCTAAAAGCGCGCGCAATGCTTTTTGATTTTTTGCGTTAGTGATTACAGGAGCGTTATCTAGGGCTTGTAGGTGTGAAAATGCTATTAAACGCGGTTTGTCATATCGACTAATAAGTGAATTCAATGCGGTTCTATAGTTTTGTGCAGACAAAGGAGTACACTGAACTACTGCCAAGGCGGGGCCTTCCAAGAAAGAACAAAGATAATTATATTTTTCAACATCGGTATAATTGTCGTTTTCATCCACTATTATGGAAAATATTTCGAGAAATGGTTTAAAAGCTTTAATATCTCCGGAAAATTTAGGTATACTCATTGGCGGCAACTTAGCATTGGGCTTATTTTGCAATGGCGGTGCGGATGGCGTAACAGTCGGAAGAACGGGTTTTTGTTCTTTCAGAAACATACTAGAGTACATGACATGAACAAATGAAGCCACAAAATCAAAATCTTTTCTAATGTCATCATCACCTGCATCATCTTCATCAGAAGACACACAAGATAAAGTTATGAAATTTTGGTGATGACTTTTAAATGATTCTTGGATTTTAGGAAATTGTTCGAACATCATTTTAAATTGAAGTTTTGCAGTTTCACTTTCATGCGCGTGTTGAGCGAAACCTTTTAAATCATTCATTTGATTAACGCACATTTGTCGTAGTGTTTTGAACTGTTTAAGCTTATTAGCGTTTGCAGTCATATTGCAAGAATTTAAAACAATACACTTCACCTGGCGAACAAATGGGTACGCCTATGGAATTTTTCACAATATCAAATGTTCAGTTTACCGGAGAGCTTTTAATTCTTCAATAAAAAGTCAAACTCCCAATACCCAACTGTTTGAAATTAGATACTTTGGATATCGAGTGACCTTGAAAGTTTTTTTGCGGATGAGAATAATTGAATACCCTTTTTTGTTTGAAAGGCAAAATGCGAATTTCTTCAACATTAGCAGTAATTTATAATTAACCTGAAATTATTGTTATTAAGTAAATATCTTTTGATTGTGAGGAAATTACCAAATTTGAGGGGATCCGGCTCGAAGGACCATGTATATTTTTGCGTGAGGCGCTGGTTTTTTAATGATTGGAAGGACCAGAGAGCTGTGCTCTCAAACTAAATGACCCAATAAAGAAATGCGACGAACAGTTGAGTCACTCACCTGCGGATTGTTCCTTCTACAGCCCTTGCCCAACGTCTTGACTTTGCACAACACCTTTTTGTCCTAATGCGAGCAATAATTCGAATTGATTCGAATTTTACATTAATTCTACGACACCACAATTCTGCGTTTCTTTGATATCTGTATATGTCCGAGCCGGTCACTTTCTGGTTCTCTCCTCGCTCACCAGGTGCCAACTCCTTACGCGCATGTCAGAGCTACTCAACTGTATACTTAGCGCGATAAATATATTTATTTAAACACGTATTTACTAATCTAAAAACCCCCAAATGATAGTTTCCTCACAAAGAGAATAGAAAAAATAAAGAAAAATAATAATTGTAGTAAACTAGAATAAACTTAACTATAAGTTTGGATGAGCCTTTAACAATGTTAAAGAAACATAACTTAATTCTTTTTTCTTTTGTTTCAGGAGGTTGCAAGCATGAAATTGCTTTTTTGGCGTGGCTACATCGACGTAGCGAAGATCCATCAAGTACCAGTAATGAGTGCTATTGGAAAAAATCCAGGTTATCTTCGATTGGTACCAGCTTGAAGTTCATAAAAGCAGTGCAGTGCACCTAAGCGTAAACTTGTGCCACAAACTTTGAGCATCGACAGTTTTCTCTCAGTGGTAAAAAATAATTGTAAGGTGGTTGGTGACACAAATAATCACTTAATGAAATTTTACCAAGTTCCAAACAATATAGAAAAATTGTCAATTCATGAATTAATTATTACAAGCAAAGCCACCAACCCTGTTGAATTTATTGAGCATTGTGAACTTGTGATGAGTACAGAAGCATGCAAAGAAGCTGCATTAGCAACTATAGAACAAAATGACTGTCCATTGTGGCACGAGCTGAGACATGGAAGAATCACAGCTTCTAAGGCATATGAGGCTGCACATTGTAATGTTCTTGATGGTTCCTTAACTGAGAGCATATTGGGAGCAAGTAAACTGAGGGCGCGATTCTTAGAAACCCAAGTATTGAAAGAAGTAGAGAAAATAAGACAGATGAAAATAAATAAGTGTGGATTGAAATTGAATGCTGCTTATCCTACCATGGGCGCTTCTCCAGATGGAGAAAATACTGTCTATAGCATTGAAATAAAATGTCCAACATCAAAAAAAGCTATGAGGCGCTACATCACCTTGAAAGATGAAGTGTCTCCGAAATATATGGCACAACTGCAACTACAGATGCATTTTTGCAACAAAGCAAAGGGTCTTTTTTGTGTTGCTCATAATGATTATGAAACAACTAAAAGGGTAACTATAATAGAGGTGAATTATGACAAGCAACTTTGTGAAACTTTATTGGAAAAATGCACACTGTTTTGGCATAAAGCTATTTTTCCTAAAATAAGCAACTTAATGTAAATTTAATTGAAATAAAACTAAAAAATAATTCATTCATTTTTTTATTAAAACATCCTGCATATTTATCAAACCACAAGCTATTATTATAACATTATCCATGATAGGAATTAAATTATTGTCTACACAAGCATGAGGAAGCAACATGTGAAACTCTCTAGTCTATTGATTACTCGTTCAACATGTATTCTCAATGCTGCTATTCGTTTTGTTTCACTTCATCTTTGGTGCTGGGGGAGGACGTTGAAACAGAAGGTGGTCGTATTAGAGTACATTTTTTGGCTTCTAGCAAACATGACAAGTCTTTGAATCCTCTGTAAGCCATCACTGCTTTTTTATGTGGTAAACAGTCCAAGTAACCACAGTCTTGCACTATCATAACATCAGTAGCTCTTCCACCATATCCGTCAGAAATAAAATTAATCAATCCGTGAGGTGTACATGAAATTAGATATTTTAATGTGTTACATTTTTTATACTGTGACCAGGTGAGTGATTGATGGACTGCATCTGATGGTTTCTCAATTTGAATTTCTAAGCAATCAATAATGGAAATAATATTTGCATACCTAGCCCTGAATGATATTGGTAAATTTTTATAAATATCTGCCGGCATTGGCCACACAATCAAATCTTTCATTTTTGTTGCAATAAGAGGTAAACTTTTACAGAATATTCTACTAATAGTGCTTTGGGCATATCCAAACTGTAATGCTAATATGCTGAATGACTCATTTAATTTTAATTTCTTTAATGTAATTAGTATGTCTATAGTTGGAAGTGGGATGCTTTCAGTTAAAAGTTTTATTAAATGATATGATTGTTTGGGTAATCCTAGCAACATTTTAGGCTCTTTTTCTATAGCAATCAACATACCACTTCACATTAAATTTTTAAAATGTTCTTCATCCTCCAACTCGTCTTGCACCCAACTTAATTCAGATGAGGTACATGGTTCATAATCATGGGATATCACTGACGAATTAGAAGTAATAGATGTGCTATCAACTGGGTTATCTGCAAATAAATTTCTTTCCACAACTGCTGTTGTAGCTGATTTTATTGGTGAAGTTGCAACATTTTGAAATAAACGAGGAAAAGGATAGTGCTACATTTTACTTTTTGATAGTTGAATCAACATTAACACCTTTACTTCTGTACTTTGATTTTATATTCACTTGCACTGCTTTGTCACAGTATAATTTGTCTGTATCACTAGAGGCTTCAATCCGCTCCGTTTCAGAGACATCCATGTGAGAGGTACTGGGCCTTGCTGGATAATCATCGCAGCTTTCAGTATGAGTACTGTGCCTGGATTCACAATAACTTGTCTGTGGAGTTTCACTTTCTGAACCATTTGTACTTTTGACAGCAAACTTGACGAGAGCTTCATTTATTATAGATACTCTTTGTCTCTTAATAGCACACATTCTCTCTTGTGGTGGTGGCATATTTCGTTTTTGGCACTGAAATTTATGTGGCACAACTCCTTCCTTCAACCGAAGTATAACTTTTGCCCCTTGTTGTTTCATGATGTTGTATTGAATATAATTTTTTGTATCTTCCTCAATCTGAAATAAATTCAACATTTAGTAAAATCTCGGAAGAAAGGCAGAACTGATAGGTAGTATCAAATGATAGTTTTCCCTTTGTAATTTAGGTGAGGCAGGTATAAATAGAGTTATCTCCCGCTTGATATACAAAACATTTATGCATACAAAACTTACTTCTAATCAATTCACAACATGTTAACTATCGAAATACAATATACTTACATTAAAGTGATCTTCACAACAATGTAAATGTGATATTGGAGATATTTCGTCTCTTCTCATAACCTTACACCATTGTTTACGTATTTTCGCATACCTTGGAACAGAAAAAAATACTTTATTTGGTGTACTTATAACTGTGTTATGGCATCCCGGTACTAAACAATACCTATAAAATGGTTTTTTAGCATTTTCCATTATCGTAATAACGATTAAAACTGCAAATCCCTAACCTAATTAACAACTGTAAATAGTGTCAATGCATAATAGCTGCTTTCCAATTAACGTAAGGAGCTCCTCAGAGCTACCCAGAGCGTATGGGGCTTCAAGCACCGATTGACATTCCTCTTGCCCCTCGAGCACCACCCGTTTTATTGGTGCATGAAGCACAAGTACTGGTCCACAAACGTAAGGATGCCTCCGAGAATAGGGAAGATTAGTCTGACGTCACTATTATGGTTGGTAGCACTGGATTCCAGTAATTTGACGTTTGACCGTTTCCAAACAAATTATTTTTGTGTGTAGTCTGCTGTATAAAAATTTGTTTTGGGAAGTGTGTTAATAAAAAGAAGTAAGTTATATAGTTCTTGAACTTTTTGGGAATCTGTCTTAAATGAACTTCAAAATAAATATAATTTTGTAACAGTTCTATCAAATTTTCACACATTAATTACAAACGAAATAATATTGAGGTTAGGTGTTGAATTTTTTCGGTTAATAAACATGAAATTTTTGGGAGATTCTTAACATTTCACAATTCATATTATACGTCAGTTTAAAGTTATGTTATTATTTTATAGAAATGGTCATGTGCTTTGCTCCCGATTTCAAGCATTATAGTGAGAGGAGAACGTGTTCTTTCATTCGTTTTCCTAAAGATCCAGCTCTATTGAAAAAATGGATTACACTCATCAGGTTTGGCATTTCTTTGTTTCTATAACTGTTGTTATTGATGTTCATGATTTTGTTTCAGACGAGAGGACAAAGATCCCACACCAACGTCGCTCATTTGTTCATGCCACTTTATAAATGGTGACAAAAACAATTTGCCCAGCTTATTCAAACATAATGAGAAAAAGCTGTTTACTTTTCAGTCTCCAGAGAAGAAAAAGAGAAGGTAATATTAACGAATACAATTAGAATATAATAAGTCTTATTTTATTGTTAATTTTTAGGTACAGAAAACACTCAGAGACCGAGGAGATTCAGGAAGTGTCAGCATCAGGTGATCCAAATGAGGCGCACTCCTCTGGTACTGCACCACACAGAAAACCCTCTAAGACGGAGGAGATTCAGGAAGTGTCAGCATCAGGTGATCCAATTGAGGCGCACATCTTTAGTACTTCTCCAAACAGAAAACCCTGAGGTGGAGGAGATTCAGGAAGTGTCAGAATCAGTTGGTTCAAGTGAGGAACACTCCTCTGGTACTGCACCAAACAGAAAACCATCTGTGACCGAGGAGATTCAGGAAGTTATTGTACCAGTTGATCCTGTGGTAATGCACCAGTGTGTGTAGACTATTCTACACCAGGACCATCAAGAGTTAGTGATGATCCAATACCCTCGGCTGTTACTGAGATGACCAAGTATGAAAAAATGCAGACTCTATTACCCTCAAGTGCATTACCTGAAGCAGAAATGTATTTTTTAAAAAAAGAAAATGACATGCTAAAGAAGCAGCTGCAAAACCTCTCGGTCAGATTTTCCTTTGATGTTATTAAAGACAATGACAAATTAGTTAATATGTATACTGGATTACCTAATGTGTATATATTTGATTGCCTCTATAGCCTGTTCGAAAATCTGAAATTAAATTATACACAGGGGTGGACAGTAGGTTTTATTCCAAAAAAAGATCAGTTGCTCTTAACTTTAATGAAACTGAGACTAAATTTACTACATAACGATTTGGCATGTAGATTTAATTGTTGTCAAGCAACTGTTTCAAATGTTGTTTCAACATGGATTCATGCTATTCATGAAATTCTATTTTGCCAACTAATGGCAAGTATCCCTTCAAGACATAAGAACAAACAATGTATGCCAGCCTGTTTTAGTACATTTACAAACTGTAGGATTGTATTAGATTGCACAGAAGTTAAGTGTATAAGGCCGTCTCCCTTAGAAAAACAAAGATCAACCTACAGTTCATATAAACACCAAAACACAGTTAAGGGTTTAATTGGTGTTGCCCCAAATGGTGTAACATTTGCCAGCGACCTCTACCCAGGATCTACGTCAGATAAAAAAATTGTGCAAGATAGTGCAATTTTAGAGAAAATGGTTTCAGGAGATCTAATACTAGCAGATAAGGGCTTTTTAATAGTCGATATTTTACCAGAAGGAGTTAACCTTAACTTACCACCATTTTTAACAACTTCACAATTTACCCCTCAACAAATAATACAAACACGGACTATAGCCAGAGCCAGAATCCACGTTGAAAGGGCCATACAAAGAATAAAGTGCTTTTCAATATTAGACTCTATGCCTCAGAACTTACTGCCACATTCAACACAGATTTTTCAAGTTTGTGCTGCACTAACTAATTTGCAATTCCCATTAATTGCTGAAGTGGGCGGCTTGTTTAAAATAGAGTGATATAATTGATGAACACTATTTGGTAATGTTAGTACATATAATTTTTTATTCCAAGAACTGTTCAATTGGAATATAGTTTTACAAATTTGAACTTTTTTATGCCAATAAGAAACTTGACCACATAATACAGATTTTGTTTACCTATTTCATTTTGTGATATATTATGTGAATGCTATTTTTGTACATTTTTATTCATTTGAAATATACCTATTTTAATGTATTTTCGTATATTTTAAAAGAGTGTGTCTTCAAGTGAATAAACTTTTTATCTGTTTCTGATTTTCTGTCTTATTTATTACCAAGTAACAATTATTAAGAAGCACAATAAACATTTTTTATTTGTATGCAAATTTCAATCTACCACCTTGGTAAGAATGAACAAAGGTATTCGTTTCTACTTAACATATTTGAATAAGCTAGTTAGTACCTGCCATAGGTTTGAAAAGTTCAATATCATCCTTGTCAATGAAACACAAGTAGAGTCTTGTAATAAACATTTATTTTATTGTTCAATGTACTATTTTAATATATTAATAACTGACATATTTTTCTCCTAACAAGAAAGGTATATAATGTTTTAAATAAAATTTTTTAAGGATTTTTAAGTTGTCTTCAAAGTCTTCAGCTTCTATAATTACTAATACAACATGAACTAAAAGCTACACCAGCATTTATGGCACACTCCAAAAAAAACTATTACATAATTTTGTACACATTTATTACAAATTTGCGTCTCAATCAAAAAATTTTTTACAGCCCCCGTTTTCCAGGAAATGGGCGTGGGCTAACTTTTAAGTAAAACTGCACCACGCATTCTGTATTTTTGAAATTTTGATGTTCAAAATGTTGCTAAAATTTCTTACACATTTATTACAAACCATTGACGTATTGAAAATTCCAAAATTTTCACCCCCTAGGGGTTAAATACCCCTTATTTATAGAAAATTCCCAAATAAATTGGATTCCACGTGGTCAGTACCAGAATTGATCACAAGATTGTTTATAATTTTTGTTCAAACAATCGAAATATTCAAAATTACAGAATGGACGGCCCCCAAGGGGTGAAACACCCCCAAAAGGGGTGAAACACCCCCAAAAGGGATGAAACACCACCAAACTTCTCAAAATTCCTATAACGTTATCCACAAAACTTTAAAAAAACTCATTAGAATGTAACGACGTGTTGAAAATTTCAGAATGATGATTTCCATGAGGTTGAACACCCCACACAACGCATAAACTTATTTCACTGCTTTGCAAAGTGAACGATTTCGGATTTTCGTATTATACCGTTGATGAAATGAATAACCTCTATTGACAGAGCATCAATAGACACCACATTTTTTTGAAAAATTGATCGTTGTTGCAAAAAATAATATACTGCTAGATACGTCAGAACATTAGTATACGTCCATAGCTAGCTTTTTCCACATGGTCGGAAAACTGGAGAACACAAAGAAAATGTTTGAGGGAAAACGCTCCCTGTTTGGTTTTTAATATACTGGACTCGGATGACGCACAGGTAGCTAGAGCTGCCTCCGTGGTAACGTTAATTGTTGCCGTTAAAGACATGCTTCTACTACATGTCTTTCATTGCACATAGACTATATCAACTGAGGAAATTGACATGTTCAAGAGTGGCATGTATTAATGAATAGTTTTGTAACAATATTATAGGAAATCCAACGAGAACTATTTTTAATTGAGGATCATAATTCTTTACAGTATCCCACACGCTTCTACTGCGTATTTTTTGGTGCGCATGGATAATATCAACCATGGAAATTGACATTTTCAAGAGTGGGCTGTGTTAATAAATTTTTGTGTTGCAATATGATAGAAAATCCGACTTGATATGTATTTTGTTGATTATTAGAATTCTTTACATCAGGTCACACCCTTCCATGGCGTGTCTTTTGGTACACATGGACTATATCAACCATGGAAATTGACAGTTTGAAGAGTGGGCTGTGTTAATAAATTTTTGTGTTGTAATATGATAGAAAATACGACTTGAACTGTATTTTGTTGAGTATTAGAATTCTTTACATTACCTCACACCCTTTCACGGCGTGTCTCTTGGTGCACTCGGACTATATCAACCATGCTTATTGATGTTTTGAAGAGTGGGCTGTGTTTATAAATTTTTATGTTGCAAAATCATAGAAAATCTGACTTGCACTGTATGTCATGAAGTATTAAAATTATTTACAGTATCTGACTCGCTTCAAATACGGGTGCTCTGGTTCGCATGGATAATATCAACCATGGAAATTGACATTTTGAAGAGTGGGTTGTGTTAATAAATTTTTGTGTTTCAATATGATAGAAAATCCGACTTGATCTGTATTTTATTGAGTATTAGAATTCTTTACATCAGCTCACACCCTTCCATGGCGTGTCTTTTGGTGCACACGGACTATGTCAATCATGGCAATTGACAGTTTTGAAGAGTGGGCTCTGTTAATAAATTTTTATGTTGCAAAATGATAGAAAATCTGACTTGCACTGTATGTCGTGGAGTATTAAAATTAATTACAGTATCTCACACGCTTCTACTGCGTGTGTTTTGGTTCGCATGGATAATATCAACCATGGAAATTGACATTTTGAAGAGTGGGCTGTGTTAATAAATTTTTATGTTGCAAAATGATAGAAAATCTGACTTGCACTGTATGACATGGAGTCTTAAAATTAATTACAGTATCTCACACGCTTCTACTGCGTGTGTTTTGGTTCGCATGGATAATATCAACCATGGAAATGGACATTTTCAAGAGTGGGATGTGTTCATAAATTTTTGTGTTGTAATATGATAGAAAATCCGACTTGAACTGTATTTTATTGAGTATTAGAATTCTTTACATTAGCTCACACCCTTTCACGGCGTGTCTTTTGGTGCACTCGGACTATATCAACCATACTAATTGATGTTTTGAAGAGTGGGCTGTGTTAATAAATTTTTATGCCGTAAAATGATGGAAAATCCGACTAGAACTATATTTCTTTCAGTATTAGAATTCTTTACAGTATCCCACATGCTTCTACTACATGTCTTTTATTGAGCATAGACTATATCAACTGAGGAAATTGACATGTTCAAGAGTGGGATGGTTTTCAAAATCGAAGGACTTTCTAGATATAGTCCGAGTGCACCAAGAGACACGCCGTGAAAGGGCCGTAAAGAATTCTAATACTCAATAAAATACAGTTCAAGTCGTATTTTTTATCATATTACAACACAAAAATTTATTAACACAGCCCACTCTTCAAACTGTCAATTTCCATGGTTGATATAGTCCATGTGCACCAAAAGACACGCCATGGAAGGGTGTGACCTGATGTAAAGAATTCTAATAATCAACAAAATTCATATCAAGTCGGATTTTCTATCATATTGCAACACAAAAATTTATTAACACAGCCCACTCTTGAAAATGTCAATTTCCATGGTTGATATTATCCATGCGCACCAAAAAATACGCAGTAGAAGCGTGTGGGATACTGTAAAGAATTATGATCCTCAATTAAAAATAGTTCACGTTGGATTTCCTATAATATTGTTACAAAACTATTCATTAATACATGCCACTCTTGAACACGTCAATTTCCTCAGTTGATATAGTCTATGCGCAATGAAAGACATGTAGTAGAAGCATGTCTTTAACGGCAACAATTAACGTTACCACGGAGGCAGCTCTAGCTACCTGTGCGTCATCCGAGTCCAGTATATTAAAAACCAAACAGGGAGCGTTTTCCCTCAAACATTTTCTTTGTGTTCTCCAGTTTTCCGACCATGTGGAAAAAGCTAGCTATGGACGTATACTGATGTTCTGACGTATCTAGCAGTATATTATTTTTTGCAACAACGATCAATTTTTCAAAAAAATGTGGTGTCTATTGATGCTCTGTCAATATAGTTATTCATTTCATCAACGGTATAATACGAAAATCCGAAATCGTTCACTTTGCAAAGCAGTTAAATAAGTTTATGCGTTGTGTGGGGTGTTCAACCCCATGGAAATCATCATTCTGAAATTTTCAACACGTCGTTACATTCTAATGAGTTTTTTTTAAGTTTTGTGGATAACGTTATAGGAATTTTGAGAAGTTTGGTGGTGTTTCATCCCTTTTGGGGGTGTTTCACCCCTTTTGGGGGTGTTTCACCCCTTGGGGGCCGTCCATTCTGTAATTTTGAATATTTCGATTGTTTGAACAAAAATTATAAACAATCTTGTGATCAATTCTGGTACAGACCACGTGGAATCCAATTTATTTGGGAATTTTCTATAAATAAGGGGTATTTAACCCCTAGGGGGTGAAAATTTTGGAATTTTCAATACGTCAATGGTTTGTAATAAATGTGTAAGAAATTTTAGCAACATTTTGAACATCAAAATTTCAAAAATACAGAATGCGTGGTGCAGTTTTACTTAAAAGTTAGCCCACGCCCATTTCCTGGAAAACGGGGGCTGTAAAAAATTTTTTGATTGGGACGCAAATTTGTAATAAATGTGTACAAAATTATGTAATAGTTTTTTTTGGAGTGTGCCATAAATGCTGGTGTAGCTTTTAGTTCATTAATACAACTTCTTTCGGTGTCCATACAACAAGATGAGCCTTTTTCCTGTTTGTAACTGCCAGTTGGCCTTAATTTGAATGAAATATTCATGATTCCTATTCACTGATACATTGCCATCAGTATCTGCTGTTATGATATAATCATGTACAGTTTTGATGGATTCTAATATAGACTGATCACGATATTTATAGGGACATTTCACTTCAACTAGTTCATCGTCTCCAATCAATCCATCTGGACTAGCACCTAAATACCCACATTGATTTAACCACAATCCAGTGGGAATCACTTTAACATTGAGTGCTTCTTCCAAAGCTTCAACAGCTTTTATGTGGTCCAAATTATATGCACCTGTTGAAAATTTATTATTCAAAATATTTTATGATAAAATAACTAGCTACTAAAACTCAAAATATGAAATAAATATAAATTGAAGTAACTGAAAGCCTTTTAAATAGACTTGGAGGATAACGCTGCCTGCGACATGCTGCCAACACAATTGAAAAATTACTTGCTGTCAGTCTATTTTTTCTCGCCAACAGCCATTTTGAATTGCACGACTGTCCAATTGTATCTTCAGCTACCTTAAGAATATCAAGTTGTTCCAGTTTCACCTCATTTTGAAAAAAAAAACAACTTGTCCTGTGCAGACAAATATTGTTCACTGAATAAGATGTCTTCAATATTTGCTACATATTTTTCTTGGTCTGCTATTTCATCTGCTAAAAGCCAAGAGAACCCAACAGCACCATCAAAAACAGAAAGTTGGTTCTTAAAATTATTTATTTCTCCTTCTGTTAAATTTCTCTCGGTTGCTCTGTGAGGTGTGGATGTATAAAGATCTTTGATTCTTTGTATTTCTATGTCCTTCGATGGTTTAGACTTGCTCCATGCACATTCCTTATCAGTAACCGATATATTGTCACGAGCAAAGAGTAACAAAGCTGCCATGTGATGATATCGTAATTGACCACGTGGGCAGTTACACTTGCCTGATTTTATCGACCAGTCTATATCAAATTCTATCTGAAAAATAAAATACACTATGAATACAAAAGAAAATGTAAATGTAGGTATAACAGTGACATTGAAATAATAATATCTCTTCTAAACACTATGACAAAATATTACAATAGTAAGTTATTATACATTTTCCAATATCATACCTCAACATCATATTGTCGGTCTCTCATGCTGGCATGCACCTTTCCACGAATAATAAGAAGGTCACTATCCGACAAAATATTAATCACATGCCCCGAGTCAACAGCATTTTCTCCTCTCTTCACTAGTTTTTCTTCATCTCTAAAGAAGTTCATTATCTCGGGCAGCCTAATCAAGCGCTTTGATGCCATGTTGATTCTCGGACGGTAATCACACTAAAAATTTAAAAAACGGCTGATATTTAAAAATTAAATCACTATGAATTAGCTAATAATAACAACAATTTCAAACATCGAATTTATTCAAGGGGCTAAATCATAAATAAAAAAACGAACAAAAATGGTATAACCTCACAAACATTTAAATATGTCTAGATGATGTTATAAGCCATATTTATAAGCGGTTTTTTAATACGTTAATTAGGAATTAAATACAAAAAACACATAACCTACCTGAAAATACTAAGATGTAGCAAACAATTTTATAAAATAACTTTTTTAAATCTCTTATGGACATATACGTACAAAATCGGTTTGTTTGGAAACAGAATAAATGAGATATATATATTTGGGGAGGTACCAGTGGTACCAACCTAAACCTGACGTCACGGCTAATTTAGTCTATTGGTTGCGCAGTAGACACAACCCTGGATGGGGCACGAGCTCAATCACTCTGCATTAAGCAGTTAACGTCGTGAGTGTACAGTCAGTGGAATAAAATTATTGTGGCGTTATTCTGATTGTGTGTTGAATTTGAAATCCTTGTGTTATGGTTGTGTTGTGTATAGTTTTGATATATTATTAATAATAATAATAATCTTTATTTGAAATAGGAACATCCTAATTTACATACATTTATAATTTAATTTAATATTCATAATTATTAATAATAAATACTTAATGCTAAACAAAAAAATGCTAAAAACATAAAAAATACACCTACACTGTTCAATCATATATTAAAATATACACATATTATACTCATGTACACTCAGTATTATATCAGCAACACACACACACCCACACCCTACACATACCCATACACATGCCTTCCACAATATCAATCTTCTTAAATGTACAGTGGTGAAATAAATTCATTTAAACGAATTTTGAATGTGTTTAAAGACGGTGAGTTTTTCACTTCATTTGAGAGGTTATTGAAATCATTCAAGCCCTTGAAGAATAATGTTTTCATTGAGGTTACATTTCGAGTTCGAGCTATGTGGAAATTGTTCATGTTTCTTGTAGGATAAGTGTGGATTTCATTGTTATAAGTAATTAATGAACTGAGATAACTTGGTACTAAATTTTTTGTTATTTTATAAATGAGTACCATTGTCATGAAAAACAGGCGTTTGTTTACGGTATGCCAGTTCAAAGTTCTTAACATTATATCAATTGGAACATATTTATTGCATTGCAGAATGATTCTCATACCCCTATTTTGAAGTTTTTGTAAAGTCATTAAACAGTTTTTGTCCAACAGGTACAATAAGCTAGCACAATAGTCGAAGTGGGGTTGTATTATGGTCCTATAAATGGTTATTCTGGAAAAGAGAGACATGTTATGGGTTACTCTAGAGAGAAAGAATAGCTTTTTTGATATTTTTTTACATATGTAGTCGCTGTGATTTTTAAAACTTAGTGTGTCGTCTATCATGAAACCTAAATATTTAAATTCCTTAATCCATTCCAGATTTTCACCTTCAATTTTTATGTGTGAATGTTGATAATTTACGTTTTTTAATTTATATTTTGTACTCAGGATCATTGCCTTTGTTTTCTTTGAATTTAATTTCATCTTATTGGTTTTCAAAAATGATTCAAATGAGTTTAATACATGATTTAGTCTCGTTACCGTTTCACCTAAGTCACTACCATAACATGCTACTAAAGTATCGTCTGCAAAAAGGTTAAGGAAATCATAGCCCCTTACAAAATTGATATCATTCAGGTAAATAATGAATAAAAGAGGCCCCAAAACACTGCCCTGGGGCACCCCCATATCATTAGCCAGTTCACTAGAAAATGCTTTGTCTATTTTACATTTCTGAGACCTATTGCTCAGATATTGCTCAAACCATTTCAACACATTACCTTCAATACCGTAATATTTTAGTTTTGTTATTAGCAACTTTCTGTCGATGGTTTCAAAAGCTCTTTTGAAATCAAGAAAAACTGCTATTATATAGTTACCCTTATCTATTTCTTGCTTCCAGTTTGATATCGTTAGTTGTAAGGCGGTTTCGCATGAATGCTGTTGTCTAAAACCTGACTGATTACCTATTAGAAGTTGATTTGTTTCGAAGTATTTTGACAATTGTTGATGCACAATGATTTCTAAGATTTTTTCGATATTCGGTAACGTGTTTATTCCTCTAAAGTCTGTTACCTCAGTTGCGTTGTTAATTTTCGGTATAGGAATCACAGTACTCATTTTTAGATTCTCAGGAAAGTCACCTGATGTAAGTGAAGCATTGATGAGATTGAGAAATGCATATCCTATTGTATAAAATGTTTCTTTCAAAAATTTTATATTGACCACTTCTTCAACACTGCCTTTGTTCGGAAGAGAAAAAATTATATTTTTTAATTCTGTAATACTAACATTCTCAAATTTTACAAAGTTACTAGTTATTAATGGCAAATTTTCATGATTCCATTCAGATTCTGGTATAATCAGATCGGAAATTATTTTTATACTTTCAATAAAAAACTCATTAAACATATTTGCTGCTTCCAGTTCATTTTGTGCTACGGTGTCAGTGCCAAAATTGATACATTTGTAATTTAACTTATTTTTGTCACCTTTTATCAATTTTTTCAATGTTTTCCACATTTCTTCCGCGTTACCCCTATTTTTATCAATGTGATTTTCAAAATATTGTGATTTTTTTGTTTTTAGTAGATTAACCGCAGTATTTCTCTTTAGTTTGTATTGGTTCCATAAGTAATTTTTTTCAGGACCAAAACTTTTTTTGAATTGTTTATATGCTGTGTCTCTTTCTCTAGAAGCTAATTTTATTTCTTCATCATACCAAGGGACCTGCCTATTTTTAGTAACAATTTCCGATAGTGGTGCAAAACGGTCTGTAGTTGTTCTGCATTGTGTTTCAAAATTTTTGTAGATTTTATTAACGTCGATAGAATTATTCAACCAATCACACGATAGTAAGTTCAGATTGATATTATGAAAGGCACCCGCATCAAGTTTTCTTGTAAGGAAGGAGCTTTCCATTAGGTAGGTTATAGTGTAGTTTGTTGTGTTTGAAAATGCCTTCAAAGAGTAAAGTGAGAAATAAGATTCTGTGTGGACAAAGTAGGGAAATTGTCAGTAATGTCATCAAATTTATGCAGGCAGAAGCAATGATAGGTGAAACCAGTATTCCTCTTGTGAAGGTTCAAGAACGAGTTGCTGCCGCAACGGGAGTTTGCGTTAGAAGCATTAGGAAAATTAATTCAGAAATGAATAAAATTGAAAAAGGTGAAATGGAACAATTCTCAACTCCAAATAAAAAGAGAAACAAAAAATCAAAAGTTACCATGGACAATGCTGATTTGGCAGTGGTCAGAGGTCATGTGATATTGTTAGTCAACTTCTGTAAGTATGTTCCTCGTGATCTTTATTATATTTATTTACCTATTTCTGATATTGTGTGGCGATGCATTCTTTTTCTAGTCGTACTTTATTTACACTTATGGCTTCGGGAAAATTATGCAATTTTCATAAACGTTTCAGTGATCACAGATAATTATTATTCGAACAGTTCATTAGGAATTAATGAAAATTCAGATAAGAACCTACGTTCCTACGTGTTGCAGAAAAATTTCTCTCCCGATTGTACATTCCGATGATAACCAGCCGTAAACAGTAGTCGATATTTGTCGCACATCTACTCACGCTTTCTATCGTTTGCGCATCTCAGAGGCATCCTTACCGTTGTCGATCTGTAGACAAAAGTCAAAACGCGAATACAGTTTTTTGGCGAAAAAGTCAGTGATAACGTAATTTCCGATCTCAGGGGCTTGAAGCTCAGGGGCTTGAAGCTCAGGGGCTTGAAGCTCTGGGGCTTAAGACTCCTAAATGGAAAACGCCTATAGTAAACAACACTAATGCTAAATTCGAAGTGTACGCCATCTAACAATCAGTAGAGCAACTACTGTGGGGATGAACAACAAACAGTAGTCCATTGTTTGCCGTTTTGATTGTTTCACTTCATCTTTGGTGCTGGGGGAGGACGTTGAAACAGAAGGTGGTCGTATTAGAGTACATTTTTTGGCTTCTAGCAAACATGACAAGTCTTTGAATCCTCTGTAAGCCATCACTGCTTTTTTATGTGGTAAACAGTCCAAGTAACCACAGTCTTGCACTATCATAACATCAGTAGCTCTTCCACCATATCCGTCAGAAATAAAATTAATCAATCCGTGAGGTGTACATGAAATTAGATATTTTAATGTGTTACATTTTTTATACTGTGACCAGGTGAGTGATTGATGGATTGCCTAGTTTTCATTTCTTAATTTTCAAGTTTTTATGATCAGATTTCACCTAAAAGTGCTTAGAATAGACCATTTGTAAACTGTAGTGTTTGGTATTGGTGAATACAATCATGCAAAATATTCATAAAACCGTATCGACCAAATTGCGGAAATTTTGTTCTGTACTGTAAATGTTCCTCTTATGCACTTCAGATATCAGTCTTCATAAATTTTCTCTTTGATAGAAAGCTGTGTGTTAATGGAGAGAGTGCTGAAGATTGGAAAATCTATTATAAAAAATTTAAAAAAAGTATGCATGTTTGCAGTCTCCACTTCCAAGAACAGGACTATTGTTTACATGGTACCTAAATACCTACATCGTTTTATTTCCAATATCTTAATTCAATAACGATGACTTGTTACAGCTATATATACACCTCTAACAGTTAGGAGAAAACTTTAAAAAGGAGTTATTCCAAGTCAAAAGGTTTCATCATCGGAATATCGAAAGACCCAGTCAAAGGTTAACAGAAGTCAAAGAAAATGTAGTCAAATAATAGAGTGTAAAAATAGGGTTAAGATATTTCTTATTCCAATAATGTATTTGGTACGACGGCGCATTGGCGCCATCCTACCAGTGTAGTTTTTTATTGAAGTTTAAAATTTTGAGATGTTTTTTCAAAATTTTGACTTTTTTCTCAAAATTTCGACTTTTGTTCTCAAAATTCTGACTTTTTTCTCAGAATTTTGACTTTTTATCTCAAAATTCTGCCTTTTTTTTCTGAAAATTTCGACTTTTTTTCTTAAAATTCTGACTCTTTTCTCAGAATTTCGACTTTTTATCTCAAAATTTTGAGAAAAAAAGTCTGAGAAAAAAAGTCGAAATTTTGAGAAAAAAGTCAAAATTTTGAGAAAAAATCTCAAAATTTTAAACTTCAATGAAAAAACTATACTGGTAGGACGGCGCCAATACGCCGTCGTAATTTGGAACCTATTTAAAGTTTCACGTACGATACAAAAACGAATAAGTATTTGTTCGCCTTGTTCTTTGAAAAAATTCACTTTGCTCACTCAAGAGACCATATTGTATTCATAAAAATGCGATTGGAGTTATATATGAAATTTTAGGTTGAAAAAAGAACACCCAATGGAAAAGAATCGGGAAACATGCCGAAGTGAAGGACAAATTGAGATTGAAAATTATTAAGAGGGCAAGGTACACTTGTACTATTGGCATTTTCACCAAAAAAAATAATGAAGTCATTTCATAAACAAATAGAATCTCGTAATTCTATACCTCATACAACTTAATAATCCAGGGATTATCTTTAATATACTAATAACTGCAATTAACAATATTCTCAATTCTACAAAATCTAACAAATTTTAAAATTTCACCACAAACCTCTTATAAAAACACAGTTTTGTTACATTTCTGTGTGCTATAAAGTTTGTTATTCACCCTCATCGGTAGACATCTTAGTTTATTCAGCGACATCTAGCGGTTGCCTTTTTTCGCCTATAGAAGAAGAAGAACACTGATCGTGCCATGTGACGTCATCCACAGCGCGCGGAAAATGGAGGCGTTCAAACAGGTCAAATTTTATCTGTATTTTATATATTATTTTAAAAATTAATTCCAAGACTTTCAACAGTATTTATATTTTTTACTATGTTGTAACGAAGTAAAAATTGATTAAACAAATTTTAAAAAATATGCATATTCCCTATTGCAGCTATGTTTGCCAATCTGTAACTCCAGATAATAATTTATAATCCTGTGAGCTATTTCGCAGTACTTCGAATAATGTTGAGATTTCGCAACAATGCATTAGCAGTAGGGTTGACCGTTGCAGAAAACTGTAATTTATTTGGAATGATTATAAAAGATCGCTGTAACTATGGTATGAAAAACATATCTTGTCAGTGCCATCTTACAGTTCAGAAACGCGAAATATTTGACTTTATATGAACCTTAATCAACCTACCAATTCGGTTTCAAAACTTTTATCAGAACTTTGACTACACCACCGGATTCAGGGAGTGTTGAAATATCACTGACTAGTTTCATGGAAATCTGTTGATAAATAAAGAAAATTATTATCTCAATTTTCTCGTTTTTTTATTTTTCAACAGATTTCGATGAAATTACAGTCACTGATATTTCGAGAGACTCACTGAATCCGGTATGGTGTAGTCAAAGTTATGATAAAAGTTTTGAAATAGAATTGGTGGGTTGATTAAACGGCATATTATTCAAATTTCATTCCTTTATAACTTTTTTATTGGTTGGCGCATTTCGACGTAATTTACATATGAACCATTTGAAAATGTCGCCAATATAGTGGTGTGCTTGAAATTAGTAATTTTTTTAGATTTTTGATCTTGAAAAATCAGATTAGTTGGCCCTGGAAATGGAAATTTATTCATGGAATTTGGTGCCCTAGTAGACTTTTTGAATGTCTACCCAATGAAAAAAAAAACATTCCAATCGGTTGGAAAATGTAGATTTTATAAGGGTGCATTTATAGACGAAAAATCATTTACAAATACCCCATCTACACATTATAATTTAACGCTATCATGCTCCAGCCAACTATTATTTTTCCGGAATATAATGAAATCCCCACATACAATGATGCACTGCTCCAATCCATATTGAGTCGTTATCCAAAATACTGCCATATTTATACAGATGGTTCCAAATCCTCGGAGGAGACCAGCTCAGCATTTCACAACTCATACGCAAATCATGATTACCTATTAAAACTTCCAGATTTTTGCTCTGTGTACATTGCTGAAATGATAGCAATTGAACATGCACTAAAATGGACATTAGAAAACAAATTTTTTAAAAATATGATAATTCTCTCAGATTCTACGTCAGTACTATGCGCTTTAAATAATTTAAACTCTTTCAAAATTTATAAATCACATCATTGGGGCAACGTTAAAAAACTCCTCCATGACTTACACAGTGTAAATATAGATGTAATCTTTATATGGGTTAAGGGACACTCCGGAATCACCGGAAATGAGACAGTAGATATACTAGCCAAACAGGCATGTAGATCATCAAATCAGTTAGTAATTACTCCTTATGAAGATCTAATAAGCTTGGTAAAGAGTAGCATTCGTGTGACTTGGGAGAGACACTGGAATAACTTCATAACTACCTCAAAAAATCACTACACTCTAATACATCCCTCAATACCTCCTCGTATTCCTCATTCAACAGATTTTAGTTTAAGAAGGAAACATTCTGTAATAATTACACGACTGAAACTGAATCACGGGAAATTTCCTTCCCATCTTCTTAAAATTGGGCTTGCTGAATCACCCTATTGCACATGTGATGACACGTCAATTTGTGACTTGAACCATACACCTTTTGCATGTGAATTCTATTCAGTGGAGAGAACCAATCTAATTGATACAATAATATCAAATCAAATTCAACTACCAATTAAAATCACATCCTTACTTAGTTTAAAACACAAAAAAATTATGCTTTAATCAAATTCCTAACTGAAATAAAACTTGACATTTGAGGCTCAATATCACCCTCACATCACTATAAATACTTTAACAAAAGTCTGTGGCAAATGGATTATATCCGATGCCAACCATACATCCACACACACATAAGGGTGCTCCGGTCTTAAGTGGGTCACACTGTATATAACAGTTGAAAGAGAAGAAGTGCAAAGTGCATGTTCATTAATTTTATTCAACATTTATCAATAAAATATGTTTTCAGTTTGGCTTCAAAATCAGTCAATGACTTACAAGTTATTGCTTAGCTTGGCAACTTATTAAATACTTTCAAACCCATATTATCAGGTAACCTGTGAAATATATATATTTTTTTTAGAATGACACATGAAAATGTCCTTTTTCTCGAGTGCAATAATTATGAAATTGTTCATTCAGTGAAAGTTTTTGCCTGTTCTAAAAATATAAATAGGCATGTTAAAGGCAAAATATTGTTTTTGATAAACAATAATTTACATGACACTCTACGCGAGTCTTTTGCAATGCATCTACTGATGCCTTTTTACATAAGGATAACTAATTAATTATCGACAAGATTTTTATTCCGAAAAACTGTTATTTCATTTGGGTATTACTTGACATGTTTGATAATCAGCATATAGTTGACTTGCTTCGATTTTCATACAGAAGCCGTATTAGAGCAATAACCCAGGGCCGTCAGACATTACTTATTTTTAAACGAACGAAATGTGTATGATTGAATAGTGTTAGTATGTACTATGTTCGCATGCCTACCTACTAGCTTGTCCAGATGACCATTCTTCACATATTAGGGAATCAAGGTACGCAAAAACACTACTCACTTAGTTGAATTGCCAGTCTACAGAATTATTTCTAGAACCCATGATGGATCAGTGGACAAAGTATCCAGCTACCAGCCCGGAGCTCTGAGTTCAAATCTCGTCTGCAACAATTTTTTTTCTTTTTTTTAAACCCAGCAGACGCATCACACTAGGGTTAGCCATCTCGGTTGGAAACGGCTTCGACTCTGTTAGGATTTTTGTTCAAAAAGAAATTTGAAAGAAAACAGAATTTTGGTAAATAAAAGATTTTGTTAAGATTTCCTTATGAGTAAAATCCCAGGGCCTTCAGACATAACTTATTTTTGAAAAGTTGAAGACTTAGGTTCCGAGTGGTGTCCCATGTACTTTTAATACCTGCGTGCTTGTGGAGTTTGCTCTGACACCCGGGCAGGTACCTACCAGGTGAGAAAGGTAACTAAAAATAAGAGTTACTTAACTTAAATTTGTGTGGCTGATTTTTATGTATAATATCACTCTGAAGTAATTTGTGTTGCATTGGAGCGTTTGACAAAAGTTCTGGTCCATGGAAAGCGTCTGACACTTTTGAAAATACTTCAGAGTGATATTCTACAAAATACATATAAAAATCTGCCATTCAAATTAAAGTTACGTAACTCTTATTTTTAGTTACCTTTTTCACCTGGTACCTGCCCAGGTGTCACAGAGCGAACTCCACAAGCACGCAGGTATCAAAAGTACATGAGACACCACTCAGAACCTAAGTCCTTTCAATAATAAGTTATGTTTGAAGGCCCTGGGATTTTACTTATAAGGAAATCTTAACAAAATCTTTTATCTGGGATCTTGGACTATATGGCAAACTATAGTATTCATTTATAATGTACATTCAAATTAGAATTAGGTTTGGGGTACTCCAAGAGCAATCAACCACTACAAACAGTGTTCTTACTTGAAATATAACGATTACTTATCCACCGTTTTTTACCGTGTATGATTGTAACTATGTAATTTATTGCTTACGGTACGGTACGTTCGTGATAATGAGATGAATTGACCGAGAGGAAGATGAAGAAAAATTAATCATAACCGTTACTTGTAGTTGCTCTCTAGGTAGGTACACACGAGGAAGAAATTAACAATAATATTCGGGTGTGTCTGAAATGTTTCACATCAACCGAAAAGAATAATTCGAAACAAAACGCTACTCATAGCTATGCCCAAATGAAAAAATAAACAGTTTTCATTTAACAAAAATCTTGTCGATAATTAAGGTGCTCATCTGGCACAGGTTTTCAAGGTCGTTTTTTTATTCTCAAGAATTTATGTCGATGTTGGTCACCCTGTATAATAATGGATACTATTTTTTTTGTAATTCATGTGTACCTATGCATACGAGTGCATTCATTTCCCCACTTTTGATAACTGTCAATACTTCTCAATGAGCAGTTTCACTTCCTTCAACGTTCTTCAACGAATGACTGCTATTTTATAATTTTCAACGTTATGCTTCGGAAACTCTAAGAACGAGATACCTATCTGTTATATTTTCATTCATGTTATCACACTGCGTAACTCATTGTTATTGATTTGAACAATATTTTTTTAGTTCTTCCCTTTCACTACTTGCAATTACTCAATTTACTGAGTTTTGGTATTCACTATACACATGAGAATATTACTGATCCTTGATTTGATGAAATATTTGCAATAAAAATGCACCGCAATGGAGAAATCATTATTTTTCTAGGGGAAAATACCGCTACAATGCATTTTGAATTGATTACTTATATTTCGGACGTCCATCATCTTAATGGTTGAAATATTTCTATCTCTTTCAAATTTTTCACAACGTTTCAATTGCTTGAATCCGCAATCGTCTTCTGGTGAATAATGATGATGAATTATTCACCAGAAGACGATTGCGGAATCAAGCAATTGAAACGTTGTGAAAAATTTGAAAGAGATAGAAATATTTCAACTATTAAGATGGACGTCCGAAATATAAGTAATCAAGTTACTACATCGTCTAAAACATTCAAACAAACGCATTTTGAATTATTCAACTTTGCCACCCTCTAGCGGCTCTTCCAATCATACGATCCTCCTATAACTTTATATAGGGTCTTGCACCAAACAAAATATAAAAAAATAGTCAAATTTTGCTGAAAGCCATTTTCATAGGGTTTTGTGCCCTGTCCTTTGAAACGGTTTTTACATTTTCTTAAATGAAAACGTGTTTTCATCGATATTAAGTATTTGAAACTCAGTGACTTGATGAAGCTTTATAGTGATATAAAACAGAGTAATGTCAATATCATTTTGTTTTTCTTTGGTCTTTGATAATCATTGAATTTCTCGAATGAAGATCTTCAAAATGAATTCAAAACAGCACTTTATTCAACTCATCTCTGTAGCTCATTCCTTTTGAATGTGACCTACCTTTTATCACAAATTTTGCAACCATATGGCTTTTCCCCTTTATGTCTTCGGAGATGAACAGTTAAACCAGAAGACTGCCTGAAAGACTTTCCACATATTGAACACAAATGCAATTTTTCCTTTGAAGTTTCTGTTACTTTTCTGAGCTCTTCATTTTTGTGCTGCTTCCTCATATGAATCGACAGAGATCCAGACTGGGTGAAGGAATTGTTACAGAGAATACAGGAATATGGCTTGGCTCCTGTGTGAATAGACATATGGCGTTTAACATCCGTTACTCTGGAAATGATGACAATACATTTTTGAAGAACTTGACGCATTATATTGTATAATATCAACTGGTAGGGAGATACTTTTATGTCATTTCTGGTAATATCAATGTAGCTTTTTCAATGAATGGTGATGAGAAACACAAAATTATTAATGTTAGGTGAATATGTAGGTAGTTGAAAATTGTATTATTTGTTGTTTTGTTAAAATTGTTAATTCCGTCAAACGATTGCACCCCTACGCGCAACCCTCAGAAGTCTTCGAGAGGCTTGTGTGAGCTAGGAAAGACGCAGCCCTTACCTTTTAACGTGTGATGCCATGCACGAGACCGGTGAGTCGGTGGATCGAACCCACGACCACACGCATGCGAGGCGAACGCACTACCAGCCCACCACCACGGCCCATATCAATGACGCAATAATAACATCTACGGCTGCAACCTGTATTTATAGATAACATTTTCTCAAATACAGATGAGTGAATTGCGAGTGTGAGTCACTCTTTTTTCACATACTTTACTGTCGAGTTTAGTATTCCTACTGATGAAGCTAACTTGATTATCGAAATGAGCATCTAGGAGTGAAAATTCTTATGTGGTAAAGAGGCTGAATTTGAACTCATTGAGTGACATCTCAGGCATCCAGTATCCCATTCTCGATTGAGAACCATTGTCAACTTGTAGAGACTTATATATAGAGACATAATATATGAAGATGACTATGTAAAGAAGATCGGTTTTTTCCAAGAAGCTTAACAATTATCAATGAAGAAAATGATAAAATCATTTGTAAATCCCAAAATATCTGAAGTTAAAATATACAAAACACAATGTTAGAGAGCGATTGTTTTGATTGTAATATTTCATTTATTTTCAATAATATTGATTGAAAGATAGATTAAGCATTGAAATTTCATTCACAAATCGCTTACCGCATAACCGATCAGTAGGTGAACTTTATCGATCAGGAAGTGGTAGACATAACTTTCGGTTGCTACAGTAGAAGCAATAAATAAAACAAATTGCTCAATCCTGCAAATTAGTTATTATGACACAAGTTCATAAATAGTCCTTTGTTGAATGAGGCACAAAACACGCGAGTTCAAAAAAGCTCTTTACGAAAATGTATCATACATTTTTTTTTAACGACAGTTATGATATTGACAAATTGCAACAATTGAATCATTAATTTGAATGAATTAGCAAAGGGTGTCTTCCGAGTAAAATTTGACACAAATACTGTCTTTTTAAAGAATGCACTAATGTATGAAGTGTATAAAAAATCTTTTATGCACATGTTTTTTTGCACAAGTGTGCCAAAAATTATCACTTTAAGATCTGTGAACAGTGAGTACAAACTAAGTTCACACACTATTGTAGAAAAAGTTATTTTTAAAAGGATTGAACTTAAAAAGCAAAACTAACCAACTACCAAGATGTTTTTTATTTAGAGTTCATAGCGGCATCGACAGCTCCGGTCATTGCCACTATGTGTTCTGGGTTGGCCGTGTTACTAACTCCATACTGCAGCAGCAGTAGGAGCATACAGACCGTTTGCATCAGACTGACAAACAGGCTTCGGGTGCAGGAATTTACCTGGAGGGAAGAGAGGTACGAGAGAGCTACACTTTGGGTAGAAATACAACAGTTTTTCAAGCTGAAGTGTTCCCATCCTAACCGTAGCTACGAGGCAAGAGGTGAAAGAAGGGTCCGAACAGAGAATTTATATCTGTTCGGATAGTCAGCAACGCTCAGAGCCATCTGCCATCCTAATCCAAGCTCAGCGCTTGTATTGGAATGCGGAGATGCGCTCAAGAAGCTTGCTGAAACGAAGGAAGTTCAGCAGGTATGGGCCACAAAGGGGTGCGAGGAAACGAGGTGGTAGACGGACTTGCCAGATCCGAATGCGCAACGCCGTTTTGTGGGCATGTACGCAAAAAGCCAAACCTCTTCAGCACTCGACGAGTGGGCGGAAGAAGAGCTGAATAAACTTTGGAGGCTGCAGGCAGTCGAAAGACTTCGAGGCAGACTCCAGTAAGTCAAGGACGACATGGCTCTTAAGCAGAAACCGCCAAGCACTACACCTCCTTATAGGAATACTAACAGGACATAACAAGTTAGGCAGACACTTATTAGGTGAAGACAGCCTCACTTGCCACAAATGGGAAGACGACAAAGAAACTTCATCTCACTTCCTTGGCGAGTGAGAGGTGTACGGGAGGCCTGGAACCTTCGGAGTTGAGAAACTCCAACAAAAGGAACTAATATTGACTTGGAGTGGTCGGACATACTGATCTTCATTAGGAGGTCACAAAGGTTCAAAAGGGACTACTAGAAGAATGAATGTATATAAGTGGAGAACAGGGGATGGCAAAAAGGGTCCATGAGGGCATACTTGTCTAGCTGCGATTGCGGCCTCCCCAAAGAACTACTACTACTCAGGAGCAGCACTGTTAACTTGAACCCAGGAATGCAGGACTCACGCCTAGCCACGAGATTTTAATAAAGTAATTGGTCAAATAAAATTGAAAAAATCCCAGCTCTAGTTGCTATGATGATATATTTTGCATATGAACAAATTACAAATCAATGCTTCAACGCCAAAAATTCAATTTTGAGAGAAAATCATCACCATAATTTTATTCGAATTTTTGACTAGATGAAGCATAATTTTCGTCATTGCAAAAAATCAATTATGTCACAGAAAAAAAGGGTCTTTAGATCCCTCAGATAACAACTTTGACTCTTTTATGGCTGCACCAATAAAATTCCATGATTGAAGTCACATGAACACATGAATATTTTTTTATATGAGCCGAGCTTTCGACATTAGTTGACCACAGTCTGTTAGAAGCTAAACTCTATCGGATAGGAGTCAGAGGCCCATGTTTGGAATGGACAATTTCATACCTATCAGATAGTTCCATCAGGTTGAGGTCAACGGTGTTAGATCTATCAAAATCCAAACAGGCACACCGCAAGGATCATGCATCTCACTACATTATTTAATATCTTTAAAACTGATCTACCCAAAGCATTAAGCACTGAGTCTATTAGAAGCATATCCCAATGGTGCAGTAATAATAAAATCTCTTCAAATGTAGACAAGTCAATAGCTGTCCAACTTATTACAAATTTTTTTACTATAAACGAAAGTATGCTACTTAAAACGGAAGGAAAATCCCTAGAGAACTCAGCTTGTACAAAATTTTTAGGAATTTATCTAGATCAAAAACTCTCATGGAATGAGCATGTTAATCATACAGCCTCAAAATTGAGCTCATATTGTTTTATTATCAGGAACTTAGGTAATACAGTATTGATCGACGTACTCAGATTACTATACTTTGGCCCCATTCAGTTATGCCTTTCATATGGTCTAGTTTTCTGGGAAGAAACCCACAACTCTGGCCCATTATTTATTATTAAAAAAAAATTATTTTAAGATGCATGCTGAACTTGCCTAATAAAGACTCATGCAAAAGCCACTTTGCTGAACTGGGTGTTATGTCGTTACCAAGTTTGTATATTTACTCAGTGATTGTTTACATTACTAATAAACAGGACACATTAAAGACAAGAAAGGAGGTCCACAGACATAATACACGACAGAAGGACGAAATCAATTTAGGTTTTCTTATTTTATTATATATTATTTACATCATTTTATTATAAAACCAGGTTTCTATTGTATCAAATAGCGAGCTAGCTAATCTGTTTGTGACGTTTCCCATAATGTATGGTACTTGCCTGTGATGTATTGTATTGTAACATTTAGTGGACAAATAAATTATTCTTATTATTATTATTATGTGTGATATGAGCGGCTATTTAGATAAACAAGCAGCTATTTAGGTAAACAAGGCTATTCATATAAACAAAGAAATATTAGCAGCTCTCTTTTGTGTAAGTGTCAAAGTTTGACATAAGTCAGTCACTCAAAATTGAAATGTCTCGTTTTGAGTTATCTTCTATTACAGAATGGTAGTTAAAATGCGGGTTGAATTAAATGTTGAAACGTATGTGAACGAGTATATGGATGATTTTGTGCTGTTCATGAAATAATCTTCCTGAATATCACAAATAATGACTATTATTTTCTTTGATTCATCTCAAGTAACTTGTATTTTGTGACAATTCAATTTGACCATATGATTATGAACATTAATAAAAAAAGAATAACTCCCTCGAGCTAAAGCTCTCGGGAGTTATTCAGATTATTAATGTTCATATGGTCTCATTAAATTGTGAAAATACAAGGTACTCTCAATAGAATTATGAAGAAAATAATAATCTATTTGTCATGGTCTTGAGATACACAAAAAAAAGAATTTATCCAGACTGATCTATCTGTCCATAATCACTGATTAATTATATTTAGCCAACTCAAGTTGAAGTATGAGTACAAACCTAGGTTCTCTCAGAATTTTTTTAATTTTTAATAAAGTTGAATGAAAAGGAAAATCATGCATGATTGAAATAAGGTGAAAAAGGATCCCAAGCAATTACCTTGTGAATTCTTTGCAACAAATGCTACATTTGAATCTTTCTGTATCAGAATGTGATCGAAGGTGCTTTTGTAGTTGTACCTCTAACCAAAACTTTTTGCCACATTTGGTACAACATAATTTTTTGCTCTTGTGTTCACTCTGATTGATAATGTCATTATCAGAATGTTCAAAGCTAATGACACAGCAGGAAGCATCATCATTACAATCCTGGTAATCAATCTGACTATCACAGTCTAAATGATCTTTCTGGACAGAATAAACTGCAGGCTCTGGTTCACACTCCAGTGAGAAATCTTCAGTATTTTGATTCTCTAAGGAAATGGTTTCCTTCAGAGATTTTGAATTGTAATCTTTGTAAATTTGTTCTAACCGTTCCTGTGTTTCATAACACTTTTTCTTGAATAAATAAGATTCAGTTAATTTGCTCAAACAAATCTGACAGATATTTTGGGAATATAGATCATTTTTTGTAACCTAAAAAAATCGACAAATAATTGCCAGATTAGGTAACCATTTCATGAATTTACTACTTCAATTGATGTACATTTCATAAGAATGGAATTCAAGCATTCTTCTTTGGATTCTATAGAGACTGCATCAAATAATGAAACGAACTCATTCGTAGACTTCATGCATGTTCTGCATAAACTAGTTGCTTTAAGACAACCATTTTCCATGATAAACCACAAATATCCAATAATGCAATATTACAACAATCAAAACCACATCCACAAGGACCCCAACTCAAAACAAATTTTAAAAATATTTTATCATTCAGTCTTCTTCTTCTTCTAAAAAATTATATTTTCGAAGTCACTGAATCTAGAAGACCGTGCCGTCACTGCCGTCCTTACGGGTATGGCCAATGGGCGTGGTCCAATACTTGAAATAGTTCCAGTATTCCAATAACCCACAAAATCACCAATTAGAGAGCAAGTTTTGTGGGTTATTTGAATACTGGAACTATTTCAAGTATTGGACCACGCCCATTGGCCATACCCTTGGCCATACCCGTAAGGACGGCACGGCCTTCTAGATTCAGTGACCCTAGGGCGACATATCTACATTTCGAAATTTGTATATGAAACTCCGGGAAAACAAACATTCTGCCGTAAGATTACGTGTTAATAAATTAGTGATTATTTCTTTTTCTTTCCATATTTGGTTCAATTTTTTTTATTTAATGGAAGAAGCATATATAGCTTTGACGTGACAAGTAAGCCAAAAAAAATTGTCCAGTGCCACAATGCAAGAATTATTCGTTTGCAAATGTCTCAATGCACTCTTTTCCCAGAAACCAGAAATTAGCTAAAACATTGGGAATTAAACTAAAAATCGGGAAAGTAATTCATAAACATACGTGTATTTGCATCCGTGAACAGTCTGAACTCTTTATTTTGAATGTTTTCACATCTAGTGAGAGAATTTTGGTTCATAACTGGCGTAAATTAATCCATTTATTTTCTAGACACAGCCACATACCTCATAAAAGAAGTAGATATCGCATATCGAAATATTTTTGTCCCCTCCTATGCGCGCCGCCATGCTTAGACAATTTACGTTGGTATCACTGAAACTACAGGGTCGGTATTGGTATTGGAGAAAGCAATTAACATGATCGTAACAATACAAACGATGATTACGTACGAATCTTCGAATTATTAGTTGTACGTTATTATCTTATTTCCATTCATTGATGTTTCTAGAAGGAACGACGAATTTTGTCATCAGTTGTGTGCGTTTGTTTTCATTTGTCCAGTAGTGCATTTTATTGTGTTATTCTGAATTGTTTTTCTTCAATTCATCCTCAAGAACATTTGACCAAATGCCAGTGTTTCGTGCCTGGTTGCCTGAACAAATATCGATCTACAATTGGTATTCTAGAATCATATCATAGGTGAGAAATTACACAATTCTAGTGAGCTATATTTTTACTGATTTAATTGATTTTTAGATTTCCAAAAACATCCCAGAGAAAGTGGTTAGAAGCGATAGGTAAAGATTCAACTATTTCCATTTCAAATGAAGTTGTTCGATCAGACCAATTAACCGAAGAACATTTTGATAAAATAGGAAAACGTAAAATTCTGAAGCCAGGAGAAATACCATCACAAAGTAAGTAGTGATACGTTTTTCCCCTTCGGAGTCTGGTCCTGTCACCAGCTGCACCTCAGCCTCTTGGGCTTTTTGTGCTTTAGTGATACATTAGTAATACGTATATTTCTTTTGACTTATTTTTTTTCACTTTTCAGTGTTGATCAAGAAATAGCTAGTCCTACCAAAAGAAGATATTGAGGATTTTCCTCCAGTTCATCATCATCCCAAATCAAAACAAGAAAAACAAAGTCCCTATCCTCATCTTCTGCAAATTCCTCTGTTAAAAGAAGACTTGTTAAAACATTTCATAATTATTTGTATGTGAAAATACAGAGATTGAGCAAACCAAATATCTGACATGGCCATGCTAAAGAAAGGGAGAGTAGTAAATATATTCAGCAGACAGTCACCACACCATTTACTGAACACAAAATCTCTCTAAATTATATAAATTTGCAACTCGATCTCATGAATAACATTACTACACTAAAGACTTCAAGAAGAGGACTTCATGCTCGATGAGATGAGTATTAAAAAGGAACTAGTGAGTGATCGACACACTCCTAAACTATGGGGATATACAGATATTGGTGCTGAGGTTGACAATTCTAATGAACAGGAACTATAGCAACAGAAGTATCGGTATTAATGGTAGATACCCGTCATTCCCATCCATTCATAACAGTTTTCAGACGTTCTATTTAAAATTATTGGATATAAGTTCGTAGATATGTTTGTATATGTGCATTTTGGACTAGTTGATTTTTATAATAACCTTGAAACAAATACAATGTATTAATAAATAATGTGATATAAAAAGTTTAAAAAAATCCAAATGTGTTATAGATTGTAAATGGTTGAAAATTAAATAAATTGTAGGTATGAAATAAATAAATTTTCAAATAATTGTTATTTTTGTTTCTTTTTGTTCATGGTCAACTTTTAATTCTCTGAAAAACAGGGTATCTGTTGTGAGCCATTTCTCTTCCTGTGTGCTGCTCATTATCTATAGGTTTATTCAGGTTCAAACAACAACTGTTCTAGAACTGTCAGGAGTTTGCGCAGTTGAAAAAAGTGAACGAATGTTAACCTAAAATACAAACTTCCCATCAACTGTGTGCATGATCCTAACAGTTCTAGACAGTAATTGTTCGAACTCGAATAAGGCTAGTGAAATATAGACCCAACGTGTCCATCTGCTTTTGTCTCTAGCTATTTTCATAGACGATGCTCATCTAACATATCATCAATCGTTCCACTTTGAACACTCGTAGACCCGTCTAGTTCAGTCTTCCCGTCCCTTTGTCGTCACATCAAAAACTGGCCGAACATCTCTTTTCCACGGCTTCTTCCACTGAACCGAAAAGCTTTTTGGAACTGGTTTCCTAGGAATGAGGTGTTATCAGAGGAACACAGCCTCCAGAAAGTAAAAAAAAGTGCAAATTTTTACCCAATTTCCTTCATTTCTAACGAGTTCTTCCATTATTTCACCATATTTCTTTTCGTGGAAATCAGAAGATGAAAGAAAAATGTAGTAACATTGTATTGAATGTGAATTTGATGATTTATTACCATCAACGATATTTTCACATTTTTCTGAAGACGGCCCTGTCCATCTGGTAACTCTTTGATTTAAAGGGACTTAGTAAAAAGTATCTGGCATCTCATTTTGTTTCAACCATTAGAAGAGTGCATACGATCAACAAGAAGTGATGCCAACGTAAACTGTAGAAGCATGGCGGCCATGATGAGCGGGGACATTTTTATTGCATTGCCAAGGCGGACTATGCGATATCTATTTCTTTTGAGGTCTGTGGACACAGCATTAAAATAATTAATAAAAATTTTCATTCCTTCTCAAAAAATTGCAGAAACGAGTTCACTGAGGCAACGAAATAGAGGAATAAAAAATGAAGTAATACAGGATTTTATAATTGTAATTGTGTTTTTTAACTTCAAAACTTGAAAGGACGTCCAAGGTCAATCAAGGATAGACGCTGTTGAAGTTTCAGGATCACGGGCCATTTTTCGTTCAAACACTACTGAAAAATTGCAGCCAAATGAATTTTCACAACAGGCATTTATAAAAAAGCACTCCAAAGTTGAGGTAGAAGTAAAATTCAATAATTAAAAATAATATCAAAAAGTCGTCAACTGTCAAGGCAAGATAATTAAATGACAAATGACATTTGATTTGCTTTCCCGAGGTGCGTTTCAATATTACGTCCGACGTATAACTTTTCTTATGAAGCGTTTCGATATTAGAACGTCTTGTCCGACAACTTCATTCCATCGTTTCAAAATTCTTGAGTGGAACGTCCGACCGTCAACTATTTACCCCACGATTTAGGAGAGCGTTTCAAAATTCAATCCGACAGATATCGCCCGACGAAACAACTATGACGTCATACATCGTCCGTTACCGGACGACAGACGTTAAATTGAAACGCACCTCCGGTAGCGGTAGGGTTTTTTCCATAGATATATATTATATATACTTATTTCTATGGTTTTTTCACAGAAAACACACACAAACACACAGGCGTTCTCGATTGGTGATCGGTTCTGGTGGTGGTTGACGTTAAAATGACAGAATTTTTGACAGCGGTTCAGTTTCTGGTTCAATTAGTGACGTCATGGTGAACACTGAAAAGAATGGATGGGTTGGTCGGTTCAGGGACCCGGACCCAAATGAAATATCGGTTCCGGTTCGGGTTCGGGTCCAAGGGAAATTGAAAATATCGGTTCCGATTCAGTTACGGTTCTCAGAATATTATTTCGGTTCGGTTCTGACAATTTTTTTCGGTCCAAACGGTTCTTTTCGGTCCGTTTCCTATATATGTATGGATTCAGTAATATATGCGGAAAATAGTATTTAATAGCTTTTTTTCTACTCCGATAACTATGATGGCATTTTTTTGAACTCATATAACATAGCATCGTTATTTCCCCATTCTTTCAAATTATATGTACCTATATCCAAACAAAACTGCTTCAGCAATGGAAATGGATAAGACCAGTGACTCCAGTGCAAAGAGACAAGAGTACACGTTTTGTAGGTACCCTTTACTCCAGTGAGTGACAGTGACCTTAATTAATGCGCCAAAACCAAAGAGTACACCAACTAACTGTACTCTGTGGCCAAAACGCCCAAAACATGAAGCATAAATGAGAAAAATAAAGTCTTTCCACAAAACAAGTCAGTTAATGGTGGATTTATGCAGCAGTCATAAGTCATAAGTTTTGAGTCATAAGGAAGAATTATCGTCAATGATTGGTTGGAATAAACGGACCAACCAATCATTGACGAATATTCTTATGACTTAAAACTTACGACTTATGACTGCTGCATAAATCCAAGGAGACTAAAATTTAACAAGGAGAGTTTAATCCCCATAAGACAATGGGGACACTAGTAGAAGGAGTAAACCCTCCTTGTTAGTTTAGACTCTTTGGCATAAATCCACAATAAATTCTGCGTTGTTTTGCTGTGATTCTGCTTGTCACTTGTCATTCTATTGATATCGAAAGAAATGTACCTTCTGTGACATCCACTGAACTTAAACATAGTTTAAACTAAGTTTAAGTTCTGTGGTCACATCTCACATTTCATCAATGATTGACTTCGGATAGAACCGAAATTAACCGAAAAAACCGTTATATTTTTTAAGGGTTTCGGTTCGTTACCACGAAATGATCGAATTTGAAATATGGGTTCGGTTTCGGTTCCGGTCCACGAAAAAATATCGGTTCCGTTACGGTTTTCGGTTCAAAATGGTTCCGGTCCGGGTCCCTGGGTCGGTTGCGGTTGACTTATGGGATGTGTATAGCTAGGCCGTTGCCCCCAAGCGAGAAAAGTCTATACCTCTGTTGTGTCTGTCTCTATAACTCCCCCGGTATCGTCGATGTCGATATTATTACTACCAGAAGAGAATATGGGACTTCCCAGGCGTACTTAACTGTACACTCTCTTCTAACACTCTAAAAAACTTGTACCTGGGTATATGTCTCACGACGAAACCCATCAAACCAACAATCATCATCATCATAATGCATCATAACCTATTTAATACTCAAATGTCTCAAATTAATACTTTGTTATATATTCATTCTTAATGAGCAAATGAGTCTTTTGTATCGTAATTACACTCTTTCTCTAGAATTTTCATCTAGAATCACTTGTTTGGTCTCTTAAAAGAAGAAAAAGTGTTGAAATGGTTCAAGTTTCCTTCATATATCGCTGTAGAGATCCTAAATACTTATACAGATCTTGTGAAATAATCAAGTGCAGAGTCGTCATCTAAATACAAAACCTACTATGAAAAATGAACTTATTTCAGTTTCAACTGCAAATATAAAATAATTTCAGTGAATTTTTGGAATTAAAGCTCGCGATTCCACTTCTTTCGGAAATCTAGTTCGTGCAGAAGCAGAACCTACTTATTCATCATCTGAGAACATATACGTTAATAGGTATATGTCTGAGAACACCTAATAATAGTAATAATCAACTAACTGTGCTGTCGAATCTGCGCAAAAACAGCCATGAAGTAAGGAGTATTCAAGCACCTTAAAATCTGATAACTCTGGTGCCCTTCAACTATGACTCAGCATCTCAAAGATGTATTATTAAACTATTTCAACGTATCAAGCTGGAAGAACGCCCCAATCTAGCCGACTACCGTCACGACCTTTACTCAGTCAACTTTTCACTGTGGTTGATTCTGGTCACTACTACACCTTAGCCAGAGACAGAACAGACTGGTAAATAAATTTGATGATAGTTGCGTAAACAGTCTATCTTCTTTCGAACTGAACCTTTTGGGATGAACCTGGATATACCATACATCATATTTTACAGTAGAGCAGATTTTCACTATTCTCCAGACCTCTTTGGAAGTTTTCAACCAATGTACATTCCAACTCTTCAGATGATGTGTGTTGCAGGTTTTTCCGGGATTTCCTACAGCTGTGAAAATGAATGTTCCACTGAATTTATTTAAGCTTGCCAGAGCGCCAACTATATTTATCTTCTTATTTTTTAATTTGTTATTGTTGTAAAGTAATAAAATATTTCTCACATAATAACAGACTTTCCATATACAGTCTAAATAAGAAATAATGGCAGATGTGTGTTACATACACCTGTTAATAATAATAAACTTTATTAAGATAGGAAATCCTAATTTACAGAATAAAATGAAATGATAAAATCATCAATAGAGAATGATGCATATAGATAAATAAATAAATAATTAATATAAACATTAAAAACATGCTACTTAACAAATCGTAAAAGATAACTACAATTAATATAATCTAATATAGGTTTTGATACAGATAACTATTCAGAAATTATTTGTTTTAATTTTGATTTGAATATTTGGATAGATGGACTCATTTTGATTTCCATAGGAAGTTTGTTGTACTCTACTAGGCCTTGATGAAATAATGAATTTATAGTTCTTTTCATTTTAGTGCGATTAACATGAAAATCAGACCTACCCCTAGTCTCATAATTATGAATTTGATTATTAAATGTGATGAATTCGTTGAAATATGTTGGAAATTCACAATTAACTACTTTGAAAATGAATATCATAGAAAAGTATAATATTCTCTGTTTGACTGCCATCCAATGAAGAACAGATAGCATAGTGTTGATAGGAGTATATCTGTTGCACTGAAGTAAGACCCTCATTCCCCGGTTTTGCAGTTTTTGTAATGAGGAGATACTATTATTATCTAGTAGGGAAAGCAAACTAGGACAATAGTCAAAATGTGGCTGTATGATAGTTCTGTAAACCGTGGAAGAAGATTGAAAAGATAAATATGTTCTAACTATAGAGAAGAAATAAAGTTTTTTAACAATTTTTTTGTAAATATAGTTGAAATGTGATTTGAAATTAAGTGTGTTGTCTACAATTACACCAAGATATTTTATTTCTCTTACTATATCTATTTTATTACCATTTCTATATTCAAATCATGAACATCAATTTGGTTGTGCTTATATTTTGAAGTTATAATCATAGCTTTAGTCTTTTGATGGTTTGAGTTTCAGTTTATTCAAATTCAGAAACAATGATATTTTTCCCAGGTATACCTATTCATTTTCTTAATAGCAATATTCAGATCTTCGTCACTTGCTGCAACCAATGTATCATCCGCAAAAAGTTTCATGAATTCAATGTCACCGATAGACTCTATATCATTCAAATAGATCACGAACAAAAACTGTCCCAAAACACTGCCTTGGGGAACACCCGTGTTTATATCCATATTAGATGAAATGCTTCCATTCACCTTAGTCCTCTGGGATCTATTAGTGAGATAACTTGCGAACCAGTAGAAATTGATAGATTCAAAATTTAGATCTATTTTCTAGATTCAAGTAAAATGTCGATTTCAATAGTTTCAAAGTCTAGAAAAACTGCTACTATATATTTATTTTCATCCATTATTTGTTTCCACTTGGACAATGTGAACTGCAACGCAGTTTCACAAGAATGGTTGTGTCGAAATCCTGACTGGTGTTCCATAATTAAATGATTATGTTCAAAATATTCTTTGATTTGGTTGTACCGCAGCTATTTCAAGAAGTTTCTCCAATGATGGTAGTGTGTTTAATAAAAGTAAAAGCATTCATCTTCTGTTCCCTCAAAAGATTTCAATTTTCCATTGATGAAATGAATGTATAGCTGATTTCTCTTCCACAACAAATCCCAAAAAAGTTCATTAGTTTCAATTTTTAGCGCCACATTCATATTAGGCTCAAAAAGAAACAACAACTCAGAGAGAGAAAGAGTATACCGCTCATTAGAAATATTCCTGCAGCTGGTTCAACTGAATCAGGACCGGGTTATATTCGTGACGTCATTGATAATGAATCGAGAACGGTTGGTTCAACTGCGGTTAACTTTTCGATGATACCAGAGTCAATCGAGAACATCGACTTAACCTTTAAAGGTTAAGTCGGTGATCGAGAACGCCTATAGAATTTATAACGGGGGCAGCCCTATGGAGTGTCCTTTCTATGTGTGTTTTCTGTGGGGTCACTGAATCTAGAAGGCCGTGCCGTCCTTACGGGTATGGCCAATGGACGTGGTCCAATACTTGAAATAGTTCCAGTATTCAAATAACCCACAAAATCACCAATTAGAGAGCAGGTTTTGTGGGTTATTTGAACACTGGAACTATTTCAAGTACTAGACCACGCCCATTGGCCATACCCGTAAGGACCAGGCATCCCGTGTGTAGTATGCATAAGTTCCTAAATGATTTTTTTGCGGACAAAGTATAACTCTGACAATAAAAGTACAATCAATCTTTTTGGTAGAAAAAAACTTTCCCTACAAGACAGTATTTTTTATTTTGCATTATATTCATCCCAGCACAAAATATTCTAGGATTTTGAAAATAAAAAATATTTTTCGAAATTTTTTTTTTTGACTTTGGAAATTAATTGACCAGTGAACTTTTTTTATATCAAATATACTACTAATAAAAAAAAGTTCAGCAATATTGCTAATTAGTTGTTCTCGTGACCTCCGCCAACTGGACAATAATAAGTGATGACATACTTCCTTGGGCAGTTTTACCATTGTGTTACTTTTCATGTCTATTTACTCCAGATCATGTCTGAAAAAACATGTGATGTAGCTTCTTGTAAGAATTTTTGGGTCACATATTGTAGTGTATTTAATTTTCAAATAATTATTTTCATTCTCACAGAATCTCCTTTGACTGAGTAATTAAAATTAAAAAAAACTGGAGTGGGTTAATAAATAAAGGAAAATATGTATGAACTTAAAAGTTTGTTCTATTTACTAGGAAAATCGCTACTCAAAATTGCCCTCAATGCTGTTCATGATAAATATTGTTAAAAAAACTGTACCTATATGTATTTGATTTCATTCAAAACTATTTAGTTTTCATGAAATGTTCAGGATAGTCATGAAAAATATGCACCAAATATACGTTTTTACATAGATTGTTTCCAATACTTTTTATTTGCTCATTCATATATTTAATTTAACATACAAAAGTTATATCACATACATCTTAATAACCGCAGTTGATTGGATTGATTATTTCTTGAAAATTCCCACTGAGCTGAGAACCTGCTGGTCAAGGTGATTTCAAAACTTCATTATCAAATCAATTCAATCAATCACAAATTGTATGCCAGTCCCTCACACGTCTCGAATCATATAAAAAAAAAATAACCAAATCATGATTGAATCCCTTCGATAACAGTACATCAAATTATGCCAGTACTTCTACTAAATACTGACTCTGAAATTCACTCAGTTAACGTAATACAATTACAAAATCATTTTCCTTTGAATCGAGGAATCATTACTGTGCAGCTTGGCAACACCGCTACGCCCAGGGCATGTATTATGTGTTGCTTGCTATTCTGTCTGATGGCGCATGGTTTTGGATCGCGCAACCTGACGGATTCACGGTCTACATTTGACAAAGTACGAATTTAATAAAATTCGAATCTGTTCAAATGCACTTCTGCTCTATTCATTTTCTGTCGTAATACTGTTTCGATGGAATAATTTTCTGATAATTTCCCATTTCTTTGCAGTACTAGTTTAGACTTTTACTGGTTTACATTTTTATCGTTCCTACAGAATGCAGTCTCCATTTTATCATTATAGAAATGTAATTTCTGACAGGATACAATCGCCATATGTACAGTTGACAATTGTCCGGTCGCCAAAGTACGGTTCTACATAATACGAATCTGTTTGTTTACCAATTTGAGTTTTTACATTCTGACGAATTACCTGTCGGATATTTTACATTCTGCTAATATGTATGGATCCGCCAGACATGCCGCAATAAAGTTAAAATATTTTAACTTTTTGTGAATTCATACAAATCACAGAACAAAATTTAGATCAGATTATTCTGTTCTATCTACCTTCGCCATTTTCAATCAACTTCTCATGGAAACAACCCCGTATATCCCTCGTATATCCCCCGTAGATTGAAGAAACACTCAGGACTGAGGGAAATGCTAAAAATGAACCTACAACCTGAATGGGGTTGGCTTAAGTGATAAGCACTGCCCGCCACTCGCGATGGAACAACCCATTTTTACGGTAATACATACTAGGAGGCAAAATAGGCTAACAATTCCTTCAGATTCGTGATCAGGACTACCAACTCACTACAGATATACTTTTTCCATGAAAACATTTCAGTCCTGAAAAATCCGAATTTGTCTCACTTCTCATGGAAACACCGCTGTATCTTCCGTAATAATTGAGGTGGAATGATGAAACTCTCAGGACTGATAGAAATGCTCAAAATGTACCCATCACTTGAATGGGGTTGGCCTAAAACATATACACTGCCCGCCACTCGCGATGGAACAACCCTTTTTTACGGAAAGTTATATTATAGGGGGCAAAATTGGCCCAAAATTCTTTTGGATTCGTGTTCAGGGTCCCCAAATTACTGATAATACACCTTTTTCCTGAACAATTTTCAGCCTTGAAAAAATCAAATTTGTTTCACTTCCCATGGAGACACCCCCCCCCCCCCCCAAGTAGCAAATCAACGTTGCGGCGACGTGTTTAGAAAAGTTGTGCAACCAAACATGTGTTGCGTGCTGACCTCAATACAACGTTGTTACAACCCTGTTTTGCACCAATTAGGTCAATCATTTATGGGTTTTACAAACGTTTCAGGTCCAACTGTAGGTATAGCCGTAGGTATAGTAAATAAACTCTCCTTGCTAAATTTTAGTCTCCTTGAGTTCAATTCCCATAAGACAATGGGGACACTAGTAGAAAGAGATGAAAGAACATTTGTGACGAAATGTGACGTAGTTGGACGTGTCAAAGAATATCTACAATAGAACAAGAAGCGACGGTGGCAGTGGTGGGGAAAATCGTTTTCTAGTGCGCATGTTTACTGGCAAAATGGTGGATGTTGATAACAAGGTTATGTCGATGCAGCTGATTCATTGTTGCCATTGTCAACTGTCAGAATTATTTTGTTCTGTGCTATGACATAGTTTTGTTCTGTGGTTGTATTATTATTTAAGTAATTTTTAACAACTTCTGTGCTTGAAAAATTTCAACCCTTTCTCGTATGATAATTAAAAAAATAAATCAGCTTATCTTAAATCATACCAAATATATTTCTTTTCATTTCGCAACGCTTCCTACGGTACGCGGAGGCAGCTTCTGTCGTTCAATAATGAAATTTTTTCTGTGTCCCGACCTTTAGCACCGCAACAAAATGGCGGAGGTCATCAAAAATTACCCACCGAACATCAGAGGCGCCGACAAGAGTGTCGCTTCTTGTTCAGTATTGTAGATATTCTTTGGACGTGTCATGGCTGCCATTCTCTATAGACAGTGACGGACTAGCTCTTGGTATATGAGAGTTACTGCTGACAGTTTTGTTGATTGGTTCGAGTTCGAATCTGTACTCATATCCAAGTACGTCACTATGACGCGTTGATGCTACAAGATTCTGATTCGCTATAGCTTATTAAACCCTCCTTGTTAGTTTAGTCTCTTTGATCATTTACCACAATTTTTTTACCTTGTGGGCATAACTTAATGAACACATTGTGAGTTTTTTGTCATTTGCGAATCGCTGAAAAATTGCTAATATTCGCGAGGGTATGTACGACCCTTAACAGCCAGCACCGCTCATGCTGTGTGTAGTTCGTAGTTCTCTCAACAGAAGAACTACACATGACTTGTCTACTGATAAGAACTACTAACCTGTTTACAACTGTCAGAAATGTCAAACTCTCTGATTTGAGGATTGGGATTGGGGCCAGTGACCAGAAAGATAGAAAATTAGAGACAATATGGGCTAATATAATGTAAAAATTGATAAATACTGCAGTAGACTTTAGACGAAAAGTTATTGCGCATTGGTTAGTAGCTAATGTCTGCGTGTAAAACAAGTATGTTAATATTCTATAAGAAAAATGTATATTAAACAAATCCTTTACAGCTCCCGCAGAACTGCTGTGTGAATTTTTCGAAGTTGTAATACACAACATTGTGCATGCTGGAAGACTATACCCAGAAACAATTTTTGCTAAGAAAAAGAAGTATGGAATTCCAGTATATCAGTGTATCCACCCAGATGTAAATGAATACATCAATCGATGCCTGCAAGCCATAAATTTTCATTCCAGAAAAAATCAGTTATCTAGACTTTTTGTGTGTTTTCACGAAAAAGACCGCATATGTGAGCGTTATGTTTTTGATGTGCTAAGATTGAAGAATTCTGCTGAATGGTACATGTAATATTTTTTAGATAGGTACTCAGATATCTTCACTGTTATTTTTTTTATCCAGGGTTTCTTCTGTATTTGATTATTGCTACCATCGAAAATTTTACCTGTCTGGTTTTTAGAAGTTTGGGTCTGAATTTGTACTCTCTGAACCCTAAATTTGCCATGTCTCCTGTAATTCAGCGTAGTTTCAATATAAAGAAACTAAGTAAACCTCAAAGTCATCTCCACAATATATATATATATATATATATATATATATATATATATATATATATATATATATTTGACCCCTAGAGTAGCAAGGGGGCTGTTGTAAAAGCAGCTTTGGCAATAACTTGTCAAAAAAGTTGCTTCAACATGATTATCAAAACATGTTTTCGACCATAGAAATGCTCATCTTCAGTTGAAATAACAGATCAAAGTGAAGTAGGTGAACATACTAATTGAAATTTTGGAAAAGTAGTAAAGTTAGCAAAAGTAGGTAAACTTGAAAACCAATCTACCAACAACATTCAAATATAAAAAACGTTAAAATATTATACCTAATAAATACTTTTCTGCAACATTCACTTATGTGAATACCTGGCGTTGCTCGTAATAACCTTTTTTGATCTATAAAGACACCTTTCCAGTAACCAGATAAAGAAAAGCCCCAGAAAAATAGACCATACCTAAATCTGGAGCCAACCTGAGCATAACAATGTAAGCTTGATTCAAGTTCAAAATTTGTTTGAAAGGTCTGATTTGATAAGATATTGTGTTCAGCTTTTCTATCAAAAGTTTGCAATGGCGAGCCTTCGCTTACTGCAATGACCAGATCAGAGTATTCATTTGCCCAAAAACTAGTGGTGTCACAACTTCTCTGATGTGAAACCGAACCTATTTATTTTTTGCATTTATCCGAGAAGGGCTAAATCATTTCTGTCAGAGACATTGATTGAGGTATCATCTGCGGATAGTGTATAGTAGATTTTTCAATTGATTTTCCAGGTTGATAACATGAAAAAAGAATAATGTAGGACCCAAGACGGATCATTGTGGGTCTCATGCTAGATCTACTGAAATGAGGTCGGATGTAATATTACTATTTCCACATATTTTTTTCTACAACTTAGATTATCTGATATTCAGGTTAGATGAAAACCTATTATACCATAAGTAGACAGCTTTACTAGCAGAATTTCATGATCAATGCAGTCAAATGCTCTGCTAGGATCACAGAATATCCTAACAGGGCACTCCCTTGCCTCAATACATCTAATAAACTTATTTCACTATAAAAGGAGTGAATGACTGTTGAAGTTAATTTTTTCTTAAAGAAACCGTGCTGGTTCATGGTAGAAGTGTTTCGAGCTTCACATTCTTTCACCAATAATATTATCGCGGCATTGATTATATCCGTTAGCAGGTTAGTTGTATTTTATATACCCAATAAAGACCCTTATTATTATTAAGTATCATGGCATTCTGTTGTGATTTTAAATTTTAATAGAAATATTCAGCTACTTGCTTTCATTTCGAATTCAAATATTATTCCTAGGATATGGATGTCATTTGTGATTCAAATTCTCTAATTGTTCACATTTCAATAGTTAAATCTTCTTGTTTTAGTGATCCTCTCTTAGTTGAACTGGAACAGTCAATGCGAAATTTTATTCTGAAGCTTCATAGTGCTCAGGCTTATTTAGAGGACTTATCAGATGACGCAACCTTCAGTATAAGCATCCAGACAACGGCTTATTCAAGTGTTGACTTCAACCAAGAACCAACTTATGAGGTAATTATTTCATCAAATGAATAAATGAACATATTTTTCTTGTGGAGGAAAATCAAACTGCACCTTGATTTTCCCAGGAGATGGTCACCTCTTTCCCAACTCGAGAAGATTTTAGCTTTCTTTGGAATAGGCACCATAGCCTTGTTACTTATCTTTGTCCTGTCACTTTATGCCAGTGAGATTTCATTTCATCGGTTACCCAGCGTCGAAATTCTTCTTTCAAGTGGGCTTTGCAGAGTCCACGGGAAATTGTGTGTTTACCCCTTCTTTGACACGGCAGTCTGCTTCATCATTGCCTCTAATACCTCTGTGACTTGGCACCCATATCAGTGTCGTGGTTGTTTTCTGCCATTTGTCTTAGGGATTGTTTGCAGTCCCAAGTCAGCTTGAAGTGTATGACTTCAGAGCTTTCAGTGCTGCTTGGCTATCTGACAGTGAATAGATTTTTTCCCTCCGAGTGTCCATTTCGAGGTACATATATCACATATCTCTATAGTATGTAGTTCTACTTGAAAGATAATTGGGGTGTTACCAAGGGGTTTTGAGAGCCTAGAATTTGGACCTGTAACGCCCACTCCAGCCCTTTCATCCATCTTGAATCCATCAGTTCACCACAGTGATCACAATCTTTATCATATTTTATTTTCATATGTTGTGTTCTTAACGATCAGTATTGATCTTAGAGTAATATTGTTATATTAATAACGCCATATAAACAAGGCACTACAAATACTATCAACGAGTATAGTGTCATTCAAAACGCTGGCCAATCAAACACCACAAACCATACGAACTACTATAGTGACAATTAACATAACTCTGTCCTCAACACCCAGACGTAAGAATACAGTCAGAGGTCAGCATACCCAGTCTGTTTTGAAATATCACATAATATATCATAATTTATTTGCTCTATGATATATTATAGACCCGTGCTGACGCCAAATAAATTAAAAGCGGGGAAAAAATTAACTGCATGAGACCTACTGGAACAGGAGCAAACTATTGTTCGAATGACTGGAAAAATAAATTGGAGTTGAAAAAATGGAGAACGGTGGAACGGGGTGAACTTTTAGGGGTTGAAAGTGATATTTCTCGGTTTTTCGCGATTGACAACGAAAGTTGACATATCGGAAAAAGTTAAATGGCAAAGTTGTTGAAAATGAAAAGATCTACAATTTTTGTTTTAAACATTTTTCCACATTTCCTCAAATTTTCCGAGAAAATCGGAAAAAACAATTTTTCAGTTTTAAATTTTTTTGTCAGGCATAAATCATTTTTTTTCACGAAATTTGTTGGAAATAAAACTCAAAAATGCATCAGCACTAGTCTAATATGCAATATGAAATAGTTGTAAGATTTTATGTGCAAATATAAATTAGTTAAAACCGTTTAGACTATGTTCATGTTCCGATATTCCTGAACAGTACTGCCCAGTAATTTCGGTCATTCCGATTTCACTGAAATTGACTGGTACACATTTCGCGCCACTTTTCAAGGAATCTTGTTAGAGGCTAGAAATTTACTGGTTGCTACTGTTACAGAAATGGTCGTGTAGTCCCAGTATCCTCTCCCCGAATTGATAATGACTTAGGTTAGGATATGTATGTATTTCATTGATAACAATATCATCACAATTAGCTCATCTGAAAAGACAGCTGAACAAATGTATCAAGTGGTATTAGAAGACTTGCTAGTTGAAGTTGATGCCGAAACCGCCGCTAATTTACGGGCTTTGTTCTCTCTTGCCTCTCTTGTCCATGTTGATGTATGAAAATGAATAGTTTAGATCAGAATCATGCCAGGCGATATATTCAGGCCCTTAAACGACAACTCGACAATGAATTCAAAACATCAGACCAAGAAAATAAATCCACAGGTCATTATAACAAAGAAATAATACCTATTTTATATTCATAGCTCCGCTAGAGCTTGAGGTACTTGAGCTCTCCGAATTTTCAGATGATTCAGAATCAATAAGTATCACATAATAGTAGGTATTGATATAATTATGAACTAGATATGTTCCCGCCTTACATTTGACAGTCTGACTTTCCGAATCGTTCCGAAATTAGATGGCAGTTTCAGGTTACTGTTCCGAAATTACCTACTGTGGCCAGTACTGTTCAGTAATATCGGAACATGAGCTATATTCATTACAATAAGTAAAAAAAGAACCATGTTCAATTCATAGGTAGGAGTTGAATGACCAACAGTAATCAAGTCGAGCTTTGATTCATACAAAAAGAAGACAATCAATAGGAATGCTAGAAAATAGAGAAAACTTTTCATAGATAAAATATGCTTCTTCCGAAATGATGTCTAAGGCAATAACATAAAATCATGGAGAATGCATAAACATATATCCCTAAAAAGTCAAACCATGACATAACATTTTTAGAGGGGAAGTGGAGTAACATTCTATGAGTTGTGGATCGCTCTGAAAAAAGTATTTATGCAAAAAATTATAAAACCCTATGTGCACTTTTCCTAATTCTTATAATAGTGCTATAAATCAAAAAGCGGTAATTTTGATTGTTTCAAATATTTCTAAAACTTCTCCAGATTATATTCATTTTCGTTTGCTCCCTAAAAACAACAAATTTTCTTTAATTTCAGTATAGTCACATCCCTATTGTGCAATGTTATGTGCAAATAAATGTTCAGAGCAGTGCATAATGATATATTTTATCAATTGTCTCACATTAATTTTTTTATGATATTCTTTAATTTTTCTTCTGAATCCTATTTATTTTAATTTTATTTTTCAATTTAGTAATTTTACTATTCTTTACATTATAAACGGGAACAGAAAATGAAACATAATTATTATAAATGGTTATTAAATTAACCTTGTGAAAAGAAAGTGAATCTAGATGACTGCCAATAAACAATCTCTATTAGAAATAATAATAAAGATATGTATTCACGAAAGAAAACAATGACAACATTTAAGCAACGTACAACAATCTGTGATATAAATACCAAGGGTCTCAATAAGTGTAGGACACTTGTTACGAGATAAGAAACTTAGTTAAGATAGAACATATTAATAAGTATAGATTCGAATATAACAATGATAAAAATTAAACAAAATACAGTGAGATGTTATGTCCATCTATAAAAATATTAAAACAGTAAGATACAGTGAAGAGCGAACATAAAAACACTTATATAACTTATCATAAAATTGAATCAAGAGTAATATGTACAAATGGTAGTAAAAGATAAAATCAGAATATCAAAGATAAAAAGCTCGTATGGAACTAAGAATATACAATAACAACAATTAACAATCTCGACCAGATCAGCAATAACTTGTGTAAATGAAATGTATAGACAAATAGAACAAAAAAGACTGTTGAAAAATTTTCTAACAAATTTGATAAAGTGATATAAAATGATAAGATACTACCAATACATTTTTTTAGGACTTTCCCTGGATTGAAGTGAAAGAAAATGAGGTAACTGTCAGTGGTGCCGAAATAGTTCCTTTACATACATTAGAGACAGACTGTCTTACCTTGCAGATGTACATTGAAAGGGAAGGTAGGCATGTACTATGAGGAAATGCATATTCATGAAAAACAAATTAAAATGTGTGATTTATTATACTGAAAAAATTTATTAATTCTTAATAGCAGTTTTACATCGAACAATGTCGCCAAGAAGAGTTTTTTTATTTTTGTAAATTGATGCAGTTCTTTCTATGTATATTAACAGCAGATCAATTTGATAACATTGGCTGAAAGAAAGATGTACTTTTATTTCATATCCTTTTTGATGGTGCAAACTAGATTAGAATTCCAAGTTCACTATTCCCTCTCACCTGGTGTATGGGGGATCATCATTGTGTTTATAATTGATAATTCAGTTCAATGAATTTTAATAACAATATTATTTAATATGAACAGCCTATAAGTTTAAAAATTTATAACAATCAAGTTTGGTATATTTTTACTTTTGACTTATATGAATTGGAGTTCCCTAGACATATTTGTGATCAAATTTCATCGTGGTATTTATCGTTTAAGGTTAAGGTATTATAATGCTGAATTTGTCCCAAAAGGTAATACAAAGATACAATATTTTTGGTAGAATATGTTATGATGAATGAAAGAAATGACTTATTCAGATAGCCATAAAGATAAAATGAAGCAAATAATTTCGACAGTATGACTGTCCAAATTCGCTGCCATAAATAAAAGTAGTTGAGTACTAATACATTAACAGTAGTCAATAATAATTTTCAGATAAATAATTGTTTAAAGCCATGGACGAAGCTGAAACAGGCGTGAAAAGAAAAAGCAGGTTGGCTGTTTTTGAACATGTGGAAATAGAAAAAGCTCAAAAAAAGGTTAAGTTCAAATCAAACACATCAGAGTATGAAGAGTCTTCTTCCTCAGAGACGGAATTGGTAATTGATGAGAAGAAAAACAGTGTAAGTTTGTATCTATTTGTTGATAAGTATTGACAATTTCAAATTTTGGCAAATAATCTAGGAAATATTTTAATTTTTACTTCATTTTTGAATTTGGGTTCAAGCCTGATCTAAATATTCTAAATGATTTCCAATTTTTATAATTACAATATAAGCTATTTTTTAAGAATATTACTTTCTTAGAGCCGAGAGTCGGTGAGTTTTAGTGAGATTAGACATTTTTTTGAATTGATTTGTTGACGGGTTAGGATTTAGTGTAAAGTCGTGAGGTCCAAGCGAAAAAAAGGCCCTTTTGACAGTTTTACAGGTCATAGCTTACAGGTCATATGTGGTGATTTTTGCTGACAGGTTAGCTACAGATGTAATATCGCACTTATAGCAATCAGCTACGATAATTGATGGTTAGGTTTGAACGTGAGTGGGCCCGTATCAGGCCCTCCACTGCGGTCAATGGCCTATGGTTATATTACTCCCAGTATATCCAATCTCTTGACGAAATTGAGGAATGCATTGGGTTTTCTGGCCTTACTGTCGTATCGCCAAATATTGAGAATATGGTTCTGGCCGCTGCGGGGCATGTACACAGAATGTGTTTAGCCGTTTCATCATCCTCCATGCATAGCCCCCGGCACTTTGCATCTTGTGCAAGTCCGATTTTATGCATGTGATGTTTGAGTTTGCAGTGGCCAGTAAACAAACCTACTATAACTCTGAGATGCGCTCTACTGAGTTCTAGCAGTTTGTCAGAGTTCTGTTTTTTCCTTGTACAAGCAATAAATGCTTTGGAATGGGCTAGGCCCGGTAGACTACACCAGTACTCGAGTCTTTTATTGTCTGCCCAAGCTGTTTTGACATTCTTGGCAGTGCTATATGCTAAACCGATTACCGGTTCTGGTCCAGTGAACGTTGTTTCGGCCCCCCCTTTTGCTAGGGCGTCCGCTATTTCGTTTCCTTCTAGGCCTGTGTGACCTGGTATCCAGACTAGGGTAACATTGTTACGTTGCGCCAGTCGGTTTAAGGTGTCTCTGCAGTTCCATACTGCCCTAGATTTAAGTGCTGCTTGACTATCTGAAAATTGATGGTGGACAAACTTCTTTTGCAGCGAAGTTTTTTATTTTTATTCTCTTTTAACTTGTGAAGGTCTCATTGTTAAAGAGCTGCCTATATGATTTACTGACAGGCCAGAAAACCGTCTGCTGGGCATGAAATAGAATTGTTGGTATTGCCCCAAGTCGCCTGGATGTATTTTTAGAATGTCTCAAGGTCAAGGTTAAGGAGGAGGGGGCGCTTGAACACCAGTCAGTTTGTGACCGTCTGCTGGTTTCACATTTCAGTAGATATGATACTGTACATACCTTCTGCCAAGTTTGACCTATGTACGATGCTAATATACAGAGTTATAGTTGAATTCTTCTGGACTTCCATTGTCTAGAAACAAAGAAAATAAATTCTTTGTTTCTAGACAATGGAAGTCCAGAAGAATTCTACTAACACTAATACATTGGTGCTGTACATACCTTCTGCCAAGTTTGACCTACGAACGATGTCAATATACAGAGTTATGCTGAAAAAAATAACGTTTTTTTAAACATAACTCTGGACCTTGACTTCGTACGTGGGTCAAACTTGGTAGAAGGTATGTTCAGCACCATATCTACTAAAATGTTAAACCAACAAACGATCACAAACTGACTGGTTTCCAAACGCACCCCCCCCCCCTCCTTGACTTGGAGACATGCTAAAAATACATCCAGACGACTTGGGGCAACACCAAGAATGCTAATTCATGCCCAGCAGACCTGTCAGTAAATCATATAGACAGCTCTTCAACTATCAGGTCCAATTGCGAATTTTCCCCTACTTGAACTTAGTTCTCCTTCGAGGATTTGATTAGCTATTTTACTTTTTCTAGAAGTTGACTTCTGTTCTGATGTTAATCTTATCTGCCATCGGTTTCACAAGTAATGTTACAGATCTGCAAAACAGTGTCCTGTTCGGTTTTCAACACTGAAAACGCTGTCAACATAATCGGGAAGTCATCCCGGTCCACTACAGTACAGACTATCACTTTCAGTACACTGATGTGTGTCCATGAGAGTATTATAAATATTATTGTCAATAAAAAAAACTTCCACCTTGAATATTCATGGAATAGTGTGAGCTATCTGTTTCAAAGACTGCCTGCTAGTCCAGCAGTCTTTACGATTATAATTATTTATTAATTCTGAGAGTGGTTTTGGCGTAGTCTTGGGTAAGGTTGTTTACAAATCAATAGTTATATCAAACTTGTCAAGTGGGTGTAAAAGACTTGGAAGACTTTTTTTCTCAACAATGTGTTCATTATTTATTTATCAACGGGCAATCCAATTTTACAAGTTATAATCCACAATATACATAGTAGTACTAATAATTGTGGGGAGACCATTACCGCACCAAGGAAAGTAGGCCCCCATAGACTCTTTTGCCATCCCCTGTTCTCCACAAGTCTACAGTTCTCTCTTAATCTTCCTTTCCAAACCTTTTTGACCTTCTCACGATGGTCAGTATGTCTGTTCACTCCAAGTCAATTGATTAGTTCCTCCAAAGATGTACATGATATAAATAACTTCAGATGTAGGTACTGACATTTCATGAATACGTGAAGAATGACCTACCACTGAAAAAAAGATTGGTAACACAAATTATGGGTACATCAAGATGGATCCTCAACTGTGATATTGATATTAAAGGACAGCAAAGAAAAATTAACCAATGAAAAATTTTTAAACACCAATTCAACCAAAATTTTTACAATATTTCTATTAAGGGTTTTGTGGAGTAATTTTTTAATTCTCTAATTCTGTTTAAGTCTTATCCCTGACTAACACTGTCCAAAAATTTGTTCACCTAGCTTTTTTTAACATCGTGTTATGAAATGCAATATGAACACAACATTGTTTTCACACCTGCCATACTATGAAAAACAGTTTGTTGAAACAATTTAATAAAATTCAAATCCCACAAATACAAAAATAAATTCATTGATTATATTAACACAATTCTTACACAAAGGGTAGTATTAATATTTTTAAATAATTGCACTGGCCATAATCACAATTACAAAGTAGCTACAGATCAGTCATCTTCAAAAAACTGGTCCAACTCCTTTTGGTCAAAATCCAGCTGAATTTCCTCAAGTAGGGCACCATTTTGTTTTTTTGGTTGTTCCATTTCTGGTATGGTACCCAAATGTTTGTACAAGTCCAAGTCTGTCTTGAACGCATCTTGGAAAACTCTTTGCCGTTCTTGTAACAATTTTTGTTTACTAGCTTCGTAATCAGAAACTTTTTTCAAATGAGTTTCATTCAGACTAGCTTTGAAAGACTCTAAAGACTCTTCTTTTCTGAGTTGGTACTGACTTAGATGGTATTCATGCTGTCGCTTCATCTTCCGAAAATCAGCCTCGTCTATTAAATTTTCTAACTCTATCAAATCTTTTTCTATGTTTTCTGCTGTTCTGTATACATCATTTATTGCACCCAAACAATTACTTATATTGTAGCCTAGTTTTGAACTTGTGAATATATGGTCTATCAGCTCAAGGTGTGTTTTGTTGGCACTGATTTCATTAGAAATGTCTTCAATTTCCTTTGCTATCTTCTCTGCATTCCTTGCATTATCTTCGTTGTTTTTATGTAGTTGTTCCCATTGGTTTTGAAATTGGTGTAGTATTTCAGCACCAGCATTCAAGTTGATTACAACTTTCTTGTTAGGCTTTTCCTCACTGGTGTTAAATAAAGATACACCAAGTATTTTATCTTTCAAACTGGACAGCATTTCAACTCATGATTGATTAAAGTAAAATAAAATGGAAAATATTATACCCTCTATAAAAAACAAAAATTAAAAACTTATTCAAAATCAAAACAAACAGCTGACTTTTGGTGACATTGCAATTTTGAAACACGGTTGCCAGTTGGCACTGTTGCCAGCATTGGTGCGTTCGGTTATTCCACTATGTTAAGGCTTGTTAATACCCTCGCGAATTTTGCAATTTTTCTGCGAATAAAATGGCGGCCAGTCATGCCGAACTAATCGTTGATGCAGAACCATGTCGGCAGCCATTTTTTTCTCAGAAACATTGCGAAATTAGCGAGGGTATGAACGAGACTGTACTCTACTGATTTTTCCTTTGTCTCGAGCCCAATATCCTCGAAAAAAATGATTACCAATATGTTGAGATTTTGTTTATGTTTTTCATGTGACAACATGCTATTTTCGAGAATTTCGGGGAACGGGGCGTTTTTTTAGTCCCCCACCTCCATATTTCTATTAGGTCTGATAATAGCAATGGAGGATTATTGGGTCGTATTTCCGAGCAGTTAAAGATATAAGAGATGCCTTCTATACAAGCATAAAGAACCGTTCACAACCAAACTTTTTACTTTTCGTTTCCAGATTGGTGAAGCAGAATCTAACATTCAATTTCAGATTCTGCTTCATCAATTGGAAAAACGTAAAAAGTTTGGTTGTGAACTCAACTTTACACACATTGTTGTGAAAGCCTTTGAGTTTGCCGGTGAGGGGTAGTGAGGAGATGGACATACGAGTTATTGTTACGATGATATCCTGGAAGTGGTGGCGTGCTCAATATTCATATGAGGAGTAAACAAGCCGAGCAGAGTTCACAAGTAAGAGTAAACAACCTCATCACGAGTGAAAACGGAAAAACCCGATCATGCCTCTTCTTAGCATGATTAAGATGTAAATAAACAAAGCTAAGTATGCCGTATTCAAGAAAAAGACAGAAAAGACAACTCTATCCGAGATGACCATTGACACCAGGTGGCCCTCCAAAACTCCGGGAAATAGGGTCGTGCCGTAAAGCCTGATTCACATAATGTCAGTAGCAGTGGCAATAAAGGCAGTGACTCCGCCCCTTTTGACGCTGTTATCCGAATGAGTGACATTGGGATGGAAATTTTCAACTAATTGTTTGTTAAAAGCAGTAGAAAGGAATCATAACACAACCTCTATTTCATGAATATTTTAAGGTTAGAAATGCGAACACTGCTAGATTTTACTGCAAAAAATTTAAATGAATCAAACTTTCAGCAGCCTGACCTTGAATTTTCAGCGTCGTCTAAACATGTTTGCCATTGGTTATCTTATCAATAGAGGGGGGTGACGCCACTGCTACTGCCATTATGTGAATCAGGCTTAAGGACGGCACGGCCTTCTAGATTCAGTGACCCTACCACTGAAATGAAATTATAATATGTTGACTGGAATGCTTGACAGGCTGCGCGAAGTGATTTCTCATGGAGGCCGCCATGTTTGTTTTGTGGTTCCTGGCAGTAGCGGACGAAGCGAGATTGATTTGATTGTAACATATAAAACTGATACATAGACGCGCTGCACTGCACTGGCGTGTTTACAAACCATAAATTGGGAAACCAAAAACACATACGTGCAGATGAATGTCTCTCGCACCCATACAAGTAAGCAATAAAGTATTTCTCTGCTAGATTGCATGTGCCTCCTTTCTTCATCTCCTAAGGTGCGTTTCAATATTACGTCCGACGTACGTCCGACGTTTAACTTTTCTTATGAAGCGTTTCGATATTAGAACGTCTTGTCCGAAAACCTCATTTCATCGTTTCAAAATTCTTGAGTGGAACGTCCGACCGTCAACTATTTACCCCACGATTTAGGAGAGTGTTTCAAAATTCAATCTGACAGATATCGCCCGACGAAACAACTATGACGTCATACATCGTCCGTTACCGGACGACAGACGTTAAATTGAAACGCACCTCTAGAGTTATCACTTTATACGGCAGTGGAAGAGCATTCCAGTCAACAATGTCAACATATTATAATTTCATTTCAGTGGACCCTACCGGGAAAACAAAGCAAATGTCATTTAATTATCTTGTCTTGACAGTTGACGACTTTTTGATATTATTTTTAATTATTGAATTTTACTTCTACGTCAACTTTGGAGTGCTTTTTTATAAATGCCTGTTCTGTTGTGAAAATTTATTTGGCTGCAATTTTTCAGTAGTGTTTGAACGAAAAAATGGCCCGTGATCCTGAAACTTCAACAACGTCTAACCTTGATTGACCTTGTCAAGTTTTGAAGTTAAAAAACACAATTACAATTATAAAATCCTGTATTACTTCATTTATTCCTCTATTTCGTTGCCTCAGTGAACTCGTTTCTGCAATTTTTTGAGAAGGAATGACAATTTTTATCAATTATTTTGTCTAGAAAATAAATGGATTAATTTACGCCAGTTATGAACCAAAATTCTCTCACTAGATGTGAAAACATTCAAAATAAAGAGTTCACACTGTTCACGGATGCAAATACACGTTTGTTTATGAATTACTTTCCCGATTTTCAGGCTGAGTCAAGTCTACGGTCTGACCAATATGATTCGACCAGCGCGGTCATTTGGTTGACTTGACGACCTCATTAGAACTTTATGTATGTGACCAATATTTTCAATCATCTGGTCGGTCCGACTCATGGTCATACTTCATACTGAACGCGCGTGCATGGTCCGACCGGTGACTTGACACAGGGTATGGCTGAGTCAAGTCTACGGTCTGACCAATATGATTCGACCAGCGCGGTCATTTGGTTGACTTGACGACCTCATTAGAACTGTATGTATGTGACCAATATTTTCAATCATCTGGTCGGTCCGACTCATGGTCATACTTCATACTGAACACGCGTGCCTGGTCCGACCGGTGACTTGACACAGGGTCAGTTTAATTCCCAATGTTTTAGCTAATTTCTAGTTTCTGGGAAAAGAGTGCATTGTGTCACTGGACAATTTTTTTTGGCTTGTCACATCAAAGCTATGCTTCTTCCATTAAATCAAAAAAATTGAACCAAATATGAATGAATGAAAATGAAATAATCACTAATTTATTAACACGTAATCTTATGGCAGAATGTTTGTTTTCCCGAAGTTTTATATACAAATTTCGAAATGTAGATGTCGCCCACTCCGTGGTGACCCCGAATACGTTTTATGGCTCTCAAGGGTTGTATTCAATTATTCATAAAAGATAGCAAAAGTTTAAGGTGGCAGTTTGATCCGTCTTGACAAATTATTCCGACAGAGGAGCCACCAGTTAGGTATTATAATCAACATTTATTCAAGTAAAAACTCAAAAATTATTTCATAATTAATTTTCATGTGCCAAGATTGGAGGTTAGATCAAATACCACTTTTAAGTGCAGAAGAGATCAAACAAATATTATGTCTAAATCTAAAGCTCCAATTAATGTGATATGTTCTAATGCTAATAAATTATCAAATAAATGTGATATTTTTAACTGCAGTAAAAGATTTGTTTGAAAGTGGTTGACAATGTATTATTGTTAGTAGAATTCTTCTGGACTTCCATTGTCAAATAACAAAGAAAATAAATTCTTTGCATGTCGTTATCAAGTGTGTGAATGCGACAAGACATCTCACTATCTCAGATACTTATTATACAGTGTGTCCCACTTACCATGCTCACCATGGGTATCTTTTTAATGGTGAGAGATACGAGGTCGGTTAAATGACACCAAATGTGGAGTTTATTAAGGCCAACTATAATGTGAAAAAATAATTTGATAAAATATATTCGTTTTTGTTTTATACGCAATAAACAGATTTTGATCATTTTCATGTCTCCTCCGTAACTTCTTTATTTATGAAAATATTCAAATAGGAATTTCACATTCTTGGAGCAGTTTTTCAATGAGATTTCGAAAAAAATATGAAATTCGTACCAACTCTTCTAGAATTTGAGATATCAGTACCAACTTTCATTTTTCAAATGTAGGTCATAGTTCACTATAACTCAGTTATGAATAACTTTTTTCTCTCTTACAGATGATATGTCACAGTAATAGTTTTTTGCTGATTACAACGGAGTTATCATTTATACAAAAACAAGAACTATTTTGAAGTCGCCATCTTGAATTTATAAATATTAACAAAAAAAATCATGATCTCCGACCTCAAAAACCCCCACATACCAATTTTGAATGCAATCGGACCATAATTACAAATCTCGTCTGCCATATTGGAGGAGCCGCCATTTTTTATTTTTTATTTCAATAAAAATTTCATAGTACATTGTCACCGAAATTATGAACATCTGACAAATTTCAAGTTACTAGGACCGCCAGAAATGGGTCAAAATTCACTTGCAAGAGACATGACAATGATCAAAATTTGTTATTTGCGTGTATAACAAAAACGAATAGATTTTATCAAAATATTTTTTCACATTTTAGTTGGCCTTGATAAACTCCACATTTGGTGTCATTTAACCGACCTCGTATCCCTTACCATTAAAAAGATACCTATGGTGAGCATGGTAAGTGGGACACACTGTATAGCCTGCAACTGATGTACCTGCTATAAAGGTAATTATTATCTTCGTGGGGTCTCTCTCAGATCATCAATGGTAATTAATGTGTTTCAAAGACCTTTTTCGTGAGTGTTATTATTGATGACCGATTTTGATAAGTCTTGACACAGAGTTTTTATTGAAATCTCAATCGATCTAGCTGAGTGATAAGTGGCTCCACACATTCCGAATCTCTATGCTTGGCTGACTGAACACGTCATTATTCTGAATATAAGCCGACTCTATAAACTTTCTCTTATACCAATGCTGTTCTTTGTGGATAACTTCGGCTTCCGACCATGCGATGCTGTGCTGATTAGTCCATACGTGATCTGCTATTCCCGACTTCGCTGTCTCTCCTCGCTCTTGTGTTCACCGATTCTCACATTTAGTGGCCTCTTAGTTTCTCCAACATAATCCATCCCACATTCTCGTTGGGTAGACTACGAATGGTATTACTTGATCGGAAGCATGTTCGGATGTTGTACCTTGATCCAATTCGCCTTATCTTATCCGATAAACCTCTCACATAGGGAAGACATAGGGTAGGCGGTGTTGCCTCTTCTGCGGTTAAGGACCGCTGTTATATGTTTGTCGGAGTACCCATTCCGTCGCAGATCTTTCTTGATGTTGTTCAATTCGTTGGTCAGACTCTCATCAGTGTTACAGAGGCTGTAGGCCCGTTCAACCAACGAGCGGATAATTCCTATCTTCGTCGCTCCATGATGGTTCGACTCAAAATTTAGGTCCGGTCCGGTGTGAGTTGGTTTTCTGTACACTGATGCAACTTGCCATTCGTTCTTTGGACTTTCACATCAAGAAAGGGTAACCCCTCCTGGGTCTCCTTGGGCCGTGGGCCGTGGTGGTCGGCTGGTAGTGCGTTCGCCTCGCATGCTTGGGGTCGTGGGTTCGATCCACCGATTCACCGGTCCCGTGCATGGCTACACACGTTAAAAGGTAAGGGCTGCGTCTTCCCTAGCTCACACAAGTCTCTCGAAGACTTCTGAGGGTTGCGCGTAGGGGTGCAATCGGTTGACGGAAATAACAATTTTTTTTCCATTGTGAAATTTATGGACGGCCTAATGTTGTTTAGGAGCCGCAGAAAGGCCTCGAGTTCTTCGTCTCCATGGTTCAATATGACAAAGGTATCATCAACATATCTTAGCCACATCCTAGGTTTCTTGTCGGCTTTGTCTATAGCAAAGGCCTCGAACCTTATATATATATATATATATATATATATATATATATATATATATATATATATATATATATATATATATGTACATTACTAAGTTCATGGGTTGAACCGCGTTGAGAGTTTATAACTCGACGTTTCGGCTCCTGCTTTGGAGCCATTTTCAAGAGTGTGACTGCGAGGCCTCTATCTGCCTACTCCTCGAGTCGTGGTCTTGAGAGATATCAAGGTCTCAACCTGCCTACTCCTTGATCTCAAAAGACGATCCTATGTTGGTTGCACTGTAGTATTTATAGGTGGTTGGCTACCTGGAGGTGGGCGGGTCTTACGGATTTTCTCGTTTGTCTTGTCTGCTGGTGCCTGCTGTGTAGTTGGAGTTAATGGGATAATAATTGATTGCGGATAAGTTTCACGTGGCCTGGTAATTACGGTTGGAAGAAGGGGCTTCCAAATGGGGTTCAATTTACGGCTATCATCTTTAATGTTCAGGCAATCAGGCCGTTTTTCGATTTCGATGGCTTCTCTGATAAAACGAGAAGTTCTTGAACGTACTGGGGCGATGGTTTTCGTTTTCTCGAAATCTATGGGGTGACCCGTTTGGATGAAATGAAGAGCTAATGCGGAGCTGGTGTCTCGATTTCTAACTGAAAGGGAGTGTTGATAGGATCGAAAATGGATCTGTTTCGAAGTTTCTCCTATATAAGAGTGGGGGCAGATAGAACAGGGAATTTCGTAAATACCATGGTCTTCGTTGGGAATTTTGTCTTTTGTTGGTCTGATGAGGTGTGATAGTTTTTGTTCTGTGGTAAAGATGGTTTTGATATTTGCTTTTCTGAAAAGTCGACTGATTTTGTCCGTCACCCCTTTGATGTAAGGGAAGAAGACTTTGGATGGACGGTCTTCAACTTGTGGTTCGTTTTTGGTTACTAATGGTTTCTGAAGCTGTTTTTGGATGTTTCTGTCTATGTGGTCTGGTCTGTATCCGTTTTGTAGGAGAGCTTGTTTTACGTTGTGAAGTTCGGATTGTCTGTTGTGGTCGTCGGTTAGTCGGATGGAGCGAGATATCAGAGTATTTACGACTGAGTTGAGTTGTGAGGGATGATGGTGGGACTTGGAGTTGAGATATCGGTTGGTGTGGGTGGGTTTTCTATAAACCGTGTACGAGAAACCTTGTTGAGGATTTTTAGTGATTTGTACATCTAAGAATGGCAGAGTTGAATTGCTTTCTATCTCCATCGTGAAGCGAATGTAAGGGTGTACTTCGTTCAGATGGGTCAGGAAAGATACCCTGGATTCTTTTAAATATCGATTTTCGAGATTTCGTCTTTTTGAGCTCACCATGTATCGTTACATAAAAAGTAGACGAAACTTGATCTACACTCTTTGTGAAACACCAAACTCGAATATCAACAATGAATTCTCTCGTAATCATCTCCCATAATTCAACAGTATTTTTGCTCACAGTTGTAAAATGCATTCAGAACACTTCGTTGACTTCATCTACAGAATATGCTTCGAGAAAGTTAACGGAATAGTATATTGTGTATCGGATGACAATGTAAATTGTTGGCCGAGGCGTTAAGCCACATACTATTTTTTCTGAAATCGCAATCAGCAATATCAAAAACTAAGGAATTCTACATATTGTTTGCGTGAATTCAATAACTGTCTAAAATGTAAACAAGCCGGCAAAAAATTTCTCGGATCGTTTTCTGTGCGGGAAAGTACTTTCCCGTACCGTTTAGGTCCGAAAACAGTCCGGGAAAGTTCGTTGCTTAGCAACGGACTAAAATACTAGATTAGCGTATTTTGAGGCCTGAAGTTGCTCCGAGAAAGTGGGCATTCTTGAACGATTTCAGAAAAAGTCCATACTTGGGCGAAAACATAATGAACTGTTATCTGAAAAAAAGCATTTTCTTCCTCATCCTCATCCTCATTCCTCATAACTGATATATTGATAGTCATTGATATAATATACCCCAAAATCAAGAAAAAAACGGAGAAGAAATCTGTAGTTCACAATTCGGTCTTGAAATGGATTCGGTTGTCGATTCATTCGTTGCAGTCATTAGTTATTGACTGCTAGACCTACCCTATACTGATGAGGGGCAACACCCCGAAATCGATACATAGGTGGTCCGAATGTTTCGATGAACATTTCCATGCAACAAGCAATTGCAGAGATAACCTTGTAGGAACTCTGCACGGAAATTTCATCAGATGTAATTCAATGTTCGTCGTGGCATTAGCCAGGAAAGTAGTTATTTTCTGATGGATTTTCGACCCAACTTTTCCTATTGTATAGGATATTAGCAATGAGCAGTCCTCCGGACATCTTATCTTATGCCTCAAGAAAAAAACACTCGCAGACAGAATTTTCCATAATTAGCGTAAGACGTTCAACCCGTTTTTGTAGCTCGTCCTGTATGGCCAGAAGAAGGGTCTAATGATGAAAGTTGTTTCTTTAGATCACTGGAATGATATATCCAAAAATCAAAAATATCTGAAGAGCTCCATCACCTGAATTATAAACACCTCTCAAATTTCATATCGATCGGACGACTGGAGGTGGGTGATAATTTTAATAAAAGCTTGAAAAAATTTCAGCATTTTTCGAAAAAACACATTTTCTGAAATATTAAAAAAGGACCCCACAAACTCCTTATGGAATTTGGGTCCCGGTTGATTTTTTTGAATTTTTGGTATGATGTAGTTCATGTAATTCTCAACCAATGTTACCATTGCACCGACCCAAAAAAATTAACAGTTTTGCTGCTAGGGGGCGGTGAAATCACCCCTTGCGCAGATAAGACTATTTATTTTTGAACCCGGTAACAACGTTTTCACTTGTTTCATTGTTGCTAATGTTGCACAATATTGTGCTGTTTTATAAAAAAAATTCTTACCCTCTCCCCTTTTTCCCCAACTCCTATTACGTAACACAAAAAAAAATATTTCTCGAGTGCCTTCAAATGTATCGTCAAATGTTTAAATATACATGAATAAGGAAAATCGCAGTTTTTATGATTAATCCCCACCCCCCCCAAATGACACAAAACGAAAAAAAATCGGTGCATTTTTCTAAATTTTTGATATTATGCAGTTCAAGTTATTTAGAATAGAAATAAATCGGGTGACAAACCCCTGAAATGAATAGGTTTGATGCTAAGGGGCGTTGAAATCATACCTTGCTCATAATAGACTATTCATTATCATAGGCGGAAACAATATCTTCACGTATTTTTGTTTTATTTTATGCCGAACAATTGTGTAAATTTTTATAAATTGAAAATCTAAAACCTTCCCCTTACCCCCAACCCCTATTTCAGAACACGAAAAAAATGTATTCAGGCACCACCTCAAATTCAAATTGTGGATGTCTAATTTTTATTTATTTTCAAGATATTCGCCCAATTAATTGATTTTCAAAAAACATGAACTTCGCCCCACTAAGAAGTCAGCGAACTCCACCAATATTTTTCTGAAGGGAGGGAGAGGTGAAATTAAACAACTGTACGATTTCCTCAATTTGAGCTGATTAATAATTTTGATAAAGCATTTACAAGTAGTAGGGAATTAATTTTTTTCGTGTTTTGAAATAGGGGTACACAATTGTTCAGCACAATCTAAAATAAAATACGCTATTATTTTTGCCTATAATAATGAGTAGTCTATTTTGAGCAAAGTATGATTTCAACGCCCCCTAGCATCAAAACTATTCATTTTTGGGGGTTTGTCACCCAATTTATTTCTATTCAAAATAACTTGAACTGCATCATATCAAAAATTCAGAAAAATCCACCGAAATTTTTTCATTTTGTGTCATTTGGGGGGTGGGGAGATAATCATAAAAAATTGCTATTTCCCTTATTTAGACATATTTCAACATTCGACGATTCATTTAAAGGCACTCGGGATTTTTTTTTTGCGTTTCGTAATAGGAGTTGGGGAAAAAAGGGAGAGGGTAAGAATTTTTTTTATAAAACAGCACAATATTGTGCAACATTAGCAACAATGAAACAAGTAAAAATATTGTTACCGGGTTAAAAAATAAATAGTCTAATCTGCGCAAAACTGTTGATTTTTTTGGGTTGGCGCAATGGTAACATTGGTTGAGAATTACGTGGACTACATCATACCAAAAATTCAAGAAAATCCACCGGGACTCAAATTCCATAAGGAGTTTGCGGGGTCCTTTACTGCCGCAGGTGCTTAGGAAGAACAAGTTTATAGAAATTACCATGTGTATCAATCAGGAAAAATTTCGTTATACCTATATTATATAAATCAAAACTCCGCACCCCGTCATTGAATCTTGATTTTTATTTTTCCTTCCTCAAATTGCACTACATGTGTCTTCGATCTGGCTTACTCTAACCGTTTTTATCAAAATCACATTCCCATTTCATTCATAAGATGAGTATAGCGCAGGTCCTGAAATGAATGAAACATACAATGGCGCTTTCTATCCGAAAACTACCGAACTAAGAGATCAGTAAGAATGCTGGTGAAGAAGGAAGTATTTCCCGCTATTTGCTTGAATTTGGCAATTCACCGCTCATTTCGTAATTGGAGTTAATCTTCCAAACGACATCTGGAGATTCGTTTTCAATTGGAAGTTGCACTATTTTTATGGGCCTTTCCTTTGAAATAAAACAGAAACAAGTATTGGCTAATTTCCTTCAATTGCATACAAAAAAATCTCAATTCTCGAAATGAAATCAATCTATATTCAATGAGTACTCCAATCGTTTCTGAGTTTACATTCTTAATTTCAGTTTAACCATTTCTCAATGTAACTTTAAGTAAACTTACACTACATTGAACGCCCACCTCAATACCATAAGTTTGTCACTTTCATAACTCATCAAAATGTATAGGTCTACTTCAAGTAAAAGCGTCTGCTCAAGAGGTTTATGCATACGACACAGAGTGTGTTTTTAAAACGGTTTATGTATATTTTCCCTATATTATATTTGTTTTTACCTCCATATTCTACTCGACGTAAATAAGATGAAAATGTATAATGCTGTACTTGAGTGAACTCAGAAACACTGCTTCTATACAGGGTTTTTCATGACCACTTACGGAAAATGAAATAGTGTGCTAGTCTATGATTTAGAAACACACCTGTGAAATCTTAACGAAACCCGAGATCATAGATTCATAGATTATATTTTTTCGTTCACCATCTCCCGAATTTGCGCTACTGATTCGTGTTTTGACTGTCTGCAGTGTCTGTCTACGATCTCATGATGTTCAATGTCTATAACTGATTTCCTTTTGGGAGTGATTGTAAAACTTCATTGGAAACCACCAACCCACGTTTGATAAAGGAGGAAGAACACTGGTTGTGACTGTCCACGTACAAAAAATGATATCACTCTGCGCAATTTCTGACAGTATACACATAGAACTGAAACCGTGCCACCGAAGGACCACTACTTTGTTAATGAAAATCAGATCTTGAACAAAATATGAAACTTGCCTCTAATGACAACTAATAATATTCAAATTCCCCTAACGTCAATCTGACAATGATGTAGTAAGTCAACAGAAAATATAAAACAGTTTCTTTTTCACTTTTTCATAAGTCAAGAACATCGAGAACCTGGGTTTATCCAAAAATAATTTGTTTTCTGCTTTCCTCAGATAAATTGGGCTAAAGTCGTTGAAATAAAATGCGTAATATGTTTGAATGTTTCCATATTCTTAGATTGTAATTTGCAGGAGGCGGAAGCTTTGATATTTTTAATACTGCTTATTACCCCCTTTTCAATGTTAATAACACTTTTCTTCCCTTGTTTGTGGTTATTTTTTTCCAAAGATTTTGAGATTGCATTTTATTTTTGCTCATTTGAGCTTGGTAATGGTTATCTTTAACCCTTTTTGAGAGTTCGTTTGGTTTGTGATAGTCTTTTTTATTTCAGGGCAAGAAAAAAAAGAAAAGTCCTCTTATTAAATTGTCAAAGGAACCGCTCAATTTACGATGTGAATGGAGGTTATGCGAGGAGTACTACGATTCTTGGGAAGAATTCAATTCTCATTTGATGGACCATGCTGCTAGTAACTCAGGTATTTATCAGGAAAGGTTTTGGTAGTTTTTTAGATGATGATAGGTGATAGGAAGAGCAACTCATGACAAAACTTATTAGTTTAGAATATGTATACCTATCTATAAGGGTGCAAATAGTTTCAAGTATCAATTTCATGTAAAATAGAAAATTATATGTATATTAAACTGAAAATACCAACAGCTTCATATCTTTTCAGAACGGTTAACATGTCAGTGGGCAAACTGTGATCACAATACCACCACTGTTCCTCTTTTGATGCAGCACCTATCATACCATGGATACATCTCCAAAATTATAAATATTGGCAAGAACGTTGTCGAGAGGCATAGCTTGCCAAAGTGTTATCAGAATGAAGTGTCCAACATACCAATGGAAACATTTGGTTATACTTGTGAGTGGGAGGATTGTTCACACAATTTCTGTACTATTTACGAGTTTTTCCACCATATGTTGAGTCATGTCAAGAAAAAGCCCACTATTCCGATGGAGTCCGAAAATGAAGCAATGAGGTGCTGCTGGGCAGGTAATGTATACCCAATCACAGATGTCTGTTCACTTGGTTCTGGGTCTGAGGACTATAACACTGTCATAGTACTAGAATAAGCATTTTCTTCACTTTAGCTTGATTGCCTTCACTAATTCCACAACTGAAAGCCAATTTAAAAAAATGCGGTACATTTATTTATATTCCGGTACTCTCATATTTGAACTGTACTGACTATATCACATATGCGATGATCAGATATAATGACTAGAATAAGTTTTCTCCACTACCATCACAGCATTTGCAAATCCTGAAATCAAATTTAATAACAGAATGCTCATTCCCTCTCTTGAAATTGAAGAAGTATGGTTCCAGTAGTGAGGTGAATTTTGTATTTTTGAATTATTTTGTGATAAAATAAAGGAGGTTTTTACGGTCTTATTCGAAATGAGTTAGGGATTCTTCACCTCATTTCAAGGTTAAAAGTTTTTATCAACGTATATCCTAAAATGCACCCCCTTGGAGATACAAGGTGTCAACAGTACGAAAAAAATTGAGTTTTAAGTAATTTTTGTTCTGAAAAACTCCTGAAGGAAAAAAATTGTAACTTGGTACATTAATCTAGGTTTATAATTTTCGTATACTAGTGGCGTAGTTACGGTGGTATGTGGCCATCGTTTCCTTCATATTTTCTTTGAACAAGTGATTGGTCAAATGAGTCTTTGTCATCCGTAAAGTTTATGAATACTCAACCTAAAGATCATAACATTTCATATACCTAAATGTAGAGGTTTCTGAGATATTTACAAAAAATTCGAGTAAAGACAAAATTTCTCGTATCGAGACTTTGCAGGGAATACAACTCAAGAAAAAGAAACTACCTAGACACCAAAACTACGTCAATTGACACTCGCCGACATAGTTAGCATCTTCAAAAACCTGCACGTTCTCCAGATTTAACTTCACTAGCATTTTTGTTGTGGGGATACTTTGAATACTTGGTGTATTCAACACCTGTAGAATCTGTGGAAGATTTAAAGGCAAGAATTTCAGCAGTATGTACGTTAATACAGGATACACCAGGGATATTCCAAATCGTGCCACAGTCGAAGGCAAACAGTTTCCATTATAAAAATACTCACAAGAGTTAATATTTTTTGTTTTAAAAATAATGGACTGAATGAGTCTTGGGTTTGCATATATATCTTAATGCACGTTTCTGCAATACGAAAACGAAGTTGAAGCGGTTTTTCAAACACCAAAAACTCCAAAAACAAATGCCATAACGGAGGTGTGACTCTATTAATGAATAATATACTTGTCTGGAGTTTGCGATGCTCAGGTCATTTGAAACGGTTCTCACTGCATAACAGCCTGAAACTAGTTTCTTGGGTAATCCGTGTAAATCGTTGTTTATTTAATGCTCAAAAAATATTTACGTTGACCTGTATTTTCATACTAGAAAGTGTGTCTTCCACTAAATTCCCTTGTAGAAGATAAAATCATCCATTTCACTTTCGTTTGTATTCATTTTCAATAAAGAATATTGAAACAAATAGGAATAAATTGACAGTTTCCACAATTGAAATTGACAGACAAAGACGTCTCTCTGGTGGGTTTTCATGGCTCACTAAACTACTGAAATCAAACAGAAACCATAGTGATGCTTTTAAAGAATGAAGTTAGTTGCCACGGTAATGTTTTCAAAAATTTCCTCTTAGCCGCGTACTCACTTAGCGAACGCATGAGGCCGCTTGGTAACAAACACACTTATTCGCTTACTGTGTACGTCCGAACACAGGCATATAGTCTCATGTGTTCCCATGCCTTTAGGTTCTCTTTGCGGTAACATCAAAGATAAAACTATCGAATGCTTTAAAATAGTATGGACGATCCACTTTATGCGCCTGAGCGTGTCACTGAGCGGGTTGACACATACACATGCACACTCATGAAAATGACGTTATGCCGGAAAATAAGAGCAATAAGTTGAAATTATTGGATCAATAAAAAGTTTAAATTATTATTATAATATGAACAAAAAATAAAATAGCCCCCTCCCCCCACAGGAAAACAACAAAGTTTACAGATATGGATACTGACTAGTTGTCATAATAATAAATTCTTCTGGTTTGATGAAGTAATCTAGTCCTTTGATACACAAAGATTTTGTACTACTTGATAAAGAAAGAATACAATTCTCATTAAGAAAGCTTGAAGATTAAAATACAAAAAGGTAATTGTACAAACTATACCGAAAATGATCGAATCGTTTTCGGTGATGTTTGTACAATAATTGTTTGATATTGTTATTGATCTTCATCAACTAACGGCCGAGTCAATCAGAAAATCAAAAAGGGAAATTTAAAAATCAATTAAATGTAAAAAAAGTATAATCACTTATGGGTATATTATCAAATTTAATTTTGATTTAGCGCGTACATAACATATCCTTGCGCTTAAGAGCAATTACTACCTTGGTAAAACGGGAATCAGTTTTGAGTCCACAGTTTTTGTTTGAGAATTTTTGAATTTTTTTGCATTACTCAATGTTTTTATGTAAATTCCGGAACTTCAGTGATTTCTGGTTATAATAATTTTTAAGAAAAAAAAATTCCGGAATTCTTAGGCCAGGTTTCACCAAAACTTTAATCTCGATTCAGAAGATAACCGACAATTTAAATCGGGCGTATTGCTCAATTGGTCAGTTAGAAGTAATCTTAGTTCGCGTAATCTACGATCTACGTCCGATTCAACTGACTAATGATGGCCAGTTGAGCAATACGCTCGATTAAAATTGTTAGTAGTTAGTTTAATTAAAAGATCTGGACAAATATCCTGCTTACCTGCTTAAGACATGTTTCGAACATATATATATATAAGTTTCTGGTTTTTTATGACAAACTTTCTCTTGAAAATGCTAACCACTCGTGTTGGCGAAACGTCGAGATCTTCTCTCAACATACGTTGGCCTTACTACCCGAAGAACCACCATGAATGTGACGATGGCCGCGAAAGCCTTTCACAATTTATTATCCAGGTATTGTTTTTGTTCTATTTTTGTAATTCCTTTTGGTTTTCAACTTCTTTTGGTGGGGAGAGCACACTGATTAATTTTGTGTAAGTGGTGGTAAATCAACCTGTATATCTATTTATGTAAGTTTAATTTTCTTTTTGTATCAAATTGTGATTTTAATTTGTTTTGAATGTGTATCTGACTTTTAACTTTGCTGACTTCTCATTATATCACCCCCGTAACTTCCTTTAGTTCGACGTAGAATTGTGCAATTTGCAGAATAAATAGATACATAAAAAATTAACAAAGTGTCCTAGGAGGGATTATTTCAAGTGATATACACTGCACACCAGCAGCGATGGAACACCGACATCTCCGAAAATTTATAGGAGGTGTCAAATTAAAATGAGTCCTAAATGTCTAATGTCTTCAGTTCTGAAATTTCCAAACTTGTTGCTTTTCATGGACACAACCACGTAACTTGCATAATTTTTGACGTAGAACCGTGAAATATGTAAAATCGGTAGATACACCAAAAATTTAACATTACGTATTGAGGTATTAGGACATAAGAATTTCAAAACATCTTGATTAGCATTTTCACGAAAATTATGTGTCAGTTTGAAGCTGAAAGCAATTTCTCAATCTAAGAAACAGTTGGATGCATTTTCAACATTTTTTTGAATTTCAGGTTGTGAAAAAAATAAATCAAAACTCGCAAATTTAACAGAACATTTGAGGACTCACACAAAGGAAAAAATAATTGGATGTCCCACATGCTTTACTATTTTTAGCAGTAAAACCAAATTTTGTGATCACAGAAGAAGACAACAATCAAGTTTTAGTGAGTATTCAAGTGACGCTTCTATTGTATTTTGTCTTCTCACCATTGTAAACATCATGTTTAATTTACACCACTTGGGTAACGACTTCCTATTAGACTCTGACTGTACAGAGGGAATTTTTCGAGTTTTTCTCATTCAAAAATCAATTTTCATTAAAAACAGTAAATAAAAACTTTCACAATAGGGAACAGGCATGACTCCCTGTTCTGAAATATTTTGATTTGCATATAAATATTACCTCCCGAGAAGCTAAGCGATATAATCAGAATGTGTAATTTTCAGTTTCCTCTTTCTTAATTCAAAATTGAACATGCTATTTCTTTTTCATCTGATTTTAAAATCTTCTCCTATCGACTCTGAACGGATGTAAGCATCGTTACTTCACACTGTTCAAACTTTCATCACTGGGGCTCTTAAAGGCCTAGAACTATCGTTATTCCAGAAACATCCATGAATAACGCTGGTGATTGTTTAAATCGAAGAACAATTTCGGAAACAAAATTGAGATTTGAAAAACAATTTTAATAAATGTGAATTTTGAGATACATTGTCAGTGTTTACCTAAAGAAGATTGAAACGTATTAAAATAAAAATAAAATGTATACAAGGACACTCCGAAAGTAATGTAACCAAGCTATGTTATTGTCTACCTTCAAAGAAATATTAATCTTGTTGGTTTCGGGGGGGTTTTCTTGGTCCTCGTCAAAATCTTGAAACGTTTCGACTACAACTGCGGCAGTCATCTGCAGAGGCGTGGACTAAGTACTAGTCGCAACCCTATCAACTGAATTTGGAGCCTACGATAAGGCCAATTATAATGCTGTTTTGGCCCGTTTCGTATTTTCCGCTGGATTTGGAGTCGTGTAGTTTCGTTTCGGTGACTCTCAATGCTTTGTGCCAGATCTTGGCGACTTTCAATGCTGTGTGCCAGAACTTCATTAGATATGTTCTCTCTGCCTTTGCATTGCAGTTTTTTTCATATTTGTTTCTTTCTATAGCTTCCAAATACATTCTAACAGCTGGGTGTTTTCGAACAAGTTGTTGTGTTCTCCGTTGTACAACGCGAGTTCGGCGACTGTAGACTTTTCGGTTTGTCCCAATCGAAAACTTTGCTTGGTCTCGACTAGGCTGGTACCAATGCTCCTTTTCGTTTTTCCTATGTAATCTTATAAAGTGCGGCTTTTTTTTAGCCCCCCCCTACCCTGTTCTTGAACGGTTCGACTTAAAGACATGAATCAAAAATTTGAATGATTTCAACGATACATTTTGAAATAAAAAATATTGTGATTACTTGAAAGGGGGGATACGTCAATTTAAAAAATTTAAATGGCATGTGGGTCAAGTGGCACATCGATGAAAAGATAATTCCAGATTCCGTTCATATTTTTTTTACCATATTCACTCGAAATATCAAATATAACTGCGGGCCTGAATGGTATCCTTATCTCGATAAATTGGAACGGTTTGATGTGGAGCAATGGAACAAAAATATTTTGAATGGTATTACCGATACTACTTTTTGAAAGAAGATACAGTGCAATTACTCGACAGATGACGCTGGGGGCACATCAACTTGAAAATTTCGAAATGCAAAGAGATCAAAATTGTGAAAATATGTATTACCGAAAATTAAAAAAAATATATGTTGCTGAAAAGAGAATTGAATGATCTTTTCAACGATGTTTAATTTGACTCCCCATGCCATTTTAAATTTTTCAATTATCCCCCAGCGCCCCCTATCGCGCAATCGCAATGTCTTATTTTAAAAAGTAGTATCGGTGATACCATTCAGAATAGTTTTTGTTTCATGTTTTTACTTCAAACCGTTCAAAAGTTAACAGGGGGGGGGGGACCGGGAAGTACGCGCATACACATCCGCGACAAAACTGGCAATATAAATGGTGTGCCAGGATCGAAGGCTTCACTTTCAGTTGAAACATCGCTACTGAAGATGACTGCCACAGTTGCAGTCGAAACGTTTGGAGATTTTAAGCTAGGTAGACCACGGAAAAAACTCGGAATCCAACCTGGATCTTGACGCTAGATGCGGGAGTCTATATTTCTACAAAGATTGCAATGGAAATCTTAATTATTTCAATTTAGTGAAGAGAAAAGTAGGTAAATCCAAATACTTAAAAGAAGGCACATTAAATGGCAAACAAAGTTCTATACTATACAGGCTTAGAGGTTCTGTCTGTGTTCTATTGGATTCCTGCTGAAGAAAATTTGTATTGTATAGGATTTTCTTTGCATTATTAAATACATTTTTCATTATTTAAATTATTGAATTATATTTAGAAATACGGTAAATTTTAAATTACCGGTTAAATCATAATTTATCGATTTCAGTCCAGAGCTATCAGTGTTCTCAGTGTCTGAAGCTGTTTCCAAGTGAACGATTGTTGAGAGACCATATTCGTTCCCACATAAACCACTACAAATGTACAATGTGTGATATGACCTGTACAAAACCATCGCTGCTGGCGAAACATATTAGATTCAAGCATGTAAAGTACAAGCCTTACAAATGCCCTGAGTGTGATAAAACGTAAGTAAATATACCTGTAAGAACACGTTCTACAAAATTTTTGGAATCTTTGGTGTATTAACGAATATAGTGGAGTTTTATCCCAAAACCAAACCACTGTTTTCAATACCTTTTCTAATCCTGGATAAAGCTGGCTATTACGACGGTAATAAAAAATGTATGATACATATCAACTTCCAGTCTGTGGCTAGTATATGGTATTATAGTCTAGTCTACAAGAACTATTTTGGTGAATTTCTCTTCAAGGGCACCGAAAATTATGATCCAGAGCTCATTCGATTCGGAATGACCTCTAGAAAATTTTTGAAAAATTTGAAGGTGCGCCAGCAAAAATTGCAAAAGTTATAAACAATTTAGTAAAAAAAGGGACGGGTCTGGTTTTTTACAAATAACTCGGAAACTATTAAAGATATCCAAAAGTTGAAAAAAGATCCTGAAATTTCCTAAAAAAAATCTCACCTCACCTCTACCACCAATATTTAGAATTTTAATTTAGAGGCGAAAATAATGCTAAAAGCGGGTGATGCTAGTCCCGCATGCGCTGACTGATACGGACCCTTGAACAATAAAAATAATTTTAACCCATTAAATATCAATATTAAGTAATTAGGCCAATCAATAGAGCATTTTTTTCTAACAAAAATACTAGTAGAAAACCGACTGTGCCATCACACGGAAGACATCTCGTTGTAACATTCTGTTATGTTTTCGACTCGCAACTGTCATTTATTAATTTGTTATAAACATTTAAATAACAAAAAACGTGTTTTTTTAAATTGTTCTGCTCATAAAATGAAAACTAATAGAGCAATCCGGTTGCTTCAATGAAAAGAATTGTAGATAATTGATATACAAACAAAATGGAATGTTTTACGGCCCGATCGGATAATTAGTAACGGAGGAAAACCGAAAAAACCGGAAAATTTAACGATTTTTTTTCAAATTCGTATCTCCGACATTTTTCAAGAAATAGGGTTGGCCCATTCTTATGAAAGTATTAAATCATGTGTACTTTATGTGTGCATAAATCAGGATCATTAGTTTTGGCACCATTGCAATTTGAATTTTTTTTTGCACTATCTTGCAGCATGCCTCGATGCTCTAGTGATAGTCCGATTTCAATTCCTAGAACAGATTTTGATAGTGGAAGTACAGTACCACAAAATGTATATTCTCATTTTTGCATGCATTTTTCACCCATTTCGCACCATTGTAGCGCAAAATGAGAATATACGTTTTGTAGTAGTATACTTCTACTTTCATTATATGTTTGAGAAATTGAAATCGGGATATCACTGGAGCATCCAGGCACGCTGAAAGATATTGCAAAAAAAATTCAAATTGCTATTGTACCAAAACTTTCAGGAGAAAGGCCAATCCTACTTGTTGAAAAATGGCGGAGTTGTGAATTTTTCAAAAAATTGCAAAATTTTCCGGTTTTTTCCATTTGGTAATGATCCGACCGGGTCATAAAATATCCCATTTTGTTTGTATTTCAATTATCTACAATTCTTTTCATTGGAGCAACCAGATTGCTCTATTAGTTTTCATTTTATAAGCAAAACAATTTAAAAAAACACGTTTTTTGTTATTTAAATGTTTATAACAAATTAATAAATGGCAGTTGCGAGTCGAAAACATAACAGAATATAACTACAAACTGTCCTCCATGTGATGGCATAGTCGGTTTCCTACTAGTATTTTTCTTAAAAACTCACGCATTTTATGCTCTATTGCTTGGTGTAAATAACAAAATTCACTCATCTTTAAGACACTTGAATATCCATGGAAAAAAAAATTCCCGTAATTATTTTATTACATATACTTTTGTTAATTAACTAGTTTTTCCAAGTTTCAAATTTACATACAAACCCTGATAATTGTTATACTAAAAACCTCTGATTTGTTTCACTTCTTAGAGCTTTTCTTGAAAGGCTTCAAAAAAGATCCCCATTGGAAAAATAAAAAAATGTTTATTTTCGACTTTGTTATTCTACAATCTGACATGACAATCTAAGAGACTGAAAAATGAAAAATGCAAATAAAGCTATAAAAAACTATTATTTTTTTAATAATTTGTTCGTATTTTAATTATTTCAATTTACATAAAAATGTTTTTTTTTAGATTTCTTATTCTGATTGTTTAAATAATTATTATAAACAAATGCATCTGAGATTATTCATGATGTCTAACCCTCTGAAGAAGCTAGCCACTCGCTCTTGCGAAACGTTAGGAAGAAATTCCAAAAAACGACGGCCTTCAAACCCAAGTGAGAATTGTGACACTAACAAATGCGTTGTTTATAAGAAATTTGAATTTTTGTTTTTGGAATTTTAATCAGCAATAAATATTATGATTTTTAAGAACAAAATCATTTCTTAAAAATGAATGTATTGCTTAAAAATGCATTTGTTGATTAACTATTTTTTTGCTACCAAATATTAATATTAAGGAACCATATTTTTTAAATCATAATTTCCATTGCTCTTCGATATTAAAAAAATATTTATTTATAATTTCTTCGGTTTATTTAATAAACAATTTTTTATAAACAAATGAATTCTCACGATACATTTTTTTAAAATTCTGCAAAAAATAAGAAAAACAACCATGTGTCATTTGTTGTGTAAAAAAAATTTGTTCTAAATTCTACATAATTTTAAATATTTTTCTATTTTTACGTTTGGCGTTTCCTCGTAGCTCTCAATCATTGTTATTAAAATAACTCATAAACAAATGGAGATAGGACTTTTAGGATAGAAGTTTAACCAAAGCTGTACTCCTATCCTAAAAAGACCTGAAATTTTTTTACACAGCAAATGACACATGGTTGTTTATGTTATTTTTTGCGGTATTCAAACAAAAATTCTATCGTGAAAATTCATTTGTTTATAAAAAATTGTTTATTAAATAAACAAAGAAAATATAAAAAAATATTTTTTTAGAATATCGAAAAGCAATGGAAATTATGATTGAAAAAAAAATGGTTCCTTAATATTAATATCTGATAGCAAAAAAAATAGTTAATCAACAAATGCGTTTTTAAGCAGTACAATTTTTTTTAAAAGAAATTGTTTTGTTCTTAAAGATTATAATATTTATTGCTGATTAAAATTCCAGAACCAAAAATTCAAATATTTTATAAACAATGCATTTGTTGATAACAATTATTTAAACAATCAGAGTCAGAAATTTTAAAAAATCGTTTTTATCTAACTTCAAATAATTAAAATACGAACAACTTGAAATATTAAAAAAAAAATTAAAATTTTTCAAAGCTTTATTTGCATTTTTCATTTTTTAGTCTCTTAGATTGTTAATAACAAAGTGGAAAATCAACATTTTTCAATTTTTCCAATTAGGATTTTTTTTAAAGCCTTTCAAGAATAGTTCGAAGAAGTGAAACAAATTTGAGGTTTATAGTTTAACAATTATCAAAGTTTGTATGTAAATTTGAAACTTGTAAAAACTAGTTAATTAACAAAAGCATATGTACTAAAATAATTACGGAAATTTTTTTTTCCAATGGACTTCCGTTCACTCAAGTGTCTAAAAGGTATTGATATTTAATGGGTTAAAATTATTTTTATTTTTCAAGGGTCCATATCAGTCAGCGCACGCGGGACTCGCATCACCCGCTTTTAGCGCAATTTTCGCCTACAAATTAAAATTCTAAATATTGGTGGTAGAGTTCCGGTAGGAGGGACTTTTTTTAGGAAATTTCCTCCTCTTTCCGGATCTTTTTTCAACTTCTGAATATCTTCAATAGTTTTAGAGATATTTGCAAAAATCCAAACCTCCCCCTATTTTTTACTAAATTGTTTATAACTTTTGCAATTTTTGCCGGCGCACCGTCAGAATTTTCAAAAAGTTTCTAGAGGTCATTCCGAATCGAATGAGCCCTGGATCATAATTTTCGGTGCTCTTGAAGAGAAATTCACCAAAATAGTTCTTGTAGACTAGACTATTACTTGACGTTCAGTTGACCATTAGGGAATATGCATAATTTTTTAAATTTGTTTAATCAATTTATTACTTCGTTACAACATAGTAAAAAATATAAATACTGTTGAAAGTCTTGGAATTAATTTTTAAAATAATATATAAAATACCGATTGAATTTGACCTATTTGAACGCCTCCATTTTTGCGCGCTGTGGATGACGTCACATGGCGCGATCAGTGTTGTTCTTCTTCAGTGTCGTTCGTTGAGACGTACTCTGATTGCTCTACTTGCTTGAAGTTGATATTTTATAAAAGAGTAAGAGAAATGCAGTACAAGTGTTAGAGAGAGATGAACATATGTGAAAGTGATCTCGATCAACCAGAGCAGTCTTCAATGAACAAGCCTTTCTATAGTTATGGCCATTGACACTATTGACAGTTATTAATTAGGTTAGGGATTTGCAGTTTTAATCGCTATTACGATAATGGAAAATGCTAAAAAAACATTTTATAGGTATTGTCTAGTACCGGAATGCCAAAACACAATTATAAGTACACCAAATAAAGTATTTTTTTCTGTTCCAAGAGATGCGAAAATATGTAAACAATGGTGTAAGGTTATGAGAAGAGGCGAAGTATCTCCAATATCACATTTACACAGTGTGAGTATATTGTATTTCGATAGTTAACATGATGTGAATTCATCAGAAGTAAGTTTTGTATACATACATGTTTTGTATATCAAGCGGGATATACCTCTGTTTATACCTGCCTCACCTAAATTACAAAAGGAAAACTATCATTTGATAAACTATTACTACTTATCATTTCAGTTATTGTCGGATTGTGCTTTGACAAAACCACTTTCAGTCGTTGCTCTTGATAATTTACAATTGTCACTAGACCAAAATCGCACTATGTAATGGAAAACACTACAAATATGTAAATAAAAACAAATTTTCTTTGAAAGACGACTAGCACAGTACGAATATCAACAGAGATACATTTCATAACGTGCCATGTGACGTCATTCTTCATTTCGACCAATGGTGATGCGTTTCGCAAATTTGAATTCCGCGCGCTTATTATGCACTTTTTGATTAAAGTTTTATGGAGTTAAATACAAACTAAATGATAAACTAATAGTTTAGGTGTAATGTCAAGACAATAAAGTATCGGAGGTAAAAAAATCAAGTAAATTTAAATCCCTTGCATACTCCCTATTGTGGATCTTGCATGAGTTATATACTAGTCTTTATTGTTGCGGAAGTGTATAAACTATTCTAAATGAATAGTGAAGGAAATGTTGAAATTCTGAACTTCTTGAATAGAGGTTTGCAATGCACATCGTTTTTAGTCTTAACTAAGATGCGAAGTGTTTCTTTAATACAAAACGTGCTCAAATCATGAAATAAAATTAATCTGACTGAAAAAAATTGTGAAAAGCAGTGTTTGACATTTCTCAAAATTTTTCATCTGGCTAATCAGGTAGAGTTGTGTAGCAATTTTTTTCAGTCATTAGTGGATACCAGAAGTTTTTGTTTACTTTCAGCATGTTTGTGTAGAAACATTTTAGTTTGGCTAGTTTTCTTCGCAAATTTTTACATTCCACGAATTACAATTATTATAGTCTTTAACAGTAACTTATAAAACACACAACATACCAGTTTCATGGTAGGTGCTTTGTCTATATCCGTCAAGGACAAACTATTGAGATTTCAAAAGGTTTCACGAGGTCCAGTATACTGGGTGTCCCAAAACTCAGCGTCATCCTTCGGAGATTTGATAATCCAGCTCATGACTGGCCAGAATATGACAATATGACCTTAGTAAAATATTGATAGTTTTGGAGATTTTGGCAGTTTTATGAATTTCGTGAAACTCGAAACCTTTGATCAGTATTTCGAGTGCCACAGGTACAAAATTTCATAGTTTAAGATTCTAATTTTTGTTATGTAACCTTGAATAACCCTTCCATTGATTAAAATCCCAAATTAAAATATTGGTGCAATACCTTTGGAGAAAAAAAAAAACATATTTGCCCGATTCAAGAGTTATATTATTTCATTAGCTTACTTAGACTCTTCATACTATAAAAAAAATCACCACGCGAACCTGGCGAGTTATTTCAAAAAATTGCTCATTTGGTGTAGTTTTGACATTCACTATCTTCCACATGGGGGAAAAAAGATATTCCTAGTTTAGTGGAACTTGTTTGGACAGCTGCTTCATTAATACGACGTCTCAATTCATGTTCATCTAGCGGGTTTAAATCCGGAGACTGGGGAGGCCACAAAATGGGACCAAGACGGCCGATCCATCTATGTGGATAAGTTTGATCCAAATAATTTGTCACTGGTAGTGCATAATGCGCTGGACAGCCGTCATTTTGGAACCACCTTGTCCTGCCAATCTTTTTATTTTAACCAATAGAAGGGTTATTAAAGGGTGCATAACAAAAATTAAAATCTTAAACTATGAAGTTTTGTACTTGCGGCACTCGAAATAGTGTTCAAAGGTTTAGATTTTCACGAAATTCATAAAAGTGCCAATACCTGCAAAACTATCAATATTTTACTTAGGTCATATTGTAATATTCTGGTCAGTCATGAACTGGACTATCAGCCCTCCAAGGGATGATGTTGAGTTTGGGACACCCTGTATATATTCATATGTTCGTACATTGAAGTTAGATTTTTAATTCAGCTTTTCAATCATGGTGAATATCATATCTTTTTATAATTTGAAATGAGTGATGTATACAGGGTGATTTACCACCACTTACACAATTTTTTTTCAGTGTGCTCTCTTTACCAAAAGAAATTGAAAACCAAAAGAAATTACAAAAGTGGAACAAAATAATTACCTAATTAATTTGTAGGAACGCGCCGCCACTGGATAAATACTTTCCAAGTGGAACCGTGCAAGCTCACATTACGAAATGGCAAAAATAAATAAAATATTTTTGCAAATAACATACACGTGCACAACAGCATAACATAATTGCATGTTATCATATTAAAGCAAATAGTTTGCGTTAAACCCAGTTAAACAGGGCTTTCAAATGAAAATCATTTAATTCACCATGTATGTAAGGTATTGCATGATTGGAATAAGTACCGCACTCATCTACTCCGAATATTCTTCAACAAGAAGAATTGCTCGAAAATAGCCCATTTTGATCTCCGATGGAGTACAAGGGGTATCAATAGAATCCGTACATTCAAAAGTATATAGCCGACAAGCGTGTCTGGAGAACTATGTTGATATTGATGTCAATACCTCGGACCCCTCAAACTGTACATTATATCAAAAATTTATGAAAATTAACAGATTCTTTTTCGAAATACAGGGTATTCATTGAAAAAAACAGCACTTTTCTAAAAAACTTGGACGTTTTTTTACTCACCCTGTAAACATGAAATAACTATACGACGTTCTCAACTTTGAAAAATGCTTGCTATATACAGTGTGGTCATTAAAGTGTGCAACATATGGGAATCTGTTTAATTAATTGCACAACCAAAATACAGATAGTGCCGAAAGTTGGTGCATGTTCGGTAATCATTTTAGGTGTACTTAGAATGGTTGCAAGTCAAACTTCATACAGGGTAGGAAAAAAATATAAAAATTGCTCAATACTAAAGTACCCTTATTTCTGAAAATTCAGCAAATTGTTATTGAGAAAAGTTGTTTACAATTGAAAGTTATGCCTAAATACCAAAACATGGCCTCTTAAGACATTTTTTAGTTTTTCAATTTTTTTCTTTAATAATTTCCCAGTTTGTAATTTGTTTTATAATCACCCTCAACACTTTCATAAATTAATCATAACAAAATCAGTTGAGCATAACTTTGTTCAAATTCAAGCATATTTGTGCAATTAACTTGGATTTAAATTTTTTTGGAGAATCACAAACTTTATGTTTGTTGCAACGATATTCAATACAACTTCAAAATTTCGCAAGCCATATTTTTAAAAAGGTAAAACATTAGTAATGATAATATGTATATTCAAAAACTCTCATTTGAACTGAACATTTTGTATTTGAAATGTTTATGAAAAAGCTATACAAATTAATCGACAAACATGAAATCCTTTTAAAATAATCGCGGATACCCAAGGAACAAAACAAATGAGGGTTGAAAGGAAACACTATTATTAATAAATATTAACAAAATAATCAAAAAGGAATAATACAATGTTTTCAATTGTATTTGAAAGCGGTGCCGATGGTTTTGACTATTTCTATCGGCTTATTTTTATTATAACTTAATTATTATCAAATGTGTGAGGAAAGAATTATCAACTTGTCTCTGTGAGTCCACCTTCTCGTTCAATGCATCTAATTGTCCGATCATAAAATTCACAAAGAGTAGATCGCAACACACTTGCTGGAATATTTCTGCAATGAAATCGTATCGAATTTTCAAGCTCCTCAGCATTATTAAATGGTCGATCCTTGTAAACCTTTTGCTTTAAATGTCCAAACGAAAAAAATCTAATGGGATGAGATCTGGTGAACGAGGAGGCCACCGTGGATCAGTATTTCATCCTAACCATTTATCACCCCCATTCAACCAATCTGAAACAATTCTAGTAGAGAGCAGGACATCCATCATGTACGAGGATATATTGAAAAATTCTTAGCCTACTATAGAACCAAACTAAATTTCAATGTCAAAATATTTTATTACTCAACATATTCTCCTCTTAATTGGATACATTTATTACAGTGAACCTGCAACGTCTCTAGACCTTTCAAAAAAAAAAAATTCCTCTTGCTCTGCAAACCAGACCTCCACTGCTTTTATTACCTCATCGTTGGAAGAAAATTTACGACCTTTTAAACTTTTTTTCAATTGAGAAAAGAGATGATAGTCGGACGGAGCCAAATCTGGTGAATAAGGGGGGTGTTCTAGTAATTCAAACTCTAAATCACGAATTTTTTGCATGGCAACATGAGATTTGTGTGCAGGGGCGTTGTCCTGCAAAAACAAAACACCTTTGGATAGCTTTCCGCGTCTTTTCTCTTTAATTTTTTTCCCGTAGAGTGGTCAGTAATGTCGAATAGTAATCTCCAGTTATTGTTTTACCTTTATCCAAAAAATCAATCATGATTACTCCATGGCAGTCCCAAAAAACTGAAGCAAGAACTTTTCTAGCAGATTTTTGGACACGAAACTTCTTAGGTCTTGGAGAACCGGAGTGTCGCCATTCCATCGATTGTTGCTTTGTTTCTGGATCGTAGAAATGTACCCAAGTCTCATCCATAGTAACAATAAGGTTTAAGAAGTCTACATCGTTTTCAAATCGAGCACAGATCGAACGCGATGCTACTACCCTTGCACGCTTTTGGTCAACATTCAAACATTTAGGGATCCATTTTGCAGCAATTTTTCTCATGTCCAAATTGACGTGAACTATATGATGAACGCGGTCGTATGAAATAATCAGTGCTTCAGATATCCGTTTTAGCCCAATTCGAAGGTCTGTTGAAATCATGTCATGAACTGCATCTTCAATGGAAAATTTACCTCTGTTGAAGCTTGCAGTCCAATTTTTCACGGTCGCATACGAAGGACATTGATCACCAAGGGTATTAAGCATATCTTCGTAAATCTGCTTACCTCTTAACCCTTTTAAATACAGGTACTTGATGATGGCTCGATACTCCAATTTTTCGATTTTCACAATTTCCGTGTACATATTTTTCCTTTAAATTTATTGCGTAACTCTGGTTTACTTTTTTGACGTTAAACTTTACACTGACACTTCTAAGAAGTTATTGTTCGTTGCTATGGCAACGCAATATTTTGTTTATGCAGGAAACTGGTCTAGGCTAACTAGATATCAATACATCCTCGTACAAACCATAATTTATGTCGTTCTTGTAAGCTCATATTGTTCAAAAAATCCGTTAGTTCGTTTTCCAAAAACTGTAAATAGGTATCACCAGTTAGGTTGTGGCGAAAAAAAAAATTGTTGTTAACAATACCGCACCATACATTTGTTTTTTTATAAAATTGGTTTTTATTGTCAATGACAAAATTCGGATTTTCGTCCGACCACCACCTACAATTTTGGGAAGAGACAACGCCATTTGTTGAGAACGCGGAATCTTCTCCAAAAAGAATGTGTTTATGGAAATCATGTTGATCTTCTATTTGTCCTTGAATCCACATGCAGAAGTCATACTGTAAGTCATAGTCTCGTTCTTGAAACGTGCAAATAAACATAGGCTAATAGGCATGATATTTATTTTTTTAAAGAATCTTCTTAACAGAGCTTTGTTTTACACCCGTATAACTAGAAATTTCTTGGGTGGATTTTCTAGGGTTTTCAACTGCCTGAAGTACTTCTAATTGATTTTTCTCATTACATACAGTTTTGGTACGTTCATTTTTATATTTATAGTCTAAAGAGCCAGTCTGTTTGAAATTATTTAAAATTCTGCTTACAGTGGAATAGCGCACTTGTTTGTCTGGATGACGTTCATTGAATATATCAGCTGCTTCACACACTGGTTTATAGTTATCTCCACATATTAAAACTAATTCTGCCTTCTCGGCTAACGTTAACTGTCTTGTAGAAGGCATTTGAAATCAAATAAACTCAATAATCGAACAATAATTATTCAAGAATGTCATAATGTATACTGTCAACCCTCCTTTGTTTTTTACCTTGGGTATCCGTCATTATTTTTGTCAATTAATTTGTACAGCTTTTTCATAAACATTTCAAATACAAAATGTTCTCATTAAATGAAAGTTTTTGAATATGCATATTATCATTAATGATGTTTTACCTTGTTAAATTTTGCGAAATTTTAAAGTTAAGCTGAATATCGTTGCAATAAACATGAAGTTTGTGATTCCCTAAAAAATTTAAAATCCAAGTTAATTTCACAAATATTCTTGAATTTGAATAAAGCTTTGCTCAACTGATTTGGTTGTGGTTACTTTTTGGAAGTGCTGAGGGTGATTATAAAAAAAATTACAAATTGGGAAATCATTAACGAAAAAAATAAAAAAATGACTTGGGAGGCCATGTTTTGGTATTTAGGCATGACTTTCAATTGTAAACAACTTTTCTCAATAACATTTTGCTGAATTTTCTGAAATAAGGGTACTTTACTCTTGAGCAATATTTGTATTTTTTGACATACCCTGTATGTTGTTTGACTTGCAACCATTCTAAGTGCACCTAAAATGATTACCAAACATGCACCAACTTTCGGCACTATCTGTATTTTGGTTGTGCAATTCATTAAAAAGAATCCCATATGTTGCACACTTAAATGATCACACTGTATATGACATGCTCTTCCCTATCACAACTAAAAAAAAATGTCAGTTAACTTCGACCGATATTGAGGGAGTTCATTCAGGCTAAATTGAGTCTTTAATTCTCATCAGAGAAGTCAGAATGGTTGGTTTAAAATTAATCGAATCGGATTTTGTAGAGCACAGAACGAAAAAGTGTAATGAAAACGAGATCAAAGTGACATTGTAACATAATTGAGGCATAGTATTCCCAAAATAAATAGGCTTTTTTTTTATTTCTGGGAATTGTTAAGGTTCATATAAACCCATGAAAAAATTAACGGCAAGGAAAAAAATTCGAGTTATTTTCTCATTCAAATTGAATAATTAGAGAGATGTAGAAGAAATTCTGATGAATAGTTTTCGAGGAAAAAAATAAAAACCCAAGTTTTAGAGGTTTTTTTTATGTTTTCCCAAAAACCATTCATCAAATTTCATTTCAAATATCATGACACATCAATGTCAAAGATAATCACGATTTTTTTCAGAATTTTCAACTTCAACGTTCCCTCACAATTTAAAAAAAATCTGTAAATCTTGTTATAAAATCAAAGTCAGTTGAGAAGAATCGCTTTTGCAAGTGATATTTATATGAAATTTGGAAGACTGAACATTGTATTTTTCAGACATAAAATCAATCGATTTATATTTTCAATAATGATTTTCAAAACCTTGAACAAAAAACGGTAAATCGCTCCAATAAGTGATTCCTCTGTAGTACATGAACGAAAAGACAAAAATAGTTCTGCTACTGTCCACAAGGTATTGCACAGAATTATTGTCACTGTCATATTTACTGTACAGCGTTGCCAATAGTTCTATACCGCGGTAAAACCGATGTAATTTGTTTGATTTTTCGAAAATCGTCGTCGAAAGGGGATTTGGAAATAAAACAGGACGCAAAACAGAATTGAAAAATAATCATAATAATCATAATAGCATCTTTATTGTCCATTCCAGTTGTTTTCAAATAACATTATATTATATATACATAAAAAGTAACGGCATAAGGCGGAGTTCAGCTTACAAAGTTGAAAAATATTGATAAAAATAAATTATAGTAAGTTGTTCATATTATCTGCTTTTTTTGAATTTTACCAACAATATTGTTGTTTGTGCTAAAAGTAAATCTAATCTAAGCAAGATCAAGGACAGACTGACTATATCTATAACAAACCCATGGGCACTGCAACCCCGAATATCAGAAAAATAAACGAAATGAATAAAATAAATAATATACAGGTGAACCGGAAAAAAAAGAGCAATGCCAAAGATTCCCAAGATCTCCTCCCACAGGAAAACCGACGGTCAATAAACCAAAATCTAAGAAAAAGAATGAACCAGCTTCAAAGAAAATGGTCCCCACCTTTAGAATCACTAAAAACGATTGAAAAGATTACCCCTCTTAAAATAAAAGGAGGTCTCTATCCGTGGTAAGCCTGGATATTCTGCAAATCAAACGAAATTTGTAGATAAGGAAAATACATCACTGTTTCTGAAAAATGTGGTGTACAACCATTACAAAACTGAAGACTCCGCAAATTTTCCGAAACTTGCTGACATGATTCGGCACGGGGGTTAGGTTCGAAAAACGAGGTCTCCACCCAATACAAATCTGAGGGCGCTGCAAATTTCCTGAAATTTTCAGACAGGACACAGCAAGGAACACTTGAATTCGAATAACGAGGTCACCGAAGTCTCCACCCAATAAAATTATGAAGGCACTGTAAATTCCACCAAATTCACAGACAGGACACAGCAGCAATAACGAGGTCACCGAGGTCTCCAGCCAAAAAAAAAAACAGCGAAGACACTACAAATTCAACCAAATTCGTAGACAGGACTCAGCAGAGGCCCACAGTATTCGAAAAACGAGGTCCCCGAGGTCTCCACCCAACAAAACTTTGGAGGCACTGTGAATTCCACCAAATTCACAGACAGGACTCAACTGATCTCGAAAAATTATTTCCCCGAGGTTTCCACCCAACAAAAAACTGGAGGCCCTGTCAGTTTCACTAAATTCACTGACAAGGCTCTGTAGAGGTTGCTAATCGACAGTAATGAGGCCCGCGAAGTCTACATTAACAGAAAAAAAACCGGAGAAACTGCAAAACTGAAATATTTTGTAGACCACTGAACGATAAGCCTATACGAAGAGCTGGAAGAGAGAAGAAAAGAAAAGATAGAAAGAACCTTGAAAACGTAACCCAAAAACATAACAATAAACTCATAATTCTGAAATACAATGAAATAAACCACCAAATTACAAACTATAGAGAAGGTATGGATACAATAGTTACTAGTCCCATTCAAAATGGAAGGAATAATAGAAGAGAGAAGATGGCGGCTCACCTCTTAATAATTAATAATCCTGTGAGCTATTTCGCAGTACTCTGAATAAAGTTGAGACTTGGCAACAATGCATTAGCAGTAGAGTTGACCGTTGGAATTCGGTAGATATTCCAGCACAAAACTGTAATTTATTTGAAAATATTTTAAAAGATCGCTGTCATTATGGTAAGAAAAACATATCTTGTCAGTGCCAGCGAAATATTTGACTTTATATGAACCTTAAAAATTCTGAGCAGAAAGCTTCACTTTTCATCTTTGACACCCTGTATCTCGAAAACTGGTAGGCCGATTTTTTTGTACCCAGGGACACTTCTGCCGAGGAAGTCAAAATCTACAACATACCGAAAATTCAGGGAATTTAACCGAAAGCCATTTTCCATAATGATAGTGCGGGGTCCTTTGTATAGAAATTATTGCTATGTTTTTTCTAGGTTTGTTGCAAAGCATAATTTAGATACTCACATGAAGATACATGAAAAAAACAATCCTATGAAGTGTGATGTGTGTGATTTCAGTTGTCGTACTCGTGTTGGTCTGGATAATCACTATGTGAAAAAACATGAAGCAGTAAGTAATTCATTAATTTTTTTCAGAGAAAAATTTCGCCTTCATACTGTTCTGGTCTGGTAAAAACGAATCTAATGACAAAATTTATAGGTCCCATTTAAATGAAAACATTGAATTTGATAACGTCGAATAACCCTACTCTCCACGTATTCCTAATATGAGGCAACTAACTGATAGATAACTACTTTCTTACTTTGTACCACGACGTATATTGAACTGCTTCTTACAGATATTTCTACAGCCTTCCTGTATGAAACAATAGAGCTGATCCTTGGGAAAATGAGATAGATATTCACCAGAAAACTACTACTTTTTCCGTGGCTAATAATACCACGACTCATGCTTTCCACTGTGTGGGAATGTGTGGAGATGTCGACGTCGACCAAATCATATTTAATTTGTTTGCTAATCCCCGGCACACTTTGTTCGAATCATTGCATTGACTTGTTCTGGAGTCTGTACTTCCGATGAATGCTTCTTGCCTTGCTCACGACTGGCGCTGCGGCTAACTCATTGTAAGTTGCGGCTTCCCCTTGAGACAAATCTTATTGAACAGAGGGCTCATCGTTCATTTGGCTTGACCAGGACGACTTTAGTGTTGTCCGACTTCAGTGTTGTCCGACTTCAATGCTATCCGATTTCAGTGTTGTCCGACTTCAATGCTATCCGATTTCAAAGTTATCCGATTTCAATGTTGTCCGACTTCAATGTTATCCGACCTATCCTAGTACTCATGAGATGTATGTAGGTTATAGATTTTCGCGCTGATCCTTCAGCCGGATGTATTAACAAGGAATATTTCAGGTTTGCAAGGCAACATTCACGGTCATCCTCAGCCGAATGAAGGAAGCTCTATTGTTTGATACAAGATGCACTTACAATAGTGTCTGTCCTCCGTGAGGGACATTGCACAAATATTTGTCAGTCGTGGGAAGTTGTTTTTTGTCAGATTTTTGGCTCTTATTTTCCACTTTGTTTCATACTCTTCGGCATACTTTTTCGAAATTTGTTCGAATTATTGCGGTCAAAATTACACACGACGCGCGTTTCTCCAACAAAGTTAACATCTTCAGGAGCTGAAAGCTTACTTTTGTCTATTTTGTTTTTAAACAAATTGAGGGAGATAAACCAAGATTCACATTCAGTGAAATGTAGGACGGAATAATTTGAAAAACTCAAAATTATTTTTTTCAGGATTGACAACATCATTACAGAACCAAATGAAATATGACATTGAGATAGAAACGCACGTGAAAGGCTCGTATGTGAAGTGTCGTGCATTTTTCAGGCACAAGCGTCAAAAATGCATATGCGTGTAAATAGCACGTGCTTGAAAAACCCTGCATGGGCACCCATGTATCTGAATCGGCCTTAATAGTCATTTTACTCGTGCCACTGGTGTGCAAAAGGGTGTCCACAATCGGTAGTCCCGCTCTGATTGATGAAGGCATACAGGTTGTAGCAATGTAGCAATCTGAATCTTTCCCTTGGACAAAAACGTTTTAAATAAATCACTATTATCGCCATCTAAAGTTTATGCTCTAGTCAACGAATTCAAACATTGTGAAAGTATTAAATGACCTATTCTTTGTGGAATCGGTGGAGAAAGGTCCCAGAATGGTTCAAATGTGACTGAACAATGACCACAATATTATGTAAATTTCATTTGGCCAACAAAGTAATCTACAATGTTGGAGTTGTCCATCCCCAAGAATCTCGACCATCTTCAAGATCCCCCTATAAGTATTTTTAGAAATTGAAAAAATATTCATGTTTTATCAATTAACGACAGGAAATAACTAAGAAATGTATCAAAAATATGAGCACAATTTGAGCTTTCATTTGAGTTGAAGAATGAAGTCAAAATCTGCCATCTTGGATTAGCCTCCATTTTTATTAACAAAACTTTGAGAAGGCATGAAAATTTTTTGCGATCCCAAGGTACCCATATAACATCTTTCTTTGGCATTGGCATTTTTGGAGATGAATGCAATAACATTTCATATTTATGATCTTACAACATAACTATAATGTAGCAACTTTAATATTAGTTACTCCCAATTTTATTACAGAGTGGTTTGTGCTACGAATGCCATTGCTGCAAGAAAAAATTTAAGAGAGGTGGATATTTAACGAAACATCTAACAAATCTTCATAACTACCATTGGCCTTCAGGACATTCAAGATTCAAGTAAGTAATTTATTCTTTTTTATCACAAATTGTTGAACTTTTGGAGTTGGAGTTACTGACCACACAGCAATTTCATTATATATAGATGTGGATTGGCAAATCAAGAGCAGCTCAAAAATCGTCTTTTAACGATAAACATCGGCAAAACTCAATTCGTACCTCTCACTTCATACTCGAAAAACTTTTCAAGGTGACAATCATACGATATCCATGACCCGTAAAATATTTGAGAGTATTCATAGACTGCAAGTTGAAATGGGATACCCATGACAATTTTTTCAATTCGAATATTCTAAAAATGTTGATTTTTTTAACCGTCTGCACCCCTACAAGCATTCCTCAGAAGTCTTCGAGATACTACATGTGCGAGCTATGGAAGACCTGAAGGCCTTCCTTTCCAACGTCCGATCCCACGCTTTTAAACTATGGAATTTTAGCGTGGAGAGGGGCAACTAAAACCCAAAAGAAGAATTTATAAAAAAATACAAGTAGGACCAATAATATCATATATAAAAAATAATATGTAACCCCACTAACCAACTGTTTTGTGAAACGAAATTATGTGACATTCGCTAATTATATGTATTTCGTTTCAGCTGTAATGCGGCAGCATGCTCACAGAAATACAAATCTTATCAAATTTGTTCGTCACTAATGTCAATACAAAGATGTATAAATTATATAAAAACACATTGGACTAGTCATACTCAAAACTGAAAATAAGAGAAACAAACAGTTTATAACATTTAACAACGGGGCCAGGTAGCCGAGTGGTTAAAGCGACATTGTTTCAATCACTTTTGGCTGCCAGTCAAAGGTTCAAACTCTAGCGACTGCAGAACTTTTTCTGATGGCCCGAGAAAGTGCTAGGAATCGCACGTAAAAAGGTAAGACCTCGTTAATCCTTAGCTCGCACAAGTTTCGACTTCTGAGGGTTGCCGTTCGTAAGGGGATGACAGCTGGTTAACGGAAAAAACAATTTTAACAAACTAGGCAGTATAAAATAATATAGCAGCACATCGATTAAAAAAAAGAACGACAAAATTCTACCATATGAGAATTCTACTGTATGGAATGCCTCAAACTCTAGATATCTACAAAGAGTGCCAAGAACTATTTCACTTTCCGTCAACTGAATATGATTTATAAGGCACAGACCCACCCTGTCCTGGAATTATGGTCATATACAGATCATCCTACAACACTGCGAACATATGAGATAATATATATGGGCCAGGTAGCCGAGTGGTTGAAGCGACATTGTTTCAATCACTTTTGGCTGCCAGTCAAAGGTTCAAACTCTAGCGACTGCAGAACTTTTTCTGATGGCCCGAGAAAGTGCTAGGAATCGCACGTAAAAAGGTAAGACCTCGTTAATTCTTAGCTCGCACAAGTTTCGACTTCTGAGGGCTGCCGTTCGTAAGGGGATGACAGCTGGTTAACGGAAAAAACAATTTTAACAAACTAGGCAGTTTAAAATAATATAGCAGCACATCGATTAAAAAAAAGAACGACAAAATTCTACCATATGAGAATTCTACTGTATGGAATGCCTCAAACTCTAGATATCTACAAAGAGTGCCAAGATCTATTTCACTTTCCGTCAACTGAATATGATTTATAAGGCACAGACCCACCCTGTCCTGGAATTATGGTCATATACAGATCATCCTACAACACTGCGAACATATGAGATAATATATATGGGGGTAGCAGAGTGGTTAAAGCGACATTGTTTCAATCACTTTGGCTGCCAGTAGGCGATGGTTCAAACCAAGGCGGCTGCAGAAATTTTTCTGATGGCCCGAGAAAGTGCTAGGAATCGCACGTGAAAAGGTAAGAGCTCGTTAATCATTGGCTCGCACAAGTTTCGACTTCTGAGGGCTGCTGTTTGTGAGGGGACGACAGCTGGTTAACGGAAAAAACAACAAAAAAAAATTACTATTGCCGAACCCCCACCTAATGAATAACTACAAGCGAAAATACAGTAATATCTTGACGTTTGACGAGAGATTGACTGGATTATCTCCGGACAGTTTTTAATTGCTCTGATATTTTTATTTTTCACGTGTTTGCAGTGTTGTGAGAAGTACTGTATATGGAGTTCAGCCTTTAAACACACACTGAAACTTTTAGATTCTGTCCAAAAAAGAGCTATTCGTCCATCGATCCCGTCGATCTCGGTCCTCACATCCATTTGTCGTCACTTTAGAGACATGCCGATCATCTCTTTCCCTGGGCTAGTTCTAGCAACAAACGACAAAGCTTTGGAGCTCACTGTCTCGAGAGGTGTCTCCTGAGGCATATAGATTGCAGAAATTTAAGAATAACACCAGTTCCTACCTACTTTTCCTCGACTCTCACGATGTTCTCTGAACATTACAGTCTTTTCCTTATCGTGAGAATCAGAACAAAAAGAACGAATCGGATGAAACATTTGATACCTGTATACCAATAGTCAATCTTGAGTAAGGAAAAAACAAAACGAAAAAACATTTATGTCCAATAGATTGAGATCCCAAAAATTCATCAAGTCATATTGAATAAGTTGAATTTGTCAGTATCGTCATCAACTTGGGAACACCAGAATTGACTTTATTTCATTTGAAAAACTGTCAGCAATTTTAACATATTAGGTACATTCTGTTCCTCAAGTAGGATCCTATCAATGCCAGTTGTTAGTCTGTCCTGAACAGAGTCAAAAGCCTTTTGACGATATTAGCATAAATGACATCCGACTGAAATCAATTTTCGTGTTTATTGCACAACATATTCTGAAAAGCACCGAAACTAGTAGCCGTTGATCGACCTTTATGAACCATAGATTAATTATTGTTCTGTTTTCCGAAGAAAATTACCAGATAACTTAACATCTTGAAACAGATTGCAACAAATAATGACCACATGTATAATATAATTGATAAACTTCTTTCAAGAAATTATTCTAAAAGACAATTCATGAAGTGTACCCTATCTCAAAAGACCCAATTCAAAATTACAAAGTAATAACTTATATAGGTGAACCTAGTGATGATAAATCGTCTTTTTATAAAAATGTAATAATAATATAGCCTTCATACCGAGTATTACGCTATATTAATAAGGAATACCAAGGATAAAGTGGCAAATTATAATAGTTCATAAACTGGTGTTTATTAGTATATTAAAGTATAATTGGATAACCTAAAATTGTTGAATTCGTTTTGTGACATCAGTATACCTTTCGTTGTTATGGAAATGAGAAAAACAGAAATAAATTTGCAATTTGTCATCAAAGATAATTTGTTGTCATTGTAGTGCCTAAAAATGAATTCTAATACTGATTCTTTGAATGATAAAGCAGAATCGCGGTTAATAAGGCAAAAATCTAATGATGCGCATAAAAAATAATATTGGAATTTCATCAAATGGATGGAAAAGCAAAAGGTAACAGATACAAATGAACGAGTTGTTTATTTGACGTTACAGGTTACTGCTGTCACTGTCAGATTAAGATGCCTAAAAACCATGGTGTGTCGAGTGATTAGATTTTGTTTAGATTTTTCAGAAGACAAATAAACAAATGAAATAGTGGTCTGCTTCTTTAGTCGGTTCCAGAGATGGCGCCCTTATTTCTATAAGGGCGTTTAGTCGTGTCAATATTCCAGGGATATGGTGATTGATGACTGTTGTTAATTTTATGGAATTTCAACAAACTTTAAATACTATTCAAAAATGAATAGTTGTGACGGAATCTAAATTTCATAGTGCAATTTCCTTGTTCCTATTAATTCAATCAGACAGTTAAGAAGCTACTGTGCTGGCGAAACATGTCTGATTGAATAACATTCATGAATATCTAATCGTTTTCTGTGTAGTTTGTACAATAATAATTTGATCATGTTCTTTTTTGTGTCATTTGTGGCAATCCAGGGAGACGAACGAACTAATTCATCTATATCCAGTACCGAAAGTGATTACCACCATATTATTAAGATTATCACATAGTATCTTGTATTATTAGAAAATATTTTAATGAAAATAATGACACGAATATATCTCACACGGAATCCCGCCATTCCTGCTTATATTAGCACAAGATTGACAGGTTCTAATGGTAAATTTTCATGAAGCTTAATTATTTCAATACTTCCAAATGAAATGCGTGGTTATTATTGTAGTTAATTGCATTTCAGTAAAAAATAGTATAAATAATTCGAAAATGAATCAAATGAAACTGATTGGTGATAGTGATTCAGTAAATTCCAATAATTAGGTTTCTTTATTCAGTTCATTCGTCGGCAATACTTGAAAACTTCTGTGCTTGTAAAACAGGAAAACCGACCGTGGCGGTACACGCAAATGTGGAATATTTGGGAAACAGGTCACGATTTCATTTGTTTTCTCCTAATCAAGCTGACGAATTGTCTCCCGTTTTATCCCACTGTTTTGCAGGTATATGAGTTGACACACCAGGATTTTTAGACATCTTATGTCAGATCAATAATCAAAGAGTTGTCATTTAGACTTTACACGTTTCTCGAGTTGTTGATGTTACCATGGTAACTTAAAAAAACGAGCGTTTTTGAGAGTTCGATTTAAACACGCTGAGGCATGCTTTGAATAGGTAAAATGGGGCACCAATAAAAAAAAACTGTTATGTGGTACATATTCTAATATTTACATTGGCCATATTGGTAGATCCTTAAAGAAGATAATCTTGAGCACTGAATTAGTTTTATTAACAAAAAAACAAACTCAATTTTAGCAAATCATCTTATCACAGATAGGCATTCATTCGACCACAATCACGAGATTCTGCATATTGAAAGCAAATAATCCAGATATAATCTCGAAAGTTTACGAATAAACAAATAGAAATATGTAAACCACTGCGTTGAAGCTATTTTGAATAATTAATGACGTTACAATCTGCTCCTAGAACAGATCAAAGTTACTGAACTAAGTTTGCCTTAATGAACCACACTTCCAGGTATGCCTATCCGACATCAGTGTTATACTCATTATGTTTAATTTCAATGATTCGATCAATTATTAATTGGCATTCTACCAGACAAATGTTAGTTGATAGTATAATTTTCGGTACTTATACAGTGTCTTTCAAAAGTTTGGGAACGGTCTCATATTTAAAAAATGGCCCAGAAAAAATTCATGAAAATTTCTACAGGGTGGTTTTTGATGATTCCCGATTCAATGGTGATATTGGCAATATTGCCAAATCAATAGTTTTTCAGATATTGAGGGTAACTCAATTTTTTAAAACAGAACACCCTATTTATTTTCAATGCAATCAATTCAGCGTCACCTCATCACTTATGTCTCCAAATATCAGATTTTAAATCAATGTGGTTTTTGAAATATGACAACATGGCTTTTTCGTTCAAAAGTCTGGGAACGTTTCCATATTTTCAATACGGCTCAAGAAAAATTCATGAAATTTCATACAAGATGGTTTTTGATGAAGCCCGACCCAATGGTGATATTGGCAATGTTGCCAAATCAACTGTTTTTCAGATATTGAGGGTAATTTATTTTTTTCAAATGGAACACCCTATTTATTTTCATTGCACTCAATTCAGCGCACCCTAATTACTTATGTCTCCAAATATCAAATTTTGAATTATTGTGGTTTTTGAAATACGACAACATGGCTTTTTCGTTCAAAAGTCTGGGAACGTTCCAATATTTTCAATACGGCTCAAGAAAAATTCATGGAATTTTATAGAAGATGGTTTTTGATGATGCTCAATAGTGATGTTGACAATGTTGCCAAATCAACAGTTTTTCCAGATATTGGGAGTAATTTAAATTTTTTTTCATGAAACACCCTATTTACATTAATTGCAATCAATTTAGCGCCCCCTCATTACTTAGGTCTCCAAATATAAAATTTTAAATAAATGTGGTTGTTGAAATATGAGAACACGGTTCGTTGAAATGTCTGGGAACGGTCCAATATTTTCAACAGGGAGAAAATATGAAATTTTATACTAGAAGGTTTTTGATAAATAAACTTTTTAATAATTGAATTATTTTCCTGTTAAGTATTAAATCAAAATGAAATAACAGAATCTGAAAACTATCTGACCAAGTGCTCAAAATGTTTGCCATCATTTGCTAAACAATATCCCAAGCGGTCATAAAATTGCCTCAAGGTATTAGTTAGCATTTGAGGCGTGATTAAAAGAGCTTCCTGTCATATATTTTTTTAAGATTTCCAAATCAGCTGGTTGTTCCACAAAAACTCGATTTTTCGAATGTCCCAAATAAATAGTCTAATGGTGTCAAATCGGGAGAGTGGGCTGGCGCTTCTATGCTTTCTCTTCGTCCAATCCATCTGTTTGGAAATGTATGGTCCAGAAAAGTACGCACTATTCTTGGATAATGAGGTAGTGCCCCTTCTTGTTGAAACCATATTTCCTTTATATCACGACCGGGGTTCAAACCTTGGACTTACAATTTTTTTTATGTGTTGAGAGATATGGATTGTATTGTCAGTAATTTGGATACCGACTTTCTATATCTGTCAAAAATTGTCAAAATGGTACCGTCAATTTCAGTCTAGTAAATAAAAATTAAATAAATATTATAAGGTAATAATGTATGATCAATAAAGTATCGAGTGTTTTTTCTTGATCTGAAATCTGCGTTTGTCGTAAAAATATTGTGTTTAATTCGAGCATTAAGTGTAATAGCTGCTCTTTGTCGAGCTCTTTGTCGAGCGGCAATCCATCACTTTGTGCTCTAAATACACAAATAGCTATTGATGTGTTTGTTTCTGATTACAAAAATTAAACGCTGATAATTATTTTAGTGACAGGGATTGAAAAAACGGCATTGAGGGAACAAGGTGCGAATTGATCGCAATGAAAACGAATAGGATGTTCCATTTAAAATAATAGAGCTACCGGTAATATCTGAAATATCATGTAGGTATAAAATTTCATATGTTCTTGTGCCCTTTTGAAAATATTGGACCTTTCGCAGACATTTTGACGAACCATGTTCTCATATTTCGAAAACCCCACTTACTTAAAATTTTATATTTGGATACATAAGTAATGAGAGGGCGCTGAATTGATTGCCCTGAAAATAAATAGTGTGTTCCATTGAGTTACCCTCAATATCTAAAAAATTGTTGATTTGGCAACATTTCCAATATCACCATTGAATCGGGCATCATCAAAAATCATCTTGCATAAAATTTCATGAAGTTGTCTTGAGCCGCATTGAAAATATTGGAACGTTCCCAGACTTTTGAACGAAAAAGCTATGTTGTCATATTTCAAAAACCACATCAAGTTAAATTCTGATATTTGGAGACGTAAGTAATGAAGGGGCGCTGAATTGATTGCAATAAAAATAAATAGGGTGTTCCATTTGAAAAAATCGAGTTACCCTCGATATCTGAAAAACTGTTGGTTTGGCAACATTGCCAATTTCACCATTGAATCAGGCATCATCAAAAACTACCATGAATTTTCTCTATGCCATTTCTGAAATATGAGACCGTTCCCAGACTTTTAAAGAAACTGTATAATTGAACTAATTCAAATATGTCAAAGGCATAACTGAAAATCAAGAAGACTTTTTTATGTGATGTCTATTTTTTTTTTCAAGATATCGAAAGGACCAAGATGGGATATACCGCTTACAAACAGTTCGTTTAGAGAGCCTAGAAGTAACCCAAGAAGTGATACGCAGTGAGTCAATGCCTACAAGTAAAGTTGAAGAAGGTGTTCGCTACCTCTTGAATTATGACAACGGTAAAACCGGATATGTTTTGTCTATATCAGAAACTAATGAACAGACCCTCAAACCTGCAGATAAAGATACTGTTAAGGAGAATAAGGTACTGATAACGATTCAGGATGTGGATAAAGATGGGAACGTACTGAAATCTCAGATTGTTAAATCGGAGATTGTTGATGAGCTGCCTCTTCTTGATAATGCAATGGTCGTTGGAGGAGTAAATGATAAGGATACTGCGGAGTGTTCTTCCAGTTTCAACAAGTCAACTGATTCCGGAACATATGAGTCAAAAACATGTTATAGTGATTCTGAGAATGTGGATGATCCTAGGAACACAAAAAGTATTTATAAAACTGAAAGTCAGACGGAAGAACAGGACTGTTTTCCCGAAGAACCAACAATACTTAATTATGAGATGTTTAAAAAGGAATTATCATCTACAAGTGGAGCTTAGAAGAACTTTTTACTGTTACTTAGTAAATTGTTGAGTATTTTATGCCATATAATTTGTTTAACCTATGTTACTACTATTTTTATAAATGAATAAAATTTAAATAATCGGTTATTTTTATAGAAAAGAATAGTTTCTTTCAATTCCAATTGTTTTTAATATTTCCCAAAAGTTCATGTTTCAGTGAAATGACAACCTGTGTAAAATAAGTATGTACTCTGTTTTTATCCTTTATTGAGTTTCACCTGTATCGAAAAATGTTTCTCTCGTGACCGTTAATATTTCTATTCTAAAGTGATGCGCTTGTTTATTGTAACCAAAATCAAACCCTTCAGTTTCTATTCCCATTTTGACTTGGTATTCCTGTTGTATGAATTGATTTTACTATGGTGTAATCTATTCGCTAACTGCTGATTGGGTAATGCAGTCCAACCTATTAGGAGACACAATGGAGGTAGAAGCTACGAGAGGATGCCCTCTGGGGGCAGTCGAAAACACTTCTGTTATCGATGCATCAAATATCTCGGACCACTGTATGGTATCTTGCTCTTTTGGTCCCATCACCATTTCGGATAAACCCTCTTTATACACTTTTCGCAACTTCAAAACCTTCCACAAAAATAACTTTTCGGTTGACTTAAGTAACATCGATTTCAGTTCTATTTTTCTCTCAGATAATATAGACTCCAAGGTTGATGCATTGAATGACATTTTGCTTGCTCTTTTTGATGTCCATGCTCCTATGAGAACTGAAAATAAGTCGGCCGCATGCCCCCTGGATCACAGAGGTCATAAAAATAATGATGTCGCTCAGAGATAAAGCCCTTAGTAGATATAAGCGAACTAAGCGACTAGAACACTAGAATTACTACGAGGCTTTGAGAAATGAAACTAAATATGCAATAGCTCGCGAGAAAAAAGCTTATCTGCAGTTCAGAGTGAACAAAAACAAAAGTAACCGACACTTCTGGAAGGAGCTCAAACATATTGGCATTCATTCCAAAAATACTTCCCAAGTAATACCAGACCACCTGAAAAATGCTTCCGATATCAATTCATATTTCGTAAATTCTTCCAGGAGCGATCTTCTTCTTGATCTGGATATTTTAAATTACTATTCAAGCCACTTGCGACCTGGTGTGAGCAACTTTTCTTTCTCACTTACATCAGAAACTGAAATATATAAAACACTTTTGTCTATCAAATCAAAGGCTACTGGTGCCGATCAAATCAACATAATTATGTTATTGTATAGCTGTCCTGTTATTCTTCCAGTTGTTTGCCACATTTTCAACTTTTGCATCGACAAACAAGTATTTCCTTCGATATGGAAAAAGTCATTCATTCTGCCACTGCCCAAAGTTCCTAATCCTAAGGATATGAAATCGCTACGTCCTATCAGCATTCTGTGTATGCTTGCTAAAATTGTTTTTTCGAATGCAAATGCACTTGGAAGAAAATAATATTATACCCTCCTGCCAATCTGGCTGCAGACCCCAGCACAGCTGCGTGACCGCTATGCTAAAGGTTACGGATGACATACTCACTGCAGAGGACCGAAATCAGTTGACGGTCATGGTTATGCTTGATTACACCAAAGCTTTCGATAGAATTATACATCAGCTTCTGTTAGCAATTTTTCACTTTATTGGATTTTCTGCAAGCCCAGTATCATTAGTACACTGCTACTTATCTGACAGAATGCAAGCAGTTGTGGTCGATGGTGGCATCTCAGAGTTCTTGACTGTGGAGAATGGAGTTCCGCAGGGCTCGATTTTGAGTCTCTTACTCTTCATTTTCTAAACTCATGAATTCTACAAGCATATACAATTTAGCAAGTGCCGATGATACGCAGATTTATTTGGCATTTCCTGAAACTGAACTGATGGAAGCTAACACCCAACTGAACTCAGATTTAGAGTCAATAATAACAATTTCAGAAAAATTTTGCCTATCTATAAATCCCGGAAAATCAGTAGCAATGTTATTCGGCAGGAAAATGGCCCGGAACCGTTGTCTTGACGCCCTGAACATCAAAATCAAAGACACCACAATTATTCCTAGTGAAAGTGCTAAAAACTTAGGGTTTCTCTTGGACTCTTCTCTGAATTTCACCAAACACGTTAACTTAGTTATAAGACGAGCTTTCTGCAATTTGAAATTGATATACGCCAACAGAAAAATACTTGACAAACGTAGCAAATCTACCTTATGCGAATCCCTTGTTCTCTCGCACCTAAACTATGGCGACATTATATATGGACCTGCCATTTCGAAAAGAGATGTTCAACGTATTCAGCTAGTCCAAAACTCTTGTGTTCGTCTAATTTGTGGTATTGGCAGACGAGCTGAAAAGCAAAGTGGTGAATTCCTCAATGTTTGTTATAAATATCTGTGAGCAGGGGGAAAAACATTGAGGCTTATGAAAGGAAAATTGAATTTATTTTCCAATAATATTGACATTGTTAAAATTCTAACAGTGAGGACAATTAATGATATACCAATGAGTTGCTTTAAAGGACACGGCACTGGATACATGTATTCCTGGGGCTCGACAGATTTGTTTTATTTTTGGATATATCATTATAGTGGTCAAAAAAAGCAACTTTCTTCATTAGACTTTTTTTCTGGCCCTACAGGGTGAGCTAAAAAATTGGGTTGAATATCTAATGTCAATTGTGGAAAATACTGTAAGTTGATTTATCTTGATTTTTGGGTGAAATATGCTGTGAAAAATATTAATTGGCTTTGAATGGTGTTCATACATACAGAATGAGGCAGAATACGCGATTTTTCCAAAACCTGTTTATTAACTTCTCGCCTAAGAGTGGACTTTTTATTTAATTTCTCTACGCCAAAAGTTCTCCGGAGGTTGCTTGTGTTAGCATTTTTGTTTTTCACATGTTTGTACCCATATACGGTATGTTTCACGTCTTAAGGAAACATCCTCGTATCTTCCGTAATTTTTGACGTAGAAATTCAGAATCGATAGATACACTGAAAATGAACTCACTGCAAACAAGGGGTCATTCTATGTGATATATACTGCACGCCATCAGCGATGGAACCACCCATTTTACCGGAAAGTTATATTAGGGGACAAAATTGACCCAAAATTCTTTTGGATTCGTGTTCAGGATCCCCAAATTACTACTATTACACCTATCTACTGATAAATTTTCAATCTTCAAAAATTCTAATTTGTTTCATTTCTCATGGAAACGCCCCCCTATCTTCCGTAATTTTCGAAGTAGAACCATGAAATTACCGGGATCGATAGATACACTAGAAATTAACTCACTTCACAAAGGCGGAGATCCTACGTGTTGTACACTGCACGTCAGCAGCGATGGAACTGCCCATTTTTCCATCGCTGCTGGCGTGCAGTGTATATCATGTTGGATGACCCTTTTTGTGCAGTGAATTCATTCCTAGTGCATCTATCGATTCTGACAATTTTATGGTTCTACGTCAAAAATTACGGAAGATACGAGGGTGTCTCCATGACAAGTGAAATACACTGTATATGGGTGTAAACAAGTTAAAAACAAAAATGCTAACACGAGCAACTTTGGGACAATTTTTGGCTTCGAGAAATTCAATGAAAAGTCCACACTGGGACGAGAAGGTAATAAACAGTTTTTAGAAAAATCGCCTATTCTGATGCCTCATCCTGTAAATATGCACATCATTAAAAGTCAATTAATATTTTTCACAGCATTTTATACCCAAAAATGAAGAAAAAACAACTTACAGACAATATTTTCCACAATTTACATTAGACATTCAACCCAATTTTTTGGCACACCCTGTAGGGCCAGAAAAAAAGTCTAATGAAGAAAGTTGTTTCTTTTGACCAAAAATTTCCAAAAATAAAAAAATCTGTCGAGCCCCAGGAATACATGTATCCAGTGCCACGTCCTTTTTGGAAATCATTTCTTTGAGGAAGAGCCTTTATCAAACCATAGTTTTGCCTTGGTAAAGGTAATAGTACTTCAAATTTTTTTCAAAATCTGATTATACCTTGAATAAGCGGAACTGACAAAGTAGAAAGGGTCAGGTCTCTTTTGACAAAGACAGTTCTATTTAAAAATCAATAAATACCAAGTGTTGAAATCCTCATGTACTGAGCTTTCTTGAGAATCATTCTTTCACATACACTTTGACACTTTATATTTATACATTTGTAATATTGTATGTTAGGCTTAAAATTAAATAAATAATAGTGATATTTGCCAATTTGTTATAATAACGTGTGGTATAAGCATATATTTCATTCAATAAATATTTTATTTCCTGTGTTAATGTTGATGTTAACGAACAGTCGTTACCGACTCCCATAAACACCTACTACGTATGCTTATTATGGCAAGTACCTGTCAGAAAACAACTACTTCCCTGGCTAATACCACGACGGGTATTGAATTAAACGCACTTGCAATTGCGTCCTCTGATGCTTTGAGGAACATTGCACAAGTAGCTGTTAGATTTAATTCAATACCCGTCGTGGTCTTAGCCAGGGGAGTAGTTGTTTTCTGACAGGTACTTGCCATAATAAGCCTACGTAGTAGGTGTTTATGGGAGTAAAGGGTTCATCATCGGTCGGTAACGACTGTTCATTAGAAAACTGTCTTTGTCAAAAGAGACATAACCCTTTCTACTTTGTCAGTTCCGCTTATTGACAATTCATGGTATATTCGGAATTTGAAAAAAAAATGAAGTATTGCCTTTACCAAGGCATAACTATGGTTTGATAAAGGCTCTTCTTCAAAGAAATGATTTCCAAAACTTTTAAGCAAGTCCTTTGGTATATCATTAATTGTCCTTCTGTTAGAATTTTAACATTATCAATATTATTGAAAAATAAATTCAATTTTCCTGTCATAAGCTTCAATGTTTTTTCCCCCTGCTTACAGATATTTATAACAAACATTGAAGCATTCACCATTTTGCCATAGGCTTTTCTTATCTGTAATTTTGAATGAGTTTCTTTGTCCTCCAATATTATATTAGACGAATACGTTTGATTTCATGATTTGTATCGTGCATTTGACGCCACTGGAACCTCGCCTGTGGAATATTTGTTTACTATCATTTGTTTTGAAAACAAAGCAGTATTTCGACATTGCGTCTCACTAAACCACTGCACTATTTTGAAAAATATTCCAAATGTAACTTTAAGTTGTTTAAGCAGGACAAAAACCACGAAAACACACAGGAATATTTTAACAACACTCCATCAACACAAAACACTTGCACTTGCGTTCTCTGATGCTTTGAGGAACGTTGCACAAGTATCTGTTCGATTTAATTCAATCCCCGTCGTGGTCTTAGCCAGAAGAGTAGTTGTTTTCTGACAGGTACTTGCCATATGAATGAACTGGTCCAAAATTTAGGAAGGATAATACTCAACAGAATGAACAATTCATTTCTAGATGTTGGAGAAGGTTTCTTAACTCATAGGGCCAGTTGCATAAAGAATTTAACAGACAAATAAATATTTGATTTGATGATTACTATGGCAACGCATGTCTAAGCTCACAAGTTATGTTACCTACGTTAACAGAAGGCTTTATGCAACTGGTCCATATTTATTCAAATATTCGTATTGATTCGTTGAAACTTGATCTACACAACATAAACCCCCAGACACCAAACTTGAAATATAGTCAAGGAACTTGTTTAATCTTTCGAAATAATTACTTTAGACCATAAATAATGCTTTGTTTTTGATAGCTGAAAACTCCTAGAATCCAACTAAGGAAAGAATATCACAAAACTAGTCCGCTATCTTGAATCCCCAAATTTTGCTGCCAACACCCGGCTTTTTATTGACCCTAGGAATAATTAAGACAAAACCGTGACATAACTTGTTGCAACTCACAGGTACTGCATTTGCATAAGTAATTTTGACCCCCTTAAAAAAGCACGGCACTGTGCTAGAGGTGTTGTGTTTTGGTTCGAATGTCAAAAACCCGAAACAAAACAGTTTCCGCAAGAATTATCTTCGGTTCAGTGAATATGATGTTTACGTAGCATCGGGCCGATCTATGTTTACTTATTGATCTGAGGGTTAAACCTAGACTCGAAGCTTACCTGGAACAAACATGTGGAAAAAGTGCTAACAAAGGGCAAGGACATCATTGATGATGGACAGGCGCTCTTTTGGCAGAACTTGGGAACTCAGACATAAACAATCTCTTTGGCTATACACAGCGATAGTGAGGCGCTCGATAACGTATCGAGCCCTGCTGTGGTGGCCAAAGGTTGAACAAGTGACAACCAGAGGAAGGCTGGCTGGTTTACGAATACTGCCATGTCGGGGTCACTGGTGATATGTCCAGCACATCTCTACGATTAGCCTGGAGGTGATATTAAATCTCCCTCCTCTGCATTTGCATATGAAGGGTCCAGGGGAAAAATCTAATTAGTGACATTTATCAAAATTCATACCAACATTTGAATTTTGGACATTTCAGGTTTTTATTTAACTACTTTACACAATATAATGTTTGTAGCAAGTCATGTTTGAATTACTTCTAAAAGTGACGTAAATGGAAAACTGTAAAAACAACAAAAAAAACTGTAGAAGACTAACAAATAAACAACACAAAAAATGTATAATTATATGATTAAATCAAAGAGAAGCAGAAGCAAAAAATGTATAATTATATAATTAAATCAAAGAGAAGCAGTGAGATGTTTATTAGTACAAAAATGATTTCTGAATTCATCGACAGAATAGAAGCATTGCCCAAGCAAATATTTTTCTGAGCCCTTTGAAATCTTAAGGTAGGATATTGAAAAGAGAAAAATCTAGGGATAAGTGAAGACAAAATCGATCGAGAGGTATGTGGTGAGAGTTACGTGTATTATGTGTGTATTTCCATCTCTGAATATCTAGGGATCTGTCAGGATGTTTCCTGCATAATTCACTAAATTCGAATCAATCCACACAAAACGAATAGAAATGGAAAAATGTCACTTATCAGGTTCTTCCCCTGGGCCCTTCATATTGCAGCGGTGGCGAGGATAGAAGCCTCCAGACTAAAGTGACTATGCCAATGGAGGGGCAATAACCTAGTCCACTCCAACATAAAGGAGGTCATAAAAATCGACACATCTGAGATGCCGTCGGGCAAAATGACTCCAATGGACTTTTCCACGAGATGTGAGAAAAGACTGTAATGAGAAAGTATATTCGCCAAATGTAACTAGGGATTTTTTTTCTGACCGCTAGTTTCTCGATAATCAGATGAAAAGTGATACGTGACGTCACGTTCATCAAAACTAGACTTGGCAACGTTGTTAAAGTTGTGCATCATGGAATCTCAAATTCTCATTCAAATATAGTGGTTCGATGGGTTTGTTCGTCTGTTTCACGGAGCAAACCCATAAGAATCGCTTGTCTCTGTTTAACTCGTTTGCTTGCATTAAAATTGGATACAAGTAAAGCAGTTGCATCAATTATCTATTCTGCACACGAACAGGCCCTACGTGATTTCTTATATGAGGTTAATGCGGTTTTCAAAGTTTTTGTTGTTAGTATTCTACAATTTTTTTAAATTCCTGTGTCGCTATCCCTGCAATAACTGTGAACATGTCGAAAAAATGCATTGTACCCGCGGTTGTCTGAACACCAGAGAAAATTCTAATAAACAATTTTTTATGCACCTAAAGATAAAGCGCGTCGTAAAATGTGTCTCGAAGCAGTGAATAGACCCTGCGTAAAAAGCGGAAGTATATGTTATTGTGAAGGAAATTTCCAAGTGAGTACTTTTTACGTTATGTTATTGTATTCAAAGCAGAGTTCAAAGAAAGGTTTACAATTTCAGTCATTGCAAAAAAGACCTTGATCTGTCAAAACATTTTAGGTACTAGTAAAGACTCAGAAAAATATACTTGAAAACCAAATTCAAAGAGATGAAAGTTACAATGAAATCCTAGACATTGCTTTCTCTGATTTGATTTCACCCGATGAATACTGGCACGTTATTACGATTTGCGAGGTATTGCCAATGCTCGTTTTTCATCAAAAGGAAGGTCCGTTCAGAAAATTTGAAAGCTATAAATACAATAAAAATATGTAATATGTGGAATTTTTTTCTCTGAGTTAACCAAGTGACAAAGTTTTAATTATTCCTCAATGGCTTATATCATGCCAGACGCTATATTTTTAAGGAGAACGGAATTGCCTGTGTCGGAACGTAGATTATGGTGGGTTGTGTTTCCGAATAACGTGACGTCAGCGGCACACTTTCAAATGAAATATTTTTTCCAAATGAAAAAAATTTTGTGGAACTCTTTGTTAAAGGACGTTTCAGACTAGAAAGTGTCGATTTAATCGAGTTTTGCAATTTATTTTTCGTAAATGTCATACAAGATGGGGTAGTCACATCAAATGCAATACCAATGTTGTGGAGAGGGCAAATCTGGTACACGGATGTCTCTAAGACAAGCAATGGAGCAGGGGCTGGAATATACGTGTGGAGACGAAAACAGGACATTAGTCTATGCCTCGGAACTCAAGCCTCAATATTCCAAGCCGAGGTAATGGCTGTTTCCGTTTGCACGAGAGAGATTCTTAAGAAGGGAATAAGTCATAGTAATTATCTCCGACAGTCAGGCGGCAAGGCAGTTAGAAAGGCAGTCACGTAGGGTTTCTCCCATACTAGTTTGAGAGACTCGCAAAAACCTCATCGGCCTAGGAACAAGGTGAAACTGGCCTGGCTACCAGGTCACAGGGGGATCCAGGGGAATTAGTGCGCAGATGCCCTAGCAAGAGCGGAATTCCGTTTGGGGACATTAAGCAGGACACGAAGAAATGGGTTAAGAACCATCACCAAACCTTCTGGGAGAACGCCTATGGCAATACTCACGTTAAGATGATGGGGCCAACCGACCGGCTCTCAAGATATCTCGTCGAACTGAGCCGGAACTCTCTCCGAAAGGTGGTAGGACTCCTAACAGGGCACTGCCATCTGAGAAAACACCTGCACATGCTGGAGATACACCTAAACTCCACACTATGCAGGTTCTGTGATGAGGAAGAAGAAACAGCTGGCTCGTATGAGGATGGATATCTTCGGACACTACAGTGCAGAAGATATCATCCCACAGGGAAACCTCGTAAGGAATATCCAGGAGTTCATCAGAAGATCCGGAGTACTCCAGATAGACCTACCAGCGGGGAGCAGAAAGGTTCTACTCAGAACTACCTGTACTTCGGCCGATAGCCAGCCCAGCCGAGCAATAATAATATTAATAAATTGATGATTGACTCGATCTGTAAACAGCAATAAAGTTGCTGGTTTTTTTGTAACATTACCGCCAAATTCTCATTTCCAGTTATTCTCACCAGAGTATATATAGACTTGCTATTGATTAGGTTTTGAACGATTTTAATAGCTCTTACGAAAACGTACATACTATCGATTTCTAATTTTGAAATGAAACAAAAGTTTATATACAAATTATCTATTGTATATCACATAACCTTATTGTAAAAAATATAAATATGCCTTACAAACTAAAAAGTACAAAAATGTCTTTATTACTCCTAAAAAGTTGAGCTTACAATAGTCGAGTCTTATATTTAGAAAATGTTGGAATAAAAATGAGTATGTACAAAGAATTCTTAATTTTCACTGTAGACAGGCAGTGGTTGATATAGCTAAAATGAGTATTTTTGTAGAGTATTTAAAAGTGAATTGGCAGCAAGAATAGTCACAGTCAGATAAAGAACACTTCGTCTGTGTGCTAGTCACTGGGTCCAATGAATTTCTTTTATTTATACTTTCAAGCTGAGGCGAGCCTGTACAGTTCACAGCTCTCGTTGGTTTCAAATAATCGTTTCAATCATTGATATTCTAATCATAGATGACTTGCCAGCTTTTCACTTTCTATGACTGCATAACATTTTTGTAATTTTTTTTATTAATATTTCGAGCTGAGGCTGAGACAAGTTTCCTTCATAGCTGACTGAAGCTGTAACAGAATTTAGTATTGACAAATTACCAACGGAAGCTGTCAAAACAGTGGAATTTTGTTGAACATATACACACTGGTTTTTATAGGACAGTTGAGCTAGAGCAGAAGAATTGTTAACAGATCACTAGCCAGTGGATTCAGAACAATCATATTTTTTAAACTGAAAGTCCATTTGAGTTCGTGCGATTTCCATCACAGTCGATTATTGGTCCCTAGCCAGGTAACGTTGTTAGTCCTAGAATGCATCGGCAATGAATTTCGGCTTCCATAAACTTCCTCTTCAAATGCCTTATTGACGTGTCCGTTTTCGAAAACATCTTTTGCAGGTATACTGCTGGCCACACTGTTCCGATGGTTCCGTGGAACATTGTTGTTGCTACTGAATTCGTTCTTGGCTCCGAGAGTTTGCATGTGGGATTTTCTGCGTTCCGCCATAACTGAGTTGACTCGTACCTCGAGAGCTTTCATTGTTTCCCGTCGCATTGTCATACGTCTACTCAAAACAGGAGTACCTGAAACACGATAATTGATGGAAACAAAGTCGATGTCAATTGTATGTTACCGGCAGAGTATCAAATTCAAGCATTGATTGTTTTTGGCAAAGTATGAAATTGAACAATATTTACATATTTCAGTACATTTTCTCTTTCCTTTTTCTTAGGCATTGTATTTCATATAATGCCAGCTGTTCGTCAGGCAAAGTAGGAAATGAAAGTGGTTTAAATGAATAATTTTACATTGTCTAATAGGTTAGCTTGTGATTGTATACTCTGCCGGTAACATATACAGTGTGTCCCAGCTACACCCTCATATTTCATAGCGAATACAATGATTTGAAACACTTTTTTTTTCACATTATAGCACTCAGGAATACCTACCTTCATGTTGATGAAACATTCGTATATCCATTTTCCACGGATAACTATGACCAATTGAAAAGTGGAGAAAACATATTAGGGATATTTTCATCACAAAATTAACATCAAATCCTGTTTCAGAATACCCTCAAACCCCCAGATATCAATGCTTGAATCAATTGATTATACAGGGTGTTATTTGTAGCTGACAATATGATTAACTGTTTTTCATCAGTAATATTTGCTTATAATTTTCAAAATTTCTTAACTTTTCACAAAATTGATTAATTTTCCGAAAAATAACCAAATAATTCTTTTCCATGGCAGACTGTGACCACTTGAATAGTGGGAAAATATGCATTAAGGATCTTTTATTGAAAAATTAACCCCAACTCATGGTTTTGAATGTCCCAGAACACCAGAACTCAATGCTGAATTCTTGAAATATACAGGGTGTTACATATATGACACCCTGGCAATATGAACAACTCTTATTCGTCCATAATGCTCTGTTGATTTCAAAGGGTATTTTATTGTCACAAATGTTCCATTATTACTGTAGAAAGTAACCAAGAACAACTTCCTCATGGCTAACTATGACCAACTGAAAAGTGAAAAATTGGTAAAACATATTATGGGATCTTTTAACACTGATCTTACATCAGATTCTGGAACAGAACACTCCGAAACCTCCAGATCTCAATTCCTGAGAACTATATAGGGTTGTCATCTGTTTATGGGGAAAGTGCAACTCCTAAATTGACTTGTTTTGAAAATTATAGCGCTTCTCATTTTATTCCTTTTCCGCAGCTGCAGATGACTCGGGGAGTTGAGATCTGAGAGTTTTGGAGTATTCTGAACCCATTTTGATGTTGGTTCAGTGATATGTTTTCCCCATTTTTTAACTTTTCAGCTGATCATAGTTTGCCATGGAAAAGTGATGCTTGTTTACATTCTGCAGTATTGATGGAATATTTCTGGGCATATGAACAGGATGTTCATAAAAATTGAGGTTACTTTTTTGTAGTATCTAACAGAAAACAACTACTTCCCCGGCAAAAGCCACGCTGGACATTGAACTACATCTGATAGATATTGTGAAAGACCCTATATAACTTGAGAGAAAAATCTGAAAGTGAAAATAAAATCAACACGCCATACCCATGACAGGTTTTATGTCAAAAAAATATTTTCAAAGTGTCACCGCACAAGAAATAGTCCAACAATTCCATCATTACAGTGTGAAATTGCTTCTGAAGAGTATGTTTTCCAATTCTTCCGACCCTCCTGATGATCTTAGAAGAGTGAAATAGATTTTTGTCGACCAAAATGTATTGGAGGCCTAGCGAAAGAGATGCAATTCACGCATCAATGAAATGAGCGATTTTCTGTGAGTGATACTTCTGAATAACATTCTCTCTTATCTTATTTATAGATAAGAATATCCAATGGAAACTGAACATTCAATAAATAATCAACTATCTGAATGAAAATGCATATTTTCACTTTCAGATTTTTCTCTCACGTTATATAGGGTCTTTCACAATATCTATCAGATGTAGTTCAATGTCCAGCGAGGCTTTAGCCGGGGAAGTAGTTGTTTTCTGTTAGATATTACAAAAAAGTAACTTCAATTTATCGTAGGTCTTTTCCATTTCCAGAGGAGTCTTGTTTTTGTTTCAATTTTCAATTGAGAATGTTTCTCTTTACAATTTCTGGGCACTTCATCACAACAGAAGACATTTTCGAAATCATCCCGAGCATTATGGACGAATAAGAGTTGGTGATATTGCCAGCTACATATGACACCCTGTATATTTCAATGATTCATAATTGAGTTCTGGGGTTCTGGGACATTCCAATACCAGGAGTTGGAGTTAATTCAAGTGGTCACAGTTTGCCATGGAAAAGTAATAACTATTTGGTTATGTTTCACTGTATTGATTGAATATTTTTGTGAATTTTGTGAAAAGTGAAGAAATTTTGAAAATTAGGCAAGTATTATTGATGAAAAGGAGTTCATCATATTGCCAGCTATAAAAGACACCCTGTATAATCAATTGATTCAAGCATTGAGATGTGGGGGTTTAAGGGTACCCTAAAATAGAATTTGATAATAATTATGTAATGAAAAAATCCCTAATATGTTGTCCTCACTTTTTCACTTTTCAATTGGTCATAGTTAGCCGTGGAAAATGGAAATACGAATTTCACATTAACATAAAGGTAGTTATTCCTGAGTACTATAATATAAAAAAAAAAGTTTTTCAAATTATTGTATTCTCAATGAAATATGTGGGTGTGGCTGCTTAAAGTGGGACACACTCTATATACCTTTTGGCGTAACTGTACTGAGTTTGAATAAATGAATATTTGGAACCTTTTGTGTGATAACAATTTAATAATTTTAAACTAAATTAATCAATCCTTCATAGCAGAATCTCATCACAAATCAATGTCAACTTTCTGATTTACTGTAATTATTTTTCTAGGAATGTAAATGACACTATTTCAGTGAAGTCATGAGAAAGATCACTGGCATTAGCAAGGAATTCACGAAAATTCGTTACTCAGGATCTTTTACAATTGCTATTTATAATGAAAGTATAAATGGAATGATTTTCACCAAAAAGTTTTACGAAACCACGACAAGTGTTTCGCTGTACAACAGCTTCTTCAAGTGGAGAAGATAATCTAATCAGATAATATCTTTTCCAGCCCCGTGACACATAGTAGGGTCGAATCTGTGCCATCTGGGTGAGAGAATCAGTCAAGCACCTCGGCCACTTCGCTTTAGTCCAGTATTTCAGATTGAGAGCATGCGATAAAACAATGTGTTCTTGAAAATTTCAGAAGAGTCTATGTTGATAGATAAAACCATATAAAATGGATGTTATGATTAAAAAGAGTATTTGCTTGTACTTCAATTAATGCTCCATGTTGTAGTTTTTACTTAAAAAAAAGCATTTACTCCACAGTATTCTTGAAGTAACACTCAAGTAAGTACTAGGAGCAATTACTTTGCTTTATTTACTTCGATATATTGTTAAATAAAAATTTATTTTTCCGTTAACCAGCTGTCGTCTCCTTACGAACGGCAGCCCTCAGAAGTCTTACCTTTTAACGTGCGATTCCTAGCACTTTCTCGGGCCATCAGAAAAATGTCTGCAGTCGCTAGGGTTTGAACCTTTGACTGGCAGCCAAAGTGATTGAAACAATGTCGCTTTAACATAGTTAATACTGCAGAAATTACTGATGTCTAGTATATCGTCCATTTGGGAGTGTTTGGTGTAGTTTTTGAGAAGCTTCTCATAGAGTAACACATCTTCGATTGAAAAGGTTTTCATGAATTATGGTAGGAAAAGGAGGGAAATGTGTGAACGTAGAACGCATGGGGAGGAACAGTACAGAAAATTATTTCCGGCAAGTCAATTATTTTACGTAGCTTGCTACTATCAAGCACTGTAATTTTATCTTGAATGCAAACAATGTTGAATGGATAGAAAGAGGGATCGTAGGAAATTATATTGGGGTGAGGGTAGAACCTTTATCAAATGTAACGGAAATTGAGGTATTTTTAAGAACTCTCACCAATCGAACCAATTTGAGGTTAAACACGTCCTAGTATTCACTACTAGTTTATACTTCTAACCGAAGTCAATACTTCCCATCAAATAATTTACTTCATGCAAAATATTACACTCTAGTACAAGTAAATTCTCTTTTTAATCATACCACTCAATTTTTACCAAGTGGGGAGTTAAACTATAGGGATCCTACAGTTGGGAGGCAAATTCCAGGTAGAAATGCACTCCATATAACAATGAATCCCTGGTAGAAGAGCATATGTAGGTATAAATAATTGAGACCAAACAACATTAAAGAAGGTGGACTAGGGGTTCTTTCATAGTTATTACTGATAATTATTGTTATAATGTCGGGGCGTGGCGCAGTGGTTAGAGCGTCCGTCTCTGGGTCGGAAGGTCCGGAGTTCGAGCCCCAGTTACGGCTGGGATTTTTTAATTTAATTTGACCGATTAAATTATTCAAATCTCGTGGCTGGACTGGGGTGAGTCCTGCACGATTCAATGTTGGGTTCCAATTAACAGTGCTGCTCCTGAGGTGGCGCATGGAGTTAGTAACAAGGCCTATCCAGAACACGTGGCTAATGACCATAGCAGTCGATGCCAAAAACACCAATGAAAAAAAAATTATTGTTAAAAGTTTTTTTCATATGTCTGTTGTCTTGATGAAAGTAATGAGTGTTTAACCAATACTTGAGTTTTCTTAGTGAGTTTATAATTTGCTCTGTCAATATTTTCATATTGTAATGTTAGGGTATGCAGGCAACTGAATCGCTGTTACTGTTTCAAATATTGTCAAGTCAGGTACTTTCTGCATGTTCATTTATCGATAAATCCTGATATTAATCGTATTATCAACTTGGATTTCAGCTGTTGTTATTTTTTTTTTGAATTATTGTTAATAGGAATGAATGATTGTTGTTAAATTTTGGATATTATCCATGACATACCTCCCTCCGGGTTGGCGTTAAGTTTTGCAAATCTCTTTTTGAATGCCACATCTAGAGTTCCAATTTGCCTCTTCTTGTGTGCTGCTTTTTCCAGATTCTGTATAGTTTTTCTCCTTCCAATTCTGTCTGGACCCGATCCCGAATCATTATCATAGTCACCGTCGATTCCTTGTAACCTTTGCAATTGTTTGACTATTTCCACTGCCTGCTTGTCCAATAGAGCATTTGGAGACATTTCCTCTTTCTAAAATGAAAATCGAAGAATAATCTACGAATAATTATTATTGCATTAATGAATCACATACCTTTTTCGTACATGACCAGTTGAGCTCAGTAGAAGACAAGATGTGGGCAATAGTTCCAAAACGATGGAACAACATAGCAACAAATTGGATGACCAAGATAAGTGCGAAAAAAAATACGAATACCAAACCAATAGGTTCCAGCTGAAGATATTCTTTCGAAATGTGGACCTAGAATAACAAGTTTCCAGATTTTACGAGTGCATTAGAATGCAGAGAATTTTTAAATACTTTTTGTCAAAACTGCCACATAAATTGAAGCAAACTCGAAGTTTGTTATCATTAAATAATCCAAATTTATAGTAAATTATTATTGTGCAGAACATTTTGAGAAAAAATATTTATACCGAAACTTGCTTGGTGAATTTTAAAGTTTTAGTTTTTTCACAGCTTGAAAAGCAGTATTGGTAGATCATTTCAAATTTGAGCGATATCAAAACACCAAACAAATAGCAGTAGTACATATATTTAATATTTTCAAAAAATCACACCATTTTTATTGAACAAAACAAGTAATACTTTGAAAAATTTCCTCTGGTGATTTTTTGTAAATAATATTAATAACATAAAACATCATATTCAGATATTAACACTCAGGTAGTAATTATTATTCACAAAGAATAGAGACAAGGAACACAAAGTTGATGAGGTGGATTATTGGTAGACGAATATTCAGGAACACTGACGATGACTTTTCGAACTACTCTCTTGTGAAAATCCCTAAATAACAAACGTTGTCCTCACGAATGATTATGAGATATATGAATGAAATTAATGATGACTTACAGTAGATATTAATATGATATCTAAGGTCAATGAAAGTGAAATAACCCTATGTTAAAAGTAGTTGAAGAACAACAAATGGTCTTTGGACACATTTTCTAAATTTGGTAAATTCAAAAAAAATATATATTCATGGAAAAAAAAGAAGTTAATATAAGTTTAAACATTTTTGGCGTTCCAAAATGATATTTACAAAAAAATTTAAGTTGAATATAACATAATTAGAAAAAATTTGTGAGCTACTTAAATTTACTCAAATTTACTAAATTATTCAAGTTGAATATAACATAATTTGAAATTTCGTCTCATATGTGTGGAAGTTCAATTAGTCTTTTATAATGATAGCTAAAACTCAAATGATAATTTTTGAACTATTGCAAAAATGCTTTCTTTGAAAATCGGGTCCTCATTAGGTTCTGCTCCTGACTAGGTTATGTCATTCGTCAAGTGACGGATAATCAGGTGGATATGAGGTTAAGTATGGATGACAGGATGATTATTAGAAAAACAAGGTAATGATGATCTTAATGAATAGGTGACTTCAGTGCGACATTTTTTGTTAACATGGTGAGTATGATATGTTAATGGGTTAAAGACCTCCACAGGTGAAAATGTACATAGTGCCTTATAATGTATTATTTATCATAACACCATCATTATAGTGAAAATTAGGAGTATATGTGTGATGTGATTCGGGTGTTCAATAAAAACCATGTAGAGGTATCTATTACGGTGATAATTATTGTTACATAAAACAATAGGAAACTTGCTCCGGAAATGTGTATTAATCACAAGAAAGTGTACTGAAGATCCAAGTAAGTATACATGTATCAGTAACACTGACCCATAGTAAAAAAATTCTAAAGGGTGAAATAACTGTTGAAGAATTTGTTGCCACTACTTTTATTTAGAAAACGCATTTATTTATACAGGGTGTCCCGTAAGGACCACGTCAATCTTGAGGAGAATGTAGTTTTTTCTGTGCGAGCGGTATAATTTCACACTTTTCTAACTAATTCCTTCAGTAAAATATTGCTGAAGGATTATTCTAACGTATACATTAAAAACATTTTCCGAACATCAATAAATTGCCTATTTTGAGGTGATTTCTAAATGGTATAACACGTGATTTGTTATAAAAAAAAAGATATGGCTATTTTTATCCAAAAGGGTTACGTTTCTGACAAAATATAGTTGGTCAATTCTTTTAAGAAATCTTCGATTTTGCATTACCTAGTGAACAATTTCAATCTTTTACGTGAGAAAATGTTACTTTCTCAATTATTAACCTCGAGTAAAATTATTTATCTCTTGCTAGGAGCTGCTCTCCACCGACTGTTGTAGGGTCATTTATGAAAGAACAATTGAATATTGCTACCCAGAGATTACCCAGCACGAGCTCAATTTTGCCGGAAAATGTTGCGATCCAGATTTTTTCAATAAGATCATTTGGAGCGACGAGTCTTCCTGTACCATGAATCTCCACAATTTGCATAGCTGACAAATCATAAATCCACACGAGAAGAGAGAAGATATATCAAAATATCGATTTAAGGTCAATCCATGAACGGGAATATTTAATGGAGCAACTTTGGGACCGTCCGAACTACCGCCTTCACTGAACACCAACAATTATTTGGGATTTTTAACCGAAATTTAAATCGAACTTATCCCCACCGGTGGATCAGAGGTGGTGAAATTTTGTGGTCCCCTCGTTCACCTGACTTGAATCCTCTGGATTTTTAGTATTGGGTTTGCCTAAAGGACAAAGTGTATTCAAAACCCATACACAATGAAGCCGAATTGAGGGAACGCAATCGAGTTGCTGCCGCGGAAATATCAGACATATATCCATTTGAGGGCAGTGAAAAGGTCTTTTCTCAGTCGATGCAGAGCCTGTATACGCAAAGGTCGCCATTTTGAACATGTCTTATAATGATTGTAAAAGCTCTTCATGTCATAAAAAATATAAGAACCCCAAATAACAACCGCCAAATTATACTATCAGAAATGTACCCTCTGGATTAAAATAGCCATATCTTGTTTTTGTTATAACAATTCACTTGTGTTATACCATTTTGGAATCACCATAAAATAGGCAATTCAATGATGTAAAGTGCAGCAGTAGCCCACTATATTTTCGTTTCACTACGATGGGCTAAAACTTTATGAACAAAAAATCTACTGCCTAAACTTCTCAAAAACACATTTCTGACAGCCCCTCTGTAAAATATTCGGAGTATGTTTTTAATGCAGTCGTTAGAATAATCTTTCAGTAATATTTTACTGAAAAACTGAATTAGAACGGTGTAAAATTGTACCACCTGTACAGACAAAACTGCTAAGAGTCTCAAAAATTCATTGTTTTTATAAAAAAATAAATCTCTTAAACGGCAAGACTTTCATAGTGGGTATTTTTTCATGGCAGGTAGGGTATCCTTTGACCTACATTCTCCTTAAGTTTGACGTGTTCTTCACGGGACACCCTATATATTGAAGAAATAACTTCGAGTTAGAAAAATTTCTGATATAAGGACATTTTAATGTTCTTCAATGATCAAATAAAGTAAACAAATTCAAATTAATTAATTAAATTTTCTTTAATATTACTGTAAAATGAAATTATAGTTTTTGAATTTATTATTTGTTCTGCTAATTTATTGAATGTCTATTGAGCTGAAAATTGCATTCGCTCTTCTATTGTTTGAATGAATATTTTCCCAGTGAAAGTGGTTCAAAATCCGAGAGTTTTATGGCTGTGTTATTTAGAATATTTCTGAATTGGCGTATTACTCTTTTGAACATTCTTGGTTAACTTGAATGCAAAATTAGCTTTTCAAAATTTAAGAAGTTAGTTTAATGTCAATAATGTCATATTATTGGTGCTTTTGTAAAATGCCGGGGACAGTGTATCACAAGGTTTCTTAAAAATTACTTTTTTCTACAAACGTCAAAAAATGACAAGGTTCGCGCATTGACAACTATATGCGAAGAGACCCTTTTTTTCCTTCGTTGCCATGACACCGTGCGCGAAGTAGTGTGCGAAATACTTACTTCGCACACTGCATGTAAACTATATGGGATTTTTGTATTTTAACACTCAAGCAAAAATCCAAGAAAGTTAGGTGGGGTACTGCTTAGTTCATCGTCGCTCGAAATTTCCATTATTTTACAGTTATAAATATCAGGCACGAAACTGACGCGAACAAAAAGTCACTCTAAAATTATTTTCAACAACTGTCACTTTGAAATAATTGTCAACAAATGCCATTTTATTTCCATAGTTAGTAATTACTTGATTTGGAAAAGCAATTTAAGCCAGTTCAATACTATTTTCCTACGAGCGTGCGTAAAAGTAACTTTTCCGCACGATTTTTCGTTTTGAAAGTTCTACTTTTCCGCACGATTTTTACTTTTCCGCACGATTTTTACTTTTACGCAAGATTTTCTCTTTAAAGCACAAGATTTTAATTCAAGATTAGTATATTGTACAATGAGCATGAAATGACATAGGTACATTTCCCACGAGTAGGTAGGTATATGAAATATTGTCGTCATTGAATATACAAATATTGAAAAATATAACGAAAATTGAACAGTAACTACTCTCATCGATTTCAAAACGAAAACAAAAAAAAGTAATTTTCCCAGGATTCGAACCACCTACCCCATATTAACCATTAACCAGCGTAGAACGACTGCTCCCTTACTTTGCCAACTGAGCTATTTCAGATATTAATTTAATTGCTATAATACCATATCAAATCCTGTCAAATTTTATATATCACTATTTATTTTGATAATGTCTTTATATTTTGAAATTAATTTTATGAAAATTACGGAATATAGGAAAGTTATTATCAAACAGTCGTTCATAGACTAGATTCGATCTCATATTATAAATCTCGCGAAAAGATAAAATCATGCGGAAAAGTTACTTTTCCGCACTAGTGCTGAAAAGTTACTTTCCCGCACGATTTTTATTGTTGAAAATGAGGATATTTAGGACTAACTCAATGATCTATGTAACTATTCTGTCTTATGTGTCACTTTGTAGCATTATTATAAAATCTTTTGTTTAATAAAAACCTATTTTTTTTTCATAAATAAGATGGACAAAAACACTCGTAGGAAAAACATTGTACCTAACTCTTGCGGAAAACGTCTTTTCCGCCCTTGACGGCTTGCCCGAACTCCGCTCCGCGTCGTTCGTGCAACTGCCGTCGCGTGCGGAAAAGTACTACTTTCCGCACTTGTTAGGTAAATAACTATTTTCATATTAGGCTAAGCATATTAGTTATTTTAGAACAATGTTTTTGACGTTTGTAGTAAACATTTTGTTTGCATCTCGTGCGCGAAATACTTTGGTGATCTCGATTTTTTTTTTAACTCGGCTGCGCCTCGCTGAAAAATAATCAGTTCTCGATCACCAAAGTAGCATTTCGCGCAATAGATACAAAAATAACTATTATTGGTTTATTCATCAATCTAAAATTCCTTTTTGTTTTTGACTGCATGATGACCATCGTGGAATTTCATCAGCAATATTAAAAGACTGCATTGTTATGAGTAAATTGTGTGAATTAATTTCAACCAATCCTGTAAAATTTATCATTTATCAATGATGTTTTGGAATAATAATAAATTTTAGGTTAAACTATTTCACGAAATCCGACAGAATTTTGTTAATATTAATTTTTGTTGGTGATAATATTGCGACAAAAGCAAACTCAACTTCCAAGTGTTTCCGAATCTTGTTCTATTCGACAGTTAATTCCACCTCGAAATACGTGCATGTTTGGATCCGGCACTTGATCGCGAATGAATAAATTGTAGATGGGTCAGAGTTACAATTAACACAATATACTACAGGAGTTAAATCCTACGCCAAAGACTTATTAGTATCCAGAATCCATCTCAGAAGACTCAAGAAAGCCTTTAAATACCTCGGAGGTTTCCTCAATATATGTAATATTAGTTCGAACTCCTAATGGCCACTTAACGTGGATCTGATCCTTATTGAGTTGAAGGAGAAAGACGACTAAGACGAATAAAGCATTAAACATGATGAAAGCGAAAACTGACTTATTCCGTAGTTCGATCAAGTCTTTCGCTATCCTATCCTGTAAATAAATTCAATGGGGATTAGATCAGTTGTAAATGGGGGTCACATGATTCCTTGTCGGTAGAAATAATTTTTCACGGAATGACAATGAAGATTAAATTTATGAAAAACATTATTTCGATTAATCCACCGACAAAAATACCACGCAATCCCGTTAAAGTTACCTCTTGTGTACTCTCGTCGTATGTTATGTTAGTTCGAACTCCAAAGGGCCATTTAATGTGAAGGTTGTCTTTTTTCAAGGTCAGCAAGAAAACTATTAACACGAAGAGGGCATTCACCATAAAGAAAGCAAAGACGGATTGGTCACGGAGTTCCTTGAGATCGGCTGCTATACGGGCCTACAATGTTTGCAAACAATTATGAGTAACTCATCAATAAGAAGTCAATTTCCGTTTAGTTGAAAAAATTTGCTTAAAATTTCTGTTGTAAAAAGTCCTAAAATTTGGTTAGATACGTAAAGTAGTTCGACGATTTTCATTAATGTGTATGTAATGGCATCATTCGAGTACCTACTGACTGAAAATACATTTCTATCCTAAATACTTAACTATCATCAACTTTTCAGAAAACTGAAACGGTTTTCTCGTTTTCTTGAAGAAAAACATGTTTCATTGATATTCAGTAATTAAAACTTGGCATGATAAAACTAGTGATATAAATCAGTTTTGTCAAGTTACAATTTTTAATATATCGGCAATTTCTAATAGTGTATTTATGCAGCAGTTTTAAGTCATAAGTTTTTAGTCACAAGTAAGAATTCCAATAAATCATCGGCAAACATTCTTATAACTGTATAAATACACCATAAGATGTTGAAAAAATGGCAGAAACTAAAAGTTGCAATAGCACTTTCTCTTAAGTTTTTTGAAATTCAAACAAGTGAGAATATTTCAAGCAATTGTTTTGAAAAATAAATACTTTTGACAGTAGCCAAAATCACGTAACCCCGTTCAAATGGGCCATATTCCATATTTTTAAACAAAACTTGGCGCGTAGAATTTCAAAATCAATAATTTTTAAAAGTTTTTCTCATATGAAGCCAACTGAAGGATACTGTATAAAAGTTTTTTTATTTTTCGATCTCTTCACAAACATCTGATCTTTTTTTCCCAAATAGCTCAACTGTTAACAGTTCTATCAGAATTCCATGACTATTGCGATGATATGGATAATCAAAAACATCGAATTTTCCTGATAATAATCAATAAGTTTCGATGAATTCATTCATGAGCGTTTCACTTCACTTGCAAATAGTGAGTAAGTTTATGTGCGAAGTGAAATATGCTACTGCATGATTATCATCGAAATTTTATTATTTATTTATTAATTCAATCCCAAAAAACAGAAAATGTTTATACAGGGACAACGAATATAAATATACATATGAAACAAAAAAAAATAACAACAATATTAGGTGTAGTTGATAGGTAACAATTAAATATAAATATAATGGTTAAATCAGTATTGAGCAGAAATTGGTGGGAGACATTATATTACTTCATCTTCAGTAGAAATAATAGATTTTTCAAATTCCTTTTTGAATTTTGTGAGGTAATTAATAGACCTTATTCGTTACGGAATGCTATTATAAGCTAAAATACCGCGATAATATAATGAATTTTTGCTAAATTGAGTTTCAATTAGGATAGTTTTTAGGTTATCAGATTGCCTAGTTTGATTGACTATTACCATCAGAAGCAACGACATAGGAGAGATTGGAATGTTTTTTTATTTTTTATTAGGTGAATAAACGTGCAAATTTTCTTTCTGAATAATGAACCAATATCTAGAAGATTTCTGGATTTGTATAATTTTGAAGTAGGTTCCAGAAAGGGTGATTTGAAAATACATTCCATAATATTATTCTGTAAGGTTTTCAATGGTTTCAAAATTGATTTTGTTGCAGTTTCCCAAATTGAAATTAAATACTGAAGCTTTAGATATATCAAACTGAAGTAAATATTTTCAAGATGTTTTAGTGGAGAATAAGACCTCAGCCTGCCAATTATAGGACTTTTTTTTTCTTAGATCCAAAACATGCGTAGACCAAGAGATAGTTTGATCAATGGTTAAACCTAGAAATTTTTAGTATTTTTTGTATCGTATACAAGAATTATCCATAGTGTGGGGTTTAATCTCACTTTCTGGTAAAGATTTTTAGAAATATAAATAAAGCAAGATTTTTCAAAATTTAAAGTTAATTCATTTTCTTTTAACCATGACGAGGCCACCTTCCATTTGGTTTGATCTTCACAATACAATAATAAATTCTGATATAACTGTTAGATACGAACCAATTTAACAGCGAGGGTCTTGGCAAAAACTGAAGTTTTCAATTTAATGCTATCTGGTGTAGAGTAAATGAAAAAGTTCAGTCATTATGACCGAAATACAAATGTCCCACCACAATTGAAAAAAAAATGGATATTTGTAAAGAGATCAGAAAATATTCTGAAATAGAGCTACTTTAAATTTTCCCAAATATTTACTTAAAACTCTGCATAAAGAATTGAGCAACATGTCCCTACTTTTTGCAACTTCATAATGATTTTTTTTAGTTCTGTTAGGGACTTACCTGGTAGTTCATTTCAAACTCAAAAAATATGTTTTCAGTTATTATTGAAACATGGGTAAAGCACTTTTGATGATTTCTTTTTATAAGTATACTTCTTAAGCTAAAAAAGGGAGTAAACTATCTTATTGCATCATTCAGTAAATTTCAGATACCTACAGTTTGGCCACATAATTATGAAACGATTTCGAGTAGAATGAAACTTCAGATTTTATATGGCCCCCAAATTTTACTGTATCCATACTTTTTGATAATACCTGACTAATGAGTAACAAATAATGTTTGTTATTTTGAATTTTTTGAATCTGTCATCTATTCAGCTATTCCTAGAAAATATTTCCTTGAATATCTGCTCAAACTGATACACATTGTATTGTTATGCAAATATCTTCGATGCTCTGAAAGTTCCCGGAAACGTTTCGGCCAATCAATAAAAATATGGAGTGGAAACTGTAAATTTTTCTCTAAACTAATAATCAACTAATAATCAACTAATATTTCTGTAAAAATGGTCTACCCGTAAATCTTCATCGTGGAAATTTTTCCAAAATTTCATTGTTCTGCAATTAAAATTTGTAGAACTGAAAAAAACGAAACTTTTCAAAATCAATCTAGCTGTAACGTTACCTTTTCTTCCTTATTTTCATCCAGAGGAAATAAATATTTCGCCAGTAAGTCTTTCCAGAACTGTAACTCGTTACTGTTCAAATATTCGACTTCTCCCTTGCCGACGTCTGGATCTTCAATCCAGTAGGGATTCACCAGATCGTCTCTCTTATTCCTTGGAGTTACTGAAACAGTCTCATCGTCGGAGTCATTGCTCGATTCTCTTTGTTCTTCTTCTTCGCTAACAGGTCTCAATAAAGACTCTCCACCGTGACGAGAAGAGGCCGACATGCTCCTCCTCCTCGTATGGTGACCTGCTGGATCCACAACCCTGGAAAATTCTTCCGTTATCACAAGGATCATATGCGCTGATACTGACTTACTTTTCTATGTGTTCTAGCCTTTTGGCTAAACTATCCAAAGAATCTGCGATGTGCATGAGCTGCGCCTTTTCGTCTCCCGCTTTTTGGTGTGTGCACAGCATACATCTGAAGAGACCGGCTAGGGATATTTCGATACTCCCTTCGTCGTCGTCGTTGATACCACCTGCTTGCAGAAAACCCAGCAATGACTTTCCTTTTTTCTGTTTCTTCGTTGCCTCCGCTGCTTTTCTGTCCTCTTCAAGTTCCTTAAAATTTGTTTCGCGATACATATAGATATTCTTAAAATGCATTCGTGGAGATTTATTCATTGTGGTTTATACATTTTTGTGTACATATCTACAGGGTGTTCCAAACTCGATGGCCTATTAGACGTTTCTTGAAAAAAGGTCGTAGGATAATTTTCTGAAGGAAATTTGGAAGTCCATATTCAAATCCATTCAGAGAAATCAACACGATTTTGAAGGATCACCTCTTGACTCAACATTCCCTAACACAGCATAAATCCGTTCGATTCGTCTGAATTTTTTCTATTGATTTGTGGTAAGTTCACTGAATTTCCTGCATGTTCTTGAAATAATGTTTTTGCACTAACCGCGAATATAAAACAGATTCGAAATGTCAGCATTTCAATATGCATTATAATCCATTTTTAATATTTTCTTATGACAGAAACACCATGAAAATTACGACTTGTCAAACAAAAAGTTTGCTTCGCTCTGTTCTGGTCACGGCACACTACTATCATTTTCAATTACCAGATTCAAAATAGGTAATATTGCCCAATTGAAATGATCTGTAGTATGCCGTGGCCAGAAAAGAGCAAAACAATCTGTAAGTTTGACAAACAGTGGATTTGATTGTGTTTCTACCAGAAAGAAGTATAAAAAAATGGATTATAATGCATATTCAAATGCAGATAATTTAAATTTATTTTATATTCATGGTGAGTACATACCGAAGAAATGTTTCCAGAACGTGCCGGAAATTCAATGACCTTCATCCAAATTTGGCATGAGTTAATAGAAAAAAATGTATTGATTGAAATAAAATTGACTTCTGCCTAAGGACACGCGTTTTTCAAATACCCTGAATGGGGGATGAAATTGTCATGGAGATAAAAAAATTGAACCAAGCATACTTTGTTCAAATCTGAATTAAAATTTCATGTCACTGTATTTCTCGGTTAATGCAATAATAGCTTTGGAGAAGACTGTTGTGGAAAAAATACAAATTATCAATATTCAATGAACAGTTAAAAATTTGGGACAAATTCGACAAAAATTAATCAGATTTACATTTTAATACTTATTGTCTCCCATTTTGATTCTTTTCTAATCAAATTTACGTTAATGAACGCGCAAACGTTTTATTATAAATGTACTAATTTTCGAATTTTCATAATGACATGTTCCATTATATTTCATATCTACCCAATACAAAATATGGCAAAATAATCCAAAAGTTGCTTTTATTTCGGAAACCTGACTCTTAAGGAACATGATACACCATTTGAAAGATAATTAAATTTTCTTTCATGATATTTTATGATATAAATGGTGTTCCATTTGAAAAAAATGCACTTTTCACCACTTTTGTATCTATCGGTGAAATCACAAATTTTCAACGACCCTATACAGGGTTTTTCAAAATTCAGTATCAAGATTTCAGGGTCGTATTTTTCAGGTCATAATAAGACCTTTTTTCCATAAACATGTGTCCGCAACCGCTTCATTTCTGAGATACAGGGTGTTAAAGTTTCAAGATTTTTTTAGTTTTTTCTTCATAACTCTTTCAGTTTTTGAGATATCAAGATCAAATTTAAAATAAAGATAACTTTTTAGGGTTTACATCATCCAGTATGCCGGGTGATTGTAACAATCTACAGGGAGATATTTTTTCAGGGGTCAAGCCCCTTTTCGCCCCATAAACTTTTTTGTAGTACGCCGCTGGTGGATTCTAACATATGAAATACATTCTTTATTTTGTTCATGAATTTTTTTGTCTCTTGTAATTTTTACGCATCTGCAACCGTTATCGAGGAAAAAATTAAAACCATTTTTGTAATTCCCTACATTTAATTAAAATTTTTAACAAAGGTAGGTATTTGGTTTGTGATCTAAATTACAAGTTTCCTTAAAGATTACCTAAAAAATAAGAACCTTGACTTTTTATAAAAGGTGTTGGAAATGCCCTCCTCCTTCTGCGATCCAACCTTCCACTCTTCTTCTCACAGACTGCCGTACGCGTTCGAAAATTCCGGGAGTGTTGCGTATGGTGTGGAAGGCTTGCATAATTCGTTCAGTAAGAACTTCGATGGAAGGCACTGGTTCTGAACCATAAACTAGACCCTTTACATGTGCCCATAAAAAGAAGTCCAGCGGGTTGCAATCTGGGGACCGTGGGGGCCAAGCAATTGGACCTGCTCTGCCAATCCACCGATTTTGAAACACTGTATCTAGATAATCGCGGACAATGACTCGAAAATGAGGGGGGCCCCATCGTGCATAAACCACATTTGTTGACGAACTTGTAAAGGCACGTCCTCCAATAATGCAGGCAAGTCGTTCTGTAGGCACCATTTAAAATAAAAGGACCAATTAAAGTATCTCCTACTATTCCTGCCCATATGTTTACGCTGAACTGCTCCTGGTGTCGAGATTGTCTGATCATGTGTGGATTTTCTAGCGCCCAAATATGAACGTTGTGGTAATTCACTACTCCGTCGCGTGTAAAGTGAGCTTCGTCGGTAAAAAGGATACGAGATAAAAATTCAGGATCCCTAGTACAATTGCGCAGTATCCATCGGGAGAACTGCAAGCGCCGTGGAAAATCTAGAGGAAGCAAACCTTGGAAGCGCTGGATATGATATGGGTATAGCATGTTTTCGTGTAAAACCCTCCAGACAGTTGAATGGGAAACATCCAAATCCCGTGCTATTTGTCGAGGACTTATACCAGGATTTTCGTCGATAACATTTAAAATCTCTTCATCTCTTACTGGGTTGCGTGCTTGTCGCGGTCTGCCAGCATCGTGCCTTGGAGTCTGAAATCTGCCATATTCCCGAAGGTGCTGATGGGAATTTTTAAAAGTTCTATAGTTGGGAAGAAGGCGATTAGGAAATCTTAGCGCGTACAACCTCTGAGCTTCAAGTCCGTTGCCATTAGCCAGACCATAAACAAAATGGATGTCAGCCAGATGTTCAAATGAATATGGTCCATTTTCCATTTTAAAGTTAAACAAATACACGATGAGACATCCACCAACTTTCAAATAATGACAAATGCTTCAAAACAAACCTAAACGTCAAAATGAAAATAGCAGTCAAAGCCCACTAATTCGCTTTTTCATTGTTCCGTTGAAAAATGTAATTTAAATCTAGCGAATTACAAAAATGTTTTTTTCTACTACCGCTCACCAAAGTAGCCTTTGACGCTTTCAGATCTCAATGCAAAGTTGACGTTTTCCGAGGAATGTCATTTTGTGACAGCTTTTACACTCTAGAGCGAGAATATTGAAAAAACGCTCGATCTCCCTAGCTTTTGTTAAAAACAAACCCATTCTTGTATGATGGAAAGTGAACACAAGAAACTCATATCAATATGATGTACTGCGGTGGTGTAATGGCAGAGATTCTTCGTACGAAACTGATTTAGCGTTCCCGGCGTGAGTTCGAACTCTGGACTCGCAATTTTTTTATTTTCGCAAGTTTTTTTTTTCCTTTTGTTAGAAATATAAATTATTGGATATTTGGATAGCTTATACATTTGGGAATACTATTGAATGTAAATTTTCTCATAGGTAATATTATGTGCCTATGTTGAATGAAGTGTCTATCGTTTTTATGTCTGAGGAGCTGCGTTTGTAGAAAAAAATCATGTGTGTATTTCTAGCACAAAGTGTCATTGCCGCTCTCCAAAGATTACCGCGCTTCGCTTCGCGTCGCGCAGTAACTCTCTTTGTCGAGCGGCAATCAATCACTTTGCGCTCTAAATACACAAATAGCTATTAATTTTTTTTCTCGATAACGGTTGCAGATGCGTAAAAATTACAAGAGACAAAAAAATTCATGAACAAAATAAAGAATGTATTTCATATGTTAGAATCCACCAGCGGCGTACTACAAAAAAGTTTATGGGGCGAAAAAGGGCTTGACCCCTGAAAAAATATCTTCCTGTAGATTGTTACAATCACCCGGCATACTGGATGATGTAAACACTAAAAAGTAATCTTTAGTTTAAATTTGATTTTGATAACTCAAAAACTGAAATAGTTATAAAGAAAAAACTAAAAAAATCTTGAAACTTCAACACCCTGTATCTCAGAAATGAAGCGGTTGCGGACACATGTTTATGGGAAAAAAGTCTTATTATTACCTGAAAAATACGCCCCTGAAATCTTGATACTGAATTTTGAAACACACTGTATATTGGAGTATGAATTACCTTATTCATAACTAATACACAGGACATTGTCAAAGTACATCCAAAATTTCAGCTTTCTACGTATTCAAATACTTCAGTAATGCACGTTCAATTGAAGCTATCTTTCGCACAAAAAATAAGGAAATTATTGATTTTCTCAAAAACCACTGGAGATAGGTATAGGGAAGTATATATATAGGGTATTCTTTTTTAAATATCAAAGTTGTTGCTACTTTTCGATAGAATCGGCAACGCCGCAACACTGAAAATATTTTAGAGCAGAACTGATTATCCAAGAAACCAAATTTTCAAAATAATCCTACGTCCAGAAACGTCTAATAGGCCATCGAGTTTGAAACACCCTGTGCATGAATTTATTAGAGAAAATTTTTCATTGATAGTCATCAATCAAAATGAAGTTGTAGGCCGCCTGAGCCCGAAGTTATCATTTAAAATGAAGTTAAAATAACTTTTTCATCGATATCTTTAAAACAAGGGTTCAAATATTTTTAAGATGCTTTCATTTGGGTGCAACAGTTGTTTGTTGTTCGTTTGAATGAAACACACTTTAAAGAAATTAAAGTAACATCAATTATAAATGCAGAAAACGGAAGATAGGGATATGATTAGTTTAATTTGATTTGATATTGAGATGAATGGGTTTCCTCTTGCTTTTTGGCGCCTTTACTAAAGCAGGCGTTTTTAAATGTCATTTCAAAATTTCAAATCAATGAAAGGAGATTTACAATGAGTTTTCCTCAACATTATATTTTTTAAGTATTTACTACTTTTGCTACATAGCAGAGACATTCGCCTTCTTTCAACCATTTTAAAACATCTCAGCAAGTCTTAAATCTAAAAAATTTTGGTTATAAATTTTTACTGCAAAGTAATTAATTACCCTGATGATCAAGTTAATCATCTTATATAAAAAAGACCGGCTTAGAATAGGACCCAGCGTCCTTAATGTCCAGTATAGTACATCAACATTTACCCTTACCAATAACCCTCAGAAGTCTTCGAGCGACTTGTGCGAGCTGGGGAAGCTTAATATGAATTATAAATGTGGCCCAACCGGTATTCGCGTTCAATTTATTTTTCATATTGATTTTTAGTACCTAGTCAAATATTGTGCTACTATCTACTTACATGACGAAACTTACCTTTTTTGTCTTCTTCACTGCAACTTCTCTTGTTCCCCATGATACATTGTTCAGATTGATAATAGAGTAAAGAATCAACAGCAAGTACATGGAAGGTATGGATAAAAGATATATAATGCCAGGTACGATACACCAAAATTCTTGGGGATGCAAACAAGCTGCTATGAAGAACGATCCTGTCATGGCTATTAGGAAAATAGCTGATGGGGAACCAACGCCGTCTTCCCTCAACTGAAGAGCTGTACCTACTATCACAGCCATCATGATCAAGGCATAGCCAGTAGATAGAATTTGGGCGGCCAGTAACTGAAAAAAGTTGGTAAGTTGGTTTCATTTCAATAATTTCAATAAAAGGAAAGATTTCGTAACTTCTTTGACCAATGTTGTCCGTTGAATTTTCAATAAAAGATGGATATTTTGCGAACTTATTATCCAGCAACCGAGATTCTATTATCAGTAATTTTCAAAAATATTAAAATGTATCGCTTGAAAAATGTTGTATAATGAAACTATCTTCTTAACCTAGCCATTTCCACACTGAACAACTTCCATACAGTTCTCTCTCACACATATTTGGCCATAGAACTACGTTTCTTGAGGATATAGGGAGTTTCTCACTTTTCATAGAAACACCCCCGTAACTTCCCTAATTTTTCTGGTATAATTCTGAATTTTGTAGAATCAATAATAGATACACTAAGAATGTAGAAAATGACTCTGAATAGATTACTTCTTGTGGTATATACTGGTCACCAACAGCAATTGAGACATAAACGTTTTCGAAAATTCTTATAACAGGAGGTAAACAGTTCGAAAATATCTTCAGGTTTGTAAGCAGAACAACCATTTTACTACTAATTCAATTTGCTCATAAAAAAAAATCATTCATTTCCAAAAAATCCACATTTGTCTCACTTGTCATGGAAACAACCCCATAACAAAGAGGATTAGTAGTAAAATGGTGTTTCTATATGATTTTTTCCGAAATTTTGTTGGTTTCATCAATGCTGGCTTGCAGTACATAAGATTAATAATAATAATGAATATTTATTCGTTGGAATAATTATTTCACAATGATTCAGAAATACACAACACATAAATTACTAATATGAACACAATACATGATACGTATATTGGTAAGTACATTTATTACGAAATAAATGGATAATCAAAATATCCGTCAGTAGAATAAAAAACCCCTTTCAAATGATATTCTTTGGCGTTTTGTTTGAAGGTAGAAAGTAAACTAATTGTTTCTACATTTGGAGTTAGGCAATTGAATAGCTTTGAACCTATTAACGAGAATGACTTTTGAAACAATTTTGAGCGATGTTGTAGTTTGAAAAGATTTCCATTTCTTGTTGGATAGTTGTGACACTTGGAGTTGGTATTAAACTCAGACTTTTTTAAAAATTGTTTTTCTCTTTGAAAACTGCTGCTGATACGTAAGTGACGTGAAATTTGCAACTTATATCAGAATCAATGTGAAGTCCAAAAAATGTATGTGCTTACTGATGGGCGTATCACCACCTCATTGATTTCAACATGTACTGGTTGCTCAATGTGTTTTTTTTCGGAAATTCGAACCAGCACCGTTTTATCCGCATTTAGATTGTGTCTATAAGAGCGACTCCTTATTGAGAAGTTTTTAATCTATCGTCCTGAAGTTCCACAAGAGTATCAGCTTCTGCAGAAATGGAGGTATCATCGGCAATAAGAAATAATGAGGTTGTACCATTGTCTAAGGGGATCCCCTTAGACAATGGTTGTACCTATGTAGTGCTGTAGTGGCAGGTTATTGATATGAAATATAAAAAAAGAGTCCCAAACTGAGCCCTGTGGAACACCAACGTCCATATTGATTGAGTCTGAGACTATCTCATCACATTTCATGAATTCTCCTGAAATTCGTACCCTTGGATGGAATTTCCTTCAAATACTATCCATAAAATTTACAGTCACACCTTTGGTCGACCTACATGGGTAAAAACCGTTTTGATACTTACTGATGATTACATTATACTTGAGAAAAGAACCTTCTAGAGATAGATTACTTCGAATGTTAGGCGCGAAAGAAACTTATTTAAAATAATAATGTACCCTATGCTACTGTAATTATAATGACCGTGCAACAGTGCTTTTCATCAACAGGAAGACTTGTCATTAAGATCTGTCACTCTTGTCAGAGATCAGAGACGGTTTTTAGAATTTCAGATTTTCTCTTGTCGATTAGTGTGGTGTTTGTTATCGTTGGTTATTCTTTCATCATTCGTGAATTTGCATTAATCTTGTTCCTTTAAAGACAATTACTAATAAAGCCGTTTCTTCCTATAAATAAACAATGAAGTGTTTAGTGTTGTGTAAAGGAAAAATACCTGAAATAAATCATTTTTGGTAGATAATGAAATTTTTTATGTACCTATATGCTTTGCTCAAAATAGCTTAAATATTATTTTAGCTTGACAAAAAAAGGATGATTTTTGGTTATTGTTCTTAAAAAGAGACCCCAGCAAAACATTTGAGTGGGAAAATTGTAATTTGTGGCATACATTTTCCTCATGAAGATTCGTGTGAAAACGACAATAGAGGTAATGAAACCTAGTGCAGTACCAATACTGTGTCTGCGTAAGCATGCATGGCGAGTGATACAACTTTCTGCCATACCGCTTATATTATGAGTTCTAGATTCCTACAAAAAGTACTAAACATACATAGAATCACCTCAGAAAATTAATGTAAATATGGAAGTGCTTTTCTTTGATGGTGAGGAAAATGCTTCTGGCCTCGATTCTTCATGCACCCCCTTTGTGGAAATTGCACTAAGGTAATAACACAACCAGAAATACTCGTAGAAATAGCATGTTAATCTCTTCAAATGATTTAAATTAAATGCAGTTGCATATTTTGACATCGTTCTAGAAAAAAACCTCGAGCTTCCAAGCATCCAATTTTATAAATCCAAGTTGAAATTATTTATGATATTGGCTGAAATAAATTTTCATAGTTTTTTGTACTTTCAATTTATTTTCCTATCCAGTGCTTCCTGGAAATTTGCACCGACGATTTGGGGTGGTTCCGTAGGCTTTTGTTGGTTAACTATACAGCTGATGAAAATAAGTGAATGTGATACCAAAAATCAGTCGCTTCAGAGCGATAAATAATAATAATAACCGTACTCTACTTTCTGATGGCCTTTGCTGAATATTTGGGATCATAAATATGTGAAAATATGTATTCAAATCGGCTAAATATAAATAACAGGTTAACACGTTGACTGCCGTGCTCATTTTTTCATTTTTGGTATAAGAGCTGAAGCAAAATCGAAAATTTTGTCCCAGAAACCATTATGGACTCTATGTAGGTACAGCCTACAGAAGATAGTATATCGTTGAATTTTTCGGAAATTGAGACTCTGAGTTCAGTATTCATCTTCCAAAAATTCGTTGTTTTTACTGATTGGTCTGCCACGCCGACTCGGTCTGTGCGTCGAATGAGAACAATTTGCAACGCCAACTTGTTACTGAAGCCGTCTCGGTCTGTTTTCGCGATATTATCGACAATAATTTAGACCGATGGCTTCAAGAACAGTTCAATTGGCTCGGTCCCATAGACCGAGTTGGCCTGGTGTATCAACCTCAACCTCAGTCTATGAGACCGAGGTGGCTCACCAGAATAATTTTTTCTCGGTCTCATAGACCGACATGGCAGTCAACGTGTTAACAGATATAAGTACAAAGAGGTTTCCAACATTATTCTCCGAGATCCAGAATTAACGTTTGTTAATCTTCACAAGTACCAAAATATTTTACTAAAACCGGGCCTGTTACAAAAATCACTGATGGCGCGCATGCGCATTGTGGACTAGCCTGAACTTTTTACAACACTTTTGACATGGGGATTAGCATTCTAGAGTAGGTATATATATTTAATATATTTAATATATATTTCTATGGTATCTCCTCCCTCACACTTCGCAAGGGACCGTATTTGCGAATATTCGCGATAAGTCTGGGACCGGCTTTAATGTATTGAGCATATTTGTTTTTGCCTACTTTGTAAACTATCTGATTCAGTTTTTTCTTTCGGTAAACACTTTTATTTTTTTGATCGTTAGAATTTTTTGTTAACGAATAATAATAAAATTCCTTCAGTTTCCTACTTGCAGCCTTGAGTTTCTCTGTTATCCATTCATTCCTGATCATTCTTGTGAAACTTCTTATTTTAATGTGAATTCTAAAGCATATAGCAACAAATTGAGAAATTTTGCATACGCTTCATTCATTTCCAAGTCACTTTCATTGTATTCATATGTATTTTTTTTATAGGAATAATATTTGAAGCGAAATAGTCAATTTGAGAATTTAGTTTAGTTTTACAAGTTTCAACTGAACCATTCTGAAAGAGATTTATTTATGGTAATTTTGTGTTTTCTCACCTGTAGATTAGATTTGCAAGTGAAACAAACAAGCATGAAGAATAAAATCGGGTAAATATTGTAATAGAAACTAGTCCAATTGTCAATCTGGAAGGCTGCGACGAATGCTCCCACCAACATAAGAAATATCGTACCGGGACCTAAGATAGTACCGCCCATCAGTAGGATTTGGTATCCAATATAAGGCATGGAGATGTTATCGTTAACTTCGATGGTTTTCTTGGAGGCCATGAGCAGATCCATGATGTTGGCGATTGTTGATGGAACCCATCTTCGTCGCTGGTTGAAAAATTCGTTGAATCCCTCTGGAGCGTGAGTGTAGGCATCTGAAGCTGCGGAATATTCCACCCTGTACCCTCTCTGGAGAAGTAAAGTGCACAACCACCGGTCTTCACCTTGATCGTATTGGACATAGTGTCTTGCTTCGTCAGAACTGTTAACAAGTTGAAAAAATTATGTAATTTTGAATGTGATCAACGCGGATGCTTTGTTACACTGAGTTCGTTACATTACTGTTACAATATTCCTCGTTTTAAGTCAATAAACATGTTTCCTTATTGGTTCCAATTTTACCTTGTGGTATATTTTTTCATAACATTGTCGTCCATCAGAGATTTTCCCCTGAAGAGAGAAAAACAACCTGGGCTACAGAGCACACAACCAATAACGTGTTCAGTTGCTTTTTGCAGCCAATGACCAATCGCGTACTCGAAAAGTTGGTACCAAACCATTGGTCCTGAGCCCACCGGGTGAATACGTCCACAAGCTGCTCCTATACAAGAAAAAAATTTATTTAATAAGAATCGAGGTCAACAAATTCACTGGTAGAGTGGTAGAATTTGTTTAAATTGCAACTGTTTGTATTTCATACCAAGGTTTTTATTTTTCTTCATCAAATCTATCAGTAATAACACAGCAGATGGTTGAAAATCGATGTCTCCATCTAAGGTTAGCAAATATGTATTTTCAGCAATGGTAGCTTTTCTGTCAACGGAAATTGGCAGCTCCATGAGTCGGTGTCCAAGAAGATAGTACATGTACATAACCTGAAGAAAAAATATTTTTTATTATACCTATCGGAAAACACTATATTTACATGCTTATTTAGCATACTGAAAAAGGGTTTTTCCGTGCGTCCGTACGGAAAAATTTTCCGTGCGCTGGTGTCATTATAGCTGCCTATTTACATGTCAAAATTAAATAATATGTTGTTGACAGTTCTCTAGAAATCGCAAATTGTTTGAATATTTCCTTACCAATAGGGAAAATAACGCTTGTTTTGTGGCAATTTCTGGATATTTTTGTACCATAAATATTTTAATTAATAATTCATGTTTTTATTCCATCATCATTAAAAATAAATGTTCCTTAACAATATGTGGTTTTCAGGTAGATATAATGAAATATGTCGTTTATTACTCGCCCATAAATGCATTTTCCGTGCTTGCACGACTTTCCGTGTTCGGCTTCGTCTCACACGGGAACATGTCGCGCACGCACGGAAAAGACATATTTTCTGAACTCGTAATGACATATACTATTTCAGTACTTTTCAAGTAAAAATAGTAATATTCTATGGTTGACGCTAGTCGTTCTACACAATGAAAACCATTCGCCTTGAACAGTTTCAAAAGGCATCTACAACCACTATCAACACAATTCTAAAAGATATAATTCAAGGGACGAGCGAAAAATTCTCATTAAAAAATTGTTAAATTGTTATTTTCGTCAACCGATTTAGCTAAGAGATTTATAGAATACCGAAAATTAGTTCTTGTAGAATCTTTTCCAATAATCTCACAGGTATAATTCAACGGTCGAAGGAGGCAACATGTGTTTCAGACATATTGGTTGCCATCAGTATGGTATAGCCAAGAGCAGAGGTGGGTGACACTTGGATGCAAGATCCAAAACTAGTCAACAACAGAAATATGAAAGTACATATGTCGGAGATTTAGATATTGATGGTATTATCCTTGTGCCTAATGGGGCCAAATATTCTGGTCCGAATTATAATTTTGTAAATCTAGTAGTAAAATTATTATTTAATTCATTTATGGTTTTTCCGAAGGTTGGAGATCAGATATCGATGGGATTATCCTTGGGCCTGAAAAAACCAAATATTCCGGCATCGATTATAATTTAGTTATAAGATTTTTTAGGCCCCTCTGGGTTTTTTTCGAAATAATTACGGTTTGGTTGAATTAGGTGTGATTTGGTTGATCAATAGTTGCTTGTGCATATTGGTGGTTGGTTGGTTAGACTGACGAGCGAGATTCCGGGTTCACCTTCGAGGTTTCCCTTAAAGTGAGACCAGCTGGGGTCTATTGTAATTAGGGAGGTGGCGAGCAAAATTTCGAAATAATCGGCACACGTGGCAGACCTTAATAATAGCGATAATAATTATACCTTTAGAAACATCAAGGACCGCATCTACCACCAAGGTGGCGCTGCGTTATCAATTGACAGCATTTCAAAAATGTTGAAAAAAGGTGTGCTATATTATGCGCACATGTCTGCCTCTGGAGTTGTTTGTCACAATCATCCTGTAAACTCAGAAAATCGAAGGGGCAGACATCCAGGGCTTTGACTCTTGTAATATTTATTTTTTAAAGTTATTTTTATGATTTAAAAAACTGTATATGAAGTGAAAACTTGGCAGACCTGAATTCTTCGATTAAAAATAATGAGAAGGACCATGGAAAAATAGTCTGCCAGCATGTTGCCTCTGCGTTGTCTATTGACAGCGCTTCAAAAATGTAATATAAAAAAGGTGTGCTATATTATGCGCACGTGTCTGCCCCTTGAACTTATGATTAGATTTCTTATTAAAACCAAGAAAATCAATGGGGAAGACATCTAGGCCTGAGATATTCCCAAGGCAGACCATTTTGTTTTCCAACCCCATGCTCGCGCCAAGTTATGGGTACGAAATTCTACGTCTACTGAATATTATTGAAAATTCCACACCTAACATTTTCTACCAATCAAAGGCCTTTCTTTTTTATCATTACCATAGCAAGTAATAAAATTTCCGGAATTTTTTGTCTCCTCCTTGGAGTAAGGAACATGAAATTACGCTGGAAAGTTTTTGACATTCATAGTTAAAATGACATTTAGAGAGTGAGTTCGAGTTCCACTGCTGGAACTTTTTTGAAAAAATTTCCTCCTCAAGCAATTAGTTATTCATGTATAATTATTATTCTACCTTATACTGCTTTTGAATTAACATACAAAGACTATTTAAATTTCAAAACCATCAAAAACCCTCATTATCCTAGTATTTTTTTAATAATAAGTATTTTGGTGTGAAATTTTTTTACCGAATACTTACCACTCTAGCTTCAAATGAAAATAGATATTTTTTTCCCGAACACGAATATTTTTTAGAAAATTCCCCCGTCTTCGACTTTGAGAATTTTCAAAATATGCATGTTCTCGGAGACATGGACGAAAACGCCGACATGAATGATCGGCAAGGTTTCTCGTATGTCAGCGATTACGACGCTTCTTGAATATTATATCTTTTTTTACTTTCAAAAAAATTACCCTCTAACAAAAGTTCCAAACGTATTTCGTCTCTGGTTAGCATTTAAAAAAAATATGATTCCATAGATTTCAGCTCCAGAAGTTGAATCGTTACCGTGAATAATATTAAACAAAATAATGATAGTGAAACTAAAAAGAATAACAATAATCCAATGCAATACCCGCTTTCCCTTGAATCCGTGAAATTCAAACAATTGTACAGCTAAAAATCAGTGAGCAAAGTTTCTGCCAAATATTTTTTCGTATCCAGGGAGTCATAATGAATTGAATGGACGCAATGAGAGCCGTGTGCAAATGACCTAATAGAGCTTTTTTACATTTTTACAACTACCGTGATAATGCCCTGAATGTCTGCCTCTTCGATTTTTGTCGTTTCCAGGATGATTGTGACCATGAAGCCGAGACAGACATGTTCAAATGATTTAATACCCCCCCCCCCCTTTTTTTTTTCAAGCAACTTCAACCCGCTGTAACGCGGAAACGTAGTGACATAGGAACTCAATTGACTGGACCAAATCAAATCGTCGTGATCTAAACTCCAATCCACCTCGATGTGAAACTTGTGCTTATCATACATCGAAATGCTCGCCACCTCCCAAACTATTGTAAGGTTCTGTCATCAGTAGATCCTAGTTAAATAGGCCTGTATTTTTCACAAGGTTTAGTAGTCTATTTACTAGGTGTTTCGGATTCATGCCTATTTCTAGGTTGATATGTCCGAATAATGTTCTGTTGATCTGTCCGAAGATGATGCGAGAGGCTGTTTCCTACTCGTCACCACAGAGTCTACACTCCATGGTTTCTCTAATCACTCACATGGTTTGTAGGTGTTTTTTAAGGCCGCAAGTGTAACCTTGTTTTGTTTTGACTGTTCATTGAGGCTCCGAAGGCGTTCCCAAACTTGCTTTGACTTTATCTGTATTGAATTCAGAGCTTTTATTGCACTCTGGCTGTCAGATAGAATGTAGATGTCGCTTGTGCATATTAAGTGTTATTAAAAAGAAGAAAGATGTCTGATAATCAACAAAAACCATTTTCTCTTTTATACTCGCTTTCGACACATTTATGTTTTTACGAATCCGACCCAATAATTTAATAGGCCTTTGTGAAATGTCCAGACTGTTAGTAGTAGTAGACTTTTTATCTTTTCTCACAACTAAAATTCTCAACATTTTATGAAAAACTATTTTCCCCCCACATGTTGACTTTAATTACAGAATTGTAAAATCAAACCAATATTCACTCTGAGGTGATTTCATTTATAGGTCCATTGATTTCGTAAATTTTTACTCCATCCTACATCATTTTCCAGATATAGCCTTATACCAAATCTATTCTATCCATATAATTTTCATTTTGGTGATAACAATTATCAAAATTTGTAAACATAATTTCATTTCTCACCTGCGACCATCTCTTTCTATGTCTTATCTTCATCTTGTCCTTCAAATGAGCAATCATCTTAGTTTTTCCAGGTAGTTGCCAGATTAACCGACCACCGTATGGGGTAGGAATTTTCTTAGGTGGGCGAACACGTATGTGGGTTTGGTGCACATCTGACGCTGCCTCATCGATAGTAGCGATGAGAAGCTTCACGAAACGGTTTACTTGGGTATCATCGTCATTGTGATCGGATATTTCGTAAGCATCGTCGAAAAAAATATGGGCTAGAAAGCGAGATCATAGGAAATTATAAAACTTACATGAAATAACTTACTTTCAAATTCGTAATAATCAGGATCCACGACCCTCAAATATTTCTGTGCCACTCTCCTAGCGGACTGATCTTCATCTAATCTCAAAATGGATTTCAAGAACTCTATCATTTCTTCTTTGTTTTCGTGCCACATAGTAGCGCAAGCGTATATTCTAGTGATATGGTCAGAGTTTTTCACATTCTTTGGAGATGATCCATCGGTGTGGTTGGATATAGTTTCATAGTATTCGTCTGCTTTTTCTTTTTGAATTTCGTCCAGATCTTCTGGTTTAACGTCTGCTTCATCGTCGCGGCGCCTGTTGAGTCCCAAGCACTGATCGATAAGGAGACCTGGAGACATAAATAACTTTGCTATGAGACCATTTTTTTGTACTAATTCTCAAGTATTAAAAAAATAACTGAAATCCCAAGTGATTACATATGCTAGATTGACAGGAAAGTTATTCGAGAGTCAAATAACTTAGTTATCCCAAACTTCAAATCCGAAAAAAAATCTTGAAGAGGGTAAATTTCACCAGTCAAGTTGCCACCAACATTTCGGGGGTAATACCACGAGTGCTCGCAATACTATCAATAGTAATTCTGTCAGAAACCAACGAGATCAAATTTCTTGGTAACACCACGAGTCCTTTAGGACGAGTGGTGTTACCTCAAAGTGATTTGATCAAGTTTAACATTTATGACAGAATTATCGACAGTGTTGTGAGCACGAGTAGTATTTATTGAGATAATTTCACGAACCAACAAAGTAAAAAAAGTTCCATTGTCCTGACTTTTTTTCGATTGTGGTAAGAAAATTAATACCTATATTAAAATAAATAACGTTTTGTCTCTAAAAAAATGAGTATTCTGAACGCATGAACTTGTAGCTATAATATTGTTTACATACAGCAAGTGCTTCGAACATTAGATAACTCACTTTGTATAATGTCAGGTCAACATTTTACTAGCACTGGAAAAGTGTATATTCATATTTATCTACTTTGTGTTTCTGAAAAGTATATCATAACAACAGAGACTCGTGTTACAGGCATAATACAACAGTTTATTTGCAGTAGAGCTAGTAGACCGTCAGATAGTGACAGATTTAGGTGCCCCATTTTCACATACAAGCCTCGAATAGGGTTGAAAAGTAAGTCGATGTTGAGTAAAATGAAGGGAAATTTACGAGTGGCTCGTGGGGAAAACATAGGGAAAAATCAAAAAGAATTTCCATTAAATTTTCCGACGACAAAATCTACTTTTCCATTCACGCCACTCAAGCCATTATGTTTTTCGGTCTAGTGACGATGTAGGTTTTCATAGTTTCGATGGGCTTGCGTAGGAAAACCTGTTAAAACTCGATTTTTCTTTACAAGATTACAGCCTCATTTTAACCCTTTAGCCACCTTCAACACTCAAGCCTTTGATCTTCTGAAGCCAGGTTATATTAATTAATGATTAGGTGAACACGGCTCGCGTTAAAATATGGAAAATCCAATTTTCCATGGAAAATCGAATTTTCCATATGTTATCCCCAGGAGACACTTGTAAATTTTCCTCCATTTTACTCAACATCGATGTACTTCTCAACCCTATTCGAGGCTTGTATGTGAAAATGGGGCACCTAAATCTGTCACTATCTGACGGTCTATAGGTGTTCCTACGATAATGAAACTGTTCACCTACTTGTTGAAATGCGACCAGTTCGGGATCAATCGGTAGTAACCGTTGCACTGTTTTCGCAAAACTGGCCTCATTCCAATTCCAGCATTTGAGTTAGTAGTTGTATGTGGACGTGTTACATCGTGTACTGGAATTATACTATTATTACTGTTGTGAGTTGTGTGAATAGTGTTAGTTAATTTATGTATTTTACTATTTGGTATATAGAATGATTTTGACCTAAGATTTCTAGAGTATTGACATTTTATGTATAATAGAATCAGGAGAATTTTCCAAAAGACTGAACAACAGTTTTGTTTCAATAAAAATATTAAAAATTTACAAATCTTTATTTCATTTCATATAATTTCATATCATTTTGAATTGAAGAATGAAATGAATGTATTATTGAAAATAAGGTTTTATATAAAACAAATGATCCTTCTTTGAAGAACTAATAATTCTAAACTGAGGGCAAGTGGATATTTCAACTGAGTCCGTTGGATCCTGATACCAAAGATGGAATAAAACCTATTAAAGGTAAGACAATAATAAACTACCCAAAAGTGAGTCATTTGATAAGGCCAAGTAAATTTAAATTACTATAATAATCTAAAAATGTTGCTGCAGTAGAATACTGTAAGTAGCAACTACTGTATATTTTAGTAGATTTAAATACATGAGTTATTTGAGAGTAAATCATTCTTCATCAATGGTAAATTTACTTGTCACTACTAGTTATCAAACTGAGCACCTACTGCAAATAAAACGTAGATTGAGGATTATAAAATAAAAAGTTTGCTTCTAGTAAAGAGTGTAATATCGTTAGGTCACATTGCGTTCCTGAAATTACATCAATAACAGCAAGTGATCAAATTCAGGAATCTAATTTTTCTTGTGGCTAATAAAGCGTGTACTTGTCCCATATAGTATGCAAATTTTCACTTGGTGGTATGCAAATTTTACTTGCTACTATTAAATTTTTTTTTTCCGTGTATCAAAGTAAATTGATCAGAAATCTTGATCCTGATTTTATGTTCCAAGAACGGTATCTGTGGGAGAAGATAAAACGTTATGCATCACGTATAGAAGATAAATACTTTGACCATAGAAATTATTTCTATGACCAGTCTCGAACTATTTTTGACAGCCCTAGCTCGGGCGCAAAATAGTCGACTGATAAAAAGTACTTACCTCCTATGTAGTGTAATATACCACATAACTACTATACAGTGCGGCTTTTTTTGGTCCCCCTCTCTTAACTTTTGAACGGTCTTACTTTTCATACAAGATACATTGCAATTACTCGAGAGATAGCGCTGGGGTAACATCAAATTGAAAGTTCGAAAAATAAAGAGATCTTAATTGTGAAAATAGATATTAATGAAAGTAAAAAAAAATAATGGTTGAAAAGAGAATTCTTTTCAACGATGTGTAATTTGACCCCCCGTGCGATCTGAATTTTTTTAATTTCTGTGCTCCCCGCGCCCCCTATCGAGCAATGTCTTTTATTTCAAAAAGTAGGATCGGTGATACCATTCAAAATGGTGTGTTTCATGTTTTTACGTCAAACCGCTCAAAAGTTAAAAGGGGGAGAGGGGACTAAAAAAAGTCGCACTTTATAGTACCATACTAGTTTTTACGAGTTGAAAATATTGACGCTCGACACCATAGATAATTTTTTTTCTACAATATTCATAGGTATATTATAGCTTTCATACTTTTAATGTAATAGTAGCTGCGGAAAATAAGACCTGAAAGTATTTTGTTGTCATTCGGATTTACTTGACAGTGTTGTCGCATAACATTTCCTTCATTTCACCTTTTCCATCTACTTCTTTCAAGCTTTTCCATAAAATAATAAACTTGTGTGTACTTTGATACTAAATTTTTACACACTTTGGGCACACAAACTACACAAAAAATTGCAATGTTTCGACAGTTCTGGAAAATTAGCTATTATCGTATAAACATCCTGACTACCTTATTGTTTTAGTATCGAGAGCATTTTCAATACCCCCTTATTAGACTATCAGATAATTACAGTTTTGCTGACTGATTTGAGCTCAAAAAATTAAAATTTAGCGATCGGACGTATGCTAGGCAAATGGAAGATTCATTTTCCGTTTGCAGAAAAGAATAGTTTTGTTTCAATCTCTCGTTTATGGCATTTCAACACAATAACAAACATAACAATCTAATAGTGAAAAACCAAAGCCATAAGATTTGGGCGTATTGAAAGGGTTGGAATAAGAGCGCGATCTTGTAAAAAAATACTCGTTTGCTGATGCATTTTCTCGCTTATGGCAATCGACAGAATGAAATTTGATATCGTTAGGACCCCGAAAAAAAATTCCCATAAGCCGGTCAGCTGGGTAAATTTTCGGGAATTCGTAATTTCTGGCAGACTTTCTCGTTTATGGCATTTGAGCAGCTGACTGGCTTATGGGATTTTTTTTTCGGGTTCCTAACGATATCAAATTTCATTCTGTAGATTGCCATAAGCGAGAAAATGCATCAAGAAATGAGGATTTTTTTACAAGATTTTAACAGAATCACCCGGTATAGTCCGAAGCTCGGTTAATAGATTTTCTTTAGACAACGTATCGCTCGGCGAAGCACCGAGTTTTTTATGTTACTTTGTTTTTTGTCTGTACGATAAAAACCATGAAGGACCGAGGTACGGAAATCGTAGATTGGGACGACAGCTGATCACAGGTTTTTGATTTTGCGTGACCCCAACAAAGTGCATTGCGAATTTGATAGCCTTTTGGGGCTGGTGAGGTAAAATGGTTGTTGACCTTTGAGCCATCTCTCCCTGGTATTAGGTGAGTGGACCTTTTTACTCCAAGATTATGTTTCGTTGTTGTACAAGCGTTAGAAATGTTATACCACTGAATGTGAATTTCGGAACATTATATCAATATTATTTTATTTTAGATTTCGTACTTGTACATCTGGGCAGCTGTTGAATCAATTGGGCAAATAAATAACCTGTTCTCGTTTTCTTTTCGAACACAGTTGTTTTCATACACCCGTAAATTAGAAGAACAAACCTACCCTGAGATAACAAAATATTACTTGAGTATGCCCAAATCTTATGGCTTTGGTTTTTCGCTATTATATAAATTGTTATATATGTTATTGTGTTAAAATGCCATAAACGAGAGATTAAAAAAAAAACTCTTTTTTTCTGCAAACAGAAAATTAATCTTCCTTTTGCCTAGCACACGTCCAATCTCTAAATTTTAATTTTTTGAGGTCCAAACTAACATAATTTTCAGTGGTTAACCCCGAAAAGAGAAAATCAGTCAACAAAATCAGTTATTATCTGACTATACATTGAAATTGTATAATTTATTTCGTGTTGTAAGGGTGTATTTCTTACCGTCATACAAAGGCACAACCTGCAACTTTTCGGTACTCGCAAGACGTTCACACTTTGGCGTCCAGATGTGTATCATCACCCAAGTTTGAGACAGTAGCCAGAGCAGCCAAACCCAAGCATGCTGGTGATGAATGAAGTCATTGAGGAATACGGCAGGAGGTGACTCGAAAAACAGATAATCAGGAATCGTGTCATGGAAGAAACAGGGATCGCCGTTCCTTAATCCACAAGCTGTTATCAGAAGAGAAACGGAGACTGGGATCGTTAGATTCACTGGAAAAGCATACGAAAATCCCTGTATCATTATTTTGCAGGCAAATTTTCCGAAAATGTAGGCTAGGTACGAGGCAAGGACGTTGATCATGAGAACGTAGATCGGGGTGATATCGCTGGATTGAACGACTGTATCGTCTCCTGTGGGTAGGATTTCAGAGATGTCCGGTAGAGATGTTCCTCCCAAAACGGGTTTGATCTGAAAAAGTTATCAACAAGTCTTTAGGTAGTATGGAAAACAAAATCTTCAATTCGTACATTTTTCAAACGATATTCTGCTTTAAATTAACCGTTAGACTTTGTTATTTACATTTCGAGCTGCGAGACAGAGACACATTCTAAGCACAATTTTTACTGCCGCTCGTTTCGCGGCAAATATCTGCTCATGTAGATTGTATATAAGCAGATAATTCAGCAGAAACTCAGATTTGCTGACTTTTGGGTCGACTGGCAACTATTTTCCGCGAAACAAGCGGCAATAAAAATTGTGCTTAGAATGTGACCGCAGCTCGAAATGTAAATAACGGAGTCTAGCCGTTATATGTCATTGAAATCAACTACGCTGATGAAAAGCATATGTTAATTTTTTTCTATGGTCTTGAAGAGGGCGTATGAGTCATAACGAGGCCTTATCATTTTACTCAGACCCTTTCCATCTGATTACGTAAACGACAGGGACATCTAAGGAGCAACTGGGTTCAATTCATTGGATGAGAGATTTTCGTATCTGTATCCATTCAAAAGTGAATCAGGGTTATTGAGACTAAGACAAAGGTATCAAAAATTCTTAGAGACAAAGGTATCGGAAAGGGACGATGCAGATAATTTGTGATACCTTTGTCTTTAGTCTCAATAATTCCGATTCCTCTTTCAATAGATACAGTCACGAAAATCTCTCTGCCAATCTCCCAGCCCGGTATTTTATACGTTCATTAGATGAAGAATAAATCCTTCTTTCAATACGTTTCGATTGTATTCTTTATTTCTTTTTATCAAAAATAGAATGACATACAATTCCTTCCAAAAAATATTGTCAACTATCCGTCAACAACAAATATTTTAATACAGAATCATAAAACAACAAACGAATCCTCGTCAAAGTAATATCATAGAAATGATCACATCGACTATTCAGAAGACAAGAGAAATCTGAAATTATATGAACGATATTGGTTAATTTTTGTGAAGAATGTAACATTTTTGCTTTTCTATATTTCAAATACTTATACGTACTTAGACCATAGAAGAAAATTTCAATCATACTCTTTTATAAAAATTGAAATTGAAAATATTCACACTGGTCAACATGTACATATTCAAAATTGCCATAGAAAACAATATTTTACAAAATTTTCTAACATTCACAATTAACACTCTCGACAAAGATAATTTTTTGATACCATCGTTAAATTACAAAGTGACTCGAGAAGGAACGTTATACATGGGAATAAAAATACTTAACAAAAACTTCTATAATATACATACACTTAATGAATTTATCATCAATGACTCACTCCCATATTGTCTATCTTCAAGTGATAAGAATAATATTCATATTTTTTAAAAAACATCTTCTTGCAAACTAGCGTATTATAAAAAAATAAGCCTCTCTTTCTCTCATGCTTTATGAGAGAAACTTATTATTTTCAGTTAAAACGTGTATTTGATAAATTTACGCCGTTTCTTAGGAAATTGAATTGATTTGTCTGTCTGCCTTTCTAATGCTCAACTGAATAGTCCTATTCTTCAAAAATATCTGTAAAAAAATTAAAATGCCACCCACTCACATTGAGAAAATACTGTGAAACTTCGTGTGGAAACTCTGGACGTAAGTACGTTGCTACTATGAAACCTAATACCTACTTCAATTAAATAAATTATTTACACCAATGCTCAAAATGAAAATTCTTCCAATTTTTGAAAAGATTTCGAACAACTTAGTTGGATGTAAAAGTCCTTCTCAATGTCTGCTATGCCCGTGCATACAACATTTTTTGACCAATACCAAGACTGATGGGAGAAAAAATCATTAAGAATGTTTTTATATTCAATACTCCTGTCTTGAAACACTCGAAAATGAAAAATTGAACTTTGTGTAATAGGTACTAGTATAAACCACTGAAATTCGTGCACTAACATTAGATAGAAATTTATTTAGACTCAATGATATAGTAATTTCCATTAATAATTCTTGTTTCAAAATTTAAAGATGTACTTCTCTATTGGTGTTTTCCTACCCTGCTTCAGTTTCTACAGTATTTCCAGATTGCGAATAATGCCGGCAGGATATGTGCGCGTGTGTTTTAACCTGTTTAATCTCTAGTAAATGTTCCACAATCTAAAATTTCGAAAAAACGTCGATTGTAGCTGAATACTGAATGCATTATTTTTTTCAGCGTACCTTTGTGTGCATTGCTACAAATATTTTTGAAATGTGATCTTTCAGCTGTAGGAAAAATCAGTACAATGTTATGCATCAGCAGGATGAGAACGTTCATTGACATATAATGTTTGTGGTATTCTACGAGGCTCAATATCAGTGCTGGAAATCGTTGAAGTTAAAACATACAATGATAATAGAAACAAATACCTAAAATGAAATATCTGAAAATGACTTCTTTTATGATATTGGTAGCTCTTCTTCCTCAACCCTTTGTTGTAGCCAGAAAGACATTTTGTCCTATTCGTCTTTCAATTGTTTCTCAAAATTTCACGCACCCCACTCAATTTTATCCAAATGATGTAATAAAATAAGTTAACATTAAAATAAGTTAACATTGGATTTTTTCGTTGATAACTTAACTTTCTGCGATATTTCAACACACTGTACCTCATATCATGGTCAATTTTGATGATTGCTTTTTATTCTGTTTTAAAAAAAGAAATACATGAAACGAGTCTATATCAATCTTATTGTGATCCACCGCGTATATTATCTGGTCACCTAGAATTAGTTGAAAAAGAAGATCATGAAATATACTATTTACCTCTAATATTGTTATAGCATGCGCCCCAAATCCTTCAGAAAACTCCGTGAAGAAAAATCCCAACTCTCCTTCCCTCGCCAACAGTATGAACATTATGCTGAGAAGGAAACATAAAATTTTCCAGGTAGAAATGAACATATAGGTGTAGTATCTCGTTTGATCAAAATTTTCTTTGATTTTTCCCAACCTCTTGATGAATGGCAAAGGGGAGTGCTTGGATACGTAGTTTTCCCACCAACCGAGTGATATCATGAAAATTGCCACGGGAATTATCCACAGATCTGCTCGTCCTTCCATGATTGGCCACACAATGAAACCAGTCGCTTGAGCTGTTATGGCTACGAGATCTATGATGACTTTTATAAAGCGTTGAGATTCCTTGCTATTTCTTGATAATAATCCTGGAATAGAATAATTCACTATGAGAAATGTTCACTTTCACTGAAAACATTGGTATCTGATTGTGAGTGATTCAGAGATCTATTTTTATTAGCTTCGAATAACTATTATTACTAAAGAAAATTTTAATACAATTGGGAAAACTTACAATAGGGAAATTAATTTTGGATGGAATGAATAATTATTCTTACCTAAGACTGCTGGTACAAAGCAAAGGCAGTTGGTCAACATAGCACCTTTGACGACGTCAATGTCTGGCAGTATGTGGAAAACCAGAATGGCAATGCCTACTGTATGTGCAGTTTCTACTAAAAATATGACTAAGAAATGTGAAAATGGAGGTCTCTTTGAAGATTTGAAATAACACATTCTGGTGGATCGGAACAGAGCTCCTAGTTGAGGTATAGAAAAGGCGAAAAATATGCACCACATCCATGCTACTCGTTCTGACGTCGGTAATTTGACTATAAATTGTTTTTCTCTACCTGAAAAACGATTACAAATTAATGTTTTTGTAGGGAAATAACATGTTTTAATTTTAATACGACTCGGTTGGAATTGTAATCTATCTATTATTACAAACAACAAAGTCAATATTCGTCATTATTTAATAGTATATTATTCAACAAACTTATATTGGTGGTTTAATATTCACGCGGATATGGTTCATGATGAGAGGCGTCGGCGAGTGCGGTGAATTGTCAAAGTGGATAATGCAATAGTTTATATTTTCAAGCGAGCAATATTTTGGAATATGAAATCACTTGTGAATAATCATAATGAGAGATTAAACAGATTTGGCAATTTATTGGTTTCACCATTAATTTATGAGAAAAGCAACATAAGTACCGAAATACAAGGATATGGGTACTGATCAACAAGCTTAAGGATGCCTCCGAGAATTGGTTGCGCAGTAGACAAAACCCCGGAGTGGGGCAGGAGCTCAATCGCTCTGCCTTATTTGTCCTATTTGTTCACAAACATTATTCAGATCTTCCAAAATGCCGTGAAGTAAATAAATATGTCACAAGGCAGGCAAATGATCTATTCATACCCACCGTCAGATTAACGCAAAATCATTATCCTTGAGAACCGAGACAAACATCAATTAATTCAAACGAAAAATGAAAACAATCCTAATAGAAAACGTTTTTTATAGTTGGTTGGTCATAGAGGGCACTTGCAATTGCGTCCTCTGATGTTTTGAGGAACGTTGCACAAGTAGCTGTTAGATTTAATTCAATACCCGTCGTGGTCTTAGCCAGGGGAGTAGTTGTTTTCTGACAGGTTCTTGCCATAATAAGCCTACATAGTTAGGTGTTTATGGGAGTAAAGGGTTCATCATCGGTCGGTAACGACTGTTCGTTAGCAAACGATCTCCCAAAGATTTCTGTCTTCTTCGATTAAATCTCTCAACCCGGAGATTCGGAGTTTCTTCCTCTGCTCGCTAGATGGAGCGGCCTAGAAACTGCTTTCATCTCGTGAACCAGAATTGACTAATCAGCGGAGTGTGTATTGGTTTGGACGGGGAACAGATGGCTTCAGTGCCGTCTGTGTTGACCTGCCCTTGCACTGATGAGAGGCAACAACCTCGAAACTAGTCTGCAGGTGGTCACCCCGTCCAAATCAAAACATAATTCTGCTGGTTGGTCATAGAGGGCACTTGAAATTGCGTCCTCTGATGTTTTGAGGAACGTTGCACAAGTAGCTGTTAGATTTAATTCAATACCCGTCGTGGTCTTAGCCATGGGAGTAGTTGTTTCCTGACAGGTTCTTGCCATAATAAGCCTACATAGTTAGGTGTTTATGGGAGTAAAGGGTTCATCATCGGTCGGTAACGACTGTTCGTTAGCAAACGATCTCCCAAAGATTTCTGTCTTCTTCGTTTTTTATAGTATTGAAGAATTTTTCGATTTTTCTTTTAACTAATATTAAGCAATTTTAGTATGTTTGTTGTGCCACTGTTGATTTTAGACCTACACTAAGAAATATTGTATATCTGCGTAGGTATTTTATACTATAGATTTATGTGATACATGTGTATACTTGTAAGATTTTTTTTGTAAACTGACTTCTTCCATACGAATGTTCATTTGTCACGGAAGTATATATAAATAAATAAATAAATAAAATAAATTATTAAACAGTAGTCGATCTTTGTCGCACATCTACTCACGCTTTCTATCGTTTGCGCATCTCAGAGGCATCCTTACGCTTGTCGATCTTGTACCTATCTCTTTTTGGTAGTACAGGTGCATTGTGCATTTGACAAGGCTTGCTTAAACTCTATTCGCAACAGAAAACGGTAGCCTTTGGTCTAAAGCCCTGTGTTCATTGGGTTACGGCAAAGCTTGAAAATCGTCAGATATCAGCCGCTTTGGGATATAATGTAATGATGAAGGTTTAATTATGTTCTGTGAAACATAAATGCCAAATATCAGCGGAAATCAGGATATCAGCTAATAAACAACAATATTTGTAAAAGGATTTTTATAACATGCGATAAATATAGCAGTAATGCTCATTGATCCTTGAAACTAAATCTGAGGTTATACAGGCCTTCAGAAGATTCGTATCTTTCACAAGCAACCTGGATTTGACACTGGTAATTTAATTTAAGAGTTCGTTTCAGGTCGAGATGATAATGTGCCAGAACGAACTGAGAGTAATTCAAATTGAAATAGGTTTATTTTGGTAAGAAGGTTTTTTCCTCAATGTTGAATGATGAAACAGGAAACTGGATCGGCACAAAAATTGTAAATACGGCTGCAAATACTAAAGATGTTGCTTTGGCGTTAGGAAAAGTGTGACAAGGCCACAATCTATATTTGAAACTTGAAGTGATTTGTTTTAATTTGAGTAAATATAATGTAAAAGGGACACTCATGTATTAATGGTATACTCGGAACAGACGGTTTTCAGGTAGGAGAGTGTATTGCTTATACAGGGTGTTTCTTGAGTACGTGTAGAAAATTTAGAAGCGTGTTGCTGACATCAAAATAAGAAGAAAAGTTCCCATAAACATATGTCCGCAAGTTATTCGTTTCGGAGATACAGAGTGTCAAAGTTGAATTCTTATTTTTATTTTTTGTGAATAATTACAAAATAATTTTGATAGTTGGGTAAAGTTTGGTATCTGGGAATATTTATTATTTAGTTTGTGTAAAAAATATATTCTTGGTAGAGGTCACTGCGAGCAACTGTTTTCGAGTTATTGAGATTTGAATTAATCGATGCAAGTGATTTTGAATGACAAGATTTTTAAATTCAAAATAAATTCAATTAGAAGTTAGTTTTTTCACAATTAACATAAAATTTGATTTAGTCATTGAAAAATCATCCCAGATGACAAACTTTACTCGAATATCACAAATATTTTGAAATTCATTCACAAAAAACAAATATGAGAATTAAACTTTGACACTCTGTATCTTAGAAACGAATAACTTGCGGACATGTGTTTATGAGAACTTTTTTTCTTATTTCGACGTAAGCAACATGCTCCTGAAGTTTCTACACGTACTTAAGAAACACCCTGTATAGTGCATATTCAAAGTGACCCATGCATTTAAAAGCAGTCTACCACTGTAACTTTCTTGTTTGTTGTCCGATTTATAAGTTTTTTTTTCTGAAGAAATGACAATAGCTCTATTATAACGCCATAACCTTGAAATACAATTCGAATTGTCAAGGCCTTCTTCGATTTTTTTTCGAAACCAAAAATGCAAAAAACATATGTTAGTAGTTTTTTCAAATAATATTTGACTACGCAACTGCATTAGTGATAATTTCAAACAGGTGTAACAGAAATGACACGGAAAAATAATAATAAATATAACATTATCATGAGCCATATACTACGTGCTGAGCAATAAACTTCACTAATGACTCGATTGAGTTGACTGGTTTCGTGTTTTGTTTTGCTGACCTATCATAGTATGAAGCAATATCAGTTTCTCTATCTATTAAAAATTAGTTTTTTAAAATAATAATCAGTATCTGAGATGTGCTTTGAAGAAATAAAGATTGACAATACTCAGAACAACTAACTGTTGGTTGAATTTTTTCACAACTCATACTGATAGCAGTCTAGTGGAGTATTGCGAACTGAAATATTTTACACATGTGATATACAGGACGCTTTTCTAAAATATTTTGATATAATATAAATATAAATTAAGTATGCTCTATATGTGTTAGGAATCAACATTTTTTCATGAAATTTCGGTAACACCCATTTGAAATTATTGCAAATCCAGTGGCGTAGCCAGATCCCTTCAAAAAATAACAATTTTTTGGATTTTTGGCGAGGTTTATTTATTCTGGCATTTGGGGAGTGGATTAAAAATTATCTTAGTATGGTGACAGCAAAAAAATAACATTAAATAATATGACCTCTCGACAAACATCCTATGGTGAGCGACTTAGGAGTTGTTATTTGCTTTGATCTAGGTTTGGAATCGAACCAAAGAAGTCTACACACAACAAAGCGATTTTTTACAAAAGTGTGAGTGACACCTATACTCACATACAGTATCATATCATTTTCTGCAGCATATAACTGCAAAATATTCTAATATTCACTGGTCAAAATATTTACCTATTTGTATTCATTTTTTACTCACCTAATTCTCTATTACAATACGTGACGATTTTATCAGCCCTAAGTTGTGACGTCATGAATAGAAGAGTTCCTTTTGCTATCACACCAGATGCTAATACTATAACGAATGTTACTAAGTAAGCTACGACTTTGAGAATTTTGACAGTCAGTTCTAAACAATGTTGGTCGGCCATGGAGCTGGAAAGCTCCTTGCTTGGTGGGTCCCTGAAGACATCCCATCCTTTAGTTTCTTGAACGGTCCTTGTGCTGGAATGAAAAATAAAATGGTGGCATTACAGTATACTATTTTTGCTTAAATGGGAGATAATTAATTTGTTAAAGCTTATATTAAGATGAAAACATTGCTAGGAAAATGATTTTATGAAAGCATATAAGAAGTATTGGACTTTGAAAAATACTGTGTGGATGAGGGAAGGATGATTCGAACTTCCCGAGAAACGTCAAGGAAGTACCAATGCAAGCATATAAAATGACACCAAGGAGGAAAATTTATACGAAACGAGACGAAACATTCCGGATAAACTGTTTTTCTGTGTGACTTTTCAGTTTGGTATTTCATATTAGTTTTCTTTGCAATATTATTACCACTTGCCAATGCAACCAACAGTCAGGTGTATCCAAAACCACCATTGCCTTGGACAGGTTGAATAATTGGGAATAAACCTTGAGAGCGTGGGTTCAAATCCCAGTGTGGTCACTGGTCCCGTGCATAGAATCACACATTAAAAGGTAAGGGCGGCCCCATCTACCAATGCTGTCAAGTGGGCAAATTTGTTATACGGGTGGCTTTAAGAAGAGAAAATGGGATGGGTGCTAGAATATACGCGGAGTGACTGAGGCAGGACATTGGTCTAAGCCTTGGTAATTAAACATCTATATTCCAATACGAGGTAATGGATATTTCCGTTTGCACGAGAGATATTCTAAGAAAGGAGTCATCGAAACCAACCCATAGCCATTCTCTCCGGCAATAAAGGCCCTGCGATCTTCTAGGTTTTCTTCCAGATTACTTTGGGAGACACACGAAAACCTCAATGACCTAGGAACACAAAACAGAGTGAAACTTCTAGCAAGAGCGGGGTCAACAACAACTCCATTGGACCAGAACCAGACTGTGGATTCTCATTTGGTTCCATCAAGCACGGCACGAAGAAATAGGTTTCCATCATCAATCAAGACACAGTCGAGCAGAATATATCATCCCACAGAGAACTTCATAAGACATCTTCAGGAGTCCTTCAGAAGATCCGAAGTACTCAATGAAATATGTATATGATTAGGTTCAGGCGGAAGATCAGGTTCAGGCATTGTGTTTAATTACTGTCATAGCTGTCTGCTTCTGTAATTTAGAATTGATACCTCTCCCTGAAACACTCCAGTTGAGTACGAGGCTAAAGAGCCCCGTACTCACCTGACTCAGCTATAAGTGGAGTTTATGAGCAGTTTGATTACCAAGAAGGCTCATTTCAATTCTTTCTGCATGGATTAGTTATTTTGAATTTATTTTTGAAGGTATCCTATATAACCTTATTGTCCACCAGCATTACCGAAACTCAGTGTTTCTTCGGTTTCTTATTTCGAATTCATTTTTTGCCCCATGTGACTGTCAGTAATTAACTGGATGATGATAAGTATTTGAGTGCCAAGACCTTTCAATCGAAATAAATAACCGTATCTCACCTTATATATTGTTTGAATAGATATTGAAAGCCATCGAACGACTTCTTCGAATCATCTGTGTGGATATACCTAGTACCATTCATGATTCATAACTTTTGGCAATCGAAGACCATGAAGTGACATGAAAAGATGTGGAACTGACGAAAAATTGGTAGTCATTGAAAATGTAACCTAAGAACTAGTACCTAAGCACTGAGTGGTACCGATGAGCCTGTATTGCAATACAGTATAAAGAAAAATAATTTCAGCTATATGGTAATTAAAGAGCACTGCGAAGTAGTTCTTGTAGAAAACTCTGCCAAGAATATAACAGATATATTTCAACGGGGCAGTAGTTGTTTTCTGTTAGAGACTTGCCGATGAATACACCTCTTGTTTAGTTTGAAGCGGAAGAGTGCATTATGTAATCCATTTTTAATTATTTGCCTTCCGTCAATAAGTAGGATCAACATTGTTCTCATGAAACTTTGGCTTCAGAAGAAGTGAATGCTATAGTCGGAGTGCTCTCTGGAACCTAGAGATGGCGCTGGATACATATTTCAGTGTTTATCTCAGGAACTCTCAACATGTTCTTTCGGTTTAATTGGGAGAACTAGCCTTCGCTGATGATTGGCAAGAACCATGAAACCGGTACGATTCAGCTATGGTAATCAAAGAGCAGTGCAAAGTAGTTCTTGTAGAAAACTATTCCAAGAACCTTACAAATATAATTCAACGGTCGTAGGGGACAGTAGGTGTTTTCTGTTAGAGACTCGCCGATGAGTACACCTATTGTATAGGTTGAAGCGGAAGAGTGGATTATGTAATCCATTTTTGATTATTTGTTTAATTGTCTTCCGTCAAGAAGTATCGTCAATGTTCTCATGTACTAAAGTACTCGGTTCATTTTCGTGGTATGTCTCTAATTATTGGTCGAAGCACAGAGTTGAAACTTTTCAGTCATTCTTGATAAATAGAATAATATGGAGAATTATCCATGAGAAATACCGAGAATGAAGATATAATTTTCAGTTTGATGTTTTGAAAAGGAAATAAAAAGAACGTGAAGATGAAAAAATGAAAATTCACATGAAGCAGCCCTGAAATTTTGACTCATCCAGTTTTTGGACATGGCCTTTCTTTCTTTTACTTCAATTGTGCTAGAGTTTTCTATATTTATTTATGCCATGTAATTGGTTTCGACGTGCCATATGACGTGAATATATTAATAAAAAGTTCTGTACTAATTCTCTTAAAACTGACTACCTACATTATTATTGGAATTTAGATCTACTAGTAGTAGAAGTAGGGTACCATGAAAAGGTAATTTCAGAGACTCTAACAGAAGTAAAATACTTTAAAAATTTCCTAAATCTCTGTAAAGAGTTTGGTACTAATTTTATATTATAATTATAAATAATAATTCAATATGAATAATTTGCTTGCATTAGCAACTGCCACAGTCCAAATAGATACTGAAGGGAAAACTGATGCGCTTTCTCAATGAGAACATCTGATATTCCTTGAAAAATGCGCCTTTTCACTTAGGACTCTGCAAATTTACTCAATGAATTTGAAATCAATATAAACCCACCATCTTTATTATACAGGGTGTCCGGTAAACCTTGTACAATATTGAAACTGGTGATAGACCAGGTCATGACTGTTCAGAATATCGGAATTTCACCTCAGTAAAAATATCACCGTTTTCGAGATAATGGGCATTTTAAGAATTTCTGGAAAATCGCTACCTAACCTTGGATTTTTGAGTGCCATGTATACAAACTGGGACGAATCCAAATATTTTTGCTGCTGAAGATTACTGATGAGTGATGCTTCTAGATGTACAGAACAGTTTCTCAGAAAGTGAAAACATTTTTCAAGAAATGAGTGTAAAATGACAGATTTGAGTTTCATCAATTTTTTTTTAAAAAAGTTTGACATTATTATCTGAAAGTAACATAACCAATTGGAAGTAGATATTCATTTCAAAAGAATGCTCATTTTGTCCAGACTCTACCATTGTATAAAACAAAGTATAATTATTTTTGGAAGAAGTGATTTCCATTGAATTAGGCGTGGTTTCAATCTAGGCTTCCATCAACTTTTATTCAAGAAAAAAAGGAAACTACCCAAACACCAAAACTACGTCACAATCACTCTCGACGCGCGTTTCGCCAACAATGTTAGCATCTTCAGGAGCTAAAAGTAAGCTTTGAAGATTTTAAGATCGTGACGTAGTTTTGGTGTTTGGGTATTTTATTTTTTACTTGAATTGTATTCACACCAAAGGTTCCAAAATATTCATTTATTTGATAACTTTTATACTTACGCCCAAAAATTATTTTATTTAGATTTTATCAAGACAAAATGTGGAAATAATCATTAATAATAAAGAATGGACTACTTGGTAGCATTAAATAGTATGTCAATAAAATTAACTTTTCATGTAATTAGGCCTAATAAAATTATCGAAATGAAATGTCGATTATCCGACATGGCACCTATTAATACGAATTCTTGTGATAAATGTCGCACTTGTCCAACATCCAGATATACAGGGTGTAAACAAATAAATGCAAACTTTTTTAAGAGATGAATCCTTGTCGAAAATTAAAAACTTTTGTTTGAACAACTTGTGACTTCTGTCGTAGTTTTTTAAAATTATTCCGCTTGTTTCATTCAGTGGTATTTATTTATTTGTCATGCCGTACATACGTTATACTCCCCGAGAATATGCGCATATGCACATTTATGGTGAATGTGGAGGAAGTGATACTGCAGCAGCAGCGCTTTATGTAGAACTATATCCAATTGCACAATGCCGCTCATAGAATCGATGATTTGGGGGCTATAACCTATAACGCATTTGAAAAGGTTCTTCTTGAAAATATGTCGTCTCTGCGTATGAGTGGATGGAAAATACCATTTTCGGCAACCATCCGGGAAGTGTTCACTTCCCGGACACTTTTTCTTTCTTTCTTTTTTTCTTTGGGAAAGTAGCACTTCCCAGCCTAGTCCGGGAAGTACGTACTTCCCGGACTAGGCCGAATTTTAATACAAATATTAATATAAATAAGAATTAGAATGTTTCTGTTGGTACCTATCTTCTGTTCGAATTTCAACACGTAATACAAATAAGAACTGAAATGTTCGAAATATTCAAATTTGGAATCGTTTCATCCGGTTGACAGATGGGTGAAAGTCGACCTCTCTTCGTCTCTTAGACTAAATGCGTCTCATTGAATTGTTATTCTACATGGTTGCCGAAAAAATAGTGTACGCAACACGTCCGAAAACAGTTTTTTTGGACTCATAGACCTCCAGGACTCGCTAACGCTCGTCCTAGAATTTGGTCTACTACTAAAATTACTATTTTTGTAATATTATTCAGTGCGATGTTGAATAATCGTTATTGTGGTTTATAGTGTATGTTAATTAAAAAAAAAAACGTTGAATTAGTATTTACTTCATTACATCTCATTGAATGCTTCTAAGCAGTTGATTCGTTATTACTCATAACTATTTAATCATTTCATCTTGATGGGATAAAAATAAAAGACATTACTGACAAAGTCTAATGGAGTTGATTTTAGCTCAGAATAACATCACACTCTAATATTATCGAAATTCTACTCCTTCCAAAAATAATGATCGTATGTTTTATACCATAGTAGAGCCTGGACGAAATGGGCATTCTTTTGTAATGAATATCTAGTTCCACTTGGTTATGTTTTTTTTCAAACAATAATGTCAAACTGTTGTTAAAAAAATTGGTGAATCTTAAATCTGTCATTTTACCCTCATTTCTTGAAAAATTGTATTGTTTTCTGAAAAACTGTTTCATACATCTGAAAGCATCACTCATCAGTAATCTTCAGCAGCTAAGATATTTGAATTCGTCCCAATTTGTATACATGGCATTCAAAAATCCAAGGTGAGGTAGTGATTTTCCAGAAATTAAAAAAATGCTCCTTATCTCGAAAACAGTGAGATTTTTACTAAGGTTAAATTTCGATTTTCTGAACAGTCATGACCTGGTCTATCACCGGTTTATATATTGTACAAGGTTTACCGGACACCCTGTATAAATAAAACTTGTTGTCCGTCCTAAATGTATTTGAAAATTTGCATCTTTAACTTTCATTATGTCCACAACACTCATATTTATTCCAACTAGAGGCAGTTCACTAGCAATAACGATATTTTAATGTGAGTTAATTGAAATATGTTGAACTTTCATCAACTGATAAAATGAACAGAAACTTAAATTGTCATATCAATGTCGATAGAGTCAATTTCTTGCTACGATCTAGGGCATTTAATTTTTCAACTGATTATCTACTTTTGCTTCCCTAAAATTCGATCGTAGCGAAAGTAGAAAAAGTAGATAGATTTGGTGTCAAAAAAACAGTCATGTCAAGTTCTACTCCTACGAGTTGAATATTTCTGTCTTCAATAAAACGCTCCTTAGGTTTACTATCGTGCTTTCGACCAGAATGAGAATATTGTGAAATCCTTGACTTATTAAAGTGGATCAAACAAGAATTTCATTTCTGTGTTTGGTAGCCTCCCATGGATAGGTAGATAGTTGTCAGTTATTTTGTACATTTTTGTAATATAGCAAATAGACAAAAGAATGGACATCAAAATAGTAAGTCGGTTACAAACTGAGTAGTGTGAGTAGTGTGTTATGCCTGAAATATAAGTCTCAGTTGAATATTTGAACATTTTATTTACTCATTTTAAAAGGATATTTACATAACCAAACAGATTCACTCTAAGATATGCGATCATGATGTTTTTTGTTCGCCTATAGTTCGTAAAATATCTTAGAAAAAGTAATTATTTTTCACCTATGCGACGGGCGGTAGGTATCAATTCGACACATTAGAATCGACTTCTCAATAATTGAATTTTGATAATACATTCATTTGTTGCATTAAATTATATAAACAAATATATTTGCGCTTGAATGATGTAAACTTATTTTATAACTCAGATATTTAAGTTACATATCAATTCAAATAATAAAATCGTGAATGATCGATACACATTTGTCAGAAATATAACTGTTTCTTCTCAACTGAAAGTGCATACTACTGTTAATTGCAACTTTTCTCTCAACCTTGTATATCTGAACTAATCAACGCAATTGCGCCTATTCTTAACAAAAATGCAACGCAAGGACGTTGAAAGATCCAGTTTGAAATAAAAACAACTTCAAGTGAATGGAAAACTTTCTCGTTTATAAGCTCTTGCAGACACAAATACAGCTAATAGCTGTAGTTTTCATGTTTTTCTGTCTCAGTTGATCAAGTTCTGCTTAAGAGGATATGATCGTTTGAAGTTATGAGAGTAGTTGGTACTTGGTTCGAAGAAAGGAAATTAATGCAAGGACAAAATATTATATTTCGACAGTTATAAAAAGTTCCCTCACATTTGGCTACAAGAAGTGATTTGAAAATATCAATTTTCAGTTTTTTTGGTTTTATGAATGATGATGAATAATTTTTGGAGTATTTCAATTTCTTGCCTTCAATGATTTTCTTATGTACCGAACTGGAATTATGAATCAGCATTTTGTTTTTTACCATAGAATCTAGAAACATTCTCTATTTAATTGATTGATTATTGTAATCTTTGACAGTATACCAGTGGCTAAATATGAGAGGTATACAGAAATGTTCGTCCATTTCACCCAAAGCTATAATTCTGATCATCAGACATTCTACACGCATAAAATATTCATTATCTTTAAAATTATAACTTTCTAATTAGTATTTTTCATGAATAGCTTTGAATAATTTTTGGGGCTAGGATCTCGGATGCTGCAGTGGTTTTTCACGTATAGCACATTCAGGAATGCCTCCACCCGTCAGAAGTGAGCACGTATTTGTGACAAATATTTATACCACCTTTTCTCTCCCTTTCAAATCAGAGAAAAATTACCAAGGCCCAATCTCGGGTTTGATCGACCTGTTTTATCTCACTCTTCCTACCGGTTCGCATTTGTTTTCTGTTAAAACAAAAAAATAATGCACTTCTTCTGGGCGAATCCATATACCACCCATGAACTCAGATTTCCTGTGGCTTTTTGCGCCTCTTCGTTTGCTTCTTGATTTTCAATAATCCCTACATATCTAGGAAACCACGCGAACTAACAACTTTTTTATTGGTTTCAAGGTGATGTAATAAATAACCTGCAGATTACTGAGATAATCTGAACATGACAAAGAGGACGTGTTGGTTGATATATCTATGTATCTCAAAGCTTGCCAAATCACATAAAGTTCAGCTGTGAATATAGAGAAAGTATCCAAGATTGTGTGGACCGATTTACAGTAAAAGCATTTTCTACACCATGCTCTGCTTTCGTACAAGCAAGTCTCTATTGATTTGTCCTCTCTTTAAAATATTACAATATAGATGAGCAATACTCGGCTGGAATTGCCAAGGAGGAATTTTGCAAGAACTTTCCGAATGGAAACCTTCGATAATGCTGGTATTAAGCTGTTCCAAATTTGTGCCTGATGATATCCCATATATATTTTAATTCACGTTTCAAACTGAAACTTTTTTTCAAAATGAATAATGTCTTATGTTACTCAGGGATAGTGTTTCCTATCAGTGACAAACTTTTTAGAATCGGTTCAGAAGTTCAGAGAGCATCTCCTATATATCAACAAACAAATTTTACCTTTTCATAGATGAAGGAGTGCCATTAATATTATCATCATTATTAAACATGGAGAACAAATAGATGACGAAATAAATATTAGTTTCGATATAACTACTTTAATTAATTATTGAAAACAAAGTAAAAATTAAAAAAATCAGCGCTCCGGAGCGGCTTAAATTAATTCGTTGGCGTATTCGTATTTGCAGCTGCAGGAAAACCAGGAAAAACCTCCAACACCACATCATCTGAAGAGTTGGAATTGATTGAATAGATCCTAAAGAGGTCCGTCGAATTATGAATAACTGCTTTTCTGTAAAAGAAGGATGTATGGTGTCTCCAGAGGCTAAAAAAGGTCGAATGCTAAAGAAAACATTCTGTTTACGCAACTGTCATTCAAGTTTGTACCACTGCGTTCTATCCTTGGTCAAGGTGTTGTAGTGGCCAGAATCATCTCCAGAACTACATGGAACGATGACTGCTCATAACTGTAGTCGGCTAGATAGGGGTGTTTCTAAAGCTTGACACATTGAAATATTTCAATACATCTGTGATATGCTGAGGCATAACTGAAGAGCTTCTTGTCAGGATCAGATTTGCATATGTTTCAACAATTGATAGATACTCGATATTTTCAGTTGGTTGTTTTAGCGCAGATTCGGCAATTCAGTTGGCTCTGTTAGGTGTTCGTTCCTAAGGTGATGGTTGAATAGGTTTTGTACGGACAAATATGTGGGTCATACTTTTCATAATTGGTTTATTCTCTGATATATGGATGTGTCTGGGATAACTTTTTTGGAAAATTACTGTTGTTTATTTATTGAAAATGCTAACTCAATGTTACGAAAGCCATAGCTGCTTTCATATCAAACAACAATGGTAATGGAAAACATTTATTCTGATGCGTAATTGTTATATTATTTCAGTCTTCATCGTATATCCGATCAAGATGTAAACTGAACTTGTACAATATCAAATGAAAAGATTGATGGATATATTGATGGATTGTACCAATTTCAGAAAAATTAAAGCATGATTTTTTGAAGTCTTACTGAAAAGGTTATACCACTGCCACTTAACTTTTGGGTACGAGCATTCTAATTGAAGTTATAACATAATTCACTTAATTATTCAAAAATATAAAAATTTACAGGGTGCGTACGAAATAACGAAATTAGTGTCCACTTCCTGTGTAACCGGAAATGTCATAGCAATGAAAATATGTCCTTCTAAAAAACGAAATAGACGCTTCACGTCAATGTATCTGTATATTCATAAAAAACAGCATCAACCTCTTCTGAATGATATTCTGTTGTTCATTTGTATTTGTTATATCGACCAAAATATATAGGTACTATTTTTCGCATAAATATTCATCATACTTGAATACTCAAGAACAATTTTGGTTAGTTTGGTCTGAAGAATTTAAAAAATGAAGAAGGTTAATAGGAATTTATGACCACTAAATTACTAAACAAAGACTGAAAGAAATAACGAAATACGTGCAAGGTCATCTTGTTCAAAACGAAAGTATCAACTCAGGTTGGAACCATGTTTTATTTGGCTCGGATACAACCAGAGTGAGACAGTGATTCCGCCAAGGTGAACAAATATCAATTAAAATTTGTTCAGTCAGGCATCTAGCAAAGACACATGAGATCGATGACTAATGTAAAAATATCAATGTAGATACCTGGCCAATGGACCATATTCTCTTAATGTTCAACCGTACCCAACATCCGCGTACCAGCCCAGCAGCAGATCTAGTTGTCCTTGGCATTTCACTTTTAATAAAGCAATCCGAAATTGTAGACAATTACTGAGTGATTCAGTTCTGGTAAAAGACATCAAGATACCGCCAAAGCTTTCAAAAATGATATCACTATAGTAAGGTTTACGGTATTTAGAGAATCATACGCGTTCATTAAATATCGATCAACGTATCGAAATTATGAAAGCGTACAGATTGCCAATGCTGAATTCATTTGTTTTAATGGAGAAATAGCCACCCACCAATTCATTTTTATACAGTATATTATGTACACTCAAGCAATGGTAAATTATTCGTTTAAAAAGAGACGTATCTCACAATGGAAATGTTAAAACAGATATCCTTATCGAATGAGACCTCATTAAGTAAATTCAGAATAACATAATCTTTTGCGATATTGAAATAGATTCTACATGCTGAAATATCGTAATTTATCAGACTGGGCAAATGTACCTATATATTCCGAAATCGTCGGTTATACTATTGCGCTGATAAGAATTAGAGTGTTGTTTATAACTTTTATCCACAATTACCTTATAATTGAAGTTTTATCCACACTTATGAACCGTATAAAGTACCACTTTATCCACTAGTGGAATAATGAACTTACTTTATTCCACTAGTGGAATAATGAAAAATACAATCTTGAATATCAATCACATTTTACGTCTTATTTTCACCAACTTCACAAATTTTTACAAATGGAGTCGATAAACAATCGAAAATACATAGCAACCATTCAACACCTCCCGATATTTTTGAATGTTATTTCAATGATATTTGAGGAGGTGACAGCCGCTGTCGGAGCAAAACGTCAAATCATTTTGTGATGAAAAATTTCCGCGATTCTGATTCTAAATGAATGTGATTGTGAATAAAACGTTGTATTGCATGCGTGTTTTAGATACATTTTATTTGCTTAAGAAATTTAAACGCTCGAGCTTCGCTTTCGCGTTTAAACATTCTTGCGCAAATAAAATGATATCTAAAACACTTATACAATAAATAACTATTTTCATTAGCACTCACTCACTTTCCTAACTGTTTTCCATGCAAAGCAAGGCAGAATCTTAAATCTCGATATCATCCCATAAATTATCCTACTCGGGTTTTTCAAATCACAATAGTCAAATTTTAGTTTTTACGGAATAAGTCTTTTCTGTTTTCAACAATATCAAATGAAACTAATAGAAGAATCGAATAATTATTGTTTCGTGGCAAATCTAAAAACAAGACTGCGACACAAGCGTAATAATTCTGTAATAAAAATACTCTTAACGGTTTGAACTTATTTTTATTTAGTTGAATCAATAATTTATATTCACAACTGATTTGCCGTACCCCACTTAATCCAATTCAGAATTTGACGCAAAAAAATCGAAATGCAGGTAGTTCAACGTAGAACCTGTCTGCTCCTCGCTGGTCCATCTCGTGAGTGATCCGGATCTTCTGATGAACTCCTGGAAGTTTCTCACGAGGTCTTCCTGTTGGATGGTACCTTCTGCACTATAGAGTCCGAAGATATGCATCCTCATGCGAACAAAAGCTTCCCAATCAAACAGCATGTGGAAAGTACATTCATCCTCATCATCACATAACCTGCATACTGTGGAGGTTTGGTGTATTCCCAGCAGATGCAGATGTTTTCTCAAGTGGCACTGCCATGCATGTCAGGATTCATATCACCTTCCTGAGAGGGTTTTGGCTCGTACCTAGGTGTATTGCCAAATTTCAAAATCTGTGACTCTTGCTGTTGCAATGGTTCATATATCTTCCAACTTCATTGATTTTTTATAAGTCTTTAAATTTGAAGAGTCAACTTAGATCACTTTTCTCGACTGCAATCAAGTTTTGTGGGAAAATGAAGGCACACAATTGGTATGTTTTCCGTAGTACAACGTAAAAACCTGAGATTTTCTGTTTTAGCTACTTCATCTTTATTATTTCCTCCAAAAATATTCTCATTTTTATTTCCGCCAAATAATTTTTTTAATAAAACAACCATCGAAACAAATAATTTTATATTTTAATTACCAGAACAAACATGAAAATTAAAAAAGGAACACGAAATCTATCAAACTGCTTAGGGCTAGAATCCTACAATTAGCTAATCATAATCAACATCGTTTTTGATTATCTTGATTTTAATTGTAATCATTGAACAACAATATCAGTTAAATTCCACATGTCCATCTTCGCGCTCCATACAGAACATTGTCCTGAGCGACATTTGTATGTTGTTAAAAATGAAGTCAAATTAGCCTTGAAATTAATAGTATTTTTTCAAATGATTTGTAAATGTCACAATAAAATTTGTCGTCGTTTCTGTCAAGTTGTAAATCGTGAAAAGTTTGCTATAATTCTACCTTCAAGAAGAAAATAATGCCACTTACACTTACGAAACAAGATAAAGTTGAATTGATTTTGATATTCAGGGACCACTACAAAAGTAATAGAGACGCTGCTGAATTTTTCAATCAAAGGCATCTAGACAAGAACGTTCATAATTCTACTGTATCAAGAGTTCTGAGTAAATTAAGAGAAACGGTACTTTCGATAATTTATACAAAGTTCCTAATGAAAAGACCGTTGCCAATGAAGAAAATGCTTGAAATTCATTGGGTTACCGATAATCCACAAAACTCAACAAGGCAACTTGCTGTTTAAACAAGCGTTGCTAGAACATATGTTAGGTGAATTTTGAAAAAGTAAAAATTCTTCCCTTATCGACCCAGATTCGTGCAAGATTACGATTTATTTTTGTGCCTAGCCTCAAAGTTTAATTGAAGATTATTTACTTCCAATGGAAATATCAGCTCCCAAAATTGTCGGTGGTGGGCAACTGAAAATCTCCATTTCGTTTTGCAATGCAAAGACCAATGATATGTCAAAATAATTGTTTGGTGCGGAATATTTCAATCAAAAATCATTGTGTCATTTTTTAAAGACAAAACCTTGTACATGTACATAATGGTCGTGGTTTATTTGTACTCATATGTTATGATTTTATTTATACTGATAATTGTTTCACTTCAAATATGTATCTTGTGTTGTGCTGTCGTCTCACCTGTAATAACTTTGATTTTATTTGTACATATGATCGTGGTTTGTTTGTTTATTTACTCACTCATTTTATATTCTCAATATGTTGTTACCGAATTATGTACTATGTATTACTGTATCTGTATTGTATGTGGTTTTATTTATTCATTTATACAAGTAACTGTGGTTCATGTCCACAAATCATTAATTGGCTTTATATGACTTACCATATGTGCAACTGTACCTGAATGGCTAATAAATTTATTATTATTATTATTAGTTGCCAATGTTAGTTGTTTTCTTTTATAAACGGAATTTTCGGAGATCTTGGATAATCTTCCACTATCTCGGCGAATGAAACCGTATTTCCAACAGGATGGCGCTTCATTCCACTCAACCCTAGAAGTCAGGGAATGGTTGGATAGTGAATTTGGTGTGAAATGGATTGGGTGCTATTCAGTCCATCCTTGGCGAGCTAGGTCATCTGACCTCACCCCTATAGATTTTTTGTGGGGAAATTTGAAAGACAATGGGTCGTATGCATAAACCTTGAGCAAATGCTATTACTTGGATTTCTTGAAACACGCTTATTAATTTTGTTGAGTTAGGAGGGAGACAAACCTATAGTACCTTTGCTACCTTTTATGAATACATCCCATTGTTCCCAAATTCAGGTCCTTCAGAGATACAGACCATTTGGAACAGTGTATAAGAGTTTGAGTAGCGTTAATTATACCCTCTATGTCGTCCAGAACAATGTTTTGGATTGAGCGCGAAGGTGGAAATGTAGAAATTATGTGAATTTTTTGTTAATTGAGAATGATGTTGACTTGATTTGCTAGTTAGTGTAGGACTCTAGCTCGCTATAGCCTGATAGATATCGTGTTCTTTTTTAATTTTTTAGTTTGTTCCGGTTCCTAAAATAAAGAAATATTTGTTTCGTTCACTTCATAAAAAAATATATTTGCCGGAAATAAAAATGAGATTTTTTTTGAGGAAATGTTATAAATGGAGTGGCTAAAGTAGAAAATCTCAACAAAACTCGATTGTGGCTGAGGAAAGTGGCATATGTTGACTTTTCAAATTTAAAAAGTAATAAAAAAGTTGGAAGATATGAACCATTGCAAGAGCAAGAGCCGTATAGTAAAAATCAGTTTTTGAAATTTTACAATACCATTTGGAAACCATTTTATTGATTAAATGGGTTTACGATCCCTGAACGTTATTTGAGACCAAAATAGCAGTGTTTTTCAGTCAATAAAAATCTTTAGAAAAATTTGAAATTTTCAATTTTATCAGATATACAGTGTGTTTCACCCTCGTATCTTCCGTAAATTTTGAGGTAGAACCATGAAATTTTCAGGATCGATAGATACACTAAGAATGAACTCACTGCACAAAAAAGGTCATCGTACCTGATATACACTGGACGCTAGCTGAGATGGAATCACCAATATTTCCAGAAAGTTATATTAGGGTGCAAAATTGGCCAGAAATTCCTTCGGATTCATTGTTGTTATTTCCGTCAACCGATTGCACCCGTACGCGTGACCCTCGGAAGTCTTCGAAAGACTTGTGTGAGCAAGGGAAGACGCAACCCTTACCTTTTAACGTGTGAAGCCATGCACGAGACCATAGAAATATATAACATATACTTACTCTAGAATGCTAATATCCATATCAAAAGTGTTGTAAAAAGTTCAGACAAGTCCGCAATGCGCTTGCGCGTCATTAGTGATTTTTGTAACAGGCCCGGTTTTAGTAAAATATTATGGTACTTGTGAAGATTAACAAACGTTAAGTCTGAATCTCGGAGAATAAGGTTGGAAACCTCATTGTGCTTATACCTGTTATTTGTATTTAGCCGATTTGAATGCATATTTTCACATATTTATGATCCCGAGTATTCAGGAAAGGGCATCAGAAAGTAGAGTACGGTTATTACTATTATTATTTACCGCTCTGAAGTAAAATATTTTTGGTATCACATTCGCTTTTCAGCTGGAGTTAACCAACAAAAACCTACGGAACCACCCCAAATCGTCAATGCGAATTTCAAGGAAGCACTGAGGTGATTGGAAAATAAATTGAAAGTACAAACTAACTATGAAAATTTATTTCAGATAATATCATGAATAATTTCAACTCAAATTGGATTAATAAAATTGGATGCTTGGATGCTCGAGGTTTTTTTCCTAGAAGGATTCATGTAAAAATACGCAACTGCATTTAATTTAAATCATTTGAAGAGATTAACATGCTATTTCTACGAGTATTTCTGGTTGTATTACCTTATTGCAATTTCCACAACGGATGTGCATGAAAAATTGAGGCCACAAGCATTTTCCTTACCATCAAATAAAAGCACTTCCACATTGACATTAATTTTCTGAGGCAATTCTGTGTATGTTTAGTACTTTTTGTAGGAATCTAGAACTCATAATATAAGCGGTGTGGTAGAAAGTTGTATCACTCGCCACGCATGCTTACGCAGACACAGTATTGGTACTGCACTAAGTTTCAAATTATTCTATTGTCGTTTTCACATGAATCTTCATGAGGAAAATGTCTACCACAGATTACAATTTTCTCACTCAAATGTTCTGCTGGAGTCTCTTCTTAAAAACAATAACCAAAAATGATGCCTTTTTTGTCAAGCTAAAATAATATTTAATCTATTTTGAGCAAAACATATATAACATAATATAACTTTACGGAAAAATGGGGGGTTCCATCGCTGCTGGCGTCCAGTGTTTATCACGTAGAATGACCGTTTTTGTGCAGTAAGTTCATTTATAGTGTATTCAACGATCCTGAGAATTACATGGTTCTACGTCAAAATTTACGGAAGATGTTTCCATGATAAGTGAAACACACTGTATATGTTTCAAATGTTGCATATGGGCCTAAAATTGAATTATAAACAACTTTTTCATGTTACTTTTTTTGCTATCCTTACAAATAACCCCACTTTTGGCCATTCATAGCCGCCATATTGGTGGTCACGTGACGCACGTCAAAATCGATTATCATATTTTGCAATATGCAGAAACGATCCCCCATAAAGTATTTTTTGGAACTCTGATAATAAAATGTTTTCCCATATGCTGCAAATATTATGGCCCACTCTGTATATAATATCTCTAATGGGTCATTTTTCCTGGATTTTGGGTAGAATGCTATAAAGAATTTGGAAATTTCGAATGTTCAAAAAGTTTACTAACATGCCTCTGGCGTAACTTGAATCTAATTTATTTATTTTTCTAACCAAAGGACTGACAGTACTTTTGTTGTAAACGAAAAATGCCGGCAATCTCTCCGCATACTTCCGGGATGCACCCTATATAAAAAATACTTTCAACTTCACATAATGTATTCGTTAAAACATTATCCTGGTGACATAACATGGCGTGTTTACTCCGAATGAAATCTCTTGTTGAGAAACGAACAAAATAAAAGTTTTGGAGGAATTTTGTTCAGTTACTCGTTATGTAATATTCATTTAGGAAATATTTAATCGGTGTTATGTTCTTACTGCCCGTTAAGATATCCCAACCGAGTTCAAATTGAAACAGAAGTAAAATAAATTCTGTTTATCTTGTGAAAACATCAAGAACTCGGTCCGAAACATGAACATATTGACTCAACAAACATCGTTTTTGACCAAGTTCAATAAACTGCGACCGCTGGATGAATTCGCAATGATTCTTGAAGGAAAAAAACGAGTGGGTGCACTTAAGAGTATACATGTATTTATACAAAATAGATAATTCCGAGTGGAACAACCAACAAGAATGTTGAAAAGGGAAACAAAAACATGACTCTTCTGGAAATGGAAAAACCTACGATAAATTGAAGTTACTTTTTTGTAATATCTAACAGAAAACAACTATTTCCCCGGCTAAAACCACGCTTGATATTGAACTACATCTGATAGATATTGTGAAAGATCCTACATAACAAATTCAAATTTCTCGTGTAAAATGCCTATACCCAAATGTGTTGGTTTGCGAGATAATAATTTTTTTCTAAAAAATTTACAGTTACAGCACTACTCCGAAAAAATCATAACCCATAGACAGAAACAGTTGGAATAAAATGTGAAATTTCACAGAATCACACCTGAAGCATCAAGTCATAAAAAGGTCTCTAAAATTCTCAAAAACAATTTACAGGTTGGTCAAAATTTCCACCTAAAACATAACATCTAATATCAAATGTAAACCAGACACTATTCTGTTATTTTTGGATACCTACTGCGGAAAAAAGAGATTCATTGATCGCCAGGAAATATTTCAAACATACGAAATCCCGCGAATGTTACTTAAAGAAAATTTTCTTCTGAATCCGAATGTGTACCTGTTTTTCAAATCAGAAGGCTGATTTATTTGGAAAATATCGATTTTGCGGATAGGTGCATTTTTTCGTAGAAAAAATTGCATATTTCGAATTTGAATGTCTGGAAATATTTCAAAAATATGAAATAACGCGAGTATTATTTCATCTTCTGAATCCGGAAATGTACTTGCTTTTTTAATCAGAACGCTAATTCGTTTTGAAATAGTCGATTTTGTGGATGGGTACAAATTTTCACTTACAGATTTTTTCTTTCAAGATATATAGTGCCTTTCACAATATCTGTCAGATGTAGTTCAATGTCCAGCGTGGATTTAGTCGGGGAAGTAGTTGCTTTCTGTTAGATATTACAAAAAAGTAACTTCAATTTATCGTAGGTTTTTCCATTTCCAGAGGAGTCTTGTTTTTGTTTAAATTTTTCAATTGAGAATGTTTCCCTATTCAACACGAATCCCTTCCTAGAAAGGTTATCGTGAACGATGGAAAATAGCGACTAAAGTTTGTCTTTCATCATTCGCAGATGATTCCACATCTGACTTTATGGACATATCCTGTTCATATTTTATACTATGCTTATTTACCATGTACGCATCTATGTTTGGTGTAAATTTCGAACAATTCAAGATAAAGTATTTCTACTGAAATATTCCAAAGCAATCACAAGCTACTTCATTTCAGAAATTGAATCTCATAAGGTTCACTTTTTAAAGAACGTGTATTCAAATCTGAATTCGAAAGAAGCGTGCGCTGCAGTATTTTGTGATCTGTCAAAAGCATTTGACTCTGTTAATCACCAAATACTGCTGCGTAAGCTTCACCTTTATGGGTTGAGAGACCAAAGTCATAACTGGTTTGCGTCTTATTTGAGTCAACGAACTCAAATTGTAAAAGCTATTAGCTATTCCGATATTAGTTTAATTAAACATGGTGTACCACAAGGGTCTGTGACCTATCCTGTTTTTATTATATTTTGATGACCTTGCAAATATCAAGACTGAGGGTGTATTCTCTGTTTTTGCAGACGACACAACGATCCTATGGCGTGATCAAAATTCAAACAATCTTTTTAGCAAAATGTCTCGAAACATAACTGCTGTGAGAAAGTCTTGTAATGAGAATCTGCTTTCGTTTAACACTAACAAAACTAAGCTTTTGTCATTTCAATGCAGTATACCAGACATTCCCATGGAGAATGATATGATTTCAGCTAACAGTATCAACACCTTCCTAGAGATTCACTTAGACAGTAACCTCAATTCTGAACATCATATTTTTTTTCTGAGTAAAAAGCTGTCCTCGGGGTACTATGCTCTGCGTGTTATTTCAAACGAATTGGGTGAGACAACTGCGAAAGTAGTTTATCACGCACTATTTGAGTCACATGTCAGGTATGGTATCCCTTTCTGGGGAACCTGCAACAAACAGCGTTTCCACATGATTTCTACTCTTCAGAAACGTGCTGTTCGCTATATTTGCGGAGTTAAATCTCGAGTATTTCGTAAGGAGTTATTCAAAAAGCAAAAACTCCTCACGATTCCATCTTTCTTTATTTTTGAAACCGTACAAATCAACGTATGACACAATTCTTGGACCCACCCGCCAAAATAACAACTTAAAATTATCCATTCCATCTTCGAAGTTTATAAAAAGCTCAATAATTTACAATGCTGCTAAATTGTATAACCATCTTCCAGCAAGTGTCAAAATCATTGATTCCATCACTTTATTCAGAAAATCGGCGAAACATATTCTAAGTATTTTATGATGTCCAAGATTACCTCAATAAAAACATGAGTGATCCTTCAATTAAAATTTTTAATCTACTTTAAATATATGTTGTTCTTTAACTATACATTAATTGTTAAATGAAATGTGTTTTATATATACTTAATTTCATTTTATTTATATTTTTACAAGACGTTTTGTCAATAATATGTAAATCTTCAGACAATAAAGGATATTATGATTGAAGTCAGTTAATTTTGAATCTTGTGACATATAGAAAAAATCATTCAATAGGAAATATATGAGTAACCTCCCTATATTTTTTTAGAATTTCGAATAGGAATTTGCAATTATTTTCATCTGTAAACAGACAGACAGTTCAAAATATCCTGAGTTCATTTCTACACATTTCTAGCATTTTCAGTAATTTTTTTTTACACAATCGATTACTTCATATTTTCGCAGGGTGAGTGGTCAATGGGTTCAAGATTCATGTGCCCTGAGCCGCTTTCCAATAGATTGTTCCGATTAGTAGTTCTGAGTAACTCGGGGTAGCTCCAGAAGTGATCTGACAAACCACGAAAAATCATATTCCAATTAAAAACTATGTATTCAGTTCAGTTCAGGGGTAACAAGCTCTCAATTGGAAAGTGCCTAGTTCAGCCCTTTTATTACCTGTGGACAGATATAAAGAGTTGAGAAAATTGGCTCAGCTTCATGCAACTTCCGGTTTTACCGAAAGTGACATTAACTTTCGATTTTAAAATGGGACACCCGGTATATTTATTCTAGGTGGCTATATGGATACGTCCAAATTACTAATTTCTAACCTAGAGTTTTGGGAAAAATGCAACTAAGTATGTAAATTTTTTAACTTTGTATAACAAATTTTGTTAAAATGGCGAAATGGTGGCTCGTTGAGTTAGTGAAAAATAGCATTTTATTGCGATTAATGTGATACCGCACACTATAAGGTTTCAAACAAACTTCCATTGAAAAACATGAAAAGATTCCGTTAGATTTAACTTAAAATAAAGCATCTCGTGAGATTAAAATAAAATTCAAATGCAAGTAGAAGTAAGAAATTCAACAAAACCATCGATCCAAAAGCTAATAATATAACATCTCAAATAATTACCGAATTTACTTACTTTTGCAGAAGCGAGGTAAAATGAGATATGTCGACAAGTAATTTTTTTAATTTTTTATTTTATCAGGTGTGTTGGTCACAGGTTACTCCATGCATTCAAATCTTATTTTGTTACCAAATTGTGCTAGAACTGATGCTAGATCTGAAGTAATCTTTTTTGTGTTTTAGAACGGAAGTTTGTTTAAAACCTAATAATGTGCGTTATCAAATTAATCGTAATAGAATGATCTTCTTTCCTGACCCAACAAGCCACCATGTTACAATTTGTAATAAATCAGAAACCACGTAAACTGACAATCTACGCAATTTTGGAACCGAAGTATAGATTGAAAAATTGGTTACGAACAGTGACAAGTGATACATATGGTTGTATTCAAAATTTCATATGGAGACAGAAGAAGTGAAAATATACCGGTTGTCTCATTTGAAAATCGAAAGTTTATGTCACTTCCGGTGAAAACAGAAGTTGTATGAAGTTGAGCCACTTATCAAGAAATGCAGTTTTATGTCGTGTACTTATAGATCCTTCAAATTTCATTCCATTATCTTCCAAAACAAAAAAATTATAGGCGCGAGTCACTTTCTTCGGACACCCGGTATAGGTATCCCTATGTTTCCAGAAACGTTTTCATCAAACGATTTCATGCCTTGGTTCCTCCTCAGTATGGATTTGTTTGGAATCTGGTATTTAACAATCGCCATCGCACCGTTGGAAAAAATTTGGAATTTTTATTTTATTTTTGAAATTGCTAACCGTAGGTACATTCGTCGGCAACATCTCAAGGCTATATTTCTATAAATTTATTACCGCTTTCATCGAAGCAAAGCAAAACAACAAAAATGTTGTTGGAATTGATTGCAACAAAGCCGAATACAACGCAGAACCCCCCATACAAATTTATTAGAATTTATGCACATTGTCACAGTGGTGGGTGTGTCCATAGGCGTGCAAGTATATTTTATGTCAGTAATATCCTGAGAATGGTTCAGCAAAACCATCAAATGAATTCAAAGTGTGCATAAGATCTCAGAGCACCAGGGTGGTGGTGTGGAATTTTCTGGTATTTTCTATAGCTGATAAAGCAAAAACCATTGTTAAAGCGTCAATGTTTATATCATTTTTGGCTGCCGGTGATACGGTGAGCGGGGATTTTTTCATTTTCAGATATGAAAATCTGAATGATTGAAGCTCGTGGGAATTATTCTCCACGATTCACTGTTGCGTTAATAATTACCAGTGCTGCTCTCAAGGTGGCGTATGGAGTTAGAAACAAGGCCTATCCAGAACACACGGCCAATGACCTTAGCAGTCGATGCCAAAAACACCAGAGAAAAAATAGTAATAAGAGGCTGTTCAAGAGGGGTGGTATAATATTTTTTCAAACAACCCTTTCAGTTTGGCCTTTCAATTGAAATTCCAACACTGTCGGATGATGCACTGGTTTCTTTCAACAATTTTGTAAGTGAAACTCTTATGGCAGAAAGAAGTAATGCCTGAAGAATGCAGCTATAGTATCATGCTTATGAGTAGGTAGACACATTTTACCAATTCGAAGCTAAAAAGCATTCTGTAGCCGTAATACTTATATTGAATCTATGAAAGAATGCCATTTCATCTTAACCGATTTACCTAATTATTTAAGAATTTTTTACTTTTTCGAAGTTGAACAGAGGTTCATAATACCAGATGTGAAATTACATGCGACTGAAAGATAAATTTTAGTCACTTTCTTCGTTCAGGATAACCTCTTAGTAGGTTTTTCAGTTTAGAAAAAGGAAATATTGCCAATTGAAAAAAGATTTTTTCAGCATTCAAAATAAACTAGGTACACTGAAAAATGTAGGGTACTTTTTGTAACATCTAACAGGATAAAACTTCCCTCTTCGCTGGACATTCAACAACATCTGGTAGATATTCTGAAATCTTTAACTTTAAACCTGAAAAAATCGTATAGTCAAAATTTGCATTTTTATTCAGATGTTTGATTAAAATACTTTTTATCCAGTCTTCATTGAAAAAGTTTATCAATCAGTATCTGAATGAAAATGCAAATTTTCACTATCAGATTTTTTCAATCTATTACATGTCAATGTCAAGGGTGCCATAGTAGCGGGGGATTAGTAGCTTTCAGTTGAGATCGTTTCCTTTTTCAATGCGTGAGAATATCTTGTACAATGCGAAATCTTGAAGACCACGCCAGAAGTACTACATGCTAATATCAGAAACCGACCTTACACAGATCTCCACAAAAGCTGTTGATGTAAATTTCTCAAAGAAATCGCCAAAAGGCTTTATATGTGAATTTGCCACAGAACTCGCCAGAGGCACTGCCTGTGATGATCACAGAGCCTAGCTTCATTGCGAGTTCACAGACACCTCGTCATGAGCAGTACATGAGAATTTCTCATAGTACTCGCCTCAAGATTTTGCAAAGAACTCGCCGCAAGATTTCGTAGAGAACTCGTCAGAGGGCATTGTTAGAGAATTTCCAAATGGGATTTCGCTAAGACCTCGATGAAAATATCCCGGCGACGGACATTTGGAGGAGATATAGCGCTCTTGATAACCTCTCACAGAAGTAGCAAAAGTTCTCACAATTTCCTAAAGAGAGGTCACCGAGATATCTTCAGGGCCTCTTTGTGTTGCCTGGGATGTGTCCATTGCACAAAAATGAGATAAGCTTTAATCTCATGGATTGACCCCTCAGTTGTGTTCTTTGCTATCTAGTTTTCTTTCAGACAGATTTCTCCACGTAGTGGTTGATGGAGTTTCATCCGACACCCTACCCATAAATGATGGTATTCTGCAGGGATCCATTTCAGCAACAACACTGTTTCTTTTCCACATCAATGATTTGTTGGCAGCTACCTCATGCCCAATGCATAGTTTTGCGGATGATAGTACCCTTGGCTCATTTTTGTACCTTTCAATAAAAGCATTGTTTATTATTATTATTTTTATTCTCCAAAGTTCCCTATAATCAGAACCAGCGGTTTGACATAATGGTCTGGGAGGAGCCTGCGAACTTCTTAGACAAAATTTTAATATTGTGTGTTTTCACCATCCTTTCAGGCGATATTTATCACGATCGAGTATTAAAAAAGTGTTTAATGACAAATGTTATAATGTAACAACACTTTTTTGAAAATGTGTTCAACATATAACTCGTAATTAATGGTTTCCCCCTTCACTTTTTCTTCTCCCTAATTTTAAATTCTGCTGATGATGAAACTATATAGGTTCGAAACATTACACATATTCCCCCTTCTACCTAATTGATGGTTACCAACACATAACTAATCGATTGCGATATTAAATTGTGGAGATGCCTTTGAGCCTTTCAACTTCGTAAAAAGTTATGAAAAGTCTTCATAGCAAGAAAATATTATATTTATTATTATATCCTAGACCATAATATTTTTAAATTACACTTTTAAAATAAAAATGTTTACTGTAAAGTCAACCTCAGGAGATACACATGCAAATGCCTTCGCGGACTTTTCTCTAGACATTTTAAAGAACTACAATTCTTACCTACATTATCTTGAGGCCTCTGATTAAGTTTTAGCCATGTACGCGCTTGAAAATCGATGTTTTTACGAGTTCATTTCAAAACATTAAATTTTCCATACTTTACACAAATGTAATTAGAATGTATAAATAGTACATCCCAAGCTTACGTAAAAAATTCGTGAAAAATGGCATAATAATGCAGATATGTTACATTGCATTGAAAACAGAGCGTTTTTTACTGTCATTTTTATTCTCTCGAGGTAGGTATCATTCACAAATCTATTAATACAAATATATTACATTTCAATGTACCTATAAAAATTTCATGTCACTTTCTTGATTTCTCAAATAAAAACTTCAGTGAGAAAACCCATTTAGGAACGCCTATAGTAACTGACTAGGTAAATGTTTAATATTTTCTTGCACACATTACTTCTATTTTTAACCAAGTTCTTACTTCTTTAATTTTTCTGAATATCTGGTCCGTTCGGTGGCTGTAGAAGAAACATTTGTCAATTAAATCAGGACAGAAAACCCCATCTCCATTCTAAGCCAATGGCAAATCGTGATATCATTTCTTTGTCGGGCCAAATCCACATGGTGAACACTGACCTCGGGCGAAGGAGTGCGCCTATCTGACCTTGGGCGTGAGAAGAATGGCCCTTGTTTGAGGAGCAACACCCTGATAAAAAACTAGGGGGAACCGGGGTCGTTGGTATTGGTCCAATGCCATTGCTTTCTAAAGCAAATTACCGGATATAATTAAACACATCAGAACTGAAAACGTGTTCCTTGTCAAATTATAATATTAAGACATTTTTGTGATTTTTCCTTTATTCTATTTTTTCCTACACACATTCACCTGTTTCAAGTGCAATAATGAGGCAGTCGGGGAACAATCCTTTCCGAAACCACTATACTTCTGTATAGATTTTATAGCAGATGCGTCCAACAGGAGACAGCAGGAGACAGCACATATATTAAATTATATCGGTCATGCATGTGTAAATATCCTTAATTTAAAGGAATAACTTTGAAAGAGCTCTCAGATACGATCAGTGGTCCTACAGCTTGTCGATACTTTACCCGAAGAATTTTTCGTGTTTTTCGATAGATAGTTTTCTACTGAGTTTCTTTGATGGAACAATTAGCCATTCGAAACTTGCATTGCACAATATAATTGAAGGACTTGATTTAAAAAAAAAAGAAATACAAAATAGAGTCTGAACAATGAGTCCGCTTTGATACTGTCTCCTGTTTTTGTAGTACAGCCAGAATTTGTGTGAACCAGTGTAACTTGTGGGGATATGTATAACAAGAAGATGAGTGGAGTTGATCTCGCATACCAGATGATCGAGTATTGTGGGGCATTTTTCAAATCGAGGAAACGAACTTTCATTTGTTTTCGTAGAACCTGGGAGAGTATTCACTTTCCGCTTCCATTTGCAGGAGTTCTCACATACGATACCATCTCAGGAGAAAACAAGAACAGATTCAGTAGAAGAGCAATTCTATGTCTGAACAAACGATATAATGGTTTCGAATACTGGCCAATGAATTCTGGCATCAAAAATTCAATCCGTTGTGAAAGCAGAACGAGGATGAAATGTTCAAAATGTGAATGTGATATTTATGTACGTTGTACAAAACATGAAAACTATTTCAGAGAATTCAATGAGAAATTATTTTTACTATTATTTTACTAAGTGCCTAGGCCAATGGAAGGGCAATAACGTAGGCCACTCGATTATAATGCCGTCGGACAAAATGGCCCCAGCCTATTTCTTTGATGGAACATACACCACTATCATACAAGATGGGAAAGTCACATCAAAGGCATCAACAACGCTGTCAGGAAGGCAAATCTGGTACACGGATGGCTCTAAGACAAGCAATGGAGTAGGGCCATGAATATAAGGGGAGAGACCAAGACAAGACATTTGTCTAAGCCTTGGCACTCAAACATCAATATTCCAAGCCGAGCTATTTCCGTTTGCACGAGAGAGATTCCGATGAGGGGCCCTAGAAACCCTCCCATAGTCATTTTCTCCGAACTAGTTTTGGAGACTCACAAAAACCTCAGCGACCTAGGAGCACCGAGGTTAAACTTGTCTCGGTACCAGGTCACAGGTGCATCCATTGAAATGAGAGCGCATAAACTCTAGCAAGAGTGGGGGCAGCATCAACTCTCATCGGACCAGAACCAGCCTGCGGAATACCGTTTGGGGACATTAAACAGAAGACGAAGAAACTGGTTAAGAACCATCACCAATCCTCCTGGGAGAACGCCTTTGGCAATACTCAAGGGAAGATAATGATGATAAGGCCAACCGACCGACTCACAAGACATCTCCTCAAACTGAGGCGAAACTCTCTCAGAAATGTGGTAGGGCACTGCCACCTGAGAAAATACCTGCACATGCTGGGGATACACCAAGACTCCACACTATGCAGGTTCTGTGAGGAGGAAGAAGAAACAGCCCCCCACATAATTTTTGAATGCAAAGCCCTGGCTCGCATGAGAATGGATAGCTTCGGACACTGCAGTGCAGAAGATATCCCACAGGGAAACTCGCAAGGAATCTCCAGGAGTTCATCGGACGATCCGGAGTACTAACGAGATAGACCTGACAGCGGGGAGAAGAAAGGTTCTACTCAGAACTACCTGTTCTTCGACCGTTTGCCAGCCTCGCCGAGCAATAATAATAATAAACAGAGCATACGATTATGGACCTTCACAATTGTGACTCTCTATCGTTGAGTACCATCGCACACAATTGTGAGGATTCCAACGATCCCAATGGGCACATAAATGTGACATTAAAAAAAAGATTTTTTCTTATTGGCTATACCTATTCATGTCTGATACCCATTACTGAATCTGATGTTTTAGTTCTGGAGCGTATATGAAATTTATAGTTTAGTTTTGTTCCAGAATTGTTGGGAAATAGTATGTAGATACCACTGAGAGTTTTAAAAACACAAATCACTTTCGAAAAGCAGTTTGAGCAAGAACAATATTCTTCTGAAAACTTTCTTGTGAAAACTCGGACTATTTACATAAATTAAGAAAAGGCAAGGCCCCAGTACCGAGCCTTGTGGCACACCAGATTTTACTGAAGTGTAGTCTGAATATTTTTTTTTTATTTCAGTTATATCTATATGCTGTATTTGAACGAATTGTTTTCTATACTTCGAAAAAGATGATTCCAGCTCCAGAGGCTGTCCTCTTATTTCAGTCATATAGCTTTGATTGTAAAGTATGATTGGCACAGTCGAATGCCCTGCTCAGATCACAAAAAATCCCAACAGAACACTCGACCGCCTCAATACATTTGATAATTTCACTATGAAAAGAGAGAATTGCCAATGGATTTTCCTGCACGAAACCATGTTGTTTTTCTGTTAAGATTTTAAATTTTACTAAGAGATTATCAAGACGTGAGTAAAAAAATGCGTAATCAAAAATTTTAGAAAATTAGATAGGAACCGTAACTGGTCTATAGTTTTCAAGCTGTGATTGGTCCTTTTTTTTTAATATTGGAATGATCTTCCCCACTTTCAAACATGAAGGAAATGTGCAGGAAGCTATTCAGATACTTACCTCATAGGTTAGGGAAACTGATATACTTCATACGAAGTCTCAGAATCCCGGGCCTCGAATAGATTAAGGGTTATACAAAAAATCGAATAGCCTGTACAACCTCCTACAATCTACAACTACTTTATATGTGTATCTTTTTATCGTTAGATATCATATGAAGGTGTGGGAGGCAGTAATGACTACTACTTACTACGCTTCCCCTCGAAAAAACAGCCGCCCTGCCGAGAAGGACGTTTGTTCACATCTTACAACCGGTCGCATTTTTTCAGCAGATCAAGAACCCTACAGCAAGACACAAAGAGTTATTTATAACGACGATTGCCAAATATAGAAAACGTTTTTCATGACTGATTATTATGAGCATCGTGAAAGCATAAATTTAATGTGCAAAAAAGAATAAATCGACGGCCAGTGTATTATATTAAGATGCCTTTGGCAAGCAGACTATAATTTATTTGATGCGAGAATAAAGTGCAGTTTTATTGGAAGCCGCTTAATGGGGTGTTAGTGAATTTGGTTGAGGTTAATGGATTATTTTTCCGAAATGGATTGTGGTCGTTATGATCACGATATCGTTCAACCCAACAACAGGCAAGGGTTCGTTGAAATAAGCACTTTAGAATGAGACATGGTTCAAAAATTGTTTTCATTTACGACAGTGTGTAATCTGAGGTTTTACTCACTGTTCAGAGTGGGTAAAGTGATACTTAATAGCAAAACTGTGTAAAAAAATCACCTGTTCGTAAAAATATCAACTGTTCATTAAGTAATTTTTACGCTCTATTGATATAATTACTCATTCTTGAAAAAGACAGTTTTTCGCGTCAAATTTTAATCGCAAGACATCATTTGATAATACGACAAAAATTGAAAACTTGATGAATCAAAACATTGAACAATTGCTATAAATTGTCAATTTAAAAACTGTTGTAGACAAAAACGTGTATGATACATATTCGCAAAAAAAGGATTTTTTATTTGCTCTATTTAGTTTGAAAATTCGAACAGGAGTTCGAAAGGTTTTGCCAGAGAGCACAATTAAATGACATGAATAAAATCGACAAAGTTGAAGTAGCCTTTCTCTCCAAATATTTCCAACAAAAGTGGAAAATATGAGGCAAACATCTGACAGAAAACAACTTGGAAGAACGTTGCACAAATATCTGTCAGATGCAGTTCAATATCCGTCGGAGTATTAGCCAGGGAAGTAGTTGTTTTCTGTCAAATGTTCGCATAATATTTTCCATTTAGTGGAATACTTCGACTTTGTCGATTTTATTCATGATGTCATTTAGTACGGCAAAAACCTTTGCCGTACAAAAAAAATGTTGCTCTCTGTCAAAAAATAGCCTACTTTTGACATTTAAAAGTACTGGAAAAATAACTACGACAGTGCGTAAAGTGATACTTTTAAGCGTGTGCAAAAAATCATCTGTTCCTAAAATGATTTTTACACACAGTTCATATATTTACGAGTTCTTGAAATTTACTTGGGAGTCATCATTTCATTATATGACGAAAATTCAAAACTTCACAATACAAAACATTTAAATTATTGTTACAATTACAACAATTTGTCCATATAATATAGTTTTTTTCTTTGTTCTTTCCTGCCGTCCCTCGTGGCTGATAGCACAGCACAAGCATTTGCATTTTTCTTTAAAAAATGCAAATCTGAGGAAAACTTTAAACATAAACCCATAATGGGTATATTTTTAGTACTTAATTTTAACATGTATGTATGTCTGTTCAAACCAATGTTAACGATGGTTATGTCGACTTTTTATAAGACTGCTGTATAAATACTTGACGAGTATAGTACTGATGATGGTGTAACCGCCGAAAGCGCTTTGCGATTTTAATAAATTTAACTACACGAAATACAACTCTTTCATTGCATTGAATATAATATATGTCGTAGAAAAAACCTAATACGATATTTCGCCTCATTCAACAAACTTTCCCCTACAAAAATGTCCTACTTCACAAACTTGGATAATAAAGTATTTTGTGCTGAGTTGTATTTTATATGATTTTTCAACATATTATGTTATTAGGGTTAAACTCAACATTCTGTTATTTTCTCCCTTTTATAACTAATGATTATCAATTTCATATAAACTTTTCCTGTGGAGGAAATAATATTTCAATCAGTAGTTATACGTTGTCTCGAAAAAATATTCATTTGAAAACTGCGTTTCCGCCAAGTAGAAAGGCAATCTTATCTTTTTGCAATCAATTTTCCTATTCGCACTGTTCTGGATCGTCCTCATAAAAAGGTGAGTATATACTAAGTAATTCGATCAGAGGCTTGGTAGTACCTGAGCAACTTCAGACTTATTATTGAATGAATAGATTCTTCAACTATTGTTGCCAATTTTTAAATGGCACACATATTCGGTTTGTTTCCTAATTATTTCTTGGAATTTACTCTCAACTTGAGAAAAACAGACTTTAGATTCCTTACAATTCTTGATGTGAATAATTGGTTACAATTTGAAATTGAACCAAGCTTATTTACAACGTCCAGAAAAAATAAATTCAAGATCACTCAATCGGTGACTACCTTTTAACGACACTCTAAGAATACCATGCCTAAATGTTATGATTATGGATTAAGTGAAACTTTCAAACCTAATTTTTAGGTGTCATCTTTTATATAGGTATAATTATAAATTATATCCGTAGTAATTGTTGTGTTGAAATCAGCTGTTTGGGCGCAATTATAGATTAGTAGTGGTCAGAACTCTATGAACTCGGTCAAGGGTGTAGTGATTTCATATTATTGTTTTGCAATAATTTGTAGATCTAGATTATCGAGATAGAAACTGTTGGTGAAACGAATGCATAAACCTGGTAGGTTCTTCAGATGTACTTTCTGATTTATATGAGATATTACCACAAAACATTGGAGAAAGTGGGATTTTTCCGATGACTATAAATGAGCGTCTTGTCAAAGAGTAAAATTCTGTGATGATCATAACTGGCGTTTGAAGAGTTGAGTTTCAAGATGCTCTGAACTTATGTAGGAAGGACTTTTTGTCGACTTTGAAATCTAATTTCACCACCCAATAAAACTAGCCAATGGGTTAGATGACTAGACCTGTAATGTTGATGAAAGTCCACTAGAAAGAACCATTAGAACCGATATCCTGTCCTTCTGAAAAACTATAAAAACTTTATGGAATTACAGTACTGACGTAACGTAGAGTATAATTGGTGCAGATATTTAATGCAGATTATAAAGCAGTCACCGTTCAACTAACTTCTGGGAAACTGATAATTAAGTTACTTTTAATTTTTATACCTTGGGTCGTGGTGGTCGTGATGATAGAGTATTCGCTTCTCAGCCAAATAGGCGTGGGTTCAAATTCCAACTCGGTCACCACTTTCGTTAATGGCATCACATGTTGAAAAGTGAGGGCATCGTCTTTCCTAGCGCGCATAGGTATCTCGAAGATTTCTGTTAAGAGTGCAGCCGGTTGATGGAAAGAATAAACAGAGAACGTGAGCCATATCTTCAGTATTGTCGTATATTTAAACTCTAATTCACTTAAAAATTATTTATTTACGAAATACAATTATTCAATAACACAATACTCTAATTTACATAACAATCACGGAACTAGGTATTTATATTCGACTTTCACTTCACTCTGAATGTCCGTCTGTCTGCTGCGTAGTTCTTTTTATATCCGACGTTGACTTCTCAGAATGCTCTAGAAATTTCTTGGGAAGCCTCGAATTGTCCAGATTCTTCTCGGCGCAAGCGCAAAGACAGTCACCCGCGGCCGGGCGCCGGCTACGTAAGAGTTCAGGTCCGGCATCGCCCGCAGCTTCGCCACATTGCCCCCTTCTTAGAGATATTTCGTCCCGAAATGTCTTCCTTGGAGTGTGTCGATATTTGCAGGATTCCCCATATCTGCATCGTGAAGTTCGATGGAAATAACACTCCACAGTTTTCATGTTAGGTCGTGGAATAGGATTACAGCAAACCAAAATCTGGATGCCGCTGGATCGGAATATCGTCTCCTTCTTATAACTCTCCAATCCAGCCCATCAATACCACAGGATAATTTTGGGATTGCCAAGTCCACCAGATTCTAGTCCACCATCGTATCTCTCAGTTGGGTGAGACTCCTCCAAACATCTTCATAGGACGGTTTGTCTTGCGAATGCTTCTTGGTCACCAAGTAGTAGATGTTCCTCTGGCCCTCCTTCAGCTGTAGCACACCTCCAATTTCTGGATTCTGTTTTCGTAGTGTTTGGAGTTGGCCAAGAACATGAATTTCTGGAACGTCATCGCATCCTCTGGTGGTCTGAGGGTGCGGACTTGGCCATGGTTTCCAGCTTAAGGGGCCAACCTGTTGAAATGAACGACCCTGGGTTTACTTCTGGGTGGCTTGTGGATTCGGTACAGCAGGTCGTTTATCCTCTTGATGATCTTGTACGGACCTTCCCATGAATTCCGTAATTTCGGTGACAGGCCCCGGCGACGCATCGGATTGTACAGCCAAACTAGGTCACCAACCTGAAATCCTCCAGCATCGGCGTTGATGTCATAAGTCGCTTTCATTCGGTCGCTGGCACTCTGAATGTTCAAACGGACTCGTTCGTGGATGTCTTCCATTCGCTGACGGAGTTTGCTGATGTAGTCCTCTCCCGCTGTATCCTGTCCTGGTGGCGTCCCAAACCTTAGGTCACAGGAAAGTCGCAGCTCTCGGCCCATTATGATACTAGCAGGGGTTTGGCCGGTCGACTCGTGTAGTGCGGAACGGTAGGCCATCAGGAACAGATGAAGATACTGGTCCCAGTCTCATTGATGGTCAGAGACTACCTTGGACAAGTGGCGATTGATAGTCCTGTTCATCCGCTCAACCATTCCATCGGACTGTGGATGTAGAGCTGTGGTTCTCGTCTTGCGGATGTTCAGCAGTTGGCAGATTTCTTGGAAAAGGTTGGATTCGAAATTTCTGCCTTGGTCCGAGTGCAGCTCCAAGGGGACGCCGAATCGACATATCCACTCTTTCACCAAGACGTCCGCGACGGTGATGGCTTCCTGGTTGGGCAGGGCATAGGCTTCGGCCACGTGCTGTAATAGTCCATTGCCACAAGGATGTATTTATTTCCGTGATCTGATACGGGGAACGGGCCGGCGATGTCAATGGCGATTCTCTCGAATGGACTACCTACGTTATACTGGCGCATCGGGGCCTTGGGTCGTGTCCGAGGTCCATTGCTGGCAGCACAAACAGCACACTTTCTGCACCAGTCATTGACATCAACTTGACAATTGACCCAGTAGAACCGTTGCCTTACTTTCTGCAGGGTCTTCGTCACACCCAGATGTCCTCCAGCAACTCCATCATGGATCTTTCGGAGTACTTCATGTCTTCTATTCTTGGGAACCACAATCTGACGTCTGTCCTCTCCACCATCTTCGGTCTCCAATACATGTTTCAGGACCCCATTTTCCAAGGTAAGGGAGTTCCATTGGGCCCAGAGGATTTGATTGCTGGGGAATATCTTGCGATTTCCTGCCGTGTCGGTCTTTGATTACTCTTTTTCCAACCAATTACTAAACCAAGATCTGGATCTCTTTCTTGGTCTTTCTGGACCTCGTTGTCATTCCAGTTGTTGTCAACTGCCGTGGTTCTACAAATCGCGGCTTCCTTATCTTCTGCTCGTCGGCAGTGTGAGCAGTCGTCTGGGCATGGTCTCCTTGACAGGGCATCTGCGTTCTTGTGGCCACTTCCTGCTCGATGTTCGATCTCGAAGTCGAATTCTTGGAGTCTTTCGATCCATCGTGCTACTTGGCCCTCGGGATTTTTGAACTGTAGAAGCCATTTAAGGGCTGCGTGGTCGGTCCTTAACAGAAATCTTCTCCCCTACACGTATTTGTAAAAGTGTTTTACTCCCTTGACAATAGCCAACAGTTCTCGTCTTGTGACGCAGTAGTTTCGCTCCGGTTTACTGAGAGATTTACTGAAGTATCCGATCACCTCCTCTTGCCCATCCTGGATGCTGGCGTCCGTGTCCAAAATGAACTTTCCACTCGGAAGATGATAACTCAGAATCTGTGCGTTGATCAATGTCCCCTTCAGCTTCCTGAACGAGTCTTGGCATTCTTCGGACCACTGAAACATTGTTTGTTCTTCCGTGAGCCTGGTCAGTGGTTTAGCGATGTTGGCGAACCCCAGCACATATTGGCGATAGTATGTGCACAAACCAAGGAAACTACGTAGTTGGTGTATGTCTCTCGGAATAGGCCACTCCTTCACTGCTCTGATCTTCTCGTCATCCACTGCTACTCCGTGCCCAGAGACAACATTGCCAAGGTAACGTACTTCTTTTTGGAACAGGTGGCATTTCTTGGTGCTCAGCTTCAATCCAGAATTTCTCAGTCGCAGGAATACCTCCTCCAGGTTTTTAACCTGGTCTTCGAACGATTTGCCTCCATGAAAGCCCTTTCAGAACCGTCTCCATTAATCTCTCGAATGTGGCTGGAGCATTACAAAGCCCGAATGGCATAACGGTGAAATGCCACAGTCCTGAGCCGATGGTGAAGGCTGTCTTTTCTCTATCTTCTGGGGCCAGTTCTACCTGCCAGTATCCACTATTCAGATCAAGGGTCGAGAAAATCGTGGAGCCGGCCAACGTGACTAGGGTGTCGTCTATTCTCGAAAGAGGGCAACTGTCTTTCTTCGTCACGTTGTTCAGTTGACGATAGTCTACGCAAAAGCGTGTTGACCCATCTTTCTTCTTCACCAGCACGACTGGAGAGGACCATGGACTGTCGGATGGTTCAATAACTCCATCTTTCCCCATATCACGGACTATTTTGTCAGCCTCTTCCTTCTTGGCAAGAGGAAGTCTTCTAGCTGATTGTCGGATTGGTCGAGCATCCCCAGTATCAATTTTATGTTGAACTACATTCGTTCGACCCCCTTTTCCTTGTCCGGTATCGAAGATGTCTTGGTACTTCTTAACTAATTCTCTCAATCTGGGCTGTTGGGCTGGTTCAATGCCCTTGGAAGAGAGGGTAACAGTATGTATATGATATTAGTACTATACTGATCTGGAAATTATTAGAAGGCATGCAGAAAAATTATTGTGTTTTTTTGCAAGCATTTACTAGCTACAAGAATCTATTACATATGTGAATATTTCAAAAGTATATACTTCCCCTAGATAAGCCTTATGCTGGAAACTTTGAGCTAGCCGAGCAATACTTATATTAAGGATATTTTGAAAGTGGGGTAGCCGGTGAGTGATCCTTAGCACCTCAAGTATTACCAGTAACATTGTAACAAAAGACGTGGCTATGTATACGTTCATTGATATAGTAGGATATTTTAATAACAGTTCTCGTGAACCAATCGATGAAGGTGCTATGAGTTGAAACATTACATCATATTGATAATCGTGCTAGAAAGTCATATTTTCTGCTATTGTATAGTATTGTGGCAATGAGCACCGTCCTGCTAGGGCAGGACACCTTGTTTCTTGACAAGCGCTCATTGTGAAAAAAGCAGATTTCTTCATTTGTATTGGCGGTTTTAGTAATCACGCACCTTTGGGTATTGCTTTGGTTGAGAGGCTGAAGTTGGGATGGCCCTTGTGGTTCAGTGAACGCTACACTATTTGTTGCAGACATTAGTAATTGTCTGCAGAGACCTGTCCTATACTGATGAGGGGCAACACCCCAAAATCGATCTGTAGATGGTCCAAATGTCTCAATTAACATTTCCGTGCAACTAGCAATTGAAGAGATAGCCTTGTAGGAACTCTGCACGGACATTCATTGGATGCAATTCAACGTTCGTCGTGGTATTAGCCAGGAAAGTAGTTGTTTTCTGATGGATTTTCGACTCAATTTTTGCTATTGTATAGGATTATGGCAATGAGCACCGTCCTGGCAAGACAGGACACTTCGTTTCTTTCATATTATTTTGTTCAAATTTGTTCTTACCTTCAACTTTTTAACATGTGATCTCAAGTATTATGTGTGCAAGCATTTAACCCAGCGACTATAACATCGTTTATTGAATGATGCCCATAAACTCCCACAAAAGCCGTGGTGATCGTGATGTATCTCAACGTCTCCCAATCATTGGGTAGTGGGTTCGATTCCCAGGATGGTTACCGGTCTCGTGCATGTCTGTATGGGGTTGGATTAAGAATGGCCCCATGGTAAATTCTGCCTGTCGTAAGGGGCGACTAGAGCTTACAAACTCACTTCTCTGGAATACCGCAGGAAGGTTGGCGATATGTCTCTGTTTTACAGATATCATGGATGATGTTCTTCTGAAATATCATCTATCGTTAGCGGCCCCATCGAGACTGACCCCTCCATGTCAGTCTTCACAATCTATTATCGTCACTTTGGAGAGATGCCGCACATCTCTTTCCCAGGGCTCGATCTTCCAAGGACCGGCAAAGCTTCGAAACTCACTTCTTCGGGGGGTGTTCCATGAGTCATATCAATACCACCTAAACGTTTAGGTGGTATTGGTCATATAGCCTGCAGAAATTATAAAAGAACACCAATTCCTACCTACTTTCCCTCGGCTCTCACGATGTTCTTTGAACATTACAGGATTTTCCTCTTCGTTCGAACCAGACGTTAAAAAATAAGGGCTACGTCTTCCTTAGCTCGCAGAAGTCTCTTGAGGACTTCTGAGAGTTGCGCATAAGGGTACAGCCGGTTGACAGAAGTAACAATTTTTTGAGATCATTATTACTGTGGTTTATTGTCACAGATGACCTTAGGTGACAACAAAATACCTTGAACTGGAGTTTGTAATGCCTTAGCATTAATCATCACAAATCAACACAGGTACTTGGGTGGTACTGGATGATTATTAATTTAGGAAAATTCTGAAACTAGGGCAAATTTAATCTTTCTCCAGAAGATGGTCACTTGGTGAATGAAGCACCTGTCGAACTATTGAACATAGTGGGTTGGTGTTGGGATAAAACTGCATTCATTACTACACCAAAGGTTCCAAATAGTACAGTTGTTCAATTAACGAAGATAAGAAACAATTCTATGTGCAAGATATTGTATTCTCGAACGAAGCATAATACTTATAACATGACCTACGATGTGGTGACCAAAACCAGAAAAACGTTCTTCAAGTAGCGGCTTGATTCTGTATATAGTAACAGGCGAAATGCTTGTCCTCCATCTTTTGCATGTATATATGAAACGCGTCTCATGCCGAATTTGTACTTTTCTTTTGGAGTTATTATAAGGTACCGTCGCGACTCGTCGACTAGGAAGTTGGTTAACCTGGGAGATTCGAAATCATGGCAATAAGTTAAATGAACTCGAACAACTGATTTCTAGACCACTCGGGCATCACGGCTTCCCTCCGGGAACTGCATCGATCAATATATAGAAAACCATAAGTGGGCCGAATTTGAAAATTTGGGAGTTCACTATTGTTGATAAGTGCTGTCCGGCTAAAATATTTTGAAGATTATGACACTTCCTGTTGTACCGGAAGTGGACCCCAACTTCGTTATTTTAAATGGGACACCCTGTATATTATCAAGGTTTTAGATTTTACGCATGATTCTGAACATGTTTCACGTATAATGTCCTATACCCAAGTGTAACCGTTTTCGAAATATTTCAAATTTTAAGTTGAAAATTGCGTTTGCAGACCGATTTTTTTTTTCTGGACATGATCATTTATTTTCGATTGTGTATCGATTTATTCGTGGGAGAGGACCCAGTTCAGTAGAATTTCGATATCAATTCGATTGGAGTTATACAGGGCGTTCACCAGAAAATGATATAGATCCGGTTGAAAAAATTATTGTAAGTCCATTTTTTTCAAACGGAAACGGAAAATGAAGCTAACTTTGAATGAGGTTATCTATGCCTTCACTCAACAGTTTTCGAAATATTGGCGAATTAACATGTCTCAGTTCTAGAAAATCTCGTATTCTTGAGTTTACCTATTCTTAGTTGGCCATGGCGCCCGCAGTTGCGTTGGAAACAATCAAAATGTCATTGTAATCAATCATGCCGGCTCGTTTGAATTATTCGAATGAAGATTACTTAAATCTATTTATCATTTATGGCGAATGTAATAGGGTTATCTCAAGAACATGTGATATATTTGCTATTCGGTATCCGCAGAAGCAGAAGCCCTCTCAAAACACTGCTAAACGAATTATAGAAAACTTCAAAACATTCCATCTCTGCCAATACAAAAATGTAGATAAAGAAATTCTAAAACTATTCCAATGAAAGAGAACAATTAACGATATAAGGAGGTATACAAAAATTATTTGGTCAGTAAATGTTCGAATTGGCGCCCTTAAACTTCCAAACATTTTTCAATCTCACTAATATTTCTTGATGTGTCGCTTTTCGTATTGAATCGGGTCTGAGATTCTCAAATGAATTCCTCATTCGTTGCATACAATCTTCCATGGTAGTCAATTGAGAACTGGGTCCTCTCCTACGAATAAATCGATACACAATCGAAAATAAATGATCATGTCCAGAAATAAAAAAATATATTTTTCGGTCTGCAAACGCAATTTTCAACTTAAAATTTGAAATATTTCGAAAACGGTTATACTTGGGTATAGGACATTATACATAAAACATGTTCAGAATCATGCGTAAAATCTAAAACTTTGATAATATACAGGGTGTCCCATTTAAAATAACGAAGTTGGGGTCCACTTCCGGTACAACCGGATGTTCCACAATCTTCAAAATATTTTAGCCGGATAGCACTTATCAACAATAGTAAACTCCCAAATTTTCAAATTTGGCCCACCTATGATTTTCTATATATTGATCGATGCAGTTCCCGGAGGGACCCCTGTATTGTCTAATATTCGATATTTGTGTTTCAGTATAGGGTAGAGAGCTTGGATATCTTGAAGGTTTGTTGAGTATCATTGGGAGGAATCGTTTATGAGAGATTTCGCGGGCATGTAGGTAGTTTCTTGATACTCCCCCCAAGCCAATAATGCCATAATTAAGGTGTGACTCAACCAAACTGTGGTACAGTATTGTTTCTATTTGTAGCTCAAAAATGGCTAAATTTTTTTTAAACGAAATATTAATATACTACTAAGTTTTTTTGTTGAATATTCCATATAAAGTTCAATTTAAATACCCTAGCATTTTATCTTTTTTGCAGGGTTATTTGGAAAATTTTGTTGGATATTTAGATTGTTGGATATTTCATACGGTTTTTATAAAAAATGAACAACCTTCATCAGTTCACGGTCAAGGTAGTGAATTGAGGACAAAAGCTAATAATGCAACTGTTATGATTCTCTCGAGAGAATCCGAATTAGCTGTAAAATGATCCACTCAACAGCGATCCAAGTTTCACAAATGTTCCTAGTGCTCATTAAGAGTAGGTATACTGAGGAAATTTTAACCGGACGTGGAATAATAATAACGCATTATATGATACTCATCCATTCATTTATTATATTATCAAACAGACAATGAGCACACCTCAGTTATTTTGTAGTTGTTTCAAAACCGTGTTAGTGTGTTACATAAGCGTTAACGGTACAAAAAAAAAACTATAACGTGCCGGACTGTTTTCAAATAAGTATCCATGCTCTAGAACGAACTAATTTATGGAAACATTTCGAAAAATAATCATTCACGCTTTCCTAAGCAGATTTATGAAATGTCGTTTGTGCTGTTATCATAATGGGGCAATGAAGCAAGCAGGGTAAATGCTAATTACTACGAAATTTGATTTGCTCAAGTGATGGTACAAAATTGGTACTAGGTAACCGCTATTCTCTTTTTCTCTCGATTTTCATAAGCCTTTGGAATCAAAGATTATTTTTTCGAGCATTTCAAGCGTGGGCATTAATAGTTAGAAAAAATTACACGGTTGACTATACCGGGTGTCCACGGAAAGTGGGTCGCTGCTATAACTTTTTGTTTTTGAAGATAATGGAATGGAATTTAGGAGATCTGTATACGACATAAAACTGCATCTTTTGATAAGTAACTCAACTTCATGCAACTTCCGGTTACACCAGAAGTGACATTAATTTTCGACTTTCAAATGAAACACCCGGTATATTTTCATTTCTCTTGTCTCCATATAACATATTGAATACAACCGTGTGTTACTTGTCACTTTTTGTAACCAAGTTTTATCTTTATTTCGAAAATCATTTTGTATTCTAGAGGGCTATGAATGGATATCTTCAAATCAATAATTTCAGTCCTGAAATTTTGAGAATAATGCAACTTTACTGTTTTTGATCAAAATGTATCTGCTATGCAAATTTTCATATTGAAATAACTGTTAATAATTTTTTCAAATGTCGACATGGTTGCTCGTTGGGTTAAGAAAAACGAGCATTTTATTACGATTAATTTGGTACTGCACATTATTAGGTTTTAAAGAAACTTCCATTTATGAACTTTAAAAGATTACATTAGGAACGTCTCAAACTGAAGGATCTTAGGAGATTCTTCTTCTTTTGCTTTTTTAGTTTTCTGACTCCTTTCGGGATCAATTTCCCAGATCCGGTGTTCTTTGATATTTGATTGATATGGAGGATATTGTGTTGAGGATGATGTTATTTTTTGTTAGTAGAATTGAGTCTGTATGACATTTAAAGGTAAAGGTATAAAATTCCGGTAACATCGACACACAGTAAAACAAATACATAAGAGAATAGCCCTTAGTTAGTAAAAGAATTTCCATAAATTAGATTAAATAATGAATTCATATTGTAATTTAACTTCTTTTGAAAAATTTACTCAGTAATTTGATTTTTTCTTGATTCATATCCCGGAGTAGAATTTGGTATGAAAATGTAGATAAAAGTCCTATTTTTAATAAATTAGAACATAATATATCTATATTTTGTTTGTTGTTGTCACATTCAAAGAGTAAGTGATTTATATCTCTCACTTTCCCGCAATCACTTAAGTTGCTATCGACAACCTTAATTCTATGAAGGTGTGACTGAACACAGCAGTGGCCTAATCTTAAGCTTTTGATGGATGTAAGTGATCTGCGGGAAAATGATTGACAAGTAAAGAACCATGGTTTCTTTTGGATATTCGGTTGAATGCCTTTGAGTCTGGATCCTTTGTTAATTGAGGTATGATCCCAGAATTGTTGAAATTTATTTCTGATTAAGTCTTTAGTAAATGATAGTAAGTGATAAACTGATTTTTTTCCAATTTATATTGTATAGTTGCATTTTTTGCAAGTTGATCCGCTTTTTCATTTCCATCAATATTACAATGACCAGGAATCCAGCATAACTTAATAGTGAAATTTTTGGATTGTTGTTCTACCCACAGTTCCTTCATTTTCAAATACTATGTTATTGATGTTAGATTTTGTGAGATTACTATGTAAACCAGTAACAGCACTTTTAGAGTCAGTAAGTATGATATAATTATCAGGTTCATCATTAATGAAAAGTAATGCAAAGAATATTGCTGTTAATTCTGCTGTCAGAATAGAGGATTTCGGATGAATCACTCCACTTTTTGACAAATTCTTATGAGGGATGAATATTCCAAACGAGACTTTGTCCGCAGTTTTTGAACCATCTGTGAAAATTATTTTGAAATTTGGCCAATTTTTATGAAGTATATCTAAAAATTTTAAGTTAATATTCCCATACATTTTATCTGAATTTTCTAATACAATATTAAACTTGGTGTCAAAATTTTCATATAAAGCTTCTAAAGGAATTTTAAATATGGGGTTTTACACAGAAGAAATGATTTGATTGTATGGGGGCTCGTTGATTCTCGAATAAATGAATATAATATACATGTTTTCATATTACTTGACTTAGAGATTCGGACAGCTTCTTCAAATGCTCGATTTTTTTTATACATGGGTTTGATTGCCTTAGGAGATTAAAAAAGATTTAAATGTATCGAGCAACCTGTAACCAATAACACAACTGATGAAATAAGATAAATAATCCAAAAGCTGTTGAAAAATCTTCTTGCATAAATTTTATCATCAACATGTTTAAATAGTTTCAAAATAAATACCAAACTCCTTGATGATTTTGTATTATCAGTTGCATTTGTCACAGGTTGCTAGATGCATTAAAATCTCATTTCAATACCAAAATGCTTAATTTTATGAAAGATCTAACGTATTTTTTAAAAGTTTTTCAAAGGAATTTTGTTTAAAACCTATTAGTGTGGGGTATCAAATTATTCGTAATGAAATGGTCTTTTTGCCTAACCCGACGAGCCACCATGCTGCCATTTGAAAAAAATTTGTAATTTCAATTTTAAAATTAAATTTTACATAGCACATACATTTTGACCGAAAACAGTGAAGTTGTATTTCTCCCAAAATTTTAAAGCTGCAATTAGTGATGTGAACGTATCCAAAGCACTCTAGATATAAAAATAAAATTCAAAATTCGAAGAAAAAAAAATGTCTACAAAATGTGACGAATGATACATGGTTGTATTTAGAATGTCATGTGGAGACAATAGAGGTGGAAATATACTGGGTGTCATATTTAAAAATCGAAAGTTTATGCGAATGTTATGGGATGTGAAACCGGAAGTTTGCATGAACTTGTGTTATTCGTCAAAAACGCATTTTTTTGTCTTATGCAGATCCTCCAAATTTCATTCAATAATCTTCAGAAACAAAAAAGTTATAGGGGCGAGCCACACCTTCCGCGGACATCCGATATACCATTTTTAGTAAACGGAGGAATGGATGGACATAGAGTAAGTAGTACATTGACGTTGAATCTAGCAATACTGATGACAGTATTCAGAATATATGTCACATTGATTGATCACAAAATGATCAAAAATTCTATAAGATACCTATGATCATATTCAAAAGTAACGTTATACTTGAAGATCCGCTAGAGAATTTGAACAGAGGAGCAGGGTGAAAAAGAAAAAAGAAAACGAAAACCATGTTTCAGATTGTTTAACAGAGAGAAAACGAATATTAATGTTATAGAGTGGGTAGGATATTCACGATTACTTCCCTCATCTGTCAAAATGTATTTATTGGCTGATAATCTGCTCTTCTTCCTTTCCGAATAAACTGCAAGTTTAATGTATGCAACACATGCTATGCCCGTGTTCTGCGTTTTGGCGATATTGCGGTGAATAAAATATAGTATTATGTTGTAGAATAAATGTTTTTGGTTAGGTAATTGATCCATTCGAAAATTAATCTGATCAAATATAACTCAACCATCGTTTATCGAATCGAATATATTTTTTGATTTTCACTCAAACCTTTTTGTTTTAAAAATTTCTGCTCTTTGAATTTTCAAACAAAATCATTTTCGTAGAAAACGTAAAATGTCTTAACTCATGAACGGGGTCTTGGTTCACCTCCGAATATCTCATTTTAAAAAATTAATTTTTCGTGTCAATGATTATTACATTTTAAATTATATTTTTTATTTGAAAATTAATTGAAAATCTTAACACGATATCTATCCGATGATAGATAACAGGAAGGTCCATCGAATAGTTTTTTTCACGTCAAGAAAAATCCTTTTACAGGATTAAGATTCGCCTTGTACTAAAATATATCTAACGAAGATAAAAAATCTACAAAAAACAGATGGAAGAAGTGCGATGTTCCAGAAAAGTAAGCGAGTTCGTGGGTGAAGAATCACGAATTTCTGGAGGCTGTATGCCTCAGGAAACACCCCCAAAAGCTGCAAGTTCCATATCTTGGGTCTAGGACATTTGGGCGCGGCCAATTGGGCGCGAGTCAACTGGGCGCGGCCAACTGGGATGAATATGTGTGTACAAAAATAGCTTACCTGGCAAAGTACCAAACTTACTAATTTAACTCATTCTAGAGATTTTTTCATCTGTAACAATAAAGCTGACCTTAGAAACTATTTGAAGTCTGTTCTTATCTTTCTAACACTTGAAATTAATATATTTTTCTCATTTGGAAATAGCTGCTCATATCAACTCTATGTTACAAATGAACAAACCTTAGTAATGACAGGTAGGCCTTGTCAAGCTATGAATAAAAGCATGGCGCGGTAGAATTTCTTAGTCTAGGTTACAATATTACAGTTATGAATCGATAACAACTTCCAGAGGTTTTCATTTTTAGTATGATACGACTGGTATCCACTGGAAGGGGTGCATATTTTTCAACAAGTCTCATAATAATTATTTATAATACAAGTAAGGCTTTTTTGTAAGATCGTGAACTTTGTTGAATTAGGCGCAGCCGAGTTCAACAATACACGCGAGTAAAAAAAGCTCTACACGAAAATGGATCATACAATTTTTTTTCTACGACAATTAAATAGAAAAATAGTAGCTATTGTTCAATGTTTCAACTTAGAAAGTAAGAAAGTTTTTTGTCGTATTATCAAATTTGACGCAAAATACTTTTTACGCACAGGTGACTTTTTACGCACTTGTGATAAAAGTATAATTTTCTGCACTGTGAACAATTCGTAAACTTTAGGCAATGTTGTGAAAAAAAATATCATTGAAGTTTTCTAAATATTATTCTGTTCCTGCTGAATCAATAGTCGTACAGGACTTTTGTACCCAACTCTATATAAGTCATTGAGGAAAGCACTCTTTTTATTACAATTCGCAGTTATTTTATGTAAAGAATGTTGTAGACATTCAAACCACCTTCGTTCGAATGGAGACCTTGACAGAACACGGTGTCCCTCTGCACACAACAATTAAAAAAGTCATTATATCTGATACACTGGCGACTTACAATGTAATCTATCTCTGTAAAAATACTCACGTTACAAAAATTCGTTTATAATTGCAAAGATAATATGCCTTTAAAATTCATGATTCGGTTTTTGTCCTTTCTCACGCACTTTCATTGTATTTTTAAAGCGTATGTTGTTTTTATTGATGGAATGAGATTACTATCGTTTAATTGACAGGGTTTCATCAACGGGCAATTCGACTGACGAATACAGAAGATCGAAAGAAACAAAAATTAAAACAATCACAAATGAAGAGAAACTTAATTTCTACTGATTTCTCAGGAAAATCTTTCTTTAATGAAAATAACTACTATTGGTCCGTCCTGTTAAGTTACACCAGAGTGAAGACATGAATTATTCATCACGAAGAAAATTCAAAAACATTCCCAGCGATTCGAGGAAAACATAGTGAGGGCAACCTCGGACCCAGACTGAGTTTTCATTCGGAGTAAGAAGTGTAAAAAGTCTAGGTACCTAACTCGACTCGATGGTATCAACTGATTTATTTGATTCTTTCATATTGTTATTAGGTCAGAGAAAACAAAAACTCATCTTACCTTCCTCCATAAATATTTTCAGTCAGTGGCGAGCTTTCATCGTCCGATAGATTATCGTCGCTATATGGATCAGGCCGCAGTCCATTAGTTGCCATTTCTGAAAAGAACAAAAACAAAAGTATTGGTTGAAGCCAGACTCAGTCAGATTTTTTATACTCCACACGCTAGAATTTCAATATCTCATGATAACACTCTAGTTTATGTTGAAAAGGGAAACATTCTCATTTGGAAATTGATCCAAACATGACATCTCTGGAAATTAAAAAAAACCTGTTATGAAAATGAAGTACCTACTTTTTTTATAATATCTAACAGAAAACAACTACTTCTCCGGCTAAAGCAACGCTGGACATTGAATTATATCTGATAGATATTGTGAAAGACCCTATATAACTCAAGAGAAAAAAATCTGTAAGTGAAAATTTGTATTTTCATTCAGATATAAATCTCCAATGGAACCTGAACATTTAAGAAATAATCTGAATGAAAATGAAAATTTTCACTGTCGGTCTATTTCTTTCAAGTTATATAGGGTATTTTCACAATATTCATCAGATCTAGTTCAATGTCCAGCGTGGCTTTTGCTGGGAAAGAAGTTGTTTTCTTTTAGATATTACAAAAAAGTAAGTTCGTTTTTATCGCACGTTTCCCCATTCAACATAAATACCTTCCAAGAGATGTTGTCTTGAACGATGGAAAATAGCGACTAAAGCTTGTCTTTAAGTCGCAGATGGTTCCCTGATTTTATGAACATCCTGTTCATATGTTCAATGAAATCAACTCTGGTTTAGTTTAGTGATCTTGAGATCGACAAAATACCCAAACGAAAAATTTTCAATTGTTTCAATAATTATATTTTCAATTCTGTGATCACATTTCAGAGGTAGGAGGTTTGGGTGGTAACAGAAAAAGGGATAGCCGACTAAATAATCTGAGGAATTCAGTGTCGCTCTTTGGCAATAATAATTTGCGGTTAGCTTTATTTGATAGCCATCTTAACTTCCAGCTCCAAGGTTATTTGTTCAATTCGTTCCACGAAGAATTGATTAGACGAGTACCAGGCCAATTAAGCGGAACTAATGAATTTTTTGGTTATGGCTCGCATATTCAACCGTGATAGGCAAACGAACCAATTTGAGACTTTTCAGTTCTTACTCTAGTAATAAATTAATATTGCTGAGATGAGATTGTTTAAAATTGTTTTTTCCGTTAACCAGCTGTCGCCCAGCGGCAGCCCACAAAAGTCGAAACTTGTGCGAGCCAAGGATTAACGAGGTCTTACCTTTTAACGTGCGATTCCTAGCACGATCCGAGGAGAATATCGAAAGGAGGTCCGTTGTCACCCATCCAAACCCTGGCCTCGCTTACCGTTGCTTGGCTTCGGATATCGGTGAACCGGCGCTCTCCATTCGAGCTATCCCCGCGAATAATGGCATTGAACAAATCATCGAATAATAGTGCATTAAAATAGTATACGGAGATATTCGAAAACACGCAGTACGACAAATCGGTTATATTTGTGTTCAAAAGAAAATGAATAATTCATTTCTTTTTTTTTTTCATCTTTTCGAATAGGAACATCAAGTATTCGCAAGGGCTATGAAGGTGGTGGAAGTAGGAATGGGAAACATTTTTGAATTTTCAGGTTAGGTAATGATGAGTTTCAAAGCTTTGTCGTTTGTTGATAGGAAGAGTCCTCAGATAGTCGTTCAGCAGGTTTCGAGGCTAATGAAAGAAAGCTGGGATTCATGAGGCAGTCATATTGACACAAATGGGTGGGGTAGGAAAACGAACCAATAATTATATAGTTATTATTTATCCGAAACCAGAACATTCTGACTTTTTGCCATTTCCATATTCGAATCTATCGAGTAGTCTTTGGATAGATCCTTGTATCATTAAATCGGTGATCGTTTCCTGAAGCATTTTCGGCAACACTCGTTTCCTCTGCTATCATATGACTAACGTGGCGACAGGCTCTTGGAATCATATTTTTCATGGTTGTTAGCATGGTTCAGCGATACTTTATACTTTACTAGGACTGCTTTCAGATGATTTCAAATGACTCAGAGTTTCGTAGTTATTGATAGAAAATATCCTACAGTTATTCACAATTCTTCATTACAATTCTCTTCATATTCGCTGAAAAAAATACATGCTAGCAAAAGTCCTGCGATAGTAATCACCTGATATCACTTTTTCACAACGAACCATCAGACACTTTTGTTTAATGTTAGCACAAACAAAATCAACGCCAATCATTCAAAAAAGGGAACCCAAGCTTGCTGAACTTCTTTGTAAGATATTCAACCTCTCTTTTTCAAGACATCAGTCCTACATCCTTTGTAGAAAAAAGCATTACTTATCGTGCCAAACTGATTACCGTTCTACTGCTTCTAGACTTGTTCTAGAATATAATTAATTGATTTAACATGTTTTTCATTTCCAGACTGTGGAAGGTTACCATCCCAATAAGATCATTTTAGGAAAAGGATTTCATCCACAAAATCAAACTTTCCATCAAAACGCATTACTTGGTATCCATACCTTCCAAGTGCGAATATTTCAACTGGAAACAGTCTATAGGTATTTTTTATCTCATTTCAGTCCGAACCGAGTGTTATAGCAATTTTTATGTTCTTTTGAAACACCCTATAAATGTGAGCCGAGAAAACAGCAAAAGGTAAGCTTGTTTAACGCAAATCGACTTTTAGCTTTAACTCTGCTGACGTTACATTATTGAATGAAATTACATGATCAATTTATGTTCTTAGTAATAGGTAATAGCGTTCCGTTGTATTTCTAAGAATGGTGCAGTTTATAGTAAACTGCACATTTTATACACCCACTATAGGTAATTGACAAGGACGCAATTGTTAATTTTCAGCAATACATGGAAGTATTCCCACGTTCAACTATTTGTGGGAATATAGAAATTCATGTCGTCCCATCTATTGAGCTATTGTTTCATATGACTTTTCTATGGTCGAAGGTATACGTAAATATTTCTCTGTGCGAAAAAAATCATCAATTGTTCATCAGAAGCTAGTCCCAAATGAGAATATGTAGAACAGCAAAATCTTTTCATTTGTAGATTATCGAACCACTTGTATTAAATTGATTGCGGGTTCAACTAAACTTGGTTCAAATTCGAATGGAGCCAATTATATTTTGGTTCCACAGCTACTGAACTCAGTTCAAAAAAAATATTGGAAATGGTTGAAAAGAGATAAAGACTTCATATTTTGATCGAAAAGATGTAAAATCTTTTAAATCAATTGATAGATGCTGATGCCAAAATGGCGATCACTCTTAAAAGGGATCGACCCACGTAACAATTACAGGTTTAAATGACAGAATGAGTTATATTTAATAAATAAACATAAATTCAATGTATAAATAAAACAATATAAATAAATAACATAAAACAACAACAATAAACGAGTACACTATGAGCAGAACTCGTAGAAAAGAACATATGCCTCTTTGCCCACAAGTGAAGTTGGTGAAATTGGTGACACCCAAGAATCATTACATGTGCCACGTATCTTCGAAAGGGTGTCTACAGTAAGCCGTGTTGCGTCCGCTTTAGGTAGTCTCACTGTGATTGGATACAGCATGTAGGTTATAATCACGAGGGGTTTCATTTTCTGTTGCATAGTTGTTCATATCCAATCCGTTTACAGGAAATTTGATGGAAATAATAATTTTATCTCTTGTTCTTTCCGTTGAAGAAAAGCGTTTGAAATGGATCACAAGAATTTCTGGAATTTTATGATGATAAATGAATTTCGTGCACTTTCGACTCTCTTGGCTCTTCGAACTAGCAGGTTACTCGTCACCATCCAAAATTTCTTCTTCAGTAAAAAAATCCAAACAGTGTGACAGACTAAGTTGTTCTTTTTTTTTCGGAATCGGTAGGGAGAGATCCCAGAATGGATCGAATGTGACTGAACAATGACCACAATTCACAATATGTACATTTTAATGCAGATTTTAGTTGGCCAACAAAGTTATCTATAATCTTGGAGTCGTTCATCCTCAAGAATCTCGTCCAAGCTCCTTCAGCTTTCTCATTGTCACTTGATTTCTCATCAAAATCTGTCAAAATGTTAACAGGCTCCTCTTGAATCCTGTTTACATCTTCAAGTAGTCCCTCCAGCAAGTACCTTAAAAATTCCTGAGCATCTTGCTGGGCGAATTCGATAAAGCGAGGTGCAAATCGTTGAATTTGACATTTCAATGTGGCTGAATAAACAACTCGATTTGACGAATCTTCGGACCATAGTTTCTTGATCACATCGGCAAATGATTTGATTAAAGCTCCTTTCGTACAAGATATATTCATGTTTATATCTCTTAAGTAGATAAACACTGGATAACACTGTTCATAAAGCAAGTATTGCCAATATTTTTAAGATCATTGAGACCGAGTATGTTGACGGCACTATTTTCTATAATAGGGTTGATGGTGTTAGTGGAGTGGAGTGGCTTGACAGTGAACTCGCGTTAATACTGCTGTGTTGATTTGGATGTAAATATTGCTGATGTTGAGAGTTCTACAGAAGACGATAAATCTACTTGCTGAACATTTTTATTGACGGTATCCTTTGTGGTAGAATGAAAATTTCATCTGAGCACTGAGAGGTAGGAATGGCACCCAATATGGAAGCAGCATTTTCTCTCTGGATTGCTACACTTATGACAGAATACTGAATTACATTCACATTCGATAACATATACATAAACTATCAAATTTGGAAAAATTATTTATGGAAAAATGCTTTGTGGTTAGCCGTAACAATATTTCCAAATATTAGTTTTAATTTTTGTTTCAGAATTGTTCTCGAACAAATGTGGTTGGTCCGACTATACGTTTCGATCGCCTCATCACATATAATATGACTTAAAATTCCACGAACAAACGTAATTTTTCTAAGGACTAATACAATAAGAATGAAAAATTGATATCAATGTATCATGTCAAAAATTCAGTTGAATCAAATAAAAACAAAATTAACAAGTGTTGACAAAATAACACCTGTTATGTTGAGTTTCAACATATTTCACTAAAATTTATTTTGATAATATTAGTGAGCATGATCCGTTGCAATGAAATTTATACTGAAACACTTTTAGGTGTTACACTTATTGACTCGAAACTAGTCATCAACGAAGAGATAAAAACGAGAAAAATCAGTATTTGATGAGTTATTCACTTGCTGTACACGGTTTCTGGGGCATTCTTCGCATTATTGAATGTTTTGAGTGAGGAACCCATCTATGTATTGGTTGTTGACCACATTCTCTTACCTTACATGGGCGCGAATGATTAGTTTATTCGAAATCATTTCAGCTAGAGGCAGAGTTGTAGCAATCATTATTTGATTACTATCAATGAGACTTAATTGATAATTGAAAGTTGTGAAATACTATGAACTAACGAGTACATGTTGCAATCTGTAGAGATATTGGTTTTGATGTTGCATGTTCACGTAGAGGTTAGTGACCCCGAAACCATATAAACTTGATATTCATTTATTTGTGCACAATTCTGTTTCTTCAGAAACATAAAATATTAATTTTTTGTCTTGATCTTTGTCAGTAATATTTTGGAAGGGAATTCAAGAGTTTTGTTCAAAATCAAATACCATTGAAGATTGAAATATGAAAATATGAGTTGAACTGATATTTCTTTTCTGCTTCACTACCATTAGTGTATAAATAGACCAGGTGACATAAATATTTATTATGTCACACCATTTTGATAATTCCAAATATTGAATATAAATTTTCAAATGCTTTTCGTCTTTTTACTGTTCAGAGAATATTAAATTCTGAATCCAACCATATATGCTACACGACATAAATTCTTATGAAATCCAAGTTATAATTTGAAATAATTGAAAATCTCTTGTGTTTTCAGCATGCCATAAAAAAATGTTGATATTGGAAATGTGTAGTTGGAAATATCAGTAAGAGCAGATATTCAGTGCTCATAAATATCGTTGCAACAATACATATTCCCAACTTTTTGAAACTGTAATTGAAAGGGAGAAACTCTTTTCTGGATTCTTCTAATTTTAGACAAGCTGAGAAAAGGTACTGGACAGAAAATAGCTCTACAGAAAACAGAAAAATCATAATATTTATCATTCTTGTGGGCGTTAGTCGATATTATTATTTCGTTATGTCAAGCTGACTTTGATGATGGATTTCATTATGATATTGTTAATATCTTCATAATAGAGGTTTGCGGCATTCACAGATTTTTAAAATTTCAGAAAAAAGATTCTCCTCGAGCAGGTTTCGAACCCACTACCTCCAGATTGCCGGTTTGTTGCTCTACCTACTGAGCTACCGAGAAGACATTTGTTCCATCTTCTCGGTAGCTCAGTAGGTAGAGCAACAAACCGGCAATCTGGAGGTCGTGGGTTCGAATCCTGCTCGAGGCGAATTTTTTTTCTGGAATTTGAAAAATCTGTCTGAATGCCGCAAACCTCTATTAATATTTATATCACAGACATAAATCCCAATTCGTTAATATCTTTCCCTAAATTTTTCTCATCTTATTCTGAACTGCCCCTTTACCCTCTGAAAAATATTTCATTATTATTTTTTTCAATTTTAAAATATTTTATATAGTTGTCTTGTTTTTATATCTATATTCCAAATCGAATTGTCTACTATAAATAATTTTCCCAAAATTCCTGTGACCGTATTCTTAGTCGACATCCGTATATAATTTATAAGAGTCCCAACTGTTCTCTATGTTATTATTTCAGATTTATTCAAATGTAAAATTATTTTGATTGATTAGTTTTAACTCACACAAGAATTTTTTAAATTTTTACAGGTATATTATCGTCCAATTTCTTCATGTTTTTCCATGAACAATGAATCTTTCGTACAATCAATAAAATTAATACTATTTCATTACATCATCTGATTAAAAAAATATGTAATAATCGAAACGAAAGATCGAAATAAAAGAAGAGAAGTATCTATGTAGGTATTTCTTATTGTAAATTATATTCAAAAATACCTCAAGATTTCTTTTTTCGTGACAAGCTTTATTTATATCGTTTAAAATTGTATAATGTAACAAAATGATGGGTTTAATTCACTTTAAAATTTATTTTCTTTTTTAGTGCATTTAAAAAAAGCTGTTCTCTAAAAAGTTTTTTTTTCAAGTTTATTCATTCATTTCTTTTTTAGTTTTCTGTGGATTTTTTTCATCACTATATTCTATGTCTGAAACTGGTGAAATATTTTCCGAATTCCTTTGCGTTCTCTATCTTGCTTTTGAAGGGGAGCATTTTTTAAACCATTATATTCGATGGTCGGATATTTTTCATTATTTTTACGGATTTTTCCGAATTCCGCTAGTTTTACAACTTTTTTCGAGAAAAGGAGAGGGAGTGAGCCCCCCATATCTAATTTTTTAATTTTTGAGGTCTAAATCCGTCAATAAGACCCTACGCGTTCTATACCTAGCTTTCGGGGGGCAAGGGAGGACAATTTCTCTCTTCAAACCGTAATATTCGACGGTCAGATTTTTCACTATTTTTACGGATTTTTCCGATTTTAATTTCGCAAGTTTTCTAATTTTTTCCAGAAAAGGGGGGAAGGGCAAGCCCCCATCACCTTATCTTTTTTTTCGCTGTAATTTTTGACGTCCAAATACGTCAAGAAAACTGAAATGAATTTCAAGCATAGTATCTTCGATAAATATTTGAGAACTGAGTGTAATTTTGGTTTATGAATTGGACCCAGCCATAGTTTCAAGATTATGACATACTAGTAAATGTTCAAATAATAATGATTTCATGGAAATTATCTCAATTCTAGAGTAATGCGATACTCAGATTTGGATTCAACGGCCAAAATTGTATCTATGAATTGCAACAAAAACATTGCTGAAAATGTTGAAAAAAAATTAAACTATATAGTCCAGTACTACGAAACGTTAAAAAAACAACTCGAAAGTCCACCTTGAAGTTTGTATTGCCTGGAGTACGAACGCTGAAGATGTAAAAATCACTTCACTGCTGCTTCATTAATTCTCTCGAAAAATGACGCCGTGAAAAATTATGAGCTATAAAATTGAGATATAATAATATTATGTACTATAATTATATCGAATATACTTTATTGCACGTTTATATATTAATATTTCTTCGTGCCAAGGACTTATTTCCTTAGTAAAGTTATTTTTATTCACTTCGAAATTATAACGCCAGGTATGGTAAAGTTGGGTTTATTGATAGATTGAGAAGCAACACAGATGTTGACATGTACTTGTGGTATAGGAAGTTTGCAATATTTCGGAACGGCTGTAAAAAGGGCTGATTTGAGATATTCAAATTCTCATTTCATATGCATCTTCACTTGATTATAATCCTGTCAAAAGGTAAATTTGGTGGGAAGTTTTGAAGTAGTTTCGACAAGAATCTCCTTCATGTTATTCGTGATTATGATTATCAATTCCACCTCAAATTCTTTAAATTCTTTATGGATTTTGAGTGATGGGCAAAAATCTGGAACGTTGTTGACATTTCTTTGTGTTGATGACAACTCCTACATTTTAAGATTTACAAGAAGAAAGGTTGCACACAAAAATAAAGTATATAAAATGTCCTACCTAAAACTCGTGTACCTACGTATAGGCATATTTCAGTTTGGCAAACGGCATGGCTTCCAGGGCCGGAAAGAACCAGCATTGGGCCTGGTGCGGAGTACCTATGCAGTTGGGCCTCCTTTCCTTGTTATTATGTTTCAAGAGGACTCCGGGCCCCCGGACATTTGCTCCCTCTGCCCCCCCCCTCTCACCGGGCCTGTGGCTTCTAGTGTTCGGTGAAAAGGAGTACATGCTACATTGAACATTTCTTTATTTGTTTGCCCCCCACGATTTCAGTCGTCTCTTACATCTAATACATGTCGCCATTGTATTGCTACCGAGACATGATATTTAGATTGTTTCAGAAATACTTTATAGCATGTAAACTACTCTTCCTGTCTTTTTTGAATTCAGGACATAGGTTTACCAAAGAAATCAGTTATTCAATTTAATTTAAATTTATTGAATGAGAGTTTCTTTGTACTTTTCTTCATATTGTGGTATGTATTGTGTGTATGGTTTAATGTTATCCCGCACACGATATAGCAATTAGAGCAATCTAAACCTGCCTTTGAGACAATAATTGGAGGGAAGGATTTTTCAACATGGTCCAAATTCAAAATTTTTGTGTTCCTTTGTTCCTTCGGCAGTTCTTCTTTCCTTCGTCTTTATCGTTGCCGAGTTGAAGCTGTGATTGGTGGTACGAACTGTATCATCTGTGATAGGTAGGTTAACGATTAATTTGAAAAAATCTGGTGGGGCTGAGTCTGGTGACCTAGGCAGGATAACGATTATTAAAAAAAAATTTGGTGGGGCTGAGTCTGGTGACCTAGGTGGGCTGTCAACAAGACCTCTTCTTCACTGGATGTTGAGTGTGACTCTCTCCAAATACATTTATGGGTTTTCATGACATTATCATACAAGTCACAACAGTGGCGTTGCATTCTTCGATGGTTTTGGCGGATAGAAATAAATGTAGAGTTGTCATAGTTACAGTCGAAACAATACACAAGAGTTATAATTACAAAAAAAAACAACAACAGTAAGTGAATTTAATATCTAGCACAAATAAGCCAAACAAGTCCAATTAGTCCCATGTGGGAATGTCTATGGATAGTGTACGTTTTGTTTAACTTTTGCTTATATGTTAGTGACCATTTAACATACAAATGAAAATGGTGTGGATGTTATATTGGAGAATTAAGGGTGATAGGATAGTTTTGTTTAATTTTTTTATACTTGCAGATGAGTGATTGTTAAAAATGGTATCGATTTTGCACATACAGAGTGTTCATTAAGTACTTGTAAAAACTTCAGAAGGAAAAATATGTGAATACTTTCGAGATAAAAAGTTCACTTGAACATGTGTCTGCAAATGTTTCGTTTCGGAGATACAGGGAGTTGAAATTGAAATTTTATTTTCAATTATTTCGAATAACTTTTGCAAAAAATTAATTTTTCGCACAAAATTTGGTAAACGGTTTTTTTTGAGGTGAAAAATGAAAATTTGGTATTAATTTTTATGTACCAATTAAAGGGCTATGCGTAAGCTAGCATAATTTATTTTAATTTGCCTTAACTTTTTGTACAGTAAAATTTTTCCACTAAGATGTATCGAAATATGATTCGTTCTCAAAATATAGGGTGTTGAAGTTAAAAAAAAACATCGGTTTTTCAACATTTTGTATCTTGAGAATGAATTATTTCTCGATACATTTCAAAAAAGGTGTTTTTCTACGACAGTCCGTGAACTGAGCTTTTATGCTCTGCTGACAGTGCGTAAAGTAATACTTTTTCGCACAAGTGCGTAAAAAAATCAGCTGTGCGTAAAGTAATTTTTTACACACTGTTCATACATATATGCTCATTTACGCTCATACAAAAAAGTCCTACTTTATGAACTTGTATCATAAATAGCTCTTATTTCAGCGAGATCCATAACATACCTACTCAATTTTTGCAACTTCATCTGGCGTCTAAGTGACCACATAACCTGCATCGATGAAGAAATTTGCAAATTTCTCAAAAATGGTTGCCCCTAGCGTTGTTGAACAAGTATCCCTTTGTAGCTAAGAAATGGTGTAGGAATAAGATTTGACTTCAAAAAAAGTTTACTGTCATAAAAGTTAGGGAAAAAAAAATTATATCGTTCGCAGCGCCCCTTAAATGCTTCATAATACTTACTACCAAATTTCACCTGAAAAACCCACATTTACCAAATTTTGTGCAAAAAATTTATTTTGTGCAAAAATTATACAAAATAATTAAAATAAAATTTCAACATCAACGCCCTGTATCTCCGAAACGAAACATGCGGACTTATGTTCATAAGAACTTTTTATCTTGAAATTAGTCAAAGATTTACCCTTCAAAGTTTGCTGCAGTACTTAATAAACACCCTGAATATGTCGGGGGTCCATTACTTCAACGCCTTGAAATAGTCGGTCAGAAGGATATGTAGAGAGGTTTGAGAGGTATTATTTTCAACATTCGTTTCTGTACTATTTCTAATGGAGGATGTTAATTCTACTCCCCATCCTCATAACTCAATATGATTATCGATGCCATATAATAGCTTATGGCTTTGTTTTTATATAGTAGCCTGATAATTTTGGATTACAAAAGTTTCTCCATAGTCGTATGTCATAAGTAATATGCCAATGAAATAGCGACATTACTTTTTTCAGTTGTGTCAACAGATAGCTAGGAATACCAAGATATAGCTAATTAGATAGTCTAAAACAAACTTTTTCGCACTGGAAGTTCTATTTTAGAGTGGAATCTAAAGTAAGACTCAGCAGTTTTACTTCATCATCGGAATTATATTATGAGGGTTCCTGGAAAGCAGAATTCTTTGAGTTTTGCTTTTGAATTTGTTTTTTACAAACCATTTTCCAACTCTTTACTGAGCTAATTTCTATGAGTAGGATAACGTTTTCTTATCAATGTGTCTCATATCATCTGTGAAGATGACAAGAAGACGGTAACGAATCTTCCGATATGTCGTTGTTATACAGGGTGTATTCTAAATGATTCATTATTCTCATTTGGTAATTCCTTGTCATATTTTATAAAAAAAAGTTCATATAAACATATGTCCTAACTTGCTTTGTTTTCAAGTGACGGAGTGTCAAAGTTTTAATGAAAAATCGGTTATTTATTAATTACTCAAAAGTCATTTTGCCGATTCTCATGAAACCTGGCAGTTTTAAGGAGCTTGTTTTCATGAGGTTAGATCTCAACTTATAAGCAGCGAAGGGTCACCTGATTGATAAATATGGTAAAAATCATTTTACGCCACTGTTTTTCTCTAAGTTTCATATTTTTATCAAATAAAACATTTAAAAATGCAACCCTCTTATAATGCAAAGAATTTGAAATAGCAACACTTTATCAATCGATAGATTTCCTTAATTAATTTATTTCTACCTGTACTCTTTTAATGGTTTCGTCGTTGTTGGACTGGTTGTTTGTTGTGTTCCTGGGCCTATCATTGTCAACTGTTTTTATCAAAACTCAACAATACCTTTGTGCATAAAATTAAAAAAAGTTTCAAGGAAATATGGAGTAACTGAAAAAAAAATTCATCTAAATTTCTGAAATTTGATGGTGCGTAACCACCATTTCTACGCTATATAGTGACTTTGATTTGACAAATTTCAGCTATTTCAAATTCACAGCATTATAAGAAAGTTGTATTATCAATTATTTATTCTGAAAAAGTATGAAACTTAGGGAAAAACAGTGGCGTACAATGATTTTTAATATACATATCAATTAGGTAAACATCTGCCACTTATAATTTGAAATATAATTTCATGAAAAGAAGCACCTTGCTACTGCTAATAACCACACCAGGTTTTATAAAAATCGTCAAAAAGACTTTTGAGTAATTGATGAAATGCCGATTTTTAAATGAAACTTTCACACCCAGTATCTCGGAAACGAAGCAAGTTAGGATACAAGTTTTTATGAAATTTTCTTCATAAAATATGACAAGGAATCACTACCGGAAATTAATGACATCATTTAGCATCCACCATGTATAGGATGAAAACGACATACCCTTGATGAGGTTCTCCATGTTCAATAATTTTGAACTTTGAATGACAATTATTGTATAACGTACAGACTAGAATCTATTAGAGAGTTGAGAAGTGAAAATTCCAATTGTGATTCCGCGTATCTCATAGTATTCAAGCTTTTGTCGGAGTATAAACACAATCAAATGCCTTACAACGTCTGCAAGAGATTGGATCGTGGATCTACAAGTTCTAGTCCCAAATAGTCTATTATTGAGAATTGTATATTTTTCCAAGTATATTGAAAGCCCATTTTTAACTATTTTCTCGATTGCTTTGCCGATGCGATTCACTGTGATCTTTTTGAAAATTAGGATCACTTTCATTAGTTTGAAAACATCGGGAAATGTGCCAGTCAAGACACAAAATATTTTGATGAGGTTGGTGTAGTTTCAGCGATTTCCTTCAAAATTACGCAATTCATATCACGGTTAATTCACTAAGTTTTTGATTGCATAAATAATTTCGTAGCAATTAGGATATTACAGAATCAAAAAATTCATTATTCGCTGTTTTGAAATTTGTGATTAAAATTAATTTTTCAATCTGAAATAATAACCGTTGATATCAAACGGAAACAAAATCCCCTTCCGCATTTCCAAAAGTTTGATTTTGCTGATAAATACAACAATGTATAATTATCATACGACGTTTGACATTTTCCCTGTTGAATTTCAATGAAACAAGGAAACGTGCTCCTACAAGAATCATTGTTGTCGAGTTCCTTGACTCTCGACTTACCTACTCGTACATATCTTGAATAAGGAGCGGTTTCGATATCAGAAGCGAAAAAACTAGTTGATCTTGACAATATTCAACAATAATCTGTTCCAATCCGTTCTGTTAAACTTGAATTATTTGCAATGGGTGCGAACAAAACTTACGTGGGTCGAGAAATTTTAAACGAATGTGATTTGTGAATATTATTCTGACAAAGAGCAATACTGTATGGAATTTGAACAGTGACTCTGGTTACAAACGGACGAAAAATGTATTTGAGATATCTCATAAAGTATGATACCTACCTCATGAATGATCACCATCACTTTGTAAAAATAGAGTCCAAATTTTTGGATATCTCCTTTTGTAAAATAACAATTTGAAATAATTGATAATCATACCGTTACGTTACACAAAACACAATTACTTTATGAATTCAGACACATTAAAAAACTTGTATCTGAGAGCCCTCTTTTGGAGGGTTAGTAGAGGGTTGGTAGAGTTCTGGGAGCCTGCACCCAGTAACTTATTCTGTAACGTAAGTGGGATTCACAAAGTGCAAAATAGGCATTTCTAAATAATCTGAGGTCGAGAGAATTAGAGATGGTTCTAACGGCATAGCAGTTTGAGTATAATTTTTTGCACATGTAGTTCATGTGATTATCACATTTCTAATTATTATCAATGTGTATACCTAAAAATTCGTTCACTTGTTTGGAGTCAATGGTTTGGTTATCAAGAAAAATCTGTTCCATCACACTATTTTTTAACTTCTTACAGATCAGTTTCAATATTGTTTTGCAGTGTATTTAGGTTCCCATTATGCGAAAGGATAGACGTGTCATCTGCAAATATTGCGATCTTTCCACAAACAGATATATTGCCGCATCGTTGACATACATTGAAAAGAGCAATAGGCCAAGAACAGACCCTTGTGGTACTCTGCATGTAATTTCCATTACATCAGATGTGATGCCATTGAAATTAACCATTTGCACTGGGCCTGATGAATACGATTCAAACCACATAATAGAACCATATAATTCCAGTTTTTGCAACAATTTGTCATGGTACAAAATACTGCTGCAGCAATCGTACCATTATTCATTTGAAGATAGAGTTCATCGAGAAGAGAAAATATTGCATCATTAGTGCTTCTATTAGGTCTAAACGTCTAAACCCAAACTGTTTCGGATGTAGAATTTTTTTTTCGAGAAAGCTCAGAATTTATTTTCAATAATTTTTCAATAATTTTTGCTGAAGTGGGAAGTAGAGAATAGTTCTGAAATTTGCTGGATTGTCAGGATTACCTCCTTTGAGTAATGGTATAATAATATAATTAATAAAACTCCGTTAATAGTTTCTGCCAAAATATTCAACACATTGTACGGTAATTAGGAAAATATTTTCAATGAAATATCATCCCATACTTAGGAATTTTTGTTTTTCATCCCGGAGAAGTTGGAAAGTAGCTACATGAATTTGATACAGGAAAGTGTTTCAGAAAATTTTTAGGATTTGTTTCTGGCGGTATATATTTTCAGTTAATTTGTCAGCCATAGAGCAGTAAAATGTATTTAATTCTTCAGAGGATAGATTATTTTTGACCGGAACATAGGAACATAGGAAGTGTTTCCTCTAAATTCGTTAATAATCTCCCAAGACTCATTTTGCTTGTTGTTTACGTTAGTCTTCTTCTTTCGGCCATTTTGATTATTCCCCTATGATACTTCATATAACATTTGAAGTACGTGGTCTATAAAAAATGCATTTTCCATGAAATATTTTCTGATGTTGTTGAGACATCTCATGTTTTTAGATGCGATTTTAATGCCTTTAGTTATCGAAGATTTCTTCTTTTTTTGACTCTGATGTTCTGTATAGGAAAAGGTTCGTTAAAAAATAGAGATATGTAAACAAAAAAACATATATAAAAACCAGGTTCTGCCTTGGAGGAAAATATGCATGTCCCACTACTACCACTGCATGAAAAGGCTCAGAAGATCATCGATCATCTCTCAGCGGAGTTACGGACTCAAATAGGAGTTTTATTAGCAACCAAGTAGGTTATTCGCGAAACTAGTGTGAAATAAAATTCAGTTGTATGAATGTAATTCATTACAGCTGGTTTTTCTCAATGAATGCCACGGCAAGAAGCTTGTTAAAAATTAATTTCCTCCCTTACAAAAATCTGTTTTGGATTTGCAAATGAGATTATCACATTTTCCTTCATATTCTTAATCGTTGGCGAGAGTCAAATAACGCAATCGAGAGTTGTCGACCCAACCCAATATCTATCGGTTTCTTTATAAGGAGCAACTTTCATGCCAATATCGGGTGGGGTTCCATAAAAACGTGTTTCCTTGAGAACGATTTTGAAATGCCACCGGCAGCTCCTATGTTCTTTGTTTAACAGGCGATTAATAACGTTTAACAATTTTATCAAGATTGATTTTGCAACTGCGATATAAAATTAGGTACAAGTCTGATTAGCATTGTAGGACAGAAGTGGACTAATCAATTCCATATGATACATTTGCACTTGGTTGTCCTGTATTTTCGAGTCACTAGAATTTGAGGATATCCGGTATTAAAAATAGTCAAATTGGTAGGTAACAGGTAAGTATACTTTCTATTATTGTACTTGAATATATGTTGCACTTAAACAGGATTCAGTTTAATAAATAAATTTAAATAATCTATATTTACATTTATTGATGTATTGAAAAAAAAACACTGATTTACTAGGACTGATATATATTTTAATTCCATCGCGTCAAATATAGTATTTTCAACATCACTGAACTAGTCCATGTCCTTAACCGAATGTATCGTTTACAGAAATACTGAACATCCCAGAAGGAGCCCTAACCAGAGGAACTAAGACTAATCGAAAACCTGATATCATTAGCAGAGCTAAAATTGTGAATAAAGACATATTAAAAAAACAAGACTATATGGTCACAAAGTAAAATTTCTAAAAGCACCGCTGGAAGAATAGCTCCACAAGATAGGAACAATTCTAAAAAAGAAAAAACAGATATGAGACTGTGCAACGCTTGCAACAATTATATGTGCCGCACAGCTGAAGACAAAATTGAGCATTTTCTTTGCCCTGAGTGTGAGGGGAATGAATCAAACAATATGTCTACCAATGGAATAAAACTGTTCCAGCAATACAATGATCCAATGATAGTTTTTGTCATATGGTTATATTTGCAGTATGGAAATCCCATAGTTTCATGCTTTGACCATATTACCGGCACCCTGTCGGTTGAATAGCAGCAATAATTATCTTTTTCACTTAAAGTGGTCATATTACCTGTACTCACTTCTTAAAAAAACTCCAAATTTTGACCTGACTACAAATTCTATATCTTTCATTTCACTGTAACCATAACAATTGCTTCCATAAAATCAATAAATAAAGAAGCTTGCTATATGCTCCGCACTTTTTGAAACTCATTGTATAATGGATAATCCACGAACTATTAGAATAAATGTTTTTTTCACCTAGTGCCATACCTAACATTATTTCATGGAGTAAGTCTCATCCAGTATTTTTACATAAACTTTTTTCTTTTTCCGTCCCATTATAGTTATTTTTTGAACTGCCACTTTAACATTGCTTTTTTATTTTCTTTCATTTTCCAAAACCAATTCATTCACTATGCATTGTTTCATCTAAGAAGCCACGTATCATAAATTGCTTTCGTGGAGTAGGATTAAGAACTGATACTGTTCAGTTACTTTTTCAATTGCACTTCATTTCAAGTATAATTTTTCAAAACAACTAACCTATTGCGTTATAGAGGTGGAATCAAGTGAATGGAGAAGAATACTCAATAATAGGAAGGTAAAACGAAGACAGTAAGGCCGTAACACTGTATTCAATGCAGAGCAACAAAAAAGACAAGTTTTGTCATTACTTTGATGTGAACAAAAAATCAACATTCATATACTCATAAATAACATTTTTTATTCATTCATGCAATCGGAAAATCTTCACATAGATATTTTGACATAACAAATCAGGTTAACGTGATATTCCACATTCCACTAGCCGTTTGGTTTCATCTTGCAGAATTCGGTACACTAGCTTGATGACTTCCATATTATTTTCGTTGCAGTAATTTCTGTTACTCGAATCTCCACCAGCACCAATTTCCTCCGCGAGAGATCTTTTTCCCCAGTTTGGCGTGAAAGTCAACTGAGCAGCGCATAATCCAAATATGGACAAAAGAACAAACAGAAACAATTGATTCATTTCGGAAAAATATCGAATTAACTGTTGTTCTAGCAAGCGTTCAAATTGCAATTGGAAAATCGAATGTTCTTTTTAGATTCATCCAACTTTTTATATGAATTTTCTCTCCTACGCTACCTATCAACCACTCGTACGATGAAGCCCTTCATGAAGATTCAGAGGCTTTTTAAATTGGTCATTTCCGATGTGGGGGCCAATTGAAATCATCAATTAACATACATCAACGTAAAATGAACCAGTCATTTACGTATTTCGGAAGCTTATCAACGATTCTATACTCTCAATCGATTGCTCCAGGGTATTTCTGGAAAGTTCGATTCATGAACCGCAAACAAATGCGTTGCCGTTTACACTCATTCTGATATTTCAGTTATTCGTCTTGTCATGTTTATGTGTGTGTAGAAAAACTTGGTTTACTATTCTAGACATTTTGTGATGGTATGGTAGGTACAAACTTCAAGAGTTATCTATCCATGTTGCAAATATTCGATTGAGAATAGTTGATTTCCCAAAATTCTGTATTCTCCAATTATTTAGGAATTGAGGACGAAATTTTTTATATTTACTGCTAATATCATTCAGATGATATAAGATTTTCAGTAACGATACCATCGCATTGATTGAATATAAGCATAAATCAGTCACCACAGTAAAAACAGTGGGTAGTGATTTCACGAAGAGATGAAACAAATAAAAATTTGGCTTCTCTCGAACTGTGAGGTTACATACTGACTGACACTGGCGAGGTTCTTATAGATTCTAAGCTTACCTAGAATCAACATATTGAAGAATCTGATAATAAGTAAGTAAATACGCTGTCTTTATTCGTTCTGTTGAATTAAATACCTCATAGGAGTCTAGAACATGTCAAATAAATAATGAATACTTTATACATTAACAATGACAAAAAAAAAGGATTCACATGTTGTGTTATTTCACAATGCTTGTCATGAAAAACATCAATGAAAACATAGTCAAATTTTGAAACTTATTCGGATAGAAGGTAAGCAATCCAAATTATTCAGACTTGTAAATAAGATGAAAGAAATATTTGTGTTCATAGTTAAATCGATATAGATACACAGACATTTGCACGTATACATAATCTATATACGTCTAAATAAAATTGTATGAGAAAAATACCTATGTAAGATAAATTATCAAATGAACACATTAAATATCATATTGATCATCATAGAATTTCCATATCGTGTTGAAAATATTCTTCAATGTTGTCAAATGCATTTTTACCAAAGAAAGTTTTGAGTTTCTTTTTACTAACTACTCCATTTTCCATCAACCTAATATCATTAGATCCATATTTTTATCAAACTATACTGGTAATTTTCTTGAACACACCTATATTTAAATTTGTCATTTCTAAAATCGCATTTTTTCTTTAATGTTCTCATGAGATACTTCCCTATCACCGAACAATTGCTCATTATTCAAAACAAAGAACCCCGCAAGAAAACATATGGGAAATTTTCTCCTGGTCAAATTGGCTGATACTTTCTTATGTTTCAGTGGGATGAGTCATTAGAAAAATGTGTGAGTTTGAATGATTTTTTATGTGTCATTTCTGAGATATAAGCATCCAAAGTTCGTAAAAACGTCGCAAATGGGTAGGATTGACAAAGACAAAACTGTTTTGTTGGTATAAATATGACAAATTTAGGATTATAATCCTATTAAACATAGTACGTGTTTTGTTTCTTGATAACTCTCTCTGTTTGAAACGCGATTTTTTTTTTATTTTTGGATATACTGAAAACAACTGACAGATCATTTTTGACTACAAAAGAAATGTATAGCTAATGTTGAATCTCTCAGAAATTGTTCCGTTAATTTGGACCTAATTTTACTCACACTATTTTGAAAATGTTGACTACTATATACGAGAAATTGGTCAACTTTGTATGTTGCGTCTCTAAGATATTCATTTTTAAAGTTTACGGTATTAAGATATATGGGGTTGTTGAAGTCGTTAATCATAATAAGTTCCTGAGTTTGCGAGTATTGATGCAATCTTGTTGTTGAGTGTAGTTTGTGTTGTTTTTAGGATCAAACAATTGATTTCGAAAAAATTATGTAATAGAATTTAATTTTTCAACAGATTCCTTAGTTTTGTTCAAACGATAGTAATATACCCATATATCGCAATACCGTAAAATTTGCAATTGCATATATCAGAAACGCAACTTACACAGTTAACAAAACTCTCATATATAATAGTCAACATTTTAAAAATAGTATGAGTAAAATCATATCTGAATTAGCGGAACAGTTTTTGAGATTTTCAATAAAAGCTTTGTAAATGACTTAACAATGAAATGTAACACGCTCCCTGTATATAAATGGAAGATAATATTGAAAAACTGAATTCATCAAAAAGTTATCTTTTGTTCAATCAACAGCAGTGATAAATTATTTATTTGTGGTAAATACGACGGGTCAGTTGTTTTCAGTGTAGGGGTATAATCTAAAATTTTTAAAATTCTTATTTCAAACAGAGAGAGAGAGAGTCATCAAGGAACAAAACACGTTTCACTCAGCTAGGATTGACTAAAACTATAATATATATAACTTGGTAGTTCTGGAATAGTGCTAGAATAAAAATCCCGAAAAACTACCTTTTTGACAATTCCTCGTATACACTCTAATGAACTATCATCTATATGATTATTATTGTTAACGAGTTCCGATGAATACATTTCCATCCTGAATTTGTCTCATTTCGACTAACAAAACAGTTTTTTTTCTTTCTCAATCCTAAGTACGACATTTTAAAGAACTTTAACCTCTCTATCTCAGAAAAGATACATTCAAAATCATTTGAATTAACACATTTTCCTAATTAACCATCCCACAATTTGACCAATAGCCAATTTCCCCTATGTTTTCCTGCGGGGTCTTTTATGGACTCATATACGTGAAAAGAGATAACCGTCAAGTTGTTGTTTTTCATTGATAGAGGTTTGCAGCTCGCAATACTAGCAACTTTAATAAAAAGTTTTCTCACACATTTTACATGAAGGATGTATGTGGGAAGAGTTTTCCCAAAATATGATTCCATAACGGAGTTTGGACTGTACATATGTGTGATACATTAAATCAGCATTCTCATTATTGTTTTCTGAAATTGTATAATGAAGCAAAATATGTATATTTTGATATATACAAGCCTTCCAATCTAGATGATCTATTGTCACCCTAAAAAAAGATATATTGCAGGATGTTTAAACTACTGTATTGTCAACCAATATGTGCTGGTTGTTGGTTTGTCGATCAAAATGTAGGATTTGTGATTCATCTACATTCAATAAAAGATTGGGTATTGTCAAAACACCAGCCATTCGAGTTTTGCAAATTTTTATCAATACGTATTTTCACAATTTTGATCTCTTTGTCTTTCGAAATTTTCAAATTGATGTGCCCCCAGCGCCATCTGTCGAGTAATCACAACGTATCTTCTCGCAAAAAGTATTATTATTATTTTCTATAAACAATGCTAATACCACTCAAAATATTTTTTATCCCATTGTTCCACATCAAACCGTTCAAATTGATCGAGATAAGGGTAATTCAGATCCGAGTACTTGATATTTTGAGTGCACATGGTGAAAAAACTATCAACGAAATCCGAAAATATTCAGATGATTGAAAAAATAATTGAATCCTTTTTTCAACGATGTGTCACTTGACCCTTCATGCCATTTGAAATTTTCCAATTGATGTGCCCCCCTCCCCTGCCCCTCCCCTCTATCAAGCAATTGAAAGTGGTATCGGTGATATCATTCAAAATGGTTTTTGTTCTATGTTTGTACGTCAAACCGTTCAGAAGGTAACAGGGGGGGCTAAAATGTAACCGTTTGGTACTCCTCTTTTGATTATGGCCACACATAACATTTGAAATTTTTAAATTGATGTGCCCCATCGTCCCCACAATCAAGCATTTACAATGTCTTTTCTTTCCAAAACGTGGTATTAGCGATAACATTCAAAACGGTTTTTGTTCCATGTTTGTATGTCAAATCGTTCAAAAGTTAACCGGGGGAGGAATAAAAAAAGCCACACTGAATAAAAATACATTATCAAGATTTCAGAATATAGAAATTATTTAAAATAATATCAATTGTATGGCAAAATTTTTAGTTTATATAAAGTTTCAATTCCACAAAATAATATTTTAAAAAAGGATTCTCGACAGGACACTATGCTAATTTGACTGAAGTTACAGAAAAGCTCGAGACCATTAACCAGGCGTAGAAAGCTATCTGCACAATGTGAAACATTTTATTTCGAACACAATTGTTTAAGTTACGCAACTGCCCTGGTGAATTAGTGAATATAACTGGATGCCAATGCTAGCGGGTGAGAAATAAGTCACGATTTGACTCGGTCACAGTAAAGATTAGTCTTTGGTTACAGTGTGACTCGGTTATAAGGTCTCGAACAAAGATTATAAAAACGAGACACTTGATATTGCAAATCACTCGTGATAGATACATTTTGCCAACGACAGATCTAGTCATGTTTTTGTTGCACACTGCATTGGTAATCGTGAAAGAGAAATTGGGCTAATTGGAGTCTTTTGTTGATAGCTGGGTATTTACGTAACGTAATAATCTTGAAAGGTTATTTGAATATGGGAAGAGAAATGACGTCGATTAGAACATAAATATTCGTAAATAATGAATTTTTTAAACTTTGCAAACTTATGATTGAATCCTCTTTCATTCATACCCATTGACAAATGAAGGAGAAAAGACTTTGCGTTAGTTCGTAGTTGTTAATATATTATGATTCTGATGGCATGTCATATTTGTCAAAATTCCTGTATTTAATTAAAAGATCAACTCACAATTTCATACTGCGGAAGTCACTTTCAAGGGTATCTAGGAATTCAAAGCACGAAGTTTTTTTTGTTTTCATGGAGATTGTCGCAAATTAATTCGTTTTACTGTCACAAATGGTTATTGAAAATAGTCTGATTTCATTAATTGGGTGATTAGTTGTCAGATTTACCAGTCTCTTCTAATACTAATTGTAACCGGGTGTCCGCGGAAGGTGGCTCGCCCTTATAACTTTTTTGTTTTTGAAGATAATAGAATTAAATTTGGAGTATCTGCATGATACAAAAAACTGCGCTTTTTTGACCAATAACTCAAGTTCACACAACTTCCGGTTTTACCGGAAGGGACTTAAACTTTCAATTTTTAAATAGGATATCCAGGATATATTCATCTCTTTTGTCTTTCTCATTTTCTTGCTCACGTCCGATGTTGCAGACATTTAATTTGTACAGGTAATGTATCTTGCATGTAACTTCAAATTTCCGCCTACTTGGATATGTCCTTCACATGTCTGACATATGTTTAGTGTTTCTAAAGTAACATTGCATCCATGGATCAGACACATTATCAGTAACGAATTTGTTACTGTACAGAAACGTTTATGGACGTTACAAAGTAATACTTAGGATGAATTAACAATAACATACTAGTTTATTTAAAAACTAAACTTGTAGAATGGCATATTCTTGATTGTTTTTAATGAATGGGTCGAGTGAAAATAATACTTCACAACTTACACAACACTAGCTAATATTTATTCCTAACAATATTCGTTTCGACACACTGTGAGTTAGTGAGTTAGTTTATAACTCTCTCAGAAGATGACACAGTGTGTCGAAACAATTGTTAGCAATAAATTTTAGTGTTGTGTAAATTGTGAAGTATTATTTTCATTCGAGCAATCCATTTAAAATGAATTTTACACATGTTAAAAGTCGAAACTGTAGAACATTTCTTGATTGTTCTCAATATTCCTAGAAGAGCCATGGACCACCAATGATAATTTTTGACGTTTTGCCTTTGTTCACATAAGTAATCTTCGGCAACTTACTTGACTTCAAATTATTTTGAAATCATGGATTATTCACTGAGGATACATCATGTTAACAAGTACCAAATTGGTACACTTATTTTAGTAGATCTATGATCAATTCTAAATAATTCTTCCCAAGATTTGGATGGAAACAAATTCAGCATGGCATGAACATCCTCATACATGAAAATGTGCGTCCTGAACTTTCAAGATTATCCTGCCACTATTTTTTACAGTCTTTGATAGAATTCAACCAGATATTCAGTTGAATTCTGGTAATTGCCTAAAAAAAAAATCCTGTAGTGAACCAAGTATTAAAAACTAAACACCGGCTGTGGAACAATTTTGATGGGCATACACCACATACCTGATATTCCAACTCAGTCTCTGCAGTGGATGAAATTTGTATAGATTTACTTGCTGGCGAAGGCATGCTATATAATAATCTCGATTTTTATACTATATAAAGTCACTGTTATCAACAATATCTATTAATTGGCATATCTGGAATATGTGTAACACCTGCCTTTTCTGAATTATTCCTGGAAGCCACAGTTACATCATTCATTCCTACATCCATCTGTACATCTTCAGATTCTTTGTTTGAAGACATCTGGGGTGATGGCTTAGATAAAGATAATGGGAAATTCATTTTTAATTATTATGTTCCACCTATACCATTTACTCAGATGGTAAAAATATACCTGACCCATTTCAATATAACTTAATAACAAATACATAACGAAAACACTTCACTATTTAAATCTTCGAATTACGAAAACACACCATGTTCAAAGCTGAAATTGTCTGAACTAACCTCAAAATATATCATATGTCTCAAATTATGTTTGTGACATAAACTATCAAATATCAACTAATACAAATTCGAATATTGCTTTGATACAAAGATTTTGGTGATCGAGAAATAATCTTGAATAGTTAGAATATGTGTCAAAGATCGAACCAAATATACATTTCAGTTACATAAGAAAAACGTAAGTGAAACATGCGATTTTGTTTTTTTTTACCATTCATGTATTCAATTCAAACAGTTTCTTCATGGCATTTAAGGCTTCAGTTATATGTACGAGATGTTTCTTGTTTTATACAAAAAAATATATATTTCAGGAAATATATCAGCCACATAACAAACCTGTTGCAAGGAGATATTACCCCTGAAACCCAAACAAGCTCCATTTGCCATACGGCAGACATATGTGTGTTTGCTGGGGACATTCTGAATACAACCATATATCATTTGTCACTTCTTGTATCCGCTTTTTTTTATTTTGAATTTTATTTTTTGATCTAGAGTTCCATGGATACGTTCCAATCACTAATTACAGCCCTAAAAATTCGAGAAAGATACAACTTTACTGTTTTCGGTCAAAATGTGTGTGATGTGTAAAATTTTATTTCAAAATTGAAATCACAAATTTTTTTCAAATGACAACATGGTGGCTCGTCGGGTTAGGAAAAGAGACCATTTTAGTAGTAGTAGTAGTAGAGTTGCAATGGAAACTTCGAAATATACCTAAATAGTCTGGTTTTGGTGTGTAATACTAAGAAATAACAAGGTCGTATTAGTATGGTAGAAAACAATATTTTTTTCTGAATGTTTACATAATTCACGATATTGGTTTTCGTTTAACATCAAGAATTATTCATACCATGGGTAATGAACTGAATTCGACCTTGTTGATGTTGGATTAAAATGAAAAACCTTTTTTGATTGTCAATAAACAACCGTTAGTAAAATGTTTTTTGTTATGAATTTTTCTTTTCGCCATTTTTCTATTGGAGTATTCGAGTTAAATAGGTACAGACCAGAACATCCCACAAGCCTTAACAACACACCATTTTTCAGTCTCGTATCTCCGTTCACATCGCGAAAAACAGCTCACTAACTCTATACCCTACGCAATGGCACATTCGAGCAGAGTTATTCGATAAAATAAATAAGCTTGTTGATAGCTTTATGCTACGGGGATCTAGTAAATGTAAGTGAAGGTATGTCTATATTGACTTTAGTTATCATTAACAGTAGAGACAAAAATTTATCAGGAATCATAAAAAAAGTACGAAACATACAATGGAGAGACAGTAATAGTGGGTGGGTCAAATAAAGTTTGTAAGTAGCATGTAAATGTTCGGTACTTTATTTTGTTGATTTTTAGAAAGCTTTAGAGCAATGTAGATTTTACCCTGTGGTGACATACTTTCAATGAGCCTTAACACACCATACATATATGTACATGGTTAGTTGTCTCACGTCATTCATAGAAACCTTATCAACATTCCCATGCTTATTTCGATTCCAAACCCACATTTAATGATCAATTCACATCTTACAAGTTGTCACTACAAGGAGAATAATTAAGTTATAGATGCACCATCTGAATAAATCACAACTTTTCTATTTTCGACTTGTTCTCATTGAAACTGCATACGTTGTGGTCCTGTTTGGTTTTCAGAGTAGCGGCTTTTACTTCTGCTTACTAAAAAAGTGTAATCTGTTTTACGATATGCAAGTGTCGATCTAAAAATGATTAAAAGTAAAGAAAAATTGATTTCAAAAGAAATATATCCTACTCACTTCGGCATCCAATGTTGTCTTCAAACGAATTTTCGTGAGTGCTTCATATGTCTGAGTTCTGGTTATTGAGCATAAGGAGGTTCTTCGAATTAGTCTCTGCTTTAATTTCGTAGGTTTAATGTGATTATAACCCAATTGTTTGGTTGTTTAAGATTATTTTTATTTGTTAGCTGTCCGATGATATTTCAACTGTCAGCTGTCAAATGTTTCATTTGACATTTGTTTCACTTATAATTTTTTATATAGAATGAAATCTTACCATTTCAATTTCAATTATTAATTCTTACTCAATATTGATATTCTCCGGATGAAGTTTACATCTTTCAACGACGATCTGTAAACCACCACATCTTACAATGCGCTGAAAAAATTGATTTCTTAATAAAATCTTACATGTAATAAATTTAACCTCACACGTAACCGATATCGAATATTGAATATTATTATAATCAAAGTCTTATTTTTGGAAACTGTTACTCTGACCAGAGAAGAATAATTCCTATTAAATGTTTGTGTTTATTTATGTTTTATTTATTGATTAACACTCATCAACTTGACAACATCGTATGATGAAGTCTCTTAGTTTTGGGTATAACATCTAAATTATCATTATTCGGTTCAACTTTCAAGTACTCTTTGACATAGACACATTAAAAGTTGCTGTGGCGCCCCCTCTAATTTTTGTGACCATTATGTTACTGTTCAATGATATAATTCTTTTATAAAGTACAAACGAACCCAAAGTGCCTACCGACGAAGAGCTGCCGTCTGCATTGCTCCTTTTAATTTGACTTTTTAAAAAATAGGGTTGCAAGTTGATCGGTCTTTTTTTCTACGTATTTAAATTTTTATTTACTCCATGAAAGGAAATACCGTCTTGTAGAAACATCATTGTCATTCAAACACATACAATTTTCTGAACGAAGTTCGGGAGTTTCAAACACATGAAGAATATAAAAAGTAAAGATGTGGGTACACATGCTGCATTTACCCACTGCAATGAAAACAGAAAAAAAAACCTTTTACATGCTCACAGAGGGAATTAGAGAGTATCAATTGAAATTAAAAATATCAATGCGTCTAACATTGGAAATATCAGCAGATGGCAGCTGTCTGTATTGACCCCCTGTCAGAATAAGAACAAAATTCTACTAGTTGGTTACAGACGGCACCTGCAATTATGTCTTCTGCAATGGGAAACATTGCACAGGTATCTATTTGATATAATTCAATACCCGTCGTGGTATTAGCCAGAGAAGTACATATTTTCTGACAGTATTGGTAGGTGGGAGTAAAAAATGGTAAATCACTGGTCGGCAACTTGTTTTTATTTTACATATAGAAAATAAAAGATTGAGGCTGAATCATTTAGAATCATCATAAGTTAATAGACTTTTAAAAATTTAAACATATTGCTTAGCGACCAACTTGATAACTCACCTTTGTTGAATTCATTTTCTTGTAAGTAGGGATTATTAGAATCTTAATCTTTGAGGGCATTTTGATTGAAATAGTTATTTCAATTGCCCACCTGGCAGCAACCTGTATCTTTGCAAGTGCGTAATGTTTTTACTTTCGTGGCTAGGCAAAAAATATGTTTCTAGACGATCTATACGAATGTACACGAAGGCCTGAAAAAGTTATATTAGTATTTTTTGTCACGTTTTTTGACAAGATATATTCGTTATGTATTGTCTGAATTTCATTTGCGATACTTGTGCCTTTAAATTATTTGATCATAGATTTATTGTAAACTTGCACTCTTCCTTGTTATGGAAATTTGGATCTTGCATCTAAATCGGAGAGACTATGACTATGACAAAATACTAGAACATTCAATATACAGCTGCTATGTTATAAAACACGAACACTTCTCCTAAATAGGACAGTTGCCGAGAAGATTATGATTTAGAAGAGTTGTTCATCAATTATTTTTTTTTTTACAAAAAATCTGACAGAATCTTACGAATCCTGAATCCTTAGGTACTAGTGTTTTATTGATCTCATATGACGTTTGTTAACGGAAGAATTATGACTTCAAAACATGCTAGCTGTGGATAAAATTATATTTTCCACCATTTACGTTTGCTATTATATTTAGTAAATATTTAATAGGTAAAAAAATGAAGCAGGTGAAAACTCCCCAACGGGTTTTGAAATAGTATATTTTATTACGAGTTCAGAAAATAGGCTTTTTCCGTGCGTGCGTGACATGTTCCCGAGGAAGCACGGTAAAAGCATTTATGAACGAGTAATGAACGATATATTTCATTACATCTACCTGAAAACCACAGATTGATAAGAAACATTTATTTTTAATGATGAAGGAACAAAAACATTTATTATTAATTTAAATATTTATGGTACAAAAATATCCAGAAATTGCCACAAAACAAGCGTTATTTACCCTGTTAGTAAGGAAATATTCAAATAATTTGCGATTTCTAGAGAACTGTTAACAATATATTATTCAATTTTGACATGTAAATAGGCAGCTATAATAACACCAGCGCACGGATAAATTTTCCGTGCGGCCGCACGGAAAAAACCTTTTTTCAGTATGCTAAATAAGCATGTAAATAGTGTTTTCAGATAGGTATAAAGAAAATATCCTTCCAAATGACATCTCAATTATTCAATTTGTCTGCCTTTTTTGGATAAAATTATCAACAGCATGTCATATACAAAAAAAGGTGGTGATTGAACCACTTATCATTTCGAATTGGGATAAAACTCCAAAGGTTCCAAACTGTGCAGGGTAGGTACCAAGATATTTTTCACTAAGATTTTTTCATGCTGCAACCTGAACTTGGAATTGAAAATTATTTGACAGAGATATAATCGTTGTTCAAACCAAATAGAGTTTATGTGATAAAGTATATGTATAATTTAACTGATTCTACAAATGTGTAGCCGTGTGAACTTGTAGTCCCGTAAGAAATAGTGACTCAAAAACTCAAAAACAAATAGAATTGCTTATGACAGTAGTTCTGGCAGAGGTGTGCACGATAAGTACAAGAAAAATTAGTCTGGATGAGTTAGAGAAACCGCTCATTTAATTTTCGCATTTAATTGTCTGCATGGCTGAAACTAAATTATCAATGGCCTTCTTTGAATAAAAATATTGTTGGTTCTTTTATTTTTTTGCAAAATTGAATGCATCATATTTAGCCCTAATTATTCGCAATATTTCAAGAATATGGGCATAACATTATCCAAAACTTTTTCCTGGGAATCAAGAAGCTGTGTAACTGTGTACAAATTATATGTACTTATAACGACACTAGGAATAGCGGCGTATTAAGGGACAAGTTCACCTAAATTTACCAAAGCTATTATTAATTACTCTCATTTAACTTCTATTATGTGCCAGCTACATATCAACTTTCTCCTAAACTCGGAAACCATCGGCAAATCGTAGTGCACATCACCAGTTATTACAACACTCCAAGGTCACACAAATGCCTTCAACATTGTTAAAATATCATTCTATAATAATGCTCCTAATAGAAAGTACATTTTGTGCTATTTAAGACAATACAATCGATACGTTAACCTTCAAGGTTCCGTTATGAGGTCAATTCAGTACTAATAATAGGATGTGTCCAAAGAGGAAGTTTTAATCTTGTGGCATCTGATGATTGTTTGCGTCTCTTTCGTTGAGGTACGAGTTAGTTATTCACAAAAAGTGAATACATTAATACATAATGCCGATTTAAAATTATGCCAGATTTTTCCATACGTGACTTCATTGGTTGATTCGCAAGTTAATGATAGTCGGAGATGTTATGGGATGACCTCTGACAGCAGCAGCTTCATATTTCATGACAGAAAATTTCGAGTGTAACTTTAACGATGAAATCTTTAGTTTCAGTGCTACGTATTATTGTTATCAGCAGTAGTTTCTCCTGGAAAGAGTCCATTTTGTCAGTGAATCCTTGCCCACAAAATCCAGCAACATTGACATGATATATTGAAAGGCACTTTGGTCCGATGTAATGCAAATCATAAAGTTAGCAGACTTTTCAGTTTTTCAAGTAGTAAAGAAAACTGCTTATATCCAGAATGAATCAGATAGATATTTCACATAATATAGTATATTATGCAACGATCATGTAATAACCATTAAATGAGAGTTGCATACGCTATTTTTTCTACACACGATAAATAATGAAGCACCATAAATATTATATTTATATTTATATTGGACACAATAATAGTAATTACTCGTATTTCTGAAAAAAATTCTACAAAATTTAAATTAATGGTATTTATTACCTCGGGTATTGCCATGGATATGGGAAAACTATAAATATTCTAATTAATATTCCAGATAAGTTATTCTATTTATATTTATATTGAACATAATAAATGTAACTGATCCGATTTCTTAAAAATATTAAGATTATTTATTGTGCAGTTTGAAAAGTTCATTTCAGGTCCCACTGATCTGGAAGTGGAAGGAATATTTACATTTATTTCATTATTACCAGTCTCGATATAGTTCAAAATTTTATTGGAAATGCTGATTTTATTCTAAACCGAATTTTAAATGTAGGCTACCACTGAATTGGATTTGCAGCCACTATGGCGTTTTAATGCGGTAATATTACCACCGGCATCAACTAATACGGTTGCAGATGTCCTTCGAAAACAATGCAGTGTATATAAATTCGGATCAGGCAGATTTAAATATGCTGCTATTTGCTTCTCTAAATCACCAAATTTAATAATACCAATAAAAATTATGGGTTTTTATTGATTAACAATCTACGAAGGCGTAGAAGGGCCACGAGCAATTTTCTTTTTGGAATCCCGACTTTAATCTCGGACCTCCGACTTTAATCTCGGACCCCGACATTAATTTTGGACCCCCGACTTTACTCTCGGACCTCCCAACTTTAATCTCGGGGGTCCGACTTTCATCTCGGACCCCCGACTTTAATCTCGGACCTCCGACTTTAATCTCGGACCTCCGACTTTAATCTCGGACCCCCGACTTTAATCTCAGACCCCCGACTTTAATCTCGGACCCCGACTTTAATCTCGGGGGTCCGACTTTAATCTCGGGGGTCCGACTTTAATCTCGGACCCCCGACTTCAATCTCGGGGGTCTGACTTTAATCTCGGACCCCCGACTTTAATCTCGGGATTCGACTCACTGCTCTCAGATTCTAGAATGTTTACCAAGGAATCTCTTCATAAAGCTATAGACACAAAATGCAACGTTTTTTCTAGTTCACTATTGGTTGAAAGGATAAGGTATCTTGATTTCATTGAAAAAATGTAAAGGATGTTCATAAAATTTGATGTGGAATCATCTGTGACTGAAAGACATATCAGTCGCTATTTTCTTTTGTTCAAGATAATCTCTTGAAAGGTATTCATGTTGAAAAGGGAAACATTCTCAATTGAAAATTGAAACAAACATGACTCCTCTGGAAAGAACTTTCGATAAAAATTAAGCTATTTTTATGTATAATGTCTAACAAAAAACAACTACTTCCCATAACTAAAGGCACTCTGGATAATGAACTACATCTGATAGATATTGTATTATAATAATAATAGCTGCCTTCTACCCGCACAGGCTCCATTGGGTGTTTATGAGTAAGTATTATTATTATTATAACTTGAGAGAATAAATTTATTTTAAATATATTCTTTGTTATATCTAAAAGACACAACTACTTCCCTAGCTAAGGCCACGCTGGACATTGAACTACATGTGATAGATATAGCGAAAAGCAAACCTATCTTGCAAATTTTAATTATCAGTTTTTTTATTAAGTTATATATTATCTTTCCACAATATCTATCAGATGTAGTTTAATGTCCAGCGTGGCTTTTGCCGGGGAAGCAGTTGTTTTCTGTTAGATATAAAAAAGGCTTAACTTTTATCGTAGGTTTTTTAAATTTCCAGAGGAGTCATTTCGTTTCAATTTTCAGTTCAAAACGTTTATCTTTTCGATAATGTATCTATTATTGCACGGGACAAATAATGTTGTATATGGTGTATCTAATTAATATACCTGTTTGTAAATCACACTTGGGGGCGCTTTAACATTTCAAAAGTTCACTCTATAGCGTTTCAATACATGGGACATTAATTATCTGCTTCATTTCTAAACCATTTCACCATATGTAAACTCATTATTGAAGGACCCTGAAGATAAAATGATTGAAATTCGAAACGTCGCATAGGTCAGAAAATATTAGTCCCAACAAACTATCTGAACACATCAATGTAACTATTATCTTCCAGACTGAGGTCCGGAGACAGATATATACAGGGTGATTCAGAATGAGAGCAACAAACTCCGTGTGCTGATTCTTTATATAAACATAATATGATATTTGTTGTTGTTTGTTCAAAATTTGTCCTTTCCGTCAACCGGCTGCACTACTTCGTAAAAATCTGTATCGTCTTGAAAAATCTGTATCATAATGGATCTCTTAAAGAAACGGATTATAGGCATATAAGTGTATTATTATAGTACGGGTGTAGAAAAACATATGTTATACACATTAACATCATGAACATAATGACATCTTTATGATTGACAGTACTTGTTTTCTGTTGGTTCCTGGCTCATAAAATTCTTATTGTATACTTAGGATATTGCAGATGGGTGGATTTTCACGAAACTCTGATGGAAGGGACACTCATAATTAAAAATTCTCTTTCTCTGAAATTCCGAGTTATGAATCGGAATTTTTAAATTTCGAGTTACAGGTCGGAATTTTATTTAAAATTTCCGTGTTAGAACACGGAATTTTGAAATTATGAGTTATTACTCAGAATTTTAGGAAGAGAATTTTTTTATTTTATGTTTTCCTTCCAGAGCTTCGCAGATTTTAAATAAATTTTTCATTTTATATCGAATATAGAACTGGCTTGTTTCATTGTTTTTTATTCTCAATCTGCAGTTGCTTCTGATCTCCACACGATTCATTATTAGAATTAAATTCAGTAGCACCTTCTCATGAGCTTCTTTTGGTTGGTTTTTCAGAGGTGAATTTTCAATTTCTCAAACATTCATGCATGTCAAAAAAGTCACAATTTTTATATGAACGAAACATATTCATCTTTGAAATTTCTATATTGCAAATTGACGAAAATGTTATGTCACTCACTAGTGTTTTGCGTTAATTCAATTATTGTGATTTTATAATATGGTCCTTGCTAACTCATTTATAATGAAAATCGAATTTTGAAAGTTCAAAATTCATTGCAGTCGTTTGATTCATGGTTGAGTATGCCTGATCAAAGAGAGTATAATAATAATGATAAACACACTGCTCCCGAAAATGAAAATCTTACCAGCTTGTCGTAATACGGCAGAAGTCTTAGCCAGACGAATGCAGAAGGCTGTCATCATTGTTTCACTTTGTCTGCTCAGGATACATTATTCTCGGACCAAATAGTCACCTACAACCCGGACATATTGGGTGGTTATGTGGGTAAATAACGCCAGCGTATACCCTCCAGAGCTTCGGAGACAGCTAGGGCCCGATTGGGATATTAGTAACGTAATAATAATAATAATAATAATATATCTTTATTGATACTGCCCTTTATTTCCAGATCACGAAACGAAAATGAATCAAAATATTACTATCGACAGTATAAAGGTATAAAGGTATGTTCATGCTCATACGAATTTCGGAAAATTTATGCGAATAAAATGGCGGCTGAAAAAATCGCAATGAAGTTGAATTATTTGAACTTTTTTGCGAATTCGCATCATATCGCGAGACCACAGAATGCGTAAAATGTGTTTGTGTTAATATTTTATTAACCTCAAATCCTCAAAATTAAATATACATGCAGGTGAACAATCATATCATTTCATAATTCTTCAGTTCTTATTTTATTAAAAAAACATATATAGGAAAGTTCGTTGATTTGATTGTTATTCGCATCATAGGATATAGATTATTTGGATGGGTTCATTGTACTCTACCATCAGTTGTATCGGCTTTGGAAAGAACGTGAAGCTCCCAGACAAAAAAAGGAGTAATAGTGTTCGATATTTTCAAAAACTCGAAAATTTCATGGTGATTATCACAGCCTCGTTCGAGAAATGAGACTGAATGATCCCAATGAATATTTTAATGATTTTCGTGTGACATGTTCTCAGTGTGATGAACTCTTATCAATAGTGAGACCAGAAATAAAGTAGACATATATCACAACAACACCCATTCCTCTCGCAGAAAGGCCACCACTTTTATATTATATTCCTTGCTTTAGGATTCGGAAAGGAATACTTTTTATTACCAAAGAAAGAAAAACCATCACTAACAAAAATAAAAATACCCACAAAACATTAAATTCTAGGTACTTTGACTTACCCGCAATGACAGTGACCATCAAATTTTGTCGTATAACTATGAACGTCAAATTTTGTTGGTAATTTCCTAATTTGCGATTCGTATAAATTTTCCGAAGTTCGTATAAGCAGGAACATACCTTAAACAGGTCGGAATTTAGTCGCTTGTATCCTTCATACTCAATTCAATTTAGCTTTTTAATCTTCTACCGGAGGAATCCAAGCTTCTGAATTTGAATTAATTGAAATATGAATATATTACTAGTTTTATTGAAAATACAGTCATAGTAATCACCCACGCTACTGGAGGAACAACCCAGCACATCTCATGATACTTTACACATTTATTTTGTTCATCGACGATAGTCATTGCCGACCAATGTTTGACCCTTCTTTACTCCTAACCACCTACAGTGGAGGCTATTGTGACAAATTCCTGTCAGAAAATGATCACTTTCTTGGCTAATACCACGACGGGTATTGAATTATATTTTAAATGTAGGAGGACACTATTGCACTATTGCAAGTGCTCCTTCTACGCAAATTGTAGGAGGGCATAATTAGTTTCTGATATGTTCCTCGTAACAACGGGGACCCCTCTTGGTCTCTTGGAACGCTAATATTCCTACTACATGTAATAGTTATTTACGTCATAAGTCCGGTAAATACATTTTTACAGTACGAGTAAGACGTTTCCGGACGAGGCGATCAGCCGAGTCTGGAATTTCGAAACGAGTACTGTTAAAAGTTTACCGGACGTGTGACGCACAACATTTTATTTCATACTACAAACAACAAAAAACCTGAGTAATAATTATAAAGAATAATTATTTAATTTACTTCGAGTGTTTTTGGAATTTGAATTGAATGTATGTCTAGCTGTGAGATAGTTTCCATAGATATGTGAGCAATTTTTCCTATTTATTATTGTGACACTTTCTGTCATCGCAAAGTTATTGTTTGTAAAATGAATCAAGACAAATTATTAATTCCTGAAGATATTATGCGGAGATCAGAAAAAGCTACGGGACACCTGATACCCAAAAAATCATTATTTCGTTACGACAAAGAATACAAGTTATTTTGTCAGTGGAAATTGGATAACAAGGTTAATATCGTCAATGAAGATGTGATGATGGCTTACTTGTTAGATTTTGTGAGTAATTCTCTACAGTTTCAGAAAGCAATTTTAAACGATCTATTTCATACTTTTTATTTTTTAGTCAAAAAAGTACAAGTTCGTCTCTCTGGTCCAAATATTCTATGATGATGATGGTGATGATGGTTCACGATGATGATGGTGATGATGGTTCACGATGGTTTGAAGATATTAGTACGTTGCGAAAACCTGTCTGTAAAAACTTTTTCACATACTTGATTTCAGTCCGGTATATACCTTTTTTTACGGTATAGAGTACCGCAATGACTGAAATCAAGTATGTACAAAAGTTTTGTACGATACAGTATGAAATAAATGATATGTAAAATATCTCTATGCAGATAACATGTCTATCATCCTATCAAGTCAAACATCTGACGATATGATATAATGTGTCAATAAAGTTTCAATCGAATTTAATGACTGATGTGATGAGAACAGATTCATTGTGAACCTGAACATAACAAACAGTATGACTGCAGTTTGCAAATTCATCTCGAAATCTACCTGACCTCAATTTTAGTTTCCGAAACGAAGCTAGAATTGGCCAGTGAGACTCACTCTTCACGTAGAAAGAACATATAGATTTTACATGTGAAAGATTGAATCAATTATATTACCTAGTAAAATCTCTCAAGAATAAGTTTAATACAAAATCACTGATTTCGGTATATTGTGCCAAGTTCTATTTGATTATATACCAATACGTTGCTGTCTGGGGACTAGCTACTAGATCAGACATGATTTTTATGGAGCAAAAAGCACTGCTGAGAATGAATTTCAATCTAGATTATAGAACTTCCTGTAGAGAGACTTTCCGACAAATTGAAAAATTTACTGTTGCCAGTTTGTTCATTTTGAAAATATCAACACATATTCATGAAAACAAAGGACTCCTACATATGAGAGTTGAAAGGCATAAAATTATAATAGAAGGAATAAAGATACGATCACTACACAAAAACAAAATCACGCAAATCATGAAAAATATCATAAGTTTGTTTCCATTCGCCTTTACAGTTTATTGCCAAATGATGTAAAGAACTTGTCACTTAATACGTTTAAAAAAAATCCACAGATTTCAGCTATACTTCGAAATTTGTATGTGTGTATATATTAAATTGCATGAACACCTTATAAATACTTCACTTTATCTATATCGATATAAATATGACTTGTACCATCTACGTAATCTATAGCAAAAAGGAACAATAAAATCAATCTAGCACTCTTTTTTTAAAATTAATTTCAAAGAAGCATGAGACCTGTGACCGCAGAGTAGCCAAATAGCCAGAGTGATGTGATGATTTGGTTGGGAAACAGATGCCTTCCATGCTGTCTGTATCTATCCTTGTTCTGGTGAGAGACAAAGGTGGAATCAAAACGTTTGTACAATGAATTATTTGTTTTCTCATAGGTATTTGCCATTATAGCATAATAAACTGTAGGTGGAAGGGAGTAAAAAAGGGTAAAACATAATCGTTATTCAAGGATCTCATAAAAAAACTCTGAGCTTTGTGTTCAGTTATCTCATCAGTTCTTCTCCAAGCTTGAATCTACCGAAATAATAATTTCTGATTGTTTTGGATAGATATAAATTTGTGGAACGGCAAGAGTGAACGATTCCGCACCGAAATGTTTGTTGAAGATAATGAAGGATGGCTGAAAAGAAAAAAGTTTTTTTTAGTTGTGCCTTCGATTCTTAGTCAGATATTTTATCGTTGAAGAGAGGGATATATGTGGAGTTGAAACACTAGTGCAAACTAAACGCTAAAATGAAAAAGAACACGAATATTTTTATTAACTCCAGCTCAAAGTAATACACTGTCTCAAAAGATACATGAGATAAGTTGATGATTTTACTAGTTAATAAATAAAAGAAAAGAAATGGTGGAGGCCATTGTTTACTAGTTTTGTCGAGAGTATGGACGTACAAAGCTGAGAAACATTCTAAACTTTAACAACTCGTTCTCTTGAGAAAGCCTACTTTACCGGGTGACATACTGAAATACACAAATACACGTTTTTGAATATACGGAAGTTTTCATCAATTTTTGAAGTAGCTTCGCAATTCAGATATTCTATCAAACCGTCTTTGATTGAATAAACCATTTGGAGGCCCCGACGAGATAGCTGCTGACTGAAAACTATGCTGGGTAACGGCGACTACACTGTGGCCATGGAGCTGCTAAAGACGTCTTTCGAAATGTACTGTACTGATCTGGAGCAAGCTTTAAAGCAACCGAACCCTGATATAGCTCAAACCCAAGGTACATTAAAATTAATAACGAAATTGCATGATGAATTTGAAGAAGAGTCTAACAAACTGATTCATTCGATGCTTAGCGCAAATAAATCCAAAGACGCTATAGCTAAAATTATGAAAGACTCGCACCAAGCAATGATCAGATTTAGTTCTCTCGCTTTCAACGTCGAACAGCTTATGGTAGCCAATCACGAGAAGACTAGTTCTGTTTCTTTGAACAGACCCAAACTTAACCTACCTAAAATTGATTTTCGAAAGTTTGGAGGCGAAATAAAAGACTGGCTGCAATTTTGGAGTTTATTCAAGCGAATACACGATGATGATGATATGGAAAACGATGACAAATTTCAATATTTACTGCAATCAACAATTCCAAACTCCAAGGCACGGCAGCTGATTGAGAGTTATCCACCAACAGGTGATAATTATAACAAGGCAATCGATAGTTTAAAGTCCAGATTTGGTAGAGATGACTTACTTATCGAGTATTACGTACGAGAACTTCTAAAGCTGGTCTTCAATAATCTCACCAATAAAACCAACAATTTAACATCTCAGTTAAGGGCACTAGAAACTCTTGGTGTCACTACTGACAACTGTGCAGCAATATTGTACCCCTTATTGGAATCGTGCTTACCCGAAGAAATATTGAGAACATGGCAGAGAAATTCCGAGTTTTCCATAATTGATCCCTTGAAGACACGTTTAAAGAAACTTATGGAATTTTTGAAACGTGAAGTTGAAAATGAAGAAAGGATATCCTTGGCTACCAATTTTGAAACGAAAAACCGCAAGAAAGAACCAGAACCGAAACTTAGTGTGCCTTCTGCAACTGGAATTTTCAACCAGAACCCAAAATGTAGTTTTTGTCGAGAACAGCACCAAAGCAACACATGTAAACAAGCACTGGAGTTGTCACTCGAACAGAGAAAAAAGAAACTCCTACAAAATGGATGCTGCTACCGATGCTTACGTCAAGGCCATTTATCACGAAAATGTATCATGTTTTCCAAACTCAAATGCGCTAAATGCGGTGGAAAACATGTTCCGATGATGTGTCCAAACGAAAATTTTCCTACACAAAATGCATCTACAAAAACTTAATCTTTGGTAGATACTATAGTGACTACAGGAATGTCAAATCAGACCAACAACCATGTATTTTTACAAACCTTAGCTGTTAAAATTGTTCACAATGGTCAAAGTAAAAGAGCAAGAGCCTTACTCGACACTGGCTCTGAAAAATCTTACATTTTGAGAAAAACAGCAGTGAGCATGCAGATGCAAGTTGTGAGAACTGAAGAGATGATGCACTCTCTCTTTGGTGGATACAATACAGATACAGTAAACCATGACTGTTACAAGACCCAGTTGGACAGTTTAGATGGAAAATACTCTTGTTCATTAGAAGTCTATGACCAAGTTTTCATTTGTGGAAATATTGCCAGTATTTATGATGGTTGTTGGTATCAAGAAATCAAAAACCTGGGTATCACTATATCTGATACGGAAGATGGCCCTATAGAACTTTTGTTGGGAGCAGATGTAATTGGCAGACTTCACACTGGGGCACGATACGTCTTAACATGTGGTCTAGTACTAGTCGAAACGAAATTGGGATGGACTTTGATGGGTAAAACGCCAACTGATGTCACTGTCCCAAAAACTAGCTGCACACTTGTTACTAGCATGCTCGTAAATAAAATGGTGTGCAACCTTTGGAACCTCGAACTACTTGGTATCAATGACCCAGTCAAAGAATTAGCAAGAGCAGAAACCGAAAAAGCAACGATGGAATATTTCAAATCGACTGTCGGGAGAGATGATGATTCCAGGTATAAAGTTAGTCTCCCATGGAAAGAAAACCACCCTGTTCTACCTACGAATTTTCACGTTGCCAAAAAACGATTAGATTCATTGATGAACAAATTAAATAAAGATGGTTATCGTGAAGATTATGATGAAGTACCGCAGGAATGGCTGAAAGAAGGGATCATAGAAGAAGTTACTGTAGAAGATCACCAATTTCAAGGGCATTACCTTCCACATCGACATGTTGTGAAGTTAAATAGTGCTACTACCAAATTGCGACCCGTGTTTGATGCTTCAGCACGAGAAAATTCTCAGAGTCCATCATTAAATCAATGCTTAGAAAAAGGAATGAATTTTATAGAACTGATTCCATCAATTTTAATCCGATTCAGACAATGCAAATATGGAGTGATATCAGACATCCGCAAAGCTTTTCTTCAAATTAGTCTTAATCATTATGACAGAAACTTTCTCAAGTTCTTATGGTACACTCCTGAAAACGAATTGATGATATTTAGACACACTCGAGTTGTCTTTGGTCTGACCTGCAGTCCGTTTTTACTCGGAGCAGTCATTCAGCACCACCTTCAGTCAGTGTTAGCTGAGAATGCTAAATTTGCTCTAGAATTTCTAACCATCCTCGGGAGAAGTTTTTATGTCGACAATAGTATCATTAGTTTCGACTATCCAGAAGAAATAGAGAAATTCAAAGAAGAAGCTCAGAAAGCGATGATGGAAGCAAAGATGGATTTGAGATGTTGGGAATCCACAGAAAAACAGAATGTCGTGGATGTCACGCATTTGACATCTGTTTTAGGATTGAAATGGGACAAATTCACTGATACGCTGGGAGTTTCACTAAAAAGTCTCCAGGATAGTACAATTACGAAAAACCTGACCAAAAAGATGATTCTTTCTATTGTGAGCAGAATTTTTGATGTGATAGGCTTTATTTCTCCAGCTTTACTCATCCCGAAAGTATTGTTACAAACTACTTGTAAACTGAAGTTATCTTGGAACTCCAGAGTACCTGATGATATCAATCAAAAGTTTTTTGATTGGTTTGATGAAATTCATTACTTAGACTCCGTTAGAATTCCCAGATGGATACGTCCAGAGGTGAAAAAGCACTGCAAGCATGAGAGCCTTCATTTGTTTTGCGACAGCAGCAAACATGCATATGCAGCTGTGATTTTTCTAAGAGTGGAATCTTCAAGTACAACAGAGCTTAAGTTAATCCAATCGAAGAATAGAGTGGCACCTATCAAAGACCTTTCAATTCCACGTTTGGAGTTGTTGGCAGCAACTATAGGTTCCAGAATTTTGGCATCGATTAGAGCAGAATTTGATATTGACATCCCTGTATATTGCTGGTCTGATTCTTCAACGGTTTTGAGCTGGATCAAACGCATAGAGAATTGGAAACCTTTTGTTAGAAACCGAGTCCATGAAATTTTACGACTCACCACACGAGAATCTTGGCATCACGTTCCAGGAGCCATGAATCCGGCGGATTTACCGTCAAGAGGATGTCTACCCAAAAAGTTGTTGGAATGTAAGTGGTGGAACGGTCCTGAATGGTTACTGGACCCTCCTGAAAATTGGCCAAACCAACTTTACGATGTTAACGAGCAAGTTGTTCTAGGAGAAAAATCAGAAGGAGTAACGTCAATGGTGAATAGGAACAAAAATCGAATCGCATGGTTTACGGAAAGTTTCGAAAAATTTGCGAATTACAAAACTATCATAAGAATAGTAACTTGGATGATGCGTTTTATTAGAAATTTCGCTATTAAGAAAACCAAACGATGTGGACCTATATATTTGAACAAAGAATTGACAGTAGAAGAAATCGAAGATGCCGAAAAAGTCATAATATGGAATATTCAGCAAGAATATTTCGAAAAAATCCAAAACTCGTTGAAGAACTTCAAACTACGAGAAGATGAGTTTGGGATTTTACGAATAGAAACGAAGATTGGCGAAAGAGATGACACAAGATCTTTCAAATATCCAGCAATTTTACCAGGAAAACACCCAGTCGTGAAGTACCTTATCAAAGAAAGACATGTCAAACTGTTGCATGATGGAGTTCAAACTGTTTTAGCAAATCTTAGGGAAGAATTCTGGATTTTAGGAGGAAAGAAATCAGTAAGAGCTGTCATTTTAAGATGTGTGGTTTGTCAAAGACATCATTCAAGGCATCTCGAAGCAGTTCAAGTCCCACTACCAAGGAATAGGGTGAGAGATGCCTCAGTTTTTGAAATAATAGGAGTAGACGCAACAGGTCCTTTGGTATCAAGAGATAAGGGAAAAGTTTGGATACTGATTTTCACCTGCGCCATTTACAGAGCCGTTCATTTTGAGATGATCACGTCGATGTCAACAGACTGTTTTCTACTAGCTCTTCGAAGGTTTATTGCCAGAAGAGGACGCCCTTCAGTTGTGTACAGCGATAATGGTACCAATTTCATTGGAGCTGAAAATGCTTAAGCTGACCTAGACTGGGGAGAAATTTCGAAAGAAACCACTGTTGAAAGAATAAAATGGAAATTTAATCCGCCAACAGCAGCCTGGTGGGGTGGTTGGTGGGAAAGTTTAATTAAGACTTTGAAAAGATTGGAGAGAAAAGTTTTGGGAAGAACGTCATTATCATCAGAAGAACTGGGGACGATTGTATGCGACTGTGAAGCGGTTGTGAATCGACGCCCATTAACAAGTTTAACAGAAAGTCCGGATGACTGGAGAACATTGATACCTGCAGCATTTTTGCAAGATATCACCGAAAACGGAGTGCCAGATTTAGATGGTATAGAAGCTACGTATTTGAGACGGAGGTACCGGTATAGACTGAAAGTGAGAGATGAATTGAGAAGACGATTTCGAAATTAGTATCTTGGTACTCTCATTATGAAAAATCGAAAAAAAGCAACAAGAGAATCCGTTCCTAAAGTAGGAGATTTAGGATTCATAGAAGTAGAAAATTCCAAGAGATTTGAATGGCCTCTAGCACGAATACAAGAAGTGATACCAGGAAAAGATGGTGTTATAAGATTACTTCGCTTAAAAATTCCATCGGGCAATCAAATCCTGAGGCCAATTCAAAGATTTTACCCATTGGAAGTTTCTGAAAATGAAGAAGTGGAGATCCTGAAAGACAAAATTGCAGAGCAGACAGAGAATGAAGAGCCAATTCATTTACCTGTTTTACCTGAACCAACTACTGGTCAACCGAACAAAGAAAATCATGAGCTAAATAGAGTTACCCGTTCTGGAAGAGTTGTTAGAACGCCCAAACGATTAAGTTTATGACTAAAACAAAATGTATTTCATAGAAATCATTTTGTCTGGGCGGAAGAATGAATAGGATTACATGATATTTTTACTTTTTTTTCTATATTCTAAGAGGCCAAGTGTTTTTACCCTCGGTATTTGTGAATGTTCGAATGTATTGACTTGTTTTTCGATTGACAGAAAAAAGAGAAGAATTTTGATGTAAGTTGTCAAATACACGTTTTTGAATATACGGAAGTTTTCATCAATTTTTGAAGTAGCTTCGGAATTCAGATATTCTATCAAACCGTCTTTGATTGAATAAACCACATACATTTCAATAACATTAGTTTACTACTAGAATAAGTGTGAATAATTTGATTTTTTCGTTAAATGATTTCAATAACTGTTTTGGGAACATGGTGCGTATACGCATCCGAATCTTTTCAATGCAATTTTTTATTGTGAATGCTGAATTAATCTCAATTCATGTGTTCTAAATGTACTCCAATAAAAATATCGTCAGGATTGGAATTATCTATCTGATGTCAAGACCGTTAAAGTATTGATGAACGTACACCAATCAGAAAATCAAATATATCATACTTATAGAGAATATCTGCCTATCTCTAAAGACAAAATCATTCCAATTATGTTTATTTTTATGAAAGATATTGGTTGCGTTTGAGACATAGGAATATAACAAAATCTCTATTATTCGACACCCACGTACGTATATACAATCAAATATAAAATAGTAGTAAACCATTTGCAAAACGCCCACGAAAGAACTTAAAATTATTTTTATTATATTATTATGTCCATTCCAAGAGGCAAACACACATAATGTTGATTACCATTTTTTTATGAAGTTATGGCTATTTCAACGAATGTTAATACACCTAACATCTAATTTTGAAGAGTAGAATGAGAGGTGATTGACTGATGTGTTGAACTCTGGTTAAGTTCATTAAATATACAGTACCTACCTACATTTCGAACCTTAGATATATGAGATGTAAACGGGGTTTTGAGTTGACTAGTTCTTTGAACTGAATGCCGTAGAAAGAGTAGCGGTTAATTTTTCATTACCAGATACAACGACGACATTTATTGCTAACGCTGTTTCATATTCAATTTCAAATAATAAAACAAAACGTACTAATTGATAAATATTGATCTTTACGAAAATTAATTATATGAAATGTATAGAAATGAAATAAAAATTATCTCCTGTCTGAGGTACCATAAAGACAGACAATACATAAAAACTACAAAAATCATAATTTGTGAACAATAAAATTCATTGTCAAAAGACCACCGATTTATCCAATATGACTGTTTTGATTGTCAGATTCAAAATAGGAAATCTTTTTTGATATTTCAATACTTTCCTTTCTTTAATAAACAATCCTGATGGAGAGGCAGAGTTTCTATTCTAAACCATTTTTATTGAAAATTCGAAAATTATTGACTAGATAACGTAAATATACAGTCTCACACTTTCAATGCGAATGGTCAAGAATAGATCCAGGCAGACAACAGAAGGATGGTGAGACAGAACTTGTCGGACTGATCTCAATAAAACTGGCAAAGGTGAATCATTTGACACTTCAAAAGAGCATCGACTTTGGAAAGATTCAAAGAAAAGAAACCGATCTACAACTTCCAAAGAAGTTAAGTTCTTGAACGAGATATCTTCCATGAGAATATTCGGTTTCATGCAAATGAATTCCAAACCTCATGTTTTGAAGATTTCAAACAGTTCTTTATACGGGTCGGATCTGTGTAATCAATCAATCATGGGTAGCTGACGGTATGTATAGCTCTTAGATCAGTTTCTGAGAGGCTGTTTTTGCAATGAACCTCATGTGCTTCCACGAAAAATTATCGTTTGTATTCATTTATTTAGTCATTCATTCACATATTCAGTCATTTATCACTATATTAATATACATGTATTATAAATAAATATGAGTTTAGAACAAAAATAAAAAAAAATGATTTTTGAAAATCTGTTTTTTAATTTTTTCGCGATTTCTGGAAAAAATTCCACAGTAGTGCTAATCTTTCATTACAAAATCTGAAAGTAGACGCTTCAACTAAAAAACTGGCAGCTGGTGATGAGCTAGAAAAGACGAACTTTATCGGTGAAACTTATCAGTTGAAAATGAGGTCATTTTTTCGAAATTGGTATTCCGCTACAAAAAAAATTACAGCTTACTTGAAACATGTAAAGTTATATTTCCACCAAATTTCGTGAAAAAAAAAAGTTTTTTGCGAGAGAAAAAACTGAAAAATTGGTTTTTCCGATTTTCCCGGAAAATTTGGAGTAACGTGTAAAAATATTTGATACAAAAGTTGTAGATCTTTTCAGTTTGAACAACTTTTTTTGATAGGAGGTCAACTTTCGTTGTCAATCGCGAAAAACCGTGAAATATCGCTTTCAACCCCTAAAAGTTCACCCCATTCCACCCTTTTCCAATTTTTTCGACTCCAATTTATTTTTCCAGTCACTCAAAAAATATTCAGCTCCTTTTCCAGTAGGTCTCATGCTGTTGATAATTTTTCCCGCTTTTATATTTTTTGTCGTCCATCAGCACTGGTCTACAGTCTACAGTCGAATTCGACAGGTGAGCAGTTGAATTCTCACGCAGCACGAAGATTAAAATTAATGTTTATGCAAATTTTATTTCAGGATCATATTGTAATAACCAACCATTCGCAGAGAAAATGACTAATAAAAAGTTGTCTGCAAAATCTTGATCACCATCTATCTAAAGGTCATATTTACAAGAACATGAAACGAAATATATGTTATTTCTCATGGTGATGAGTACAAGGAGATGCAACAAGAGTTTCTTATAATTCAACAGTGGAAAGTAATGTGGAAATAATTATGGTAAAACCTCAATGATGATGGATGAATCAATGACTTCCTTTCATTTTTGTGCATTATTGGACATTTCACAGCATCATCTAAGGAGTTTGATATGACAAGAAGTAAACCGCAATAACGCAAAATGGAATAGAACGGTTAATTATACAGAGTTAGTCAAATGTATGGGCCCGCCCATTTTTCTCAGTTAATATGAGGGTTATCGAAAAAAAGTTCTGATAAAAGTTGAAGGGTATTTCACTCTGCACCTTTCTATGAATTCAACTATTTTTTAGATGTGCCGTTGGTGGAGTAGTGACGTCATCGGCTTTTTTTTAAATTGAACCATTGTCATGTTTAGTATCGTTAGAAACCTTGTTTATTACTCATTTCAGTGGTGCTGGTATTATTTCAACTCTCGATAGGTACAGTGTGTTTCGTATTTTTGTGCCTACCTCTGTAATTCACTTACCTATTGCTTGATTTGTTCAAAATCTTTCTCAATCATGGATTGTAGCCAGGTAGATATATTGAGCGATATGGCAATTTGATTCAGACAGTGGCGTACGTACGTTTTTATAAAAAAATATTTTTTATGTGCTACATTGACAGTTGTTTCATTAAAAATTCCACTTACGATGTTTACAATTCACATTCGCCTCATAAAATGAGTAATGGTTATATGATATTTCCGAAATTTACCTCAATGGCACAGCCATTCGAGACATTACATTTTTTATCTCAAATCACGGGTTCAATAAAAAATTAGTTTTCAAGACGAATGAATGAGTTAATGAAATAGCCGCTCTACAAATGTTGTCCTGCTTTTAAAAACATAGTAATATTTTGAACTATTGAAACAAATGACTATTTCTTTATTTCCTCATAATGTCTATTTAAGAAAAATTCAAGATTGGGGCACTTCAATGATTCTGGAAAAAATAACTAGAGATGTTCTTCAAAAAATAAACTTCTGAGAAACTTATAGGTACATACGTACGCCACTGTCTGAATCAAATTGCCATATCGCCTAGAATGACCAACTGGCTACATTTCTCGATTGAGATAAATCTTGAACATATTAGGCAATAGGTAAGTCGATTACAGAGGTGGACACAAAAGCACGAAACACACTGTACCTATCGAGAGAATTAAAATGATACTTATTGGTACTACAAAAATTAGAAAAAAACAAGCTATCTAGCGATATCAAACATGACATATGGTTTCATCTAAAAAAAATGTCGATGACGTCACTTCTTCACCAATTGCACATCTAAAAAATATTTGAATTCATAAAAAGGTGCAGATTAGAATCCCCTCCAACTTTCATTCGAACTATTTTTTGATAACCCTCATTAGTCCAAGAAACGAGGAAGCGGCCCAATGTTAAATGTGCAAAAATTAATATCCGAAAAATAAAAAAAAGAGCGTATATGAAATTAAAATTCAGGATGAGTTTCTATTTCATGCGACTCGATCCTGATTACCGAACATAACCTAAAAAATTGGCAAAGTTCCGAAAAGCGGATTTTTGTTGATAATTAAAAAACTACAGCTCCTATCAAAAAAAGTTGAATTAGGAAATTGTAGGTATTAAAAAGATCTATCAATTAAATCACCTTTAATTTTGATATCATTGATACTTTTCGAGTTATACCGAAAAAACCGTAAAAAATCGGATTTTCTATAACTCGTTTATTTATTATTTAAGTACTGAAAATTGTTACTTACAGTTTTGTGTAGCCTATGGCAAGCCAAAAAAGTCTTTTTAAAAAATTTGATGAATTTTGATTATTTTTCAAAATATATGAAGTTTCTCAAAAAATATGCTCTCTCAATATGGCTACTCTTGCTCGGGGAATGATGCTACAGTAACGATTCAGGGCTCATTTTCTTCTGTAAGAGTTGCACTTTCATATTATCGAATAGTATATTGATTTCATTCATTTTAAGTGTTAAAAAATTACTTAAAATATTGCACAATTTTTTTACATGTTTTTTCTAAATAAATTTCTTAATTTTGTTTTTATAGAAATATCTTTTATGAAAATAGATTTCCAGCATGACTTCACGCATTAAAAGAAAATTGAATTCCTAGTATCAGTAGGAGCCGAGATAATTTTTTTATTTAAAAAAAACCTGGAAGGTGCAATAATCATCGTACAGCAGTCACCTTCATGGATATTGAGGTTGAATACCTAGATTTTCGATAAAAAATACTTGGATATGTCTAGTTCATTCGCACTATTATTAATTGATGAACAAAGTGAGGGGTGCAGGCGCGGAGCGATGCAATTTTAGCGGGTGTTAGACAGTGTTATTGAAAAATAAAAGAAAAGTTATTGGTTCAATTTCAAGTACTAGTGTACATTGCAAAAAACGTACGTGAACAACAAGCCGAGATACTCAATATTTTTCAAGCACACTTTGAACGCACGAAATAAGTTTTCAGTGCTATCCCCACTCCGCCACCCGCTATAACTTTCGCGATCCGCGCCTGCACGCCTCACTTTATTCATCAATTAATAATACTGCAAATGAACTAGACATATCCTAGTATTTTTTTATTGAAAATATCAGTACTCAACCTCAATATCCAAGAAGGTGACTGCTGTACGATGATTATTGCGTCTTCCAGATTCTTTTGAAATAAAAAAATTATCTCGGCTCCTAGTGATCGTAGGAATTCAATTTTTTTTTCAATGCTTCAAATCATGCTAGGAATCCATTTTCATAAAAGTCATTTATATAAAAACAAAATTGAACAATGTATTTAAAAAAAAACATGTAAAAAATTGTGCAATTTTTTTACAGTAATTTTTTTACCCTTAAAATTGAAAAAATCAATATACTTATAGGATAATATGAAAGAACAACTCTTACAGAAAAAAATAAATCATGAATCGTTACTGTAGCATCATTCCCCGAGCAAGAGTAGCCATATTGAGAGAGCATCTTTTTTGAGAAAACTTCATATATTTTGAAAAATCATCTATATTTATCAATTTTTCAAAGAAAGGCTTTTTTAGCTTGTCATAGGCTACACATAACGGTAAGTAACAAGTTTGAATACGAGTTATAGAAAACCCGATTTTTCACGGTTTTTCCGATATAACTCGAAAAGTATCAATGATATCGGAAAATTATAGGTGATTCAATTGATAGATCTTTTTGATACCTACAATTTCCTGATTTGACTTTTTTCGATCGGAGCTGAAGTTTTTTAGTTATTAACAAAAAACCGCTTTTTGCAACTTTGACAATTTTTTAGGTTATGCTCGGTAATCATGATCGAGTCGCATGAAACAGAAACTCATGCTGAATTTCAATTTCATATACGCTCATATTTTCTGTTTTCGGATATTAATTTTTGCACGCACATTTCCCTATTACTTAGACTACATATTAACTGAGAAAAATGGGCGGGTCCATACATTTGACTAACTGTTTATGTTGAAAAAGTCTGACTCAGTTCACCCAGTAGGAAAAATAACGACAGTTGTGTGTATGTCAATAAACTGTAATATCGAATGTCAATGTTAAGGTGCATTTATAGTTATTTATGTATCGAGGGCGTAAAGTAGGCGTTTATGGCCTGCGGCGTGGATGATGGCCCGATGGCGTAAGCCGAGGGCCATCACACGCCGAAGGCCTTAAACGCATTTTACGCACGTGATACATACAAAATTTTATGCACTAGCGGTTTTATAGCGCGAATCACAAATACTGACTTGAATTGCAATGGTCTACACGTTTCATACGTTATGCATACAATAATTAAGTGCATAAAGGTGCATTTAGTCAACATCATTTTAAAATTGTGCTTAAATATATGTCAAAAGCGAAAGTTGAATATGTTATATCAAATGGAGCCGTTTATACAACAATGTTAAGTTTATGCTAAAAACCTTTGATGCTGGCGTTATGTTTATGATGATGCTGGTGCTAAAGTTGACTAAATCCACAGTCAACATCATTTTAAAATTGTGCTAAATATATGTCAAAAGCAAAAGTTGAATCTGTTATATCAAATGGCGCCATTTATACAATGATAAGTTTATGCTAAAAACTTTTGATGTTACCGTTATGTTTATGTTAATGCTTGTGCTAAAGTTGACTAAATCCACCCTTACTATTCATTAAACCTCTTCAACGTATCGTCAGGATAATGAAACATAGTTTTCACATTTTGGTGCCGAAACCAGGGATCGAACCAGGGACCTTTAGATAGAATTCAATAACGTGCAAAAAAATGGACTTGGCTCCCAGAAATACGTACTGGACTCAACTAACGAAGCTGATCAATGTTGCGAACGACTTGATGAATGAAAGTACTACAGACTAGACGGAACTGAATATTTTAATTGTTAGAATAAAAGCGATACGAGAGAATTTACGTAATGTGAACGAAAAATTAATTCCACCAAAATGTACCAGGGTCAAGTTTTATGCAATGCCAATAATATATAATTATAGTCGTTTTGATAGTGGTTTCGCTATTAAAACATAAGGAATAATTCCTGACCAGCCCAAAAGTGTTAGTTGTACAATAGCTCGAAAGGACGTGTTCACTTGAGAATGTCAGATTTCGTCTTGCATTCAATTATGTTTTATCAATTTAACATTATTTATCTTCATTAAATATTAGAGTCAACGATTCCTGAAATAGTTCATCTATTTTAAAATTATCTTGATCGTGATCGTCAAAATGAACATTGAACTACGCCAAACACGAGTTCGAGCCTGTGACACATTCATGAGAAGTAGAGCAAAACAATTTTACTTCTATTATAGAAAATTGATGCTCTCTTCTAAATTGTGTACATGCAATTCACCGTAATCTTCATTAAAATAACTATGAGATTTATTGTTGTTCTCAATCTGAACGATTTATGAAATAAATATTCATTTCACTTGAATAACAATGAGAGTTTCACAGGCATTCTGAATCTAGACTTAATTAAAATTATACCAAATTGTTGATGCTTCAATACCAAGCTATTTCATTCACTGTGGATCGTTTAAGTTGGAGTTTATTGAAACTTTTCATTTCTATTTCATGAAATAAACAATAAACATCACAATTACACGCAATTAGAAAGATTTTACAATCGCGGAATGAGTGACTGAATGAATGTCAACATAATAAGTATATAAAGTTATCTCAAAAACATATCCATTAAGTTTTCAGATAGTTTACAAACATGCTTTTATTGGAAATAATAATAGATCACTTTCCTGTGAACACGTCCTAAGCGGTTATGCTTGTTTTGAAATACCTATACATACTGTCATGAAAATAGTCTCAACTTTGTCTGGGTAATTTAATTCGACTGTAAATAACTTAATAATTTATTTTAACAAAGTCACAGGGTAGCCCTGCGAAAATTAAACAAGGCCGATATTTCATATTTATAGTTAACAGAAAAAAACACTCGAACCCGTCGATTTTTATTGCGCATATTCTCAACTTTGTCGCTTCAAGCCCCTCGGAGGGGTTAGCTCCAACCCTTAAATCTTTAATGCGATTAGCCCAGTCAACACAGAATGGTCTCAGAGATGGTAGTGGGATTCAAATTCATGTTACAGATATCACACCAGTGAATCGCAAAGTGACCCCCATTATTCTCGCATAAACGCCTATTCGGTGCCCCGTTGGTCATGTCGAGACATCAAAATGTGATGCAAAATGTGACTCGAAATTAGCCCAATGTGACATTCCATTTATGCTTCGGAATCGAATGCACATTGAGATCCTTTCGATGTAACAATGTGAAATTGAATGGACTGGTACTTATTTAAAAAAGCGCTTCACTTTCTGATTCACCTGTATATCAGGAATAAAACAAAATTCACTATTTTTTAAAGAGAAACATTCTCAATTGAAAATTGAATCAATACATGATCCTCTGGAAATGAAAAAACCCTACGATAAAATTGAAGTTACTTTTTGTAATATCTACCAGAAAACAACTACTTCCCCGGCAAAAGCCACGCTGGACATTGAACTACATCTGATAGATATTGAGAAAGACCCTATATAACTTGAGAGAAAAAATCTGAAAGTGAAAATTTGCATTTTTATTCAGATAGTTGATTATTTATTGAATGAGATAAGGGAGTGATACTTCTGAATAACATTCTCCCATGAATCCCTTCCAAGAGAGGTTATCTTGTACGATGGAAAACAGCGACTAAATTCCAACTTGCAGTCGCAGATGATTCCACAACTGACTTTATGAACATTCTGTTCATATTTTCAATGAAATCAAAGTTCACCATGTTTCAACATAAATAGAAATTATACCTCAATATTATCATTCTTACTAATGAATTACTGTTCATATGGATTGGAATGCTAGAAAACAAATGCGTGAGTTGAATCCGTAGCATATATACTTCTCACAAACAAAAAAATTATCAAACCATGTCTGAATCATGAAAAACAAAACAATATACAGGAATGAATGATGGTTTTTCGGGTTTTTAGGCCGACGTTTATTTAGAGAAAAACTCGACGTTTCGCCAACACGAGTGGTTGGCATTTTCAAGAGAAATGTTTACAGTTTCGAACACTGAACACTACTTGTTTGGTATGCGTTGTCTCAGCCAGTATTTATGGGTCGACGTACTCGTACCTGCGTCCGGTGCCATCGTCCCTGCGTCGGGTACCCCCTCAGATTAATTAATTTCCCGGTATGGTGTTATTACCGTTTTCTTGAGAACAGGTAGCCATGCTTTATTCAATTGTAACCCTTCTTCAATTCTGTTGAAATTGTTGGGATGTTTTTTGATTTCGATTGCTTCTCGGAAGAGTCTTGGATAATATGCATGTGTTGTGGCAATTACTTGGGTTTCTTCGAACTTCACTCTGTGATTGTTATTGTTAAGCGCATGTTCTGCGACAGCGGATTTTTCTGAGTGTCCTAACCGGCAATTGGCCTTGTGTTCCTTTATTCTGGTATTTGTGGAACGCTTCGTGGTTCCGATATAAACGTTGCCACAGGTGCATGGAATGCGATACACCCCAGATGAGCTTAGTTCATCACGTTTATCCTTCGCCGATCTCAAGTGATCCTTCAGTTTCTTTGAAGGTTTATATATGGTTTTGGTATCATACTTTCGTAGTATACGGCCAATCCGATCTGTGACCCTAGGAACATACGGTAGGAATGCTTTACTTTGTTCCTGGCAGCCATTCGATCCACTGTCGCTAGAGTTATTTCTTTTGCGTTTTATACACCGATCAATTTCACTTTCCTTATATCCGTTTAAAAGAAGTGCGCTTTTCAAGTGTTTCAGCTCCGCTTCCAAATATTGGGGTTCACATATTCTTCTGGCTCGGTCTACTAGTGTTTTGATAATTCCTTGTTTTTGACACGGATGATGATTTGAGGTACTGTGGAGGTATCGATCAGTATGCGTTGGTTTTCTATATACCTTGTGCCCCAAACGTCCTTCTTTTCGAAAAATGAGAACGTCTAAGAAAGGCAGTTTTCTATCCTTTTCAACTTCCATTGTGAATTGTATATTCGGGTGTATCCTATTAATGTGCTCAAGGAATTTGTTGAGTTTTTCCAGTCCATGACTCCAAATTATGAACGTGTCGTCTACATATCGCAACCATACCTTGGGTTTGTACTTTGCCGTCTCTATTGCTTGTTTCTCTAGCTTTTCCATGACAAAATTTGCAATAAGTGGGCTCAGTGGGCTTCCCATTGAGACTCCATCTAATTGTTCGTATATTTTGTTGTCGAAAACAAAGTACGACGATGTTAAACATATTTCAAAAAGTTTTGAGATATCGCTTGGGAACAGTAGTTCTATTCCCCTCATGGCTTCATCTAATGGTACCTTCGTAAATAGGGACACCACATCGAAGCTGACTAGAATGTCACTTGGGTCAATGGCCAAATCTTTGATTTTTTCGATAAAATGTGTGGAGTCTTTTACGTATGATGATGTATTGCCAATATGTGGTTGTAGTAGTTTAGCTAGATGTTTCGCCAGATCATATGTTGGTGAGCCGATGGTATTCACTATTGGGCACTATTGGGCGGAGCGGCACGTTAGTTTTATGAATCTTTGGTAGGCCATATAGTCTAGGGATAAGAGCCTCACTGTTACACAGCCTCTTCTTTGTGTTGTCGTCCAGAGAGGATGATTTTATTGAGCGGTTCACGGTTTTTATGGTTGTTAGTGTTGGGTCCCGTTTAAATTCTTTATATATCCTAGGTTCCAGTAGATCATGTACCTTTTTCAGGTAATCGTCTCTGTTCAAGACAACAGTTGCATTTCCTTTGTCCGCTGGTGGGATAAGAATTTTCTCATCCCTGTTCAGGTCTCTGATTGCTCGGATTTCGGTTTTCTGCAAATTGCTCTTGGGTGGTTTAGCTTTCCGTAGTATTTGTGTACATTCCGTGCGAATTTCTTCTGCCTGCTCATCGGGAAACGTTCTGATAGCAGTTTCTATATTGGCTATTATATCTTCGTGGGGTATTCGGGTTTGTGTTATAGCGAAGTTTCCTCCCTTGGAAAGAACGGAAACTTCATTGGTAGATAGAGTTCGGTCCGATAAGTTTATCACCGTGCGAGTCATGTCTATATTATGATGGTGTCTCGTCAATTCCTCGTCCACTCTTCTGAGTGTTTCGAACTTGTCCTTTAGTCTATCCGTGTTTCTGCTGAGTTCTTGTTCCATCTTCTTGTATGTGATAGCATCGATTTTGTCCCAGTCACACCTATGCATGTTGTTGGCAAGATTATAACTGATGTCCAATAACTCTTCGTCTGTTCGGGCTAGTAATATCCTGGTTTTGTGAATACGTTCTCTCAGTAAGGCACACTCTGCCCTGGCATATATTCGGTGAGCCTGAATGGATCGGAAGTTTTGTTTGATTTTAATGAATGTTGGTATCACAATCTCATCGCGGCAACGAGAGAGAAACACTAGAGATGATAGTAGCTGGGCTTTTTTCTTTCGCAGTTGGTCCAATCTTCGGTATAGAGAAACTATTTCCTCCCCGTAGAGGCGTTTTACAAATTGTGAAAGGCTTTCGCGGCCATCGTTGAATGAATGATGGTTTTTCGGGTTTTTAGGCCGACGTTTATTTAGAGAAAAACTCGACGTTTCGCCAACACGAGTGGTTGGCATTTTCAAGAGAAATGTTTACAGTTTCGAACACTGAACACTACAGTGTTCAGGGGGTACCCGACGCAGGGACGATGGCACCGGACGCAGGTACGAGTACGTCGACCCATAAATACTGGCTGAGACAACGCATACCAAACAAGTAGTGTTCAGTGTTCGAAACTGTAAACATTTCTCTTGAAAATGCCATCCACTCGTGTTGGCGAAACGTCGAGTTTTTCTCTAAATAAACGTCGGCCTAAAAACCATCATTCATTCAACGATGGCCGCGAAAGCCTTTCACAATTTGTAATATACAGGAATGTAGAAAAATCTATAATTCAACTCCAATCCTCTGGACAGCATTTTCTTCGCGGCGAAATCAGTACCTATCCTAAAAATGGCAAATTCTGTAAATCACTGCATTTACCTTTCTACTCACCGTACCGGTCCTTGAAGAGATACAGTTCTTGGTAGAAATAATAATTGGGCAATGTTAATAAACACATTTGATTCAACTATTGAAATAAAAAGAAGCAAACAGAACACCACACACTATCAGAAGTACCTATAGAATATTTAAAGAATGGCGTCAACCAAATACAAATTTTACTTGACTCTCGACTCGACAAACACCTCTGGCCATTTTGTGCCGTGATGGTGATGTCACGATCAATTTTGTTACCAACCTAATTCCTTTTATACCGACAAAATCGCAATGAAACCAAAATTCATGTTAATGTGCTTTGCAATGTTCTTCACACTTTATGCCTCAAAGCGACACTAATGAGAAAATAATTGTGAACAATTCATAACATTTGGCATCACTAAGTGGTAACAGTGATGTCTAAATGCAACCCATTTTGTTACCATAATAATCAAGAAAGCAACATCTCCTAGATGTTTGTGTTAACTGGGAGGGTTCATGTGATAACGCAGTTTGAAGGTCGTCAAATTCTCTTTCCGACGCTTTTTTTTACCCCCCCTCTTTATTTACTCGTACTTCACTAGATGGAAAACCATAGTATCTGATCACTTACTGAACTATTTGATTTCCATAGATTTTCATTTTCAAGTGAATTAGTACAACAGGTACCTATATAATTTGCCGCTGGACTGCAAACTGAATTAGGTACTTTGTAAAACCTCGTGGAAAACTACCTTTATTGAACTTAAATATCATTCATACTTTGTAGAATGTTATCTAAACAAACTATATTAAGATTTGAAAGTAATACAGGAAAATCGAATTAGGTATAGATGCTATAATCAAGGAAAAACATTCCAACAAATGAAAATTATTATAATTGAGTTGGTCGTTAAGCAATAAGCAATTAGAATTTTTCACTCCATTGATTTCTCTAATTCATTTTGAATTTCATTAAAATAGTTTTTACCATATGCACTCGAAATATAAAGTTTAAGTGCAGATCTGAAGATTTCCTTATCTCGATAAATTTTAATGGTTTGATGTGAAGCAATGCTACAAAAATATTTTGAATTGTATTACTTATTCTTCTTTTAGAAAGAAGATACATTGCAGTTACTCGACAGATGGCGCTGGAGGCACATCAACTTGAAAATTTCGAAAGACAAAGAGATCTAAATTGTAAAAATCCGTATTTACGAAAATAAAAAAAAGGACACGGTTAAAAGAGAATTTAATTCTCTTTTCAACGATGTGAAATTTGACCCCCCAATGCCATTTGAAATTTTCAAATTCATGTGTCCCTATGTGCCCCCTATCGGTCAATCGCAATGTGTTAGATTTAAAAATTTTTAGCAGTATCGGATACCATTCAAAATGGTTTTTGTTTCATGTTTTAACGTCGAACCGTTCAAAGTTAACAGGGAGGGCTAAAAAAAGGAACGGTGAGCGGTATAGTAAGTTTTCCAAGATCTGCGACACAAAAATGTCTGCCGAAAGCTATTTTACATGGAAAATGAGCGGATTTCTCTATATGTTTGTGAAAGAAACCGAAATTTTTCAAATGATTTTTTTTTAGACTAGAAATTCTACATTTTTTCTGTGGTTGCTTTCATTAGTTTCATCAATTCTGATTTTGACGGCTTTATAACAGCCTATTGAAAGTTGGAAACAATGTAAATCCTCAATTAAGGTATTTTTCAAATAAAATAAAAAGTGAGTTCAAGTATTACGTAAAACTTGTCATTCAATAAAATAAGAAAGAACTAGATTACACGACGTCGTCCATGTGGTTTCAACCGCGAGGTTCTCGTTCTTATTTTAGCAGCATGAATACGTCTCAGCTGTAACAGCTGCTGGCGAAGTTGGCGCTGACCCACTTTCACTTTAGACGATCAGGTATATGATTTCGATTACAAATAACGTCGATATACCTACTACAGCAACTCAACTTCACTCAGTGAAGGAAATATCACTGATATCTATCTGATGGTATAGTGTTCAGCAAAAGAAATAAGATAACAATAAAAACCTTCAACTGATAGGAACATAAATATAATTGTTTCTTTTCCGGTGACTATTTCAATAGATCAGAAAAGTAATGGGTTTAATAATAATTTTCACCTTGTCCGTTAGATTCTTGTTTGCACTTTTGTTATCAAATAATTCATTTACTGCTGTCCATAATACTAGCACATTATATACGTCTAATATATGTCCAGTAAATGTACAACATGCATATCATGGACGACCTCCTGGACGTCCAGTTACCTCCATAAATGTCCGGTATGAGTCCCTAAAATGTTCAGAGACACTGCGGATATAACATCTTTTGGATTTACGGAAATATACCTAGATCAAATTCACGTCCATCCGATGTACAATATGGGTTTTAATTACTACACCAAGCAGTAGACCATAAAAAGAGTGAGTTTTTAACAAAAATACTACACCTTTTTCATATGTAATTCAGAAAGTATAACTTGTAATTCAGATTAGTAAAATGTATTTCAGAAAACGTAACTTGAAATTCAGAATTGTTAATTGTATTTCAGAAACCGTAACATGTAATTCAGATTAGTAAATTGTATTTCAGAAACCGTAACATGTAATTCAGATTAGCAAGTTGTATTTCAGAAAGTGTAACTTGAATTTCAGATTAGTGAATTCAGAAAGCGTCAATTGTAATTCAGAAACCATCACTTGTAATTCAGAAACCATCAAAGATCTGACCGGTGTGAAAAGAGCGGCCGAAGATAGCAGCCGAAATCTCCGGAGACACCCCGGAGACACCAAAACGGGGCTATTATGATAAATAAAAACAAATATCTACAAAATAGAGTATGTGGACCTTTTGCATAACTTTACTGACGACAGGGTTGAAAGTGGGTGGGTAAATAATGCGGTTGTAGCGTGAAATATTATATTAAGGTATTGTAATGAAATAATTTCGCTTTTGGACTAGGGTTGGATATTTTGAATATGCAATTTTCTTAAAGTACTGAATAATGGGATTCAGGGTTGAAATTTTCAACCCTAAAATTTTGAATATTCATTTCAAATTGGTTCCAGCATACACAGATTTTGACTGTCCATTTTTTGTTGTAAAAGGACCATTCCGTTAGAGAATTGTTGACCTCCGTTGGGATCCCGGGGTGGATTTTTCAACCCTACTATAGGGGGAGCCAGGTTGTGCATTTAGCACTTATCTTAAAAATTCGACTTATGAGTGAAGTCGTCGTCGGAGCACTAACAAATTTTGTCAAAATGTTGCAAATCACTTCTCCTTTACTATTTGATCAGAAAATTCGACTTCCCAAGAGAGCCAGGAGGTGCATTTAGCAACCCTTATCTCAAAAATTCGAAATATGAATGATGTCGAAGTCGGAGCACCAACAAATTTTGTCAAAATATTGCAAAACACTTCTCCTTTACTGTTTGATCAGAAAATTCGAATTCCCGAGGGAGCCACGGGGTATAATTAGCAACCCTTCTCTTAAAAATTCGAAATATGAATGAAGTCGACGTCGGAGTACCAACAAATTTTTTCAAAATGTTGCACAACACTTCTCCTTTACTGTTTGATCAGAAAATTTGACTTCCCGAGGGAGCCAAGGGGTGTATTTAGCAACCCTTCTCTTAAAAACTCGAAATATGAATGAAGTCGACATCGGAGCACCAACAAATTTTGTGAAAATGTTGCAAATCACTTCTCCTTTACTGTTTGATCAGAAAATTTGATTTCCCGAAGGAGCCAAGGGGTGTAATTAGCAACCCTTCTCTTAAAAATTCGAAATATGAATAAAGTCGACGTCGAAGCACCAACAAATTTTGTCATAATATTGCAAAACACTTCTCCTTTACTGTTTGATCAGAAAATTCGACTTCCCGAGGGAGCCCAGGGGTGTAATTAGCAACCCCTCTCTTAAAAATTCGAAATATCTCGGAAACGCTCAGAATTTTCCAAATTAATCAGGATATCTTTTTTGATTGCCTTCAGAAAATCTACAAAAAATGTATATGAATTTTTTCCATAAAATCAATGTACCGTGAAATATTCCAAAAAAAAACCGGGGAATCGATAGATCTCCCAAACTATTGAAACTAATCTACCTACTCTTCAAATTTCAGTTTTTAGAATTCGTTAACAGAGTGGGGAAAAAATTAAATCGAAAAAAAAAGACGGGACTTTTTTTATAAAAGCACCAAAATCTAAAAACTAAACGAAAAGTTTGTAAGAACAATTTCATTGTACTAACTCAGTACTACAAAAAACTACGTATGAATTTTTTTTATATTTCAAAAAAAATTATAAAATTTCACGACATTAACGCCTTCTGGCGGGCCTTTATCTTCCACCTAGTCTTCTGGCAATTTTTTCTCCCCTTATTTGTATAACATCCGATTATTCTGCCAATTTCCAGCCTTGCACCTTATGACTTATTTTACGTAAAAAAATGCATATTTAACCCTCTACCCTCGCGTTATTCTTCCGGGGTGCCTTCTGGCGGCCCGTCTCACGCTACGTTGGTGACAACCGAACCTATAAATGCTAAAGTTCACTTTGCACCGAGTCACCCGTATTTCTACGTAGTCAGCTCTCCGTCTAATACGGGTTCTTCTTGGTTTCTGAATTACAGTTGACACTTTCTGAATTACAACTCACGCTTTCTGAATTACATGTCACACTTTCTGATTAACAATTCACTAATCTGAATTACAAATTACACAATCTGAAATACAACTTACTAATCTGAATTACATGTTACGGTTTCTGAAATACAATTTACTAATCTGAATTACATGTTACGGTTTCTGAATTACAATTTACTATTCTGAATTACAAATTATACTTTCTGAAATACATGTTATACTTTCTGAATTACAATTGAAAAAGGTGTAGTAGGAAACCGACTATGCCATCACACGGAAGTCCGTAGTCATATTGTGTTATGTTTTCGACTCGCAAACGTCAAAGGCGGCTACTCACACACCTGCCGCAGGGGCAATCTAGGGTGTAAAAGTGGGGTTGACCCTTAATTGCCCCCTAGATTGTGACGTGTGTAGGCAAGCAGGGCCAATTTCCTACATCGCCTCCTTTGCCGGGCGGCAGGCGCGCCGGACCTTCCTTGCTTCCTAGATCGGCCACAGCTCTCGTATGTAACGTGATTGGGGCAATTTTGACTCAGTTCTGTAGAGAAAGCCGTGCGGAGTGTTCGTTTTTATTGTGCATTAATGTATCTTCTTTTCTATTAATGGTGTCACCATACCAAGGATGACTTCAAAACATTCTAAATCCATTCGTAAAAAGTTTTTAAGATCATCAACTTCCAATTCTTCATCCAGTACATATTTTTTCTTCTGTAGCATCACGGAAGCAGCCAAGGCAATGCCGATCTTTTGATTTTTTAAAGTGTTGGCACCACTTCACGACTACGGTGTTCTGCGGACCTGCGGTATGTTCACTGTCGCACTGAACGGCAGAATGTTTAGTCCCCTTGAACGGCAGGTACGAGTGTAGAGACGCCTCCTAGATTGCCCCAATCACCCTGCACCCTAGATTGCCCCTGCGGCAGGCGTGTGAGTAGCCGGCTTTATTAATGAACGGGTTACGTGATAATACGCTTCCCCTCATCTCCCGCTAAGTTTTGTGGTACTGTACTTCTACTTTCAAAATCTGTTTTAATTGAAATCGGACTATCACTAGAGCATCTAGGCACACTGCAAGATAGTGCAAAAAAAATCCAAATTGCAATTATGCCAAAACTAATGATACGTCAGAGCCTGTTTTTGTGCACACACAAAGTACACATGATTCAATACTTTCATAAGTATTTCTTGAAAAATGTCGGAGATACGAATTTTTAAAAAAATCGTTAAATTTTCCGGTTTTCCTCCGTTACTAACGATCCGATAGGGTCGGAAATACCATTTTGTTCGTATTATAATTATCTACTATTCTTTCCATTAGAGCAAACAAATTGCTCAATTACTTTTCATTTTATAAGCAAAATAATTTTTAAAAACACGCTTTTTGTTATTTAAATGTTTATAACAAATTAATAAATGACAGTTGCGAGTGGAAAACATAACAGAATATAACTACGGATTGTTTTCCGTGTGATGGTACAGTCGGTTTTTTACTAGTATTTTTGTTAGGAAAATATGCTCTATTGTGGCCTATACGTTGAATAAAGGTCCGGAATGAGCACATGTACGTCTGATGTATGTTCAGTGGATGTATACGCATGCTATTCTTGGACGTCCTCTTAACGTCCAGTTACATCCATAAATGTCCGGTATAATAAGAGTCCACCAAGTGTTCTTCTTCTTATGAACGTAAGCCGAGGATGAACGATGGACCAAAAATTCACGTGTTCATCGGATGTGCAACATGGATATAAATAATAGTAATAATAAGAATTGGTTTTATTGCCAGATAAATCATAAATCAATTACAATGAATATTTAAAAAAGAAAATATCGGCAAAAGGCAGAGTTCGATAAACAGCGCTCTTTCACTCAACCTCTATTGTTTAAAATTGTTTTTTCCGTTAACCAGCTGTCGTCCCCTTACGAACGGTAGCCCTCAAAAGTCGAAACTTCTGCGAGCCAAGGATTAACGAGGACTTACCTTTTTACGTGCGATTCCTAGCACGATCCGAGGAGAATATCGAAAGGAGGTCCGTTGGTCACCTATCCAAACCCCGGCCTCGCCTAGCATTGCTTGGCTTCAGATATCGTTGAACCGGCGCTCTCCGTTCGAGCTCTCCCCGCGGATTAGATAAGTAACATTCGTTATACTGGACCACTATTGTGCATTCGATGTATATCCTAAATTCTTCACTTATTGAAGTTACATGTTGGTCCAAAATTGTATACGTACATAGAACATTCATATATATAAGACGTACAATGCGAAATGTACAAAGCACATACAGAAAACATCCATTGAACGTCCATATCGAGTCTCTGGACGTTTGAATCAATCTGTGGAAATATTGAGGAGAAAATAATGAAAAGAAAACCCTGGCTGTCCCTAGCACTCAAGTAAACATTTTACGTCATCACGATTTGCTTCTATAGTAGATCCGACTTATTCGAGATTTCGAGATTGGCTCCATCTGACGTGAGTCGCAACATGAATAATTTATTTGCCTATAGGCCATAGAAATATACAGGGTGTCCGGTAAACCTTGTACAATATTGAAACTGGTGATAGACCAGGTCATGACTGTTCAGAATATCGGAATTTCACCGTTTTCGAGATATTGGGCATAATAAGAATTTCTGGAAAATCGCTACCTCACCTTGGACTTTTGAGTGCCATGTATACAAATTGAGACAAATTCAAATATCTTTGCTGCTGAAGATTACTGATAAGTAATGCTTTCAGACGTACAGAACAGTTTTTCAGAAAGTAAAAAAAAATTTCAAGAAATGAGGGTAAAATGACAAATTTGAGTTTCATCAATTTTTTTTTTTAATTTGACATTATTGTCTGAAAGAAACATAACCAATTGAAAGTCGACATTCATTTCAAAATAATGCTCATTTTGTTCTACTACCATGTCTACAGACTCTACCATGGTATTAAACAAACTAGAATTATTTTTGGAGGAAATGATTACCATTGAATTAGGCGTGGTTTATTCTAGGCTCCCATCAACTCTATACTTACTCCCGAAAATTATTTTATTTTGATTTTATCAAGATGAAATGTGGAAATGATTATTAATGAAGAAATTGCATTAAATAGTATATCAATAAAATTAACTATTCATGTAATTAGGCCTAATAAAATTATCGAAATGAAATGTCGAATATCCGACATGGCACCGATTAATACGAATTCTTGTGATAAATGTAGCAATTGTCCAACATCCAGATTCCAACGAAGTTTCAGAGACCGACAGATATACCCAATAACCCAGTAACCAAATAACCAAATAAATGCAAAATTTTTTAGGAGGTGAATCCTTGCCGAAAATTAAAAACTTTTCTAACTCCTGTGTTGTGTCCGTAGAAGCAATAGTTTCCTAATGGAAAAATTAAATACAGCATTGTGCATGAACGGATCTTTGAACCACTTGTGACTTCTGTAGTAGTTTTTAAAAATTATTCCGCTTGTTTCATTCAGTAGTATTTATTTATTTCTCATGCCGTACACACGTTATACTCCCCGACAATATGTGCAAATGCACTACATTTATGGTGAATGTGGAGGTAGTGCTACTGCTGCAGCAGCGCTTTAAGCAGAACGATATCCGATTGCACAATGTCGCTCAGAGAATCGCTGATTTGGGGGCTATAACCTATAATGCATTTGAAGAGGTTCTTCTTGAAAATATGTCTCTGCGTACGAGTGGATGGAAAATAACATTTTTGTAACATTATTCAGTGCGATATTGAATAATCGTTATTGTGGTTTATAGTGTATGTTGAATGTTGATTCAAAACAACGTTGAATTAGTATTTACTTCTTTACATCTCATTGAATGCTTCTAAGCAGTTGATTTGTTATTACTCATGATTATTCAATCATTTCATCTTGACAGGATGAAAATAAAAGACATTACTGACAAAGTCTAATTGAGTTGATTTTAGCTCACAATAACATCACACTCTAATATAATCGAAATTCTACTCCTTCCAACAATAATTATCGTTTGTTTTATACCATGGTAGAGTCTGGACAAAACGGGCATTCTTTTGTAATGAATATCCACTTCCACTTAGTTATGTTTCTTTCAAAAAATACTGTTGTTAAAAAAATTGGTGAAACTCAAATCTGACATTTTACCCTAATTTCTTGAAGTTTTTTTCGTTTTCTGAAAAACTGTTTCGTACGTCTGAAAGCATCACTCTTCAGTAATCTTCAGCAGCAAAGATATTTGAATTGGTCTCAATTTACAGACATGACACTCAAAAATCTAAGGTGAGGTAGTGATTTCCCATAAATTGAGATTTTTACTGAGGTAAAACTCCGATATTCTGAACAGTCATGACCTGGTCTATCACCAGTTTCAATATTGTACAAGGTTTACCGGACATCCTGTATATTATATACCTACTCTAGAATGCTAATCCCGCCAATTTTCACGGCGAAAAGCATGTCGCGTATGCGACCCGTTTACGATGTGCGCATGCGCGTCACCAGTGTAGTTTGGGTAGATCGTTGCCAAGTTTGAAAATAATTTGGTGTTCCAATTCAGAGTTTTTTTTATGAGGCAATAAAACACATGACATTTGAAAGAGATACATTTCACAGCGCATTTAGGACTTTTTAAAACCGAAAAGAACCTTTTAGAGATAGATTACTCCGAATTTTAGCCGCGAAAGAAATTTATTTGAAAAATAATGTACCCTATTATGCTCCTGTAATTATAATGACCGTGCAACAGTGCTTTTTCATCAACAGGAAGACTTGTCACTAAGATCTGTCACTCTTGTCAGAGACAGAGACGGTTTTTAGAATTTCAGATTTTCTCTTGTCGTTTTGTGTGGTTTTTGTTGTCGTTGGTTATACTTTCATCTTTCGTGAATTTGCTTCTTTAAAGACAATTTCTAATAAAGCCGTTTCTTCCTAAAAATAAACAATGAACTGTTTAGTGTTGTGTAAAGGAAAATACCTGAAATAAATCATTTTTGGTAGATAATTAATTTTTTTATGTACCTATATGCTTTGCTCAAAATAGCTTAATATTATTTTAACATGACAAAAAAGACATGATTTTTGGTTATTGTTTTTAAGAAGAGACCCCAACAGAACATTTGAGTGAGAAAATTGTAATTTGTGGCAAACATTTTCCTCATGAAGATTCATGTGAAAACGACAATAGAATAATTTGAAACCTAGTGCAGTACCAATACTGTGTCTGCGTAAACATGCATGGCGAGTGATACAACCTTCTTTCACACCGCATATATTATGAGTTCTAGATTCCTACAAAAAGTACTAAACATACACAGAATCGCATCAGAAAATTAATGTCAATATGGAAGTGATTTTCTTTGATGGTAATAAGAAAAATGCTTCTGGCCTCACTTTTTCATGCACTCTCATTGTGGAAATTGCACTTAAGGTAATACAACCAGAAATACTCGTAGAAATAGCATGTTAATTTCTTCAAATGATTTAAATTAAATGCAGTTGCGTATTTTGACATGAATCGCGTTCTAGAAAACAAAAACCTCGAGCTTCCAAGCATCCAATTTTATAAATCCAATTTGAGTTGAAATTATTCATGATATTAGCTGAAATAAATTTTCATAGTTTTTTGTACTTTCAATTTATTTTCCAATCCAGTGCTTACTTGAAATTCGCACCGACGATTTGGGGTGGTTCCGTAGGTTTTTGTTGGTTAACTACCGCTGAAAAGTGAATGTGATACCAAAAATCAGTCGCTTCAGAGCGGTATATAATTATAATAACCGTACTCTACTTTCTGATGGCCTTTGCTGAATATTCGGGATAATAAATGTGAAAATATGCATTCAAATCGACTAAATATAAATAACAGGTATAAGCACAATGAGGTTTCCAACCTTATTCTCCGTGTTAATCTTCACAAGTACCATAATATTTTCCTAAAACCGGGCCTGTTAAAAAAATCACTAATGACGCGCATGCGCATTGATGCGGACTAGCCTGATCTTTTACAACACTTTTGACATGGTGATTATAGCATTCTAGAGTAAGTATATAATATATATTTCTATGCTATGGGCTTGTCAATATTCCGGAAACGAATGACTGCAGAAAACTCAAAAAAATTAAATCATTTAGTTCCACATTTTGGAACTACTCAATTCGCGAAATGCGTTCCAGCTAGATGGCGGTCAATATTTAGGCGCGAAACAGTATAGTGGTGAGCAGCCAAGGAGACTAATGGTGGATTTATGCAGCAGTCATAAGTCATAAGTTTTAAGTCATCAGGAAGAATATTCGTCAATGATTGGTTGGTCCGTATATTCCAACCAATCACTGACGAATATTCTTTCTTATGACTTATGACTGCTGCATAAATCCAACAAAAGCTTATTAAACCCTCCTTGTTAGGCTGAATTCCCACAGATCCGACGTCCGATGATACGATGGTATGAAAATGTTCTGATTGGTTAGAAAAATGTCCTGATTGGTTGATTTGTTGTCACACCTACCAATTCAACCAATCAGAACATTTTCGTACTATCGGATCATCGGACATCGGATCTGTGGGAATCCAGCCTTAGTTTAGTCTCTTTGGTGAGCAGCTTCCAGATTCCATAAGAGAAAGAGACCACAGTGTTTAACTTGTTTCTTAATCAAGTAATTTGCTGAAGATGTCGAAAGTTGGAATAAGTTCATCAGACATATTCCCATCTCTATTGTGAAATAATGTAAAGAAACTTTATCCGTGGTACTATTGATAAAATGCAATCAGCATTGAGGCATAGAGCAAATCCCCCTGGTAATGAAACTTCTGATTTCTGCCACCATTTCAATCAATCTGATTCTGAAACTATGAACACTAGATAATACCACTGAACTAAATTTTCTTACCAAAAAACGTTTAAAAATGCGAATAGTTGAATACGTACATTATTGCCTATGGCAAGGAAGACATGAAATACTTTATAACACTTCGACCGAATAATTATAGATGGCACCCTTCGAACAGAATGCGAATGGTAAACATAGCATTTATTAAGATGTGGTATTGAGAAAAGAAAGTTTGATACCCCCGAAATGAATATAAGGAATATTGGAGCAACATTTTTCGTGGTCTGTGAGATCGCTTCAGTATATATATCCGGAGCTACTCATTGGTCGGCTCTTCAATCAATAAGTCGGTGAACACGGGTGAACAGTACCACAGCATTGTTACTTATGCTGTGACAATACAGAGCGTTATTCCGTTTTAAACAGTTCAATTTACCAATAACCAAAGAGAGTATAAAAGTCTAATAAGCTCTAGCCAATCAGAATCTTGTAGCATCAACGCGTCATAGTGACGTACTTGGACATGTGTACAGGTGGCCCTCGTTACATACAGAGTCGTACTTGAACCAAGGAAACCTGTAATGGTGGATTTATGCAGCAATCATAAGTCATAAGTCTTAAGTCATAAGGAAGAATAATCGTCAATGATTGGTTGGTCCGTATATTCCAACCAATCATTGACGAATATTCTTCCTTATGACTTAAGACTTATGACTTATGATTGCTGCATAAATCCACCATAACTTTACTCGATCCCAGAGTATGGAGTGCGCTAGTCCGTCACTGTCAAGAGAGAATGGTGTCCATGACGTGTCCATCTACGAACGTCATTATATGACTTACAACTGTTCTTTCATGTCTTTCTAAGTGTCACGTCTTATGTGGAATAAACTCAAGGAGACTAAACGTTATTTAACAGGAGTCTAATCCCCATAAGACAATGGGGGCACTAATAGAAAGAGATGAAAGAACATTTGTGATGAAATGTGTGACGTAGTTGGACATGTCATGGCAGCCGTTCCCTATAGACAGTGACGGACTAGCTCTTGGTATATGAGAGTTACTGCTGACAGTTTCGTTGCTTGGTTCGAGTTCGACTCTGTACTCATGTACAAGTACGTACTATGACGCATTGATGGTACAAGATTCTGATTGGCTAGAGCTTATTAAACCCCCCTGTAAGTTTATTCTCTTTGGAATAGACGAGGAAAGTGTGTCGTCACAAATGTCATTCTTGTCAAAAACTGATTTCAAACAAAGAATTTGAGGTGACTCCTCTGTCGATGATTTGCTGTTTTGCTTATTAGTTTGTGTTTGGATGTTTGGATTTTGTTTTCTCATGCAAAAGAAGTTGAAAAATCTTTACGGAAACAATATATCGGACAAGCTGATTTAAATTCGAAGGAGGTTTGTTTGGAATCAGTTTTTGACAAGAATGACATTTGTGACGTCATCACTTTCCTCGTCTATTAACTCTCCCACATAGTTCGATAACGTTTAGTCTCTGACCAATAATCAGAAACCAACCAGTCTGAAAACTTGGCAGCTGCTATCGGCCATATTCGCGATATGTGTTGCCGGGTTGCCGCTAGTTGGAGCTCAGAATTTAGGCACGAAACAGTATAGAGATGATCAGCTGTCAAATTCGATAAGAGACTGTAGTGTTTGACCAAAGAGATTAAACGTTATCTGTCTAGAAGAGATTATAATCCCCATAAGACAATGGTGACACTAATTAATAGAAAGAGACGAAGGAACATATATGACGTTGTTGGACATGTCATGGCCGCCATTCTCTATAGACAGTGACGGACTAGCGCCACAGACAACCTGCTCCCACTGAAATGCAATTATAATATGATGACTGGAATGCTCGTCAAGCTGCGCGACTGCATTTCTCATGGAGGCCGCCATGTTTGTTTTGTGGTTCCTGGCAGTGGCGGAGGAATTGAGATTGAGTTGATTGTAACATATAAAACTGATACAAAGACGCGCTGCACTGCACTGGCGTATTTACAAACCGTAAATTGGGAAACTAATGACACGTACGTGCAGATGAATGTCTCTCTCGCACCCATCCAAGTAAGAAATAAAGTATTTCTCTGCTAGATTGCATGTGCCTCCTTTCTCCATCTCCTAGAGTTATCACTTCATACGGGAGCGCAGAGGAACTAAGAGCATTCCAGTCATCATATTATAATTTCATTTCAGTGCCTGCTCCATGGTCTGTGACTAGCGAACTCCACACTCTTGGTATATGACTATACTGACAGCCGTATGCATAGTCAATTCCAGCGACTCGCCAGAGTTTCGCCGCTCACTACACAAGAACAATAATGCACAGTCGAGCTCCAAAAAAGTGGTACATCGCTAGCGTTTCGCCAAAATGTGACTTATCGCGTAGTTGTCACTTTTTTGGAGCTCGACTGTGCATTATAATCCTTGTTTAGCGAACTGAGAAACTCTGGCGAGTTGACAATGCATACGGCTGTTAGAGTTACAGGTGACAGTTTTGTTTCTTGGTTCGAGTTCGACACTGTACACATGTCCAAGTACGTCACCATGACGCGTTGATATGCTACAAGATTCTGATTCGCTAGAGCTTATTGAACTCTTCTGTTAGTTTACTCTCTTTGGTGTCCTAGGAAAGTGATGACGTCACAAATGTCATTCTTGTCAAAAACTTATTCCAAACAAACCTCCGTCGAATTCAAATCAGCTTTTGCCTGAGAAAACAAAATCCAAACAACCAAACACAAAATTAATGAGCAAAGCAGTAAATCATCAACAGAGACCGTCACCTAAAATTTCTTGCTTGGAATCAGTTTTTGACAAGTATGACATTTAGGGACGACACACTTTCCTCGTCTATTTCACTCTGATTCAAATTTGAATAAATCACTGAAGATGTAGAAAGTTGAAATAAGTCATACATTTCCATCTACGTTTTAATAACTGTTTGTTTTTTAGAAACTTTGTCAGTGTACGATTAATGCATTGGGACACTGAACAAAATATACGCCTAGTATTTGTATGAACTATAGAATATCACACAAAACTCGATATTTTTTTAAAAAAATTCAATAGGGTTGGCATTATTTCATTCTATCCTACAGACCATTATGTTTTGAATATTAAATCCAATAAATATCAAACTCGCTACGGATCGTGTATCGAGTGTTCATGATTCCAGTTCAGTTCAACGAAATGATTATAGATGTCGCAACCTTTGCGCAGATTGCGAATACGGTCCTTCTCAGTCTCTAAGGTGACTCAGCTCAGTCCAAGGAGACTAAGTCAGTCAGCTCTCTGTAGAGTGTAGTCTATGACCCCTACTCTTTGGTGTAGATGTAGTTCGAAGAGATTGAACGTAATCTGCAAAGAGTACACCAACTAACGGTGTACTCTTTGGTTAATATTTTCCTCTTTCCTAGTTCCACCTTCCACCGTCACTGGCGCTACCACAGATTAGAAAACATATTCTAATCTGTGGCGCTACCATGTAAAAAATACTGAAATTTAGGTACAAAAATATCAAATCCGAACTCAAAAAACCCAAACTTTCTTACAAAATATCACTTAAGATTTTAATTTAAATCGAATGAATTTATATTTCTTTGCTTCTCCCGAAATCTCGGTGATGACAGTGACTGTCAAATTTCTAGGTTACTGCACATTTTACATCACTACATACAAACATACCAAAGATGTCACAAGTATTTCAAAAGGTAAAAGGTAAAAGAAAACGTCCAATACCAATTTTATTGAATCAGTTTTAATCTGTGTAATTCAATTTAGATTGAAGCAGGTTTGTTGACTACACATGCCCAGTCTATTTTTAAATACCTACCTACTTTGCCATTTCAGTCTTGAAAACTGGGTTCATCAATTTTAATTAGAATACCTGAGTGTAGATAAAGAAGATAAGACAAATATTCTGCCACAGGTTTGTATGTATGTATATTTGAATCATGTTCTTGTCTAATATATTTCCTAGATTGTAGATGTTTCATCAAACTTTGTTTACTACGTTTCCAACATTGAACAAATTGGATTTATCATGGACCTAATTGGATGATACCTTTATGACATGAAAAGCTGTAAATCCAAGTAGGTGGTCAATATTTCTATTAGTGGTTTTCAAAAAAGTGTATCAATTTCTTGGCATTTTGCAAGTTTCTCTTCATATCTTTTTTATTCTAGCCATTTTGAGAATCCATCTGTAGATAAAAACTGGACTGGAACTCTCAAGTATCTGTGATAGTTTTACTGTGATATTTCTCACCAAAAGTTGGTCTACAAAATGGTTCTAGTCAAATTCGTTATTTCTTAAAACTATGGACAAAGGGGACCAAGAATTGAATAGTTCTACCAAAACCCAAAGTAGTGACCAAATCAGCTCAAATGCCACCTCTACTGTACTAATGGTAGGCATCAATTTCAGAGTAGGAAAGAAAATTGGATGTGGCAACTTTGGAGAAATTCGCCTTGGTAAAAATCTGTATAACAATGAACATGTTGCAATCAAGTTAGAACCTCTCAAATCCAAAGCACCCCAACTACACCTAGAGTATAGGTTTTATAAGGTACTTGGTAGTCATGAGGGTATACCTGATGTATATTATTTTGGACCTTGTAGTAAATATAATGCTCTGGTCATGGAGCTGCTTGGGCCTAGCCTTGAAGATTTATTTGATGTCTGTGACAGAAAATTCACTCTAAAGACTGTATTGATAATTGCTATGCAGCTGCTGAATCGGATTGAATATGTACACTGCAGAGGTCTGATTTATCGTGATGTGAAACCTGAAAACTTTCTGATTGGAAGAAATAGAACGAAAAGGGAAAAGGTGATACATGTTATTGATTTTGGTTTGGCCAAAGAATATATTGATCCTGAAACAAATAAACACATTCCGTATCGAGAGCACAAATCACTGACTGGTACTGCAAGGTATATGTCGATAAATACACACTTGGGTAAAGAACAGTCTCGGAGAGATGACTTAGAAGGATTGGGGCATATGTTTATGTATTTATTGAGAGGCTCATTACCATGGCAAGGTCTTAAAGCTGATACTTTAAAAGAGCGCTACCAGAAAATTGGTGATACAAAACGAGAGACTTCGATTGAGAGCTTGTGCGATGGTTATCCTGAAGAATTTGCTGCTTATTTGAATTATTCTAGGAAATTGGATTTCTTTGAGACACCAGATTATGGGTATTTGAAAGGACTCTTTACTGGTCTCTTTGCAAAAAAAAGATATGATGATGATGGAGTTTATGACTGGTCAGGAAATACAACCCACATTTCAGCAGGATCATTACCAACTGCTACCCAAGAATTTCCTATTTCTCCTGTGAAAGTTAAACCAAACCCTGAGTTTGGTAGAGAACTCACCTTGGGACACCTGACATTTGGTGAACGTCATGACTCTGTTATGGTCATGAACTCTGCAAATGCAGATAATGTTGCTGATTCTTCTATTGCCGCACATAGTACTATTCCAATTACTCAACCTAGGGAAGTGGAAGTGGTGGAAGAAACTAAGTGCTGTGGATTTTTCAGGAGAAAGACAAAAAAGCAAATGAAAGGTTTGAATTGCAATTGAACATATGTATGTAATTAAAGATATTAGAGAAAACTTCAAGCACACTACAAAAATGTATCTTAGCTTATACCGAGACTGTTTTAGGTTAATATTTTCTAGTCTTTAATTTTACTTGGTACTGTTATTGTTAAATATGACGGATATTCAACAATTTTATTGTATATAGATAGGACTGAGAATGAAATGTGACAGATACACAGACTCACCAGATCACTGAAAAATTAGTTTATTTTATTATTGTTCTGTTGTGAAAAGAGAGGGAAGCCTTAGCAATAGTTAATCATTGAATTGGAAGGTGACCATCATATTCTAGAGTTCAGGTAAACTTCAAGTTCTACTAAAAACTGAAACATTACACTATAATCACTATAGTGAATGGTAAACAAAATGATTTTTGAAATAATAGTTATATGAGATAAGCAAAAAAAGACTCAAACAAAATAATTTGATTCTTTCCTGTCTAACAGGAAACTGTTGAAATTTCAGGGAATCACTTGTTTCTTAATGTACCTGAGTAATTATGAAAATATTATTGTCATATTATTATACTTGGCAATAATATAATAAACTGTTAAATGTTCTCTGCATTGAGTTCTTTCAAATTATCAATCATTTTTCTTTCACGTATTGTTATCCTTTTGTGTTTTTCAGAAAAAGACGTTTTATATTATTCAAGAAGAAATATAGTTTAAAACAAATTTAAAATATTTTGGAAAACTCTCTTAAATGAAAAGTAAACTCTTTGAAAATATAATTCTCATTCTATGTAATAGAGATGAGTGGATACTATACAAGGTAATGTTTTATTAGCTGTTTAGTTCTTGATTATCAGAACTCGAAATACCATTTTTCAATAATTGTATAAAGTTTTATCAATTTTTCACATTGAATAAATCAAGTTTAATTTATTTTAATATCCAAATTGATTCCTGTTTCTGAAAAACTTAACCAGTTTAAGTTGTGAATTATTGGTAACCATTTTTCCATTTTTATTCTTCAGGGTTTTTCTAAAATTGTGACTTCGGAGACACTGCATCCAAGCATACCAAATGTTCCCCCCTGATTGTTCTCTATCATGCATGTAATACTAGTAGCTTTCTGGATTGTGGTTAGATTCGATTATAAGTGTATCTAAATCAGATCATCCTCCACGGCCCATCGATTATATTATTTGTATTTCCACCTGTATATGCAATCTTTCATAGAAGTTGAGAATTATTGGAAAAGTAATTTATGAGGTTTTCTGGGGTTACTACTGAATTGCCAGATGTAGAAAACCTGATTCTGACTGCTGCAGGGCATGTACATAATATACCGTCTGTCCACTTAAGTTGACACTATAAAAAACTTTTTTATTCTTCGTTTTAGGAAAAAAATTCAATCTTCATTTAAAGTTCTGAGTGTTCTAGAACCTAATTTTGAACAATCAAATATTGAAAGTCTTATTGATTAGTGTAAAAAAATATAAAATTGGTAAAATAATAACAAAAGTCTTGTTTGTGATAATATTGACAATTTTAATCAAGAAAAAATAATTTTTTTTCGTCAGTAACACTAATTTACCAATTTCCACAGATTTTTATTATATCTGGCTGAATTTGCTGCTTCGCCCAGGAATATTCTCTGACACTTCAGTGCGAGAGCCATTGTTTTAGTGAGCAATTGTTATTATAGAGAAGAAACCTATAAAAAAACAGTTTTTTTATTGTAATTTTTAATTCTGAACAACTTTTCATATCAATTTTCAGGGTAGAGTACTTTTACTCTAGTATCAAATTACTAGTTTTTGACACAACTCGTAAACAACTGACAAATTTTGAGATTTGATTATTCAAATGTCGCTAACTTAAGTGGTACGTTTAGCCGTTTCGTCATCCTCCATGCAGCATAGTTAGGCCGAATTTTTGCACGTGATGTCTTAGTTTTCAGTGGCCCGTGAGCAAACCTACTAGGCCAGTAGTTTCAAGTGTCTTTTTGCTTGTACCTAATGCATGTTTTGGAATGGGTTAAGCACTGTAGACACTGGAGGGATCCAGTCTGACATGGTTATGCAGTATGTGTGAAAAAGACTGCAGACTGCTACCCATTAAACAGAGTCGAACGAATCTGACTAACATGGGTACCTAGGGGGTCAAGGCAACTTAGTGCCCATTCCATAAGGCCTCTAGGGGGCAATATTCGCTGTATAGCAAAAAGAATACCGTACTATGGTAGACGTGGCCGATGTCCCCACCTTTGAGTGTGAGGTGGGCGATCTTGTCCCCCTAGGCGGGTGAGCAAAGCTCAGTTTACTGCAGAGCCAGTAGTATGCTTCAGCATACGGCCTCACCATTGTTAATATGCAAATGGTAGCCCGACCTCTGTTGTCCTCAGATGCTGATTTATCGTAACCAAATCCACACCTTAGCCCTAATCGGCAGTGGATGGGGTTGTGTTTACCAGGTACACAGAAACTGCCTAGGGCGGGTGGGGCATGCGGTGTCAATCCGAATTTTTTTTTTTTTTGAAAAATCGAAATACGTCTTTTTTTTCTGCGCGAATAAGCTAGTGTCATCTGTCCGACTGTTGATACAGCGTGTCTCACTTCTCATGCATGGTAATTCGTATTTTCGTAATTCTTGACGTAGACTTGTGAAATTTTGGTGAATGCAGATACAACAGGAATGAACAGAAGGGACCATTTAAAATTTCTATGATATAGACTGCACGCTGGCAGCGATGAAACCACCAACATATCCGAAAAATTATAATAGGATGCAAATTGTTCAAAAATGTCATCGAATTCGCAATCAGAACAACTATTCACTACTAATTCACTTTGTTACTGAAATAAATTCTGAAAATTGCAAATTTGTCTCACTTCTCATGGAAAATACCGTCTTTCGTAATTTTTGACGTAGAATTGTGAAACATGCAAAATGGATAAGATTCGTCAAAAATGTACAATGTTTGTATTTTTTGTAATACTTACCTAGTCAGTGTGTCACAGTTTAAGCAGCACTCATTCACTGATATTTTTTAAAGATAATTTCTTCATGGTGTAGTTCTACTACTATGATATTGTAATGTTAACAATATTTTCTACATTCGAACAGCAAATTAATGATAACATGCTTGTATGATATGTCTGCTTATATTTCACGCGAGAATGAAATGACACGAGAATGAAATGACCTTTTGTTAGTGGCGTAGTCAGAATTTTTCTTTGGAAGGGGGGGGGGGGCTGGTATAAAAAGTCTAATACCCAATAAAATATTTTATTTTACAATAAAATATTTTTTTTTACAAAATGGCGAATTGCCAAATCGTCCAAACTTTGAAATATTTCGGGGGGGGGGGGGGTGACTGGTTGAAATCTAATCAGAAATGTTCTGCTCGTATTCAATTAACGGAGTTTTTTCGGTTTTGATGAAACTTGGCAGTACGTGTCTCCTCAGTCCATGTGTCAGTGTGGCCAATTTTTTAGGGTTAGACAAAAAAAGACAGGGAAAATTTTTGGTGTACATTTTTTTTAAATCTTGCAAATATTTCTACTATTATTTTGATTCCGGATCTTCCTTATCCGCACAAGCTCTCAAATTAGCAGATTTACTGACTGTTACATGAATTAGAATAGGAAAATTGATTTTTCAGAGATTTACTTCTCCATAAATAAATCAAGTTGTAGTTCCATTTAGGAGTAGAGCACTTCTTTTGTTTTGGACCAAAATGCTTTGAAATTATTTCGTAAATGATGTACTGTCATTTTTCAGAAGTATCACAAATGCACAAATGCACAAATGCAAATGTTGGTTACAGCAGTACCTACATATACTAAACACTTCCTAACCTCGCTAAGAAATTTTAAGTGCTTTATGGCGATTTAAAATGTGACAGTTTCCATTACTGCCTAGTTCATAACGCCCAATGGATCTTTGGCTAATTTAAAATATACCCTCCTCTATTTTGCACTGGTTGAAAGAATGTCATAGATTAGAGATTTGTTTCTGGGGTTATTTCAGGAAGTATTCTCTCTTCAAGAGAAATAACCACCAATCGATCACTAGAAATGCGGATTTTTTTTAACGATTATTCACAATCAGCGACGTCTTTAAAAATTGTGTTTGAAAAATATGTTTGGAATTCTTTTGTTTTTTCATTGGCCATAGCCCAGAAAACGATACTTATCAGAACCTTCTTCGAATTCAGGTCTCAAATAATGTCCCTTCATAAGCCATCACATAGGACTATACATAGACTGTGTGTGTAGAGAGCAGCTTGTCAGAATTTTTCAAATCCATACATTGTGGAGTAGGCGGCGTTGCTGCTCAAATTAGGACACACTAGACTGATAATGTAGGGTTTTAAAGGTTCATTGAGAATATTTAGGTATTACTTTGTGATTTTTATTATTTTAGTAATGTCATTCAATATTTTAGTCGATAAAACATGTTTTGTAGCCATTAACTTAAATGATGAATCTTAAACTATATTATTGAATCTGTTATGTAATATATACCTAATGTTATAGAAACTTGTCTCTTGGTTTTATTCAATTGGAACTTCTACTGTGAGTGTAGATACGCATTTCAATAACCAAGTTATCTTCATCAGTAGGAATACCAAACTAACAATAAATGTCCAAACCAGTCGTATTTACTTTAGTGTGATCAGATATGATTTCAACCACCTATACCGATAATAGGTAATTATTTCTTCATCCAAGTTCCGTTTCAATATCAATTTCCTAGTTAGTAATTAATTATTTGAAATACGTATTACTTGTTTGGATATTTACTGTTTGTTTAGTATTCCTGGTTATAGAAAAGCGCATCTAGGAATGAAAATACTTGTGTGGTGATGGGAACAATACTATTTGTGCTCTTTGAATGACACCACAGGCGTCCATCAGTATCCAATTTTCAATAAAATTAAAGTCTATTCTATTTTCAAACTAAAGTAATGTCTAATGTTTCAGACGGCAAACTGTGACGTACGATATGAATCTACTCTAGATATCGCTAATGATACGTCACAGTCATAAAGTTCCGTATGCCGTGCGCCTTTTAAAATGCGTGCAAGGGCTAAAAGAAAATATGCGCTGCTGTAAGATATAAGAACGATTTCATTTGCACCTTGAACTGACAAGTTATGAATATCATTTTGAATATAGTGGTAGCGAATAGATTATTGTTATCACTACATATAACATAAAAGATGATATTTCTGAAAACAATATAATAGTGTTTGACAGAGTACGATAAAAATCGCATTATATTTATTTATTTCTTTTATTCAGGGTAGTGAAGGAGATTTAAAATTTAGTTGAAGTGATATTTACTTATTTTCATATACCTTACAGAGAGATAAAAATCTCAATATCGAAAACTTCTTCAATGTGGAAGTTATACAGTATTTGATACTATACACATTGTCCAAAAGTATATAGTCTGTCAACCTTATGGGTATATCATTGGGGGACGATGGGGTTCATTAGTAGATGGCGCCACTCCGTTGGTGCCCAACAAGAAAGAAATATTGACATTAGAATGAAGCATGTTAATAGGTAGGTGAGAAAAAAGAGGATGGCCAAATCTATACTGATGTTGAATACGTCGCGATGCTTTCTCATTAGTTTTACTTCATATCTGAAGATGATATGAATTACTGAAGCACAGTTTATAGCTTTAAACTATAAAATGTGACTGAAGCAAACGGAAGGTATCGCGGTGACGTTAATTGAGAGACTGCATTTGCAACATAGGGATTGTGCCACCATCTACAAATGGCCTTGAGTTCTCTAGCTTCCTGATCAAGGATCCATCTTACGGGATCCAGTTTCGATAAAAGTCTCATAGACGATTCTTGCGATTTCATCTAACGCTTTCTGTATAGACACTGACTGACTATATGTTTATAGACAATGCTATAAATATGAATTTTATCATTTTGTTAGGGGCCCTGTAGTCTCTGAAATTTCCGCGATTTAGAGTCTTTTTTATATTCCTACCGCGTGCCAACGAGATTTGTTATGTCGTGCCATCACGTTATTTTGATTTTTAGATTGTTTTGGCTTTCTGGAACCACATCAGTTTTTTTCTCAGATTGCTACGTCATGCATTCATACAGTTTGCCCCACTTCTTATGGAAACATCCCCGTAACTTCAGTAATTTTTTAAATTAAACTATGAAGTATGCAGAATCGATAGAAACATTAAAAATTAACAAAATGGCATTCATGAGGTCATTTCAAGTGATATACATTGCACACTATCATCTGCGATTTAAACAGATATTTTCAAAAAATTGTAGTAGACAAAACAGGCCGAAAATGTTTCGGATTCCTAATCAAAGCAACCATTTTCTCTAATTCACTTTGTTCCTGAAAAAAATTCTTCTTATGAGAACTCCCCTATAACTTTTGACGTAGAATTGTGAAATTTTCCGAATTGACAGGTACCACAAAAATGTACAATTATACGTAATAAATTTCGGAAGTTGCAGGGGTGTTTCATTGATAAATGGACAAAGGACCCCGCAAACTCCTTATGGAATTTGGGTCCCGGTGGATTTTTTTGAATTTTTGGTATGATGTAGTCCATGTAATTCTCAATCAATGTTACCATTGCGCCAACCCAAAAAAATGAACAGTTGCTGCTAGGGGGCGTTGAAATCACCCCCTGAGCAGATTAGAGTTTTTATTTTTGAATCCGCTAACAATATTTTCACTTGTTTCATTGTTGCTAATGTTGCACAATATTGCGCTGTTTTATAAAAAAAAATCCTACTCCCCCCCCTTCTTCCCCCAACTCCTATTACGAAACGCAAAAAAAAATTCAAGTGCCTTTAAAAGTATCGTCGAATCTTTAAATATGCCTGAATAAGGGAAAAAATAGTTTTTTATTATTACCCCCCCCTCCCCCCAAAGGACACAAAACGAAAAAAAATCGGTGGATTTTTCTGAATTTTTAATATGATGCAGTGCAAGTTATTTTGAATATAAATGAATTGGGCGACAAATTCCAAAAATGAATGGTATTGATGCTAGGGGGCGTTGAAATCATACCTTGCTCAGAATAGACTATTCATTATTATAGGCCCAAACAATATCTCTACATATTTTAGTTTAGGTTATGCTGAACAATTGTGTGATTTTTTATAGAAAGAATGTAAAACCTCCCCCTTACCCCCAACCCCTATTTTAAAACGCGAAAAAAAATCATTCAGGCACCAACTCAAATTCAAATTGTTGATGTCTAATTTTTATTTATTTTCAAGATTTTCGCCCAATTAATTGATATTAAAATAACATGAACTGCGCCGTACTAAGAAGTCAGCGAAATCCACCGATATTTTTTTGAAGGAAGGGAATGGCGAAATTAAACAACTGTACGATTTCCATAATTTAAGCCGATAAAACATTTATTTTGATAAAGCACTCACAAGTAGTCGAAAATGAACGTTTTTCATGTTTTAAAATAGGGGTTGGGGGTAAAGAATGGGGTTCTATTTTTTTTATAAAAAATTACATAATTATTGTTAACGCCTATAATAATGAATAGTCTATTCTGAGCAAGGTATGATTTCAATGCCCCCTAGCATCAAAACTATTTATTTTTGGGGTTTATCTGGGTTGAACTGCATCATATTAAAAATTCAGAAAAATCCACCGAAATTTTTAGTTTTGTGACTTTTGGGGAAAGGGGGGATAATCATAAAAAACTGCTATTTCCCTTATTCAGGCATATTCAAACATTCGACGATACATTTGAAGGCACTCGAACAAATTTCATTATAGTTTCGTAATATGAATTGGGGGGAAGAAAGGGGGTAAGAATTTTTTTTATAAAACATCACAATATTGTGCAACATTAGCAACAACGGAACAAGTGGAAATATTGTTACCGGATTCAAAATTGAACAGTCTAATCTGCGCGGGGGGATTTCAACGCCCCATAGCAGCAAAACTGTTAATTTTTTTGGGTTGGCGTAATGGTAACATTGGTTGAAAATTACATGGACTACATCATACCAAAAATTAAAAAAAATTCACCGGGACCCAAATTCCATGATGAGTTTGCGGGGTCCGTTGGATTTTTCAGTACTGAAATTTTTTCAGGAACAAAGTGAATAAGTATTGTAATGGTTGTTCTGATTGCGAATCCGAAGACTTTTTTGTTATATTTTGCACTGTAACTGAGAAAAAGTTGTCTAATATAACGGTATGTATATGGAAAATATATATAAAATTTCTAAAAACATTTTTGATTTTCAAATTAGTTTGGAAAAACTGAACTTTTCGATTTTTTATATTTATTTTTTTTCATTCGGAAGTATGAAATTTTCAAAAATATTTTTGATTTTTAAATCATTTTGGAGAAACTGAATTTTTCGATTTCTTATTTTACTTCTTTCTGGTGGTTAGTAAGACGGTAAGTATCGTTCAGAGCTGGACCAAGATGAAAAATACTTTTCCTCAGAAACTTTTTCTGAGCTTTCTTGTGATGATATCAGTTTTATTGCCCGACATTTCGTTATCGAACAACGATCTTTTTTTTAATTATTTCTGAACTCAATGATGTGGATTTTATTTAAATCGATTACAAAATGATTCAGAACCGTTTCGGTACCTAATCATCACAAATTTGTTGTAGATTTTCACTAACTAGGTATCCTACATGTCAACCCAAATTTTCAAATTTTTTCAGACCTAGGATATTTATTTTCAGTTTTGTTTTCCAAGTCAGGCCTATACTCGAAAATGCCTTGAAAATTTTGAGATGATCTGGCATGTGTCTGATATACATCATGTATCATTGAATTTAGAATGAAAATTACTTTTTCCCGCTGCCGACACTGTAAATCGTTCATACATGCTTAGCAACAAAACAGGTAAATGGCCTATATCATTCGTTTACTAATTCATATTGACAACGGAATGTGTAATTTACATGCCTAGGGTAATAATGACTTTGACAAGTAATCCCTTCAGCTTCATTTATATACATTTTTAGGTTATGAGACTTTTTGAATATTATTATTGTTGTCTGTTTATTCGGTAACTTAGTACATGCACAAGCAACTTAGAATGAAATAGCGGAACGAATAATCATGGAGGAAGGGTAACAAAACAAACTTCAATCGAGGCAAATTTTGAGAAATGTGAACAAGCAGCGGGAAAAACGTAATAAGTAACACGGAATGTATCGACTGTTAAAATCCTGGGCAAGCGACGCCTCGGCTCTGCCTCGGCTCGTACTCGAATGTTAACATGTCTTTACATTCCTTATTGTTACTAAAATGACTATTATTATTGGAACGGGCCATATTAAAAAAAAATATAATGATGGTTGTTCGATAACGAAACATCAATATAATCCCAAGAAAGCTCATAAAGAGTTTCTGTGTGAAGATGTATTTTTTATCTTACTCGTGCTCTGACAAAAAAATAAAATGAGAAATTTCATAGTTCCATAAAGATGGCCCTCCTATTGCGCATTTTTTTCCCGTTTGACCAAAACTGTATTTATTACCGTTTCAGATCTCCGAGCAATGAAAGATATAGAGGTGCCATTTCTATATGCACAACACACGTTATTATGAAAGCTGCATATCTCTATCCTTTGTGATGGTTTGTGGGCGAGGGGTAACCTCCGAGTTCGGAGAGGGAGATTTGTTATTGTTATGATATTCCGATGTAAGCTTAGAACCAGAGGCGGTGTGCTGATAAATTTGTTTCATGTTATATTTTTATCTATAAAGGAGATTTTCTCATGTAATTATTGTATTTCTGTTTCCTAAACATCAAACTCTAGTATAAATATTGTGGTGAGAGTCATTACAGTTTATGAGTTAAATAGGGGCCGACATGTATCTCTGAAGACATATCTGCAGACATACCAAACAACAGCTCTATTTTGATGTAGTCTTGATTTGCTCACAGGGTGGAGCAATGACTTGCTTATTGTAAATCGTCTGTTCAGCTTGAAACAAATTAAAATTTTGGTTTGCATTCTTCTATTCCTTTGCTGAAGTTGTCTAATTTTTTGTATCTGACGGATTATAGTTCTCCTTGCTACTTTTAAACACTTTCTTCTGGTATCATCTGTGTCCATATCATCGGTTTCACAATCACCAATTCTTCTGGATTAGCATACATTTCAAACACACACACACAAACTCACACACACGCGCTCATTACTGCCAAGTTATTATATTGTTATTGTTGCAGAACAATGAAGTAAATTCCATAAACAACAAATTCAAACTAAGAAAATATCACTGAACTATGTATTAAGTACTCGAAAGACATTCCAATAACTAGGCACAATGTTATCAATAGAATAGCTCTGAAAACATATCTATGGCTTGCACTTCTCTTTGAAGCTATAAATCCTATACAGTAACCAGCTATTAGGAATTTCTCAAAAAATGTTATTCTTCAAAAAAAATTCCTACATCTTCCCAAACTCGAAATTCACTATCCATACTGTGCTTATTTCCATTTGTCTGAGAGGGAAATGAAAAATTAGCAGTACAATACACAAATAAGTCTTCGAAGAAGTGATTTATATATGTATTTGAGAGAAAGTTTTATAAAGGGAATCATAGCCTTCTATGATAAAGTAAGTTACAATTTTGGAGTCCATCACTTTTCATTTACGGATTAAAGGAATTCAATGAGGAGTCTGTTGGAATTGGGAGTATGGCCTCTCTCAAAAGATTAAAAATAATACTAAACCCATTGATAAGATTTTAAAATTGCGATGATTTACAGTTTTCCATTTACAATAAAGAAGTTTGTGTCCATGTCCGGTGTAAGCGGAAGCGCTACGCCATCGAAAACATTCCAGATCGATCGTTCATGTTGATATTATGTGATATGCCATGTTTACAAAATTTTGTTCAATTGGTAACACCGAAAACTTCTGATGAACCGATTACTTACGTGATAATCCCGGTGATGATCCAGAACCCACCCATCAGATTGAGTCTATAATTGCTAGTGGCTTATGATTTGAATTTGGTTGTGAATAGATGAGTTTGCTTACTTACCTACATACTTTTTAGAGTACTTACACTGCAACAAGTTTTTCCTAATTATTGATGGTAATCGTTTTTAAAGCTGACTTACATATTAACAGAGTATTTTTACATCTATTTCAATAAATATTGTATTTTTGCTTCAAAATCGGGATAAAAATGAGCAAATTTATTAAAAGTTAACTCATTTAATACCACTAAAAGGTCGATACGGAATGCCAATCAAAAATGGTTTATGCGATGATTACCTTGCTGCGACGCCCATGGTTTGATTTGACAAGGCGATAAATAAGTCATAAACGGACGTAAACAAAGATGATCACCAAGTTAAGAGTGAATATAATACGGAATTCCAACCTGATCGACGAGCTCAAACGGAAATATCCGACAATGCCTTTTTTAACATGGCTCAGGCATTAATGTTTGTAAACAACGTCGGGTATGTTGCTTTCAAGAAAGAGATAGAAAAGCCCTCTCTATATCTTTTATTGCTTGGAGTTTCAGATATCCCCTTGGTGGACAACGTCATTTTGGACTCACCGTAGATATATCACTTGAAATATCCAGGCCATTTTGTTAATTTTTGATGTATCTATCGATTCTGCAAATTTCAGAATTACACGTCAAAATTACGTAAGTTAAAGGGGCGTTTCCATGAGAAGTGGGACACACTAAATTAAGTACTTGAATCAGAATAGAAATAGCATTTGATTAATAACAAAATTAGGGTAGGTATTCTATTTGAAAATCAAAAGTTAATGTAACTTCCAATTCGAAAATGTAAAATACTCAAAATATCTCAACAACAGCCCATCATTCAAATTCTTCCTTAGAAAATAATCAGATGGCGTGACGTAAAAAATTTCTCTGCCACCCGGTATACAAAGTAATAAAATATACTTGGTTCTCATTCTGTTTCTGAGTTGACTCGAAGATATGAATGTTGCAAAGGCTATAGAAAACTTTTTTGATTAGAATATTTAACGCTCTTAAAAGCTACCGGATAGTTATTTTTATGACCACGAAAACTAATTGTAAATCCTTAATTACGAATGAGTGTTCATTGTCTACTTTCTCATACTCGGTTGACGTATTATCTGGTAATCTATCGATAATATTATTTTTATTAGCATTACTATACTACTGCGCCAACATAACAATCGCTTTCTCCTCACTTTCCTATTGCCTACACAAAATAATTGTTTATCGTTGTTACAAAAAAAATCTAAGAATAGACTAATTTTCTCTTCATATTGGTACTACTTGTTGTTTATTCTCATTGGAAATATTGAAAATTATACGAGGTGCTCTCAACCGTGGATATTTTTATTTTGAAATATAAAATGTTTTTAATTGTTTCTGTAGCGGGAAATGATCCACATTTGAAAGTACATGGGAGTCATCGAAGAGGTGCTAACAATAGAATATGTACCTAAGTTTGCAATATAGTGTCCGTTGGAAATACTGCCACTATGATTCGATATGGCCTAGAGATATTATAAAGGATTTTCATTCCATTGAAAAAATATCTGAGAGAACAATGAATACTTGAAATGCGTTTTATCATTGATTTATTAATAATTTTATTGTTTCTTTATATTCGTCACGCAATTCCTAGCTATTCATTCGGGTAGAAATGAAATGATGACTAAAAACTTGTCTGTACTGAAATCGCTAGTCGTTTGCAACATTTAAATTTTCGAAGGTTATCTACTTTGCTTGGGACATTATCACCGCACTCTTCGATTTCGACAGTGTGGCCTAGGGGCATCAATACGAGATATTTGTTAGCATTTCAAGGTTTACCTGCATGCATATTCAGAATATCTACATCGATTCTGAATAAAATCAGTCATCAAAATACTTCACCTCGAAAAGTATGAGCATCCGTAATATCTCATAATTGGTCACTCTAGCAAAAATGGAGAAAAAATAGCAAAACAAAGCAAACTTTCACAAAAGTTGTATTTTAGGCCTCAATGAAACTAAATTTGCGCCCTCGTATAAGGTCTGCGACATTGTTGAAAATGTAAATTATATTCAATTCTGGTTACTTTGTAGAGAAAAAAATGCAAAAGAGTTCCAAAATGACAAAAAGAAAGAAAGTATCACTCTTTATCGTTCCCCAATTTGGCGACCATATCCAAGTTTGGCATCAGAGTAAATAAATTATTTTTTCAAACTTTTCTCAATAACTCGGCCGAAAAAACTCTAAAAGAGTGGCAGATGCATAGAAACGTTTCTCCCTACGTCATAACTCTCGCCGAAACTTTGCCACCTGCGCCGATGACAACACATATTTTTTGTTTATTTTACACTAAAAAGTTTTGTTTGCAACCTGAATATGGAATAATACAAACGTTTTTAGAATTGGTTCTGAAATAGGGTTAGAAAATAAAATCTCAAAAACGACTTTTCTTACTATGCCCCGTATACAACCTAATGTACTATCATTTATAAAATTATGATAGGACATGTTAACGACTTTACCATATGTATTCGTGCGGGGTGCTTTGGCAAAGTTCCCGAAATCTGTGTTGGTGACAAATTTTTATATGTTTTCTGGGAAATTACCCCCTTCGTTCCCGACCAATTCAAAAAATGTTTGCATTATTTCCATAACAATTCAGGTTGCCAACAAATTTTTTTATTGTAGAATAAACAATGAAAAATATGTTGCGGTCATCAGCGGAGGGAGCAGAGGTTCGGCGAGACTTATGCCACTTCTTTGCTTTTCCCACTCTCTTTGTTTTTTTTTCGGACGAATTATTAACAAAAGTATAAAAAAATAATCAATTTACTCTGATGTCAAACTTGGAAATGGCGCAAAGTTGGGAAACGGTAAAGGATGATATTTTATTTGTTTTCGTCAATTTGCGACTCTTTTGCATTTTTTCTCTTCAAAATAACCAAAATTGTTTATAATTTACGTTTTTAACAATGTTGCCAACCTTGTTCAAGGGCCCAAATTCTTATAGTTTCATTGCGTACTAAGACAGAACTTCGTGAAAATTTGCATTGTTTTGCTATTTTTTCTTCATTTTCGATTTCAAATGCTAAAATGATTGGCATATAAATTGTGTTTTTCTTTCCTTTAACGATAAGCCAAGTATTTTTTCATTCTATAGTTTGAAGAAATCATCAGAATATCCATCGTGAATTGCAAAAATGCATTCATTTTATTCATTTAAGTTGGTATTTATTAGTTGTTCTTTTATAAAAAAGTAACCAATTGGATTGCTATGTTTAATCAATTCAATTCTATTGAATGAAAGTTTGTTTGTGTGGAGGATATTCGTTTCTTGACATACCTTTTTGGGAATTTTAACCTTCCACAGTCTGAAAATGGAAAAATGTTTATTCAAAGAAATCTGTACAAGTGTAGAGGGGCAATAATCAATTTTGCCCCGATCAGTTTTATTTGACTTTGTCAAAACAAATCCTTTCATATCCAAGCTGATAAAAATAGAATTTTTAGCAAGTCTTCGTCCTTCGAGTTTTGGTAACGGAGACATATTTAGTCTCCGAAACGTCAATGTTTTCGAAAAAGAGAAGTATTTTTAGTCAATTTAAAAAATTTTCACGTCATAAATTTAGTATTCGATACGTTACTGACGAAATAATAAACTGTTTTCAAGGCAACAGTCTTCTAAACGCAGTAACTGATCGGGGCAAAATTGATAATTGCCCCTCTACACTTGTACAGATTTCTTTGAATTGACATTTTTTCATTTTCAGACTGTGGAAGGTTAAAATTCCCAAAAAGGTATGTCAACAATTCAATTCTCTTTGAACTGTTGGCCATTATATTATTGATTTGTGTATAGCCAAAATAATTGAAACATCTAGAAATAACAGATTGTACTGATTCACTGATTCATAGAAAAATAAATAATTAAATCGATTTTGATTAGGTTCGATTTGAGAAGCCAGGTCTGTTCAGGAAGCAATAGCCGAAATTATTTACCTAGCTCTCTTGATGAAAGAAAACAAACACTTTGCATTTTCGAGGTCCTGGCAGAGAACATGTATATGTTCTCTGGTCCTGGCTTGACCTGGCTTGACCTTACCGAAAAAGTACTCCCATATGTTTTGAGTTATTGAAAAGTTATTTTATTGATAGGAAATAATGTTTTGTGATAAAAGGAACTTCAAAATCATTAATATGGTATGCCACAAGGCATATTCGGCCCTTGTCTTTTCAATATAATTTTTAATAGTTTGGTCTCTACATGTGATATCGATAGTCAGACGGTGAGCTATGCCGCTGAAACTGTCGTTTTTAAAATGTATACGTCAGATTTATTCAGCAAAGCATGACTGGATTTTATCGAAATAAAACTATGATGTGACTAAAGGTTACTGACAGATGATTTCGATAAAACAAATTATTTCCCATTCAGTAGGTATCCAAAAACTAACTCAATAATTTCCCAACAATATCACAAATCACTTCATCGAATAATTTTTCAGTATCTCTGCTAATTCCGTGAATTGTTTAGGCCTTATCATCGATTGCATTTTGAAATGGGTATACAACAAATCACTAAATTATTGAAGAAACTAAGAACTTTTGTATCTCTCTGTAAGGTAAGCATTATAAAATGTCTCACACAGTGCTCTCTGCCTCGTTGGATAATACTCAGAGATTGAACTGAGTTGATTGATAGTTGAAAAAATTGCAAATCGCATAAGGTTCCTCCATTTTGTAAGTCTCCTGAAATACTTACCGTGTTCCCAACAGAATGTAATTTATTTATTGAATCTAACCTCAATGGGATCAAGTTACCTTATTATGGATTGGAGTGTGTGAGCTAATATGAGATGAATCTTGATAGCCCCATACGTTGCCTTGTCAGTATAACAATTATTTATTTTTTGATTTAAAATTTATTTCCCATTTCAACATTCGATACTCTAGACTTTTCATTACAGAATCACATATAAGAACGGGAGGGATTTTTTAATTTTCAGATGTAAAAGTCTGAATGATTGAGGCTCGTGTCGGCTGGGAATAATCCTCCACGATTCAAGGTTGCGTTAAAAATTAACAGTGCTGCTCCTAAGATAGCGTATGGAGTTAGTAACAAGGCCTATCCAGAACACACGGCTAATGATAGCAGTCGATGCCAAAACACCAAGGAAAAAAAAGAAACCCTAATCGTTCATTATTATCTATTTTATAAATTATATAATTATTAACTATAGTATATACATCAGTTACAAATAATTATTCTTTTCAGATTATCCTGTTTAAGAGTATGTATATTTTGATTGAAGAAATCCTTTTTGTCTGTTTACGTCTTTAAACTAAAACTTTACATCAACTACTGTACTCATTACTACTCATCCATTCAAATTTGAAAAATCCTGGGAAAACATTATGGACGTTAAGCTTCATATTCCCATACCCAACTGAATGAAACTCAAACCAGTTTTACAAACATCTTGTATCTATTTTTTTTTTGTTTAAAAAAATTGCTCTTCAAAAAGAAATATTGCTCCAAATGCATTTATGCATAAGTATACTATTCTATCTACCAAATAACGATAAAATTGGTATTTCCAAGAATAGATCATATCGTTTATGCCCATTTTCGAAAAAACATATTCACTGTTCAATTCAATCAACGAGTATATAGACAGAGGAATAAATGAATACAGTTAATACGATCTGGTGTTAAAAAGATGAAACGTGCATTGAAAATGATTCAACCATCGATCGGGTGTACATTACTGAAAACAGCACGTAGATGTCGTAGATACCGAACATTTTATGTTATTTAGACAATGCCAAGACCTCTCACGATTTGAGTCGAAACTACGAGGAAAATTATTGAATTATTTATTGTCCTTGATGGGCTTTCGTTTTTGGAATTCAATTAGTTACGCAGACCGTGCGTTTGAAATTGAAAATTAAACAAAGTACTGGTACAGGTTATCCGATAAAGCGGTATCGTATTATTTTTTTGTGAACCCGGAACTAAATACAAAAAATAATGATATTATTGATTGTTAAATTTGTGAAAGTGAAATTATGAAGGCCGAATACTCTCCTCACCGAGATTACAGTAAAATTGATGTCTGCGAAGATTGTTACCTAAGTGTGGCCTGATATTTTGTATATAAGTAGGATGTTTCAGAAATATCCCATCCAATTTCCACTGCATGTATACAATTTCAAATTACCACTTCAGTTGAAAGTTGGTTCGAAAATAATCTTCTAATCAACATTCGGAAAAATACTGCGAAGGGAAACATACCAAAAAGGCATTACTGGTAGTATTTATTGTGGGAACTAAGAATTTCGATGGATGATTGGAGTTTTGAGGTTATCATCGCATTTATGCTGAGGCACAATTGAAGTTTGATGTTTTCAGCATTAAGTTAAACAATTCAATTATTGTCCTTGTTATTCTGGTCACGGCCCACAAACAATTTTTTTGGGTAAATCCAAGCTTCATTTATCAATTCTGCTTTACGTCCTGTTTCATTTCTATAACTCTTATCTAAAATCGCAAATGTTAAAACTCATTACATAAATTTTCATTTGTGACTCGACCTTCATTATCGTATCTTTAATCCAATCGGAATGATGTGGGACATACTTGAGAAACGTACACTTTGCAACGATACTGGAGAGGATGAAGTGCATACAGAATTATAACAAATAGGTATTCGGAGACCTAACCACAAACTGGTCACACCAAAATCATCAACATTACCGAACTGATGGAAATGATATCAGACTACATGTTACCCCAATACTCATCCGAAAAACAATTCAGAATACAGCTCAAGTGGAATGAATGGGACTCGCGAGTAGATTCACTATTATCTGAGAACATACTATGATGGTTCAAGAACAGATGTAGGAAGAGGAGCAGGAATATATATGGAGTGATGTTAAAAAGGAACGTGTAATAGTTCTACTTGACAACAACACCACAGTATTCCAATAAGCTGAAACACATGCCATAAGGAAATGTACACAGTGATAGATCTAGACACTCTGCGTATAAAATTAAACACATCTACATTCTATCTGACATCCAGAGCGCAATAAAAGCAAAGTCAAAGCAAGTTTGGGAATGCCTTCAGAGCCTCAATGAACTGTCAAAGCCTCAATGAACTGTCAAAGCCCAACAAGGCCATACATGTGTGGGTGCCTGGGCATAGGGGAATAGAAGGCAATGAAAATACAGACGAACTTGCAAGCAAGCATCTGAATCACCATTCACAGGCCCAACTCAGTGTTTGGAATAAGCGAAACCCGAATGGGAAACCTAATGAACATATTAAGACCAAATCGAACTGCATCGACACAGCACAGCCATGAAGAGACATCTAAGCCAAACACTGACGGATGACACTCTCAACTTCAACAGATCCAAGATTCGCACAATTAGGTACCTACCGACTTACTAAACAAACACCTACACACCATGGGAATAAATAATAAAGAAACCGTGGAGTGTAGACCGTTATGAATAAAGAATAAACAATGAACAAAATTATTGTAAACTGTGCCAATTCCGTCAAGATGAATATTATAGGTTGATTTCTGATTGATTCGGCCTTTACTTGATGAAGATCCATAGTAATTGATCTTCACACGATTTGATCTTCACAAACTTTTATTCAAACACGACATGTTTCGCTATCACACTTGACTTCAGACACTATCAGACTTGAGGAAGCTACTGTGATAGCGAAACATGTCGTGGTTAAATAAAAGTTTGTGATAATCAAATCGTCTCTTGTCTATACAAGTATAGGTAGATTTGTAATCAATCTCGTCAGTGGTACTGACAGGTTCGTTTGAAGAAATTAAAGAATTCAGGAAGATGATGACGACTATTGTTTGAAAGTGAAAGAAAAGAGCTATTTGTTTCACTAGTACAAAAATGAGTGTTTTGGGACAAATAAGGAAGTTATCAGACGACTCCGTACAGCGGAGTTTCCCCCCCCCCGAAAGTTCCTGTTGAGACTGACCACTGCGACCTGTGAAGGCCATTTCAAGTTTGAGAGGTACCTATACACTGTCATGCTTTGTACAAAGAATTAGCTTTCGAAACGAGATAAGTAAAAAACAGCAACCTGTGAGAAAAAATAGTTGAAAGAAGGAACAACGGAAGATCATCTTGGTGAAGCGTGAAGTCATTATATCCAAATTGCATTCTTGATGAGTAATTAATCAGACCTGATCCGCGCGATGACACCGTTAAGGTAGAGTAGTTAGTTACCGGTTACAAACTCGACTCATTACTAACTAGGTACCGCAATAATAGACAGGCTGTGGATCATTAAAGCTTCCCATACATCGTCACTCCATACACCAAATACTGTTAGGTTAACCGCGCTATTACTGATTTCGCACGTTGAGTAAACATCGAACAGTAACAAACATTAATAAAATATGAAACCGGTGGGAATCTTGCGTTGCGGCATCTTCGCGTATGTTTATTACATAAAGGTGACTAAAGTTTGCGCTATTTATAGAATTGTGTTCATTCCTCGCGGATGATGGGGTCCACGTCTAAGCGTACAGGTCGGTTTGTAGGTAGGTATTTAGTTTGTATCGATTGGAGTAGTGACGAATCCAGAAATTACATAGAAAAATGTACCTCTCTTCTGGAAAGGATGAGTGTGATAAAATAGTGACGCATAAAGGGAAAATTTTATACAATTTCAGTTCAAGTCAGCATTCTCTTTTTTTAATACCACCCCCCCCCCCCCCTGTTAACTTCTCAACGGTTTGATGTAAAAACATGGAACAAATACCATTTGGATCACTAATACCATTTTTTCAAATCAAAGATATTGCGATTGCCCGATAGAAGGCGCATGGGGGCAATTTAAAAATTGAAATGGCTTGGAGAGTCAAATTACACATCGTTGAAAAAAGAATTCAATTCTCTTTTTAACCAAGTTATTCTGTTGTGCCCCCAGTGCCATCTGTCAAGTAATTACAATGTATCTTCTCTCAAAGTGTAGTCTTGGTAATACCATTACAAATATTTCTGTCCCATTCCTCGACATCAAAGCTTTCAAATTTATCGAGATATGGGTACCATTCAGATCTGCACTTATACTTGATATTTCGAGTTCATTTGGTGAAAAAAATATCGAAATCCGACATCCTTTACATGGTTGAAAAGAGAATTGAATTCTTCTTTCAACTATACATAATAATATGTGTCACTTGACCCCCCATGACATTTGAAATTTTTAAAGCAATTACAATGTCTTTTATTTCAAAAAGTGGTATCAGTGACAAAATGGTTTTTGTTCCAGGTTTGTACGGCAAACCTTTCACAGGGGGGGGACGCCTAAAAAAAGCCGCATTGTATGATGGAGGTACTTTGAAATTAAAAATATTGGTAAATAGCGCGGATTGAAAGTAATATTCATCGTTAACGCACTTATTCAATTTTTCAACGTTGACTTAGTAACTGACGTTGTATCTAGTAAATCTAACTCAATAATTCGGAATTATTACTTAGTAAGACGGAATTCGAGATAGAAAGTCGTAATTCCGGAATCCATAGTGGTAATCATAAAATTTTGTGTGATCCACATTCTGAAATATAGATTTACGAGTTGGTAAGTTGAAATTCCGAATTCCAAAGTCGGAGTTATAAAATGTTTAGTTACTAAGTCAATATTTCTTGATTGTTGTGATCCGAATTTTGCAGTTCCGGACTTATCTTGAAATTATGACGTAATAACTCGGAATTTCACAATTCTGACTTATTATCTCGGAATTTTGGCTTATTGTGAAATTCTACACTAGAAAGTCAGAATTCTGAGATACTTAGGGCGGGTTGTACAAAACAAGCTCACTAGCAGTTCAACTAAACTGAGTTCAGTTGCTAAGGAACAGGAAATTTTATTGGCTAATCCCTAGCAACTGAAGCGAGTTTACTTAAACTGTCGTTGAACTTGCTTTGTACAAACCGCCCTAAGTCTCAATTATTGAATATCGAGTTGGTAAGTATGAATTCCAATATATTAACTCGAAATCATGTATCTGTAGGACTTCATGTGAATACTGGCACACTTAGGCACAGTTGTACATTCACAGTTCAAGCAGAGATCATGGTTGGAAATGTTTCAAATTTCAAAATTTTGTTGTATGAAAGTTCAAAGCAAAGCTTGGTTCACTGGTTGTCAAAGTCTTCAGCCCTTTTCAAAAGTGGAGTGTTTGATATATGCAACAAATAAGGAGCATAATAAACGACTGGGTGTTCTGCCTTGCATGACGCTTGCATCAGTTATGTAAAAGAGCTATAACCGTCTGAAGCAGTTACTCTCATTAATTCACCCCACTATGAACTGGATTAATGGAATGGTTCCTTGCGATATTAGCGTATCTATAATTACTTATTTGTATTTCAGAGTTTACTTAAAAACGTAGATTTCATGTAGCTATAGTCTCTATTTTATAACTGCACTGCGGATTCCAAAGTCTTTTTCACATATTGACAACTGAAACGTTCATTTACATTTTGTGTCTCCTCAGCAGGCTCACTTTTATTCCAGTAGTCTGGTATTTTTGTGATCTGTCATGCAGGTATCGATTTATAATCGCTAAAGTTCAAAGTACACTGTGGTTCCGATGTTGAATGTGACTGTACAAAAGTGAGAAAACGAAAGTGCGCAAAAAACATAAATAATTCAGCAATACAATCATAAATGCGCTCATCTCATGGGCTATAATCAATTTTGTATTTTCAGTGAAACTTTCCTTAAAAACAACGTGAAAAATTATATTTTGGGAATTATGCTTTGTTCAAGTTGTTATCGGTGGAAAGTCAAGGCGGAAATCTAACTGGTTTGTCCAAACATTGCAGTATCTGATCAACTGAAATTTAGTTGGCACTCAACTTCTTGAACTGTTTTACATCTAAATGACATTTAAATTATTTATAAGCTGTCATTCTGATTTTTAATGGCGAATTATAATGTCTTGTCGAGTTTTGTTCAAGTTCTCTCATGTTTATGAATTTATTGAACTAGCATTAGAAACGGGCGTCGATGTTTATCGGAATATTAAATTTGACAGGTGAATTGGCTATCTAGGAATACATTAACAAAGTTGCATGTCCCAGATTTACGAAGTTTTTTCTTTATTACCTTTTCAATAATAATAATAGATATCAAAAGAACGTTTGGCACAGTGAATCAAATATTTGTAAAAGTCTATAGAGTGTGTATGTGAAAATATTAATGGGACCGCTATAGATGACTGTGATAAACTCATTAGTGAACAAATACATGAAAAATCTACAGAAGTTTATAGAAAATTTGAAGAAACCAAAGCTTTGGTTCGAAAGTTATACAGTTGGTGAGATTGTTCTTGCAGCTAAAAACGTCTACGAGGTACATGCATCAGTGGTAATGCAGCCCAAATATTGGAAGACATTTTAGGTTTCTCTCCATACGAATTACAAAAATTAAGAAAGCATGTCAATCCCAAAGTAAAAAAATACTTTCAAAATGACGTTGCTGAAAAACTCAGTAAAAACCAATAAGTAAATTTCTGAGAATTACAATGATGATATTTTTACAAATCCTCACATGCTTCTTGGGACGAAAAGCCAATGCTTTCCAGATAACATTCATGTAACCGACTTCCCTGTGCAGTAATTGCTCGATCACACCATGAAAGGCTTGGTATCAGTTCGTATAGAGGTGTTGACAGTAGTCCGAGTAGGCATAACTATGCTCTCAACATTGAACATTCCGAGTGGGCAGAGTCCGTAGAAACAAATCTATTCTGATATAGATGATGTAGATGAATCATTCATATTCGACGTTTTAAAGATCACTACCCATTCCACTCTAAGTAGTGGTAGACGTCACACTAGAAAAATTATATATGGTACCATCCTGCTTCCCCATCAAATTTATTCTGAAGAAAGAGAACCCAGAATTAACAAGGAGAGAAATTGAAATTGCAAAATCACAAATAGGGAATGTATCTCCACAAAATTGCAAGTAGAAGGTCGTGAAATTTATGTTCAACATGGTTTTTTGCTGACTATGATTGACGTCAAAATTTGTAGTGTTCTTACGAATCTGACAACACAAAATTGTGTGTCGTGCTACTCCATCCCAAATGAACAGTCTGAACCTATTTCGAAGAAAGAAACAAAACGAAACAGCTTTCACCCTAGATTTATCAAGCCTTCATGCTTGGCTCAAGTTTCTCGAGTGTATTTTCCGTATACAGCATGATGCAAATGTATGGAATAAATTCATTATTTCAGAATATAAACATATTTTGGAAAATTCCTCGAACAAGTCGATTTTCTTTTCTGGTTGGACAATTTTTGAACCCCACCCTGAATATACAGGATTATCCGTATTCGAGTGAAAATTACTTTAGTGATATTTTTAAATGGAACACCCAGTGTATTTTTCCATATTTGGTTAGGGATCGTCATTACAAATCCAGTGATACCAGGTTTGATTGATGAAATTTTTACTTAACTTTGAAATTTATTTTTCAATCTAGAGTTCAAATCACTAATTTCAGCACTAAAATTTTGGTAAAAATACTCGGCCAAAATGAATGTGCTATGATCAAATTTAATTTTTGAATTGAAATTAATAATTTTTTTCCAAATGGCAAGTGCGGCTCGTCGAGTTAGGAAGAAATATCAATTTATTACGATCAGTTTGATACCGCTCACTAATAGGTTTTAGTAATTTCCGTAAAAAAACTTAAAAAATACGTTAGGTCTTTTTTAAAATGAAGCATCTTTTGGTAATAAAATTAGTGCTTTGAAGGTATCCACAGCAATTCAGGACGAAAAAAATTAAAATAAAATTACATTTCATTACAAAAAGTGACTACTAATACTTGGGAGTAAAAATAAGCCGGGTGTCCCATTTTGAAATCGAATTATGTCACTTCTGGTGAAACCGGAAATTGCATGAAGCTGAGTTACTTTACAAACAACGTCCTCCAAATTTCAATCCATAATCTTCAAAAACAAAAAAGTTTTAGTGGCTAGCCAATTTCCGGGGACACCCTGTATATCAGAGAAAACCACACACGGAAATTTTCAAGACTTATAGTATGACAGATGTAATGATTGTTTTGTTGATTTTTTCAGATCTAGTTAAAACCAGCTTCAAAATGAAGCATCAAAAATTCAAAGAAACTCTATATCCTCATGATCTGAAATTTCTTGAAGAATCATAGGTCCTTATGCGGGTAGCGACATTAGTGGCTGATAAATAGGCTTATTTTACGTTTCATCAATAGATTTCTTTTTCTGAATGCTTTTTCAGACATTATTTGACATTTTCTTTTATTATTGTAAAACAAATCACTTCATTAAAAATTACTCAAATTACATACCTGAAGTGTCTTATTTTAACCAAGTCGTATTAAAACATTTCTGATGTTATTAGACATCAGTAGGTACCTTGCGTTCAATCAGAATATTGGAAGATTTCATGTCACTGAAATATTAGATTATTCTGAAAATATTTTGTTTTTAAAATTTAAAAAATCATTCACTTTTCATACGATCCCTACTAATTGAAATGAATGTTTCGAAGTTGTTTTCTACAATAGATTCTACAGAACTCTCGTTATTCGTTAAAAAGAGACTTCATGCTGCATTCCTCTTTAGATGGAACTTCAACGAAACGACCATAACTATTTATTTGATCCAGGAAATTTGAACTAAACTTATGAATGAATGAAAATCTGATCGGGGCCAATTTACATGAGAAAAGTGACATGACCATTTCAAAAAGGTGTACAACATAAAAAAGACATTCTGTGGATCAATAACTTTGAGCAGATATATTAGACCAAATATCCCTTCATGACCAGATACCAGGACAACTTGGATTTGAGTACCCAACAGTTGTTTATTCAAGGCGCTTACTTAATTCTGTAAGACTCGGTAATTGAGCTGGTTATATTGCTCGAGTAGTTGGTTCCGAAAAAATAAATAGGGCCCTTGAGATGCAGTGGCGATAATCGAAGCCAGAAGACCTACTATTGCATTTTGTCTACGACCATTAAGAAAAATGAACATTCCAATTGCGTCTTCGATTAAGAAACCTACCACGTTGTAACACCGATTTTCATTTCCCACGGGCTAGCTGTATCGAAATATTTCATTTACTACGACTTTCATGAACTACTGTCATTATTGGTAGGTATTAACGAATTTTATGAACATAAATAATATCGAATCAAGTTTGTTTACGTCTGTCTAATAATTTGACATTTCACATCAGTGGATAATTAAGTTATTAAAAATGATTAGCGATAGTGAGGATGATTTAACAATCAAATTAATAAATTTATATCAGAAGCTCCTGATAATGCCTATCTTCCGACAAAGGTATGATTTTCTTTACATAAAACCAGAATAATTTCAATAAAAAGATTGATTACAATCGGATTCTATATTTTTAAATAGTTGACAGATACTTTCTATATAGCAGTTAATTTGAACAAATTATTATGTGCTCTAGTAACGACGAGTGTTGATCCAGATGACACATGGACTTTGGATGGTGGGAGCGAGGGTTCAAATCTATGCAGCCACATTTTTTTTTTCATGTTTTGAAATCGATTAGTGTTTAATTTTTTCTGCATAAAGTTTTTTTATTTCCAATTTGTCAAAATTTGAAAATTTTGAATGTTATTTGTTTCACGACGTAGGTAGGTACGTGTACAAAAAGACAAAATAGATGTTTCATTCACCGGGTGAAGAAAGAAAAAATTATCTAAACCATGTAAAAATGACGGCAGGAGAGTTTATGATAAAAAGGATTATTAAAAATATTACAGATTTGTTAATGATTCAGATGGTCGTAGAAAGTATAGTATAGCTCATTGTACAATATACTATTATCACTACTTATAATTATTTTTTCAAATTCAATTAGTAACCAAGGTTTGATTAACCTATTTGATATGAGTTTCTACTAAATCAAATTACTAATTCCCTTCAAACCGTGGATGGATCGAAATAGAAAAATACCTGATAAAATGCTGAAGAAATTGAAAAACTAAGAAATATCAATTTAATATTAATTTTTTGAGTTGATTGTTGAAGATAATATTTAATTCCCATTTTTTCAATCCTCTAGGTACTATTTATGAAATGTTTTGGTTTCATATTGAAGTCGACACAATGGTCGACGTGCTTTTTGAAACCTAGAGATGGCGCTGGATACATACTTCTCTGTTTATCATGGGAATTTCTTTCTTAAGCACAACGGATTTTTTCATTCAATTGGGTCAGCAAGCCTTCGCTGCTGAGTGGTAATAACCATGAAACCGGTTGTAGATGTTCTCCATTAGAATCGAACCATAATTTGGGCCATACAATTTAAAGAGCAATACAGAGTAGATCTCGCCGAAAACTTCGTCAAGAATCTAACAATACGTAATGTAACGGCCAAAAGGGTTGTTTTCTATTGGATACTTGCCGACGAAAATACCTATACAGGTTTAAGTATACTGAATTAGATAGTTCATTTTTACTTTTATGTATTATTTTTTGTATGAAAATGAAGCTTATTTATCACTGTCACAGCTAATTTTGAGTCTTATGAAAAGAGTAAGAAATCATTAAAGACATCATCTTTCGAATATTTGCATTTGATGTGACCTATTATATCAGATATCTGTATTCATTCCATTTGTTAATGTGCTATTTATTGGTCATGGAATTGAAAATTTTGAAAAAGATCGTAGAATCATGCAAGCTATAAGTATTATGAAAAGAGAAATAACTTCTGTCTTTATGAGTGTTTGTTGCAAACGTTATATAATGATTTTTCTGTCTTTATGAGTGTTTGTTGCAAACGTTATATAATGATTTGTTTGTGTTTGCCATTTTATTGCTGTATAGAATGGTAGGTATTTATGGGAAAGTAGGTATCTGTGTCTATCCATTTTGTTATTAACATCGGTATATAAACACAGTGTTATTATTTATTGAATTCTTGTTCCGATCAATTTGCAAATTTCTATCGGTCAATAATTAAAGAGAAAACGATGCTTAATCTGATTACTATTTTACATGAGAAGGAACATTTGCTCTTTATGAAAAACTAGAAATATGACTTTAGTGGATAATTCGGGTGGAGTCGATCTGAAAATGAAGTAAGTAACCGTTGGCGCGGTTACAGTTCGCATGGACTACTGGCATATTTACACGGATATTTTCAGTAGAAAATCTCGATCATGCTTGGGATCGCACGTTAAAAGGTAAGTCTGAAGACTTCCGAAGGTTGCTTGTAAGCGTGCAACCGGATGACAGAAAGGACATATTTTTGAGAAAAAAGCAAAAAAAAATCTGATTCTATGATTTTGAACCAATCAGGATGTTCAATTTAGTAAGTTCCTTCAATTCATATGGAGTCATTTCATACTAACCATCAATTTCATATTGCTACCTATACAAATGAAACGCGCAGTCAAATTTGCTTCTTCTCTTTACCATAGCGAATTCTATACGCTGAAATTGGGGGGACCTTTGTGATCACTTCCCTTTTTCTGAAATGAATGGTATTTTCGTGTGATTATTAGGGAATTTTAAATTATTATAGTTGGCTTTGGTTCGAAGGAAACCTCAAGAAAACAAAAGCAAAAATTACAACAAACAAAATATTAAAAATAATTGGACGTTTAAGCGTTGCAAAAGTGTTGATCATGTCCTCTTTTAGATTTACTAATAAAGATTACTTTAATTCGTTAGTATTAATATATGAAAAACACAAGGTAATCCAAAGAGCCTTCCGTTCGCGATATCCGAATAGACCAGAGGCCACCCATAATACATTTACACGGCTCATTCATAATTGCAAAATTCACGGGAAGTTTCTTGTACCTAAAGCACGAAAGAATTGAATAAAGTAAACGATGCGGAAAAAGATATGAGAATATCTGACACAGGATTCTTAAAAAACATAAGTTCCATCCATATTTATTCCCATTAGTACAAAATTTAAGGTTAGATGACGATCACAGAATTGATTGTTTGTGACTTTGTATTATTTCTAATATTCCAAAATTACCTCAGGAGAATTAATTTGAATGGATGTGGCGAAATTTCAGAAGGATGGAATGTTCAACCAGTATAACTCTCATTATCGGAGTGACACTAATCCTCCAGTACATTCTGAATGTATCAAGATTACTGTAGTTTCAATGCTTTTGCTGCAATAAAATGACGCTGTGCTAGTGATTCCGGTCTATTTTAAATGTGACAAAATTTTACACCAACTAAATTTGAACTGGAAACAGCTACGAAGCCAGTTGATGTAATACCCACCAGAAGAGCTCCAATACATGTTGGCGTGCTTGTATATAACATTTTAAAAATTCACTCTGAGGATCGTTGAATATCAAACAATGAACCTCATCGATGGCCTTTTCGTTCACCCGATATCATGGACATGGACTTTTTTGCTTGACGTGCTCACAACGAAAGAATATGGTTAGAAAAGAATTAGTAATGTATTTAGATCTCTTTCGTCCCTAGAAATTCTAGGTACCACTCATGGAGAGTTCCTTATTGTATTTTGTTGAATTATCCTTAATTTCTCTTATACTTTTCTCTTCACAACTTCTGTTGCTCTTTTAGAAACTCATCAAAATGTTATAGAATTATCAGTAGAATTTATTATATGAATGTTCTCATAGGAGCATATATTGCTATTGTCTATCAGAGGTCATTCAGTGTATTGTAGATGTCGATACTAGCTGTTTTTAGAGAGTGAAGATATGTTGATTGGGCATGAATACATGTTTCAAATCAGAATTAATAAAAAATACTGTTTTTTTTTCTTTTCCTCTCAAACTGGGGATAAGTAAATAACTATTAGGAAGTGAAAATAGGTACCGTCATATAATAGACAACTGCGCATATACAGAGAAATTACACATTTGTTCATTTGAGAAGGTGGGTGGGTATATAATTTTTGCTTCCTATTTTCCACATATATGTAAATTATCAAGGTTACTGGGTGTGTGCGTATCTCTCAACAGCTTCTGACTGACTGCAAACAAGTTTTAAAAGTAGGTATTTATATTTCACTTTCTAATACTATTTGTCGAACAGAATTATTTAATTAGGTAGTTAGTTGTCTAGGAATTTTTGGTTGATGGCAATTGATCAGAAAAATTCGTACTTACTAGGTAGATAAAAATTATTTACTTTATCTTGGAGACTTCAATGAGAGATGAACGAGGAACACTCTTTATACATCTTGATGAATTTGAATACAAAAGCATTTCTTCATTTCTGTTCTAAATTTTAAAAACTAAATACTATATGCTCGAAAAGCGCATTCGTTTATTTTGAAAAATTGAGAATATAGGTAGGTACATAAGCGAAGATGTATAGAAACAAGTCTTTATTCAAAAGGTTTCCAAAATGACGATGGATATATATAGGTAATGGATATTAATACAGATTCAATTTATTGCAGAATATTCGGTATTGGGTAAACCTGAAGATGAAAATAATTCTTGATCAATATTGAAGGATAATGTAGGTGCAGCAAATATACCTACCTACAGCAATTTTCAAAAATTAAAATTATATGTATTTATTGCAAACTTGAACGAATTAGTAGGTATCTTTGAATTATTAAAAAAAAATTAGACATCACCTACAAAGGACTGTCAAATCAAATTGCAAATAACCATTCAGTCCTTAAATATCAAACATTCATTGCACTTTCGCTGATATACAGTGAAGTAGCTAATCAGGTCAGCCTTTATAGGTACTTAATTATCTCTGTTTTTCTCTTATCTGAAGAAACATCAGTGGATAGATACATCACTGAATGTAGAACGGACCGTCCAACTAGCGATACGTAATCAAAGCTGCAATATCTAGTACACACTTAACTGTACCATCTATACTTCTCTCGCATATTAATTAATAAATACACAATAAGAATACTCACTCGTGAAGAATATCCTTCCTTTCTCCAAGGTGCAACAATACGGAAAAACAACAAAACTACACTACAATATTACAAAAAAAAATCACTGTAAACTATTGCACTCGCGCTATTTTTTGTGTCGCATCTTCATGAAAAATTGGGTTATATCGCGGTCATCACGTATCGGTTGTTTCTTCAGTCTTCTGCGAGTCTAATCAGCAACAGTCCGTCAAGAACTGTCAGATTGAGAATTCAAGAAGTTTGAAACGTTCACTTTTCGCTATCGACGGTATTGCGCCCGCGCCAGAGCTTGGAGAATGTCTTAAGACGCTTGTGTGTTGGCGGAAGAATGACAACGTGAGTTCTTGGGTATGGGGTGAATCATAATATCTGTGTCTTCGCATTTTCCCATCAAATTAACTGATGGACTTTGAAACGAGTTTATAATTAGCAATACTTTGGTTTGTATGTCTTTGTTGAAAATCATCCTCGAAGAATGTAATATTTGACCGCTTATATTTCAATGATTTCATTAAGTTCGAGGTCGTTTGGATTTTATAGTTTCTTGAAAAAATAAAATCGGGATGATTCCGTTGACTTTTTCTAGATACTTTTACAATTTCACCGTGGGGGTGGCGGGGAGGATAACTCAGCGATCTAAGTGACAACCGTTTGAATTTCAGCAAGCATTGAAGGTTGGTTCGAGACACGGTACAGGAAAATGTTTTTTCTGAAATCGTTCAAGAATGCCCACTTTCTCGGAGCAACTGCAGGCCTCAAAATACGCTAATCCAGTATTTTAGTCCGTTGCTAAGCAACGAACTTTCCCGGACCGTTTAATACTTTCCCGTATCGAAAACGATACGGGAAAGTACTTTGCCGGCCTAGGCCGTCAAAATCGGTCTTTGGTTTATAGTTGTCACTTTGACGTTTCAGGAAAGCACGTAATTTCGAATCCTCAATTTATGATAATGCTGATTGCGATTTCAGAAACAATAGTATGTGTACCTCGTAGTAAAAGCACATTCCCAGACTTCAATGCTTGTTGGCCTCGGCTTAACGCCTCGGCCAACAATTTACATTGTCGTCCGGGAATGTATTGCTTTTACTACTAGATACTCAATATACTATTATGAGATGTATCGGTATGGATAAATGACCACATGCTATACAACAAGGCTAGCAAGTGTGGATTGTCTAGATGCCAATCTTGACGTCTAATACTTGTTTGAAATATGCGCACCAACCACTCGGGCTGGTGCTGTAGATTTTCCGGGTTTTCCTTCAACTGAAAAGTGAATGCGCCACCAAAAATCAATCGCCCGAGGCGCCACGGCAAATAATAATAGCTGTCCTGTACCCGCACAGGCTATGTCTTTTAGTGCACTCTACGAGTGTTTATGAGGAAGTAAGTACTATTATTATTAATACTTTCAAATGGAAAATTAGGTTCTGATTTTTAATTCCTTTCCATCATCAGACTGTACTCTCAAAAGTCTTCAGGATACTTGTGCGGGCTAGGAATAACGGGTATCTTATCTTTCAGTTATTTCCTCAGAAAGCATATGTTCAAGTAAGCCAGTCCAACCAGTAACCAACACGCCACAATGGTCCCTTTTGGCTCTCCGATGAAAAATCTAAAGTTTATATTATATTCATCGAATTATGTGATTACATTTGTGGCTTAATTGGTGCTAGAAGGGCCAATGTCAAATATGACACATTCGAGAAAAACGAATTTGAAGTTTTTATTTTCTACAAATAATTTATTCGAAGATTTTACAGGGAACAAGTTTGATGGATCGTCTTTGGCATCGATATAGATATACTTGCATGGCATCAGACTGTACATTTTGTGACTCGAAGAAATTTAAATTATTTTCGAAAAATGTTGACTTTGGCCTTTTTTATTATTTTGCGGACGTTGGTTGTTCTTGCAGTTATAAAAGTACCAAGAATTAGTCATTATTTTTAAGTTCATTATCATTTTAGTAACAAAAAACAAAGTAGAAAATAACTACAATTTTATTAGTACTGAAATAATAGGGCTTTGGTGATGTTATTCTAAAAAGTCTTCACTCTCTTCCTCAATAGCTTCATTCAGAAAGTTATCATCGTTAAAGTCATTAGCTGTTAATTGTTCAATAAAGTGGTTATGTATTATACGGCAAGAGTGTCTGTAAGTCCTGTAACTTCTCCATAGTCATTGCAACTGGTTCTTTGGTCAATGTTGAAGTGTGTTTTATTGGCACTTCTCGATATATTGAAATTTTTCAAATTCTATGGATCTGAGTGTTTATACTGAGCGTTGAACAGATAATAAAAAAGCCTTCACCCAAAGGCGTTACAAAACCCTCGTGCTCATAATAATGAAATGAGGTAAAACGTATTTATAAAGACAAGCTTTTATTCAAATGTACTAAGAACTGAAAAAAGATTTCTTCATATGTATGACGTAGGTTATTCTGTGAGTAACAGATTCAAAAGTTCGCTGCATAAAATTGTCAGTTTGAATAGAAGCGACAAGATTTGAATCTGTCACTCACAAAATAACCTTCATCATGCATCTAAAGAACTACTTTTTGACTTTTTAGTGCATTTAATTGAAAGTTTATCTTCAATGATATTGTAGTTAATTTTATTTGAAAAATTTCAGTTCTCAAGCAAAATGTATAGTAGCCGTTATCTTTTGAAATTATTTTTTACCTTATTTGATTTTGACTATTTTAGTTCTCAATATAAATGTATATGAGCCGTTATCTTGGATTTATGAATGTTGACAAGGGAATCATGATATCCGACATCCTCAAAAACCATCACATACCAATTTTCAATAGACTCGGACCATAATCACAAAACTCGTCCACCATCTTGACAATATGAATTTTAACAAAAAAAACTCGTTCGTCATCTTGGAGCCCATATTGAATTTATGAATTTTGATGCATAATAATTAATATACACTGGTCTGATTGTCTTCTTGAGTCAATAGATTTTTGTATCATATATCACTTTTTCAAGGCATTTCTTATTTCTTTTTTGGTTAGCTCTTCGTCAGACCCTTTATTACGAATCCATGTTTCGGCCGTGCTTGAGGGGTACATATGTGAAAATATTCAGAGTTATCGATGATGCTCGGTGATAGTTTCGTTTTTTAACGGCTCTTCCATTTGTTGGTCTGAGAGTAGTCTTTCTCTCAGAACTAATAACGGTCTGTGCATGGTCTTCTTTGTCTATTGGTAGGTGTTTCTGCTCATTGATTTTTCCGTCTTTTCTGAAAAGTTTTTTACTTCTGGATTCATGCATGGGACGATAGATTGGGTTTCTCTAGCCTCTTTGTTGTTCCCCCCTCTCTTCTGGGGATATTCGTCTTCTTTCTTGTTTCTCTCAGAGTTTTATCTTGTCAACACAAGAGAGTGGGAATGTCACATAAACATATGCACCTAACACAAGTTGATGAAATGTTACATTATAGCTGAATTCTCTAAGTTAAATGATCGCCTCCGATGGAATGAAAAGTACCTACCATGTGAGTGTTTACCATGATGCGATATTCTAGGACAGTACCATCACTCGCCGATTTTGAATACTTGACTATTGAAAAAGTACCGTTAGTCATTTACGAGACGCACTTTTCTCACTTTTACAGGATTAAAAGTTGAAACTAATCTGATTGAGGCTGGAATAGCGGTAAAAATTTGTGGAATAAATGGGATACTATATAGACGCCCGTGGTTTAGCTAAATGAGAACTAATAGTAATTTTCCCATTTACCACAAAAGTATTCACAGTCCTAGGAATACCTACTGAACTATCCTTATACTTATGTTTGTATATCATACATTATACAGCGTGACGCAAGAAGTGTGCACCAAATGGAAAACTTTTTTGATATCTATCAAAAAAATTAATTATTCGTGAACAGTTGGTGCTTATCTAGAAACTCATTATGGATTATCTGAGACTTATGTTGAGTCTTTGATTTGTAAAGAAAATAATTTTTTCCAAAAGTCATCAAGAATAAAGTATGTAGGTCCTCTATTTTTCAAAATACAGAGAAAATTAATTGGGAATATTTCGTTGTAATCTATTCTAATCTATTTCGATTTTCAGTATCAAAATGATCCTCTTTAAATTGATTTATCATAATGAATTGCCTTTGATTTCTTTATGTTTTTTTTATCGATATTTTTGTACGATATCTATATATAATTGAAAATCTGAATCTTGATGGTTCAAGAGATGAAACCAAAGACCATATAACTTTCACCCATTTCTAGTTTCTTCTGCCCCACACAAGTACCCTGGAGACTTCTGAGTCTTGCTTGTAATTATTCAATCTGATGAAGGAAAGAACGAAACAAACAATTTTCCTATTCGAAAATAATAGTAACACTCTCTTATAAACACTCGCAGAGTGTACCTTTCAAGTTGAGCCTCTGCGGGTAGAGGAGGTCTCTTATTTTTGTTTGCCGTGACGCTCCGGGGCGACTGATTTTTATTCACTTTTAAGCTGTAGGTAAACCCGGAAAACTAGCACCAAAATCAATTTGAAGGGGATCCTTTAAAGAATCTGAATAGCTCATTAGATGACAACGAAACATTCCCAAAGAACATGGTGGTTCTTCGGGTTGTAAGGCCGACGTATGTTTAGGGAAGATCTCGACGTTTCGCCAACACGATGGCCGCGAAAGCCTTTCACAATTTATTCCCAATGAATTTTTCTTGTATTTTGAAAAATAGAGGTACTCGTAATTATTTCACGTCTAGAGTGTCCAAATAACTAGATCTGGCACTAACGTTAGGGGAGTGCTCATTTTTGGCACTGCTGGACGCAGCGCTCTTATGAATTGAACATGTCTCTCATGGATCATCGAAAAAGTTTTCAAGCACTTTTGAACATATCATTTTGTGATGTTTATACTTATTGAATTCCACTTATAACTCCACATTTAACTTATAATTACTTATACCTGAACAGAAACAATTATATGGACTTTCTTCCAAAGATATTCCTAAACGATCCGACAAAGTTTCATTTGTTATCTCCCTAGTGCTTGGATTATTACCAGAAATTTTTTCGAGTGCACGAATATTTTAAAAATCATTCCGAGTCGAAGACGAGGGATAATTTCTGAAACATTCGTGAACGTGAAACAATTTCCGGTTAATAATTCAAGCACGCGTGTGATTCAGTAAGAAAATTTCACACCTAAAAAAGTGATTAAGTTTTATTTCACAATTTAGAGCCTAAAGAGGAAAAAGCTATTGGTTAGACATGAGTGTTTGTTGGTATGTCAAAAATTATACCACTTTAAAATTTTTTCTCATTTTGTGAGGTCGAATGTATATAGTATTACAAGTGAGTAAAAATGTCGCAAATGTAAATCAAAAGAATATTGGAAAATAAGTTAGTGCCACAACTTACAAATTGGAATAAAGACAGTGTGTGGGGATAATTTTTGCAGTTTTGCTTTGAAAAATCTCATGATATTAACAATCCATCCATCAATCCATCGATCGGAGCACTGAGTCAAATTTTAGAAGTCTATGCATTTGAAGAAAATGAGCTCAGATAATTATAAAAGTTATGTGGAATAGCACAGCAAAACAGCTAAAAGAGATGTTTTTTAATAATCATAAAATTGAATTTGATCCATTTTCCGATCCCGAATTTGCGCGACGTGCAATGCGAAGAAAATTGCAGAGGGATCCTCAAAAAGAACAATTTCGCTGGCACTATTTGACGAAGAATATAGTAAAATTATAGAAACTTGCTTGTATCCAGTATATTTTGTAGACGAAATTAATAATGAGGGTTATTTAAGTGGAAGGATAGAATATAATACAGTTTTTTTCATCACAGCTCAAGGGGGCCAAAAAAATCCACTGATAGTACCTAAGTGGCTATATAGTTACAAACAATAACAATCCAGAAATTTGTCCCGTTCGCTTATTCAAAAAGCTATTAGAAAAAAGGGATCACATCATAAAAACGGAAAGATTATTTCTAACCCCTAATCCAACTTGGCATCAATCTGACTCTATGAGAAGAATTGTTCGGTTGGAAATAATACAATATCATCTTGGTAGAAGTCGGCAACATCAAATATTGTTATCGACATAGAAAGAAATAAAGTGACAAATCATTCAGCCAGAGCTACACTAAAAAAGGAGTTAGTGAGCAGCAAAACTTATTGAAAGAAAAGAGGACATAGCAGCAGGCAATCAATTAAGCTATATCTCCAGTTAGCTTCTGAAAATCATCAAAATATAATTGAGTCCATGAGAAGTAACGTCCTCACCAATTCTTCGACAAACATTTTTCATAAATCAGTTGAATTTGAAGAAAACACGTTTTCTGGAGGTTTAATCCATCCAACAAATATTCATAATAATTGTGTTTTCAATATCACAAATAACAAGTAGGATAAGCTAATGATTAAAAATATTGATATAGTATAATTACTTTAATAATTCTAATTGTTATGTCGGGGCGTGGCGCAGTGGTTAGAGCGTCCGACTTTGGGTCGAAAGGTCCGGAGTTCGAGCCCCAGTTGCGGCTGGGATTTTTTAATTTAATTTGACCGATTAAATTATTCAAATCTCGTGGCTGGACTGGGGTGAGTCCTGCACGATTCACTGTTGCGTTCCAATTAACAGTGCTGCTCCTAAGGTGGCGCATGGAGTTAGTTACAAGGCCTATCCAGAACACGTTGGCTAATGACCATAGCAGTCGATGCCAGAACCCAAAAAAAAAAAAAAAAAAAAAAAAAAAAAAAAAAAAAAAAAAAAAAAAAAAAAATTCTAATTGTTATTATAACTGAAGTTTTGCTTAGTAAAACAGGTGTATCTGATTTTTTCATAATACAAATGTTATAATTGCAGGTACAAAGTATCTAAATAAAATCGTTCCATGATAATAATTATGAGGTGGACCTCATTCAGTAATTCAGCAAAAATTATATAAAACAAATTTATTCTTTCACTAATATGACCTATGTTATGTTCACTAAAATAGGTGTTTTTTTGTTAAATTAATTTGAAGATGCTGTAATTACCATTTCCAAATTCCCACATGAAACAAATAACAGCTTAGGTGGCTTTTGAAAAATTGTAAACAATTATTTTGCTAACAGTTCAACTCACTGGCAGTGGCAGAGTTCTTGTGTCATTATCAAAATAATATTGATAACCGATTAATATCGAAAAAGTTCAAAAATATACTTTTTTCTACAAACGTCAAAAAATGACGAGGTTCGCGCATTGACAACCATTTGCGAAGTGACCCTTTTTTCAGTTTCTTTCATTACCATGACACCGTGCGCGAAGTAGTGTGCGAAATACTTCGCACAATGCATGTATGTAAACTATATGGAATTTTTATATTTTATCCTTTATGTTCCTCAATCAAGCAAAAATTCAATAAAGTTAGGTGGGGTACTGCTTAGTTCATCGTCGCTCGAAATTTCCATTATTTTACAGTTATAAATATCAGGCACGAAACTGACGCGAACAAAAAGTCACTCTAAAATAATTTTCAACAACTGTCACTTTGAAATAATTCTCAACAAATACCATTTTATTTCCATTGTTACAGTAATTACTTGATTTGGAAAAACAGTTTAAGCCAGTTCAATACTATTTTTCATATTGAGCTAAGCATATTAATAAATAAACTTTATAAACCGACCTTCGTAACATCAATTAGGAAAGAGGTAATTGACATAACACTGGGAACGAGATATATAAGCACCATCGTAAAAAATTGGCATGTGTCTGATGAGGTAAGCTGTTCAGACCACAGACACATCCGATTCGAACTGACGGGAAGTGAGACCGAAACAGAAACTTATCGTAATCCCCGCAAAACCAACTGGGATAGCTATAGAGCTGACCTAGAGAGTGGGTTGAAGGGGATTAAAATTTTAAAAAAATCAAAACACAAATGAACTCGAGCTGATGGCGGGACAACTACAGGACGCGATCACCTCAGCATTTAACGATAACTGTCCACTTATTAGCAAGGTAAACACCAGGAACGTGCCCTGGTGGAACAACGAACTCGCTAAGAAAAGGAAAATGGTCAGAAAACTCTTCAACAAAGCAAAACACTCAGGAGAATGGAGGGAGTATAAGAACTCTCTCACTGAGTACAATAAAGCACTAAGGCTAGCCAAAAGAGAATCGTGGAGGAAACACTGTGAGGAAGTAGAAGGCACTCACGAGGCGTCAAGACTTTGCAAAATTCTCTCCAAAGAACCCCAACAAACGATTCGAACCATTAGGACAGAGTCAGGGGCGTACACGCAGAATGGAAAAGATACCTTGGAAGAACTGTACAGGGTACACTTTCCAGGATCAATAAACACAAATATATCAACTGAGGCCTGGAGACATTCAGAACTGAGACCTCCCTCGTGGGCCTCCAGGGAAGAATGGCAGGTCTCAAAGAAAGTGATAGACGTAGAAAAAACGAAATGGGCAATCAACTTCTGGCACACAAACTATGCACGGTACTAAGGGCCAGCCTAGCACTGGTATACATACCAAAAGCATGGAGAGCAACCACAGTGGTCTTCATCCCTAAACCTGGAAGAACGGCACAGGAGGGAGCCATCTTGCAATGCGCGAGAGAAATCAATATGATGGAAATGCACAAAGCACGGATCAAAATATGCACCGATAGCCAGGCGTCACTGAAGGCTCTTATGAACCCGAAAGTGACATCAAGACTGGTATGGGAATGCCGAGAAGAACTCAGTGTTCTCACAGAACACAACAAATTAACTTTGATGTGGGTTCCAGGACACTGCGGTATCGAGGGCAATGAAAAAGCTGACGAGCTAGCTAGAGAGGGCTCATCAAATCCATATATTGGCCATTCGGGACTGGGTCAAGCGAAAACAAAAGGAGAGGTGGCACGAAGCCCCCCTCATGCACCACGGAGAAACATACATTAAAGAACCGTCAAAACACAAAACTGAAGAACTACTCCAGCTGAGCAGGAATCAAGTTAGAACAATAACGGGTCTTCTCACTGGTCACAGTCCAATGAGAAAACACCTGCACAAAATGGGTCTGTACAACGGAGAACTTTCCTACAGACAATGTGGTAAAGGGACAGAAACAGCCAAACATATACTGTCAGAATGCGAGGCATTAGACCGCAAGAGACAGGCAATTTTTGGGAAACCCAATCTAACTCCCGAAGAATACAACAGCCAACCGGTGAAGAACCTGTACAGATTGATACAGGGGACCAGAGTTACGGAGTGGGTGCTGTAAAACCAACACGGAAAACACAAAAAGCCCAAGAGGCTGAGGTGTAGCTGGTGAATGGACCAGCATCCGAGGAAGGAAAAAAAAGCATATTAATTATTTTAGAACAATATTTTTGACGTTTGTAGAAAAAATGTGTTTGCATCTCGTGCGCGAAATACTTTGGTGATCTCGAAAATCAGTTTTCGATCACCGAAGCAGTATTTCGCGCACTAGATACAAAAATAACTATGTGCATCCTTGTGATCATAAAGAGTATCACCCAAATTAAAAATATTTGCCCTATCTCATTGACGAATATAGTCTGAAGTGCAGTTTACAAAATCCAGAGAAGAATCTGTTTAGTACCATGAAGAAGAATTTACTCAATGTGTCTACCAAGCTTTCTCGGATATGTAAAGTTATGGTTAACCGGAATGTTTCAAAATATTATTTTTAGTTAAGTAAGCATACATATTTAGTTATAGAATATATTAAAAATATAGTGTAAAAGATGTAATAATTGTTCGAATTTGATTTTTAAGTAAACAAAAAATGCTATAAAATGTCAAGTCCATTACATATGTCTTCATTTTGACTTAAACATTTCCACTTATCAATTTCTTCCGGGTACCCCTGGAAAGATTTTGGGTTTCCATGGTAACCAAACAAAAAATAGACTTTGATTGGCTTGAAAATGGTGGTGTGGAATTGAAATTTTTGTTTGGAGTAAAATTAAATTCCATTTGACCGTAACTGTTGAACATTCTTAAATATTATCTTTGGAACACGAGCAAGCCAGGCTTTTTGTGAAATCCAAACAAATTACACTATTTTGATTGTGCTAATTCAGTGGGAGTTGGAAATGGGAATGTTGTAGAATTCAAGTGAGAAGTCAGCAACCTCGACTGAGTGAGTCATCAGGTAAATCTAAATATTTGAAATTACCGGTTTTTGAACGAAAGCAGGATGTTTGATCTTTCATTTTTTAATCAGTATTTCAGGAAGAATGACTGATAATACGCTGGTAAATCAATCTACAGAATTCTGATAAAAAGGTTGGGTAGGTATACGGTATACTTATTCGTGGTTTAATCCTCGTTTATTCAATCTAGTACAAGCAAAAAATTTCAGCGGCTGAATTATATTCAGGTTTGAATTTCATGAGATAAGTACAGGTCGTGAAAATGGTAGGCAGTGTCGTTAACTTTCTTCACTTCACACAATGTTTGTACTAGAATTAAAATATGGATGAAGATGTCACATATAACTTACATACAAAGTCTAAAAATAATTTTGACATCAATAAACGTAAAAAGTTTTTCAAGTAGTGTACAAAAGAGTCGATTAATTTAGACTGGAAAATAGAGGATCTTATGGAACGGAGTATTGGGCATTTGAAGAAAATACAATGGTTTTTCCAAAAGTGATTCTGATTACCTGTACATAGGGTGCGTGATTTATTAGTGTTAATTTATTATGTGGATATACACACGGAACAATTTATTGTCGCAATGAATTGCACCAAATAATCGTTAGATAAATTGCTACAAAAAATATTTGAGTCAAATCGTAGATAAATGATCTATTAAGAGTGTGGATAATTTGCTGACCAGAAAATAATTCTTTGGAACAGGACATTAGAATGCATATAATCGAATTCAACTCTAAAACTGAGTTATATATGATGAGGTGTTCGTGCTACCATAGAGAAAACTCACATCGACCCCCTCATAAGGACAGTTTATACTTGCAATATTTCGAAAAACTTTGCTGACCGAGGGTGTCCAGAGAAGATATTTTATTGAAACAGCAGAGTATAATTTGTCAAAACGTACTGTTTGTACCACAATAGAAAAAATTTGGATCATCCCCCACATAAGGGTAGTTTCTACCTGTGATTTTTAAAAAAACTTTGATGACCGAGGATTTTGTTGAAACAGTAGATTATGATTTTTCAAAACGTACTTCATGTGCCACCATAGAAAACATTTGGATCATACCCCACATGAGGGTGAAGTTGTGATTTTTAAAAAAATATAGAAAAAATTTGGATCATCCCCCACTTAAGAGTAGTTTTTTCTTGTGATTTTTTAAAAACTTTGATGACTGAGGATTTTCAGTGAATATAATTCGTAGAAACAGTAGATTATGATTTCTCAAATCACAATTTTTGTGCTACCACTGAAAAAATTTGGATCATCATCCACATAAGGGTAATTTATTCTTGTGATTACAAAAAAAAAAAATTTCTGACCGAGGATTTCCAGTAAAGATATTCCGTTGAAACAGTGAATTATGATTTAAACAAAATGTACTTCTTATGCCACCATAGAAAAAATTTAGATCATCCTCCACATAAGGGTAGTTTATTCATGTGATTTTTCAAAAAACTTTGCTGACCGAGGATTTCCAGTAAGGATATTTCGTTGAAACGGTAGATATCGATATCTCCAAACGTACTCTTCGTGCCACCATAGAAAAAGATCTTATCAACCCCCACTTAAGGGTAGTTTATTCTTGTAATTTTTTAAAAAAACTTTGCTCATGCGAGGATTTCCAGTCACGACATTTCGTTGAAACAGTAAATTTTGAGATTCCTGAAAGTACTCTTTGTGCCACCGTAGAAAAAATTCGGCTCAACCCTCACATAAGGGTAGTTTATCTTTGTGGTTTGAAAAAAAAAATTGTGACCGAGGATTTCCAGTAAAGATATTTCGTTGAAACAGTAGATTTTGATATCTCTGAACGTACTCTTTGTGCCACTATAGACAAAATTCAGATCAACCCTCACATAAGGAAAGTTTATTCTTGTAATTTTTTGAAAAAACTTTGCTGACCGAGTATTTCCTGTGAAGATTTTTCGTTCATACAGTAGATTAGGATTTCTCGAAACGTACTCTTTCCCTATGGTGGCATAGGGTAAAATTTCAAAACTATTCTTGATTTTGGAATTATTTTGAAAAAAGAGAATTTTTCAATTTCTTATTTTATATCTCATGGTATTATCGTCAGAGCTGGAACAAGATAAAGAATGTTTCACAGAACGTTTTTTCAAAACTTTCGTACGATTATATCAGATTCACTTTCTGACGATTCGTTGGAATAAAATGGTGGAATTAGATATCCTAGGTCTGAAGAAAATCAAAAGTTTGGGATGACGTATTGGTGAAAATCTCTTAAAAAATCCAGGATGATGGCTGAGAAAGATCCGAATTGTATTCAAACCGTCATCGAGTTTAGAAAGAAAAGTACTTCAAAAACAGAGCCGGATTTAAAAAAAATGAAATTGACAATGGAATAATGGATGTTCGATAACGAAACTTTCCACAGTTAATCTGTTATCTTGTAACAGAGCTTATAAAGTTTCTTTGAAGAAGTATTTTTTCCAGCTCTGACGATAAGACCCCAAAAAATAAAAAAATAAAAAATCGAAAAATTCAGTTTTTACAAAATGAATTGAAAGTTAAAAAATGTTTGGATGAATCATAATTTCCATTTAGATGTTCCTTCTATTTCGCAACTTTTGATCCCTTTAACCAAAATTGTAAATATCACCAACGATATCTTGGTATTATTTAATTTTTTGAATACTGATACATGAGACTGCATTGTATATTTATTTTCTATTATTCGTTTCATAGAGTTTTAGTTTTGTTTTTCTTTGCATTGTTTCAATTTGGATTACTTATGTTGTGAACGTGAATGTATTTCTTTATGGTGGTAGGAATAATATAATGAGTACAATCATTTTCTTCCGTTTCAATGAAATATCTCCTTTGGAAACCTCCGGTCACCCGAGTTTTTCAGAAACTACCCTTAAGTGGGCGCTGATCCAAATTTTTTCTATGGTGGCACAAGAAGTACATTCTGAGATATCATAATTTGCTGTTTGAACGGAATATCCCCACTGGAAACCCTCGGTCAGAAAAGTTTTTTAAAAAAATCACAAGAGTAAACTACCCTTATGTGGATGATGACCAAAATTGTTTCTATGATGGCACAAAAATAACATTTGTAGAAATCGTAATCTACTGTTTCAACGATATATCTGCACTTGAAATCCTCGGCAGGCAAAGTTTTTGAAAAAATAACAAGAATAAACCAGCCTTATGTGAGGGTTGATCCGAACTTCTTTTATGGTGGCACAAGAAGTACGTTTTCAGGAATCATAATCTACTTTCTCAACGAAATATCTTCACTTGAAATAGTTGGTAAGCAAAGTTTTTCAAAAAGATCACAAAATACCGGGTGAAACAGGATCATGGTACACCCCCCGTATCTTCGTTAGTTTTGAAGGTAATAGATTGAAATTTGGAATATCCCATATACATAATAAGCGGCGCTTTTTGACCTATAAATGATTTTTGTTCACTTCCGGTTTCGCCGGAAGTGATACCATCTTTCGATTTTTAAATGGAATATTATTACATTTCTGAAATCTGCATAATTTTCTGAATCCAATGATACCACATAAGTGACATTTCAAACGTTGAAATTTTTTATAATTTAATTTTTAGTTTTCCATTTAAGTGTGCCATGATGGTTCCGATTTATTCCAATTGACCCGTCTAATACTAGAAAAATCGAAATCCCTTCAAAAATAATTAATTGCGTTTTTTATGAGCAAATAAAGTTCATCGTAATCGTTTTTGGGGTAAAACTCAATTTTTTCAAATGGAACCATATTGGTACCATTAATTAGTACTATTAATAAGGAATGGTAATAAAATGTGCGATCAATGCAATCAAAATTACAGCTAGAAGAAAATAAGAAAATACAATTATTTTGTTCTACTTTAATACTAAGAAGTTACTAAGGTGGCTTTGAAATACAAAAAATTAACACAAAACATTACAACAATTGTTCGAAATGCTGTCCATTAACGTCAATGCACTTCTGAACTCGCTTAGTTGTTTCTTGAAGAACGTTTGCTAATTGCTGGGCCGTTATACTATTAATTGCGCGTCTTACTCGCAACTTCAGGACTTCGCGGGTTCTAACGGCGGTTGCATAGACAATGTTTTTTAATTGGCCCCAAACAAAAAAATCAAGAGGTGTCAAATCAGGTGACTTGGAGGCCATCGCACAGGACCATTCGTCGAAATTACGTTTTCTTCGAATTCCTTTTCAAGGTAATCACTTACTGTTCTTGAATTATGGGGAGGAGCTCCAACTTGGAAATATATTCCCTGTCGTAAATGGACAGGTAATTCAGTTAAACTGTCCTCAATTTCATTTTGCAGAAATCCTAAGTATCTAGTTCCATTCAAGGGTCCTTCAAATATTATTGGACCAATGATTCTATGACCGAGTATTCCAAGCCAAACACTGAAACCGAACCGCACTTGAAAGTTACCCTCCCGCAATGAATTTTGATTTTCATGTGACCAATACCTTGTATTTTGTCGGTTAAATAATCCCATATTTGTAAACCTAGACTCGTCCGAGAATAAAATCCTTCCCAAAAAAGCAATGTTTGGCTGCACATTATTCTGCAAGATCTAATTGCAATATTCCATCCTACGTTCATAATCATTTTCGTACAGGTGCTGGTGCAATTGATATTAGAAAGATTTATAATTATGTTTGTGCAAGATTCGGCTTACCCTTTGGTGACTAATTTCTAATTCAAACCCAATTTGCCTTAAAGAAACAGTTTTCTCAACTTCTATTCGAGCTAAAACATTAATTTCCGTTCCTTCGTCAATTATAACGTTTTCCTCGGGATCATGGTTAGGCTCTCTTCGGAATTGATTTTCAGGACGATTAAAATAATTTCTCGCTGGACATTGTCTATCAGGATATCGGTCGGCATAAAGGTTTCTAGCCGCAAAGGCATTTTTCCTACATTCTCCATAAATAATTAACATGTCCACTTTTTCATCCCTTGTATAAATGTTTGAACAAAAATAACAACAAATGTAAAGACTTTTCCAATAGGCATACAATAAAAACAGCGATTAACCAACAAATATTTATATGACAATCTGAAGAAATAATTTCATTGTTTTCAAAGCCACCTTAGTAACTTCTTAGTATTAAAGTAGAACAAAAGAATTGCATTTTCTTATTTTCTTTAAGCTGTAATTTTGATTGTATTGATCGCACATTTTATTACCAGGTATGGATAAATTACTTATTAATAATACTAATAAATGGTACCACGGTACCAATATGGTTCCATTGGAAAAAATAGATTTTTACCCCAAAAACGATTACGATGAACTTTATTATTTTGTTCATAAAAAACGCAATTTAGTATTTTTGACGGGATTTCGATTTTTCTAGTATTAGATAGCACACTTAAATGGAAAACTGAAAATTAAATTATAAAAAATTTCGACGTTTGAAATGTCACTTATGTGGCATCATTGGATTCAGAAAATTATGCAAATTTCAGAAATGTAATAATATACAGAATGTTCCATTTAAAAATCGAAAGTTGGTATCACTTCCGGCGAAGCCGGAAGTGAAAAATGAATCATTTTTAGGTTAAAAAGTGCCGCTTGTTATGTATATGGGATATCCCAAATTTCGATATATTACCTTTAAAACTAACGGAGATACGGAGTATATGAACCTGTTACACAAAAAGTACGTTCTGAGAAATTATGATTTGCTGTTTGATTGAAATATCTCCACTGGAAACCCTCGATCAGCAAAGTTTTTTAAAAAATCACAAGAATATACTACCCTTATGTGGGGGTTAATCCAAATCTTCCCTATGGTGGCACAAGAAGTACGTTTTGAGAAATCATAATCTACTGTTTCAACGAAATATCTTGACTGGAAATCCTCGGTCAGCAAATACGTTCAGAAATATCAAAATTTACTATTTCAACGAAATATCTTGACCGGAAATCCTCGGTCAGCTAAGTTTTTTAAAAAATTACAAGAATAGACTACCCTTATGTGGGGGTTGATAAGTACTTTTTCTTTTGTGGCACAAAAAGTACATTTCGAGAAGTCATAATCTACTGTTTGAACGAAGTATCTCCACTGAAAATACTCGGTCAGCAAAGTTTTAAAAATACTGGAATAAACTACCCTTATGTGAGGGTTGATCTGAATTTTTCCTATAGTGGCACAAAGAGATGTCAAAATCTACTGTTTCAACGGAATATCTTTACTGGAAATCCTCGAACAGCAATTTTATTTTTAAATCACAAGAATAAACTACCCTTATGTGGGGGTTGATCCCAACTTTTTCCATGGTGACACAAAAAGTACGTTTCAAGAAATCATAATCTATTGTTTTAACGAAATATCCCCACTGGAAGTTTTTAAAAAAATAACAAGAATAAACTATCCTTCTGTGTGGGAATGATCAAAATTTTTACTATTGTGGCAAGAGTACGTTCTCATAAATCATAATTCACTGTGTCAACGGAATATCTTTACTAGAAATCCTCGGTCAGCAAAGTTTTTTTTAAAAATCACAACAATAAACTACCCTTATGTGGATGATGATAAAAATTGTTTCTATGATGGCACAAAAATAACGTTTTTAGAAATCATAATCTACTGTTTCAAAGAAATATCTTCACTGGATATCTTCTCTATGTGGCGGATGATCCAAATATTTCCTATGTTGGCACAAAGAGTACGTTTTGAGAAATCATAACATTCTGTTTCAACTAAATATCTTCACTGGAAATCCTCGGACAGATTAGTTTTTCAAAAATTACAAGAATAAACTACCCTTATGTGTGGGTTGATAAGAACTGTTTCTATTGTGGTACAAAGAGTACGTTTCGAAAAATCATAATCTTTACTGGAAATACTCGGTCAGCTAATTTTTTTAAAAAATTACCAGAATTAACTACCCTTATATAAGGATTGATCTTTTATCTTTCTATAGTGGCATAAAGAGTACGTTAAGAGATATCAAAATTTACTGTTTCAACGAAATATCTTGACTGGAAATCCTCGGTCAGCAAAATTTTTAAAAAGTCATAAGAATAAACTACCCTTATGTGGAGGCTGATCCAAACCTTTTTTTGGTCGCACAAAAAGCTCGTTTCAAGAAATAATTATCTACTATTTGAACGAAATATAATCCCTGGAAATCCTCTGTCGGCAAAGTATTTTAAAAAATCATCAGAATAAACCACACTATGGGGGTTGATGCGAGGTTTTTGAAAACTGGCACAAATAGTTCGTTTAGTACGTTTAGAGATATGAAAATCTACTTTTTCAATGAAATATCTTGACTGGAAATCATCGGTCAGCAAAGTTCTTTAAAAAGTCACAGGAGTAAACTATCCTTATGTGGGGGCTGATATAAATTTTTTCTATGGTGGCACAAAAAATATGTTTTGAGAAATCCTAATCTATTGTTTTAACGAAATATCCTTCATTGGAAACCCTCTGTTTTTCGAAATATTACAAGAATAAAGTACACTCAAATGGGGGTGGATTTGAATTTTGAATATGGTGGCAAGAAGAAATCTTTACTGTATTACCATTCCGATGTTCGCAATTAAAGTCTGAATTCAACGAAATTTTTAATTCCGGTCAGCTAAGTATTTTTTCCCATCTATTAATACAATGTTTTGTTGGACCAATGCTTCTGGTCGAATTAATTTAGTCCAGTATATCTGTACGTATATGTTGTTTGGAACGATTATTGGGTCAAATGTAATCAATTTATCTTTGATCGGTGGTTTGTCGCCATTTTAAAAATACGACCAATTATTGAACGTTGAAATAAAGAGGTAATGATGGGGCCCTACATACACATATTAATAAAAAACTGAGAAAAAATTTGTAAAAAAAGCTGTTGAATTTGTTTTCACAATTTCAAAATTCTGGGGTGTAGCTCACTATCATTAGACTCATTAGAGGGTGATTATGCATGACAAGGATGAACATAGAAACAATGTTTTTAAATGATGACGAATATGAAAAACTAAACTTTTTTCGGTTTTTCTTTGAATCGACCTACCTATAAAGAAGTAATACTCTGTACTTAAATTAACATGAACACTAGTATATCAAAATATCAAAAAAGCGTTTATCAACATTAAATTTACAATATAGAATAATATAGAACATTACAGCACCTAAATATATAAAATGACAATGTTAAAACCATCACTTGCCACAGAGGGTTGGGATAGGGTAGCATTGCATTTTTGAGGTGTTGGGTTTCATCCTGCTCTTGGTGGGATGCAAGCAAGATGCATATAACTCCTGGGGTGGGATTCTGTGCACCATAGAATTCTATTGTCGACAATTATGTCTCTGTCTCTCCCATGAATACAACTATGATGACACCTCACTTAATCGATGAAAAGTAGAATTCTACGGTACACGGAATCCCACTACTGGTGCGTTTACTGATTCGCTTTTGTTTCAACTAAAGTTCTTGATCCTGTAATTGCGTCAATAGAGTTTGTTCCATTCGTCAATGGATGACGCTTAAGTCGAATATAGTGTAGGGTCACTGAATCCTAGAAGGCTTTGGCCTTCTTACGGGTATGGCCAATGGGTGGAGTCTAAATAGCTCCAATGTTCCAAAAACACCACGAAAATTAGGTCCGATGTTTGAACTAGTGACACATGTCAAAAGTCAATTTTTATGCCATTGCCGTCATTGGAAATGTTTTCAAAAATAGTTTTAGCAGATTCACAGTAAAGAAAGCAGATTGTCCCAAGTCCCAAAATCTTCTGATGAGCCCTGCTATCACTGATCCAACTTAGGAATATGTTGATTACTTTTTTACTCATACAAATATTCCTTTCTTCTGAAAGTGAAGTACCTATTGTGCAGTGAGTGAAAACCTGCAAGAATACCGACAAAAGTCGTAAATTATATTGTATTCTCAGAGGTGAGTTCAAGATCATTTTGTTTATAACTTGTTAATTAGTAGATTGAAGAATACATTTTCCCATTTTCCTCACTAAAGACAAATACAGATTATATTTTCATTCAAACTTTTTTTTTTCAGGATTGAAACAGGAAACCTAGAGAAAGAAATGGCTATCAATAGTATCAATATTGAATAACTTAGTGTAAAATTATGACAGAAATCAGGACCACAAGTAAATTAAAAAATGAACTTAAGAAATGTATACTTAACAGATGATTTCAATTCCTATATAATATAATAATGTTTCACAAATTATTCTCATCATTCCTTTTCTAATAATTGTTTGATTTCTTCATCAATTTTTATTTCATTTGTACTGCTGTTGAACAATTTATGTAAAAATATGAAATCCCTCTCTAAACCTTTCTTGGGATCAATAAATAAAGTGTGTGCGGTGTGAGTATAACAATTTTCGTGTTCACTAGGAGTCTAGGACTGACAAATTTTTTCTGAATTGTTCAGATTATCAACTCATTTTATCAATTTTCAGATTCATTTAGGAACAAAAGACCCAAAAATGGTCATGGAAAAAAGTGGCCAATTCTAATAAGCACATAGAATGAAAAAGTTGTAAATTGCAAATGGAACCTTTTCTTTCGAACAAGTTTAAAAATTCTATATTGACGTTTATCTTGAGAAAATTGGTTAGACCGTAATAATGTTAGTATATTGGTAATCTCTTTAGAACAGCTGTTTTATTGAACTGAATGGCTATATTTTCTTGTTTCAACCATACCTTAGGAGGTCATAATTCACTATCTCAAGAAACTTCTTATTTATGATAGGATTCCGAAAAAAAAAGAATTCATTAGGTATATAAAGGAATTTTTATAATCATACAAATGAGAATGTACAAAAATGTAAGATTGTAAATGGGCGAGTCAGAAATGCAGTATTTCAATCATGTCAATATTTTTTGGATGTTTTGTAATACCTATATTTATTTATTTATTTATTTATTTACATCCAGCAGGTTAAACCCATTTACAGGAAGTACATGATTTATACACAAAAGGTGAAATACTTAATTAGGTAATGTCACATGTAGATGTATAAATTGATTAATGTTCAAGAAAAATATGTCTACATTACATAATTCATTAGCTTGTCTACACATTGTGTTGATAGGAGAGTGAAAGTGGTGAAAAGAATTTGGTACATTCGAATGAAAGGTTAAATTAGATCTAGACGTCAATCGAGGTACATTGAAATTAATGAAGGACAGTAGCGTATTGGAATCAATAAGATTGTGAATGAGTTTGAATATGAATGTGAGATCACAAATTTTTCTAGTTTTGCATAGTGACTCGAATTTAAACTCACTGAGGAGAAGATCGTAATTGTAAGAGAATTGTAAACGGCCTTTAAAGCGTCTAGAGATTTTATTTCTCTGCAATTGCGCATCAGAAATCCCAACGACTTAGTTGCATTAGATGCGATGATATCAATATGAGAAGTAAACGTGAGTTTACTATCGAACAATATTCCTAGATCTTTGAACTGAGTAACACGAGTGAGATGAGAGATCAAATGCATATTAGAAGTTGTATACAGGTATTCTATAGGATTCGTTCTTCTGGTGTACGTCATAACCTTGCACTTGGCAACATTAAGGTTTAATTTATTTTTCACACACCAAGCATTGACATCATTTTGCAGAGAGATACAATCCGATTCATCATCAATAATTCTGTATATCTTCATGTCATCAGCATATAGTAATTTCTGTGATTGTATGGACGAACAGATATCGTTAACAAATAGAAGAAATAATAGCGGACCTAAATTCGATCCTTGGGGAACACCGGAGGTCGCAGAAAAGATGAACGACTTAACGCCCTCGTTTTCAACAAATAAACGCCTGTCCATTAAGGAAGACTTTAACAATTCTTGAATTGCTTGTGAAATTCCAAATGTTGGTAATTTATTCAATAGCTGATGATGAGAAACACGATCGAAAGCTTTGCTGAAATCCGTGTAGATAACATCAACCTGTTTTTTGGTATCTAGTGCACTAGAAATAAATTCAGTGAATGTACACAGGTTGGTTGCAGTGCTTCGACACTTGACAAATCCATGCTGAAACTCTGAAATCGACCGACAAACATGTTTGTAAATCGTGTCTGAGAGTATAATCTCGATTAACTTTGAGAAGGCCGATATAATTGCGATGGGTCTGTAGTTTGTAATTTCGGTTGCCACTCCGGATTTAAATATCGGACAGATCCTAGCTATTTTCCATAAATTTGGAAACTGTTTGGTTTTTATAATCATATTAAAAATAAATAAAAGCGGGTTCACAAATAGTTGTATATGATCTTTCACGAGCTTAACTGGAATATTGTCCGTACCGCATGTTAATTTGTTTTTCAATTTTTTTCCGGCGATTAAAATCTGATCTCGGGTAATTAAGTTGATGTTGAGATACTGACTGATGGGGTTATTGTATAAATTCACATTATTTTCGTCGTCGTTATTTGGAGGAAGATAGACACTTTCAAAATATTTAGCAAATACATCAACGACTGATTTCGATGTAGTAAAGAATTGATTTTCATATTTCATCCCGCCAGGTATGCGAGATTTGTTCTTTTTGGAATTGATGAAGTTCAAGAAAGCTTTTGGATCTTTTTTGAGGGAATTTTCGGAATGTTCAATGAATGTTTTATGTGCTAACTCAATTTCTTTGTTGACTGTGCGTCTGGCTCGTTTCAAACGTTCCAAGTAAAATAAATATCTGTTTCGCCTATACATCTTCAAATAATGATTTTTGATTTTCAGTTGACGAATTATTGATGCGGAAAACCACATTGGAACGACATTTCTTCAGAGGAGTACACTCTCTGATGATATTCTGAATTACTTCATTGAAATATATACAAGCATTATTCACATCCGAGGTGGAATGAAGCATATTCCAATCGACCCCGTTAAGTAATCTAAAGAACTTTTGAGAGTTAATTTTTTTGAAATCTAGTCGCTTTTCTTTGGATAAGAAGACCTGTTGCTCACTGGGTAGTAAGAGTGTGTTGATAATAAGAGCGGGATGATGAGAGTCGATAGCTACTAAAGGATCGTCGTCTAAATCAACATTACAATCAACTTCACCTGGTGCGATAGCACCAAGTCCAGTATCCTGTTGTTACTATTCCTAATTTTGTTTTTTTGTGTGAAATCGCATATGTTAATGAAGCTGTTATATCTAGATAAGAGAGTAGACTCAGCGTTTGTGTCATAAAAATTAGCTAACTCAGTTATATTGAAATCACCAAGTATCAAAGTATGGTGAGATTCGCAAAAATGTTCAATACATTCAAAGAGTTCGTCGTATTCATCAAAACTTGTGTTTGGAGGAATGTAAACTACAATAACATAGGTTGACTTCTCAGGATAGTTGAAAATCTTGAAGCATAATGAATCAGCTCTTCTTACAGGAAAAACCAAGTCATGTTGTTCAGAGTGACAGATATTGTTATCAACTGCAAGTAGGACACCTCCACCCCTCGATCCATATTCACGGTCCTTCCTATAAACAGCGTAATTTTCTGGAAAGAGTTCATTGTTGAGTACACCGTCCCTCAGCCAGCTTTCAGTAACGGCGATGATGTTGCTTTCGTTTTGGTATTCAGGCCTCTGCAGTTTTGGTAGAAAATCGAGAATTTTTTGGGACATATGTTATTTCTGCTGGATGCTACTGTTGGTTTTTTGATATAATAATTGTGGGAAGACCATTTTTGTATTTGATTTCTAAATGAGCCTCTCCATTACGCTTGCGTTCCTTCAGCTGGTTCAAGATGCTCATGTAGTACTCACGTTGTAGCACAGTTTGATCTGGTCTGAAATACATATTTTTATATTCCTCGATTGTCTTGAGCTTTTTATTAGAGGCGATGAGGGAAGGAACCAAACCATCGCCTTGAATTGTAATTTTAACAGGTCTACATTTGATTGAATCACCCCGTACAATCGCTCCTAATCTAACTGGCTTAATCTCTTCTGCAGATAAGGTCACTTTTGTATTCAAGGAATTCACCATACTCGTGATATATTCGGAGAGATGTGCAGCGTTTTCTAGAATCCCAAAGATGAGTATATTGTTTTCCCTGCGTTTAATTTCACTGGCTTCTGCAAGCATTGTCATTATATTTACGGAGTTCCCAACAGATTCTTCCTTTTTTGTCATCTCTTTCAGTTTAACATTCAATGTTGATATTTCCTTATCATGTTGGTTTTTTACCGAAGCTAGTTCGGTTTTAAGATTTTCAATCTTTTTTTCGTAGACATCCAGTTTCTCATTTAAAATGTTCACCACGCCAGCTGATACAGTGTTTGCAAGGGTCTGAATGAATGTATTATCTTCACACAGTTGCTTTACAAACACGTCAACAGCATTCTTAACCTCACTCAGTTGATCTCTCGTTAATGGCATTCTGTTGCACTTTGGAGTCACTAGTTTCATACACAAATAACGTCTTTTTTAATACACCCTGGCACTCTAGATTGTTTCCGAAAAAAGTTGATATTTTTGAATAGATAACTGAAGTGTAGACAAAATTTATTGTGGATCAAAATAGTACGCACTCACCCGTTGCTACAGTATTGAAACAATTTTTGTCAAGTACGAATTAGACGCGAAGGTACATTGAACGGAATCGATGACATGTCTGATAGGTATTAATTTTTGTCTTAAGTTTTTTGCTGAAGCTTGATTTCATCTGAGAGACATTCAGCAAATATATTTGACATGTGTTATGCTCACGAATGCTAGGCACTTCTGTAAGATTCAAATTCGATAATCGATATTTGGTTTTTGAGTTATTAGCAGTACAACTCAAATTGATACCCAGTTTTGAAAATTTGTATTGATCAAACAATGGTAGGTATATATTGTGACTGAGAAGTATTTGGGAGAACAGTAATCTCTAGTTTTGAATAATGAACCCATTAATGGAGAAGTTTCAGTGTTTTTATAAAGGGTTTGTAACTCTGTGGATATTTTTAATCAATCATTGGCAACTTTTACACATCATTCCGAAAACAACACTAGGTTCTGCCCTTCTAAAAGAAACTCTTGTATCTGCAGCAGAGATGGTCGACGGCTGAATCTCCATGTTCCATAATGGCTGGTGGTCGGGCCACAGAATATCGGAGCCGTGTCCGAAAGTCGACGCTTTTTTGAAATTCGAGTCAATTGTACACATGACAATTTCAATCCATAAAAAAAATTAGAATTGATATGTATCCGTTGAAATTAAAACATGATATCCATAATTTACTTATTTGACATTCTGATTTCTGACTTACAAAAGAAACATAACCCAACTTTTTTTCAAAAGTATCGGTTCTCTCTCTCTTATAACCCTTGCTAATTGGCGCTTTTGTGGGTTGCGCTTTTGTGGGTTATTTGGAACATTCGAACTATTTAAAGAGATTGGAACTATTAGACTCCACCCATTGGCCATACCCGTAAGAAGGCCAAAGCCTTCTAGGATTCAGTGACCCTAATATAGTGGAGTTTCCAACAATCCAAAGTGCCTACTAGATAAATTTTTTGAGTTTTTGAACGTTAACATTATTTTGAGGTTATGTCAATTACATTGCATATTGGTATTTATCGTGTGATTTTTCTGTTCTTTTAATACTTTTCACTCAGTTCGGTAGTTTTGCGACGTTTTTAGTTGTTGGGTTATTGTTATTTATTTGTTCTTGTGTTTTTCTGTCATTCGTAAAAGTTAGGGTAGTGTATAACATTTTTTTTTGAGTCTCGACTTCGACATGACAATCATGACATGGTTCAATTTGAGGTTATGTCGATGACGCAGCATGCGTTTGTCAAAACGACGTCTAGTCATCATGATCGGTAATGATTTGCCTGCCATCTATGTTAAAATTGAGTAAACTCTCTTGACGCAATAAAAATGTCATGAATCAAGCAGGCCGTACATCAACAGTTTTGGATGACAATTTCACAGCTATAAGTAATTCCACCAGGAGTTATATGCATCTTGGATGCAAGTGATACCAAGCAATAGAAATATTTCAATGAGATTTGTGATCAACATATTTTGCCATCTAGGAGATATAACGGAAAACAAAACTTTACTTTGAAAGAAAGCTGTACACCGTTAATTTCCCAATCTGTTTGAATGTATTCTACTGGGAAGAAGATGGCAGTCATATCGAACATGCAAAGAGAAAAAACTTGTTTCTTGTTTGTTACTGTTGATAGATGTTAAATTTGGTTTCTGAGTTCTTGCCCTTTATCAGTGGTAGCATTGTTTATATAGAAGTAAGATATAGTCAATGCCTGTGTAATTGGTGTTGGACGCAAAGGCGAGTGTCATCTAGCGTGATTAGTTACAAACATGAATATTTGACGTCATTTTAATGCAGGTTTCTTCAAAAAACCCTGATTTTAATGTTGTCATTGTTTAAATAGAACATAGTTAGTCAATGCCTGTGGAAAAGGTATTGGACACAAACGCGAGTGTCATCTAGCGTGATTAGTTACAATCATGACTATTTGACGTCATTTTAATGCAGGTTTCTTCAAAAAACACTGATTTTAATGCTTTTCCATTGTTTTATTCAAGTTACGACATGACTTGGAGGCCAGATCACTGAAGTTACGACATGACTTGGATGCGAGCTCACTATCGCCATCTACATGTCGCATCCATTTTGATCCAATTATAATCCCATAAGGTTGACTATCTTCTATATAAACAATGATGTTGTCCATTGTTTCAATCAAGTTACGACATGACTTGGATGCGAGCTCACTATCGCCATCTACATGTCGCATCCATTTTGATCCAATGATAATCCCATAAGGTTGACTAACTATCTTCTATATAAACAATGGTGGTAGAGAATAATCATCATCGAAGCAGTGAATTGTTTCTGATTCGACTCCACCAAGATTCTGGATAATCAATTTTTTTGTAATAATGAAAATTCTAGTTTCCAGATAGCACTATTGTAGTCAGATCATTGTTTAAATAGAAGATAGTTAGTCAATGCCTGTGGAAAAGGTATTGGACCCAAACGCAAGTGTCATCTAGCGTGATTAGTTACAAACATGAATATTTCTCGTCATTTTAATGCAGGTTTCTTCAAAAAACCATAATTTTAATGCTGTCCCATTGTTTCAATCAAGTTACGACATGACTTGGAGGCCAAATCACTGAAGTTACGACATTACTTGGATGCAAGAACACTTTCGCCATCTACATGTCGCATCCATTTGAATCCAATATGAATCCCATAAGGTTGGCTATCATACTTCTATATAAACAATGGTCAGATCATTGTCTAAGAAGTATAGTCAGTCAATCTTATGGGATTATTATTGGATGACGATGCCAGCACGGTTACCCCCAAAAAGGAGACAAACTAATGAGATGGAAAGTGTCGTAGTAATCGTGTAAAGTGAATAATGAATGGTAATTATTTCGTGTTTTTGATTGACTCAGTGTCCGTTTCACCTGCCATTTGCAATTTACATGTAAACGAGAGAGCAAAGTAGCGAACTTTCGTGGTGTTTGGCATTTCATTATTTTTGTCTTGTTAGGTCTCAGTCAGTTTACGAATTCACATAGATATTTTCAGGGTGATTTCTCTTGACTATTGTTTGGGGGAAGATGTCCAACGTTCATGATGACAACCGATGACTGGTTTGAAGTTATGAGGTGCGTTTCAATTTAACGTCTGACGTCCGGTAACGGACGATGTATGACGTCATAGTTGTTTCGTAGGGCGATATCTTTCGGATTGAATTTTGAAACGCTCTCCTAAATCGTGGTGTAAATAGTTGACGGTCGGACGTTCCACTCAAGAATTTTGAAACGATGGAATGAAGTTTTCGGGCAGGACGTTCTAATATCGAAACGCTTCGTAAGAAAAGTTAGACGTCGGACGTAATATTGAAACGCACCTCTAGAGGTGATAACGCCATTTCCGACAGTTAGGTACCATATTATTTTCTGTTTTTATTGAAAGCTTTTATTAAACTTGCTCTGTGTGTGTTAGATGGGTACAAATTTCGCAAGCTGACTTTAGAACCACTTCCCCTTATCCTATAGAATTGAAATTTTACGTGTTGGTTCAGTTCCGATGACAAAACTAAAAGTCGAAGGAATTGTCCCCCCTGCCCCCCGAAAGTTATTTAGAGAACGCGTAGGGTTTCGGAAGTTTTATTGACGGATTTGGACGTCAGAAATAACAGCGAAAAAAATTAAGTAGGGGGGGGACTGCATTGATTGAAATGAACAGACTAAGAAACATATTCACAGAAAACTAAAAAAGAAATAAATAAACAAACTTAAAAAACTTTTTCAGATAAAAGCTTTTATTTAAATGCACTAAAGCGAAAAACCCAATTTTTTGTTACATTATAAAATTTTAAATGATTCGACTCCACCAAGATTCTGGATAATCAATTTTTTTGTAATAATGAAAATTCCAGTTTTCAGATAGCACTATTGTAGTCAGATCATTGTTTAAATAGAAGATAGTTAGTCAATGCCTGTGGAAAAGGTATTGGACCCAAACGCAAGTGTCATCTAGCGTGACTAGTTACAAACATGAATATTTCTCGTCATTTTAATGCAGGTTTCTTCAAAAAACCATAATTTTAATGCTGTCCCATTGTTTCAATCAAGTTACGACATGACTTGGAGGCCAAATCACTGAAGTTACGACATTACTTGGATGCAAGAACACTTTCGCCATCTACATGTCGCATCCATTTGAATCCAATATGAATCCCATAAGGTTGGCTATTGGCAATGCAAAATAAGCGATACGCTCTCTGGTGGACAAATCTGAAACCATAAACAGGCAGTAGTTGGATTTGTTTACATAAGAGATAGTGGTTGTTAGTACATCATTTATTGATATTGTTTATTTGTTTTAAAGTTTTAATCATGAGTCGGTATTGTTCAGTGCCTTTTTGTAATTCGTGGGGGAAAAAACATCCTGAACTATCATTTCATTTGTTTCCTAAACCCGGACAACGAAAGGTGTACATGGAAAACAAAATGGGCACAAAGTCTCTAGTTGACCATCAGAAGGCATGGATTTTGAAATTAAAAATTGGAAAACCTGTTACCAAATTCATGAGAGTGTGTTCTCTTCACTTTACAGATAATGATTACTTCAGTAATGGTGAGTTGAAATTCAGTTTGTGGCTACCAAAACATAAACACCAGCACGATATTCATACCTGAATAATAATAATTCACCCTTTTAAAACTTTTTTGCTTATTTGAAATCGGCACTATTTATCAAAAAATATTCTTAAAAATTAAGTGAACTTTTGTTTTCAGCTGACAATATCGATAAAAGAAGGCTATTGAAAAAGACGGCTGTGCCCTCCCAGAAGCTACCAAAGCAGAGAGTGTCACCAAGATCTTTGAGTACAGCAGAAAGGAGGAAACAACGACTCGCTAAGAAAGAGGTAGCCTCCAATCAATCTGAAATTCAAATTGAATGTGAAGAAAATGAGAAACCAAACCATAGCCAGGAAGATATTGCTGCTGCTGAAAGCTTACTGCTAATGCTTCAATCCCAACCTGATTATACTGGTCCAATACAAGTCAGGGATTCTGAAGTTCAAGTGAACACGCCAAAAGTGTTAACATTATGTGATCTTTTGATTAGTGATTCTGCGCTCAATAGTTTTACTGGAATAAGTAGTTTCAAAATATTAGATGCAATAATTGAAGGTGTAGGAGTTGTATTTAATGATATCAGATCTCATCGTTTGAGCATAAAAGAGAGGATTGTTTTGGTATTTACTAAACTCAAGTGTGACATGTCATATATAACACTCTCAATTCTTTTCAATATTTCTCATGAGCTTTGCAGAACTTATATATTAGATATGTTGCCAGTTTTGGGTCAGGTGTTAAAATCCTGCATACGGTTTCCTGATTCAATCGAAATAAAAAATAACATGCCAAAATGTTTCGAAGGTTTTCAGGATGTTCGAATTGTTCTGGATTGTACTGAAATACGTATTCAGACACCAAAATGCTTATGCTGTCGTATAAAATTTTACTCTCAATATAAGTCCCATGAAACAGTAAAATTCATGACAGGTGTATCACCTGGTGGAATAATCACTTTCATCAGTAAACCATATGGAGGTCGTGCATCTGATAAGTTGATTTTCGATCAAAGTAATTTGATTACAAAATTGACAAAATCAGTTGATGCAATTATGGTAGACAAAGGATTTATGATTGACGATGCATGTGAAAAATTCAAAATAAGGTTGATAAGACCACCTTTCTTGCTAGACAAAAAACAACTTAGTGCTGAAGAGGCCTTACTTAATTCAAAAATAGCTGCTGCTCGTGTACACATTGAGAGAGCAAATCAACGTATCAAAGTTTTCAAAATATTAAATGGAAAATTGCAGTGGTCATTGATTCCCATGATTCATCATATTTTTGTCATTGCCTGTGCTGTTGTGAATCTATCAAGCCCAATTTTAGCAGACAACAAGTTTTTAAGCTGATTTTGCCAACCTTCATGATAAAACTGTATTCTACAAATGTTTATAAGAAAATTATGTATTATTATATTAGGTATTTTGCAATATAGATGAGTTTTCAGCAAATAAATATTTTTTTATATTCAAATGTCTTTTATTTACTATTGTGATTAGTTTGCACCAGTCTGTGTGATTCAACCAATAATAAACTGAAATTCAGGATGAACTCATTTCATAGTGGGAAAGGAAAAAATTAAATTAGAAAACATTAAGGAGATATAAAATATAATTATCATAACTAAACAGTACTTTCACAATAACTTATAACTATCATATTTGTAATATGGATTCACTTTCACATAAATTGTGTATCATATTTTCAAAAAAATGTATTTTTACTTTTTTCAGCATTTTTAGGGTAAAATCTCTATCATAATTAATTTCAATGATGTGCATACTTTTATCGAATGAGGCAAAAAGGGCCAAATAACAGCTGTCCAAATTCAGTAATGCCATCCCAAGCTGAATCTGTCCATGGTACTTATGTTTTTCCTTGAGATAATATTTTCCATTCAACTTATAAAGATATTTTGCGTTGGACATTGCTTCCATTATTGTAGATGTGGCACCTGAAACAAGTATGAAGTGTAATATCCATTGATTGGAAGTTTTATTTTGTTGAGGAAAGTCGCTTCTTGACTTTTAATCTTCCACAGTCTGAAAATGAAAAATTGTAAATTTCATTTGACTTTGTCTCGACTTGGTCAACAAAGATCTTATTCTTTCACGAAGAATTTACAGTTGTTCATTTTCAGACTTTGGAAGGTTAAAACACCCAAAATACCACATAATATCAATTTGTCTAATATATTACCTTCATACAGACATTTTATCTCCAGTAAAGCAACTGGCTTCAATTGTGTCACGATTATGCCATCAGGTGAAAATCCTAGCCATTCATTACAATGTGAAATCACCATTCCACATTCAATTACCATCAATCCAGTTTTTTCCATGAAAGCATCTCTGGCATTACTTTCATATTTGAGGCCATGCTTGACAAATTTGTTGGTGAATCCTTTGGGGAAGAAATACTGTAGAGATTTACTTTTCCACTCCTGTTTGGAATATGTGAACAGCTCATAAACCCGTGATCCTGTCACCCTGTACTTTCTATTTGCTTTCCATTCGTTAGAGTGCTGTGATTGAAAAATTGCGTTATCTGAAATGTCCTTGTCGAATAGCCTATTGTACAGGATTTTGCAACACTCATTTCTGTTGGCAGTCTCTATTGATGCCAACTCCATCATTATGGTTGACTGACAGGCATGATTTAAAATATTTGTCCAAATTTCTTTTTCATTTGATTCCACAGTACTACTTGATGGGGAACTTCCCAAATCTCTGCGACCAACACTAAAAGTAAAAATAATTTATTAAATGAAAATATACTTAGGAATAAGATAAACTTTGAGAAGAGTAAAATATACTACCAACCTATGTTTTGTAATTGCTGAGTCACATATCTTTCTCATAAAAAACTCCCCCATTGTTTGTTCGTCTACATTCAACTCTGGCTCCACAATTTTCGCTTTCAAACATGGCATTTCATCTATCGAAACGGCTTTGTACTTTTCTTGTGTAAAATTTTTCTGCGTTGACCACACACATTTAAGGTCTGTCTGTGACATTACGTCTAAATCATCAATATTCTCCCTGAAATGAAATTTTGAAAGTCAATATTTTCAACATTAACCAGTATGGTAAGCTGATTATCACATCCCTGTACATAATAGGGAAATCCTTTACACTACTCATTCAGCATTAGGTATATTAACATTTCTAAAGGTTAGAACAACCAACACACCTTCACATGTTGACTTTTTTCAATTCATAAAAAATTGTTGTTAAGCTAAACACCACACCAAACAAACACCAAAGAACTTACCTTGTACATCTTATCAAAACTGCTGAAACATGTTTGCATTTTCCACTATTTCCAGCTTTACAGGTACAATCCATTTTCACAACTTTTACATTTCCTCTTCCTTCAATATGCAACATTCCATTGATATGATGCGGAGCCGATTTCAAAGCGCTTGTTTGTAAGCATAATGCACATAGCTTCACATGTTTCGTGTCTGCTGTGCATATTCTTCCTAGTGTGATAATATGCCCAGCATTTACAAGTTCCTCCCCTTCATGAACACATCTTGAAGACTCTGTCCCTCCCAGATACCTCATATACTCCACAATGCTTAATCTAGGCATTTCAGCTTTATCTGAAACCAGTTATTTTGAATTAAATTCAAGGGGTAAGAAAATGAATGGAAAGTTTTGAAAAAAGGGGACAAATAATTTCATCTTGCCTAACTAGGAAATAACTGAACTGAACTTACAAAAATAATATAATGTCTCTATCACTCCTTACAGAAGATAATTAAACGGCACTGAGCGAAAAAACACAACGAATTAACAATAAAAACTGAAAACAACGACACAACTACAACAAACATCCATTACTGACAATGCTACAGTCTTGGGCAACTACTGTCCATCTGTAGTTCAACTTTTGTCCGCACTGTCGCTGCGATCTTAAAACCTGATACCAATCATACTTCTATATAAACAATGGTCAGATCATTGTCTAAGAAGTATAGTCAGTCAATCTTATGGGATTATTATTGGATGACGATGCCAGCACGGTTACCCCCAAAAAGGAGACAAACTAATGAGATGGAAAGTGTCGTAGTAATCGTGTAAAGTGAATAATGAATGGTAATTATTTCGTGTTTTTGATTGACTCAGTGTCCGTTTCACCTGCCATTTGCAATTTACATGTAAACGAGAGAGCAAAGTAGCGAACTTTCGTGGTGTTTGGCATTTCATTATTTTTGTCTTGTTAGGTCTCAGTCAGTTTACGAATTCACATAGATATTTTCAGGGTGATTTCTCTTGACTATTGTTTGGGGGAAGATGTCCAACGTTCATGATGACAACCGATGACTGGTTTGAAGTTATGAGGTGCGTTTCAATTTAACGTCTGACGTCCGGTAACGGACGATGTATGACGTCATAGTTGTTTCGTAGGGCGATATCTTTCGGATTGAATTTTGAAACGCTCTCCTAAATCGTGGTGTAAATAGTTGACGGTCGGACGTTCCACTCAAGAATTTTGAAACGATGGAATGAAGTTTTCGGACAGGACGTTCTAATATCGAAACGCTTCGTAAGAAAAGTTAGACGTCGGACGTAATATTGAAACGCACCTCTAGAGGTGATAACGCCATTTCCGACAGTTAGGTACCATATTATTTTCTGTTTTTATTGAAAGCTTTTATTTAACTTGCTCTGTGTGTGTTAGATGGGTACAAATTTCGCAAGCTGACTTTAGAACCACTTCCCCTTATCCTATAGAATTGAAATTTTACGTGTTGGTTCAGTTCCGATGACAAAACTAAAAGTCGAAGGAATTGTCCCCCCTGCCCCCCGAAAGTTATTTAGAGAACGCGTAGGGTTTCGGAAGTTTTATTGACGGATTTGGACGTCAGAAATAACAGCGAAAAAAATTAAGTAGGGGGGGGACTGCATTGATTGAAATGAACAGACTAAGAAACATATTCACAGAAAACTAAAAAAGAAATAAATAAACAAACTTAAAAAACTTTTTCAGATAAAAACTTTTATTTAAATGCACTAAAGCGAAAAACCCAATTTTTTGTTACATTATAAAATTTTAAATGATATAAAAGCTTGTCGTGAGAATAAATCTTGAGGTAGTTTTAAATTTAATTTACTATGAGAATTACAAGAATTAGTATATTTAAATAGAAGCTTTTTTCTAAAATGTTTTTTTTTTCAAGTTTATTTATTTACCATAAATTCAAAGTTGTTAAACCTAATAAGGGTTTTCTTTCGAAATTAGGTACTGAGATAATGGCATTATCTGCGACTGAATTTGAAGTTTCCGTCGATCGTTCGAAATAACCTCTATAAGTGGATATCCATCCTTATCAAAAATTAAACTTTATGACTTCATGACCAATATGCATAGAAAACTCATATAAAGAAGATGAATTAGTTAGAAATATATGTTTTGAATGTGATAAAAACTTCCAAAAAAAATCAACGATTTGATCTGGAAGCTCGATAAAAGCTCGTGATTTAATGTACTGTAATTTCGCGGGTGTTGAAAGGGGAATGAAAAAATGGATGAACCTCCGAGCAATAAAAGATATAGAGGTGCCATTTCTATATAAACAACACATATTGATATGAAAGCTGCATACCGCTATCCTTTGTTATGATTTGTAGGTGAGGGGGAGATTTGTTATTGTTTTGAAAACTGGAGCTAAGCTTAGAACCAGTGGCGTGCTAATACATTTTTTCATATATTATCAATTAGACACGGTCGGTGCAGACATATTTATTATCGCATGTACTGGCATCGATAGACGATCACATGCCTGGTTGGAAAGCAAGTTTGTTATTTAGCTGCAACCCTAATGCTTGGAATGCGCACCAAGCACCAGCAGTAGTGCTGATGTAGGTCTCCCTACTGCTGAAAAGTGAATGCGCTTCCAATGAAAACAAATTCGCCCTAGAGCGCTACATCAAATAAAAGCTGCCATGTACCCGCACAGGCTATGAGTGTTGTCAAAAAATGGTAACATGTTCTTACGTTAATACAATGAATTTTTGGATTAAACTCTTACTATCATACAAATGGCAACATTTCCTAAATGGTTGCATAAATAACTCATTCATAAATAGAATTCATGATGAATATGTAGTGGACTAATAGTTATTTATGTAACAGGTGCAAAAATAAGTGACTGTTAATTGTACATTATTGTACATGTGAGAATTGTCAACACGCTGCGTGTACTAACACAGCATACACTAATTCTTTTACGATCATTAAAAAAATAGACTTTCATCCGTCAATTTTGAATGTGAAAAGGTAGTGCTTATTGCTGTGGAGCAATAGAAATTAAATTGCAAGTCGTTATCAAGTTATTAGACACTTGATTTTAACAGTTGAAACGTGAATAAAATTGCAGAGAATTGAATTTTTCTTTGTTCTTTTTTAGACAATGTAAGTCAAGAATAACCTTACTCAAAGTGAAACATTGTCAATGACTTTCAAAAAAACAATAGCAATGTTGTTGCCAGTTCTTCCGCGTTCACTTGGTAAAGTCTTGTTCATACCCTCACAGAGTTCGCAATTTTTCTGCGAATAAAATGGCTGCATCAACGATTGGTACTGCATGACTGGCAGCCATTTTATGCGCAGAAAAATTGCGAAATTCGTGAGGATATGAACAAGACTTCACGTGAACGCGCGAGAACTGGCAACAACGTTGCTGTCGTTCGTTATTCGCCTGATATCGCTGTCTACGATAATTTTGTTTTACGATAATTTTGTATTTCGAATAATGATTCTGGTGCTGTCATCGTAGAAGACGAAGATGCTTCAAACTTTGGGGACAGTTCCTGTTGCAGAGCTTTCATTCTTAATATCTTTCAACGCTGGAAGGGGTTGGAATCCACTAATAGCGAATTTGTTAGAAAACTTCATGTTTGCTGTTGTTTTGCGAAAAAAATACTTTATATTGGACCAATAAACATGAAATATTGAATAAATATGATTAATCAGATACGAGCTGGAAGAATTTGATTTGATAATCAGTACGAATTTTGCACTCCGGAAACCCTTAAACTGCGCCCAAATTCTTACTGGTAAGAAAAATATTTTGAAGAAAACTGAAAAATATTACCTAATCGCATCAAAAAAAAAAAGATTGGAGTTTTGTGATGTGACGGTAGGTCGTACGGCCCATCGTAACCCACTACGCCCCGACACCTACCTTACGGTCTATCCGCAGCGCGGCTGCGGACGCAATGGGGATATGAAGTATACTACTGGCTCTGCAGTGTCAGTGCCCGAGTAAATTTAGCGTTGCTCACACGCCGAGATGGGCTTTGCCACCCACCCCAACCCTAAGGGTGAGGGCATTGACCACCTCTACCGAATTACGGTATTGTTTTCCATTGTCCTATCCAGCGAAACCCCCGCCTCCTAGAGGTCAACACCTTATGGAAGGGCATCAAGTTGCCTTGATGGGGCTCCCCTTCCCCCTAGGTATCCATGTTAGTCAGATTCCTCCGACAACGTTGATGTGTCACCGTCTGCAGTCGTTTTCACCCATACTGCATACCCATGTCAGACTGGATCCCTCCAGCCTACGTTAGATGGGTAACCGTTCGTGACTTTTCAGCCGCTACCATGTTGACTGAACGAGGACCCACGGCTTTCAACCAACGATGAGGATTAATCATAAAATGCCAAGACTGGTAATGCTCCTTTACCGATAATAGTTCTACAAACTGACCGAAAAATATGGTGAGGCCAAAAGTGGTTAGAACAGATAACTGAGGATTTCTAAGTGAGTGATTCACACCACACCTGGGCAATTGCTCTATTGCTTGGTAACCTGAAAATATAATGTATCTGAACCAATGTCAAAGTATCATAAGGAATATGAGACAATGGAATTATTGTCTTGACAATCATTATACCTACGTAACCCGTTCATTAGATTTTAAACTTGTGATGATATACAGTGTTTCGTTTACAATCAAGAAGTTCATGTCCACGTACGGTTTAACCGGAAGCAACATTTTTATTCAAATGGCAACATCGAAAACTTCTGATGAACGGGTTGTGTGAAAATCCCTGTATATGAACAAAACATTCCAGTACCCAGCAGAGTGGGTCTATAGCTAGTGACTTATAATCTGAATTCGGTTTTGAAGAGTTTTTGCTTACTTACTTATTTTTCAGTGTACCTACTGCAACAAGTATTTTCCTATTTATGAATAGGTAATCATTTTTCAAAGCACAAAGTTTTTTTTAAGCTATTTCAACAAAAAGAGTATTTTTGTCTCGCAATCGGGAATCAGTAAAAATCAACTTTAATAATACTACTAAAAACTAAGTAGGGTATGCCCATCAGACATGATACCTATATGCCATGTTGCGACGCCCATGGTTTGATTTGGTACTTACTTGTGAAATGTTTGTTTAGTACTTGATAACTTTTTCAGCCCACAAACTTCACAAGTTATCGCCATTTCGCAGAGATAAGGTCTCTAATATAACAATTCAACAATCCAACACAACACTTCTGCCACTTTAAATTAAAACAATTATACAAATAGGCTCAAATCCAAACTGAACTGACAAGACGATAAATAAGTTGTCAACGCATGTAAACAAACTAGATCGCCAAGTTAAGAGTAAATAACCATACGGAATTCCAACCTGATTGATGAGTGGAAACGGAAATATCCGATAATGTTCTTTTTTAACATGATCCGAGCATTCATATTTATAAACAACTTCGGGTATGTTGCTTCCAAGAAAGAGACAGGAAAGCCCTCTCTATATCTTTTATTGCTCGGAGGGATGAACTAACCCGAAAAATTCTAGATGACGGAACTGGAGTTTCTTCGGAGAGTCTGGAATGTTGTCAGATAACGCCTGGCCTTCTTTCTTCGGCTAGATATCTCTAGTTAGTTCACTTTTCACTACCGTGGATATTATTCACTGGGAAGCAATATATGAAATATGCGGTTTTACTAATTGTTGAAAATTGCAGGAGATATCGAACGATATCGAAAATCGCAGTCATTGTCTGCCCTTTTCTTCTCGGGCAGAGAGGATCGGATCTTGAGTTTTTTTTATTGAACGAAATAGATGAATGCACACGGGGAGCAAAATAAAGGTTTCGGTTGCCGGTGAACAGTCAATATGTTTGAAATTGTGTGGAAATAAAAGTAAGTGAAGGGTGAATGATTGGTAATAAATTAATTAAACATATAAAGACAATCACATGAACGTGTGGACGCAACATACCGCTGACCAAAAATACTACGTATTTTTCAATGTTACTGATTGGAGTGAGTGGACGCGAATTCAACACTGCTTCGATCTGGATGAATACAGTCTGCAGCTCTTCGTAGGTAAGTACTTGCTCTCCAACCACTCGTGCGAAATGAGTTGTAACGGATTTGACTCCACTCTCCCAGATTCCACCAAAGTTTGGTGCTGAGGGTAGATTGAAATGCCAAGAGATGCCCTCATTTGAAACTGAAGATTGCATGATTGAACTAATTTGCTTGTAAGCACTAACAAAATTGGTACCACAATCACTGTGAATGTGTTGACAGCGTCCTCTACGAGCTATAAATCGGCGTAGAGCTGCCAAAAAGGCTTGCGTGATGCGTGAAAAAGGTAAGTTGCCCATGGGCGGCTGAGGTGAAGTGGGGTTAGTTTTCCAGCACCGTATGCATTTCGAAAGTACCGAACGAATTGAGCGTTTGGCCGATATTATCCAGAAAGTTTGGGAAATAAGATGATGTACACTTTGAACACCAACATGAAGATGTTTTGTATGAAAATACTCAATGATTAAAGTAGTGAAACGAGAGCGAGAGGGTAGAAGTACTGGAATTTTTTTATCGTTAGCTAGCTGTGCGAGATGAAGACGTCCTCCAACTCTTATAAGACCCTGATCGTCAACGAAAGGAGATAATTTTCTTAGATGTTTGGGTTGGAGCTGAAAAAGTTACTCAGGAAAAAATTAAGTTTGAGTAAACTTTGCGAAGACTAGGAGAGATTGATGGAAATCGAATGAGGTAAGATTACCCAATTTTTTAACATTAGGGTAACGCCAATTGTGGATGAACCGTAATATGTAGGTCAAAATGCGATTGGAAGAACATAGGGAGGATTTCTCAACCAGAAGGTTCTCAAGAAAATGTGGGGAGATAGTTTTAGTAAGAGTGATTATTTTCTTCTCAACCAGAAGGTTCTCAAGAAAATGTAGGGAGATCGTTTTAGTAAGAGTGATTATTTTCTAATTCTGTAGTGCTTCGAGAGAGGGAGGAAATTCAATGTTTGTCCAGGTGCGGTTTGAATCTTTCAAGAACGATGGTCCTGCCCACCATAGCGAGTTATTTATCAACTTGGAGGGAAGTACACCCCTGGAACCAATGTCGGCGGGGTTATCAGCGGAAATAACATGAAACCACGAACTTGATGGAACCGTGTTTTGAATAAAAGAAACTCCCCTAATAGCACACCATGTCCCAGGGACGTCCCCATTTGGTACAAATCATGTCCGAATGTCCGGGACTCAAAATCATTGTCCTTGGGACGTCCGATTCAGTACATTTTCATGAATTTCCTCAGAGGAATTCCTATGGATGTTCCAATGATGTCCCAATCGGTACATCGCATAAAACGTCTCTGCGAGGACGTCTTTGGGATGTCCTGGGTCGGATATATTTTATTATGTTTCCTAGGACATTCATCTGACGTCCTTGTGAGTATTCTGGCGTGTCTTTGAGAGGACGTCCCATGGTTGTCCGGGCACGGAACATTTAGGAACATCCCACTTCGATGAATATTGGATGTCCCAATCGGTTAATCTTAGAATATCTCCCTGCGAGGACTTCCTTGGGATGTCCTGGTTCGGATATATTTTGTAGAATTTTCTAGGATATTCATTGGATGTCCTGGTATGGGGACATTCTGGAACGTCTTTGATGTATGTAGATTGGACGTCCCAATCAGTGAATTTAAGAAAATGTCCCTGCGAGGACTTCCTTGGGATGTCCTGGATTGAACACTTTTCGGAATTTTCCCTAGATGCATCCATCCAAAGATCATAAAAAATAGAACAAAATTCGAAAACAGTTACAATAATCCATGTGTACCTAGTACCCGTGTATCCATCCCAGCTAGTGGTTATACAGAAAAAGTATAAAATGGATTGCATTTTTACAATAGGAATTAACATTATAGCGAAAACAACCCATCTCAAATAAAACCCTTTTCACTATCAATTAGAATACTCTTCAAAAATTGTTACTATTGCCGAATGTGAAACAGTTGAATTGTTAATAAAAACCGAGAATGAAAATATTCTTATAACCGGAGTATATAGGCCCCCATCTTGTTGTTGAGAAAAATTCACATCGTGTCTCAAGGATTATTTAGAAATTAACAGTGAAAGGAACTATCACTATCATATCTTTATTGGAGACATCATTATAAACATTCTGAACGATGATGACATAATTATAGAATATATGAGTAATTTTGGAGAATACAATTTTTTCTCGGTTATAAATGGCATTACTAGAGATGATGGTGTAGGAGGGGGTTCTAACATCGTTCATATATTTCTAAAATCCAAAAATCCAGATGATCTTGATGATTCCTTTCCATGCATTCTGAAATCCTGTATCACGGACCATTATTCAATCTTAATTTTCCTTAGGCTGAAACAAAAAAAGATATTGAAAAAAATGTTACATTAACCACAAAAGTCTCAAAACTACACTCGGAAAAGAAAAATGGAATGAACTTTTTATGGAAGGAGACGAGAATGAATGTGCAAAAATCATAACAAAAACACTCGACGAAAATATCCGGAAATGTACGGTTAAAATAGTTCAAAAACGAAAAAACTGCAAAAGAAAAGCTGGATTACTAACGGTTTAGTACTGTCGATCAATAAGCGAGACTGCATCTACAAAAAATATAAAAAATACCCCACAAATTATATCCTGAGAAATGAGTTCATGAACTATAAAAAAAAATTGGATACATTATTAACGAAAGCTAAAACTGAGTTCTATAAAAAACAAATAGAGAAAAATGAGAAATGCCCTAAAAATATCTGAAAAACTATTAACAGCATTGGCAAAAAATTAGACGGACCCGGTATAAAATCAATAAACGTGAATAATACGATGATATTGGAAGATGAAAAAAATTGCGGACTCTTTCAATGATTACTTTGTCAAGGTCGGGAGTAATCTAACCTCGAGAATAAGAAAACCAAAAAAAGTCCCCAGAATGCGAACAAGAACATGTCATTCAATTTATTTAGAATCAACAAATGAGCAGGAGGTGATTGAAGTAATTCAATCCCTAAAACCCAATAAGGCACCAGGGCATGACTCCATCAAATCAGAAACACTGAAAGAGGTTAAAGAGGAAATCGCTGCGCCACTTGCATATTTATTGAACAGAATGATTGACACTGGTACATTTCCAGAAAACCTCAAAATTGCAATAATTAAACCTTAATTTGAAAATGAAGATAGAAAAGAAATGTGCAACTATAGACCAATATTCTTAATTACGAATATAACAAAAATCATAGAAAAATTACTAAAGAGTAGAATAAGTAAATACCTTGATAAGTACAAAATAATCAGTGAACGTCAATTCGGTTTTCGTGAAGGAAAATCCACGGAAGATGCGATTGCCTTTTTAACCTCAAAAATATATCAAGCCATTGACCACAATAATCCATCAATATGCATATTCTTAGACCTAGCCAAGGCATTCGATACTGTCAGTCACGACAAACTATTGAATGCCTTGGAAGATTATGGGTTCAGAGGCATCACATATAACTTGATGAAGTCTTACCTGAGAAATCGAAAACAGTATGTGCAGATAAATGACAGTTATAGCGAATACCAGAAAATCGAATACGGAGTTCCACAAGGAACCGTTTTGGGGCCCATACTCTGTTTTCAATTTATCTCAATGAACTACTTACCATGAGGACAACGGGTCACACCATTAGTTTCGCGGATGATACCGCCATCTTCTACGAATCGTCAACATGGTCAAATCTGAAACAAATGGTAGAAAAAGATATGAGTATGATCTGTGAGTGGTTTGATGAAAATATACTGACAATAAATTATGAGAAAGAAAAATTGTTAAAATTGTTATTTCCGTCAACCGATTGCACCCCTACGCGCAACCCTCGGAAGTCTTCGAGAGACTTGTGTGAGCTAGGAAAGACGCAGCCCTTACCTTTTAACGTGTGATGCCATGCACGAGACCGGTGAATCGGTGGATCGAACCCACGACCCCACGCTTGCGAGGCGTACGCTTTTATCAGCCGACCACCATGGCCCACAACGGAAAACACGGCCAACACGGAAAACAACTTACCTTTCTTATAAGAGTGGGCTCCCGGACTATTTCTCACTTCACATAAATAAAAATATCGAAATAAAAGAATCGGGATCAGTAAAATATTTAGGCTTGAATATAGATCGCCAGTTGAAATGGAACCTCCATGTGAAAAAAGTATCTCAAACTCTCTGTAGCTTACTATATAAATTCCTCACACAAATGTGCCTCACACAAGTAAAAATAATACATCATGCTCTCTTGAATCCAGAATATTTTACGGGATAATAGGATGGGGAGAAGTGGCAAATGTACACTTGAAAAGCTTGGAAGTGATAAAAAAAATGTTTAAAAATAATTTTGGAAAAAAAGCAACATACGGTTCTGATGAGTTATATGAAGAAGCTCAACTATTCGACATCGAACAAATCTTTTTCTTGGCTGTAGTTGTCTTTCAAAATAAAACAAGACATCTTTTATGTTATATCGACCATCGGCATAGTAGAAGGAATATAACAAATTTACAAGCCAGAAGAGCAACAGCCAAGAAATCACAAGGGAAAAAAGTTATAATTTCCTTTCGGCAAGACTTTACAACAGCCTGCCAGTTGAAATTAGAATTTTACATTCACAGATCCTATTAAAAAAAAATGCAAAGTTTTTTTGTAGGGAGGCATGAAAAAATAGCAGAGCTCATTGACATGTGACATGAGTGTGAATAGGTGTGAATGAAAGGGTCTGTAAGGTTGTGTATGTATAGGCGCGCATAAAAAAAAATTAAAATAAAAAAAAATTTAAAAAAAATAAAAAATTATAATAAAAAAAAATAATAAAAATTGTTTATAGGAGATGAAGAGAATAGACAAATCTAATCATTAAGACATTATTGAAAAAGTATTACATACAAACAAATTGGAATAAATGATTGAATGAATCCCACGTACAGAAATTTTTGTGGGTTAATGAAATTGTTTATATTCCCGAATCTGCGGAATCTTTAGACCATTATATATCAAGACTTTGTTGTTATTTTTTTGTTATATATATAGATAATTACAAATGGTATTGTTGTTCAAATATTATTATTGTATATCTTGGGAAAATAAACGTTATTATTATTATTATTAGTATTATCAGGGGCGATATTCTCGAGTTTGTACGTCTTTCAATTCGATTCACTGTTTCACAACAATGAACATGAAAAATGTATGTTTGTCTTTCTTGTTCGCATACGAATTGAAACCGAACAATTCCCCAATGTATGGATTCCGTGCATTCCATTTTCTGTGTTTTGTGTTCTGTGTTCGAGTGAAGTGTTGACGAATTGACAGACAATTGTTGAGCATTTACCAGCTATGGCGGCTTTTCTATCTTCTTTTGTGATTAGTTAGTTTAGTGACTGTTGTGGAAGTTATTTTGTGTTCATTCAGTATAGTTATATCTATAAATGAAATAAAAGTTTTGTCCTACTATTCAATAGTTATTACTAACCTATTCAACTCTGTTGAGAAAGGTGTTTCCGTAAGTGTTGTGTGTATCCTTGAATATATTCAAACGAAAACGAAATATATCAAAACGCCAGCGCAATAGAATCGCTAAACGATTGTCAGAAGCTTTAAATAGAGAAGTCTCGACTGATTCAGTTGTCTCTGATGTTTCCAAAACAGAATTGAATGAGTCTGAGAGAGTGCTGAGCTTACCTAGTACATCTGGTTCCATCCAAATTGGTATCTCCAGTAATTCACAACAATATCATAATCTCAGTCCTGAAAGAGATGTATGAACTAACACATCTGATAATTCTGCACGTCCTAAGGACGTCCCAGATGTACTTCTTCGGTCATGCAATAAAGAGAAGTGATTTTGGGTGTGGTTGGATTGTGGATTCTGCCAGTTAATATGTACCCGAAAACTGTATTCAGGAGATCTGGTTCACCATCTCTTCCTAAAATTCGACCATCAAGCAAAATGCGCGAAAATACATCAGCTCCTAATAGAAAGTCTATAGAACGTCGGATATAAAAGTCAGGATCTGCCAAATCCAGATTCGAAATATGAGACCATCTTCCAGGTTGGAGACTCGAGTTAGGTAATTGTCCACAAATACTACGCATTACAATGGCATCGGTTATGATGATAGGTTTATCTCTGTTGCAAGGACGAATCGAGAGAACAACACAGCCATGCTTGGCAAGAGTTTGCATTGAACCTAAACCGTTGAGATGAATTGGTATATAAGTGGTGCGCAAGTGTAAACGCCTTGCGCCCTTTTGGGTAATAAATGAGTTCATGCTACCAGAATCTAGGAGACACCTGAGCCTTTGATAATTTCCAAATTCATCCAGCACTTCTACTTGGGCGGTGGATAAAAGAACACTGAACGAGGATGAAAGAAATGCTGTTTGAATTGAGGGAACAGATGATGAGGAGGGAGGTTGTCCTGGATTGATTGAAGAGGAAGCAGAAATATTTTCAGCTGACGAGTTGTCAACAGAGGAAGACGCCTGATCACTAGTTCGGTCAAAATGTAATAATGTATGATGAGGTTGATTGCATTTGTGCATTGTGGCTTTTGCATGTTTTGAAAGAATGTGAATTGCTAAGGCAGTTAATGCAGAGCTTGTGGGTTTTGACCATTTTGTAGCGCTTACCAGCAGATCTCTTCAGAAAATCTGGACATCTATATAATAGATGATCTGAGTTGCAGATTGAAAATTTAACATGAGGTTGAAGGACGAGAAGCAGTTTGAGGTTTACAACATTCAATCTTCTTTGGTTTAATTTTGCGAGAACAATGAATATTATCCAGAGCAATGCAATGTTTTTGCAAGAAATCGGTTAATAACGCATACGTTGGGATTGTAGTAAAATTATGATATAATTCAAAACGAGTAGCAATTGTTACATCTAATCTTCTGAGCATCATTTGTACTAGGATAAAATCCCACTGATCTACAGGTAACTTTAAATTTTTCAGTGCCTCTAGCAGTGGGACTCTGTGTCATATAGAATTCTATCCCTCGTTTTCTACAGTCGATTTTACTACTATCGCAAGCGACGATCGCGTTATTTGGCACTCTGTGCATTAGTCGCCTGCACATCGGGTTTGTTCGGCAACGTACTACCCGATTTAAAAGTATTTGCCAAAATTTGGTAATATTCTAGTGACATTTCATATTCTTGTGTCCAAAATTACTGTCACTGTCACGCATTTTTATTTTCAACGGCTAGTAGTTTCATGTGCTTTTTAATAAACTTGAATTAAATATGACATTATTGCATTTGCCTATAAACGAATTAAAAGAAAGGTTAGAAGACATTCGGTCGGAAAATATTGGTAGAAAACTCATGAGAGAAGTAGATTGTAGATTGTAGGGGGGTCGTACAGGCTGTGCAGCCTCACAAGCACTTCGACCTATAAGTTCTTTTGTGCGTGACCCTTGGTCTATTCGAGGCCCGGAATTCCGAGACTTCTTGTGAAGTTTATCAGTTTCCTGGGAGCTAAGTTCCTGATGTCGGAGGGCGTTAAAAAGGCCCCTTCCAGGAACTTAAGCCTTTTGCAGAAAAGCGCTGGGCATTCGCAAAGCAAATGTTCTGCAGTTTCCGCGAAGTTCTCGCAGTAGCGGCAACCATCACTCTCTGATTTACCTTATCTTTTTGAGGTGGTACCCCAGAGGGCAGTGTCCAGTGAGAAGTCCCGTTACCATCTTCAAGTCTTTCTTGTCTAACTCGAGAAGCTGTTTAGCTTCCTTTGGCGATAGGCACACTAGTCTTTTCGCTTGTCTTTGTCCTGGCACTTTATTCCAGTGAGATTTCATTTCATCGGTTTCCCAGCGTCGGAACTCCTCTGTCAAGTGGGCTTTGGAGAGTCCACAGAAGGGTTTTGGGCCGGGAAATTGTGTGTTTGCTCCTTCTTTGGCAAGGCAATCTGCTTCTTCGTTACCTTTAATTCCTTTGTGACCTGGCACCCACATCAGGGTGACCTGATTGTCTGTTGCCAGTTGTCTCAGGGATTTTTTACAGTCCCAAGTCAGCTTAGACTCACAGGTGTATGACCTCAGAGCTTTTAGTGCTGCTTTGCTATCTGATAGTATATAGATTTCTGCCCTTCGAGTGCCTCTTTCAAGGCATTCCTGGGCAAATAATTATATAGCATGTACTTCTGCTTGGAAGATGGTTGGGGTGTTACCAAGGGGTTTTGAGAGCCTAAAATTTGGTCCTGTAACGCCCACTCCAACTCTTTCATCCATCTTAGATCCATCTGTGTACCACACTGATGCATCCCTTCCCAGTTGAGGTCCGTTCTCTGTGCATATTTGGTGGCTGTTTATGACCACTTCAAACTGCATTTCGAAGTCGTACCTAACTGGCATGAAATCTGTCGGTTTTGACATTGCTTCTAGGGGAATGTGTTCCAATATCTTCAAGTGTCCAATCAGATTTCACGCTTTGAAGTTTTTTGTCTGGCTCAGTCTGAAGGCACTGTTTGCTGCTTCTTTCATTACACATAGGTGCAATGGCGGAAGGTTTAGCATTACCTTTAAGGCTGCAGTGGGACACGTAAATATTGCCCCTGTTATTCCCAGACAAGCTAGCCGCTACACTTTCTGCAGCTTGACTTGTGCTGAAATTTGTTGAATTTTCGGCCACCTTACCAGTGAGGCGTAGGTGACCATGGGTTTGATGATCGTTTGGTATGACCAATAAATCATTTTTGGTTTCAGACCCCATGTCTTACCAAAGACTCTGCGGCATGTCCAGCTTGCCGCTATAGCCCTGGAAAGAATGTGGTTGATTTGGCTGTTCCAAGTCAGTTTTTGGTCTACTATAACTCCCAAATATTAAACCTCTTTGGAAAATGTTAGCTGGGTTCCATTCAGAGTTAAGGCTTTAAGTTCGTACTTTCGCCTCTTGGTGAATGGAACCAGCACTGTTTTGCTAGGATTGACGTTGAGTCCTTCCTTTGCGTACTAGCTACTGATTGTGTTTAGGGCTAATTGCATGCGGTCGGAGATTACTCCGTCATGTTTGCCCCTAATGGTGACGACTAGGTCATTGGCATAACCTTGAATCGTGAAACCAGATTCGTGTAGCTTTACTAGCAGGTCGTCGACAACCAGTGACCACAGCAAAGGCGATAGGACTCCCCCTTGTGGGCAACCTCTTTCTGCTGTTATCTTGACTGTCTCTCCCCCTAGGGTCTCCACAATGATTCTGCTTCTCAGCATTGATTGTGTCCATCTGATCAGTGAGGCATTGATATTCCTTTCCTCTAATGATCTGGTTATTGAGGCATGTGAGGCATTGTAGAGCATTAATTGTGGATTTTCCTGCTTGGTAAGCAAACTGTTTTTTGTGAAGCGGTCTAAACTCGAGGAGTTCGCTTCTGACATAAGAGTCTATCATTTTCTCCATTGCTTTCAGGAGAAAAGAGGTGAGGCTAATGGGGCGGTAAGACTTTGGTTCGTCCATGGGGCGTCTTCCAGTCTTAGGTATGAACGCCACTACAGCCTCTCTCCAGGTCTTCGGTATGTAGCCGAAGATAAAGCTGGCTTTGAATAGCCTTTTCAAGACGGGCTCTATCAATTCAAGGCCATGTTGCAGTAAGGCGGGGAATATCCCGTCCTTTCCTGGCGACTTAAATGCTTTGAAACTTTTGATAGCCCATTTGATTTTTTGGCGTGTGAAAATTTTCCCAGCTAGGCTTTTACTGGCTCTGTTGGGGTTGTGAACGACCCCTTCCAGTTGAGCACTTTGCTGTTCATTTTCTACAATCGCTTTAGAACCAGGAAAGTGCGTCTGCAAGAGAACACTCAGACTCTCCTTAGGGTTATCAGTGTATCCTCCATTCGGCTTTTTGATCAGACCGATTCTGTTTGAATGTTCTTTTGAGAGAACTTTCTGGAGACGCTGTGCTGGGGCTAGTTCAGTAATCCCCTCGCACAACTGTCTCCATGTTCTCCTTTTCGATTTTCTGAGTTCTTTGTTGTACTCAGAAAGAGCTGTTTTGTAGTTTTCCCAGTGACCTAGTCTCTTAGCTCTATTGAAAAGTCTTCTGACTTTCGCCCGAAGTTTAGCTAGTTCCTTATTCCACCAAGGCACGTCCCGAGTGGTTGCCTTTTGTTTTTCGGGACAGCTGAGTTCATATGCTTTGGTTATATCATTTTGAAGTTGTATCGAGGCTGCATCAAGTTCCTCTATTGAATCGATGGATATTTGGTATTCCTCCGTTTCCCTTCCAAGATGCTCTTTATAAGCATCCCAGTTGGTCAACTTTGGCACCCTATAACTGAGACGTCCATTAGTGTGAATTATTTCATCAAACAATTCAATTTTTGGCAAAGTTATGTGACTAGATGTGGGTATATTGCTATTCAAATTTTAAATTTGGGTTGGAACGATAGTATTTTGAATAGTTTCGAAAATTTTGAAGTGCAAAGATTTTATCAAAAAATATGCATTTTCGAAAATTTTTCCAAGCTTGTCTTGGTTTTCAAACACTTCCTCGTCTTCTTCGGGGACTTCTCCAATTATTAAATTGTGAAGCCTATTGAATTCATCACGAATGTCTTCAATTTGTTCATATCTAAACTTGAAAACTGCTTTATAGTCTACATCACCTTCAGCTAGCTTTGTAGTTTCAAGTAACTCATTTAAACGTTTGAATTCGATTTTTCTAAGTGTCCCTTAGACATTTTGGAAAAATAAATGCAAACTGTATCCCTGTCAAATCGAATCAGAAATCACGGTAACAATAATTTTGCTCTGAGAAATTAAAAAATGTAACCAAGCAACCCGGTACAACGGAAATACTAATCAGCTGTGAATTCGAATGAAGACAAAGAACTCACTACGTATGTGAAGAAAAAAGTGAAATGAAGGAATATACGTTTTCACTAGCGTTAAAGGTCAACACAAATAAAAATGAAATGGAAATAATATTTTTAAAGCTTTGACAAAAAAACAAATGAGTTTTCACAATCGGCAATAAATGTATTAGTTTTTAATGAAATGATCAATTGAATAATAAATAATTGAAGAACAATCCGGCTCGAAGGACCAATGTTATGAATGTAATAAAAACTTCCAAAAAAAATCAACGATTTGATCTGGAAGCTCGATAAAAGCTCGTGATTTAATGGACTGTAATTTCGCGGGTGTTGAAAGGGGCATGAAAAAATCGAAGCTTGCGAATTGGGTGCTGGCTGAGCCAGGTAGTAAACGATTATTTTTTGAGTAAATTAAGTAAATATATAAACAATTTATTAATTTAAATACAAATTTGTGCAATGAAAGTTACAATTATTGTATACTATGTTTTTTTTAACTGAGTTATTTTCGGCGCAGGAAACGTGGCCACTGCTCATTGAAGTGCTGGAAATACTGGAGGTGTTATTACTTGAACCTGCAGCGTTTTTAAAATTGGATCTCATCTTATTTATTATGTTTTGGTGATGTTATTCATCTATCTGTAGGTAGGGTTTGATAGAATTGCTATTACCATGTCCTGTTATTTTAATAAGTTCTTGTTCCGATATACCTGCTTTTGCCAATTGTGAAACATCAGTGGCTCGGTGAGAATGATTTGAAAATATTTTGTTTGTCATATTCAAATTTGCCAAATCTGCAAACTTTTTAGTCCATTTACTAATTTCATGCACTCCAATTGGCATATTTTTGTACCAGCCAAGGGTTTTTTCTTTTCTCCAGTTGGGATTTACTCTCAGAAATAACCTATCTGTTTTAATATTGATGTTTTCGCTTCTTTTCATCATTAGCTTATCTAGAAGTCTCACTGGACAACGACTTACTTCATTATGGTTAGGTACAAGCCATTTATTATTAGCACATGGTTTTGCTCCTCCCTGTGTGGTTTTGGTAAAAATAGGATTATATTGTATTCTACGAGTTGGAGTATCATCATTTCCAGTTTCTTTTTGAAAATAATGAGTCAAGCATGACGCTCCTTCATTTCCTCTCCACGCAAGTTCTACAGAAGCAATTAAGAAAATTTTTATTTGTAATCCTTCCGGTGTATTTTCATCCCACGCTTCTATCATTGCTATGTACTCGTTATCTTTAAATGCTGATGCACTAACCTTTCTCTTGTCCGGTAACATTTGAAGTTCCCTTCTTTTTGAATTTCTTGCGTTTCGTGCGGCTAAAAATATGGGACTAGAGAATGGATCAATTACTCTATTAAACTCCTTCATATATTTTTCTTGTACTTGTTTTGCCGTTATGTTCCACATCGTTTTAACCACATTTTCTTTATAATTTTCTCCATTATATTTTCGCATATTGAAAGCCCAATCTTTCAAAATGGACGCTATCATTTCAGTGGAAATTGATTCATTTAGCACATAGTTTCTTTTACTGCAAAACGTAAGAAATTGTTTCCATACGTACTTTTTTGTTTTCACTGTATTATGAAGCTCAGTATTTTGTATACTTTCGTCTATTGGATTTGATGATAAATCTCCGAATAGACTCATTTTTGAACAATTTTTGATAAACGTCACAATTTGACAGTTCTGCTTACGGTATATTGATGTCGATGTGGTTACTATGAAAATGAAATTATTTTAAAATTTTCGATTGGTGGAGCTACTCTATGTATAATCAGGTATTATCGAAATTATACCAGGTAACTTAACTAAATTGGTCATTCCGATTGGTTGAAAATCATACGAAAAAAATAATCGTAACGAATACTAGTCGAGCAAACGAAAATAATCGATTATACTTGCTTATACTATACTTGTTTCAGAGAATACGTACTGTTTTCACGAATACGTACTTGGAAGTATAATTGATAATTTTCGATGCTCTCGTGGTATTACTACTGATTATTTTTTATACGATCCTGTCAGCCAATCGTCATCGCCAAATATTTTAAATTGACCAATAGTATCAAAATTACACTGATAATTTGTTAGTAGCAAAGTACAGCGATTCTTTTTTTGCGTTGTTTGATTGGATCTTTGTTTGAATTATTGCATAAGAAAGTTAGCCTTTGACTTGGTTGTCAAGATGAAACTGATAAATGTTCGGTAAAATAATAATCAAGCCGAATTACATTCGTGGTAATAATTTTTTTGAGATAATTTTAACTAGATTAGCACTCGTCTTTGTTGCCTTCGTTCACTCGTGAGATTTCTATAGAAACAAAGATTCGCCTATCCAGTTAAAATTATCAAAAAATTACCACCACTTGTGTAATTACTGTTGAGTATATCTTTCCCAGATTTTTGTTGTAAGTCATAGATGAAATCACACAAAAATTCCCCCTCCCCAAACAAAAAGTTTTCTCCCCCTAAACGAATTCTTCTATCGACGCCTGGTACATTTTTCAACAGAATAGATAAGCAGCGGAATTTTTTGCCAAGGGAATTCTTTTCTTCTGAAAGCTCCAAGTAATTACAAAATCATGTTCCTCTTCCTTGGTTGATGAGTTCAACAGAGAGACAGACAGAAAGACACACACATTTGTTAGATTTAAAGCTGTTTCACATTTCTAAACTTTTGCGAGGACTGGTCGCACACGTTTTCCTTAAGGATTCTTCAAATTACTCAAGTCATACGAGGACCCTTTCTTTGTCACCTAATATCGGAAAATGGTATCAGCAAGTTAGTAAATGCGCAGATGATGTCCTCGCATCTACACACAACATAATGCAAATGAGGTCCTCGCATCTACACACGAATGCAGATGATGTCCTCGCATCTACACACAAATGCAGATGATGTCCTCGCATCTACATACAAAATAATGCAGCTGATGTCCTCGCATCTACACACAAATTCAGATGGTGTCCTCGCATTTACACACAACATAATGCAGATGAGGTCCTCGCATCGGCATACAAATGAAGTCATTCCATTACACACTCAGAAAAAGGCGCGAATTTGAAGAGTCCTCACAACCCATGGCAAATACGGAGTCCTCGGAAGCAAAACACAATTTCTTCTATTCGCAATTTCAATGAATCTGAGTTGGTTTTGGGATTGCTTATGAAATTTCAATGTCAGTAATATAAACGCCATTAGTCTGAGACGTCTCCTTCACTGTGTCCTCGGAACCTTATAGATAATTCCCCGGTCCTCGCTTTGCCACCCATTCACGTATAGGTGTGTGTGTGTGTGTGTGTGTGTGTGTGTGTGTGTGTGTGTGCGTGCGTGTGTGTGTGCGTGCGTGCGTGCGTGTGTGTGTGTGTGTGTGTGTGTGTGTGTGTGTGTGTGTGTGTGTGTGTGTGTGTGTGTGTGTGTGTGTGTGAATATTTCAGGTATTTTTCAGTGTATAATTGTGCTCCTGTGGGATTTTTGGGAGACTGGATGATAAATAATGGGTTGACGCTCTGAACTAAAGAATGTAATTAAAATAGAAACACTTTGAATTAGGTTCAACTGTTTGAGCAAGCCAGTGGATGACCTGCCTTTAGACCACTATTCTGACGGCCTTCAGACCACTGTTCTAAAAGCAGACGTTGCTTTTGATATGTTTGTTTGTTTCACATAGATACATATGATTTAAATCATAAGTAATTAGATTACGGAATATATCAAATTTGAACAATGCACATATTGCAAAAATACCTGAATGATCTATGTAGAACCTCAATTGTCATGTGGCAGGCAATATTCCCACAATCAAATCAAATGAAGGAACCATGCTGAGAAAGTGATAAACATAAAGAAATTACTCATAACTCGACAACGCCGCAACCGATTTTGATTTTTTTTTCAACGATGAAAAGGCGAAAGATGTCGGAATGAATTTGTGGAGAAAAATACAGGGTGTTCCATTTGAAAAATTCTAATGAACGTCGTCTGAATCTTGCAATATTCAAAATGCAAATTTCAGCACCCTGTAAAGGATCATGTCACAAAATTACTGGATTGGTGAATGTGATACCTTGCTACTACTGTATGCTAAAAATATTTTTAAAAATTGGATAAATGAATATTCCATGCCCAATTCAACTTGACCCTTCAATAGTGGTAAAAATAGTTTTATCAATTATAACTTGGTAACGCCGCAATCGATTTCAATTTTTCTTACAGCGATGTAAAGGTAAACCTTAGTGGAACAGATTTCGAATTAAAAATACTGGGTATGTTCTATTTAAAAAACTCGTCTCCAAGTCGTCCCGCTTTTAAAAAATACCAAGTATTGTTGAAAACATTTTTGAAATGGGTATCTTAAGTTACGGAAGAAAATTGATTTCAAAGTTTTTCTCTAGTGATAATGGCTTTCGAGATATCGAAGAATTACGCACTAAATGGACACACATATCAGTTGTAAAAATCAGTTAACGCAGTTTTTTGGGTATGGGTACTGCAGTCCTGAGCCAAAAGGACGTATCTAGATTTTTTTTCATATTTTCGATTTCACTCTCTACATGTTCCCTATGACCAAACCGTTGACTTGAATAAAAAATTTGGCCAACCAAAACATTAGTGAAAAAGACGTAGGTATAACCAAAATACACCTAAAATTCTAAGCTATAAAGGCGAAAGTGACGACTTTAGGCCGGGTTTCACCAAAACTTTAATCTCGCTTGAGGAGATATCCAACAATTTTAATCGGGCGTATTGCTTCACTGGCCATCACTGGTTAGTTGAATAGGCCATAGAGCGTAGATTAAGCCACCCACCTAAAATTAATTCCAACTGACCTAAAACAACCAATTGAGCAATACGCCCGATTTAATTTGTCTGTTAGGTATCTGCTAAATTGGGATTAAAGTATTGGTGAAACCCGGCCTTAGCTAATATCTCTGGTTATTCTTGATTTACGCCCTTTGAGTTTAGGACGGCAGTATACCGGGTGGCCACGAGATTTGTTACGTTACGCCATTGTGTTATTTTCAAAAATAGAAATTTGAGCTTTGGATATGTTTTATGAGAGGTAAATATTAATTATTGTCCGTATTGGAAGTTGAAATACGACATCCGGTTTCACCGGAAGTGACATCAACTTTTGAATTTCAAATGAAATACTCCAATTTTCTTTTCATTATTTGAATTTGTTATTCCTTCCTGAATCCAACCATATGCTATATGACGTAATTTGTTCTCAAAATGGCGTCACAATTTGAAGTAAATGAAAATCTGAGGTAGTTTCACAACGCCAAATTAAAAAAAGAGTAGGCTTTGGAAATGAAAAATGGGCCCAACTCATCGGTAAAATTAAGTAGACTTGATAATTATCTATCGATACAAATAAATGGGACATCTATTTATAGCAACTGAAAAGCTGTTCACATAATTGTACATAACTCGCTTTTTTTTTAATGGAAAGTACCACATTTATTATGTTCAAAATTACGAATGAACCATATTCTAAAGTCTAAACAGAAGCAACGTCTTGTAGTTAATTTTCGAGACAAATGGTTCAGGGGAAACAATCTCTGCAGGAAAGCCAAAACATTCAATTTCTATTAGGCGCCTGTCAGGCAGACGCTATTCCTGTAGTTTGCAAAACTCATTTGTTATTTGCATAAATATTTTATAAATGAGGGTATTGGTCAGGAAGGCATTGGAAATAGAAATCATCTCTGTAGGGGACTCGTGCCAATATCAATCTAGTAAGCGTTTGTCAGTTTGACGGTATTCCGGTGGTTCAAGTAAAACTGAGAATTTTCGTTGGATAATCTGATATAAAATGGTTTTCTATACACAAAATGAGAAAGTCGATATATTGCTGATATACGGGGAATATATAAAAAAACTCATACGTCGCTGAAAGGCTTTACGCAGAGAGGTATCCTAACAGACGCCATCCTTGTCGAGCGTATATTTTAAAGAAATTGAACAAAAGTTTAGGAGACAGCCAGATGAAGAAGGAAATTACGTTATTAGTGAAGATACTGAAATCAATGGTTTGGCGTATGTCGAATATGATAAATCAGCTTATATTCGTCAGTTAGGACAAATGTTTGATATTAGTAAAGAATCTACTAGGAAGATTCTGAAATAACACGGTTACAAAAGCTACAAGTACCAGATTCACCAACAATTGTATGGAGACAATGATTATCAGAGAAGGTTGACATTTTGTAATTGGTTCATTGATAATCAGGCTTCAATTAATGTAATCATGTTCACCGACGAAAGTAGATTTACTAATCAGTGCTTATTCAATCGTAATAATACCAGATAGTGCTCTAAGGATAATCAAAATTTAATAAAACCCGGAAATAATCAAGAGAACTTTGGTGTCAATGTTTGGGCAGGCATTATTGGAAATAGGATAATTGGTCCAATTTTGTTTCAAGGAATTTTAAATGGACAGCGATACTTACAATTTCTCATCAACGAAAAATCACATTTATTAGAAGAGTTGCCTTTTGCTGTATATTCAGATATGTTTTTCCAACAAGATGGAGCTCCACCCCATAACTCATTAGACGTTAGAGATTTTCTGACAGAAAAGTTTGGAAATAGAGTGATTTCATCTAATGGCCCAGTCAGATGGCCTGCTAGGTCTCCCGATTTAATACCACTTGACTTTTTTTGAAGGGAGTTTATTCATCACCATCTCTGAATTGGAAAACAAAATTATTGAGACTTTTCGATCAAGAAGGGCTTACAAATGCCGAGAAGTTGGAGGAATACACTTCGAACAATATTTATGAAACATTTTTCAGTATTAAATTACTCTGTGAAAATTGTACCGAGTTGACTTTGTTAATAACTTTGCTCAAACTTTAAGATTTGTTGATCGTCTTTTTTAATTACATAATTTCTGAAGTGAATAACTATTTTACGTTCAATGTAGTGATGATTGAATTCATTTATTAGATTACCGAATTTTTAGCAATGCTTCGAAAACAACCCACTAAGCAAAGTAAAATTCATTCAATATTTCAGTAACCTTTCATGGTAATGTGTAATGTTACATCAGAGTTTTCTGCTACCTTACTGCAAAGGTTCAGCAACTACTGAAACGGACGTTCAGCAATATTACAAATGGTATATGCCATTATCAATTATTCCAGCAAGGTTTCTGCAACATTGCATATAATATACAGGAAAATTGCAAATGTAATATTGAAAATGACATCTTATGACAATGTTGCAGCTACTGAATTGGATTGATGGATGTAATCTTTCATTATTAGTAATTGCAGCAAGGTTACCGCAACATAGAATATAAATTAGTGGAAAATAACATATTCAATATTTTTATATAGCAGCAACTTACCACCAATCTTCTCTATTCGACCTTTCCATAACATAACAGTAAGATTTCATAAATTACGTTCCAGTAGGTTTGTTCGCTACTGAAGAATTTTTGGATTTTCACTACCTGCTACTAATATTGATAGAAAATTAATGCAATCTTCAGGGGAGACAGATCATTCAGTATTGATGTGTCCTCTATGGAAATCAGATTAATCATTTTCTAATTTTTAGAAACAAGCAGTGACAACCCAAAAAATCTTCTGAAATGATACCTATTAATTTGAATGTCCATTTAAATCTTGGAGATCAAAAAGACAAAAATTTGATATTGAAACCTTTAATTAAAATATAACAAAAAAACAAATAAGTACTCATATTGAAATGTCATATTTAAAATAAAAATCTGTTTGGCCTTATCAGGTACCTGAAACAAAATAATCATTGAATTGAATGTGTAGCTTAAATATCGACATCTCGATCTACTACCTAACCCTACAAGTAACTTGTTTTTGCGAATTGTAGCCAAGCCCTCACATTTATTTGAAAAGCATCATCTCTGATGCATGAAGATGAATTTCTCACTGCATCTGGAACAAAAATATTATAAATGAATATATAATTAGTCAACTCAAAAATTATGGTCTTATTTCAATATAGAATGTACAATTGAACTTGTCCTTGATTATGACACTATTGTGCTTACATATTTGCTTTATATTAAAATTGAACTGACTCGAATTTTAAAATTTGTTTAGATTTCAATTCTTTGATTCTGAAATTGTCTTTTTTGTTGATCCAATTGCAAAACATGGCACAATGATTTGTGAAAAAACGTTCAAGACTTGTTCCAACACAAAATTTTTCATTCAAGCCAACAATATATTGAAAAGCCTGCAACCAAACCAGACCATCCTAACCTAAAATAATATTTGATGTATCGCCTTACCTTACATGAAGATGCCTTAAATTAATTAGCATTATCCATTATGCTGCTTCAACACTCAGTGAACTCTTAATTAAAAAACAAAATTGCAGAAGAATATGTACTTTACTTAGGTAGCTAGGTTAAGAACGAATGAAAGTATCCAAAACGAAACTAACGCAAAGGTACGACACACAACAATATAATTTACAATATCAAAATGGCGCGAGGCGCGTGCTTGTCTGGGATCTGGGTTACTGGGTCGTCCCGTTAGGTGGCATCTCATCAAGACCGGGAAATTCAAAACTGGTAGGATTCCTGATAATTGAAATATTATTTCAAGTTTCTTTATACCTACCATTTAAAATTGTCCTAGCGTATCATTTTGTATATTTCTGCGATGATGCAATCGAAAATTGAAAGTGTTTTGTGTTTTCTAAATACTGTCAATATTGTTTGTAGTTAGCTTATGTATGGTTGTAAATATCATGGAATTTCAAACTCAGAGCAACATTGCGATTTGAACTTGTTCCATAGTTCCAAATGTAACTTGCACTCACATTGTTCGTAGATAGTTTCTATATTGTTGCATTTACAATGAACTTTCATGGATCATGCAACATTGCACTTGAAACTTGTCTGTAGTTTATTCTGTTATGTTAAAAACTTAAATATAGCATTGAGCTTTATGCAATATTATATTTTCATTTTACGTTGGCAAGCCATACATAATGTTGTGGCAATATTTTGTAACATTACATGTTTAGTGGGAATAATACCTAGAGAGGGATTCGAAAAAATAAAGAAAGCGAAGTGAAAATTCTTGACTGGTAGTAGTTTTCTAGACAAAGGCATGTATTATAAATACTGCAAGAAAATGACTAGTTAAAACCCTTGGTAGATCTGACCCAGAACATGTATACATAAAAAAAAATTAACTAATGAAGTATGAGTTAGGAAGTTGGTGTGCAAGTAGAAGTATACATATGATGGCTAAATAAATTTAACTAATCCAAATAAGATGTAAAGGTATGTAATCAGAAACAGAAATCGTAATTCCGAACGGGAGTTTTAATGAACGGAAAAGAAAACAGCGTTGACATTGTACCCACCAGTCGACCGTCTCGTAAAGCAATGCAACAATACTGATTCGCACGCACGCGCGCAGCCAGTAAGTGAGAGAGTAAAAGGGATAGGTAGTCAAGTTCACGTGATACTTTCCAACATATGAATGAAAAAAATAAGCTATTGAGGAAACAACAAATAACTTCACTATTCTATGAACTAACAAACTGAATGCCTTCTGAAGTCAATGATAATATGAAATATCTGGGAACCTAGGGAGGTAAGAGGTAAAATGAATGAGTTTTGCAAACCATCGGAATAGCGTCCATCTGACAGGCGCCTAATAGTTTTTCGACTTTCCTGCAGAGAATATCCCGCTGAACCATTTGTTAGAATTTCTCTCGGAAATTAACTACAAGACATTGGTTCTGTTTGAGCAAGACTTCAGAATATGGTTCATTCGTAATTTTGAACATAATAAATGTGGTACTTTCCATTAAAAAAAAAGCGAGTTACCTACAATTGTGTGAACAGCTTTTCAGTTGCTATAAATAGATGTCCCATTTATTTGTATCGATAGATAATTATTATTATTTTTCATTTCCAAAGCCTACTTGACCAATACTCTTTTTTAATTTGGCGTTGTGAAACTATACAGGGCAATTCAAATTCGACCCCCACCATTGGGATCTCCTAAACTACAGGAGATACGTCGAAGCTCAAATTGAGGCAAAGTTGCGTATTCTGGTGCTTAACAAAATACTGTTTTGAAACTTGGAAAATTCCGAGTATTTCCGGAAATATCGGGAAAAAAACTGAAAATCGGAATTTTCGTTTTTATTTTTTTCTATCGTTATTTGACAACATAGCTCAAAACCAAAAGTACATTTTCATTGATACTTTTTTTCAGCTACACGTTTTCATGTTCAGATTTACTATCCGACGTTCCGTCTTCTAGCATTCATCATCAACTTTTTTTTCTGTTATGGGCGCCATATTGTTTTTTCATACAGAAAAATAGTGATTCTCATTCTGATTTCATTGATGTATAATTTGTTATGATTTGCACTTGTGAAACCACAGATTTAAAAAAAAAACAACTTCACCTGAGATGGTCATGACTCCATCGAAAAATTTTGTTTAATAAACACTAGTTGTCAGAACTCATTAAACATCATAAGTTTGCACAAATAATTCAGTCGAAATGTCCTCATTCTCAAATGAAGAAAAACGAGATATGTTGAAATTTGGTATGAATAGTACGAAAACAGCACAAATTTATTTTGAATTATATCCGGAAAGACAACAGCCGGATAGAACATTATTCGGAATTTTGGGCAAACACTTGGCTGAGTACGGTGCGTTTTAAAAACCAAGAATGAAATCATGAGCTTGTAAAAAATGCACAAAAAGTATTACAACAAGTTTTCGAAATGATGGCCTTCCTCTTGAATACATAACCGAGCTCGACAACAGCCCTAACAATATCCCTTCTTCTGATAGACCTGAATTGCGTGATGATATTGTCTCTAAGTTCATCTACTGTGTACATATTCTTGCTCTGCATAGATTCTGTTCTTTAAAGTGCCCCACAAGAAAGTTTCCAAAACTGTAAGGTCAGGTGACCTTGCCGGCCACCTCACTGGTCCAGAATTTCCTAACCACCTATTAGGATATTAGGAAATCTTTGGTGTAAATATTCGCAAACTGTTCTTTTATTGTGTGGAGGAGCCCCGTCATGCTGAAACCAGCAGCTGTTATTATTAACAAGGGGAAACGTATCCATATATTCTTCGAACTCGTTTCTTAAGAACTGAAGATAGGTTTCCTCGTTCAAAGTATCAGAGAAGAAATGAGGTCCAAGTATTCTGTCGTCATAAATTCAAGCCCACACATTCAAACGAAACCGAACTTGTGGTCTGACTTCTCTGAAGTGTCGTGGATTCTTTTCACTCCAAATGTGCTCATTATTTCTATTAAAAACACCACAGTTCGAAAAAGTACTTTCGTCGGTCCAAATAATGTTTTTCCAGAAGTTTGTAGGGTCTACCCTATTCGAGAGCCAGCTACAAAACTCCATCCTTCTCTCAGGATCACCTAGATGTAATTTTTGTGAAATATGTATCCTATAACATTTTAAACCACTTTTTTTTAATTCCCTCCAAACGCTCGTCTGTGGCACATCCATTTCTGCCGAGACTTGATGTGTTGATTTGGAAGGATCTGCATTTATCTAAAAAAGTACCAAAAATAATTATACTTCTTCGAATATGGAATGAACAATTATTTTACCTCGGCTAATAAGTTACGTCTAATATTTTGTTCCATTCTGCTTCCATATTTCATTCTTGGTTTTTGAAACGCACCGTACTCAGCCAAGTGTTTGTCCAAAATTCCGAATAGTGTTCTATCCGGCTGTTGTCTTTCCGGATATAATTCAAAATAAATTTGTGCTGTTTTCGTACTATTCCTACCAAATTTATAATAAAGTTTCAACATATCTCGTTTTTCTTCATTTGAGAATGAGGACATTTCGACTGAAGTATTTGTGCAAACTTATGATGTTTAATGAGTTCTGACAACTAGTGTTTATTAAACAAAATTTTTCGATGGAGTCATGACCATCTCAGATGAAGTTGTTTTTTTTTTGATATCTGTGGTTTCAGAAGTGCAAATCATAACATACATCAATGAAATCAGAATGAGAATCACTATTTTTCTGTATAAAAAAACAATATTGCGCCCATAACAGAAAAAAAAAAGTTGATGATGAATGCCAGAAGACGAAACGTCGGATAGTAAATCTGAACATGAAAACGTGTAGCTGCAAAAAGGTATCAATGAAAATGTACTTTTGGTTTTGAGTTATGTTGTCAAATAACGATAGAAAAAAATAAAAACAAAAATTCCGATTTTCAGTTTTTTCCCGATATTTCCGGAAATACTCGGAATTTTCCAAGTTTCAAAACAGTATTTTGTTAAGCAGCAGAATACGCAACTTTGCCCCAATTTAAGCTTCGACGTATCTCCTGTAGTTTAGGAGATCCCAATGGAGGGGGTAGAATTTGAATTGCCCTGTATAAATGAAGGGGCTGTATATGAACATCTAAACCTAAAAATGTATTGGGAATAACCCTCAATTTGTAGAGCGAATATAACACCTAACCAGTGTCGATAAATCGTCAGAAAAACAGACTTGATCAAAAAGCAGTATATTTCGGTTTTGTTATTACAAAATGTACTGATAAATATCAAAATTATAACAGACTTTTTTTTGTTGACAATATTCCATTTCATTTTTTTTAAAGACGTCAAAAACTTATAATATACAGTGTGCCATGAAAACAATTCCTAACACACGTGTTTCAGAATTATTGTCATCGTCAGTATTGTGTTGCAAAGATTTGCAATACATGGTTGCTTAGTCAGAAAGGGAAGAAGCTGAAATACAGTCTACGGTTGCTCTACAGACAAGGGGAATACCCAATACATGATGGTAAAAGTGTGTAGAAGTAGATATAGCTTCAACTATATTCAAGAATCTCCATGAATCATTAAGAAGTGAATGTTCAAATGCATTTTCCTTCAGAAAATTTCTGTCCAAACGCTGTTTCAACGAATGTTTGAAGACGAGAGTATTCATTATTATCATACTTAATTTGCTTATTATTCACCACCAAACTTCTCGAACTGTGTCCGAATCCCTCGAAATCCTTTTTCTCAACTATACTTCAAAATTATGATTTTCAAAACTATAATTTTTATCATTTATTTAAAATTGTTAACAGTCTATATTTACAAAAAATTTTAACAATATGTAAGCATTATACAAAAATATAAAAAATATCCCTAATGATGAATAACTTTTTAAATTAGATTTTTCAGTTATTTCACTTTCACTTCGGTTTCCCCGATCGAAATTTTGTTGTTGTTTTGTTGGATACACTTCTTTTCCTCAAAATAGTCCTTCCTGAAGGAGAGGTTCAGTTGCGCTCCGATATACATTCTCATCCAGGTCGGAGGGAATTTGGTGAAGAAAGTCTGAAAAAAGAATGTTCAACTTCAGGTGAATTGGTCCTAGTATTAGTATATTTATAAAGTAACAACTGGGTGTACTTTCTTTTATATTTTTCATTTAAATGTTACTCGATTCTGAATAAGTACGGAAAATTTTTGTCTGACAATATTAAAAGTGTTTGGGAGTAGATACAATAACTTCCGTTTTCCAAATACTCAAAAATGTTTTGAAAAAATGTGATTTCATCGTCTGTTCCAAATATGGTTTCTACTACCTACACTTGCCAACTACTGTATACTTTTTATGAAAATCTATGTATACCAGAATGCACCATTATAACTTGCATTATATCGTTTCGTATACAATGTTCTTATTAAATAATTATGTAAGATACAAATTCGTAAAGTAGGAATTTTTTGTATGAGCAGGAACTATATACTATGTATTTATGGAGTGCCTTCAGGTTCTAAGTGCAACATACACATTTATTGAAAGACTGGAAATCATGTCTACCACTCAAATCAAAAATAATTCTTGCACGAGATTGAAATTGCAATTTCTCCAATATCATAGAAAACTTATTCATCAGTTTTAATCTAAAGAGCATATTGACGAGCCGACTAGAATCACTCACAAGTATGCTACGCTAATTGATACAAATCACACAAGAGTTATTTCTGCAGGCTTATCCGATCATGAAGCAATCCAATTCAATTATTCACTCAAGATAGAGAAGATTAATTTTAAATTCATGGTAGAATTTTCAGTGGAAAAAAAAACAATGACAAATTCAAATTATCATGTGAACAGTCAAATTCGAATGGGATAATAACTAATCCTGGCCCTGTTACTATCTTTCAATGAGTCAAAATGAATAAATTTGATGAATGTTTTCCATTAAAAAAAATGAAGAATGAAAAGGATTGAAAGTTTTCGCAAAAAATTTTGGATTCCTGCGTGCAATTAATAAATTTACATAAAATATTGATTTTTTGGAATATTTTAATAAATATAGGAATATTTATTCAAATTTGATAAAACTGGCAAAAAACAACTATCTCTCCAACAGAACTGAACAATCAAAAACAAACCAAAAGAGAAATAGGCAATAATAAATAAATCACGGGGAAAAAGAAGCATAACGACAGTAGCGGATATTATTAACATCAACCCGAAGACTACTCAACGACTACTACTGTTCGAATGCCAAATATTAGACAACTGGATCCTTTGAGCTACCTCGATAGTACTCACTGTTATGCCTATTTTACATCAATGCATACAAATGTTCACGAGATAAAACAAACACTAATGGAAATAAAAAATTATAAGTCCGCTGGATTGAATGGATTACCTAGAATACTCCTACCGAACTCCGAACTCTCTATTCAGAGTATACTATCGGTACTAGCAGATGTAATAAATTCTTCCTTTGAAACTGGAGTATACTCCTCAAAATTGAAGACGGCACTTGTTATGCCTGTTTATAAAGGTGGTGACGCCACCAGTCCTTCAAAGTTCAGAACATTCGTTGTTATCCATAATTTCAAAGATCACAGAAAAATGAGTGATGAAAAGATTGTTGAAATTTTTATCAAATGGAAATGTAATGAATAAAAGTCAATTCGGGTTTCAAACTTCCGATCTTCTCTTTTTTGGAAAAGGTTACATGAGCTTGAATAGAGGTGAAGCTATTGCAGCGGTAGTATATGGTTTTACAAAAGCATTTGATTGAGGTAGTCATGGAATACTGCTGTAGAAAATGCATCGGTATGGAACAAGAGGAACATGTTGGGAGTGGTATAGAGGTCACAAATAGTAGAAAAATAAATGGAGTATGTTCTAACTATTCGACAACATATTGTGGAGTTCCTCAGGGATCTGTTTTTGAGCCTATCTTGTTCCTACTATACATCAACAATTTTTGCAGACAATACCACATTATTATGGCACGGAAAAAATACTCAAACTTTCAAACAACTGGTCTCTTAGATTTATCTAAGGTTGAACAATGGTGTGATTCAAACTTTACTTGTTTCATGGTGGATTTATGCAGCAGTTTTAAGTAATAAGTCATAAGAATGTTCGTCAATGATTGGTTGGAATAAACGGTTCAACTTATCAATGACGAATTTTCTTCCTTGTGACTTAAAACTTATGACTGCTGCATAAATTCACCATCAATGTCGATGAGATTAAAATTGTTAACCTCAAATTCAGCTATGATAACTTGCTACTAGTTTTCTTGGCTTGCTATTGATAATAAGTTGAAATTAAATGAACAAATCACAGCATTATGAAAGAAGTTAGCCTCTGGATCATTTGATGTAAGAGATGTCGCAAATGAACTCGACATATCTACAGCTAGATCGACTTTCTTCGCCCTAGTAGAATAACATATATACGTTATTATTGCATTGCGATTTGGGGATTTTGTAGTCAACTTCTAAATCAGGTATTCGTACTGCAAAAGAGATCTCTTAGATATTTATGTATTTAGAGCTAACTATAGAGATGTAGACACCTTTTTTATAATAAAGAATATAACCGTGGTGAGCATCTTCATTTTGAGTGTTATGCCTGATTCACAAAATATATGTTACTGACATGCTTGAAGATAGACTCACAATACTTAACAAAGCCGTAATAATAATATTCACCTGCCAATACCTAAGCTGAATTCAACAAAACACTCTACTGAGCCATGTGTGAATTTAAAAAATATTCTATCACTCACCACTGCTAACCAAGAATATACTGAATCAACAAATTTTCAGAAAATAGGTCAAAAATCTGCTTCTTTGCGAAAGCATACTGCAGGAATATCATGTTGACATGGTTCAAATACCGTGAGGTTAGTATTATTATTATTGTCATTATAGTAAATATTTTTATCTTTAAATTTTGTATTTGGACTGTGTGTATTTAAACCTATCTATATTATATTCAGTAAGTTTTCATTATCTATATGTTCTACCAAAATTTATATTCATACTGATATTTATATTTTTTATATATTTTTGCTTTACTTTGTTAATTATAATATTCTTGGAAAATAAAGTATATAAAGTAAAAAAAAACTAAAAAAACTTTGTTGAACGAGGCGCATCCAAGTTAACCAAAACAGGAGAGTACAAAAAAGCTCTTAGTTAAAGAGCTGCCTACCTATATTATTTACTGGCAGGTCCGGAAACCGTCTGCTGGGCATGAAATAGCATTCTTGGTGTTGCCTGGATGTATTTTTAGAATTTCTCCAGGTCAAGGTCAAGGAGTGCGACGAGCGTTTGGATACCAGTCAGTTTGTGACCATTTGCTGGTTTCACATTTCGGTAGATATGGTGCTGAACATACCTTCTGCCAAGTTTGACCCGCGAACGAAGTCAATATACAGAGTTATGCTGAAAAAACAAAAATAACGGTTTTTTTGACATAACTCTGGACATTGACCTCGTACGCGGGTAAAATTTGGCAGGTCACTAAATCATTTGTTTGTAAATGTTTGTAAATGTAGCAAAACATAGTTTTTCTCCTACAGTAATTATATTGACAAATTGTAGCAATTGTTCAATGTTTTATCTTTTGAAGATTTCAATTTTCGTCGTTTTACCAAATAATGTCTTCCGAGTAAAATTTGATGCAAAACAAACACTGTAAAGAACGCGTAAATGTATGAATAGTGCGTAATTATTAAATAATTTAGGCACAGTTGATGTTTTTACGCAAAGTTGATTTTTTTACTCACTTTGTGCTACAAATTATTATCAAGTCAGAACCACCTATCCCGAAAATCAACCAATCAACTTTATTGACTCAAGAAACATCACGTTCATAGAAGGGATAGATGTAGAGTACGTACTCATCCAAATTCATTCATTATCGAGTATTTTGAGAAGGTGCAAATTGAATTGAAAATTGAATTAAATACAACCATCAAAAAATACTATATTATATTTCGTCTCTACTATGGAGCGACCGCTCAGGAATTGTAATCAATCGACTACCTATATGGTTTTTGTCATCACGGCAAAGAATATCTACAATACTAAACGTATTGTAGATATTCTTTGATCACGATGACCTCTATCTATGCATCTCTTCGTTCATATATTCGTACGTACCTTATACAATGTATGTACACCCAATCAAATGTAGTTTTCATTCACAAAGCTTTTGCGTTTGTTTGGCTAGATGATGGCCTGTAAGTACTATAAATATTTTTTCTCCAGTCAGATCTTTCGAATTTTTAGGGATATTGTATTGCACAGATCGCTGATGGGATCAGGCTGCCGAAGTCTTCTAACGAAAGCATTCAACTTTAATAGAAAAAGGGTGCCTGGATGAAAATATTGCTTGATATCCTTTTAGAAAGATTCTACAGTGCGGCTTTTTTTAGCCTCCCTCCCCCCCCTGTTAACTTTTCTATGTGGGAAGCAGACAAATTCATAACTTGAGCATACTCTCGCTTATTGGCTATCACCATCTCTTGAAGTATGAAAGGGGGTAATTTTGTTATAAACATAAACATTGCCTAAAGAAACATAAATATTGATGAGAAATGAATAACACTTTGCGACATCCCTCTTATGGATAATGGAAGCGATCAATGAGAATTCAGTCGTTCCTCAAGAACCTCGCAGTGTTCTACAAGCGCAACGCAAGGTAGGACTCGTTAATCTTCATAATTTCCAACAGATGGCGATATCAGTATTCGGATGTCAAATATTAACAAGGTTTTTGGAATAAAGTTGCATAATCAAAATGTTATTTAATCTAATTTAATTTTCTGAAAACGAATAATATTGGCTGAATTATAGTTGCTGAGTCTTTATAATATTTTGAATCCAAATGTGCATGAAAAATGATTGTTAATGCTATACGGAAGGACCATTTCTAACAATGAAAATTGGATCAAATAATAATCCAGTCTTCCGCTTTTACCTATACAATACGTGTATTCATCGGCAAGTCCTCAACAGAAAACAGCTACTGCCCCCTACGACCGTTGAATTATATCTGTTAGATTCTTGGCAGAGTTTTCTACAAGATCTACTTTAAATACCATAATATAAATTATTGTTTGAGTTAAATGGGGGAAATAATAATGTTTACTTTTGTTTTGTTCCATGGGTTTCCGCGATTATTTTAGTAGGATTTCATGTTTTGACGACAACAATCGATAATATTAAGAAGAAGTAAATGAGATAACTCATTTTTGATTGAAATAGTATGAAAGTGTTTTACTATTTTACTAATTTCTAAACATTTAAACGATTTTTTTTCAGGAAACAGCAAAATTTCCCCATTAAATGTATATCCTCTTTTGGGCAATTGAAGTTTGAAGAAATAAATCAAAACGTTTCTAGAGAGGCCATGTTTTTGTATTTAGGCATAACTTTTAATTGTGAACAACTTTCCCTAATAACATTTTGCTGAATTTTCTGAATAATCTTTATATTTTTGACCTAACCTGTATGTTGTTCGGCTTGCAACCATTCTGAGTGCTCCTGAAATGATTATCGAACATGCACCAACTTTCGGCAATATTTGTATTTCAGTTAGTATAACCAATGAAAAAAAAATCCCATTTGTTGCACACTTAAATGGCCACACTGTATGTTCAATCGATTGAATTATTTTGGAAGAGTGTTTCAAAAATACGGAGATACATACCAAATACCACCAAATATCTCAAAATCAATTATTTTCAACAAAAAAATGTTACCACCAAATATTCTCGAAAATCATGTGTTTTTATTTTTTTTAATGGAACACCCTTTAAATAAGGCCATACCAGAATAGTCCATAGTCTGAGCTTGCAGAAAATGTAGGGTTTGCCTAATTGATATCCTTCGGAAAGTATGAAAAAAATCTCCGCTTGCATTGTTACTGGGTGGATAGATGGTGGATTTTTCAGGGCACAACTTTTTTCAAGGAAAGGGTGCATCTAATTTGGAGGTCTTGATCGCGAATCTGGAAGAATTTCCAGCCTATTTTGCCCCGTATTTATAGTAAAAATGGGTTGTTCCATCGCCATGGAGCTGGTTGGTGCATTTTCAGTATTGTCATTAGTCCTCAGAGTTTCGTTATTCTACCTCGATAATTACGGAAGTTCCGGGATTGTATCCATGAAAAGTGAGACACACTGTACAAATAAATGCATATAATTATTTGAAAATGCTGCTGCAAGAAAATAAAAAAAAATTGGTCAGTTTTCGTTTACATAGTCACAGTAAATTAGTGATGGGCATAATCGAATTAATTTAAAAATCAGATTTGCCGTATTGGAATTCGAAGGATCATCCGCCTATGACACGGCAAGCCAGTGAGCGCGGATAATTGCGCAGTTGAGTTTTTAACTTCTCCAGGCGACAGCACAAGACAGTGAGTGAGACGAACATTTTGCAACTGGTGGACTTTTTGTTCCTCTCAATTTTTAATTGCTCATAGTACCCTAACGGCTCATTTCCGGATATGGATTTATGAGGCAAACTTGCTTGTTTTGATACTCTCTACAACCACTATCAGTTTGTCTCAAATATGCCTATAACTATTTTATTCACTCTAAAAAAATTATTCAAATAAATAAATTATGTATATTCAATATTATTTTCACGCTTCTGGCTTATGGCTTTTTTATATGGCCTAAGAATGAAGCTACAATGTACATGCCAAATAGAAGAAGATATGAGGAATTAAAAAAAAATGCGCAGCAGCATTTTCAAATAATAGTATGTATTTATTTATATAAAACGTTGATATAATGTTTCCAACGTATGGCTTCTTTTTCTGGTCTTGAAATCAATTCTTCTTTCTACATGCCAATTTCCATCAACGACAACATGAAAAAAATTCACAAATTTTCCTACAACTTTACAACTAATGGCTTTTTTTGAGGGACATGCAAAGCTTATGGGAAATTTTTATTGTGTTCATCCATCAACAAAATTATATAGTTAATATACCATAGGTGAACGAGAAAGTCTGTCGGTAAAAGAAAAAAAAATCACAAAATTATCCGGCCCGAATATATATATGGGAATTTTTTTTTCGGGTTCCTAACGAAATCAAATTTCATTCTGTCGATTGATATAAGCGAGAAGATGCATCAACAACCGAGTATTTTTTCACAAGATCGCGCCCTTATTTCAACCATTTCAGTAGGTCCAAACTTTATGGCTTTGGTTTTTCACTATTAGATTGTTATTTATGTTATTTTGTTAAAATGCCATAAACGAGAGATTTAAAAAACAATTTTTCCTACAACAGCTATGAAAAGTAGCGTATTTCTCATAGCTTACTTAATTTCAAAACGATGTACTGCTACTGTGAGAAATATTTTTTCTCACGGCACTTTGCCCCCAATCAACAAAAATCGACAAAAATTAGTTGGCTAGGTAGTTGGCTGCTGTTCATTTTTAGATAGTTATCAGAACTGTCAGATTATAGAAGTTTTTTAAACTCTTCAGGTAGTTTTCATTCGTTCTTTCATAAAAATCACAATTTCTATTCTATATTATTTCAATAATACTTAGTCATAATAAATAATATGGATACTGACAATAGTGACGATTTTGATAATAATACCCCGCCAGAGATATTGGAAAAAGCTGCGAAAGTAACGTTGGATTTGTTGCCGGAAATAAAAAAAAAGCGAATTGGCATATGAAAAAATTATTTATCTGTCAAGAGGTAGGATACTTTAATGTTATTGTAGTTGTGCAGTTGTAGGAAAAAATAATTATTGAGGTATATTACTTGTATTTTTAAAATTTTTGCAGTTGTAGGAAAAATATAGTGTGAAACATGTAAGGAAAGTACTTTTCTGACTCGTGTGTTTGCGGCACTCGCCCTTCAGGCTCGTGCCACAAACTTCCACACTCGTGAGAAAAGTTGAACTTTCCCCACTTGTTGCACAGTATACTATTTTTCTGCAAAGGGAAAATGAATCTTCCATATGCCTAGCAAATGACCGATTACTGAATTTTCTTTTTGAGAGCTCAACACTGACATAATTTTCAGGTTAAAATCCCAGAAAAAAAGAAAATCGGTCAGCAAAATCTGTCATTATCTGACGGTCTATTAACAAATTGTTGAATCTTCATTTCTACACTGGAGTATGGAAGTACAGCACAAAAATAATATTAAAGAGCTGGACGAAATCGACGAACAAATAATAACGCTGGAAATCGAGAAAAATGTAGAAATCATGGTAATATAGGAGTATACGCACCAGGTGAAGATGAAAAAATGAGAATGAAAGAAAAAATGTCGTTCACATTATCGAACGTAATGTTGAAGATAAGAGATAATATGGTGATTTTCATCCTTGGAGAGTTTCAATGCCAGAGTTGGTCGAGATAGTTCGTCAGACCGCTGCCAAAATGAGTAATGATTTAATAACGTTTGCCCTTTAGTGTTTTGGTAGTTATAAAATATAATGATTAATGAACAAGCAAAATTAGCGATATCCAGTGGAAAATAATAGTAATAATAATTATATTAATAATATTTTAAATACATGTATAAACACATAGAGAATTTGTCAGAAACTAGTTTATTATTGTTGATTGCATTAAGAGGAAAATAACTTGGTTCTATGTAAACATGATGAAGAGAAAATAAACGATAAGGGAGAAAGACTTAAAGACCAATGTCAAAGATTATCATTGCAAGCTTACATGGATTCGAACTTTTCAAATTTTCATCCAACGATTAATTTCGACTTTACCTGTATACCGTGAGTCCAGTATCCAGATGACTCGTCAGTCTTTCCTAAAGTCATCACTGCATATCTTGCGTATTCCTCAGCATCGGGCACGAAGAAATTATTCTTCTGTAGTTTCTTACTGAAGGAATTCATTTTGGTATTGATGAACATTGGAGCTAGATGCTGGATGGTTATTCCATCACCACCATATTCATATCTGAGGGCGGCTGTGAAACTTTTGATATAAGCCTGAAAAATAAGGTATTATTATTATTATAAGTTCTGGTATTCATTGAGGAACATAGTCTAAGACCTGGCGACGAATTTTGGGCAGGTCCTTTTGGCAAATAGATATTGCGAAAAAACATAATTTCTTCAATTGGCGAATACAGACTCGCGAGTCAGGGAGAGCGTTTGCGGTTATTCATAAAAAACATACTTTTACCAACTTGATTTTTTTGTCATGTTTCAATTTAGTTTTTGTATAATTCAATACAAAAAAACCCAGACATTTTTGTCTGTAATGATTAACGAGACCCCTCCAAAAATATTTTATGATTGATCCTAAAAACATACATGTACAAAGTAACAGGCAAGGACCAGGTGGAAAATGTTGATAAGGTTCCAACTTTTAGGAAAAAAATATTCAAATACGAGAACACTCAAAATGGTGAAATGGGGATGCGTTTAGGAGTTGAAAACGGGTTCTTGCGATTTGCAGCGAAACGTGACCTCCTGGAGGAAAATTTTTGAGAAGAAAGTTGAAGATACTAAAAAAATCAAGAACTTTTTCATACAACACTTTTCGACTTAACTTCAAATTAACTGTCAAAATGGCGAAAAACCCGATTTTTCAGTATTTATTTTTTTTCTCGCGTGTAAATAATTTAATCCAGATGAAAATTTGTAGAAATATATCTCTTTTGGAGTTGAATGAGCATGCTTCTCTCGCAATGCAGAAGATGATCAAAAGTAGGTACATTTTTCGAAAAAAAATACCCTTATATTCCACGACCAATTGTCTTCGTGTTTTTTTGTATTTCGAAGGTCTAAAAGTGATCATTTCAATTGTTGAAATGTCAACTCTCAAATGGTCTATGTAACGTGGTGGTCTATTGATAGTTAAGCCGCTTAAGATTGAGAAAAACCGACAACAAGTCATTTGAATCATGATTCTCTCAATATTTTCAATGATTTACAATAGTTGTAAAAAATAATGAAAATGATTTTAAAAAATAAATTTCGTAGTGTAATTATGTTTTCAAATATTTTGTTATAAATTTTTTAATATAAACTACATTAAATTATTAAAATAGTGAAGAAAGCTGAATCATTGAAAATATTGAAAAATCATGACAGTTAATTTGAGGTTATGTCGAAAAATGTTGAACACAAAAGTTTCCGATTTTTTTATTATCTACAATTTTTCCATTGAACATTTTCAGTTAAGAGGTCATGTTTCGCCGTAAATGGCAAAAAATCAGTTTCAACCCCATTTCACCATTTTGCGTGTTTTTGTGTTCATATATTTTTTCCCCTCAAAGTTGGAACCTCAGCAACATTCTTCCTCTGGTCTCCTCCTGCTATTTTTTTCTTATTTTAAGCGTTTAAAATTTGTTTTGGCACCAGCATTTATTGGCAATATGCAATTTTAATCACTTATTTATTGAGTAATTTTGATAATACCTGCAAATCGCTAGCTCCTCGCGCTGTGATTGGTTATCGAGAAACCGCGCGAGTATTTTATAGTAGATTTTTTTTTAAATTGAGAATCAAATCAAATTTTGAAAAAAACGATAATTACGCTTGCCGCATATAGGTACTATGAAATTGTAAAAGTCAATAAATAGTATTTTTGCCTAAAAATTAAACAAAACTTCTACGTCAAATAGTATATTGATATTTAATATAATTGTGTATTGCTAGTTTCTGACTTCATAAGAGTATCTGTGGATGGGAATTTGGAATAATTATTAAAAGACTTCAGCTAAAAAAATTTATCATTTCATCGGCAGTTAAGAGTGTTCTAAATAAAATCTTATTATTTGTATAATTTTTACTAATCTTTACGTAACGGAACAAGTTTAGACCCTCGTCTATTTTAAGGTTGAGGTTTCTGACCCTCACTATGGTCCAGTTTGACCCGACAATTCAAAGGAACTGTTTTATTACGTTATTTATAAGAAAAGTTTTTTATGCTTCCTTTTAATAAAAGTTCAATTAAAATTTTTATTTTTTCGCGTTTCATCGATATACCAATCCACAGATATTTGTAATAGGTTAGAAATTTTGGGTCGACACCTGCAACTAAGCATAAAAATGTAGGCCCAGTTATTGACCACCGTATTTTAACTACAAAATGGAAATAGATATTTATGATGTGAGGATCATAATTGTAAAAAAAAAGTTAAAATTGGTTTTTCCGTTAACCAAGTGTCGTCCCCTTACGAACGGCAGCCCTCAGAAGTCGAAACTTGTGCGAGCCTAGGATTAACGAGGTCTTACCATTTTACGTGCGATTCCTAGCACTTTCTCGGGCCGTCAGAAACATTTTTGCAGTCGCCATGGTTTGAACTATCGCCGACTGGCAGCCAAAGTGATTGAAACAATGTCGCTTTAACCACTCGGCTACCTGGCCCCATAATGACGATCATTATGTTTATGATCCAAAATTTCATATAAAATTTTATATTTCGACGATTTTTTTAAAAATAGATTTCTTGTTGCATTACAGTAAGTAATGTGAACGTAGCTTAGTTTCAGTAATGTGCGTAGAAACGTAAGGTAACAATGGAATTGTTTGTTTGTATTCTCATGTCATTGTCAAAGTTACATTTATTGAAAAGATCATAAATAATTTTTTTTAAAAATAGTAATTTTAACGTTTCAAATGTGTCTATATTATTTTCATTATAGTCCTCAGTATTCAAATGAATCATTATAGTAATCTGTCTATAAAGTATGTAATTTTGACACTAAAAATTAAATCCATAATAATGTCATTATGACACGAAGGAATATAAAAATCATTTATTTTAGTATTTCATAATATTTGAATTAATAAAAAATTGAATATATTAATTTATGTTCTCGTATAGTTTATTCAATTATTCAAGTAAATCATTTCCTATCATTTACTATTCAAACAGAACATCTTTAAAGAAGATATTAACACCTTGGATGATTTTTCAATAACCAATCACAGTGCGAGGAGCTTATGCCGCCGCGCCGTCAGCTGCCGGAATGCCTCGATATGCTAACTTTCTTCTCGTCTGGAAGTTGTTTAAAACCGCTAAATTTGTCTGGCGATTTGCAGGTATTATCCAAATTACTCAATAAATACGTAATTAGAATTTTAGATTGCCAAAAGTAGGTGTATTTTTTGGAAATTTCAATATGGTATTTTTGGAGGGGCCTGGTGATACTTTATAACCGACAAAAATGTCAGGCATATTTTTTTTTAATTATATAAAAACTAAATTAAAAGATTAATAAAAAATCAAGTTTGCCAAAAATGTATTTTTTTGTATTTTTTTGCAAACGTTACATGCTGCGCAGTAACGAAGTAACCGCAAATGCTCTCCCAGACTCGTCTGGATTCGCCAGTTGACAAAATTATTTTTTTTCGCAATTTCAATTTGCCAAAAGGACTTTCCCAAAATTCGTCGCCAGCTCACCGGCTAACAATATAAACAGCTATAATTTAGGAATAATAGTCCAGAAGTGATGGTAGTTCCATCACTTGGAGTCGCAACACTTGTTGCCTCTTGAAAGTGTCAAGGAAAGTCAGACTACATTGATATTTTCTGTGCCCCTGCACAGAAGAAAAAGACATTTTCAATAAAAAATATACAACTTGTGTGAAGGTAGAGCCGGAAAGTGGCGCTCAAATCCAGCGTCCTATCCCCTCCACCAAACCCAGTTCACGCCACTCAACTTCCATTTGACGAAAGGTTTTACTGTAATATTGGTTTATGTTTGAATGGAAAATATGGAAGAGTACACTTCATCTTGACCTCTCTGTGCATAGAGCTGAACCAAAAAATTAAAAAGTTTCTAATACACATTTTCTTCAACTTTCTATGGTTTATTTGGAGGGATAACATTTGTAGAAGAGTATATTGACGAGCAGAATAGGTACTAGGGTGTGATTGAGAGGTTCGTAAAAAATAAAATTTGAATGCTACCAAAAAAAATCTTATTGGAAATGGTCCTATCGGTTTGGGGAAGAGACATTTACAGTGGAGAAATGGATTCTTTCCTCACAAAAGTTAGTTTCCTAAGAATTTCAGTCACCAAGAGGATTTTTTTTCAAAATGTTCCCAACGGATTTGGGAGGTGATATTTACAGGGAATTACCTACAAAATAGATTCTTCCGATGGGCAAAATATCAGGATGTCACATAAGTTAGTTTCCTAAAAAAATAATTTCAGTCTACCAGAAAATATAATTTTTTTCAAAATGTTTACAACGGTTTGAATGAATGACATTTTCAAAGAATTACCAACAAAATAAATTCTTTCGATGGGCAAAATACCAAGATGTCACAAAAGTTATTATCCTTAAAGAAGAATTTCAGTCTCCGCAAGAAAATATTTTTTTTTCGAAATATTCCCAACGGTTTGAGGAAGTGAAATTTGAAAGGCATCATCTGAAAAATATTATTTTGATAGGCAAACAACCAGGTTGTCACAACAGTTTTCAGTCTCAATCAGAAATAATTTTTTCGAAATGTTCCCAACGGTTTGAAAAAGTGATATTTAGAGAAAATTATCTACCAGGTTGTCACAAAAGTTAGCTTTCTTGAAAAATAATTTCAGTTTCCGCCAGAATTTTTTTTTCGAAAATATTCCCAACTATTTGGTGAAGTGAAGTACCATTGAAGTACCAAAAAAAGGATTCGTCCGATGGGAAAAAAAACAGGTTGTAACAAAACTTAGTTTCCAGAAAAAAGTATTTCCGTCTACAACAAAAATATCCTTTTCCGAAATGTTTCCAACTGTTTGGGGAAGTGATTTTGACAGTGAAGTATGAACAAAATGGATTCCTCCTATTGGCAAAATGCCAGATTGTCACAAAATTTAGATTTCTGAAAAAAAGAATTTCCTTCTCTAACAAAAATATTTTTTTCGAAATATTCCCAATGGTTTGGGGGAGTGATATTTAGAGAGAATTATCAATAAAACAGATTCTTTCTATATGTAAAATAACAGGTTGTTACAAAAAACAGCCTTCTCCAGAAAATATTTTTTTGTGAAATGTTCCTAACTGTTGGGGGGAGTGATAATCACAGCTCAGTATTCTGCTCGTCCAATATACTATTCTATAAATGTTATCCTTACAAACCATGAAAAGTTGAAGAAATTGTGTATTAAAAACTCTCAAATTTTTTGTTCAGCACCATAGAGAATCAGGATGAAGACAAGTGTATTCGATTCTAAACATGCCAATGTAAAAGTATTCGTTCAAGTAAAGTGGTGTGAACTTGGCTTGGTGGTGGGGATAGCTCTGGGTTCTGACGCTATCTTCACACAAAAAATACACAAACTTTTGAACAGAATATTTGTTTCTAACTGATGAATATACTCTATTTCAAACTCATTGAGAAGTTTGTCACTTTTAGGTAAATAAATTCTCTTGAAAAGAATTTGCTTGCAGTGAAAACATTCTACTCTTCACCCCAGAAAACATATACATTAACTCATTGTGAAATATAACCCTCGTGACACAGCAACATAATTCTTTGGGAGAAATCACTACCCGTGCCACGTGACACACTCAACCAATGAGCAATAAAAGCAGGTGGCGACTTCGCGACCTGCGAATGGGACTACCGTTTCATCCTGTTTGTCCATTTGGTTTGAAGGTTATACCTTTATGAATGTGAACTTCATGCGTTACAATTTACAACAAACAGGTGGTTTACAATATTCATCAATTATTTGTATACGCAAAAACCTATCCGGGCTCATATTAAGTACAATGAAGAAATGTTACATGTACCAGCTAAAAATGTTGTAGACCAAGCTGAAGAGGTTTTTTCACCCACAAAATAAAAGACGCAAATCGCCTTTAATAATTTTCATAAGATAGTTCGTTAATGAAAACCCTAGTTTTCTCCCCGACAAAATCGCTATGTGGATTGTTTTTAACAATCAATAGTGAGAAAAATTTGAACTTTTTTAGTTTTTTGGAAATATCTCATAAATTATATGAGGAATCGTTAGAATCGATAGAACTTTTATAGATATTTGTAAAACTTACAAAGTGGATTTTTATCCCAGATAACACATGGACATCCAATGGATATCCACTGGACATCCGTTATGGGTATGCTGGATATACTATGGACGTCCAGGATATATCCAAAGGATATAGGTTAGGTTAGGTTTGAATGTGAATGGGCCCGTATCAGGCCCTCCACTGCGGCCAATGGCCTATTGTGGCTCACCCTATGGTTATACTTCTCCCAGTATATCCAATCTTTCGACGAAATTGAGGAATGCATTGGGAGAACAATTTACCAGGTTTTCTGGCCTTACTGTCGTATCGCCAAATATTGAGAATCTGGTTCTGGCCGCTGCAGGGCATGTACACAGAATGTGTCTAGCCGTTTCATCATCCTTCATGCATAGCCGGTACTCTGCATCTTGTGCAAGTCCGGTTTTATGCATATGATGTTTGAGTTTGCAGTGGCCAGTAAGCAAACCTACTATCACTCTGAGATGCGCTCTGCTGAGCTCCAGCAGCTTGTTAGAGTCCTGTTTTTTCCTTGTACAAGCAACAAATGCTTTGGAATGGGCATGGCCCGGTAGACTACGCCAGTACTCGAGTCTTTTATTGTCTGACCAAGCTGTTATGACATTCTTGGCAGTGCTATATGCTAAACCAATTACCGGTTCTGGTTCAGTGAACGTTGTTTCGGCCCCCCTTTTGCTAGGGCGTCCGCTATTTCGTTTCCTTCTAGGCCTGTGTGACCTGGTATCCAGACTTGGGTAACGTTGTTGCGTTGCGTCATTCGGTTTAAGGTGTCTCTGCAGTTCCATACTGCCCTAGATTTAAAGCAGTTGGATTCAAGCGCTTTAAGTGCTGCTTGACTATCTGAAAATATTGTTATTGTTTTTCGTGTGTGGTGTCGATTTTCCAGCTCCCAGGCACACATTTCAATGGCATATACCTCTGCCTGAAATATCCAAGCTAGTTTACCCATACTGAACGAGCGTTTCACTACTGGGTTCATCCCATATATTCCGGCTCCGACGCCTTCCAGAGTTTTGGAACCATCGGTGAACCAACTTTCATTTGCCCTACATAGGTTGGTTTCATTCCGGACCCAGTCTTCTCTTTCGGGAAAGACCACAGTGTAGGAAGTGTGAAGGTTGATAGTTTTAGGCATGATGTCTGAGGGCATTCCTAGAATGTTGTGAGCTATTATGCCCTCCAGCATGCCACTGCCTCTTATGACACATGCCTGCGGTAGACTAATGGCCGCTTGATAGAGTCTGTATGTTGCCCATCTTGCCTGTCTCTCCAGAACTATGTGGAGAGGAAGTAATCCAAGGAGGACTTCCATTGCTGCCGTTGGCGTGGAGCGAATGCTTCCAGTAATCGCCAGGCACGCTTGTCTCTGTAGTCCGTTAAGTTTAGCTTTTTTCTTATGTCCCTTGCTCCACCAGACTATAGAGCCATACGTTATCATTGGACGTATGACGGTCACGTACAACCAATATACGTGTTTTGGTGACATGCCCCATGTTTTGCCACATATTCTGCGGCATATCCATAATGAAAGGCTAGCCTTCCGGATAGTCTATTCCAAGTGCGAGTTCCAATTAAGTTTTTTATCCAGGATTATTCCCAGATTCACCCCCCAGATTCACTCGCAAAAGGAATTGTTATACCATTGATAGAAGGAGGTATTAAATGTTCCAGCTTCCAGCTGAATCCCGCCATTTCATTATTTATACTTGTTCTCTGAAATATGTACCTTTTAAACAAGCATGTATTTAAATAATGAATAAAGACATGTTATTATTATTATTATTATTATTATTTCCTGGTGAATGGTACTATGACCATTTTGTGGGGGTTAATGAACATTTCCTCCCTCTCACACCATTTACATGGTATCCAATATATCCTGAAGGATGTTGGAGATCGTCTCTTCGGATTTATCGTTTATTACTAGGACAAGATCGTCAGCATATGCTTGCAGATCAATCTCCCAAAGCGAGAGAATGGCCAGCAGATCATCCACCAGCAGTGACCATAATAGTGGGGAGAGGACTTCCCCCTGGGGACAGCCCCTGGCTGGCTTGAAGCTGACACGTTCCCCCTGTAGAGAGGTCGTTATAGTTCTGTTGTGAAGCATAGTTCTTATCCAGTCACATAGTATCGGTTCAATCCCTCTAGAGACAGTTGTCTCATATAGGGAGTGAGGTAGTGCATTGTTAAATGCTCCTCTAGCGACTGCTATCTCCTGGCGTTCCAGGGCGTCGCTTATTCCTGAAACAAGGTTATTGAGGTCAAGTTCTGTACCAACCTGTACATCCATAAAATATCCTTCAAGGATATCCATAGGATATCCATAAAATATATCTTATGGATAATCTCTACGGATATATTACGGATATCCATGAAGTATATCTTACGGACATCGATGAAGAATATCTCATGGACATCGGGAAAGGATATCCCATAGATAAAGTTCAGGGATATCTCATGGATATCCTTGAAGGATATCTTATGGATGTACAGGTTGGTACCCTCCGAACATCCATTGGACGTCCATAGTATTTTCTTTGAATATTTCCTGGACGTCCATAGTACATCCAGCATATCCATGACGGATTTCCATTGGATATCCACTGGACATCAATTATGGATATGTAAGATATACCAGGTACATTCAGTTTATATCCAAAGGATATACTCTGGACATCAACTGAGTGTTCGAGAGGTACCAACCTGTACATCCATTGGATAGCCGTCGATATCCAAGACATTTTTATTGTAAATCCTCAAGATATTCCTAAAGTATATCCATGAAATATCCTTTCAAGATGTCCATCGGATATCCATATAATATAATTTCGGAAAGTCCATGATATATCCTTCATATATATATCCATACGATATGATTCAAGGAGATCCATAGGATATTTCTGAGACATATTCATAATATAAACTTCCAAGATCCTCATGAGAGATCATTCATGGATATCCATGAAGTATTTTGGAATCTTAAGATATCTTTCAAGGATATCCATGAATCCTTACTTAGTTTCGGTATCTATTAAAGAATAGTTTGAAAAACATAATTTTCCACCCTTTTTCCATGTTCAATTACTCCAAATTTGATTTGGGTATATATTTATAATTCTTCCTCATAATTTCACTGAAATAAAAAGGAGCATTTTATGAAATTTATAATAAAATAACAGAAACAATGTCTTCGAATTAAAACAATGAAAAAAACCATTTGGAATAAATTAAGAAAATAATTGACCCAGTATAGTATACTATGAAATCAAAATATGAAGTGAACACATAAGAAAATACCAAAAGAAAAACATCGTTTGAAAAAACTTCAAAAATAAATTCATGGAAAGAGTATAACACTATTTCTTGGGTATCATCCTCATCCTGCAGTATTTCCTTTTTCTTCAGGGTTCTTTGGCTCTTCTCAGCCAAGTTTTTATAGCTTCTTCGGTAGTTTTCCTATCATCTGCTAAGTTACTATGATGTTGAAAGTAATATGGAACATTCCATCTTTTTGTAAATTTGATTTGAGATCAAGTTTTTTTTTCCTTTCTTGAAGTTATCCATACCTCTACATAAGCATGATCGTTTTGAATGCAAATGATTGAAATACACAGTCTCTTGTATCTTCTCAAATGATGAAATGTTAATTAATTTGACACACATTTGAATAATAAAAATGCAAAACACAATAGCATCATCTCAACAACACGCAACTATGCAACACCTGAAATGATTGGAATTTTGATTTTGTGGGAAAAATCATTTTTCTGAAATCGTTCAAGAATGCCCACTTTCTCGGAGCAACTTCAGGCCTCGAAATACGCTAAACTAGTATTTTAGTCCGTTGCTAAGCAACGAACTTTCCCGGACCGTTTTCGGACCTAAACGGTACGGGAAAGTACTTTCCCGTATCGAAAACAATACGGGAAAATTTTTGCCAGCTTGTTTACATTTTAGACAGTTATTGAATTCACGCAAACAATATGTAGAATTCCTTAGTTTTTGATAATGCTGATTGTGATTTCAGAAAAAATAGTATGTGTACCTCGTAGTAAAAGCACATTCCCAGACTTCAATGCTTGTTGGCCTCGGCTTAACGCCTCGGCCAACAATTTACATTGTCGTCCGGGAATGTATTGCTTTTACTACTAGATACACAATATACTATTTTCTGAAATCGTTCAAGAATGCCCACTTTCTCGGAGCAACTTCAGGCCTCAAAATACGCTAATCTAGTATTTTGTCCGTTGCTAAGCAACGAACTTTCCCTGACCTAAACGGTACTGGAATAGTAATTTACGTAACAAGTCCGGAAAATACTGTTTTTTGGACGAGTAGACCAAATTTTAGGACGAGCGTTAGCGAATCCTGGAAGTCTACGAGTCCAAAAAAAATGTTTTCGGACGTGTTGCGTACACTATTTTTTGGCAATCATGTAGAATAACAAATCAGTGAGACGCATTTAGTCTAAGAGACGAAGAGAGGTCGACTCACAACCATCTGTTAACCTGATGAAACGATTCCAAATTTGAATATTTCGAACATTTCAGTTCTTATTTGTATTATATATTGAAATTCGAGCATAAGATAGGTACCAACAGAAACATTCTAATTCTTATTTATATTAATATTTGTATTAAAATTCGAGCAATTCCCGGCCTAGTCCGGGAAGTACGTACTTCCCGGACTAGGCCGGGAAGTGCTACTTTCCCAAAGAAAGAGGGGCCGGGAAGTAAACACTTCCCGAATGGTTGCCGAAAAAGTACTTTCCCGTATCGAAAACGATACGGGAAAATTTTTGCCGGCTTGTTTACATTTTAGACAGTTATTGAATTCACGCAAACAATATGCAGAATTCCTTAGTTTTTGATAATGCTGATTGCGATTTTAGAAAGAATAGTATGTGTGCCTCGTAGTAAAAGCACATTCCCAGACTTCAATGCTTGTTGGCCTCGGCTTTACGCCTCGGCCAACAATTTACATTGTCGTCCGGGAATGTATTGCTTTTACTACTGGATACAGAATATACTATTTTTTCAAAGGTTTTTTGGGTTTTCAGTTTCTTTTTCAAAAAATGTTGACGTTCAGGAGACTATATTATATGGTCTCCGTTATCAAAACTTGCAGAAAAAAAAGTCTGTTTTAATTTGGTTTGGAAATGATATGATCTCTTTGACAAAGTCTAATGAAATCTGACAAGAGAGTTTTTCACGATGACATTTTTTGCTATTTTGATACTTAGGATGTCCTGTATTAATCGCCATACTATTATTCTTGCATCTTCCCTGATGAATGCTCAGGAAGTTGTGCGTTTATCTTGTTCGTGTAGAGGAAGTGAACATCAAGAACAATGATCGTCCGCCAGGAGTAAACTAAAAATTATTTAATAAATCGAAAAATAACTGGTTGGAAAATATAGTCCCTTCTAATATACAGTGTGTCTCAGTTCTCAAGGAAACACCTCTGTAACTTCCGTAATGTAATTGTTAATTTTTTAGGTATACTCCAAACAGCGGTGTGAAGACAGCAGACAAAAGTCAGCTGCCGATATATCCGGAGTTACCCGAACTCCAGTGGCGTCGGGGGTATATTTTACTGGTGCTCATTTAGGGTTTGTACCGGGTCATTGCTTATACAGAGGCGATAAAAACATCATAGGCCGTTGTGGTACTGACTCTATATCCCTCATAGACGAGAATTACTGGCACTCCCGTCAGATTTATACAGGGCCAATAAACAAAAACTTTCTATGGAAAATTCATTTTATTGAAAACTCGCACGGCCATCAACTAGCCATAGGCATCATAGGCCGCTGTGGCACTGATTCTTTATCCCCCATAATTCAGAATTACCTGCACCACCGTCAGATTTATACAGGGCCAAAAAAACTTAAAATTTTCTCTAGAAAATTCATTTTCTTGAAAACTCGCACATCCATCAACTAGCCATAGGCATCATAGGTTGCTTTAGTACTAATTCTATACCCCTCAAAAACCAGAATTACTTGCACCCCTGTCAGATTTATACAGGGCCAAAAAAACTTAAAATTTTCTCTGGAAAATTCATTTTCTTGAAAACTCGCACATCCATCAACTAGCTTTAGGCATCATAGGCCGCTGTGGCACTGATTCTATATCCTCCATAAATCAGAATTACCTGCACCACCGTCAGATTTATACAGGTCCGAAAAAACTTAAAATTTTCTCTGGAAAATTCATTTTCTTGAAAACTGGCACATCCATCAACTAGCTTTAGGCATCATAGGCCGCTGTGGCACTGATTCTATATCCCATATAAATCAGAATTACCTGCACTACCGTCAGATTTATACAGGGTTAAAAAAACTTAAAATTTTTTCTGGAAAATTCATTTTATTGAAAACTCGCACATCCATCAAATAGCCATAGGCATCATAGGTTGCTGTGGTACTGATTCCATACCCCTCAAAGACCAGAATTACTTGCACCCCCGTCAGATTTATACAGGGCCAACAAAACTTAAAATTTTCTCTGGAAAATTCATTTTATTGAAAACTCGCACGGCCATCAATTAGCCACAGGAGTCAGAAGCCACTGTGGCACTGATTCCATATCCCCCACAAATCAGAATAACCTGCACCACCTTCAGATTTATACAGGGCAAAAAAACTTGAATTTTTTTCTGGAAAATTCATTTTCTTGAAAACTCGCACATCCATCAACCAGCCATAGGCATCATAGGTTGCTGTGGTTCTGATTCTATACCCCTCAATGACAAGAATTACTTGCACCCCCGTCAGATTTATACAGGGTCAAAAAAACTTAAAATTTTTTCTGGAAAATTCATTTTCTTGAAAACTCGCACATCCATCAACTAGCTTTAGGCATCATAGGCCGCTTCATTCCTGAGAAATTAAATTTTTGAACTATTTTAATTTGTTTTATTTTTTTAATGGAATAGGGAAATGTGCATAATCAATAGGATTACTAAGAATCGACAGTTCTGTGTGAGAAATTTAGGAAATTATGGAGGTTTTTTCATAAGAAGTGAAACACATTTAGATTTCAACGAACTGATTTTTTTGGCAACAAAATGGATTGGTAATATAATAAATAATGCAGGTCCCTAATATGTGTGTTAATTCGTATGCAACAAATAACAGGAAGCATGAAAAATATACTTAAGTATCATAATTATGATTGCTTTGGATATCTTATAGCCATCCTTGGGATATTTTCATTTCAAATCCATCGACGGATATGTTATGGATATAAAATTCAAATCCAGTAGGAGAACGAATCAGATTTTTTCAAAAAATTTCTCCTTCAATCCTTCAATTTAAACTTCTTTACTATATGTTTCGGATATCTTATGGCCATCCATAGGACATCTTCTGAAGGATATCCATTTCAAATCCATCCATGGATATCTAATGGAAATCCAATTGAAAACCAGTAGAAATTCAAATAGAATTTTTTCAATAAACGCCATTGACGAATATCTTATGGATATCCAATTCAAAACCAGTAGGAAAACGAAAGATAAGAGTGTTCTTCGAATTCTTAAATTCGTGTACGAGCATGGAAGGAACTCAGAAGGATGTCCATTTCAAATCCATCCACGGATATCTTATGGATCTCCCTTTTAAATCCAGTTGGAAAACGAAAGATAAGAGTATTGTTCAAATGCTTCAATTCATGTATGAGCATGGAAGAAACTCTGTATGCAATTTAATCACATCCATAATTTCTGTGGATATCTTATGGATATTTATAGGATATCTGCTGAAGGATATCCATTCCAAATCCATCAACGGATATCTCATAGGTATCCAATTCAAATCTAGTCGGAAAACGAAAGATACAGAGTATTCCTCAAATGCTTCAATTCGTGTACGAGCAAGGAAGAAACTCAGAAATTGATAATATCAAAATATGTCTTGCAATTTAATCACATCCATAATTACTGTGGATATCTTATGGATATCCATAGGACATCTTCTGAAGGATATCCATTTCAAATCCATCCACAGATATCTTATGGATATCAATTTTAAATCCAGTCGGGAAACGAAAGATGAGAGAATTCTTCAAATGCTTCTATTCCTGTACGAACATGGAAGAAACTCAGAAATGGATAATATCAAAATCTGTCTTGTAAGTCAATCACATCCATAATTACATCGGATATCTTATGGATATCCATAGGATATTTGCTGACGGATATCCATTTCAAATCCTTCGATGGATATCCCATGAATATCCATTTCAGATCCTAGGATATCCCGACCAGAATTGGACATAAAATGGATATATTGGATATATTGTGTTATCTGGGATACGACCGGATCGGTGCATTTTCCACTGAGAAAATCCTGGAGAACCTCGAAATAAAGACCATTTTTTTAAAATTTATGATTTTTATAAATCTGAATAAACTGATAGATAATGATATGTGGTTTAATTGTGCGCAAGATGGTTTCTGTCCGATGAGTAGTTTTTTCACAATCGCGTTATAAACAATTTAAGGACATATCTTTCTAAATGCGCCGATTTAAGGGAAATCATCTTATTCAAATTCTGTTAACGGTATTTGGAAGTATAGTTCAATATCTACAATTTGCATATGTTGGATTATCACCTGAGAGGTGAGAAATGTGTTGAAAATTTCACTGGAAGTTACTCTAAATGCTTCAAAGTGCACCCGAAGTAACCCGAACTCAACCTGAGTAGTTAACTTCAGTGCGACTTCGGACGCACTTTGAAGCGTTTTGAACTGAACAGTTGGACCACATGTTATTATCTACCGTTTTGTTTGTCCAGCTTCAGATTTATAAAAATTATTAATTTTTGAAACATGGTCTCTTTTTCGAAGTTTTCCCGGATTTTCTCAGTGAAAAATTCACTGAACTGGTCGTATAGAAAACCATTTTGTAGGTTTTATGATTCTCTACGAAAGTTTTATCGACTGTGAAACGATTCCACCAATAGGTACTCTTTGAGATATTCGCAAAAATACAAAAAAGTTGTAATTTTTTCACTTTTTCTTGTTTAAAAACTTCCACAAAGCGATTTTGCTGTGGCGAAAACCGGAGTTTTAGTTTACTAACTATCTTATAAAAAGTAGTATAGGCCGTTTGCCTCTTTCATTTTGTGTGAAAAGAGCATGTTATTTTTATCTACAGCTTGGCCTATTGAAAGAAGAATAGTATCCATTATTGGAATTTCAATAATCTTGTCCCAACCGACTCCCATGATTCAACAAAAAAGTGCTCAGAATAGTGTATTATTAAAGCTGAAAATATTCTTCCCTCAACCAATTTGATAAGAAGCAAGTGTTCACTTGTTTCAAAACATCTTTAATGGCCGATTTCACCAACTGATTCTTTAAGTTAGGAAATACCTAAATCGGGTTTAGTAATACCCAAGTGCAATTTGCGTTTCACCACACGTTAAGTAATGCTTAAGAGTGATAGGAAATTCCTACGTTAGGTATTTCCTATCATTTTTAAGCACTACTTAACACTGTGTGAACTGCCAGTTGCACTTGGGCATTCCTAAATTCGATTTAGGTATTTCCTAACTTAAGGAATCAGTTGGTGAAATCGGCAAGTGGCCAAGAGAAATCCGTCAACAAATCAAACTGATATTTGCTTGGACCTATTCAAGAATACTATCAAATTTTACCAACTTATGGCCGATTTCACCAACTGATTCCTAAAGTTAAGTATTTTCCATCACTTTTAAGCATTAGTTAACGCTTGGTGAAACGAAAATTTCACTTGATCATTCCTAAATTCGATTTAGGTATTTCCTAACTTTTGGAATCAGTTGGTGAAATCGGTCATTAGTGTATTAGTTCGGTGCTGAGGAAGCAGAACTAGGTCTCATAAAATAATGAGCAAATAAAGGAGCAACTTACCTTGGTTGCAGCATATACCGTCATGAAAGGTAAAGGTTGCAACTCAGATCCAGAAGAGACGTTGACTATCGCGCCCCGCCCCCGTTTCTTCATGTCATGTATGAAGGCGCGACACATCAATGTTACAGCTCCCACATTTATGTTAATTATGTCGTAGAGCTCTTTTTCTGGTACTTCGGACAGGTACATCGGGTATTCGTATTGTTTACCGACGTTGTTGACTGGAACAGAGAATTCAAATTTATTCAAAAACCTATCGTCGATTTATGATGTTAGTGACATACTTTCGTTACTTTGTCTATTATTTGTTAACTTATGATTCTCTATTATTTTTCCTGTTTTTTTTTCTTGAAGAGGGTATGGAAAATGTTCATCATTTGAATTTGTGAATATTGAATCAATCAATCAATCATCAATCAAACATACTTTTACTTTTGCCAAGTAGTGCCATCAAACATACTTGGCTGAAGAACATAATTCTTATCGACAAAGTACTTTAAAAATAAAAAAGAAGAAATCATACGGACTTGTACTGATGTTTTGATTTCAACATTTACTTGTTCCAACTTTTCCAACTTCATATAATTTGTGTGAAGGTGCACAAGGAGTTTCAAAAAGCTGTTTGCATTGGATTACTTTGAGCAAACTGAAGAAACCAACTGTTTACAGGTATTTGATGAAATTCTGACCCATGTCACACCTGAAGTAATCAAGCGATATGAGTTATTAGTACCTCAAACTTGTACAAATCAAACATTGTGCATAGACTCTACTGATTTTATACAATATAACATTGGATAAAACACAGAAATTTGGTTGTTTCACCCTGTTTCACTTCCATACACCTGAAATGGAGGCTGTTATGGCAAATACCTGTAAGAAAACAAATACTACCCTGTCTAATTACATCACAGGTATTGAATTATATCAAACAGATACTTGTGCAATGTTCCTCAGAGAATAGGAATCAATTGAAATAGCTCCCTGTAACCAACTATCAGAATTTTGTTTTGATTTAGACAGGGCGATCACGTGCAGACTAGTCAGGGGAGTACCTAGTTGTTTTCCGACAGGTATTTGCCAAAACAGAATATATTGCAGGTGTAAGGGAGCAAAAAGGGCGAAACATCAAACAACTGTCGGTATTATTATATTATCAATATATGCAAAACTATTGCATTGTTATCCAGTTCTGAGCTACATTTAAAAGTTCATGGTGGATTTATATACTCAACTGAACTAAGAATTAAATTAACAACCTAGAACGAAGAAAGATGAGTACAAGGAAACACCATCAGACCATCGGGTATTTTAAAACTTTCATCAGCAAATCAAATTAAGAATTAGCCACTGAGAAGATGGTCATCGTTCATCTTTTTAACTAAGAATTACCATCAAGCTATTAAACGCTTGCGCACACGGTCTTTATATGACATATTGCAGGTTTTGATTTATTTTCATGTTTCTAACACTTTACAATATTTCACCCTGTATTTTAAAAACAAGAATGTAATTTTTCAAAAGAAAAAGAATAATAAACAAGTTGAGTTGAAGTACTTCACAAGTTCTTTTAAGTTAAAAACCGAATAAAACTATATGAAGAGTTAACATTGGTCCTTCAAGTATCAAAAATCATCACTGGAAAAGCAGTTACAATGTCTGAAACAAGAAAAACTAGCCGCAGAAATGCAGGAAAACATCAAAGAATTGATGCAGACTTTTTATGGCTGTAACTTTTTGAAATCAATAAACTCGTAAAAACGAAGTTTTTCAAACGGATTTTTATTTTCACAACTTGACAAATTTGTAAACAAGTACCTGTTTTTTATACATTCAAAACTCGGTTCAGTTTTTTCTCAATCTGACAATTTTGACAGATGATCAAAAAACGTATACAGTGTGTCTTCAACAATGGCCAAACAACTTTGGAAGAGGATTAGCAACGTCCTGGGATAATGTTAGTGGAATTCTTCTGGACTTCCATTGTCTAGAAACAAAGAAAATAAATTATTTGCATGTGTTTGAGTCACCATGTTTCAACAGGTCTTCGTATCACATTAATTAACATTGATGACCTGAGAGAGACCCCACGAATATCCTAATCACCTTTATAGCAGGTACATCAGTTGCAGGCTATATAATAAGTATCCGAGATATCATGTCGCATTCACACACTTGATAACGACAGTAGATGTTAACTGTTGAAACGTCGTGACTCAAACACCTGCAAAGAATTAATTTTCTTTGTTTCTAGACAATGGAAGTTCAGAAGAATTCCACTAATACATTGTCAACCACTTTCAAACAAATCCTGGGATAATATTAAAGTACTTCCGGCCATAGAAAACAGTAGATGAATCTTTGAATATTCTGTCAAGAAAAGTCATGTCATGTTTGGAAGTGAATTCAGCAAGGTTTCAAATCATGACAAAACTTTCAAAATGCTCAGTAATGGGCCGTTTTTACGTTCATGCAATTTGCACAAGCAGACTTGTGCATTCCAATTTGCGCAAATGAACTGAGTCGTTGTATTCTATTCACACGTTCAGTCTATTCGCACGATTGTCGAGTGTTGAGAGCGAAAGAATTCTGATAATCTGAATAATAGAAATAATAACAAATGGATCAAGACGAATTATATGCTCTAGCTGGTGTTTGTTTGATATTAAAAAAAGTGTCAAAAAAGAAAAAGCCAAGAAAACCGCAGAAAACTTGGATTGAAAAGAGAGCCACTTACTCTCATATTAATTTAATTAGAGAATTAACCAATGAACCCGACGATTTTCGAAATTACCTGCGTATGGACGAGACAACATACCAGCATTTATTGGATATGATCACACCATTAATAAAAAAAAATGATACTGTTATGAAACGTTCCATTACACCACATGAACGATTATCCGCAACTTTGAGGTTTTTGGTAATGGGTAGAACATATGAAGACCTCAAGTTTTCCACTTGTATTTCCAAATCCGCCCTCAGCAATATGATTCCTGAAACGTGTGATGCCATTTACAGTGCATAGAAACAAGAATATTTGAAAGTAATTGAAAACTCGCATATTAACTGTTATTACTGTACTTAGACTACTATTTTCATAAGTCTGTATTTCTAAACTGGGATAAATATTCTGACATTGTTTGCGATTCGCTACAATCTTCTTGTTCGAGTTGATTGCGAGGTAATTGCGTATTCCTCGAATGGTCTGATTGTTGCTGATGTTGTTCAGTGTCTTGTGAAGATGGTTGTGAATGTTGATAATATGATCCCGTTTGTGAGGATGGTCCTGTTTGTGCAAATGGCACTTTTCGTGAAGGACGCATTAGTTCTTGATATGATGATAATGATATTTGTGAAGAAGGCTGATTATACGATGATTGAGTTTGCATTTGCTGATAATGTGATGGTCTTGATTGTAGATATACCGGTTGCTGCGGTTGTACGTTTAAGGTACAGTATCGATTTAGAGTTTCTAATTGTGCCTCATAGAAAACATCATTTATTAATTTCTCTGCATGAATGGCTTGGTCTTGAGGAAGCTCCCTTAATTTTGAGGCCCATGCTTTTCCAAGAAGTGTGAACTTGTCGTCAACATTTGAAGGCGTTGTAAGACGTTTCTGAATTATTTCTAGGACTTCATCACATTTGTCATTGCGCCGTTTTGCTTGTCTCGATGATGCTTGTGATATTGAGCGAGGTGTACTTGGTTCAGATGTAATTGAATGTGGAGTGATTGGTTCAGATATATTATCAACGTCGGTTTGAAGCTCATTTGCATCAGAAATCTAAACAAAAAATATATATTAGTGAGTCACCGCATCCACAATAGTAACAAAAAACTTGAGTCATGCACATTGAATAATTTTCTTTTAGTTTCCTAAAACTACAGCTGAATGGAAAAATATTGCGTTGGATTTTCAAGAGAGATGGAATTTTCCACATTGCTTGGGCGCTATAGATGGAAAGCACGTACAAATAACAGCACCACCTGGAAGTGGATCATATTATTTTAATTATCAAAAAACTTTCAGTATTGTTTTGATGGGAATCGCGAACGCCAATTATGAGTTCATATACTGCGATGTTGGAACCAACGGTCGAGTGTCAGATGGAGGAGTAATTGAAAATACTAAATTTATGAAAAATTTAGTAGAAAATAAACTGAATTTACCAACTCCAGAAATAATAGTATCAGGTGAACCTCCTTTGAACTATGTATTTGTGGGAGACGAAGCCTTTGGATTGCGACCCGATTTTTTTAAACCATACAATCAAAGAGAGCTTAACTACCAGAAAAGAATATTCAACTACCGTTTGTCTAGAGCTAGGCGCATAATAGAAAATACTTTTGGAATTCTGGCAAGTCGTTTTAGAGTATTCCATACATGTATTAATTTAAAAGTTGATAATATCGACAAAGTCGTTATGGCATGTTGTGCGCTCCACAATTTTTTAAGGAGAAAGTCAGCAAACTCATATACACCTAGTGACGTATTTGACTTTGAAGATACAACAACTGGTATAATTACCACGGGACTGCGAACACAGTCCGAAAATTTATTAGATCTTGGAGCCAGCCACAAACGCAATCACAGTACCCAAGCAAAGGATGTTAGTCAACTTTTCGAAAACTATTTCAATAATTCTGGGAAAGTACCATGGCAACATAAGATGATTTCTCTTGGAAATATCAACGAAATAGAATAATTGAAATAACCACATCTAGCCGAACAAAGTTCTTAAATGAATCAAAACATTTTCATAAATCGAATAAACCAATACCTATATGATTATAAAAATTTATTTTACCTGATGTGATTCGCTTTCCTCATCCATATTTGAAACAGTGTTTCTTGGAGTTTCCTGATCCTTTAGGAAGCTCATTAATTCATAGTACCACAAATGTGGGACATATATATCGTCTGCACCGGCACCGGATCTCTCAGAATCAAGAACTTTCTTCAATTCTTTTCTGTATGTGGTTCTTAAGGAATTTATTTTCTTCACCACGGTTTCTCGCAGTTTCGTCTAGAGTCCGCATTTTTTCGACGAGAATTTCATACGCTTGAGATTTAGCGTTTCTATCGCTGTATTCTTTGGATTTGATTTTCCAAAGGCACGGAAAGGATTTATACAGCTCAATGAATTCTGTAAAGAATACTTGTTCTTTTTTCGACATTATTGCCAAACAAACACAACAACCAACAAAATAACTCAGTAGGTTGTTTTAAGGAAGCTTAAAGTTACAAAACACCGAAATCACAAAGGTGCCGTGCAGGTCAGAACAAGAATTCGCTGCTACTGGGCTTCTGCGCATGCGAACGGCATCCGTAGAGTTTGGGTGTTGTTTACACGTTCAAGCATTTGCGCCAACCACATGCAAATTATCTGACCGGCCAGATTTTACTCAAGTCAAGCTTTCTGGCTTGTGCAAGTGCACGATTTTGGTTTTCATGGAACAATTTACTTGCGCAAATTAGCATGCACAAGTCAATTTGCGCAAATTGCATGAACGTAAAAACGGCCCAAGACTATGTCAAAAAAGTCATCCAAAATGTCAAGCCATAAATCAAAATTAATAGAAAAAGCTCAGACAGTAGTAGTAATAGAAAAAAGTAAACTGAAAATTTTGCAAATCCAGCAACTATTGAACGAAGCATAGAGTGAATCAGATTCATCGCTAGAATCTGAACATGATAGAAACACATACTCTGTGAAAGATAATATAATAGCCAGATAGCCACAAGAAAATGGATAGAAGATCTACCAGACAAATGTTCTAACAGTGGATCTAATGAAGCATATACAGAGTTAGTCAAATGGATGGACCCGCCCATTTTTCTCAGTTAATATGAGGGTTATCGAAAAACAGTTCGGATGAAAGTTGGAGTGTATTTCACTCTGCACCGTTTTATAAATTCAAATATTTTTTAGATGTGCTATTGGTGGAGAAGTAACGTCATCAGCATTTATTTTAAATAAAATCATGTCATGTTTGGTATCGCCAGATAGCTTCTTCTTTTCCCATTTCAGTAGTACTAATATTATTTCAAATCTCTTGATAGGTACAGTGTGTTTCTTATTTTTGTATCTACCTCTGTATTTCACTTACCTGTTGCTTAATTTGTTCAAATTTTTTCGCGGGGAATGTAGCCGGTTGGATATTTCAGGCGATATGGCAATTTGATTCAGACAGTGGCGTACGTTTGTATAAGTTTCTCAGATGCTTATTTTTCGAAAAACAATAATTTTAGTTATTCTTCTATTGGAAATTTTGTTCCAGAAAAATGCCCTAATCCTGAATTTTTCCTAAATAAAAGGCAAGTCCTCAAAATATTGTTATTGTTTAAAGGAAAAGGAGGTTGCCGGACAACATATGTTGAGCGGCTATTTCATTTACTCATTCATTAGTCCTGAGAACTAATTTTTTATTTGAACCCATTATCTGAGATAAAAAATTTAATGTCTCGAATGGCTGAGCCATTGAGGTAATTGAAATAATTCTATAACATTACCCATTTCATGAGGCGAATGATAATTGTAAACATAGTAAGTGAAATTTTTTAAAGAAACCACTGTCAAGTGGCAAATGAAAAAAAAATTTATAGAAACTTACGTACCTACGCCACTGTCTGAATGAAATCATATCACTTAAAATATCCACCTGCTACATTCCACGATTGGGATAGATTTTGAACAAATTAAGCTATAGGTAAGTGAATTACAAAAGTGGACACAAAAATACGAAACACACTGGCGTACGTTTGTATAAGTTTCTCAGATGCTTATTTTTCGAAAAACAATAATTTTAGTTATTCTTCTATTGGAAATTTTGTTCCAGAAAAATGCCCTAATCCTGAATTTTTCCTAAATAAAAGGCAAGACCTCAAAATATTGCTATTGTTTAAAGGAAAAGGAGGTTGCCGGACAACATATGTTGAGCGGCTATTTCATTTACTCATTCATTAGTCCTGAGAACTAATTTTTTATTTGAACCCATTATCTGAGATAAAAAATTTAATGTCTCGAATGGCTGAGCCAATGAGGTAATTGAAATAATTCTATAACATTACCCATTTCATGAGGCGAATGATAATTGTAAACATAGTAAGTGAAATTTTTTAAAGAAACCACTGTCAAGTGGCAAATGAAAAAAAAAAATTATAGAAACTTACGTACCTACGCCACTGTCTGAATGAAATCATATCACTTAAAATATCCACCTGCTACATTCCACGATTGGGATAGATTTTGAACAAATTAAGCTATAGGTAAGTGAATTACAAAAGTGGACACAAAAATACGAAACACACTGTACCCATCGAGACATTTTGAAATAATATTAGTTTTGCTGAAATGAGAAGAACAAGCTTTCTAACGATACTGGACATGACGTATGGTTCCATTTCAGAAAAATGTCGAGGACGCCACTTCTCCACCAATGCCACATTTGAAAAATATTTGAATTCATATAAAATTGCAGAGTGAAATTTGCAATGCCTCTGTAGAAGCAATGAAACATTTTTCGAAATCTGCAGCACCAAGTAAATCTAATTTCGAAAAAAAATCTTTACTTCGATGGCAGAGCTCAAGATTGGCCATTACTCATTGAACATTTCAAAAGACAAAATACTCAAAATTCCAAGATGTCTGAAAGGTAAAGCATGGTCAAGTCCATGATGTTAAACCCCAAAAACAACGATCTCATCCTGAGAACTCTGGAAATGAGATTTGGAAGAGCAGAATTTGTTGTAGAATCGCTAATAAATCTGTCCTAAAGTTCGAGAACCTGATATGGAAGCTCTCATCAAATATTCATGTGAATGCAACAATTCCCGACTATCACCCAACGGTGGCAATAGGAGATCTTAACGCGAACTCCAGAGACTATGGAACTGCCGCAACAATAACCCTCGCGGCAAAGACCTAGCAGAAAACCTACTATTAGACTTCGACGATATTGCAGTGACGGCGACACACGAACCAACACATTATCCTGGAGGGAAGACCAACACTCGGACATCCTGGACATAGACTTCATACAGAGTACTCCAACCCTGTTGGACAACTCTGTACTAGACGAAGGATCATCAGACCACAATCCAATCCTACTAGCAATAGGGGAGGAAGAAGCAGTAATCGTTCACACGACGAAACGGATAGTGGAGTGGTCGCGATTTCAAAGGCAGTACACGACAAAATAAACATCCCCGAGATAGGCACACTACGGCAACTAGAGGTGGCTTTGACCGAACTGAGACAATCAATACAGACAGCAATGGAACGGTTCTCCAAAGACGTACAGACGACAAACTTCGACTTCCATGTCGGGATCCTACCTGATGTCAAGGAGATAGTCAGGCTGAGATAACGTCTGAAACAACGTTACCAGAGAACACCAGTTCAACCTTGTGTCTCGACAGCTGAGACACGCACTAAAACTATTCAGAGAGTGACAGTGGTCTGAACGTTTGGACGAACTCAACGCCGAAGACAATTCCTTATGAAGAATGCAGACAGTCTTCAGACACGGCCAGGTGGAACCATGCCCCCCCCTTCATGATGAGATGAGACTGGTTTTAACGGAGGCGGCAAGGCAGAAGCTTTCGAAACCGAAAACGAGGTCGATTACACCGATTACGTCGAGGACATGGAAGCTCACGTAGACCAGATAATCAGACGACTCAGAAGAACTGACGACTCAGACATTCTTCTGTAGCCGACATCTCCAGAAGAAATCAAGACCATACTTAGACACGGGGCCAGGTAGCCGAGTGGTTAAAGTGACATTGTTTCAATCACTTTGGCTGCCTTAGCGACTGCAGAAAATTTTCTGATGGCCCGAGAAAGTGCTAGGAATCGCACGTAAAAAGGAAGGACCTCGTTAATCCTTAGCTCGCACAAGTTTTTACTTTTGAAGGTTGCCGTTCGTAAGGTGACGACAGCTGGTTAACGGAAAAAACATTTTTTCAAACATGCAAGAACCAGGAAGGCACCGGGCCCAGACGACATGCCAGCCAAGGCACTGAAAGCCTTACCAAGAAAGGGACTAGCGGCCCGACTGAGATGTTATATGAAGGAAGTTGGGGTAGTGAAGGAAACTGACCGGGCATTCTGCTAGGAAGAGGTTGAAACTTCTATCAATATTGTAGGATGTATTTAGAAAAGAAGATACACTAGACTAGAAACATGTGGGGGTATAGAGCTATGCTCACCCGGACCACTTCGAAGATAAAAGCTCGCTCAAACCTCTTGAAAGGCTTCATTTCCTTGGATTTTATACATTGTTTCTTTGCGAAGAGAATATATTTCCACAGGAAATATATAAAAAAAGCTGAAGAACTCTTCCAATCATTAAGTAATGATAAAATTATACAAATTATGACATTGTTATTTTGTTATTTCCATCAACCTGTTGGACCCCTTCGCGCAACCCTTAGAAGTCTTCGAGAGACTGGTGGGAGATAGAAAAGACGCAGCCCTTACCTTTCAACATGTGATGTCATGCACGCGACCGGTGACCATGCTGGGAATCGAACCTACAACCCTACTTTCTAACAACCGACTACCACGGCCCATTTAAATGAATATTCGAGTTCTTTTTGATCCAATCACAATATGTACTTAAATTAATGAAGAATGAAGTCAATATTTGTAGTAATGAGTAAGGTTAACTCTATACAAAACATTATTAACATTCTGCATAATAGTCAAGTAAAACAAACACATTTCATTAATAATTCACTTTTACTGGGAGTGCTATTACTATTTCAGCCTATTGGGCGAATTATTTATTACTCATGTATATGAATAAAATATGTATTTCTCAATATGTACTTAGCGTTGACAGTCTGAGTGTTTTCCAAGCAATTCTAATACAGCATATGGAAGAAGGTCAATTGTGATCGTTAGTGATGGCAAATACTTGAATTCGTTTATTGATTACAGAGTTGGCGAGTTCTAAGTTGATAGACCTATATTTCTCATTCCAATATTATCGATAATTATTGAGAAGTTGGTGAAGATTAGATTATACAGGGTGTCAATTTGAAAACTTCCCACCCTTAATATCTTTCTTCCAGTAAACAATATGAGTAATCGAAAAAACAGGTCAATTTTATTGTCAAGGGGGACACTTTCACGGACTAATTGTAGCCCTCGTGGTTCAACCCCCTAGGAGGGGTAGATGTTACCCTTAGAATTTTAAATGGGAAGGGGGGTCAAGTGGCACTAAATTTTGATGGGCGTTCAATTCTTGTTCCAATGGTACCCTGACTTATTATTTTGTGATGAGCATTTTCCGAAAAATTGCGTTCTAAACTAACAGGTAATTATTAGAACGCCTATACTGAGATGCATTATTGTATTGACTCCCTTTAATAAAAATGGTTAGAAGAGTAGGTGGCACCGCTCCAACCCTTGAATGACAGGAATAAATTTATTACGCATGGGATTTTTTATTTGGTGGTTATTTTCCTTCTACACAATAAAATTTAATTTGCGAGAAAGACATTTCCAACATAAAATCTACTTACGCTTATCTTATTAGCTGTTCGAAATGTTGTCCATTTTGCTCTAAACAGTAATACAGTCTGTTTTCGAATTCCCCTCTAACATTACGGAAAACTTCACTAGGAATTGACCGGCATGATGCTGTAATTCGTCTTTTAAGTTCGTCAATATCAGAAGGTTGTGTTTTATAAACAACGGATTTAAGATGCCCCCAAAGAAAGAAATCTAAGGGTGTTAAATCCGGTGATCTCGGAGGCCATTCAACTGCTCCCCTTCTGCCAATCCATCTACCCGGAAATCTCTCGTTTAACCACTGTCGGACGGGAAGAAAATAATGAGGTGGAGCACCGTCCTGCTGGAAATGTAACAGATCCTCCTGCAAAAGTTCATTACCTTCTGCATCAATTTGAGTTTCTAGCTCGTGAGTTATAAGAGGATCGATAGTCTCTTCAAGCATATCAAGGTACAGATTGCCAGTCAAGTTTTCTTTCAGAAATAATGGACCAAGAATGGCATTTCCAAGAATACCAGCCCAAACATTAACTTTTTGTGGGTGTTGTGTATGCCCTTCCCGAAAAATATGTGGGTTTTCGTCACTCCAATAGCGACAATTTTGTCTATTAACATTGCCATTCAGAAAAAATGAACACTCATCGCTGAAACAGATGTTTAACAGAAGATCATGGATGGTATTGACTCGATGAGACATGATTTCACAAAACTCTATTCTTCTATCATAATCATCCTCGTGGAGCTCTTGAAGAATCTGCATTTTATATGGATGAAATTTATGCATTTTCAATGCTTTTCTTATAGTCTCGCGTGACATTCCCGTCTGTTCTGATACTGATCGTAAGGAGCTCGTGGGCTCTGCAGCAAATGTTCCCAAAACTTCAATTTGAGCTGCTTCATTTAGTACTCTGGGGTTATTTCTTTTTTTAATTGTCACTGAACCAGTTTCGTAAAACTTATTCACCAAATCAAGCACATACCGGTGACTTACATTACAATTTGGATGTCTTTCGTTAAAAAGACATGCCGCCCTTCGTGCGCACTTTCCAACTTCGCCATAAATTACAATCATTTCAATTCTGTCTTGAAGAATGTAAACCATTTTTACACTTTTATACACTTATTAAAGTAATTCCTAAACAGCCCAACAGGTAGAACGGTATTCACAATACTACCACATAGTTCAAATTTGCTAACCAATTTTTTGCCGGAAAACAGAAACTTTTTACAGCAGAAGTAGCAAAAAAGGAAGGCAATCTGTACAATTTCTGCGATGACACTTAAAAATTCAGCATTTAATAAACACAACTTTACTACCATCTACGTTTTACTATTAGACTACTTTTTTATGTAAAGTGTTTGGAGCTAATGGCTAATGTTACCCCTAATAAAGGGTTGGAACGGTACCACCTAATATTCTAACCAGTTCTGGCCAAACCATGCATCTCAGTATAGGCGTTCTAATAATTACTTCTGTTAGTTTAGAACGCAATTTTTCGGAAAATGCTCATCAAAAAATAATAAGTCAGGGTACCATTGGAACAAGAATTGAACGCCCATCAAAATGATGTGCCACTTGACCCCCCTTCCCATTTAAAATTCTAAGGGTAACATCTACCCCTCCTAGGGGGTTGAACCACGAGGGCTACAAATAGTCCTTGAAAGTGTCCCCCTTGACAATAAAATTGACCTGTTTTTTCGATTACTCATATTGTTTACTGGAAGGAAGATATTAAGGGTGGGAAGTTTTTAAATTGACACCCTGTATACATTATTAATGAAAAATAAGATCACCACAAATGTCTAGTTCAGATTTCAAGCAGGAAAGGGTACAAACTATGTAATCTTTTCTTTCTTTGTATGACGTATATGTATAATGAAATGAATAGAGGTGAAGTTACTGCGACGGTATTCTGTAATTTATCTTACCGACTGCGTAACCACAGAATACTGTTATACGCAAGCTATGGTGTTGGGGGTATCTCTCCGGAATGTATAGAATCATATCTGTCTGATTGGTGTCAAGTTGTAAAAACAACAATGAGTTGCCTGTAAAATGCGGTGTGCCTCAGGGGTCAGTACTCGGACCAATTTTTTTTTTATATAAATGACTTGACCAGAACACACATTTCAGGAAAGATAACCCTGTTTGCGGATGATACGAGTATATTCTGGCATAATAAAAATTCCGAAACACTCCTTGAAATTATCAAGGGTGAGATGTGTGAAGTGAAAAGATGTGTCACTCAAATCAGTTAGCTATGAACATGACAAAAACTGATAGTATGTCATCAGTCTAGTCAACATGTACCATTTATCACAAAAAAAATTTGTTTTGTAAAGATAAACGATTCCTTAAAAAAATTATATGTTGCAAAAAAACTGTATTTACTTCTTTATTTTTTTATTTTCAATTGTTAATAAAAAAGAGAAAAATCAAAACTTTTTCAACAGTTATCTTTTTTAAAGTATATTAATTATAACTTCAATAATTATCGGGGTATTTTAGTTAACATTCAGTTTGGAAAAATGTGTTAATTGACAAATGCATAATTTATAGTCTCGGATTTTGTACTACAAAAACGCGCAATAAAATATATGTGCAAATCAAAAATTCGTGAATCATGTATACCTCTTTTTGATTAACACAAAATATTGACAGTATTTGCAATTTTTATTATGGAAACGGTTTGTCTAATTAAGAAATATCTCCACAAATTTGATATTACCTCTACAGATCACGCCACCCGCCAAGCTGGCAATAAACTCCCGATTCCATCACTGATACTACTTAAAGATTCAGTAATTTATGAAGGCTGTAAGATGTTCATTCAGTTACCAAAGCACATTAAAGAAATAAGATATCTCAGGAAGGGAGTAAAATCACTTGTTGGATAAACCCTATTACGGTTTACAAGAATTTTATGATGATGCATTTTAAACCTGATTTTGATAATAGTCAAATATCCCAGGGCCGTCAGACGTCACTTATTTTTAAACGAAAGAAATATGTGTACGATTGAGTAGTATTACTATTGTACTATGATTGCATGCCTACCTGTTAGCTTGGCAAGATGACCATTTTTCAGATATCAGGGAATCAAGGTACGTTAAAACATTACTAACTTTAGGTGAATACCCAGTCTACAAATATATTCATGTAACGCCTGGTGGGTTTGTTGACAGTGTCGCGGGCATCCATCACGGAGCTCCGAGTTCAAATCTCGTCTCCGACAATTTTTTTTTTGGAAAAATATTTTGAAATTTTCCGAAATAGTTTTATCCCTAATATTTGGAAAATATTTTCAACTTTTGTTTTCCATGGCGCTGAGAATCAGGTGGTACAGAAATCCAGTGTTTCGAGTCTTTGCCTTGCATTAAGAAAATCTTAACAAATTCTTTTATTTACTAAAATTCTGTTTTCAAGTCAAAATTCCTGTTAAACAAAAATCTTCATAGAATCGATGCCGTTTCCAATCGAGATGGCTGACTATAGTGTACCGCGTCTGGCTGGTTTTTATCAAAAAAAAAAAATTGTCGGAGACGAGATTTGAACTCGGAGCTCCGGGGTGGATGCCCGTGACACTGTCAACAAACCCACCAGGCGTTAAATGAACATATGTGAAGATTGGGTATACAACTAAACTTAGTAATTTTTGTACGTACTTTGATTCCCTGATATCTGAAAAATGGTTATCTGGCCAAGCTAGCAGCACTTTTTAGTCATCCATTTCGAAGCTCGGTATTATCATCAGCAGTACCCTGTCTCCTTCCATGAGAAAGCCATGTGTTCCTCTAAAAAATTTGGTTTTATGTTTTGTGTCAAGAGCTATTTCACTATGATTTATAAGGCACAGATATGACATCCGAGCAATAAAAGATATAGAGTGGGCTTTTCTGTCTGTTTCTTGAAAGCAATATATCCGACGTTGTTTACAAACATTGTAACAAAATGTAAAACATTACGTTTCAAAACCAATGTGTTGTGAAAAAAATGCAAAAACAAGTCGATTTTTAATTCAAGGGGGACATCTTCCTATCGTAACCTCAACTATCATACCTCTTTCCCCACCCCTGGGTCACTATAACCCAAACAATTTGAATAGGGAAAGTAGTGAGTGTGGCGTGTGACACATCATTTAAAAGGTAATTTCGTGAGGAATTCAACCATGTCAATTTTTGCACCTAACTTTTTATTTTGACGCCCTCTTGCAGGAAAAACAACTGTTCCTTATTCCAAATTATGAAACTTTATTTGCAAGCTAATTTGACACCAATTCGGAGACAATACATTATGGAATTTTTCTATAGGAAAAAACAAAATAGCGGCTCCAAAATGTCAACCAAGATTTGCAATGATGGTCTTATTCGATTCAAAATTGATATGTGGGGATTTTCAGGGTCAAAAATTATAATTTTTTTGTCAATGCAAAACCAAGAAGGCAGACGAAATTTATAATTGTGGTCCGATTCGATTCAAAATTGGCATATGGGGGGTTTAACAAGTTTCCAGTATGACTAAAATGAATGAATTAAATTGATAAAAAAGCTTTTATAAAAATACGCTATAAATGAAATAATTTTTTTTAGATGTGTGACGTAGGTTATTCTGTGCGTAACATGATCACAATTTTACTGCTCAGATACACATATTTTGTACTCGCGGCAAGCTTTTGAATCTATTACGCACAGAATAACCTACGTCCCACATCTAAAAAAATATTTCTTTCTCTTTACGGCATTTGTATGAAAGCTTTTTAATCAATTTTATTCAATTTTTTTAAATCATGCTGAAAATCTGTAGTTACCTAAAACCCCCACAATCCAATTTTGAATCGAATCGGACCATAATTACAAATCTCATCCGCCATCCCGGAGATACATACCATTTTGTTCGTTTTTCCTCTAACAAAAATTCCACAATGCATTGTGATGGCAATTATGAACACCTACCAAAGTTCAAGTTGATGGGACAACTGGAAGTGGGTCAAAAGCTGCAATATTTGTCCCACACATACATACAAACAGGGCAAGTTGGAAAAAATTGGACATTGCATAAACTCAAAAATTGGAAAGCCTTGCATAAATTCAAATCCAATCATTTCAGACTACAATAATTAACAGTGGATGCTCAGAGTGTTCGCCATGAACTGCTTAGCTTAGCTTAGCTTAGCCTACTATAGAACCAAACAAAATTTCAATGTCAAAATATTTTATAACTCAACATACATATTCTCCTCTTAATTGAATACATTTATTACAGCGAACCTGCAACGTCTCTAGACCTTTAAAAAAAAGTTTCTTCTTGCTCTGCAAACCAGACCTCCACAGCTTTTATTACCTCCTCGTTGGAAGAAAATTAACGACCTTTTAAACTTTTTTCAGTTGAGGAAAGAGATGATAGTCGGACGGAGCCAAATCTGGTGAATAAGGGGGGTGTTCTAGAGATTCAAACCACAAATCACGAATTTTTTGCATGGCAACATGAGATTTGTGTGCAGGTGCGTTGTCATGCAAAAACAAAACACCTTTGGATAGCTTTCCGCGTCTTTTCTCTTTAATTTTTTCCCGTAGAGTGGTCAGTAATGTCGAATAGTAATATCCAGTTATTGTTCTACCCTTATCCAAAAAATCAATTATGATTACTCCATAGCGAACCAAAAAACTGAAGCAAGAACTTTTCCAGCAGATTTTTGGACACGAAACTTCTTAGGTCTTGGAGAACCGGAGTGTCGCCACAGAAACTGGCCTTCCCGATCGGTCATCATCTTCAATGGAAAATTTACCTCTTTTGAAGATTGCAGTCCAATTTTTCACGGTCGCATCGAAGAACATTGATCACCAAGGGTATTCAGCACATCTTCGTAAATCTGCTTACATCTTAACCCTTTTAAATACAGGTACTTGATGATGGTTCGATACTCCTCCAATTTTTCGATTTTCATAATTTCGGTGGACAAATGTTTTCTTTTAATTTATTGCGTAACTCTGGTTTTCTTTTTTGACGTCAAACTCTACACTGACAGTTCTAATAAGTTATTGTTCGTTGCTATGGTAACGCAATATTTTGTTTATGCAGGGAACTGGTCTAGGCAAACTAGATATCAATACATCCTCGTAAGTTAGTTTCGAAAAGCTATCTGACGTTTTTGAGCAATTCATGCAAAATTTTACAATTTGTAAGTTCATACAATGTTCATTTTTTATTTTTTTATATTTCTGTGAATTGTTCAGATTACCTTTCAAATCAAATATCAAAAGTTGGAGTACGAAACAGTTGTTTTTTCCGCAAGAGGGCTCCAAAATGAAAAGTTAAGTAGCGAACACTCACATGTCTGAATTCCTTACCTTCTTAATGCTGTGTCACAATTAGTACTTTTTCTCTTCAAATTGTATGAGTTACCAAGGGGTGGAGAGAGTGGTATGGTAGTTGAGGTTATGATAGGAAGATGCTCTCCTTGGATTTAATATCGACGTGTTTTTGCATTTTTTCACAATGTGTTTTGAAGAATTCGTTTTCGGTGCCGGGTTGAATCGAACCATAATTGAAACTTTCGTCCGCCATCTTGGAGCCACCGTCTTGTTTTTTTGCAGTGACAAACAAATCATAATTTCTGACCCTGAACACCACCACATATCAATTTTGAATTGAATCGAACCATGATTGCAAAGCGTGTCCGCAATTTTGGAGTCGCCATTTTGTTTTTCCCATCATGCATTGTCACCGAATTTATGTCAAATAAGCTTGCAAATGAAGTATCATAATTTGGATGACGGATCAGCTGTTTTTCCCGCAAGAGGGCGCCAAAATGAAAAGTTAGGTAACAAAAATTTACATGGCTGAATTTCTTATGAAATTACTTTTTCAATAGTGTGTCATACTCACTACTTTCTCTATTGAAATTGTTTGGAGATAGTGACCAAGGGAAAGAGGTATGTATGACAGTTGAGGTTATGAAAAAAGAGTACATAACTGTTTATCAGGCTGAAAGAGATACAGATGTGTTAGTTTGCTAGATAACTGTAGAGCTATGCTCTAAACCTGATTTCGTGACTCTAGTTTCGGAAGATACTGATATAATGGTTTTGGCACTTCACCATTGCAACCAAGACAACTTGTATTTGCTTCGTCCTGGCAAGGCTGGAACATTTGATATATTTACAAATATATCCAAACTACAAAATTGCCTTGGTCCAGTTAAAGACAATTTTTTTTTGCATGCAGTTTCGGGATGTGACATCATTTCTGTTTGGCAAAAGCAAAAAAGCATGCTTGTTTACGTCAAAGAAGAATTCTCAATTGTTTAAAGCGCTAAATTCGTTTAATACGAAAGACACAAAACCAGATATTTTTAAATCCAGCCTCGAGTTTCTTCTGAAATTGTATAATGCCAAAAAATCCAGAAGTTTAGATGAACTTTGGTACTTCATGTATCAAAGAATAACTTCTAGGCTGGGACTGTTAAACCAATTTAATCTAGCTGTGTTGCCTCCTGCCGAAAAATCTGTAGAACATTTGCTGAGAGTTTATCAGATAAACCCATAACACTCATTAAAAAATTTAAAACTTTAATTTCATTCCCAAATTTTGCAGGTACAAGAATGGCTGGGTAATCACATGGATCCTACCGCGTAGGGATGGATAAAACGTGACCAAATTCCCGTCAGGACAAGACAAGAAGTAGCACCCCCAGAACTGCAAAGAAAGTGCGTGTGGATGGAATTGTTCTTGTAAAAAAGTTAGGCAGTAGGTGTTCCCCAAAGTATGGCCAATGCTGTGGAATTACTTGTACTAATGCTATTTTTGAAGTAGACGATAAATTAATAACAGACATTCTGTAAAAAGTAAATTAAATTTGTTTTTAAAAGAAAAATATGTTACCTAAGTAACTTCTGATACAAAATTTTAATTTATAACCATGATTTTAAAAAGCTGTAACTTTTTTACCTTTTGAGCTACAAGTATATGTTTCTACCAAAAGATGCGTCTTTTTTAGCTCTAAAAAATTTGATATTCACGTAATTTTAGAAAAGTACATTAATAAAAAAATTATTATAATAATAAACAATAATAAATAATAATAAACAAGATGGCGGACATTTCTTTTATATTTGTCACAGTGGGATTGAATGGGACTTTTATTATGTTAATCTGGAGGCTCTTTCCTACACATTGAAAAAACATTAGCTTGCCTCTAATTTTTTCTATCCCAACATCCATATTACTTGGCCTATAAATAAGTTATGGCCAAACTTAAAATTCCATTTTGTGGTCGAACGGTGTCCATAAACGAACAGTGATGAAAAGATGCGATACTATCATTTATGTTATTATGTTGTAGGAAGTTTAAACATAGAAAATAATGCAAAAACAAGTAAAGGAATTTATTTTTCAGAGAGAAATGGGAGAGACAAATATGGTTCGAAATCGATGTAAAAAGTAGATGTGTGCTTCTGGTTTGGCGGGCCTATTCTCCATATTTGACTCCATAAGACTATACCGAGTACTCCAAAAAATATATGTTTGTGGAATAGGGATGACTTTGAAGAGAGCATAGGTACATGAAGGAATACGAAGAATCCCAGAACGCGTTCAAAATGACGTCATCTTTCGTTTAAAACATCTTTAGAATACCTATGGATAGTATTTTGAACAATTGTTCCAGTTGTTCACTTGAAATTTCAGTGAAATAAGTGAAATAAGCTTGGCTTCCACGTTTTCATGACGTTCACTACATTTTTACACTATGACAATTCTATGCTGCCCTAATTGGAAAAATAAATAGTCCGTCGTATAGTGACCCTCGACTATAAAATGTTATTATTTGTATAAAATTGAGAAAATAAAAACAAAATCGACCTTACCAAGCATTGTTCATACTTCAGGAGACAATAAAGACCCATTTTCGCGATGAAATAACATTGCATTGCTGAAAGTGACTATGCAATACCTCTGCAAATTATATGGTTGAGAGGTCAACAAGTGGTTGAACATTTCTAAATAATCGATTTCTTCCGTTTTGAACAAATATCTGTTTATTGATCCACAACATTTTCTTCCGAAATTTATCGGTCTAGCAGTTCCATAATTCTACAAATTTACGGAACTGGGAGTTCAATACGCATGAGGTAATTCAATTACAGTATAATGCAAGGCAAAGTGGAAACTCTTACTTTTTTAAATAAAACCATGAAGTGTGTCATATTTGGGAGAAGAACGTGCAATTAACTTCTATGAAGAAATTCTCCTAGTCGATGGATGAGCGATTATAATAAGATGAGGTAACTGGCTACATTCTAATTTTCATATCGTATAAGAAGCATGAGTCGTCGAGAAGTTCATTTGTTTAATACTTGACTTATGTCTCGGCACCTCGTGTTGGAACTCCAGAAGTAAAACACTCGTTGTAATCACCCCAATAATTGTAGAATTGAACTGATTCACACATTGCAATGGTTGATGAAATTGTCATTACAATAATCTTTTCCCCAGGAATTATCTGATGTGAAATAACATCTGAAGGCATTGGTCGATTCAGCTCTTTTATTGATGATTCGGTGTCCAAAGGGTGGGAAGTAGATTTCAGTTATATGAACTGGACTTTGCAAAGAAACATCCATTACTTTTATCATTAAAACATCACTCATCTTTATTGTTATTCGAAGCTGAGCATAAAACGCTTTTCATGTTGTTACACGAACTTTATCTACCTCAATAAGGGAAGAGGAAGAAATTTGTCTTGCACAGCAATTTCTAGAAGTGTTGAGTTATTTAAATAGTACATACCAGGTTGAAAGTGTGCTTCTAGGTGTAGACTGTCAGCTCATCTCAAATTAAAGATAAACAATGGTCGTGGTTTGAAGATATCTAATTGTCATGCATGATTGTGTCTCTACCAAAGCAATGCAGGTTGCAATGATGCTTTGATTGCAACACAAAGGAGAGTTGTATCAATAGTGTTTGGGAAAGCTCAGTGTGGTTTTGATAATTTAAAGTAAGTATAATTATTATTATTATTAGTACCAATTGCACCGATCGACATATTCGGTCAATAGACCAGATTTGGTTGTCGCGACGGCGCAGCAATTCACTCCTACCTACAGACAGAAGTCAGTCGAAATATATGCTCGATAAGAAAGCCAGCTAAACCTTTTTGCTTTTGGTCTTTGCCACCATTTTTTACCTTTTTCTTTGACACCACGCCGTGTATAGATGCTAACGCGGATCTTATATTATGTGACGTGTGACATAACATCCCGCAGCAGATCACAACCAGAAGATACGACCAGACGGAGCGCCCCCTCCAAGCAGTTTAAGGAAGATTTTGTATGGAACCGGTAAGTCGTTGATGCAATTGAGTCATTATTCTTTGGTTACAAAGTTACATTCCATTATCGAACCACTTACGAGCTATCGATCTAAACATTGGTCCTTCGAGCCGGATTGCCGGAAATTGAGATTGTTTCATTAATAAATTGGCATAATTTAAAAGTTTCATTTTTTTGTATAATTCATTCAAAATTACTTATACTGCTTGAAACTACTAGAACACTCAACATTCAACCACTTTTCAATAATCTGATCAATTTTGTTGAGTTTTGAGTGAAATTACGAAAGTAAAAAGGATTAATCTTCAATTCAAATATTTTCCGTTCTCTAGTGAAATAATTATTCAAAAGTAATTAGCCATTTTCAATCAATTGTCGTGGACACAGAGAAGTTTTCCCCACTCGATAGGTGGGCGTGGCTGTAGGTGACTGGTGTATGCGCATCTCATTCATTAGTAAAATCTCATTGAGTGTTTATCGCATATCCACGTTGTTGTCAAGAATTCCTGCGATACGTTATTTATTTTGTTCAGTTTCAAATATATGAATATATTTGTTTCGCCCGGCTTCGTTCGTTTTTAGCGTAATGGACAAGGTTAAGAAATTCGAACATTTTCGAAAAACTTGTATTAGCGACATAAATGACATATTTTCTCTGGCACAGCGTGCCAAAACGGATAAATCTGTTAGAACTTCATTGAATTAGATAATACTAGAGACGAATTTCTGAAACACCATACGAGTCTCGTCAATACTCTTTTACCAGAAACCACAGCTAACTTGGATGACCAAGACACCATTCGCGAGGGTTTTTTGACAGAATTTTATTTCATAAAAGGTGTTTATACAGACCTCTTCGAATCAGATGTTGCAAATACAACCTCAATTGGTTTGAATTCCACCATGCACTCTGCAGGTGGTTTGCACTCTCATGTACAGTTGCCGAAAATTTAATTAACGAAATTTTCTGGTGATTACAAATCATTTCCCTCTTACCTAGATTTATTTAATGCGCTTGTCCACAACAATCCCGCCTTGAGTACAATTGAAAAGTTCAATTATTTAATATCTTCACTGCAAGCAGCTCCTCTGTCTTTGGTTCGAACTCTTTCCCTTACAGCAGATAATTATACTATTGCTTACGATACTTTGAATGCCAGATATTCGAATGTTCGGTTACGCGCGCAATCTCTATGGACGGAGCTTGATAATGCTCCAAAAGCTATCTCGGAAAATGTTGCGAGTCTTCGAAAATTACTCGATGTTTTCTCAGAGAATATAGCTGCTCTGAAATTAATGAATTTTCCCACGGACTCTTGGGATTTTATACTGTTGATGATGATGCTGAAACGCCTCGATCATGCCATAATTACGCAATTTGAGTTGCAACACGGATCAACGGCCACTACGAGCTATAAAAGCTTGGTAGATTATTTGACTAAACATTGTATAGCTCTCGATATTGTCAGTTTCTCAACGTCATCTCCCAACAGTAAACGAAATAGTAATACTGTCAATAATTATGCTACAAAATCACAATCAAATAATTATTCTCCCTCATCTCGCACTTCTGCGTTTTTTGTCAGTAATTCTGCCTCAGAAAAATGTCTAGTTTGCAAGGGAAATCACACAATATATCGATGTCATGCTTTCGTGGCTAAATCCATAACGGACAGATAAAACTTTTGCCGCTCGTCGCACCTTTGTTTCGCTTGTCTGAGCTAAACTCATGACATTCGTTCTTGCCAATCAACTTATAAATGTAAGAAATGTTCTTCAAAGTTCCATCATACATTATTGCATTCAGATAAATTGACGCCATCATCAACAATTCCGAAAGAAGATAAATCGGAACATAATGATAATAACACCAATTCAATTTGTTCAACTGGCCCTGTTATTTCGGCAATGGCAAGTGCATCATGCCTGGTCGAAAATAAGTATAAGAGTGTGTTGTTATCAACCGCCTGGGTGGACATATTGGACCATCAAGGTGGTTACCAATCCTTTCGTTGTCTCCTAGATTCGGGAAGCATGACGTCCTTCATAACTCAAAAGGCTGTTCATAAATTGGAGTTACAAAAAACTAATTTTAATATCGAAGTTAAGGGTCTCAGTTCTATGACATCTTGTGTAAGTAAGGGTAAGGTTGCCCTGTCAATGAAACCTGTCGGCAAAGTATCCCCTGTTTTCATATTCGACGGAATCATTCTTGAAAAAAATTGTGATGAGTTACCGTCTTTAAAAATTCCCTCCGAATCGTGGTCACATATCGAAAATATTTATTTAGCCGATCGTAACTTTAATAGTCCAGGAAAAGTGGACTTATTACTTGGGGCTGATATATTTTCAAAAATAATTTTGAACAGGAAAATTTCTGGCAACTTGAACGAACCTGATGCAATTAATACTTCTCTTGGATATATCTTGATGGGACAAGTAGATATTTCTACTCCCTCTATATCGACATTTTCAATTCGTTCTTCTGCGCCTGTAAACATTGATGAAACCCTGAAAGGTTTTTGGGAAGTCGAAGAAGTTCCTTCTTCGAATCAATTATCTGCCGATGATGAGATAGTTGAAAATCATTTTAAATTAACTCATTCTAGGAATGAAACGGGTCGTTATACAGTTTCGCTCCCGTTTCGCGAACCCAACCCCACATTTCCAGGAATTCGGAAACTAGCCTTGATGCGATTTTACTCGCTGGAACGCCGACTATTAAGACAGCCACATATTTACAAACAATATCGAGAATTCATGCAAGAATACTTCGATCAAAATCATATGCAGTTGATACCAGATCAAGAAATCCTTTCAGATTCCTACTATATCCCCCATCACTGTGTCTTGAAACCAGACAGCCTGACAACAAAGTTAAGGGTGGTCTTCGATGCATCTGCAAAGTTACCGACTCAGAAATCTCTTAATGATTGCCTATTTACCGGACATAAGTAACAACAAGATATTTTTTCTATTCTGCTGAGATTCCGATGTCATGTATTTGCCCTGTGCTCAGACGTGAAACAGATGTACAGGATGATTTCTATAGATCCGAACCAAAAAAAATTCCAGAGAATCATCTGGAGATTTTCCCCGGATGAGCCCATATCTGACTATACCTTTTCCACTGTTGTATATGGTGTTTCGAGTAGCCCATTTTTGGCCCTGAGGGTCTTGTTGCAATTAGCCCAAGATAAAGGGAAGAACTTTCCCTTGGCATCGGAGTGTATAAAAAATCCATCTTATGTAGATGATTTTGTATGCGGTGCATGTACCTACGAAGAAGCGCAAACTTTGGTTTATGAACTTATTGAGTTAATGAATCGGGGAGCTTTTCAACTCAGAAAGTGGTCTAGCAACGAGCCTTCTTTACTCTCTGAGCTGCCAGTGTCGCATCTATCTACTAATCCGTTGTCGTTTGATACTCATCAAGAAAATGCATCCATTTAAATTGTAGGTTTGCAGTGGAATCCCAGTGAGGATTCGTTTTTTTTCTCCGTCCATTCATCGGATATTAAATAATGTACGAAAAGAATCATGTTATCTGAACTAGCCAAAATTTACGATCCACTAGGGTTTTTAACCCCAATTAATTTTTTCACGAAATATTTAATCCAACGGCTGTCGGTTGCTGGCATTGGTTGGGATGAAAGTCATGACATAATTCGAGTTTGAAATCAGTACACTACTGAACTAGCGTGCATCTCGACTTTAAGAATTGAGAGAAAATTATTGTTGACAGGTACGAACTTATACGAATTGCATGGGTTTTGTGACGCAAGTGAAAAGGGTTATGCCTGTGTAATTTACCTAAGAAGTATTGATCCCAATAATCAAATGAGGACTCAGTTTGTTTGTGGTAAGTTTAAAGTGGCTCCACTAAAAAAAAATACGATTTCACGCCTTGAATTATATGCCGCAGTTTTATTAGCCAAACTACTTTCAGTGTCCTTGAATATTTTTCAAGATAAAATACAATTCGAAAAAACGTGTGCATGGTCGGAATCGCAGATCGTCCTTCACTGGATTAAAAGCTCTCCGCATCGATTCACAACGATAGCCTATATTCAAAGTAAACTACCATCAGAATCATGGTATTACGTTGAATCCAAACATATTTCCGCGGATGTAGCTTCACGAGGCATCCTTCCTTCCAATTTATCGCAAGAATCGAGCTGGTTCAGAGGATATGAAATACTACATAATTTTAAGACTCCTTGGATGGAAGACAAAGCCTTCTCCTTTCGTCCCTCTCTGCCCGTAGAAGAAGAACGAAAAATTACGTTGTTTATAGATTTAAAGAATGATGCCCTTGTTGACATTTTGTTGAATAATTTTTCTTCTCTCACCACTTTAATTATAGAATATTTCCATAAAAAATATTTGCATGCAGGTTGTCGTACAACTCAATTTTTAATTTCTCAACTATTTTGGATTTTATCTCCAAAGCGAGCAATTAATTCAATTCTGAGCAAATGTTATCGTTGCTGGAAGGTGAATCCTAAGACTTTTCAACCCCCTATGGGAAATTTTCCTCAATCTAGAATCTCAAAAGTGAAACCTTTCAGCCATGTCGGAGTAGACTATGGAGGTCCTTTCACTTTAACCATGACTCGGCACAGAGGAGTAAGAACGTGCAAAGGGTACATTTGCCTATTTGTGTGCTTTGCAACAAAGGCCCTGCATTTGGAATTGGTCAGTGACCTATCTGCGGAAATCTTTTTATCGCCCGACGTGGTCGCGTGTCCAATTTATACAGCGACAACGGCACCAACTTTGTCGGTGCTCTTAGAAAGTTAGCAGATTTTATGAAAAAGGCCGCGGAACGTGAAAATATCTCTCATACTTTCATTCCGCCTGCTTCCCCCCATTTTGGGGGATTGTGGGAAAGCGGAATCAAATCAGTAAAAACCCACCTTCAAAGAGTGATCGGGCAACAGATTCTCACATACGAACCCACTACAATATACTACGATATATGGTTCTATGTTTAGTGCAGCAACTTTCCAAAGAATTGGATTATTTAAGATTTGAAATTTATTCCGGCTAACACTGAAAAAAAAGATAGGGCTCATAGTTAATAAATATTTGTTTGGGTGCCTTTCATTTACAATGAATAAAGAAAAGGAAATTTTATATTAGGTAATTTTATTTAATATTGTTTGGGGTCGATATGTTTATAAACTGACCGGCATAAAAAGTGGGACAGCATTAAAAATTGGCATATTTGCGATCTACCACACGCAGTCCTGACCTCAATTCCATTGAACACGTATGGAATATGCTAAGAAGACTGATCAGACATCGTCGAGGGCAGTTGTTGACACTGCAGCAACTTCGAAATGCGTTACAAGTAGAGTGGAATCTCGTTCCACCATTTGATCGAAGGCATGCATCGTCGAATTGAATCTGTAATAAGAGCTAGGGGAGGAAAAACTCGATTTCAAATGAAGAATTTCCATGTTATTATAGCCTATTCTTTGCTGATGTCTTGTACCCGAATTATTTTCTGACCTTGCTATCCTAAAAGTCAAATTTGTCCTTGTCGAATGACAATGTTTCAACGCAAAATTGATCGGGAACAACACCATACACTATTTTATATAGTTTGGAATCCACTACACATATGTTTTTTCGAATTATTAACAATTATATTGCTGTCCCACTTTTTCTGCCGGTCAGTGTAATTAACAATATAAATTTATTCCTGATGAACTCATTTGTTGGGTGATATTAGTAAAAATGTATTATGATAATAATAATAATAATAATATGTTTATTTCACTTGTTGAAAAGTACAAAGAGAAAATATTTATAAGTACAATAACAAGGAGTACGTCTATTTAAACATCTAACCTATAATGGTGAGATACATAATAAATATAAAATACACAATAAAGACCAAGGAAGGTGTGTATCAAAAAGTTATCAATAAATAAAATCTAGGATTAATCAAAACATATGTAGAGTTCAATTAAAATATATCGTCCTCTAGCAATATAATAATAAATCTTCATAGCTTAGGATTAGGATTAGTTAAAGTATATGTACAAGTCCACTTAAAATATTTAGTCCTAGCGAAATAATATTAAAATTCATCGAGGGTGTAGCAATTTTTCTCGATTAGGGCACTTTTCAGCCTTGATTTGAAGACATTTATATTCGGTGCACTTTTTATGTGGTCCTCCAGTTTATTATAAAGTTTTGGCCCAAGATGGCTCTTTTGGTATAGTGCAGTTCGGTGCATGATTATTGATTTTAAGTTAATTTAAAGTGGATAAATCATAGTACCAGATGATAAATATTCATTGAAAATACCGCGTTGATCATTATAGTTGAAGAGCTGCCTATATGATTTACTGACAGGTAAGGAAACCGTCTGCTGGGCATGAAATAGCATTCTTGTTGTTGCCCCAAGTCGCCTGGATGTAGATTTATAAAGTCGCCAGGTCAGGGCATTTGAAAACCAGTCAGTTTGTGTCCGTTTGCTGGTTTCACATTTTGGTAGATATGGTGCTGAACACACCTTCTGGAAAGTTTGGTATGCGAACGAGGTCAAGATACAGAGTTATGCCGAAAAAAACGCGATTTTAAAAAATCACGGGTTTTTCGGCATAACTCTGGATTTTGACCTCACAGTAAAACATAAAAATATTTGTTTGAATGTTTTAGACGATGTAGTAACTTGATTACTCATATTTCGGACGTCCATCATCTTAATGGTTGAAAGATTTCTATCTCTTTCAAATATTTTCACAACGTTTCAATAATGGCCTCTTGGTCTCTCCGATATAGGAATCTCCACATTCACATGGGACTTTGTAAATACAGTTTTTACTGGATTATGTTGTGTTCTCTGGTTTCGTCTTGGTGAGGAAGCTTCGTAAGGTACTGCCGGATTGAAAGCAACTCTTGATGTTGTATTTATTTCCGATCCTTCTGATCTTCTCGGAGATACCCCTGATATAGGGAAGAATGAGAACGAGGTTTTGTGGTATTTTGTGGTCTTTCTTCCACAAAACCTCGTCCTCATTCTTCCCTATATCAGGGGTATCTCCGAGAAGATCAGAAGGATCGGAAATAAATACAACATCAAGAGTTGCTTTCAATCCGGCAGTACCTCACGAAGCTTCCTCACTAAGACGAAACCAGAGAACAGAACAGAATCCAGTAAAAACTGTATTTACAAAGTCCCATGTGAATGTGGATACTCCTATATCGGAGAGACCAAGAGGCCATTATCAGTAAGAATAGCCGAACACAAAAAGTGGACTCAACGAGGGAAAACATCAAAATCGGGAATTGCTGACCACGCCTGGACAAAATACCACCGAATTCTCTGGGACGAAGCTAGTGTTCTTCATAGAGAGGAACATTGGTTCAAACGGAAATTTATGGAAACCACCTACATAGAAGCCAATGGTGCCTTCAGTCAACCAAGCGTGGAAATTAAAAACGTATGGAAACCGCTCATGGACCGTTTTGGAGGGAGAAAAAGCGCGAAACCACGCGCGCCACAAGACCGCGCGTAATTACACTTCAATTATAGACCTATAAAAGGTCGCCTAGCATCTGATTTTGTCACTATTCACCAGAAGACGATTGCGGATTCAAGCAATTGAAACGTTGTGAAAATATTTGAAAGAGATAGAAATCTTTCAACCATTAAGATGATGGACGTCCGAAATATAAGTAATCAAAAATACTTAGTAAAAAATGTATGCGTCTTATTAAAAAATAATAAAAAAAGTCGTCATTTACTTTGTTGTTGCTAGAGGGTGATTTCTTCGAAACTTCTAGTAACTATCATGAAAAGTCATATGGAAAAATCGAATATTAATATACATATGGATAATTTGGTAATCTGAATGGTAATTAATTATTTGTTCAATAATTTTGAGATCATGAATTTTCTATTTCCAAAATGTATGTATACATTTATTTGAAGAAAATCTCTCAACCCGGAGATTCGGAGTGTTCTTCCTCTGCTCGCTGCGGCCTAGATACAGCTTTATCGCGTGAACCAGAGTTGACCAAGCAACGAAGTGTGTAATGGTTTGGACGGGGAACAGATGGATTCAGTGCTGTCTGTGTTGACCTACCCTTTGCACTGATGAGAGGCAACAACCTCGAAACTAGTCTACAGGTGGCCACCCTGTCCAAATCAAAACATAATTCGGCTGTTTGGTCACAGAGGGCACTTGCAATGGCGTCCTCTGATATTTTGAGGAACGTTGCACAAGTATCTGTTAGATTTAATTCAATACCCGTCATGGTCTTAGCCAGGGGAGTAGTTGTTTTCTGTCAGGTACTTGCCTTAATACGACTGTTCGTTATTATACATTTATTGTTCGGTAATTTTAACTTTAACCATTTTCACAAAACCTTTTTGATAATTCTTTTTTTTGCGAATATTTTTGGATAATTTAAGTTCATTACATGATATATATATCAGAAACATGATCTGATAGGGCACATGAATTTGCACCTGTTCTACAATTAGGTACTATTATGTGATAAAATACGACTTGTCAAGTTACTTGACTAAGTTTGTTCACATTGAGTGTATGGTATTTCATAAACAATGTTAGATTTTTCGTAATATTCTTCTTCGCAAATTTGATATTTCAATTTTTTAATTAGTTGATCAATTGCCGTGGGCCGTGGTGGTCGGCTGGTAAAAGCGTACGCCTCGCAAACGTGGGTTCGTGGGTTCGATCCACCGATTCACCGGTCTCGTGCATGGCATCACACGTTAAAAGGTAAGGGCTGCGTCTTCCCTAGCTCACACAAGTCTCTCAAAGACTTCCGAGGGTTGCGCGTAGGGGTGCAATCGGTTGACGGAAATAACAATTTAAACAACACTTTTTTAAGAATAATAATTTGGGTGTTATTTTTTTATTGGGCTAGTATCAGTAGCCAAATATAACCGATAAATCAAATATCTTCAGCTTAATTTGAGTATCAATCGATTGCCAAACTACATGCAGATCGTTTTTACCAAATATCCAAATTCAATAAATGGCTCGAAGGACCAACTTTAATGTTTAGGTTGAATTAATTCTACACCTAGGACTGTATGGTTATACATTCAACACCTCATGAAAAAAAGCACATAGCTACTTTTCCTTTAACTGTATTTACCTATTGTTTCTATCACAACTCATTATCCCATTTTTTACTTATATAAGTAACATCTCTTTGTAAGGAAACGTAGATAAGAACAAGCCACATGAGACATGGCTGTGTAGATAACAGTGTTGTAGGACTCTCTCTCTCTCTTTGGACCAGGATTGTTTGGTATCTCAATTCGCTGATTTTCTAAATTTCAAAATGTGTGTCATTGAAATCATCATATCTCAAATATATCGAATATATATTTGTTTAATTTTCTCATATCGTTTTTCGCCTGTATTAAGTTATGAAAATTCAGATTTCAGAAGTGTTCTCCCACAGACATTCTACGTCACTGACACAATCCGACAACGTTGGAATCGTGGAGGCATTTGTCGATTGACTATTGTCAAGTCACTAATGTCATTTATTGTACGATCTGTCAGAGCTCTTGCTGTTGATGAAAAATGCATTGCTGATATTATATTTAATATAGATTCTTGAATAACCTTTCACCGATACGGGACTCTTTTTATCGGTTCGACGAGCAACCAGTATAAAAAAAGTGGCAGCAAAATATACCAAAATCTATGTTGTAATTGTTGTATGCTCGAAAACGGTAATAATCCAAAACTTACCTTGGGATGCTACACAACATTCAAGTCACAATTTTCTATTTCATCATTACTGTCGTCAATAGTAGCTACAGCAAAGTATGGTTTGCTTAATAATAATGAGGGTCTTTATTGGGTATAAAAAATACAACAAAAGGCGAAGTTCAAAAACTACAGTGGGACCATAGTTTTTGTGCTTCGTACTTTGTGCGCAGGAACTATTCGGCCCTTGATACAAATAGAACTCTACCCTTTTCATCTGCACAGCATCATCATCATAGCCAGATCAAGCAGCCCTTTAAAGGATAATCACGCCATCAGAATGAATTCCGAATAAACAGAATATTCTTCATCTTTTTCATACCTTTCGTCTCCACTCTCGAATAGTTTGGATTGCGAGATAAAAATGCGTGTATCATTATATAATTTACGGTTGGCAAATTTCCACTGCTAGTTTTTAAAAAGTTTTTCTCCATTTTCACAAATTGTAAAAGTAATCTTTCAAAAACAATTTCACGACAAGAACAACAAACAATGTCAGCAAATGTCAGTGGTTCCATTGTTGTCAGATTCATATCTGTACTATCAACTTAGGTCAACGAAAAATACTAGAATCTAGTGAAGACATTCTACGTAACAAAAGTACCTATACAAATTCTAATTTTTCGTATGTTTCAAAGGCTCTAATTTTTTTATAACTGATTGTTGAGTTAAATCTTTCACAAGGTGGGGATCTAATGCAAAATGGTTTCAAAAAATAACATTCGTTTCGATTTTGGAGTTTTAGGAAAATAGCGAATTAGTCGATGTAGTCCATAAATAATAGCGAAGTGCCCAGCTCGGCGAAAGGACTTTTTTTCTTAAAAAAATTGGACCAGGCTGCGTAATGTACATTGATATCTCCTATAATGATATTATATATGGTTTATCTGAATTGAGAAGGGTCCAATTTGAACAAAAGAAAGTCGTTAGTTATCCAGACATTATGTAAAGGCAGCGCAGGAACTTGGACCATATGGTATTAGCCATCTTGAACAAACCATATTGAAGTATTTCAGTAACTCTATTGGCAATTTATTTCACATATGTATGTAAGTGGACCTTGCTTGTTGAAGGGCTGAGTTGAGTTTCTGTAAGTACCAGATTATCTGATTTTTCCGCAAGCAGCTGACTGATCACTGATGCTGATGCTGCTTATATCCAATGATGTTGCAAAACTGAATCTTGAAACAGTTCAATGGTTTGTCTCTCAATTTCTCAGTATAAAATAAACCTTGAAAATAAAGGAAAGGTGGAGAAAATGAACTGCCGGAAAGAAATGACCAAATAGAAGTACTTTCTGAGAAAACCACCTTCATATGACAAATTGAATAATCAAATTCGTTTCAAAATATTTCATACTTTGGACATTTTTTTGGGAATAACTTCAACCGCTCTGGGATGAATCAGCAGCGGAATTGAATTCTGTAATGCATAGAAATTTATCTTTTCCACTTTCTTGGTTGGAGATTAAAAATCCTGATATACTTGATTACTTTATGAAATCCTAACATATATAAGGTATATTATTTCAAGGTTGTAGACGATGATGTAATATGAGTACATTCATTTCGGACTTCGATCGTTTTATAATTTGTATAAATCACAACGTTTCAACTGCTTCTATCTGCAGTCGTCTTCTGGTGAATACTGACAAGTTTCAAAGGCTTCTTGGGTTTACATACCCGGTAATCTTAGTCCATTGTTTTGTTTTCATGACTGCTAATCTCAATTAGTTATCATTGGGTTGGATTAATTTACTCGTTTATAAATGTTACCTGCCCATTGTATTTAGGGTGATCTTCACCTCTTCAGTTCACTCCAAAACCATCGATAAGCGGTTTCCAAATGTTCTTGATTTCTACGCTGGGATGACTGAATGCTCTGTTAGCTTGGATATAAAATGCTTCTTCAAATCTTCTTCTGAACCAGTGTTCTTCTCTATGTAGTACTCCCACATTCTTCCATTGAATTTGGTGATGTTCTCTCCATGCATGCTCTGCGATACCGGATTTTAACGTCTCACCTCGCTGCGGAAAGCGTTTGTGGTTCTCTAGTCTCACCGATATATGAAAAGAAGGCATCGTTAGGACACTTGCCAAAAGAGCGGAGACAATATGCAGTGATCAGGAAGCACTCCATGCTGAATTAACTAACATAAGGTGATCTGCTCCAAAACGGATACCCGGAGAAAATTTTGGAAGATGTCAGAAGAGAAGCCACTAACTCCAAACCAACCGAGAAGTACAACCGGGGCTAGTAGTCCACCTACCGTACATAAAAGGAATCAACAAAAGAGTTAGAAGGATCGGGAACAAGTACAATATTAAAAGTTCCGTCGAATCCGGAAATACGTTAAGAGGTTTTCTCACAAAAACAAAACAGGAATCTCCCCCTTCTACCAAGAATGGTATTTACGAATTCCTATGCGAATACTGGTCATGGACAGGGAGCTTTCTTTGTTTCGATAACCAATATTTTTCACCACACCGAACCTTACATAACAGCAGAATAAAATTATTTACCATTCCAAATATCATGTTACTAGATGAGTGGATCCAAACTAATGAAAAAACATTCATTCAAGGAGTAATAAAAATGAGAAATTGGAATAAAGAAAACTTACCTAGAATGTCGACTGGTAGCAATCCCACAGCATCTTTCACTATATCAACTGCTTTCTTTCCCATAGAGAAGTCAGCGACAATTATTTTCGTTTTAACGCAGTGCTTTGCTTCTGAAATAAAACCAGAATTTTTTTAGTATAATTATACAGTGACTCATCAAAAACTCTGTGTGTCTTAGTGTTCGGTTGTACCTCTTTTTTATGTACACATACGGGTACCTATACGATTTTGTGTGTACCAGTATCTTTTCATTTAGTGTGTGATTTTGGAAGTGAATGTTAAATCCTCGTCATTTGATTAGTAGAAAATTTCGGAAAATTTTTCCCTTCACTTCACTTCTGGTTTCACCAGAAGTGACATAAAATTTAAATTGGACACCTAGTTTATTTTCACTTATTTTGTCTTTTAATGACATTCTGAATGCAACAATCATTTGTCACTTTTTGTTATCACTTATTCCAGTCCAAAAATTTTGGGAAAAGAAGACAACCGAATGTTCGAGAGAGTTTTCCTCCCATAACCAAGGAACACACAGGTAAAGAACGCTTAGGAAAAAAGACATCACTCCTATTGATAGTAATATGCCTCAGATTATCTTTCGCCAACGAATTATCCTACGCATTTTGCTGGTACCTAACACCTACAAAACTGGAGGATCGGATGGAATTTTGTCGATCAAGAAATGTACCCCCTACACTAACACCAGTTCTTTGCGAGTTATTAAACCTTTCTCATAATTTGGGGGTATTTCTGTCCATCTGTAAAATTGCATGAGTACAACCAGTCCCCAAAAAAGGAAAAAGGCATACCTAGCAACTACAGACCTTTCGCACTGGTATCTGTTATACTGAAGGTTATGGAAAAAGCCATGAACATCGTCATCATGAAATTTCTAGAACGCTCAGGAATTGTGAATGATTGTTTTCGTCATCAAAGATCACCTGGTGACCTGCTTGCTTATGTCTCACATATATGGCAGTTATCTATTGAATAAATAAACTTTAAAAAAATACTTTTTAGGGAAAAGCTTTTGTTCAAATACATTAAAAAAAAAAGATAAATTTTAAAGTGAAATTTCATAACATTATGAAATTTTGAATAATATAAAAGCTTGTCCCGAGAAGTATATATGTATTTATTATTGTGAACTAAATTTAAACTCACCTCAAGATTTATTCTCTCGAAAAGCTTTCATTTCATTTAAAATTTTATAATGTAACAAAATGATGGGATCAATCCACTTTAAAATTTACTTTCTTCTTTTTAGTGCATTTAAAAAAGCTGTTAATTTACCGTTGGAAAATTTTCCGAATTTCTACGCGGTCTTTATCCAGTTTTCGTGGCAGGAAAGGAAGGCGAGGCCCCGATCCATTTTTTTTTCAAGGTGTTTGATCGCGTTTGGAACGATGTATTCTCCAATCAATCTTCTATCTTATGACTTGACCCCCAGTTGTGTTCTTTGCTATCTAGCTTTCTCTCAGATAGATATCTCCACGCAGTGGTTCATGGAGTTTCATCCTCATCCGACACTCTACCTATAAATGCTTCTATTACGCAGGAATCCATTCTAGCACCAACACTGTTTCTTCTTCACATCAATGATTTGTTTGGAGCTACCTTATGCCCAGCGCATATCTTCACGGATGATGGTAACCTTCATACCGCTTTCTCTTCGAGAGTTCCGATATTAGCCCATGCAACTAGAATAGAACGGGGAAGGATCATGAACGATTTAAATATGGACTGAGTCGAAGAGTAAAGGTAAACCCTTATTGTTTATTAGTTCAGAGGAAGTGACGTCGTTGACTCTATAGTCACCTGTTTTCTGTCACGGAGGTAGTTTCTAAACCAGTTAAGAACTGTACCTGATATGCCATATTTTCGAAGTTTCAAGAGTAATCTTTGCCTGTCTACTGTTTCAAAAGCTCTTCTTAAATCTAAGAAAACTGCTCCGATCATTTTATTTCCTTCATCCACGTCTTCCAGTCGAATAAAATATTTTGCACCGCAGTTTCACAACTATGATGAGATCTAAATCCTGACTGAGAGGAGATTGTTTTTATCAATGAAATTGATCAATTGTATTGAAGTATATTTGAACAAATTCACTCTAAAATAATTTATTTGACGAAATACAATGCCTCAATAACTTCAACACAATACTCTAATTTATATAACAATCACTGGACTATTTATGTTCTACTTCCGCTTCACTGACTGACTACTCTGTTGCGTGGTTCTTTCTATTTTCACCGTTCACTTCGTAGAACGCTCTTGAAATTTCGGGCAAGCCTTCGAATCGTACAGATTCTTCTCGGTGCATAGCGCCTCGAAAGTCATATGCGGTCTGCGTGAGCGTTCAGGCTCGGCATCGCCCGCAGCTTCGCCACAGTATATATACCACTCTTTCTAATAATTTCTCTATTGTATTAATGGGTCTCAAGTCACTAGCTTTAATGGGATTGGTACTATAGTTGAAACTTTCAGCATGGATGGAAATTCGCCAGTATCTAAAGAACTATTTACAAGATTCAATAATGGATCCTGTTAGAAATGTATGGAGTTGGCGGACTGTAGTTTACTTTTAGCGTAAATGAAACGAATTCTGCTTCTGGGAAGGCTTTTGAATCAAATTTCTTTGTGACAAGACGAAAAATACAAAGTCAAACTCATTTATCAATATCAACATATATGTTTCATAGCAACATTACCCATATACAGAATCAATTCTGTTCATGTCCCCGACCTTAAAATGATAGGTTTCAATAAAAGTTTAAAATAGAAAGAGCACAACACAATCACTGGCTTTCTGTTGCTTCTCCGAGAGGAAGAGGACATATCTTACTAAATGCACGTCGAATCAAACCGGCAGACATCTTGATTGTTGCGACCCTGGCTACGTTATCCTTTCCTGGATGGAATTGAATGATGCGACCTAACTTCCACTGGACTGGCTGTAGATTGTCATCCTTGATGATGATGGCTTCCTTCTTGAATTTGATGCTAATTCACTTTCCATCTTAACCTCTGCTGCAACTCGGAGACGTATTCTTTGCTCCAGCGACTCCAAAAATGTTGCCGGAGAGCCTGGATCCTTTGGTATCGTGATAACCTGTTTTCAGGTATATGTCTAACGGATCTGGTAAGGCGGTTAATACTTTTCCCATCAGAAAATGAGCCGGGGTAAGAGGTGCGAAATCATTTGGATCCGAGGATAAGGGAAAAAGGGGTCTGGAGCTTAGGATACCCTCTATTTGGACCAGCAAAGTATAAAATTCTTCAAATATGAGACTTGCATTACCCATGACTCTTTTAAGGTGATGTTTTGTGCTTTTCACCCCTTCCGCCAAAATGCGGTGAATGAGGTGGTATGAATCGCCAATCTATCCCTTCTCTAGCAAATGAGTCTACAAGATCATTCCTGTTTTCTGTCAAATATTTACTTGAATCTTTTAACTCTCTATTTGCTCCAATGAAATTTGAGGCATTATCAGAGTAGAGCCGAGATGGTTTACCACGTCGAACTGCGAATCGCCTCAAAGCCAAAATGAAACACTCTGTTGTTAAATCGGAAACAAGCTCTAGATGCAAGGCCGTGGTCGCAAAGCACACAAATAGGCAAACATAACATTTAGAAATTCTCGCGCCGCGACCATTGCGGTCTTTGATATAGAAAGGACCAGCGTAGTCAAGCCCAGTTATCTGAAATGGATTATCCGAAACAAATCGACTACTTGGCAAATTTCCCATAATGGGAGTTATAGGTTTTGCAGAAAAACGAAAGCATTTTCGCAATCTCGAATCTTAGCCATATTTCGCCCGGAGATAGGCCAAAATTTGTCTCTAACTGAGGCCAGTAACAATTGAGGACCGGGATGCAGAAGGCGTAAATGTTCATTATTGAAAATCATTCGAGTTATTCGATGATGTGGAGAAAGCAAAATAGGATATTTCTCTCTCTCTCTCTCTCAGTTTCGGTCTGTAAATGGGTTTGGCTGTCGATTCATTCGTTGCAGTCATTAGTTATTGACTGCTAGACCTACCCTATACTGACGAGGAGCAACACTCCGAAATCGATATATAGGTGGTCCGAATGTTTCGATGAACATTCCCATGCAACCGAGCAATTGCAGAGATAACCTTGTAGGAACTCTGCACGGAAATTTCATCAGATGTAATTCAATGTTCGTCGTGGCATTAGCCAGGAAAGTAGTTGTTTTCTGATGGATTTTCGACCCAACTTTTCCTATTGTATAGGATATTAGCAATGAGCAGTCCTCCGGACATCTTATGCCTAAAGGATATTTTTTATTGAATTCGAAATTTTAATTTCTCAATCGTCCTCCAACCCTCATCAAACCTTTTTCATCTATCAGTGGATTAAGACTTGAAAGCTTACTTTTTGGACTGATATTCTTACCTTGATTTAAATTATTGTAATCCTGAGAAAACACTCCATTTGAGACAATCGTAATAGGCTAAAAAAGGCCTCTTCGATCTCTGTTGGTGGCAGATTTTTTCACCCAATTATTCTTGAAACGAAATATGAAAGCCGCAACTCGCTTCAACTTTTCAAGATTCGAATATTTATTGAAAGGAAAAATATCTTGCGTATTTATTAGTAAGGCTATGGGTTTCTTTTCACGCATTTCGGGTACAACTTTACAAATGGATTCTATTCTTGGCCATTCAGATTCGTCTTCCTTTAGCCACTTAGGACCGAACCACCACAAATGTTGATTACCTATTTGATCTGGGAAAACACCCCTGGATAACAGGTCAGCTGGGTTTTCCTTAGAAGGGACATGACGCCATTCTGAATCTTCGAATAAATTTTGCAATTCAGCCACACGATTGCTTACAAAAGTTTTGAGCATATGAGGACTTGTATTTATCCAACCGAGAAATATCGTGGAGTCTGTCCAGAAAGTACATCGCGTGAACTCAAGTTTCAGAGACGACTTTACCTTGCTGGCTATCCTTGCTAAAATCAAAACACCACACAGCTCTAGGCGTGGTAGACTTAATGTCTTTATCGGAGCAACTTTAGACTTAGCACAAAGTAATTGTACAAAAACTTCATTTACCCTTTACATTCACGCTTCTTATGTAAACGCAACCCCCATAGGCAACTTCCGATGAATCCGCAAACCCGTGCATTTCCAACCGAATCGACTGTTTGCAAATGACTAAACGAGGAATTTGTAGCGTATTGAGATAAGGGAGTTTTCGTTTAAATGCAAGCCATGATGAGTGTACACTAGCTGGTGCTAACAGATCTAAAACGGATCGAATATTTGAGAAATATGCGATAAAATTATCCTCTTAGTAATAGCAGAGTAATCTGTAATAGAATCGATTCGAAACATGAGATTATCATAGTTGCAATTCCAAAATAGTCCCAGCGTTTTAGCATTCTGATCTGTACCAAAATCAAGAATATTATGCGATAAATCTGAAGATGGTACGTTGTTCAAAATGGAGGGATCATTAGATATCCAGCTCGAAACACCCCTTCTTCAATACTCTAGAAACGTCTCTGCATATTGAAGATGCCTCCCCGATACTATCTGCCCCTGTGAGTAAATCATCAACGTAGAAATCGTGACGTATTATATGGGCAATATTTGGGAGTTCCACTTCACATTCTTTTGCCAACTCGAATAAGCATCTTATTGCCAGGTATGAAGCTGATGCTTGACCATAAGTGACAGTATTGAGATCGTTAGCCTTTTGAGGTTCAGACGGCGATTCCCTCCATAGGATACGTTGTAATGATCGTTGCTCGTTGCTCTCGAGTCACTAGTACTTGACGATACATTTTCACCACGTCTGATGACACTACATAAACATGAGTTCGAAATCGTAAAATTATTGCAAGAAGATCATCCTGTGGCGTCGGTCCGACCATTTGAATATCATTCAGGGAAATGCCAGTCGTTGTGTTCGCGGACGCATCGAACACAGCCCTCAACTTCGTCGTCAAACTATCAGACTTCATGATGGGGCATAAAATAAACTCCTGTACGATCATCATTATGGCTGCAATTCATATGTGAATCATCGATTTGAGTCATGTGACCCATGCTTTGATAATCGCGCATAAATGCAATATATTGTTGTTTGAAATTTGAATTGAGTTCTAGTGACCAAAATCGTCTTTTTGCTTGCGACTCAGATTCACCTAACACCCTCGGTAATTTTTTTAGCGGTAGAGATACGATAAACATACCATTGGATTCACGTTTCGTATTATCCGAAAAGTGTTTCTCGCAACAAATTTCTTCACTAGAAAATGGTTTTGTTATATTGAAATCTTCAACCTCCCAAAACTTGGATAACTGATCCTGCAGATCAAAGTTTGTACTTAAATGACAATTGATATTTTTTGGTTGAGTATTATTTCCTACTTGACCAGAAATAATCCATCCAAGCCGTGTATTTTGCAAAATCGGTTTATTTGGTCCTAGCTTAATTTGACCTACACACAAGATATCCCAGAATAAATCGGCCCCAATTGAAATTTCAATTTTCCCAGGCTTATTGAAGCCAGGATCAGCTAACCTGATATTTTTGGGAATGTCTAGAATATCTCTATTCAGCTTCAAAGTGGGCAAGATACCCGTTATTTGAGGAAGTATCAAACAAATTGTATCTGCGACGAAAGCTCCATGTTTCGAACGCATACGAACATTGCATTTATATTTTAAGTCAGAAGCCGCCTGATTCAAACCGGAAATTGTAATATTGGCTTTCGTCTTGTATAGTTGCAATGCTTCCGCAAACTCCGTTGTGATAAAGCTTGATTGACTCCCGCAATCCAGAAGAGCCCGCCCTAAATGTGCATTTTGAAATTCATCAAGAACTTCAACATATGCTGTGGAAAGAAGAATCTGATTTTCCTCCATTGCAGAGGCTGACAAGGCCACCTCAGCCTCATTTTCATTAGACTTTGCCTGCTCCTATTGAGCAGGAGTCTCGATATGCAGTAAGGTATTGTAACGTCGACGACATCACTTGCATGGCCCAAATCGACATATTTTCTCGAAATGACCGCCCTTGAGACAATTCATGCAGAGTCTTGACTTTTGAGCGAAGCTTATTCATTCATTAATAGAAAGGTTAATGAAATCTTCGCAATTGTATATTTGATGTTCCTTTTTACAATAAACGCATTTGTAATCCGAAACATGAAACCCTTTTATAACGTTAGACGTAGATGCGCGATCCCTTTTTTGATTTATTTTAGAAGAATCTTTTACCGCATTTTTTGCTTCGAGTGTTTCTAGCATATCAGCCCTTCCCTTAAGAAATTGCTTTAAATCTTTCCATTAATGCTTATTACTAATTTTATATTGTTCCCACTCCCTTGATGTGATACTATCTAGTTTTGTAGAAATAAGAAAAATTATCAAAGTATCCCATTTATCAGTGGGTTCTTCAAGATGAGTAAGAGAACGCAAATGCTTTGAAACCATATCAATCAGATCCCGTATTTTAGCGCTATATTCCCTTTGATTGGCTTTGTATGAATATGCACTAGCAAACTATTGTTATTATATCTATCGCATAACGTATCCCAAGCTACTGAATAATTAGAATCAGAAAGTTTAATGGAACGTATAACTTGAGCAGCACCACCCTGTGGAGATGCTCTTAGATAATGGTATATCTGAATGTTATGTATTGCATTATTGGTGTGTATGAGAGACTCAAATGTATCCCTAAATTCAAGCCATTTATCCACTGAGCCGTCAAAAGTTGGCTAATTGATTACGGGAAACTTCACACCATTCCTTTGATTGGAAATGGCTGGAATTTTGGATGAGTTACTTTCCAATTCAACACTTTTTTTGTTATTTGTAATCATTATTTTAGCAGAAGACATCAGTGAATAAAATTAATTTTCGAAACTAGTACGTTCATCGTACTGGCCTTGTATTTCATCATCTGTAACCAATAATTCCAAAGACAATAATTGCAACGTGTCATATTCGCTTATGAGGTTATCAGCTTTGCAAATACGCTCTTTCAGATTAAATATATCCGTTGCACACAGCGAATGACCCTCTAGACTCTTGACATAATCAGAACAAGGTATCAATTTTGACTTTATGGAACCTCTTTGCATAATAAGAGTCTTTTTTTGATCGTCTGTCATATTGATGATAAAATATGTAGGTACGCAAATTCAAAAATAAGAAACTCAAATCTACCAGTGCAAACAATAGGAGGAATTTGGGATGAAAAGATATGTATAAAAGGAATGGCTTACTTTTTTTTGTTGATTCCAATTTTGCTCTCTCGTTCACAGCAGATCCGTCCGGCTCGATTAGACCAAAATGTTAGAAATGTATGGAATTGGTGGACTGTAGTTTACTTTTAGCGTAAATGAGACGAATTCTGCTTCTGGGAAGGCTTTTGAATCAAATTTCGTTTTGACAAGACGAAAAATACAAAGTCAAACTCATTTATCAATATCAACATATATGTTTCATAGCAACATTACCCATATACAGAGTAAATTCTGTTCAGATCCTTTATATTGTGGTGTACACCTTTCAATAACTCTGTTGTGAGATCATTATTACTTCCTTTATAATACAATATATCGTAAAGTTCTTTATAATCAATTAATTAAAAGTTATTTAAAGAGATATTGCAATTGTTTGGAATTTTGACGTCATTTGGTGTCTTACCATTGATTTCATTAACGATTTTGTTGCTACTTTCGATGTAATAGTTATTGAGTCTATCTGGAATCATATTGATATCATCTACTTCTTCGTCGTTGATTTGCTATTTCCTTCGTTGACAGTAGTGGTTTGAGTGTTTTTCACATTTGTTTTGAATCTCCTTTACAGTCATCAATTTTATTGTGATAATACTTGTTTTTGTTCCCTAATAACTACCACAGCATTATTTCTAGCTTGGTGATTTATTGATCGTTTAACCGCTTAAAGGACCTCGCACAATAGCATAGGAAATTGGCCCACAGTGGGATTTGCCTGAAATTCACATATGTTATTGGTATTGAGTTTCTGATCAAATGTTCTCATGGGCCCAATCTTCTGAGACCAATGATGTTGCTCTCAGGGCCGAATTCAGTATAGGTGCCAAATAAACGTTGACACTTTTTTCTCAAGTCCATAATTTTTTCATTTCCTATTAGAATTTAATTAATTAAGAAATATTGCAAAATCTCAGCATTTGCCTTTTAGCACAAGTCCTCTGTGAAAGATGTTTTGTCCTACAGGACCGTATTTAGTAAAACTGCCAAGTGACCCACATAATACTGAATTAAATTGATTTCGTTATAACTTTCTTATTTCTTGATCTATGTAAGTGGTTGATAGCTCGTTTGATAGATGAATGTAGCTTTCTTTGTGTATTTAACAAGAGTGGTCGCCACCTTAATATCCAAGATGGCCGGCCTAACCCATAAACTTGATGTAGGCTTCATCTTGTCGCTTTTTAAGAAAGATAGTAACAGTAACTATATAATATAAATATAACTCGACTATCTGATCTAAGAGTAATCATTTCTTAATGTTTGATAACAATAAAAATACAAATGAATGAACCTGGATTCAATAGACTTAGAAAGTATTCGCGATTCAGAAGAAGAGGAAAATATCAAGTATTTATTCAATCTAATCAGGGGCAAGGACACCAGTTACACGTGCTCATATTTGTAGCATATTGTGGTATTTGGGATTTGCCTGCCTGTATCAAAATGTGAATTAACCATCGACTTATGTGTTACAGCTTATTATTAATAATGAGTGCTTAGCTTTTTTGTTTTATTCCACCACCCTGGAAATATCGGTTTCAACTTTGTTAGTTATGAATTAGATACAGTTTTAATGAAATAGTATAAGAGTTATATTTATATTATAGAGTTAGATAATTCAAAAAGTAAATTACCGATTTGAACAATCAAAACGTTGTAGTTCTTATTTTTTCCTGTTATTATCTTTTTCAAAAAGCTACAAGATAAGTCTAACATAAAGTTTATAGGTTAGGCCGGCCATCGTGGATATTAAGATGGCGACCACTTTTGTTATAAACACAAAGAAAGCTATACATTCATCTATCAAACGAGTTATCAATCACAAATAAGGAAGTTAAAACAACATCAAATTTGATTCAGTTTTTTGTGGATCACAGCTTTACTAAATACGATCCTGTAGGACAAAACATGTTTTACAGAGGACTTGTGTTAAACGACAAATGCAATATTTCTTATTTATTTAAATTCTAATAGGAAATAAAAAATTTATGGACTTGAGAAAAAAGTGTCATTGTTTATTTGGCACCTATATTAAATACGGCCCTGAGAGCTGAATCATCGGTCTTAGAGGATTGGGCCCATGAGAACATTTGATCAGAAACTCGATACGAATAACATACAGGGTGGGGCACCGAAAACGAAACAGATCGAATATCTTCAAAACGCATGTGTTGTGAATAAAATGCAAAAACAGGTCGATTTTTAATCCGAGGGGGACATCTTCCTATCATAATCTCAACTGTCATACCTCTCCCCCCACCCCTTGGGCACAATCACCCAAACAATTTGAATAGGGAGAGTAGTAAGTGTGACACATCATTAAAAAGGTAATTTCATAAGGAATTCAGCCAAGTCAATTTTTGCGACTCAACTTTTTATTTTGGCGCCCTCTTTCGGGAAAAACAACTGTTCCGTATTCCAAATTATGATAGTGCATTTGCAAGCTATTTTGACATAAATTCGGTGACAATGCATTATGGAATTTTTCTAAGAGAAAAACATAATAGTCGCGTTCGGTTTTTACGTCAGACTGGTCAGATTAGTCTGGATCGTTCGTTTATTGCAAGCGATTGTAAGGGAGGTAAATCTTGATCGTTCGGTTATTCAAATCCGATCAGTCTTAGATTGATATGTTTGCTCGGAGAATTTTGGCGGACGAGTAAGATTAATTTGAAAGTGTGAGGTTATGTTCATCTGTTCATCATCATTAAAATTAATGATTTGATTTTCCCAAACAGAAACCAGCAAAATTTTTTGTATATTCGTTATTGCAATATTCAAAACATTCAAATTTCAAACTTGAAGATTCTCTACGAAAAAAACGATGCAAATTTGGATGTGGTTATTGGTGAATAGCATATCAAAGTCAAGCCAACGTCCGTTTCGTTCGTTTATTACCGATTGATCCGATTAATTTGTGGCCACGTGACTAAAATCTGCTCCACTCTGAGATCATAATACCGAACTCGATTAATGGCTACTCCGAAATGGTGGACCTGATTTGCAATTATGATCCGATTCGATTCAAAATTGATAAGTGGTGGTTTTCATGCAAGGTCGAAAATGACGATTTGTTCGTCAAAGCAAAAAAACAAGATGGTGGCTCCAAAATGGTGGACGAAATATGTAATTCTGGTCCGAATAGAATCAAAATTAGTAGGTGGGGATTTTCAGGGTAAAAAATTATGATGTTTTTGTTGATGCAAAAAACCAAGATGGTGGACGAAATTTGTAATTGTTGTTCGATTCGATTCAAAATTGGCATATGGGGGTTTTACAAGTTTTCAGTATGACTAAAATGAATTAATTAATTTGATAAACTGCGCTAAAAAGGAAATAATATATTTTTTTTAGTTATATGACGTAGGTTATTCTATGCGAAACAAAATCAAAATTTTAGCTCGCAAAAATAACTATTTTGTACTCGCGGCAAGCTTTCGAATCTGCTACGCACAGATCGTCACACATCTAAAAAAAATATTATTTTCTTTTTTAGCGCATTTGTATAAAAGCTTTTTTTTATCAATTTAATGAATTCATTTTAGTCATCCTAAAAACTTGTTAAACCCCCCTATGCCAATATTGAATCGAATCGAACAACAATTACAAATTTCGTCCACCATCTTGGTTTTTTGCATTGACAGAAACATCATAATTCTGTACCCTGAAAATCCCCACATAGTAATTTTGATTCGAATCGGACCAGAATTACAAATTTCATCCGCCATCTTGGACCCACCATCTTGTTTTTTGTCATTGACAAACAAATCATGATTCTTGACCTTGAAAACCACTATATATTAATTTTGACACGAATCGGACCATAATTGCAAATTAGATCCGCCATTTTCGGGCCGCCCTTTTGTTTTTTCTCTTAGAAAAATTCCATAATGCGATGTCACCGGATCTATGTCAAAAAAGCTTGCAAATGCACTATCATAATTTGGAATACGGAACAGCTGTTTTTCCCGCAAGAGGGCGACAAAATAAAAAAATAAGGTGGCAGAAATTGACATTCTGAATTCTTTATGAAATTACTTTCCCAATTCAAATTGTTTGGGTAATGGTGCCCAAGGGGTAGGGGTAGAGGTATGACAGTTGAGCTTATGATAGGAAGATGTTCCCCTTAGATTAAAAATCGACGTGTTTTTGCATTTTATTCACAACACATGCGTTTTGAAGATATTCGATCTGTTTCGTTTTCGGTGCCCCACCCTGTATGTAAATTTCAGGCAAATCCCACTGTGGGCCAATTTCCTATGCTATTGTGTGGGGTCCTTTGAGAAAAACCGACAACAATTCTTTCTGAATCATGATTTTCTCAATATTTTTAATGATTTTTAATAGTTGTAGAAAAAAGGTTACAGACAAGGACCAGGTGGAGAATGTTGTTATTATTTCAACTCTGGGTTTTCGGCGAAACGTAACCTCCTAGCGAAATATTTTCGGAAAAGAAGTTGTAGATAATGAAAATTGTCTGAATCTTCTTCCTTAAACAGTTTCTGACATAACCTCAAATTAACCGTCAGTATTAATTTATTTTCTCGCGCATAAATGATTTAGTTCAGATGAAAATTTGTAGATTTATATCTTTTGTTGTGTCGACTGAGTATGATTTTTTCGCAAATGAGGAGACCCCTAATTTTCGAGTTATTTACATTTTTCGAAAAAGATGCCCTTATCTTCCACGAACAATTGTCTTGATATTTTTTTGTATTTCGAAGATCTATAAGTGACCATTACAATTGTTGGAATGTCTACTTCGGAATGGTCCATGTAATGGTCCATGTAACTATTTGGTTAATTGATCGTTAAACTGTTTGAAATTGAGAAAATAGTCTCTCTGAATCATGATTTTCTGAATATTTTCAATTATTTTCGACTTTCTTCATTATTTTTATAACAGATAGTAGTTTATATTGAATTATTCATGATAAAATATTGGAATACACGAATACACAAATAAATTATTTAATAATTTAATTTTTATTATTTTGTGCAACAATTGAAAATCATTGAAAATATTGAGAAAATCAGGATTCAGAGAGACTTGTAGGTTATTCTCAATTTTTAGCGGTTTAACTATCAATTAACCACCAATTCACATAGACCATTTGAAAGTAAACATTTCAATAATTAAAATGATCACTTATAGATCTTCGAAATACAAAAAACACCAGAAAAATTGTTCGTGGAAGGTAAGTGTTTTTTATTCGAAAAATGTACCTAACTCGAAAAGTAGTCGTCTTCTGAATTACAAAAAATCATGCTCATATGATACCAAATAAGACATATGCTTACAAAGGACCCCGAACTTTTTATAGGTGAAATGGTTCTTGGTGAAAATGTCTGAATTTTTAGTATATTGTAGTATTCACTGTACTGATTGAACGTGCAGAATCGCAAAGTTTGTTGATGGATAGATTTTGAAATACAAGTTTGAAATCAGTAATTTATATTTAATTATTTTCTCGGGATTTGAAAGTGACAACTGCATTTTTTATCGTTCATATCATCAACGTAACTTCATATTACTAAATATCATGCAAATGGTGCACCTTATATCATTATGTACAGAGTGAAAAATAAAAACATTTTAGTAATGACTGAAAATTTGATGTAATAATGAAATATTGATAAAATTAGTTTGGCATGCAATATACTACTCTTATTCCATCATTAATCACAATTTATACATATCGTACAGGGTGATTTTAAAAATTGGTGAAATATATGGCCGGTTCTTTCGTACATGTCCTGTATATTCAAGTGAATTATCATCCTCCTCCGAAGTTAGCTGATACCGTATAAACATGTTTTCGTTGGGATATATAGGGTGATTATGAAAATTTTCGATGATAAAAATGACAAAATATCAACGTTTCAGAAATCACCCTGTAATTCACGATTACCTTGGTGAAATTCCTTCATTATTATTTATTATATTCATCATTCTCTCCTCAACACTGTCCCAAAAATTAAGTATCCTACTATAACTAGTTTCATAGTTATTAATTGAGAAATTTATTACCAATTGCATTACGAGATAGAGGAACTTGTTCGCGCGTACATTCTACTAGTGGCCAAGATTTTTCAAAAATAGTGAAAAGTGAGAATGTGGAGATCAAAATAAATGTAAAAGAGGGTGAAGATTAGAGATAACCATCACATCAGATATATGAATTTAATAATGTAAGGTACAAATAGTTAAGTGCATTTTGTTGGTTTAAGCTTTGTCGGAATAAAAAACAAACTATATGGGAAAAGTGAAAATGATTGATATTGAACGCTTTTATTTCTAATAGGAGAATTTGAATCTGGGCAGCGGCGGTTTTTTCCAATGCGAGTTCCACTCGGATAGAGGTTTCCATGATTCTTATATTTGCTGGCTATCAATAGAAAAATATATTATATACACATACATACATACATATTATATTTCATCAATATAGGTAATTCAATATGTAAAGGTAATAATAATTATCACTGATGGAACTAATTGATTTTTCTTTTTCATTCACTTTCCGTCAACGATAGAATCAAAATGTACCCGATAGCCGATAGGGTTTTCTTGTCGTATGGGGACCGTAGCGCTGCTACGGGGGAGGTGGATTCGGTTAAGGATGTTCCTTGTCACCTTCAGTGATAAGTGACTTTCCGTACCGGGGCTCATATGCGATTGGGCGAGTCAAAATATCCAAGCATTAGGAATTTTATCTGGCTCATGCCTGAGTTGTAAGTCGTAACTATGTGTCGTATATTCAGTCAGTTTCTAAATGGTGGATGGAATTGGATGGACCGTCATTGGTCATCACCCTGCATATAATATTATATTTATTTTGATCTCCACATTCACACGTTTCACTATTTTTGAAAAACCTTGGCCACTAGTAGAATATACGTGTGAACAAGTTCCTTCAACTCGTCATGCAAATGGTCATTAGTTTCTGAATTAATAATTATGAAACTAGTAATAGTAGGAAACTGAATTAATGAGACAGTGTTGAGGAGAGAATGATGAATATACTGAATAATAATAAAGGAATTTCACCGAGTTAATCTTGAATTACAGGGTGATTTCTGAAACGTTGATATTTTGTCATTTTTATCATCGAAAATTTTCATGATCACCCTATATATCCCATCGAAATCATGTTTATACGGTAAAAGCTATCTTCGAAGGATGAAAATTCACTTGAATATGCAGGATATGTGCCAAATAACCAGCCATATATTTCACCAATTTTTTAAATCATCCTGTACGAAATGTATAAATTGTGATTATTGTTGGAATAAGTAAAGTATATTGCATGCCAAAATAATTTTATCAATATTCCATTATAACATCGAATTTTCAGACATTATTAAAATGTTTTTATTTTTCACTCTGTACATAATGATATAATCTGCCTCATCTGAATGATATTTAGTAATATGAAGGTACGTTGATGATAAGAACGAAAAATAATGCAGTTGTCACTTTCATATACCGAGAAAATAATTAAATAAAAATTACTGATTTTTTACTTGAACGCCCTGTATTTCAAAATCTACCCATCAACGAACTTTGCGATTCTGCACGTTCAATCAGTACAGTGAATACTACAATATATTGAAAATTCAGACAATTTCACCGAGAATCATTTTACCTATAAAAAGTGCGGGGTCCAATTTTCATGTAAATGAAATAATTTATAAGCGAGAAAAAAATTAAATAGTGAAAAATCGGTTTATCGCCATTTTCACGGTTAATTTGAGGTTATGTCGAAAAGTGTTGAAACAGAAGATTCTGATTTTTTTATTATCTACAACTTTTCCATCAAACATTTTTCGCTAGGAAATCACGTTTCGCCGCAAATCACAAAAAAACGTTTTCAAGCCCTAAACTGCATCCCCATTTCACAATTTTGTGTGGATTCGTGTTTAAATATTTTTTTTCTCAAAGTTGGAACCTCAAAAACTGTTTCCACCTGGTCCTTGCCTGTTACTTTTTTTCTCAAAAATTATAGGCACCAGTCTATCTGTCCAAAAAAGTGCCATTTATCTCGTCGGTGATGACGATCTGTCTTTGTGGGAAAGCTTTGGACTGACTTCCTCGGAAGGCGTTCTCTGAGTCATACGGCCTGCAGAAATTCAAGAAGAACACCAATTCCTACATATCCGTTTCCTTGGCCCTCACGATGTTCTGTGATTTTTTTTCGTGGGAATCAAAACTCAAAAAAGGTGTTTTCCTTGACCAAATCAGAACAAAATTGCTAGTTGGTTACAGGATTACTTGCAATTGTGTCCACTGCAATGAGGAACAATGGTATCTGTTTGATATAATTCAATACCTGACGTGGCATTAGCCAGTAGAGTATAGAATGTTTCTGATAAGTATTTGCCATGAAGGTGTATGCTAGTAAAAAGGGTAAGAAGGACAACGTCTATCCGTAAATGAACGATCTTCCAAGAGAAAATATTAGCCTTGTACTCAGTGTCGGAAAATATGAATAATTCTTTATTTCGTTGATATTAAATATTGTACAGTTATTGTGAGAACTTAACAAATGTTGTGTAAACAAAATGTTCAATTAATGGAACAAGAAATCACGCCTGTGCCGATGCCAGTGCCGATTCGCGATAGAATAATTGATTGAATTTATGCTTCATTCAAATGTTGTATGCAATTTTCATTCCAAGTTGCAAACCAATATTTAGTGTCGGTAATCGCAGACAGTATTTCGAAATCACAATGAATCTCTGTATAATAAATTATAGTCAATTATTAAATTTTTACTACCGGAATTGTTTCTTGAACCTGTTACTTACAGAGAAACACATTTTATTCAATCATTGTGTGCACAATTTTTTTAAACGAAAATGGGAAAACCTTTTATAAAATACTGGTACAGAATAATTCATATTGAGGATAAAAAATGGTAGAAATACTTAAATACGTATCATCAGAATTATGATATTACGTACTGGAAGTAGAGATAACTGAAATATATCGATATCTGAGAAATAGGAATCATAAAAAAGTGAAGATTCTTTTTCATGCATGAAGTAGAATAACGTCTTCGTCTTATATGAAAAATGCTGATTTCTGTCCTTATGCCAAGAAAGAAATCATTGTTCAATAATTTGAAGAAAAATTATACAGTGTCTGTCATTAAAATGCATACAAATGAAAAAAATTAGATTTTTTGAAAGAAAAATGTACATTAAGACAACAATAGTAAAATTTGCCAGTGTTTTAAAGGCACTTGTTCACGTATATCTTAAGCTATTTACTATTATGACTGCATCGTGACTTCAAAAAATAATGTTGGATATTAGTTGTAGATCAGGATAATGTTTCTTATATTTTATTTCCTCTAATCAAGTAAGTATAATGGACATCTGATGTCACGTATTGCTGATAACTTTGTACCTCAGCACAAAACATTCAAATATCAATATCCACACTCACGAAATGATCAGTAACATAAAACTAAAAGCAAAAATCATGACAATTCGAAAGAAATACTGGTAATGTATATTACGACCATCAGGAGTTTAGAACACTGAGAAGCTTGACTTAAGAACAGATTCGATGCGCCTTCAACAATTATGTTAATTCCAAACAAGGAAATATTACAAATAACCCTAAATGTTTTTGGTGATTTGTACATAGAAAAAATAAAACTTCAAGAATACCTGGAAGAGTATTTTGTGAGAATTGCAGTTTTGATTCTTCTCAAGACATTGTCAATGGATTTTCAGATTTTTTCAGCAGCGTGTTCATATCATCTATAATCTAGATAACTTCTAGCAATCATGATACCATACAATTTTTAAATATAACTGAGTCTGAGATAATTTCCGCTCCGAACTGACTGAAAATAAATTCACTGCCAGATATCTTCAATAATTTTTTATAAAGGTTCGTATGAGAATCTTTTTTAGTCCTCTGATATATTTACTGAATTTAGCTGTTAAGTCCAATACATTTCCAGGCATGTGAAAGAATTCTCGGGTGTCCCCAACATGTTAAGAGTGGTGATTTGTCAGATACTCAAAATTATCGTCCTATATCTGTTTCATCTAACTACGCAAAACTCTTCGACATAGTGATCGCAATCGAATTTTCACCTCAGTACTCCATATCAACATGGATTTATGGCCAAACGGTCAACAGAAACAAATTCAACCCAGTTCACGCAATACGTAGCTGCACATGTTGACAATCATTGCAAAGTAGATGTTATCTACAAAGATTTTCCCAGACTCTTTACTCTTCACGGTATTTTGTAGGATGGATTCGCTTATACAGGGTGTTTCTCAAGTACGTGTAGAAAATTTAGGAGCGTGTTGCTGACATCAAAATAAGAAGAAAAGTTCCCATAAACATATGTCCGCAAGTTATTCGTTTCTGAGATACAGAGTGTCAAAGTTGAATTTTGATTTTTATTTTTTGTGAATAATTTCAAAATAATTTTGATATTTGGGTAAAGTTTGGTATCTGGGAATATTTATTATTTAGTTTGATTAAAAAATATATTCTTGGTAGAGGTCACTGAGAGCAACTGTTTTCGAGTTATTGAGATTTGAAATAATCGATGCAAGTGATTTTGAATGACAAGATTTTTTAATTAAAAATAAATTCAACTAGAAATTAGTTTTTTTCACAAATGACATAAAATTTGATTTTGTCATTGAAAAATCATCCCAGATACCAAACTTTACTCGAATATCTCAAATATTTTGGAATTTATTCACAAAAAACAAATATAAGAATTAAACTTTAACACTCTGTATCTTAGAAACGAATAACTTGCGGACATGTGTTTATAGGAACATTTTTTCTCATTTTGACGTCAGCAACATGCTCCTGAAGTTTCTCAAAAAACACCCTGTATATGCATTAATTTCTGTCATAGAAGAAAACGAGACATTTCAATTTTGAGCGACTAAGTTTTGTCAAACTTTGACACTTATACAAACAAAAGAGAGCTTTGATCACATGACTAGCCGTGTTTACCTAAATAGCCGCTCATATCACACATCCTGTGACTTCAATCATGAAATTTCATTGGTGTAGCAATGTGTGAATGAAATAATCTATCAAATTATTCATAAGAAATGTGGGAATATACTGAAATAATACGAATATATACTTCAATATCGTTTTTTGAAACACTTGGTACGTAGTTATCATGCATTCTGGTGTCGCACGACAATTAAGACTCCAGTGACATCTGCAAATAGGAGGTTCAACTTGACCGGAGAATGTCTCAATTCTACTGATACTCGAATTAATTCGTATTTTTTTACACTAGCGACTCTAGCGGCCATCGAAGGCAACTTGATTTTGTATTCCTGATCTTAAGGTGAATGTTGATATTTTCGGAGGTAATTATTCTTGCTGCCAAGTTTGTGGTGTTCAACTTTTTGATTTCTTGCCTTTTTCCTATAGATTGCCTTTTCCCTATAGAATAGTTATGAATGATTTTCATGTTGAGTCTGATTTTTTTTGTTAGAATTAAAATGAACTACTTTGGCGGTAAATGATAGTCAGATTTTCCAGTACAAAATGAACTGAGTTTCCTCATGCCTTGCAGTTTTTCATCCACAGTAATCTCCGTTATGAGTGAAATCACCTCAGTGTCCACCTCAGTATCCACAGTTTCATGTTACTTCAATGATAATTCAAATTCTGATATTTTTTTATTGAAATCACATTATTTTTTTCCATAGAAACCCAAGATATTATTAACCACATCTTCTTTCTGTAGGTTACCTATACTACTTTCTAACGAGTCAAGTTTTTCCAAGATAGGTGACAAGGAGCAGTCTCACAAAATACCTTAAAATACCAGGAGTATTTGCAGCCTTATTTGAGTTTATTCCTATATACATTGCAATCGAAAGACCTTCTGGCAAGTGGAGCAGTGTATTCCTGGAATTTTACGATTAATAACCCCTGAACACAAAACGCAGTTGCTTGGCATTCTGAATAACGAGACCCCGTTTTCATTGCTATTCAATATCTGTGGTGAAAGTTTCTTTATGTTAGACACACAAGGTCAGTTGAATACAAATAATACAAAATTGGGATTTAGACCTATTCTTGTGCAATTCAGACTATTGAAATTACAATCATTGAACTTGCGTCATTTTTTTATGTAATTACGAAAAATTTTAATTGATAGAACTTTCAATGGCACTTATACTGTGCTGATTTTGGGCAAACAATACGAACCATGTCAAGTCGTTATACGAGTTGGTACTGATATCTGGTTAGCCTAGACTGGTTCAAAAGATTTAAAAAAATTGTGTTACCATAGCAACTATCAATACCTTATGAGAAGTGTCAGTGTGAAGTTTCACGTCAAAAAATCAAACCAGTTTTGCGGAATAAAATTTGAAGAAATTAATGTCGACCGATGAAAATAGAAAAATGGGTTAAGAGGTAAGTAGATTTACGAAGACCTGATCAGTACCTTCACTTGGCAATCATGTTCTTCGTACGCGATCGTTAAAAGTAGGATTGGAAGCTCAAAAGAGGTTAATTTTACATTGAAGATAAAGAGCGCTCAGGAAGGCAAGTTTCTGGGTTGGTCACCGGAAAAATCGATGCTGTTCATGACATGATCTTACCAGACCGTCAATTTGGGTAACTGACTGAAAACTTCGTATGAACACGTCCATCATATAGTTCACGTCGATTTGGACATGAAAAAGATTTCTACGAAATGGATCCCCAAATATCTGAATGTTGACCAGAAGCGTGCAAGGGTAGGAGCATATCGTTCCATCTGTGTTCAATTTGAAAGAGGTGCAGACTTCTTAAACCGTGTTGTCACTATTGATGAAACTTGGGTATATTTCTACGACCCACAAAAGCAGCAATCGGTGGAATGGAGACACTCTGGTTCTCCGAAACCTGAGAAGTTTCGCGTTCAAAAGTTCTTGTTTTAGTTTTTTGGGATTGCCATGGAGTAATAATGATTAATAAAGTTATAGAAGCTGTAGATGCCTGGATTGCATAGCAAGATAAACATTTGTTTCTGATAGGTCTGGAGGCGTTGCAGATTTATTGCAATAAATGTATTGAATCCAGAGGATAGGATGTTAAATAATGAAATGTTCTGAATGATATATCTTGTTCGCTTCTATAGATAGATAGATCTTTATTTAACTACGTTATGTTATAAAACATTGGAAACAAGTCAGTTAGCAAGTAAATACAGAAAATAATGTAAAAGTTCACAATTAAAATAAAGTAAAAATGAATATTGTGTATATTAATGAGAGTACCAACATTTTCATAAATAAATTGAATAATCATATTGAAAACAGCTCTAAATTTATTAAAATTTAAAAAAAAAGAAGTGAAACGCAAACCTTGGATCACATCGGGAATTGTTAAATCGATCAATGAAAAATTAAAACCAATTAAACCAAGAGCAACATTTTACAATTTAGAAAGTATAGAAATCAATTGAATGATCTGATTAAAATTACAAAAAGCGAATTTTACAATGGGAAAATTGAAAGTAATAAACATAATAGCAAAAATTTATGGGAATGCATAAATGAAATATCAAATACCACACAGATTAAAATACCCATAAGCGAAATAAACAATTCCCAAGGAGACTTAATAAAAACCCCAAAAGAAATATCAAACACCTTTTGCGAATATTTCAGTAATATTGGGAAGAAAATGGCTAGTGAAATATAAAAATCCAGTTCCAATAATAATAGACACCTGAAGAGAATCACCAACTAACTCAGAAGTAACCCAGATGGAAATCGTTGAAACGATTAATGGTCTGAAGAATAACAAATCCCCTGGTATCGACGGAATACGGTCAGAAACTCTAAAAAACATAAAAAATTAAATATCAGCCCCATTGTACCTCCTCGTGAATAAAACTCTAACTCAAGACCTATTCCCAAATGATCTTAAACAATCAACACCAATATTCAAAAACGGAGAGAGGTTGGATGTGGGCAACTATAGACCTATCTCCCTTATTACGTGTATAGCCAAGATTTTCGAGAAAATCCTACAAAAAAGAATGTTAAGTTTTTTGAGTAAATATTCGATCCTCTCTGAAAACCAGTATGGTTTCAGGGAAAACTGTTCAACGTCGGATGCCATTGCCAAGTTGACTGCTATGATCAACAACTCTTTAGATAGAAAACAACCATCCTTGTGTATCTTTGTCGACTTGACAAAGGCATTCGACACCGTTGATCATGAAAAGCTTCTCTCTGTACTCAAAAATATAGAAATAAGAGGTACACCATACAAACTATTTGAGAGTTATCTAAGCAACAGAAAACAGTTCGTTTGTGTCAACGGAATATTGAGTGAACCAAGGAATGTAGAATTTGGCGTGCCTCAGGGAACTGTTTCAGGGCCACTACTTTTTAACATATATATAAATGACTTATTTGAACAAGAAATACAAGGAAATATAGTAAGCTTCGCAGACGACACTGCAATTTTTTACAAAGGAACATGTTGGGAACAACTCAAGGGTGTTGCTGAGGAAGACTTCAAACAAATCATAAACTACTTCAATGATAAACTATTAACGATCAATTTAAAAAAAACCTCTCACAAGAACAATATGCCAATTATCAAAGAGATAGTAATCAATAACGACAAATGTCACAAGATTAAGATCAAATCGAGTGATAGCATAAAATATTTAGGTTTACATATCTATCCTTATTTGAGATGGGACGTACACATTAATTCCGTAATGAAAAAACTCCGTTTTATCATTTACAAGTTCAAGCATCTCTCAAACATTCTTAAGTATAGATATCTCAAAATCCTTTATTACTCATTAGTGGAGTCACACCTCACATATGGAATAATCGCATGGGGATCCGCATCAAACACTCTAATCAATAATATACAAAAAATCCAGAAATATATATTGAAAATTATCTACAAAAAACCCAGAACATTCCCATCACAAATGCTATATAAAGAGACAGAAACATTTAATCTAAATCAGCTATATGCCAAGGTTCTGTTATTGAAACAATATAAAGACAAACAATTTTGGAAACCTATTGAACACACATATCACACAAGATACAGAAACAATGCTATTATAGTACCCAGAGCTCAAAAAGCAATAGGACAAAAATGTTTCACTTATCTAGCCCCAAAATTATTCAACGAGTTACCTCAAGAATTCAAAAGTATCAACTCATTGAGTTTGTTCAAATCGCGAATATAAAAATGGTTGTTGACAATCCCGTACATTTTGTTGAACGAATTCATCACAACGAAAAATCCCTACTTTAGACTCACCTAACAAATTCTTTTCCTGAAAGACATGTATTCCGATACTACTTCACCCAGTACATTAAATGATAATTCTTGATTTTGTGTGTTTATTTAAGCATGTATAATGTAAAGTTAATAGTTTATGATGATACCTTCTTCATTCTTCTTATTGTAGTTGAAAAACAACTTGTGTGTTCTTGAAATGTTATGTATGCCCTTGCTTTCAAGTTTACTTTTTAGGGTTAAATTTCATTCATTCGCCACTTCAATATTCTTCATTACGTGCATTTTATATTCATATGTAGTAAAGTAATTTTTGATGTAATTTATTATTATAAAATATTTCTTTTTTTGGTGAATAAATATTATCATTATTATTATTATTATTATTATTATTATTACTATTATTATTTTTTTTTCTCCTTAGGAGTGTACCAGTCAGGCCCTGTCTCCGGTGCTCCGACCCATCCGGAGGGCGCGCTGGTGTCGTTAACCCCAATAACCACTCCCTACATCCGTAGGGTGAGTGATTATTGGGTCCGAGAATCGTGTGCCCTGAGTAGACGAAGCGAACCAAGTATAACGGCCTTCTGCATTCTTGCTGCTAAGATTTCTGCCATATTACGGCAAGCAGGTATTATTTTCAAATTGGAGAGCAGTGTGTCCATCATTCCACCAAGGACTCCTATGATCAGAACCACCATTTTGACAGAATGGTCCGGATATAACCTGCGGAGTTCAAAGAGAAGATCTCGATATTTAGTCCGTTTTTCCTCCTCTTTTCGAACGATATTAATTTCGCCTGGAGCGGAAAACTCCATGACGAATATCGTTCTACTTTGGTGGTCGAGGAGGACAACATCAGGCTTATTGGCTTGTATTTGCCTGAGGGTGGGGAATGAGTAGTTCCAATAGATTCGGCATCTCTCATTCTCCACCACGGACTCAATATCCCCCGGAGCATAAGGCAACACCGGTGTCTCGTCTATACCGTACGAGTGTCGTAGGTGGTAGTACAACACTCGTAGCGCCGCGTTATGCCTGTGGATATAGGCTGAGACCGCATAAGATGGGCATGCTGATAGCAAATGCATTACGGTCTCAGGTGCCCCACGACATGCCCTGCATCGGGTGTCAGGGACGTCTATACCCACCACGCGACTACGGTAGACAAGGGTGTTGAAGACACCATCCTGGCAGGCCATTATGAATCCCTCGGTCTCCGACTTTAGCTCACTCGACCTGAGGAAGGCAAAGGTCAAGCTTTTGGATAAGCCAAGGTCTTCGATGTTATGAAAGAAGACACCATGCATTGGCTTATCCATATGTAGCTGTAGCAGGACCTCTGTCTCCGCAGCTTTTATCTGAGCTTTTTGCTGAACGGGTCCCAACTCGGTGACAGAGTTTGGGTTAGCCCGTTCAGTGTCGAAAACGAGACCGAGTTCATCGGCCGCACGGGTAGCTGCCTTAAAAAGGAATGCTCCAATCCCTGCTTTTTCATGGTCGCGGACCATGCAGAGAAGGGGATCTGAACTCCTGATGACTTTACAGGCCCCATCCAGAACCATTCTGTTATGCAGACACTCCAAACTCAAAAGTCCACGGCCTCCCCGTTGCCTGGAAAAGTATAACCGTGGAACGGACGATTTAGGATGCAAGCTCCTATTGAGATGCATCATTTTGCGAGTCTTAACGTCAAGTTGTCGCAGCTCTTCCTTAGTCCACTTCATCACTCCGAAAGAGTAAAGAAGGATCGGAACGGCAAGCATATTAGTTGCAGCAACTTTGTTCTTCCCCGACAGTTCTGATGACCAGATCTGTCGGAGTTTATGCTGATACTTGCCGCGGAGAGAGTTTTTAACTGCAAATACCTCTTGGGAGCGGCGTTGTTCCACCCCAAGGTAGGTATAAGTCTCTCCGGCATCCAGATGATGTAGGATGCTTCCGTCTACGAGCTGGACATCCTCTCCGTATTCCTCGCATCGTCCTCTTTTGAGATGAACCGTGGCACATTTGTCGATCCCAAATTCCATACCGATAGCATGCGTATATTCTTCCACCACCCTAAGGGACTGATGTAGGTCCCTTTCTCCAGAGGCATACAATTTGAGGTCATCCATGTAAAATAGATGGGTGACATTATGCCTCCGGTTGCTGGGGGTGCCGCAGTTGTACCCACGGGTATTCCTGAGCGCAACGGACAATGGCAATAGTGAGATGCAGAAGAGAAGAGGGCTAAGGGAGTCTCCCTGAAACACACCTCTTCTAATGATGACCTGCTCTGTTTGGACTATGTCTCTACCAGATCTTATGGTGAAGCGAGTCCTCCAGAGCGGCATCAGTTGTCCAATGCATCCCACTATTTGACCGGGTACCTCAAGGCATCTGAGCAAATGCATGATTAACTCATGTGATGTTGTATCAAATGCCTTGCGGTAATCGATCCAGGCCATCGAAAGGTTACGCTTATACTGCACGGAGTCCTGCGTGATACATCTATCGATGAGCAGGTTCTCCTTGCACCCGGCGACCCCTTTCTTTGACCCTCTTTGCTCATTTATCCGTTCATACACCGGATCAACTGCGGAGAGAATGCGCGTGTATAAGATGCGCGTAAACACCTTATAACACGCATTCAAGCATGTTATCGGCCTGTAATTCTTTGGATCAGACAAATCTCCGTTTTTGGGGATGAGCACGGTTCGCCCCTCGACAAACCACTCTGGAATCTGCTGCTCCCCATCTAGCCATGAGTTGAAAACTCTGGCCAGATGGCGGTGGGTTGTTGGAAACTTTTTCCACCAATAGTTATTCAACCCATCAGGGCCTGGAGCAGCGAAATTCTTAGAGCCTTTTAGGGCCCCTCGTACTTCTTCCGTGGTTATCGGAATGCGCAGATCATTGAGCTCAGGCTGCCGAAGCCTCCTGCAAAATGCTTCGAACTGCGCTAGGGCTGGAGTATCTACATTGAGTGGTTGCGGATACTCATAGATATTCTTCCAGAATGTTTCCACCCGATCTGCAGCCGGCGGGTTATCGACAACACGTGGAGGCTCTTGGCATAAGCGAGAAGGTTTATCGCGGAACTTTATGTTTTCCGCGATACCTCTCGCCCGCCTCACTAGTGACTTCTTTGCAGCCACTAGCATTCGTATCCTATCAAGGCAGTGCTGTTTGATGGTGAACAGCACACCTTGATTTAATGTGTGGTGAGCTCGTCTCAGTTTTGCGGCAATTCGCCGCACTGCGGGCGTGAAAGGCCTATTGGCCGCCACGAAGTCCACCACACACTGGATACGAGACGCGTGTTGTCTCGCCGACTTGATCTTGGCTTCCATCTTGTGTACACGTCGTTCATGCCTCCCCAACAGAGCGGTGGTGTCCCTCCTCTCCGTTTGGGATAGAGCATGAGCGGCGTCGTACACGACAGAATTGATCTGCCAGATGTCAGCCTCTTCTGGAAGAACATCGCCAATCTCCGCATCCACCCGTGCCAGTTCTTGCGGCTTCAGGGGCTTCATATTGTGAAGCGCCCTGCGGGTTCTGATATCCTCCATCAGTGGAACAATGCGATTCTCCTCCACAGCCAAACCGACACGTGGCATATCTGCCACTTCGATAACTGGCTGAGGAGGAGCTCTAACGTAGCCTCGAGCCCGAAGATGGGATACATAATCCCTGAGATTTTGTGCGGAAAACGCTGCATGCTCTGGGTGTCTCTCACACCACAGAGCATGCATTCTCGCCATGTATCCTCTCCGGGCGGGCTCACTGCTCTCGTAGCAATGCAGAAGTCCGTCCCTTAATTCGTCCGTCCACTCAAAGCGTCCGTTGTTATCGCGGTCGTCATCGTTTGGCAAATCGTCGTTGGCCCCACCACCTTGCCTATGACCCCTAATCCGAGGGGGTCGGTTGTGGGGGCCTCTTCCTCGATCGTTTGGAACCGAGTAGTAGAGTTTACTGGGGGGTTAACCCAGTAAACCCACGGCCGACACCGGAGGGAAAGATGCTTTTTCCCTCCCGGATGCGCATGAGCTGCCGGTCCGATTTTGCATCCTTTGCTCGGGTAGGTGGTGTCGCTACTCACCAGGGCCTTAGGTGTTGGTTGACCCCCCTGCCTTATTATTATTATTATTATTATTATTATTATTATTATTATTATTATTATTATTATTATTATTATTATTATTATTATTATTATTATTATTATTATTATTATTATTATTATTATTATTATTATTATTATTATTATTATTATTATTATTATTATTATTATTATTATTATTATTATTATTATTATTATTATTATTATTATTATTATTATTATTATTATTATTATTATTATTATTATTATTATTATTATTATTATTATTATTATTATTTCTGATTTGAATTAAAATCCTCCAGTCGGACCGTGTCTCCGATGCTCCGATACATTCGGAGGGCGCGCTGGCAACATCATTACCCCAATAACCACTCCCCAAACTATGGGGTAAGCAGCTATTGGGTCCGGGAATCGTGTGCCCTGAGCAGACGTAATGAACCGAGGATGACAGCCTTCTGCATTCTTCCGGCTATGATTTCTGACATCTTTCTACATGCCGGTATGATTTTTAAGTTCGAGAGTAATGAATCCATCACACCGCCAAGGGACCCTATTATCAGAACAACCATTTTTACAGAATGGTCTGGATAGAGCCTGCGGAGTTCGAAGAGTAAATCTCGATATTTCGTCCGTTTCTCCTCCTCCTTTCGGACGATATTCGTTTCGCCAGGAGCCGAAAACTCAATGACGAATATCGTCTTACTTCCATGGTCGAGGAGTACTACATCAGGCTTATTGGCCTGTATTTGCCTGAGGGTGGGAAATGAGTAGTTCCAGTAGATCCGGCACTTCTCATTCTCCACCACGGACTCAATATCCCCCGGAGCGTAAGGCAACACTGGTGTCTCGTCTATACCGTACGAGTGTCGTAGGTGGTAATATAACACTCGTAGAGCCGCGTTATGTCTGTGGATATAGGCTGAGACCGCATATGCTGGACATGCTGACAGCAAATGCATAATGGTCTCAGGCGCCTGACGGCAGGCCCTGCATCTAATATCAGGGACCTCTATACCCATCACGTGGCTTCGGTAGACCAAGGTGTTGAAGACACCATCTTGGCAGGCCATTATGAATCCCTCGGTCTCCGACTTCAGCCCACTTGACCTAAGGAAGGCGTAGGTCAAGTTCTTGGATAAGCCAAGGTCTTCAACGTTTCTGAAGAAGACCCCATGCAAAGGCTTATCTCTATGTAGCTGCAGAAGAGCTGCATTTTCTGCGGCCTTTACATGGGCTTTTTGCCGAACGGGTGCCAACTCTGTGACAGAGTTCGGATCACGCCGTTTGGTGTCGAAACTGAGACCGAGTTCATCAGCCGCACGGGCTGCTGCCTTAAAGAGGAACGCTCCAATCCCTGCGTTTTCATGGTCCCGGACCATGCAGAGAAGGGGGTCCAAACTCCTGATTACTTTACATGCTCCATCCAATACCATTCTGTTGTGAAGACACTCCAAACTCAAAAGTCCTCGTCCTCCTTGTTGTCGGTGGAGATATAACCGAGGAACGGACGATTTGGGATGCAAGCTCCTGTATAGGTGCATCATCTTGCGAGTCTTTACGTCGAGTTGTCGCAGCTCCTCCTGAGTCCACTTCATTACTCCGAAGGAGTAGAGTAAGATCGGAACGGCAAGCATATTTGTGGCAGCAACTTTGTTCTTTCCCGACAGTTCTGATGACCAGATCTGTCGGAGTTTGTGCTGATACTTGCCGCGGAGAGAGTTTTTGACAGTTAAAACTTCTTGAGAGTGGTGTTGTTCCACTCCCAAGTAGGTATACGTCTCTCCGGCACCCAGATGACGTAGGATGCTTCCGTCTATGAGCTGGACGTCTTCTCCGTAATCGTCGCATCGTCCTCTTTTGAGATGAACCGTTGCACATTTGTCGATCCCAAACTCCATGCCGATGGCCTGCGTATACTCCTCCACCACCCTCAAAGACTGACGTAGGTCCTTTTCACCAGAGGCATAAAGCTTAAGATCATCCATGTAGAATAGATGAGTCACCTTATGCCTCCGGTTGCTGGGGGTGCCGCAGTAGTATCCACGTGTTTTTCTGAGGGCAACGGACAATGGCAATAGTGAGATGCAATTATTATTATTATTATTATTATTATTATTATTATTATTATTATTATTATTATTATTATTATTATTATTATTATTATTATTATTATTATTATTATTATTATTATTGAACATTACACATATGTAGACATTACGATGTAACAATTGTACCATACACATAGTGACATGAGTTTAAATTAAAAAAAAAAAACGCACACACACACGATGTTAATTTAGTAGTTTTTCGAATGCTTATGAATTGATAATTGAAGTTAGTATAGATGAACATAGTATGATAATGCACAAATTCTTAGTGAAAAATATTTGAAGGTGAGAATGTATTGGAAAATGTAAGATAGTTGGATGAAATCACATCCCAGGTGAATCAGCTATGTACTCGGCGATAGTGTAGTAACACTTTTCCTGCAGTATCACTATGATAGAGTTTTTGAAAGTGGATTGGTTTTTTTTAATGTGGTAGGAAGTATATTATAAAGATCAACATTCATAGAGTTTTTGAATGACTTATTGTATTCAAATCTTTGAGACCTGATCAGATTTGCGTTGCGTGTGTTGTAGTCATGGTAATTTGAGTTAATCAGGAGTTTTTTATTCTCATGAATTTCGAGCAGAGACTGATAAATAGAGTTGGTAAAGGCATTATTCTGAGTTGGCAGAATAATGACCGACAAGAATCCCTATAACCCACACAACAGATTATTCTGATGGATTGTTTTTGAATTTTAAACACTTTTCCTGAGTGAGAGTAATTTCCCCAAAGGGTCAATCCATAGCTGATATACGATTGAGAGCAAAGTAGGCAGAAAGAAGGGTATTTTTATCAACAAACGATTTCAATTTCCGCAGAAGAAAATTGTGCTTACTCAACTTAGAACAGGTATTTTCGAAGTGTGGTTCCCAGAATAAACTGTCATCAATAGTTAAACCTAAAAGTTTGGCATGGTCACCTACTGTTACTTTATTATCTGTTAGGAAAATTATATGTTTTGTCTCATCTGTATTCAATTTTAATAAGTTGCTGTTAAACCATCCCTGGGCAAGGTTTTCAGCTGATTTCATCGAAGTTAGTAGCGACTCGTATCTGCTTTCAGAGCTTATAAGAGAGCTATCAGCAAAAGCAATATCTAGATGAAGCAACATTATGCATAAAAAATCATTGTAATAAATTATGAATAAAAGTGGCCCCTGAACCGAGCCTTGGGGTACATCTGTTTTAACCAGTTTGAGCTGGGAGGTAGTTTCATTGATAGTAACACATTGACTCCTATTCTGAAGATATGACTCAATGAGTGTTAATGATACTCCTCGTACTCCATATTGTGAGAGCTTGTTCACCATACATAGTATGCTGAGAACTTTTCAATATATCCTCGTAATCATTAAACAATCGGTAATCTATACTTTCTTGTAATCAATAATATCGATGTATCATATTATCACATTTTCTGCAAACAACGTATAATAAATTTGTGTACCAGTCAAATGTTATAATTTATTAGGTATCGATTTATCATTTTCTTTCTTCTCACTTCCGAAACGAGGCCGCTCTTACCTTTGGCCTAGCTCTTCACAACTTTTTGTGGGTGAAAGAAGAAAGGAATATATGGGAAACATCAAGTTGGAAGCAATATTTACTGGAGCCATCGCTGTGACAGAATGGGAGAGTTTTGACTAAAATCAGTAAAATTCGTGCTTTTGAAACATACACACTGAGGAGTAGTTTGCTTCGTGTGTTGATGAATGGAACTTGAAAATATAGGTACCAGGAAACTAGTCATATACAGGGTATTAATTAAGTACGTTGACAAACTTCGGGAGGTGATTCTTTGAAAGTTTTCAGGATGAAAAGTTCATATAAACATGTCCCATACGTCTTGGTTTTCGAGATACAGGGTGATAAAAATACATGTTTTTCAAGATTTTTTATAAAAGCTTGTCTTTATATTTTTTATTTTATAATTTTTATTCAGCGTAGATTTTTCAAATTCTGAAAAAATATTTCCATTAATTTACAATAATTAAATTACAATTACAATGGAAAATGTTTAAATTAGTATTTTCATTATAGCTCCTGAACCGTACAAGTAAATGAAAAAATTCAAGAAAACAGCAAGATGTTGAATGAAACAACATTGATCATTCCTTTCTCATAATATGTCAGTGGAGGCGGAAAAAAATTCTGAATGGTTGAACAAAGCTTGACTCTGAAAAAAGGAGGACCCTGTGAATTATTTGAGAAATGCATTATTTTGTATCGTGCGTACCATTGAATGGATTGTACTTGCCTGATTTGAACTGATTATTGTCGAAAATGTCGAAGTTAACACTTGAAAAAAATGTATTTTTATCACCCTGTATCTCGAAAACCAATCCGTTTGGGACATATATTTATATGATTTTTCCTGAAAACTTTCAAAGAATCACCTCCCGAAGTTTATCAACGTACTTAATTAACATTCTGTATATTATCGATATTGTAACTACCATTGATACACAAATTAAAAAAAAAAAACTGAGAAATCTAATTTGAATTTTTCACTACTTTCAATTTATGAATATTAAATTTGGATTCCAGATCACTATGCAAAATTCAGCCTGCCATGGATATAAACAAAATATGCAGATTTTGTGAATTTTTTTCCTAACAAAAATACTGGAAGAAAACCGACTGTACCATCACCTGGAAGACAGTCCATAGTTATATTTTGTTGTTTTCGACTCGCAACTGCCATTCATTAATTTGTTATAAACATTTAAATAACAAAAAACGTGTTTTCTAAAATGTTTTGCAAATAAAATGAAAACTAATAGAGCAACTTGGTTGCTCTAATGGAAAGAATTGTAGATAATTGAGATATGAACAAAATTAGATTTTTTATGACCCTGTCGGATCATTAGTAACGAAGAAAAACCGGAAAACCGGATCATTTTACAATTCTTTTAAAAATTCATAATATCGCCATTTTTCCAGAAATAGGGTTGGCCCTCCTCATGAAAGTATTGAATTATGTGAACTTTGTGTGTGCACAAAACAGGTTCTGACAGATCATTAGTTTTGGCACAATTGCAATTTGATTTTTTTTTGCACCATCTTGCAGCGTGCCTGGATGCTCTAGTGATAGTCCAATTTCAATTTCTAAAACAGATTTTGAAAGTAGAAGTACAGTACCACAAAACGTATATTCTAATTTTGCGCTAAATGCTGCGAAATGGGTGAAAAATGCTTGCAAACATGACTGAAAACGGCCGAGCTGGTGAAAGCGGTCGAGTGGTAGGAGTGAGTGGGAGATGAGGGGAAGCGTATTATCACGTAACCCGTTCATTAGAAGAATACTCCCTATCTCCCGAACTCTCCTACTACTCGGCAGCTAACAGGTTCTCGGCCGTTTTCAGACATATTTGCAAGCATTTTTCATCCATTTCGCACCTTTGTAGCGCAAAATGAGAATATTAATTTTGTAGTACTATACTTCTACTTTCATAACCTGTTTGAGAAATTGAAATAGGGCTATCACTAGAGCATCCAGGGACGCTACAAAAATAAATTTAATTGCAATTGTGCCAAAACTAACGATCCGACAGCGCCTGTTTTGTGCACACATAAAGTACACGTGATTCAATACATCCATGAGAAAGGACAATCCTACTTCTTGAAAAATGGCGGGGTTATGAATTTTTCAAAAAATCGCAAAATTTTCCGGTTTTTCCAGTTTTCTCCGTTACTAATGGTCCGACAGGGTTGTGAAATATCCCATTTTATTCGTATTTCAATTATCTACAATTCCTCTTGATGGCGCAACCAGATTGCTCTAGTAGTTTTTATTTTATGAGCAAAACAATAAAAAACACGTTTTTTGTTATTCAAATATTTATAACAAATTAATAAATGACAGTTGCGAGTCGAAAACATAACACAATATAACTACGGACTGTCTTTCTTGTGATGTCATAGTCGGTTTTCTACTAGTATTTTTGTTAAAACTCACTCATTTTATGCTCTATTGCTTGGTGTACCAGTGTAACTCACATCTTGCTATATTCATTTACTACGTTCTCACAATGTGTATTGAAAATTTACTCACTGTCAAATGAATCAAGTAAATATTCTCAACCCTGTCTTCCATCAATCCGAGGTCAATTTCCTATTAATGAAATAGTTGAACATTTGATCAAATGGAGGGACAACCTGTTATGGCAATCAGCAAATCGAGCAAAATCTTATGGTACTGTGGCAATCAGTATTTGATAGTTTATTCGAGTCATCGGCGTTTAACTATAATATCGAAAGTTTGAAAAAACATTTTTACAGCGATCATAAAAATTAAAAATAAATCTTGTTGTACTGAACGAAAGCCGTTCACTGTAATTACCTGAGACCTACTATAACGAAATGTAAAACATTGCGTTCCTTTTATAATTTCCATCGGAAATTATATCATAATCATATAGATTTCACATCTGATTGAGATAGTTCATTCCGAACATCTCATTTACAAAGTTTGTTCCGATTATAGTTTGTTCCGATGTACCTTATTGTTCTGTGATGTGAAATGCAACATTACTGCATTGGTAACACTTTCTTGGAGGCCCTTCATCGTCCCTTTCTGAAGCGAGCATTCAAGGCGTTTGGGTGATTTGAGTTTCCCTTCGGGAAATGTATTGATTTTACGCAACGAAGAAATGAAAGGTCGTATATTTTATAACGATTAATTTGAATTCGATTCTTTGATCGAATCGATCTACCTACATATCGACTTTCTCTTTGGCAGATTTTTCTTTAAATGTATTAAATTCATTTTGGCGACTTGGCTTCACGTCTCTGGTGAAACAATTAAAGATGGCCACATGATCGTCACTCAAAAATAATTTCAAAATTTTCAATCTTAAATAATTTAATGTAATCCTGATATCTTATTAACACTTGAATAACGTTTCGTATCGTCTTTTGACTAGTTGGTCCGAAAATGTCAAAATTTAACTAGTCTGTAACATAACCTCTGAAAGTGATGATTCACATGTTTTGACGATTTCGATTAATTCTATTATTTTTGGACTTTAATATCAATTAGACCTGTTTCTGTTCCTGCTTTATGATTTTCAGTGATAGGTACAAGTTTTTCCACAAGTTTTTCTGGAACGCTCAGAAAATATCAACCTGCTAGAAGTGTGAACAGTGAATAGGAGCTAAAGGCACTCTCCTGAACCTGGTTGGGGATCTGTACCAAGGACTGGTCTGGTAGCTAGGAGTACGGAATTCGTGGGTGAGTCATTGCTTTCAATTCATTTAATTACAATCTGTAGAAGCTAGACTCACTCATGATTCTCCGAACTCTAGGTTCGATCTATTCTGGATCACTCACTAGCCACTTTTAGATGGAAATGCCTAGCCAAAGAGAAAATCTATTGCCTTAAAAACCTTTCATTTGCTTTGTGATATTCGATATCAAGGTACTCTTTCAATACTCTCTCTCTTTCTCCTCAGTCTGGAGATATTACCTCTGATTTATATTTGTCAAAGAAATTTCTCGTTACAATTTATCTGTACACTTTATCGTTACACTTTATCTTTCTCCTCAATCCGGAGATATATCTTATATTTGTCAAGGAAATTACTGGTTACAATTTATTATTAAAAAAAAAAAAAATCTTAGTTTATTGAAAACAATATTTTCATGATAATCATTTTTCTCATGCTCGCTTGAGATTGGCCTTCTCTTATTTTGTATGAGAAGATTCTAAATTTAAACTTTATCGTAAATTCTTGTGCTTCACACAACTTCAATCTTTAACACATTGTTTAACTCAGCAAATCTCAAATATGTTATTTTTTAGAGAAATGTTATTTTTGCAAAAATATATAATTTTACCATTTCTGTAACAAACTTTAAAGTAAATCTGTAAGTTGATCTGTCCTTGATTATTCTTATCGCACTTATCAATTTGAGACAAGATACTGGTTTGTTTTTATTTTCCACAGTGTAACCTCAGCATTCAAACACCTGAACTTTAGGAAAGACTCCAATATACCAGATAAAATACTACAAACTTTATCCAGCTAGTAGAGCAGCCGCTTCTACATCCAACGTTGAAGTAGAGCTCTGTAGTAAGTCTTCCTACACCATAGCAAACACTGATCATAAGAAGTAAACAAACCAGCCATTTGTAAGCGATTATACTCTTTCCAAATTTGTAAACAGAAATCATTTCAATTGTAATACTTTTTAGAAATTTAGAAATTCAAACCTCAATTATATATATATATATATTTTTTTTTTGTATCTCCAATTTTATAAACAAATTGTAAATATAGTGTTTTCAGATTTTTTTTCTTTTACTGTTGAGAAGCACAAAGTACATCCTTTGACAAAATCTGTGTTTTTGGTATTTTCAAAAAAAAAGAACCTGGTGCCCTTGTATCTTTATTTTCTTTAATTTCGAGTATCGAATTTTTGTCAAAGGATTTATCTATTAAACTGACAGATAACGAAACTCACGACCTCCCGTACCAATCTGAGCAGCTCACAGGCACTGATGTATACAATGAGCAAGTACCGTCAAACAGGGTGAAACCGGTCAAAATTTGCTGTTTTTGCATTTTTTTTCCGTTTTCTTACAAAAATGGAAATCTAAAATAACATATATTAAAGCTTAAAGTTTCATGCATTTATAACTGTCAACACTGTCAAAATAATCACAGTAGTTTTTTTTATATATTTTTTCAAAGGTTGTTGTGTTTCACCCCGTACTAGGGGGTGAAACCGATCGCCCCTTTTATTTCACGTGTTTTTGACTTTAGCAACGTCGTAGGTGAAACCGATCATATATTTCGTTTAAAAAAAAAACATTTCCATTAAAAAAACAAGTTGAAAACCCTCTGTTTATTATCAGAAATATACAAATTTACTTAAATTAATTTCTTGAATGGTTTCTACTGTCTAATATTTTGAAAATGAACAGACTTACAATCAAAAAGCAAATGCACAAATAAAAAACAATAACTATTCTAATCAACATTATAATCAAGGAGATTTTTAAAGATATATTGCCCTCTCCTTGAGGGCTTTCCAGAAATTTTTCTCATTATCTGGTCCTGGTTAACGTCACATTTGTCTTGCACATTCGGATATATAAAAATGTGTCTTTAGTTGTGATTTTTTTCCGTAAACAGTTGACAGTAAAGTGGCACGTCTCATTAATTTGCTCAATTTTAGCAACGAAAAATCTGTCTCGCTTATTGGTGGTAAACTTTACTATTACAAAGTCTCCAAGGTCAAAAATTTGGTTTTCATTATTTTCCTCCCTGTTTAAATCGACATTATTCTGGTCCTCCTCTACGTCAGACAGATCTGATAAATCTTGGGACACTCCAGGGGATTGGTCCTCAACCATGCTTTCCTCTTGCTCTGCAGGTTGTGTCTCCACAAGAGTATTTATTAAGTCTTCAACAGAAACACTTTTCCCAGCCTCCACACTTACCCGTTTTCCTCGTTTTGGAGCGCTTTCTCCTCCTGTTCCTAATTCTCTTAAGTGAGAAACAATTGTGTCACTCTATGTTTGCTCTACCTCATTATCATTCTCAGCATTTTCTGTATTTTTTATATGTCTTATTTTTTTCAGGGTTTGGTCTAGATTGAAGGGGACTATCCCATATGCATTGAAGCCTGCTTTCGTGTTTTCCACACTTCTGAAACCGACTTTATCAATAGTTGCGTTTAAAAGTCTGGGAAAAATGGTTTTTGGCAGGACTCCCCTATTTTTAAGTTTCCACTCTTCTAAGGTCTTTTTTTACGCATATTTGAGGGGGCGAAAGTAGGCAACATCAAGAGGCTGTAGTAAGTCGGTTGAATTGGGAGGAAGCAGAACAAATTTAATGTCATTATTTTCGCAGGCCTCTACAACGCTGACTGTTAAATGGCTGCAGAGATTATCACATAACATAACTTTATTTCCTTGCAGTGAGTTAAAATATGGAAGCGCAATGGACATGAACCAATCCTCAAATGTTTCGGCATCAAACCAGCCGCTTGTGGTTCTATTATACCGGGCTTTTGGGAAGCCGCCCTCCGTCCAGCCTTCATACATGTGTTTGGCTTTGTATACAAAATAGGGCGGTAATAATTTTCCATCCCCTGCCACCGCGAACATTACGCTCGTGCTTGACTTAGAGACATCAATAACTCTGTGGGCATGTTTTTGCCTTTTCTGACAACGACCGAAGCTTGGCCTGGATCATCAGAAAAGTTTGTCTCGTCATAGTTTATAATATTAGCGGGAGGAACGCCATCGATGGTAGTGGCCAATTCGGAAAAATACTTTTGAACTACCTCATATGTTACCGCTGCTCTGACCCTCTTTGTGTTTTCTGCTAACTTTATGGTCAAATCCTCGTGTCTGAACATAAATGATTTGAACCAGTCGACTCCTGGAAAATTGTTCTCAAAGCGTTTCTCGGTTCTTTCAGCCTTAGTTGAGTATTATTTTACCATGTACCTAACATCATAGCTCTTGAATGGGAATCCCTAGTCAGCACACAGGAGAAGAGCGTCTGCTAGCTTCCGTTCTTCAACAGCAGAGAGAGCCGGTTGGCCTCCAATTTTTCTTTCTGCAGGTGTACGGACATTATCGTACACCGTGCTATATGGTACTCCAAAATTTTCAGCTGCCCTTCTTATAGCCATACCTCGTTTAACCGCATCGACAGCCCTTTGCAAATAGACTGGGTTGTACACTTGTTTCATTGTAGGGCCCAGTTTTTTCATATATATTCGGGGCATTTTAACCTGAAACTAAAATAAAAAATATATAAAATATTGGCTATAACCTCGGTTATACCACAAAGGGTGAGACTGGGAGGGGGTGGGGGAGATTAGTATGAAAGACTTACTGAAAGTTCATCGATTTCCTACAAAACAAATTCACAAAATCGTTGAATATCAAAAGAGAGTCTAATTTACACCAAATAATTATTGATCGATTTCACCCCACCATTTCAAAACTTTCTATAAAAATGTAAATAAAAAAATTGATAATGTTGATTAAAATCTTAAATCTTTTTATTATCAAGGCCAGATAATAGTTGAAATCAAATTTACTTACCACGTTCTCTCAGCTCTTTTCTGTGACACTACACAACCAATCGTTTACACAAGTTTCCAAAAAATCCTTTTTCGACACCTCTAAAATAACCTACGTATCTCGACTGACCAACAAAATAAACCTCCTTCATGCGTACTGTCGTGAAGACTGATATTTCCTGTAGAAACTTGTCGGCTTTCGCCGCGCGCTGAGTGCTATATACTATCACTACTGCCAAAATATACGTGATGTTTGGTTTCACCCCTGCCGATCGGTTTCACCCCGTTTGACGGTAACTATTTAAAAAGTGTTTTTGGTGTTACACTACTAACTATTTAGGTACGTAGAAGGCAATCTATCGAAGGAGATCTCCCAGTGCACTGATATCAGTAATCGTAGATATGAGTTTATTATGATCAATTTTATGTAACGATTTTCTGAAATCTACTAAAGCGCAGAGAGGACATGCCGCAAATAAAATTGTAATCGTTAGTTCAAACTGACAATTATATCTGAATGCAAGTTTAAACTAAAAATTATGTATGATTTGGTATAGTTATCAGTTTAAACTTAGATAGATAGATAAATGGGCTTTATTGTCTAAAATGTATAACATTTTGTCGACAAAGTATGTCATGTCTAAAACTATTGGTAAATATATAAAATAATAAAATTATAATAGGAGAATTTCAATAAATCATTAAAAAAACATGAAAGGGATGAAAAATTAAAATACATTCACAATAACAAAACAGTTTTAAAATGTCCTAGTATAAAACGTGATACATATACAAACATATATATATATACATATAGATAGAAAGACTAGAAATTATATGCAAAATACTCTCCCAAACTGTAGAAGCACTTTCCTATTATAAGGTTTCTCACCGATTTTCTAACTTGCTTCTTTCCTTTAATTTCTGTAATTCGTTTTGGCAAATGATTATATATTTGTCTACTTCTATAGATTAGAGAATCCCTAGTTAATGATAAGATGGGTAGTGGAAGGGCAAGTTTTTTATCACTACGAGTCTGTCTTTCGGTATGATTCAAAAACTTGTCTTTATGTTTGTAAAGCAAGCAGACAGTCTCTAAAATGAAAATCTCGAATACTGTGAGTATTCCGTTATTGCAGAAAAGTGGCCTACACGAGTCTCGCAACTTCAGTTTGAAAATTATTCTCAATGCTCTTTTCTGAATAACGAAAATACTTTGCATCAGAACCTGGCTGCCAGAGCCCCAGAAAGGAATTCCATACCGGAGGTGACTCTCCATAAGTGAATAGTATGCATTTATTGATGCAGAAAATCCGAGTTCACGAGATATGACATTTATTGCAAAGCAACCAGAAGACAACTTTTTTTTCAGAGCAGTAATATGCGCCTCAAATTTTAAATTACTATCAATATATATACCGAGGAATTTGGTCATAGATTTACTCTCAATCACCCGACTTCCTAATGTTACCTGTTCCAAATCCCACTTAAATGACACCAAATTTGTTTTAGAAACAATTAGACATAACATATTTGAGTCACACCAGTTTTTAATTTTTTCTAAATCTGAGTGGATGTATCGAGTCAAAGAAGCGGTGTTTTTATTACGCCAAAGTATCGTGGTGTCATCAGCAAACAAGGTGAATGCTCCAGATATATCGAGTTTAGCCATATCGTTAATATAAAGTAGAAACAAAACTGGGCCTAAGACTGATCCTTGAGGAACTCCGCGTATGATTTTTCCACTTTCAGAAGTTTTATGATTCAATGATATTTTCTGATTGCTACCAGTTAGATAAGACCTGAACCATTCTAAGGCTATTCCACGGAATCCATAATGAGAGAGTTTCTGCAAGAGGATTTCATGATCAACACAATCAAATGCCTTAGAAAGGTCCAAAAACACTGCCGCAGCCACTTCCTTATCATTTAGGGAGGTGTAAATGTTTTCAAGAAAATTGAAAATGGCATCAGTGGTATTTTTATCACACTGGAAGCCAAACTGTTCGGAAGCTAAAATTTTATGTCTTTCTAAAAATCAATTATCCTACGTTTGACTAGTTTTTCGATAATTTTGGATAACGTTGATAAAATTGATATGGGTCTGAAATTGCTTGGGTCGTCGGCAGCTCCTCCTTTATGAAGCAGTATAACTTTAGCCGATTTTAAGCTAGAAGGAAAGACACCAGTGCTAAACGATGTATTTATTGCGATCACTAAGGCTTGAAGAGCTTCATCAGGCAATTGTAACATCAACTTCGCAGAAAGGTTGTCTTCACCAGCAGAATTTTTGTTTTTTATGTCTATTATTGCTAGTTTCAACTCACTCAAATCTGTATCATACAAAAACAAGGAATTTAAGGGAGAACTTACATTTTCCAAATAATTTAACGGGTCAATTGTTGGGATAATATCATTGGTGAGTTTTGAGGCTATTGAACAATAATAATAATTTAACTGGTTGAGGTTTATTTTAATTTCTGGATAAATTTGTTTCTTATTACCTCTTAATTCATTTATTATTGACCACATTTCTTTTTGTTTATTACCGGCTTGATTTAATCTATTATTGTAAAAATGATCTTCGGCTAATTTAATAGTTTTTCTGAAGATTCGACGAAAGTTATTGAAGTATGATACAAAGAATACATTGTCACTGTGAAATTTTCTAATAGTATGTAGGCATCTTAGATTTTTTGACGAAACTTTGAGTCCTTTTGTTATCCAGGGTTTGGATTTTTTTTGTTTTATCATTCGCAGAGGAAACGCTTTATAGAATCTTTCACAAACAAGTTTTTGAAATTCGTTCACGGGATCCCCTGCCCTATGTATCGAATTCCAATCTGTGGTCTGACAGTGATTTAGAAATTGAGCATAATTTTTTCTGCTATATATACGTCCGTACTGCTTATCTTGCAAGATTTTATTTTTGAAAATATTGGGAATAAGACAAAAAACAGCTTCGTGATCTGAAAGACCTGGATTGATTACTGAGCATGATACATCTTTGATGTTTGTGCAGACATAATCTATAATGCTCGATGAGGATTTGGATATACGAGTGGGGCTGTCTACATGCATGACTAGGTTAAAGCAATCTAACAAGTTATTTAGTGTTTGGGTTTCAGTGCATGTTTTGTTCTCATAGTGTATGTTGAAGTCTCCAGCTAAAATTTTTGATGCGAGTGGGGGTAATTTTGATAATAAACATTCTAGTCTTTCCATAAAATTTTCGTAATCCAACGAGGGTGGCCTATAAACACAGATTAAATATAAATTGTAATGCTGAGAGTAAACTATTGAAAATTCAAATTGTTTTTCTACAATCAAATAGTCAAGTTTATCAAAATTGACAAAGGAAAATTTTTCGAAGAACTTTTCGCTCAGCATTATAAAGGTCCCTCCATGCAATGAATTTTTTCTATAATATTTCGAGATAGTAACATAACCAGACAAATGTATTGGTTCATTAATTTTTAACCAATGTTCCGTCAGAAGGACAATATCCGGAATATTTTGTTGTTCCAGGAAAATATTTAACTCATCAGTTTTGTTACGTAACGATTGAATATTCAGTAATATCATTGATATACAGTTAATATTTTGTTTTGATCTAAAAAAGGCAATGCTTTGTGTGTATTTGAAGGACTGCCACTGGAAATTTCACAATGAAATGTTTTTTTGTTTTTTTTTCAATATATTTTCATGGTCTGTATTGGAGATTGAGCTATCTTTTTCCGAAGTATTGAGATTACTTTCATTAATATAAACAGAATCAATTGGTACTATTGTTCTAAGCACTATGTTATTGAATGACAACATGGAAAAAAAGAAATTGTATATGTTGTCATATATGTTTTGCTTTGAGCGTTCATATTTTGCTCCTGAGTAGAACGTTACAGAAGAGTTTCGATTTCTTTTTTTATATGCTCTAATTCTAACTGACAGGATGCGATGTAGGACCCAATCAGTAAGCGAGTTAATTTCAGGTAATAAAAGGATGTTCGTTGATTTGCTTAAATTTAAAATATTTCTTAATGCTACATTTAAAGTTGAAGTATTGCTTACGTTATTTGTATTGAACATCACAATCACTATGTCACCTTTACCATAATGCAATGTTTCCTGAAATATGTTTTCTGTTAATTTGGAAAGTTCAATGTCGGGTTTGATCAAGTCATTCACCACGTAGTTATTAGTGTAGGTAATAGTTTTTAGAACTCTAGTGAATCCCATACCATATTGATCCCCATGGACCTTGATTTTTCTCTTTCCCGAAAGGAAAGCAGACTGGTTCATCAATGTTTGATATTCGTCATTTTTGGCAATTGTCCTCAACTCATCTTCCAGGTCACTTGAATTTCTACTATCATTCATTATGATAACAGGTTTAGGATCTGGTTGAATCTGCATATCGGTGCCTCCACTAGGAGTGATATTTTTTTCGAGGATCTCCGTACTGAATCCTAAACGACACTTCCGAAAATCCTTCCGAAGTGTTTTTTTTTTCTTTTGTTGCATCTGGGGTTACATCGATTTTTCTGTTGAATGTAACAGGTGCAGAAACTTCTACTCCGCTTGACTTTGCCTTTTCCTTCTTGCTTGAAGATTTTTCCTTTTCTTTTTTCTTCGTATTTTCATTTTTATTTCTATCATCGGTACCTTCCACCATGGCACTGCTTATTACTTCCTCTGTCGATGTTCCTACTGTGTTTTGTACCATTGTATTTGTTTGAGTGCCAGAGCATTTCGTATTTTTTTGTGAAATTAAAAGTTCTTCTGTTGAGGTTCCTTTTGTATTCTGCTCCCTTGTGTTCGTTTGAGTGCCAGAGGATTTCATACTTTTTTGATTATCTGTTACTTTTCTTTGTAGCTCGTCAATAAGATTTTGCATCTCAGCTCTGGTCTTCTCATGCTGGATCAGCGAATCATTCAATTCCATTTCTATCTGTAGGGCATGATCCAATATGTTTTTTTTTTTCATTATTCAGTCTCTCCATATGTTTGTCTTTCAGCTTATTATCTGCTTCCAGGTCACTAACGGTTTGTTCCAGTACACTAAATTCATCTGTCATACTCGATCCAGTTTCGTCTTCACCTTTATTTATATATGATTGTCAGTTGAAACTAACAGTTATCTAACAGTTATACCTAAAATTATCTTTCAAACTGACAATTAGACCTAATTTTAACTTCAAACCGACCATTATGTAAAATTGTTGGTTCAAACTGACAAATATGGATAGGTAAGTGTAACTTTAAACCGACAATTATACCCAATCGTCAGTTTAAACAAACAAATATATATAACTGTCAGTTTAAACTTACATTAAGGTATAATTGTATATCCGAACTATTCGTTACAATTTTATTTACCTCTTCTCAACACTTTCGTAGAAATCAGTCTATATTGCGTTACTTTGAATTTGATTATTTATAGCGGTTACAGGGTGGGGCACTGAAAACGTAACAGATCGAATATCTTCAAAACACATATGTTGTGAAAAAAATGCAAAAACACTTCCTATAATAACCTCGACTGTCATACCGCTTCCCACACCCCTTGGCCACTATCACCCAAACAATTTGAATAGGGAAAGTAGTAAGTGTGACACATCATTAAAAAAGTAATTTCATAAGGAATTCAACCATGTCAATTATCGCTTCCTAGCTTTTATTTTGGCGTCCTCTTGCGGAAAAAACAACTGTTCCGTATTCCAAATTTTGATACTTCATTTGCAAGCTAATTTGACATAAATTCGGCGACAATGCATTATGGAATTTTTCTAAGTGAAAAAACAAAATGGCGGCTCCAAAATGGCGGACAAGATTTGTAATTATGGTCCGACTCGATTCAAAATTGAGATGTAGTGGTTTTCAGGGTTAGAAATTATGATTTGTTTGTCAATGCAAAAAAACAAGATGGAGGCTCCAACTTGGGTGACCAAATCAGTAATTATGTTCCGATTCCATTTAAAATTGTATTGTGGGGGTTTTAGGTACAGATTTTTAGCATGACTAAAAATAATTGAATGAAATTGATAAAAAACTTTTATACAAATGCGATGAAAAGTGAAAAATAACTTTTTTAGATGTGTGACGTAACAGATTCAAAAGCTTGCCGCGAGTACAAAATTGGTATTCCTGCGCGGTAAAATTTTTATTATAATAAGTTACGCACAGAATAAACTACACACATTTGAAAAAAAAATTATTTCCTTTTGAGCGCATTTGTATAGAAGCTTTTTTCATCAATTCGAATAATTATTTTTAGCCATACTGAAAACTTGTAAAACACCCATATGCCAATTTTGAATTGAATCAAACCACAATTACGAATTTTGTCCGCCGTCTTGGTTTTCTGCATCGACAAAAATTTTTTCGACCCTGACAATCCCCACTTATTAATATTGATTCAAATTGGACCATAACTACAAATTTCATTCGCCATCTTAAGCCACCATCTCTTTTTTTGCATTGACGAACAAATCATAATTTCCGACCCTGAAAACCACCATATTTCAATTTTGAATCGAATCGGACCATAATTGCAAATGTTGTCTGCCATTTTGGAGCCGCTATTTTGTTTTATCACTTAGAAAAATTCCATAACGCATTGTCACCGAATTTATGTTAAATTAGATTGCAAATTAAGTATCATAATATGGAATACGAAACAGTTGTTTTTTCCGCAAGATGGCGCCAAACTTACTCAGTATGTCTTCCATAGATAATTCATTTTAGGGTTTTTGTCGAAACATTCAATAGGTGCAAGTGGACCAATTGGACATTATATTTATGTAAATCAGTAACTGCAAGGTCTCTATTGTAGAATACAAGGTCCGATAGTCCATCATCAGTATTTGTCATACAATTTTAAAAATATTCCACCAAATTTCGAGATTTTGTAATATATGTTTACAGGATTAAAATCAGGACAATTATGCTGTGAAACCCATGCTATCTGATCATTTGCAATCAATTATGTTACAAGCAATCGAGACAAATCGATAATAAAAAAGTTTCCATATGGTGCAAATTTTTGAAACTCACTGTATATAGTCATGACCACCTTTTCATAGGCAACCCATTTTAGGCATTTTCGTCTATTTATGTAACTGAAAAAAAAGTATGTGTCATCCGGTTAACAGATGGGTGAAGGTCGACCTTTCTTCGTCTCTTAGACTAAATGCGTTTCATTGAATTGTTATTCTACATGGTTGCCGAAGAAATAGTGTACGCAACACGTCCGAAAACAGTTTTTTTGGACTCTTAGACTTCCAGGACACGCTGACGCTCGTCCTAGAATTTGTCCAAAAAAACAGTATTTTCTGGACTTGTTACGTAAATTAATAATAAATACTTGTTGTTTGCTTCTAGTACAAGAGATAGATATCGGAGTGCTTCTTACTTTGCTCGCTAATAATAGGAGAGATGAGTAGTTGCCATTGGATTTCGCTTCAATCAGTTGGCCATAGTTATGCTTAATTTGGATATGGCACAGATGGCTTAAAATTTTTTCTGTGACCTACCCTCGCACAAGCGAAGACATCGAGGGTTGCATGGGGTGCAGCCGGTTGCAATGTTGTCCTCCTTGAGAAATATTGCATAATTATTAGTAGGATATAATTCAGTAGCGTCGTGGAATCAGCCAGAAAGTACTTGCTTCCAGATATATGTTTACCGCATTTCCTACTTTGTAGGACAACTACTGGGAGATTGAAGTTTTTCATTCAGTGATGATGTTATTTCATGAACGTTATGGAGCATCCTTGTGTAAATCCAAAAAGTAGGAAAGTTTGGACGGACAGTATGGTAGGTAAAACTAGAAAAAAAAACATATTTACCTATTTCACGTGCCGTATTTTCCAATCTCTGCTCATTTCTGCTAACAAGAACAATGTTTATTCCTCGCTTTGCCAGTTCATGTGCGTAAGCTTTTCCAATTCCATCTGTGGATCCAGTAATTACTGAAATTTGAATAAAGATATTGGTACTATTTTGTAAATATGAAATATTATTCATCATGTACTCAGTTCAACTGTTATTGTTAATGTTATTATAGTGCAAGGCAAATAAATAACATTTTTCATATTTCGACTGATTGTGTGCTATTATACTCAATACAATAGTCATTAATGATACCATTCCCAAGTTTCGCATCAGAGTTAATAAACTATTTTTTCTACGACAGTGCATAAACTAAGCTTTTACGCACTGCTGACAGTGCGAAAATTGATACTTTTTCGCTCACAAGTGCGTAAAAAATCACCTGTGCGTAAAATCATCAACTGTGCTTAAAGTAATTTTTTACACACTGTTCATACATTTATGCAATTTTGAAAAATACAGTATTTTGCGTCAAATATAACTCAGAAGTCTTTATTTGATAATACGACGATAATTCATATCATTAAACATTCAAATTAATGATATAATTGCTACAATTTGGCAATATATTAACAGTAGAAGAAAACACTTTTTATGAAACACTTTCGTATAGGGCTTTTTTGTACTCGCGTCTTTTTTTAACTCGGCTGCGCCTTATTCAACAAACTTCACGCTCATACAAAAAAGTCCTACTTTATGAACTTGTATCATAAATAGCTATTTCCATTCTTTTGTTAATAACCCCACCGAAACAAATCTAAGAGAGTGAAAAACGCAAAGAAACGTTTTTCTCTATGTCATAAGTCTCGCTGAAACTTTGCCCGTCCGCCAATGACGGCAACTTATTTTTTTGTATACTTTACAATTAATAATTTTGTTTGCAACCTAACTTGATAGAATAATGATGTGAAAGGTTTTTGAATTGGTCGAGAACGTAGGCAGTAATTTCCCAGGAAACGAATGAAATTTGCCACCACCACAGATTTGAAGAGATTGAAAAAATGCAAAATTATTTTTCTTTTATTTGACAATGTTCCCGAAATCTGTAATTGTGGCAAATTTTATATGTTTTTTAGGAAATTACTACCTACGTTTCCGACCAACTCAAAAAATGTTTGCATTATTTCCATAATCAATTCAGGTTGCAAACAAAATTTTTTAGTGTAAAATAAACAATAAGAAATATGTTTCTGAAATAATGCAAATATTCATTTTCAAATACCGACTTTCCCATGTTTGTATATATAATAATAAATACTTTATTCACATAAATAAATAAATACAAATACAAGGTTTTTATCACGTTTGTGAAATAAAGCAAAGTCCGATAAGTGTAAACACACTTGTTTCGGAATGAGGACATAGAAACTCAATAATAAAAATGGTAATAGTAATAAGAATAATAGATATAGGTATATAATATGATAATAAAATTTTCAAATATATAATATAAAATAGTACCTATATGTTGAGTACAATAAGTAAGGGTGTAAAACGTAAAGTAATTGGTATTTAAATTTATAAGTTGAAATTCTTCTACTTTTCATTTATCCAAATAATGATGCACAGATCTACCAGTCTCAAATAGATGATTCCTTAGCTGACATTTGAATTCATTTATATTGATCAGTGATTTTATGTTTTCTGGAATAGTGTTGTATGATATCCTTGCGAGATAAGAGTAAGACCTTTGAGTAGATTTTTTGGACTTAAATGGAATGATATAGTGTTGTTTTTTTCGAGTGTTGTGTTCCGGTATTTGGGAATATTGCTTACGTATATGATGTCGCACACATGAGCACTGGTAATACAATTGCCTAATATCGAATATATTTTTTTCAGTATATAGGGTATTTGTTGAAAACCTGGAGTTCTTCGAAGAACTTAATTTCAGAAATCTCCTCTGCATAACTTCCAAAGTGTGGAGATAAGTTTTCGGAGCTCCGCCCCAGACGAGTATCCCGTAACGAAAGTGGCTTTCAACTAGCGAATAATACAGTGTTCTAAGATAGGTTTCAGGTAAGAGTTCTGTGAGTTTACTAAATTTATACAATGTCTCTCAATTTCTTTATCAGGTATGCTTTATGTAACTCCTATTTCATGTGTGTATCGATAATTATGCCTAAGTACTTGATTTTTGTTTCAGGGTAGATGGTGAAAGTTTTCAGATAAGAATTCACATTAAGTTGGTTGAAAGTCGGTCTATTGGATGAATTATAGGTGAAGTGAAGGAATGAGGTTTTTTTCTGTATTTACGGTTAGTAATTTGGAATCCAGCCATTGTTTAATTCGTAAGAATACAGCTTCCGCAGTAACTCTCAATTCATTCCAGGTGTCTGCTCTGTAAAAGATAGTCGTGTCGTCGGTGAAGCCTATGATGTTATCTGATATATACCTATTGATGTAATATATGAAAAGACAAGAACCCATATAACAAATAGCCAACTACATAATCATGGAACTCGCAACTACAACGACCGTGTCAACTATTTTCGAGAGGTGATGTGGCGATTTTCCAGAATTTCAAAAATGCCCATTATCTCGAAAACGGTGAGATTTTTATTGTGGTAAAATTCTGATATTCTGAACAGCCATGACCTTGTCTATAACCAGTTTGAATATTGTTCAAGGTTTACTGGACACCCTGCATATCTCAAAACTAATGGGAATGATACAAGCTTCAATATTTTCAAAAATTAGCTCCATACGTATCTGTACCTGGTGGCCTATTATTCCTATGAGGAATTTCATGATGGTACCGGTGACCTGTAATGGACCCCTATTGTTATTTACTGTATTTAATTTTTTTATCTACACTTACTGTATTTTTAATTTGACCCACTATACAAAATGATGACCAGGCTAATAGTCCCTATGTGTTTCTGAATTTTTAAATTTGTGAATGTGTAAGGTTTCAAAGCTAAATAAATGTATATGGAATTGTAATGTATTTGTCAATAAAAGGCATCGTGTGGATATGATCCACAATTCCTCCTAAACCGGTGGGGTACAAATTTCAACCAGATTTGTTATACAGATTACTTCTCCCTGTAAAATAATAATGTGGTGGTAACATCCTCGTAGGACCTTTGGGAGGAGGGAGGGTGAAAAGTCAGATCTTGTTTTTCTAGTGTAACTGTCGCACGCTTGCATTTATTGCAAGCGTGAAATGGACGAAAACTAAGACCCGTGAAGGTTTTGAACATACTCAAAAGACATTCAAGTGATATCTGAGATCACATCATTTTCTCATACGGGCAACGCCCGGTATTATAAAATGATTTGAATTAATTAATTAACATCAGCACTGTTTAGAAAGTGATATACGAATTTTTTATAGGAAACAGTTGCCTATAAAAATTGTATCACAAATTTTTTAGTAAGAACGATAATAAACATTGCATAATTTTCACAAAAATGTGGTCATAAATATAATGCATCGTAAAAGTCATATTCACCAATTACTATTGAAAGGAATGGCAGAAATGCATGGATAATCGTAAGACACTTGCGTAGTTCATACATTTACAGTTGATACTTGCAAGATAGTTTGTTTATCTTAATGCGATGCTGTAAACATGTCAATGAGAGAGATTACATAAAATCAAGGCCAAACTATTATACTTCTATATAAACAATGCTATTATCAATCCTTACGAATCGCAGAGAAATCTTAAAATTTTGAAATGAATTACCAGATTCAAAGTCTCAACTTATGAACTTTTCCTTCATTGAATCATTCAAAAGGCAAGTTATATTTGAAGTTTTCGTAAATTTTCTTAACGAAAATTTTATTTTGATTCAAAAGAGGACCTGGAAACTAGTTACTTCTCCCTGGAAAAAAAACACTGTAATGGAAAGATCCTCGTATCATCTTTGGGAGAAGGGTGGGTAAAAAGTCAAAACCTTTTTTTCTAGTATAACTCCTGCACGCCTTCATTAATTTCAACCAAACGTAGCACAACATATAAACTGCCGTGGCAGGGGAGCGTGCAGGGCACGAGCACCACTGAGGACACGACCTCCCAGGAGTCAACTGGGAGGGAGGTGGTGGAATATTTAACACATTTCTGGAATATAAAAGAAAAAACTGTAGAATGTTCCAGAAGCCTGTCCATAGTAATGGAAAATTCGATAAACCGAGAAATGGACGAAAATTAAGGCTCTTGAAGGTTTTTGAATATACTCAAAAGACATTCAAGTGATGTGAGATCACATATACAGGGTTTTCCAAAAGAACCGGAACGGTCGAATATTTCAGCAACGGCTTGACATAAAGTTATGAAATTTAGTATACGGGGGTTATCAGTAGTACCGGATATAAAAATAATATTTACAACGTTGTCAGATTTACATTTTTTTCTATGGAGCCATCAACTTTATTTTTTCAAATGTAATGCTATGTTTAGCGCATTCGATTTGTCGTGCATGTTCAAATCACTGCGACCCTATAATATCGAATTTGGTTACTCCTAATTTTTGTTAATATGGCAATTCATTATGTCGTTGGAAAATATCACAAAATTTCAATATCTCGAGAAATCGTGGCAATATATGCCAATGGAAATTAATTTATTAGAAATTTGTTAGCAAGTTTGATCTAAAAATACCATTTACAACATTGTCAAATTTACATCATTTGATGCTATAGAGTTACATTTTTTTAAATGAAACAAATCAAACCCTATTATTATTTTGCTTCTGAAAATTCGTACGTTATGTATTTACTCACCAACTCACCTGATACTAACAGAACTCTAATAAAATATTGTAAGAATCATGAGGTACGAATCAAAAAGTGGCATTTGGAAACAGCTTATCAAGTTTAATTGTTGTTGTTGTCAACCATCTGTAATTATTCTGAAAGTTACTTGAAGTATTATTGAGATAAAATAGTTTTGTGTGAAGTGAAGCTGAACGGATTAAAATATCAATCTGTATTGGTTACGGCGATAAAATGAGAAGCTATAAAGAAGTTTGCAAATTATTCAATATTGTACATCTGGAGAAGCAAACTAAAAAATATACAGTTTGCCGAACTATAAAAAGATATCAACAAACAGGGAATGTGAAGACTATTTCGAAAACAGTCGACCTCAAACAGCCACTATACATGACAATAAGTTGAATATCCTATTATTCTCAGATGTCTATAATAGAACGGAAACAAAATCTACTGGACGATATGAGTAAATCTTCGATTCACAGGATTCTAAAGCAAAAAAAAATGAAGCCTAATAAATAAATTTACACTCAAGAACTTTTGGAAGATCCTGACAAGTCAAAAATACTTACAACTTCTGAGAAGAAACGTGGTAACTGAATTACAAGAGTTGCACATTGACATTTTCACTCCAGAAGTGTTAAATAATACTATAGGTGAATTTTATGACAAGCTTGGTTATTGTTTGGCAAATAATGGCCAACATTTTGAACACTTAATACGTTAAGTCTTTTATTTTCTCGTTTAGTTTACCAAAATCTGTTAATGTTTGTGTTTGGATTATTTGAAAATAATTTAGTTTTTCTACGACAGTGCGCGTAAACTGAGGTTTTACGCACTGTTCACAGCGCGTAAAGTGATACTTTCTAGCACAAATGCGTAAAAAAATCAACTGTGCGTAAAATCCTCAACTGTGCGTAAAGTAATATTTTTCAAAAATACAGTTTTTGCGTCAGAATTTACTCAGAAGTCATCATTTTATAACACGAGGAAAATTGAAAATTTCATAGGATAAAATATTCAACGATTAAAATTTTTCAATATAAAAACTGTCGTAGAAAAAACTTTGTATAAGACACTTTCGTAAAGAGCTTTTTTGTAGTAGCCTGTTTGAACTCGGCTTCGCCTCATTCAACAAAGTTCACGCTCATACAAAAAAGTCCCACTTTACGAACTTGTATCATAAATAGCTATTATTAACTTCCATAATAACAGGGAATTTTTGTTCTACCTACTTGTATTGTTTTCTGTAGTATTTTTATTAGTGATGACGATATTTGATACGGTTTGATTTTTTTCAGTAAAAAATATGTAACTTTATGGTTTCAAACAAAATGCTTAGAATTTAAAAAGTGAGTTAAAATAAATACTTCGGAAGATTAAGGGGAAACAACATGTGAATTTGACAACGTTGTAAATGGTATTTTTAGATCAGACTTGCAAACAAATTTTTAATTAATCAATTTTCATTGTCATATTGCCACGATTTCTCGAGATATTGAAATTTTGTGATATGTTTTAACGAAATGTTGAATTGCGTTATTAAAAAATAAGGGGAATTAAAATTTGATATTATAGGGTCATAGTAATTTGAATACGACAAATCGAATGCGCTAAACATAAACATAGCATAACATTTGAAAAAATAAAGTTGAGGGAAACGTTGCAAACATTATTTTTAGATTCTTGATAACCCCCGTATACCTACCAAATACCTTTTTGTGAAGCCGTTGCTGAAATATTGCGCCGTTCCGGTTCTTTTGGGAAACCCGCCTGTATTCTCATCCGGGCAACGCCCTGTATTGCAGGTAGTTTTCTACAAAATTATTCGAATCAATTAATCACCATCAACAGTGTTTAGAAAGTGATATACGAATTTTTTAAAGGAAACAGTTGCCTATAAAAACTGTAACACACATTTTTAGTAAGAACAATATTGAACATTGCATAATTTTCACAAAATTATGGTCGTAAATCTAATTAATCGTAAAAGTTATAATCTCCAATTATTGTTGAAAGGATTAGCAGAAATGCATGGATAATTGTAAGAAACTTGCGTTGTTCATACATTTATGGAAGGTAGTTTGTTTATCTTAATGTGATGCCGTAAACATGTCAATGAGAGAGATTGCATAAAATCTAGGCAAGGCATAAACGGTTTCTCGTAACTATTAACAATACTTGCGAATCGCAGAGAAATCTTAAAATTTTGCAATGAATAACCAAATTCAACGTCTCAACTTTTTCCTTAGTTAATCGTACGAAATGTTTTCGCTAAAATTTTGAAAACATATGGGAAACAATTGTCAAATTTAATGATGATTCAGAAGAGGACCTGGAAAGTGGTCTGGAGGTAGTCCACTATCCGAATTAAAAAATTTGCTTGTTGGTTACAGGGAAAACTTGCAATAGTATGCCAGTAGCATTTAAACAATCCTCTACAAGATTCGGCACCTGCCTCTTTTCTGATTTGCTGATTTGAATCATATCGTAGGACGGTGCCGAATTATACCGGGTGTCCGCGGAGGGTGGCTCGCCCCTAGTATCTTTTTTGTTTTTCAAGATGATAGAATGAAATTTTGAGGATATGCAAAAGACATGAAACTGCATTTTCTGATGAATAACACAAGTTCATGCAACTTCCGGTTTTGCCTGTTTTGCAAGTTCAAGTCACAACTTGCAATTTTTGAATAAGACACCCAGTATATTTTGATCTCTGTTGTCTCTTTTTGTAACCAATTTTTTCTCGTATTTTGAATTTTATTTTTCAATCTAGAGTGCTATGAATACGTTCAAATTACTAATTGGGGCCATAAAAGTTAGGAAAAAAGACAATTTTATTAAGATTAGTTTGATACCCCACACTATTAGGTTTGAAAAATTTCGTTATATTTTTCATAAAATAAAGCATTTTTTGGTATTAAAATAAGATTTAAATACATAGAGTAACCGGTGACAAACATAACTGATGAAACAAAATCATTAAGGAGTCGACTCCCTATTTTACCTCGCTTCTGCAGAAGTAAATAAAATATACATTATGTAATTATTTAAAGAACAACAACAACTCAACCTTCAAAACTTCAAGTGTTCATTTTCAAGATCTCTTTGTATTTTTGTACCTACTCATCCCGACGCACATGTCTACATTCGAGATAACGATCACACCAAATCTAATCCCTAATTGAATGAGCCCACAATAATTTACAACCAAACTAGTGTGTTAGACAGAATGTCCGGTCTCTTCAAAGATAATCCTATGAGTACCGCAATGAATTCGGAAAAAATCTCATGAAATGACAAATCTTACTAGATTCAATAATCAAATAACGGTTTAGGCCGGAATATTCACCATTCACATTCCCTTGATATTCAATCTCCGACATATACAGCGTGATTTACGTAGGCCATGCATTAGAAGTTTTTCAACAAATGGACTAGAAACTTGAAATTTGGTATGCTGTCATACTTGATCATATTAGAGCAATTTTTTTCTTTATGCTTTTCTTGCAAAAAACAACAAAGAATCCTAAACATCAAAACTCTAACACTACATGGGACTATGGTCACAAAACATCAAATGCCAATATAAGCGAAGCAGGAGATTGGAGGTATGAAACGTTACAACACATTGGAGAGTGGAAGCTGAGTTAACAGCCAGACCAATGGTTGGGTTGTGGAAAGCCTCCCTCTGGGTAGGGAGAAAAACCGCACTCCGTCTCTCGGAGACCAGAAATGGAAAATCCGATTTTTGCAAAAACTTAAAAATGTAGATAAAACCAAAACTTGGAAATAAATACTTTTGATTTGATTTGATACTTGATCATGTGCGTTCTACCCCAAATGTTTTTAGTCCTACAACTATACAGGGTATGCCAAAAGTCGGTACCAACTTTTTTATTTCAAATGGAAACCTACTTTTTTGTCATGGTTCGATAGTGATAGTTCGATTATGACTTTAGACAACCTAAGTTATGGTAACTTATCAATTACAGTTTTTGAGATATGTTCATTTTTCCAAAAAAAAAAATACCGCTGTAGAAGTTTACGAAAACACGTGTAAACCGTTCAAAATTAGGAAACCAAATTTATGGAGCAGTTAGCTGGTAGTCCAGGTTGACGGTTTCAATTTGTACCATATGGGCCCAGGTGATTTTCGGATAGCGCCTTATAAAATTGTCAAAAACTCAAATTTTAGTGTTTGCAATGGAAACAAAAAACAACTGTAAACAAGAAGGTGATATTCTGTCAAAGTAAAAACGAGTCGTGCTAATTCTTGAATAAAATTGTTCGAATATGGAAAATTATCCAAATGAATTTGTGTCTGACATGTTTGTTATCCACGGCATGTGTCAAATAATTGTGCAGCGAACTTTCTGTGAGTTCAATTTGAAATATCCAAACATACCGATAATGACACGGGGCAAGTCCTCACGATAGAAAACTATAATTTTATACATTTTGGTAAGGTGGCCAGACCCGTTACGAGAGTCAAACCACTAACTGGCAATGACGATATTCAAATTACCATTCTCGGATATTTTGAAGCATATCCTCAATCCTCAATACGAATGGAATACGAACAATTGAAAATTGACATAAGTTACATCGTTTAAAATTTATACGACTGCAAAAATTTCACGGTAGAGTAAACTTTTGCGAGGACTTATAACTCAAAATACAAGAGCACGCCGGATTCTTAGACAAGATAATTTGGACTGATGAGGCAAAGTTTTGTCAGCAGGGAGTTTACAATAGGCGCAATCGACATTTTTGGGCTTCTGGATATCCACATATGGTTTTAGAAGTTGAAAATCAAGGTCAATTCCGGATAAATGTGTTTTGTTTGGTAATGAACCAAGAGATATGCTAATTTATGTACGATGAAAATTTGAATAGTGACAGATTATTCAAAACGTAGTAGAAACATTTCTTGACAATTTGCCACGGGCAAGAGCTGCACTTTGATGGTACCATATGGATGGGTCACCACCGCACAATACTGTGTATACCAAATTGACATCTATGTTCGAGCACCGTTGGTGGGGAAATCGAGGACCCTTTCTGTGGCCTGCAAGATCTCCAGATCTTACCCCTTAGATTTCTATATTTGGGGTAGGGTGAAAGATTTGGTCTATTCTTCACCAGCTCACAATATAGACAAGTTGAGACTTAGAATAATACAGACTTTTGACAGTCTCAATCCCCACGAAATCAGACGTTCTACGTAATCTATTGAAAGTAGAATAATAGAATGTTTGAACAACAATTGTGCTCATATTGAACATTTACGTTAGAGTTCTGTCAATATTGTGCGATATTTTTTATTGAATTATTACAATTTTCTTTTGTTTCCATGGCATACACAGAGATAAGGGATTTCTTGATTTTTATTGAATAACTCGATAGAGGTTGAACTTTGGTATAGGAAATGCTGGAATAACTTATCCTAAAATTCAATTTTCTTTTGAATGGTTGAAAAAAATTATGGTTGCTATTTGAAAAATTTGAGTTTTTGACAATTTTATAAGGCGACATTCGAAAATCGCCTGCGCCCATATGGTACAAAATGGGACCATCGCTGGGACATCAGGTGTTAGCCTGGACTACCAGCTAAACTGTTCCATAAATTTTGTTTCCTAATCTTGAACCGTTTACGGGCTACACGTGTTTTCGTAAACTACTTCAGCGGTATTTTTTTTCAGAAAAATTAACATATCTCTAAAACTGTGATAGATAAGTTAACATAACTCAGATTGTCTGAAGTCATAATCAGAAGGCCAATCGAACCATGACAAAAAAAACATTAGGTTTCTATTCAAAATAAGAAAGTTGGAACCGACTTTTGGCATACCCTGTATAGTTGTAGCAGTAAAAACATTTGAGATAGAACGCACATAAATCAATTATTACAGCATACCAAAGTTCAAGTTACTAGTCCAACTACAAGTTGAAAAACTTTAAATACGTAAATCACGCTGTATGTTTGGTCTATTATGTGTTTTGGATGTATTTAAGCATACATATTATGTTTACTAGACATATTAGAACAGGTGCACTGATGCTAATAAATTATCCACAAGTATTTATCTATCTCTAAATCGTCTCTTAAACTTCATGGCAAATGACTGATGATGATGCATTTTTGTTCTTCATCCATGATTTACCAAAAAAAAAAATTTTATTTAACTTTCCGACTGTTACCGTAGATCTCATTAATGGTGAGAACCGAAGTTCCTCAGATTTTGCAATACTTTTAATTTGTTAGCGTTATCTAATATTCTGAACTGAATCAGATACTGGCCTGCATAAATGTAATAAAACGCATTTAAATCATATCATCAGTGAAATCCATCTCTATCATTCGAAATCAAAATCTCACTAGGAAACTAACCGCAAAGCATTATAATTTATCCACCTTTTGACTGTGAAAGTGGGTCATGGCTGAGGAAATGCAACTGCAATGTTTTGAAAAAATCTACTCTGATGCATGCACAATGATCGGTTTGATAATGCGGTCTAAGACCGAGAAATTACAGATTAAATTGCACAATCTTCAACGAACCGAGAGCAAAATTGGCAAAGACTTTGAAATGATTGTTTGTTCATATTTGGTGCTCGTTAGAGTAAAAGTGCATGGTTTATATTTGGTGCTCATTAGAGTTAGAATGCTTGGTTGATATGAGAGGCAATATCAACCATTTATTTTGGGAAAAAATGCTTTATTCACTAAAGTCAGAGTTTTGTTTAATCGATGCTTGACTGAATTAATCAATAATTAATTTCAACTACGTCTATTAATATTGTAGCAGTCCAGTAGACTGACTCCATATTTGTGAAAGCAATATGGTTCAAATTAAGTGTTTCTCCAAAAGCTCCACACTGAAGCGGAATATAGAAAATGCTCATGTGATCACTACACGAAAAAAAAATTAATAGTAGCAAGTAAAATTTGCAAACCACCAAGTGAAAATTTACATACTATATGGGACAAGTACACGCTTTGTTAGCCACAAGAACAATTGGATTCCTGAATTTGATCACTTGCTGTTATTGGTGTAATTTGAGGAACATAATGTAACCTGTCGATATTAAACTATTAAAAGCAAACTTTTCATTTTATTAGCCTCAATCTTCGTTCGATTTGCAGTAGGTGCTCAGTAAACTTAACATTAATGAAGAATAATTTACTCTCAAATAACTCATATACTCAAATCTAGAAAAAAATATATTATTTGCTACTATACAGTATTCTACTGCAGCAACAGTTTTACATTATTATAGTTATTTTGGTTTACTTGGCCTTATCAAATGACTCACTTTTCGGTGGTTTATTATATTATATTATTTATTACCTTCAATAGATTTCATTCCATCTTTGGTATCAGGACCCACCAGACTCAATTAAAATATTCACTTGCCCTTGGTTCACACTTATTATTTCTTCAAAGAAGGATAATCTGTATCTCATAAAGCCGTATTTCCAATAAATTCATTTCATTCTTAAGTTCACAATGAGATGAAAAGTTCGGTTGCACCAAGAAGACAATGATTCAATTTATACTCTAAGTAAGTGTCTTTGCATATTATACAGGTTAGCAAATTACTCAAGAAAAACTGAAGAGAGAGATTGTAGTTTTTATGAGAACTATTTGTTGATATGGAAACAAGCATACAACATTTTGATGGCTCGTTTAAAGAAATAATTGCATCTGGCTATGCTTTCTGGCTCACCCAGTACAACCTTTCCCAAAATTAGGAATTTTGGAACATCGTTGAACCTATTTCTATTCAGTATGAATGAATGAATAAGCAGGCAAGCTAATGTCCTTTCTCATCATGATCATAACAATTCCAAGTTATGTATAACATAAAGTAGAGTTAGAACCTTGTGAAAATTGAAAAAAAAAGGTATTGAAGAAAGGCAATAATGATATGTGAATTTTTCATATTTTTATTGAAACAAAACTGTTGTTAATTCTTTTGGAAAAATCTCCTGATCCTATTATACATAAAATGTTAGTACTGTAGAAATGTTAGGTCAAAATCCACATTCTACGAGTACACACCAACAAGTCTGGAAGTCAGCGAGAGTAGTCTGCGTATCCCCAAGGCGGGAAAAAGAGACTACACAATAGCAGTCCTTTAAACCCATCAGCCTAACACCGTTCCCGCTTGAAACGCTGGAAAAGGTAGTGGACAGATTCCCGGTGGAGGGGCCCCTTAGGGTGAGCCCTTTCCACAGAAATCAACATGCATACAGAAAGGTAAGTTCGACTGGAGTGCGAAGGATCGAAAGGACATTGAGGTTCAAAGAGATAACATTAGGATTGTTTTCGATGTGGAAGGCGCATTTGACAAGGCAAAAACAGCGACAATAGAGGCAGCACTAATGGCCGGAGGAACGCCTCACTCGATGGTCAGCTGGGTTGTATCGTCGCTTACGAGGAGAAAGGTCGAGGTATCCCGGGGAGACATCAGACTGGAATCCGAGATAGGGGGGGGGGGACTGCCCTCAGGGAAGCTGCCTCTCTTCCCAACTGTGGCACTTAGTAATGGGTGATCTCCAGGATTAACTCACAGATGAAGGTTTCGAGGCGCAGGCATACGCGGACGATTCATCGGATTCGTCTGCAACCGTATGCAGGCTGCCTGCAGAATAATCGGTAGATGGTGCGGTGAAGCAGGGCTCTCAGTGAATGGATTCAGGCCACCTATCATGTTTGAGCTTGTCCAGCAGGTCAAATGCCTGGGGGTGGTCCTGGACTCCAAACTTTCATGGAGGCCGCACGTAGATAGGGTTATTCAAAAGTCGGTAGCAATCCTGTAGCAACTGCGGATAATTGTAGGAAGCAATTGGGGCACCAATCCAGAGATCATGCGCTGGCTGTACACTACAGTCGTAAGACCAAAGATCCATTATGGGTCAGCCGTGTGATGGCCAGGCGCAAAGAGTATCACAATAGGCCGAAAACTTAGCAAGGTTCAGAGGTTGGCCGGTTTGGTAATAACGACTCCAACCACAGTGTTGGAGTTACTGTTGAGGCTGCCACCGCTTCCAGTTTGGATCAAGGAGGAGGCAATGGCAGCCCATTTGGGGATGAGGGACTCGGGAGTCTGGGTAAACGAAGGAGCGATGATTGGTCATGCGGAGAGTGAAAAGCGCACAAGATAGACTGCGATGGAATACAGAGTTTATTCTTACTATTCCGAGCAGAAAACAATGAGAAGGAAACATGGTGGAGTTTAGCACAGGAAGCCTAATATGTTATATGGACGGTTCGCGTCTGACTGACAAACAGGGTTCGGGTGCCAGAATCTACCTGAAGGGAAGAGATGTACGTGAGAGCTACGCTTTGGGCAGATATACAACAGTTTTTCAAGCTGGAGTACTCGCCATCCCATCCGTAGCTACGAGGCAAGAGGTGAAAGAAGGGTCCGAACAGAGAATTTATATCTGTTCGGATAGTCTGGCAGCGCTCAGAGCCATCTTCAATCCTAAACCAAGCTCAGCGCTAGTACAGGAATGCGGAGATGCGCTCGAAAAGCTAGCTGAAATAAAGGAAGTTCAGCTGGTATGGTTCCCGGGTCACAGAGGGGTGCGCGGAAACGAGGTGGCAGGCGGACTTAACAGATCCGGATCCGCAACGCCGTTCTGTGGGCCGGAGCCTATTCTAGACATTGCAAGAAACCAAACCTCTTCAGCCCTCAATGAGTCGGCAGAAGAAGAGCTGAATAAACTTTGGAGGGATAACACCGGCTGCAGGCACTCGAAAGACTTCGTGGCTGGCTCCAATAAGTCAAGGATGACATGGCTCACAGGCAGGAACCGCCAAGCACAACACCTCCTTGTAGAAATACTAACAGGACATAACAAGTTAGGCAGACACCTATCACTTATAGGTATAGAAGACAGCCTCACTTACCGCAAATGCGAAGAAGACGAAGAAACTTCATCTCACTTCCTCGGCGAGTGTGAGGCTAAGATTCAGAACCTTCGGAGTTGAGAAACTCCATCAAGAGGAACTAATCGACTTGGAGTGGTCAGACATACTGACCCTCATTAGGAGGCCACAAAGGTTCAAAAAGGAAGACTAGGAGGATGAATGTAGATAAGTGGAGAACAGGGGTTGGCAAAAAGTGTCCATGAGGGCCTACTTGCCTGGCTGCGGTTGCGGCCTCCCCAGAGAACTACTACTACTACCAATAAGTAAAATACATGTATCAAACCAACACTATTCACATAACTCACAACAGTAATAACAGTATAATTCCGGCACACGATGCACACGTCCACATACAACTATACCCCTTTACAGGAGAAGCGGCTAGTTCAACCCATGCATCTTTATTGGAATCTACTGAGCACGCTCAGTAGATTCCAAATCTGGACAAATATGACTGCTCCACAGCTCATCTCTCTGAATTTTGGATAAATAATCGTTATATTGTAACAATTATGTATTATTATTATGTCTAGGTGAGGTTGGTCAGGTTTGGTTGGCTAGTAATTTACGCATTTACAACTCGGTTTGCATGTAGCTGTTTATTTAGGTAGGTTAGCATGCTCAGGTTGAGTTTGTGTGTAAATTGCGAACGAAAAACTGATTGTGATATTTCACAGTTTTTCACGATTGACAACGAAAGTTGACCTATCATCGAAAAAAGTTATATGACAAAGTTGTTGAAAATAGAAAGATCTACAACGTCTGTTTCGAATATTTTTCCACAATATCCCAAATTTTCCGGGAAAATCAGAAAATCCAATTTTTCAGTTTTTAATATTTTTCTCTTCCAAAATTTAATTTTTCATTCACGAAATTTTGTGGAAATACAACTTATTATGTTTCAAGTCAGCTATAATTTTTTTTGCAAGGAAATTTTTCCTTTCCAGATTTCCAGATTTTTCCTTTTTTTTCGACAAATTCCTATAAAACGACCTCATTTTCAACTGAAAAGTCTCACTGGTAAAGATCGTCCTTTCAAGCTTGCCAGCCGCCATTTTTTCCGTTGAAGCTTTTACTTTTAGATTATGTTATAAAAGATTAGCACTACTGTGGGAACCTTTTCCAGAAAATGCTAAAAAATGAAAGAACAGATTTTCAAAATCCAATTTATTCTATTTTTGTTATATATAATAATAATAATTGAAATTAACAGTTGAACTCTTTCGAGAATATCAATTTCATATTACGTCAATAGGTACAAAGAATAAACAAGGACATGAATGTGGCTTTTATTACGATAGAAGGGCGAAAGGAGGGGGTAAAAATGGTTTCTCACGATTTGCAGCGAAAAGGACCCCGCAAACTCCTTATGGAATTTGGGCACCGGTGGATTTCTTTTGAATTTTTGGTATGATGTAGTCCATGTAATTCTCAACCAATGTTACCATTGCGTCAATCCAAAAAAATGAACAATTTTGCTGCTAGGGGCCGTTGAAATCACCTCTTGCGCAGATTAGACTATTTATTTTTGAACCCGGTAACAATATTTTCACTTGTTTCGTTGTTGCTTATGTTGCAAAATATTGTGCTATTTTATAAAAAAAATTATTACCCCCTCCCCTTTTTTCCCCAACTCCTATTACGAAACGCAAAAAAAATATTTCTTCAAATGTATCGTCGAATGTTTAAATATGCTTAAATAAGCGAAATAGCAATTTTTTCAGATTATCCCCCACCCCCCAAATGACACAAAACGAAAAAAATTCGGTGGATTTTTCTAAATTTTGTATATGATGCAGTTCAAGTTATTTTGAATAGAAATAAATTGGTTGACAAACCCCAAAAATGAATAGTTTTTATGCTAGGGGGCGTTGAAATCATACCTTGCTCAGAATAGACTATTCATTATTTTTTTTTTCTTTGGTGTTTTGGCATCGACTGCTATGGTCATTAGCCATGTGTTCTTTATAGGCCTTGTTACTAACTTCATACGCCACTTTAGGAGCAGCACTGTTAATTGGAACGCAACAGCGAATCGTGCAGGACTCACCCTAGTCAAGTCACGAGATTTTAATAATTTAATCTGTTAAATTAAATTAAAAAATCCCAGCCCAACCAGGGTTCGAACCTCGGTTGTGGGTAAAGGGAAGGTTTTAGATTTTCAATTTATAAAAATGTACACAATTGTTTGGCATAAAATAAAACAAAAATACGTAGAGATATTGTTTCCGCCTATAATAATGAATAATCTATTCTGAGCAAGGTATGATTTCGACGCCCTCTAGCATCAAAACTATCCATTTTTGGGGTTTGTCACCCGATTCATTTCTACTGAAAATAACATGAACTGCATCTTATCAAAAATTCAGAAAAATCCACCGAATTTTTTTCGTTTTGTGTCATTTGGGGGGTGGGGGGATAATCTTAAAAAAACTGTTATTTCTCTTATTTAGGCACATTTAAACATTCGACGATACATTTGAAGGTAATCGAGAAATATATTTTTGCGTTCCGTAATAGAAGTTGGGGAAAAGGTGGAGGGGGTAAGATTTTTTTTTAGAACAGCACAATATTGTGCAACATTAGCAACAATGAAACAAGTGAAAATATTGTTATTGGGTTCAAAAATAAATAGTCTAATCTGCGCAAGGTGTGATTTCAACGCCCCCTAGCAGCAAAACTGTTCATTTTTTTGGGTTGGCGCAATGGTAACATTGGTTGAGAATTACATGGACTACATCATATCAAAAATTCAAAAAAATTCCACCGGGACCCAAATTCCATAAGGAGTTTGCGGGGTCCAAAATTACTTCTAGAAAAAAATAAATAAAAAAGTTGTTGGCAATAAAAAGATCTACAACTTTTGTGTCTAAGATTTTTCCACTTGACCTCAAATTTTCATAAGTCTTCGAGAGCCTTGTGCGAGGCTAGGGAAGATCATTCAACGTGTGATTCCATGCCATGTGCCATGTGGTCACTTTTGAAATTTATTTTTCATTTTAGAGGGCTATGGATAATATCAAATCAATAATTTCCATCCAAAACTTTTAAGAAAATACAGTTTTGATGGTTTCAGTCAAAATGTATCTGCCTTGTGAAATTTAATTTAAAATTACATTATTTTTTCAAAAGGCAAACTGGTGGCTCGTCGGGTAAGCAATAGACAGCATTTTATTAGGAATAATGTGATACCGCACACTATTACGTTTCAAAGAAACTTTCATTGAAAAACATGAAAAGATCACTTTAGATATTTCTTAAAATGGAGCATCCTGTGGGATCGAAATTGAATTCAAATGCATGTAGTAACCTGTAAGCCACACAACTGAGAACACAAAACCATAAATCAAAAAGCTAATAACATATTATCACCAATGATTAGGTACGTAATTCATTTTGATATAGAAGCGTAAAATGAGATGTGGAGAAGTTATGTTTTATGATTTTTTCAGATGTGTTGGTCACAGGTTACTCGATGCATTTAAATCTTATTTTATCACGAAGTGATACTAGATCCAACGTAATCTTTTTGAGTTTTAGAACGGAAGTTTGTTCACAACATCAGATTGAAACTAATACAATGAGCTTTTTTCCTTACCCGACTAGCCACCATGTTGCCATTTGAAAAAAATCAGTAATTTCAATTTTAAAATTGAATTTCACACAGCATATAAATTTTGACCGAAAACAATAAAGTTCAATTTTTCTCTAAATAATAGGGCTGAAATTAGCGATTTGAATGTATTCATTGCACCCTAGATTAAAAAATGAATGTCAAAATTAAAAAAATAATATGAAGTGATAAATGATACATGGTTGTATAGAGAATTTGATATGGAATCAAAATAAGTGAAAATATACCGGGTGTCCCATTTAAATATCGAAAGTTGATGTCACTTCCGGTGAAACCGGAAGTTGTCAAAAAGTGCAGTTTTATGTCTTATGCAGATCCCCCAAATTTCATTGCATTATCTTCAATTACAAGAAAGTTATAGTCGCGAGCCACCTTCGCGGACACCCGGCATAGTATGACGCCAAAATCTTTTGATTTGGTATTCAAGGTAATCAGAAGTAAAACTGAGCAATCCAGCGCTCCAATATGTGTACTGAAATGATCGATACAATCTAGCCAGAAAAAATTAATTTAGAAATTACGAAATACATTTGTTTTCAATAGAAGCTGGATTCACTAGAACTGATTGTACAGTCTACATAGTCCACTTAAAATGAGAAATTCAATCAAAAGTTACCATTCGCACAGCTGAACTTATCTGCATGTGATCTGTGCATTTTTCAAAAAATGCAATTTCAATTTTAATTATCTCGAGACTGGATGAATCTTTCGACTTTCCGAATTTTCAAGAGTTTCTAAGATGATCAGGCGGCCTATTCTCGAATGTCGAGTGAGATTTGTCGCATTCGATATATTCGATGGAAATTGTCGCACAACATTGGCATGTGGTATTCTCAAATGGGTTCGATATAAATGTCACATGAGATAAATTTTGTCGAATAACATGAGCTGGCAACACCGAATTTTTGATTTTAGATCATGTTCTATGCCCAATCTCTTGTAAAACGTTAATAATGATAACAAATAAAATGACATTCGCTTTGGGAAGTGAGATTACATCTGAATAAATAAAGTAGAAACATGGAAAATGAAGCCAAAAAAAATTATTGCTCCCAAAATCAAAAGCGAACTTTAAAAAAATTAATGCAAGAAAAAGAAAATGAGCCTCTTTTATCAGAGAATTCTTTAGTTGATCTAACGTTTTAATACATTTTTTCTCAGATGAGAATATAAAAGCACTCCTGTATATTACTCGTCTCTCTCGAGGCCGCTGATAAATTTCCCGATTTTCCAAATATTCTATAGCTATTACTAAAGATGCCATTCTCTCACTACAAAAATCTCTGAGAAAGTATCAAAGAATGTTTTGACATTTACTAAACTATTGGACCCAACCTATAAATTTCGCATCTTATGAAATTCTCGTATTCGACATAAATTGTCGACTGCCTTTGACTATTCTACAATTTGTCTATCGAAAATTTGCAAATGCGACATTTGAGAATAAGAATATTCAGATTTCGTTCGACAAAGAGCATATTATCTCGCATACGACAAAATATGTCACGGTTTGAGAATAGGGTCCCTGCAGGTCCAGCTAGCCGAGTGGTTAGAGCGACATTGTTCAATCACTTTGGCTGCCAGTCGGCGATCCATGGCCACGGCAGAAATTATTCTGATGGCCCGAGAAAGTGCTAGGAATCGCAAGTAAAAGGGTAAGACCTCGTTAATCCTTGGCTCGCACAAGTTTCGACTTCTGAGGGCTGCCCTTCGTAAGGGGACGACAGCTGTTAACGGAAAAAACAACAAAACCAAACAATTAGGCACTTCAAGAAAACGAAAAAAATTATACAATTTTTTTCCTTCTGAATGAGATTGAAACTGAATTTTCATCAGAGTGGTTTTCTATTAGGTCAACTATCCAAATGTCTAAAATGTCTAAACCCATCGATTATCGTTGTATGAATTTTCGATTGAAAAAATATTGTACAATATTCGACCTACCATCAATAAATAACCTTGATTATCCACTAAAAAGTTGTTAATAATGTTCAAAATAATGTTATTAGAAAAATGCAACAAGCAAGCGTTGTATGGCTTTGGTTACTATGGTTTATCTTGTCATCTTAGTTATATAATTCACACTACGAAGTATCAAAACAGAACAACGCTCAATATAAGTTCATCGACATCACACCATGAAAGTATAGATTCTGATAAAGAACTGTTAGGAAGTGCTGCAATTCGAAAATTAGTACTGCCAAATCCCGTGAGAGCTACGGAAATTAATATAATAGGCCAATCAATAGAGGATTTTTTCGTAACAAAAATACTAGTGGAAAACCATTAAGGCCATCACATGGAAGATGGTCCGAAGTTATATCCTGTTATGTTTTTGACTAATTTGTCATTTACTAATTTGTTATAAACATTTAAATACAAAAAATGTGTTCTCTATTGTTTTGCTTAAAAAATGAAAACTACTACAGCAATCTGGTTGTTCTGAAGAAAATAATAGAAAATTGAAATACTAACAAAATGGGATGTTTTACGTCTCGATTGGATCATAAGTAACGGAAAAAACCAGAAATTTTTTTATTTTGTTAAAAATCCATATCTCCGCCATTTTTCAAAAAGTAGGGTTATCCCTTCTCATGAAAGTAATGAATCATGTATACTTTTTGTGTGCACAAAATAGGCGCTGTCAGATCATTAGTTTTGGCTCAATTGCAAAGTGATTTTTTTCGCTCTATCTTGCAACGAGCCCGTGCCTGTGATAGTCCGATTTCAATTTCTCAAACAGATTTTGAAAGTAGAAGCATAGTAGGTACAACAAAACGTATATTTTCTTTTTGCGCTACAATGCTGCGAAATGGCTGAAAAATGCTTGGAAACATGACTGAAAATGGCCTTGCCCGCTTAAGCGGTCGAGTGGTAGGAGAGACCGGGAGATGAGGAGAATTTTTCTTACGTGTTACGGGTTACGTGATAATACGTTTCCCCTCATCTCCAGCTCTCTTTCTACTAGACTACTTACGCGTGCTCGGCCGTTGTTTTCAGTCGTGTTTGCAAGCATTTTTCAGACATTTCGCAGTATTGTAGCGTAAAATGAGAATATACCTTTAAAAATCTGTTTGAGAAATTGAAATCGGACTATCACTAGAGCATCCAGAAAAGCTTGAAGATAGCGAAAAAAAAATTCAAATTGCAATTGTGCCAAAACTAATATTCCGACAGCGCCTGTTTTGTGCACAAATAAAGTACACATGATTCAATATAAGGACCAACCCTACTTCTTAAAAAATGGCGGAACTATTTATTTAAAAAATAATCACAAAGTTTTCAGTCTTTTTCGGTTTTTCTCCGTTACTAATGATCCGAACGGGCCATAAATCATCCTATTTTTCAACTAGTTTGCTCTATTAGTTTTAATGTTAGAAGCAAAACAATTGAAAAAAACCCGATTTTTTTGTATTTAAATGTTTGTAACAAATTAATAAGTGACAGTTGCGAGTCGAAAACAAGAGAATATAAGTACGGACTGTCTTCCATGTGATGGCATAGTCGGTTTCCTTAAAGTATTTTTGTTAAAAACTAACTGATTTTATGCTTTGTTGATTGATGTATAAAGCGGTTTAAAGGGTATTGCATTTCATTCACATTGCGAAGTGTCAAACTAGAACGTTAACGTCAATAAAAAATTCATCTTGGCCTCTAATAATGTTTATGTATATCGTTTTCGAACCTCATTGCGATACTTTTAATAGTGTCGCAACGTTTGACTCAACATATTGGTAGGAGTTAAAAAAGTTTTATGTACTGTACTAATTTCCGCTCGAGTTGATTCAACTATTTCAATATCATTATCAATAGCAATTGATACGAGACATGCGAATTTATGTAATATTTTCATTAGGCAATGTTTGTTTTATGAATTAAATGCAAATTACTGAGGAATATTGCAATAGCATTACCGTTTCTTGGTTTTGGAGAAATTGTCCCTGACGTTTGGACGTTTGATGAATTATGGAATTAAAATGTATACACACTTTGGGTTACGTTATTTGAATGAAAATGTCTGCTTATGAATACTGATTCTCAACTAATGCTGGATTTATGCATCAGTTATAAGTCATAAGTTTTGATTCATAAATGAGAATACTCGTCAATGATTGGTTGAATCATTTATTCCAACCAATCATTCTTATATGACTTATGACTTAAAACTGCTGCACGAATACACCATTAACTAACTATACCCTTTGATACTTTTCCCTCTTCACACTCTGTAGGTAAAATTTTAAATTTTCCTGAATAGGAGAACAAAGGCTACTGTATCTCTTCAGGTGGAAAAGGACAAAGAGAGGGCGAGAAGTGAAATTGTATTCACCTATTCTGAAACGAAAAACTTTTCTGCTTCTCAAATCTCTAGAGATTCGGAAATACCTTTGCAACTGATGACAAGGTTACAACAGTACATTCTGAATGAAGCCATTTACAAACATCATGTAATAACTCATCTCATTATGGATTCATCAATGCTCCAAAACCCAAAAAACTCATCATTCCAAACTCAAATTTTTAGAGCCAAAATTCTAATTCTATGTTCCAACATTCTGGAGACTATATTATCGTATACTCGGAAAAATATAAATTAGAAGCAATCACAGGACAAATAGATTCCAACAATCAGGCTGTTTAGCTACCATCAAAACACTTCAATAGGATGAAAGTTTTTGGCAATACTTTCTCCGTCAGCGTTATAGAGTTGTTTAATATTCTTCATATTATTCATTATTATTTGTGTTGCTATTTTGTAGTATACGCCACTGATATGTGTTTACACATCTGGCATGATTATCTCTACACTCTCAACCGTAAGGGTAGCAGACTATGTCACTATCTGCCCTTTCGACAGTCAAAAAATATCCACAAACGTATGCACATGCAGGTAGAAGTATGTTTGCTTCTCTGCCAAGTATTTTTATAACAAGTGTGTAAATATCAAGGAAATAAATTACAGCAAGAGCATCGAGTTGTATTATTCCAAAACATATGGTCCTTCGAGCCGGATACTGAAAATCGCAGCTACATTTCAAATAATCAAGGAGTTATTTAATGTAGGAAAACAGCCATTGAAAATCAAAGTCAACACTGAAGTGCAAAGTATTAGTGCCAGTTTTCAGTGAAATATCGACACACATTTGCAAAAATCCGTTAAGTAACATTTCAAATAAAACACCTAAAAACGAAAGTGCAACGCATCATTTGAAAACCGAAGTTCCTACCTACCTACCAAAGATTCCAGCAGACCAGAGACAAAGACGGGTGCGGTGATTGGGCGAAACTGACGACATCGCTAAACTTGGATATCTATTGCACTGGGCGATTGGATCAACAAACGAGTGAGTCTTTCCACTTATAACCGCATCATCTTTATCCTTATTTATCCTTTGTTTCTCTCGATTTGGGTGAAAAGAAATTTCTTCTTTTCAACTAGTATAAACCATTTTTAGAAATACATTATATTCAAATCAAAATAAAAATGTCTCAACAATTAAGAATAATTAAGCGAAAACGAGTATTAGTAGAATCACGGTTACATCTTTCCAAAGAATATTTGACTGATTTAAAACCAGTAGTAGAAACTCCAAATATAGTAATTCAGAAAAATGTTTTCATTGAACTTGAAAGCAGAGTTGAAAGAGCAAATAATTTATTGTACGAGTTTCAACAAATTCAAAACGAGTTAAAAGAATCAGTCGAGTAGATCAATATCATAAACAATTGGAAGAAAGACGTTCGTTCGAAAATTAATTTCATAAAATTATTGCAGAAGCTAAAGGTATACTGTCGGAAGGGATTGTTGAACAAAATAAAAAGCAAAAAAGAGTGGCGTCAAATGAAAATTCACTGGTAAATCAGCCCGGGTCGGACAGTCTGTCCGGGGTGCAGTTACCACAAATAAACTTACCGAAGTTCTTGGGCAATTATGACACATGGTTGGAGTTCAGGGACACATTTGTATCTTCAATTCACCTCAACAAAAGCATTGGTGACATACAAAAATTCCACTATTTGCGTGCCTCTCTTGAAGGGAGTGCCAAACAAGTAATTCATTCTTTAGAGTTTTCTGAGAAAAACTATAACGTTGCATGGGACCTTTTGAAACAAAGGTATGATAACAAAAGACTTTTGGTTCAAAATCATATTAGAGCCATATACGATATTCAACCTTTAATACGTGAATCATCGGATGAATTGAGAAAAATGACGGATACTGTTAAAAAACACCTAAGATCATTTGAAAACTTAGATCAGCCTACTGAAAAGTGGGATACTTTACTTTTATATACTCTATCAAGCAAATTAGACAAAATAACACTACGTGAATGGGAGGAAGAAAAAACTCAAAATGAGTTACCAACTTTAGAAGATTTCTATTCCTTTCTGAGAGGAAGATCAGACCTTCTAGAAACACTAGAAATGAACACGTCTGGTATGGTGATTAAATCAAAAGCATGGGAGTTTCATAAGGAAACATCAGAAACCTAAATCCTTCATTACCACAGAGTATATAATGTCTTGCCCATTATGTAAAGAAAATCATAGACTTGCCTACTGTCCGAAATATCACAGAAAATCGATAAATGAACTTTGTAAAAGCCTCTCGATTATTTATAAATTGCTTAAAACCAAATCACCTTAATAACGATTGTACAAACGGAACTTGTCGAAAATGTAATTCAAAACATCACACGACCTTACACATAAATTATAGAGAAAACCAAAACAACTTGACTGCAAATAACCATCCAACCGAAATTCAAACAAGTCCTGATAGTCTAAGTTCAAATCAAAATACTCCGCAAACCTCTGGACAATCTTCGAATGATTATTTACAAACCCAGACTTTTAGTTGTCAACACGATACTGAAGTCTTATTATCCACAGCTCTCGTACTCGTGAAAGACTGTATGGGGGAATTTCAAAAATGCAGGGTTTTATTAGATAGTGCATCTCAGTCCAATTTTATTACATCTTCCTTATTGTCACGGTTGGGACTGAGAACTTTCGAAGTAAATATGTCAGTTATAGGCATTGGACAAGCTAGTGCAAAAATAAAAGGACGGTGTAATGTCTTTGTACAATCGAGAAACAATCCATTTAACGCTGAAATTTCTTGTTTCGTGATTTCTCACATAACTGATAATATTCCGTTAGGAAAAATCGATATTCATAACTTAGATATACCAGAAAATCTTCCTTTAGCAGATCCAACTTATTTTCAACCTGGTAGCAATGATATGCTTCTTGGGGCAAATCTATTTTATCAATTACTGTGCGTTGGTCAAATCCGTTTAAGTCAACACTCACCGATACTGCAAAAAAACAAATTTGGTTGGGTAATTTCCGGATCTGTTAATACATCACATTCTCAGAACAGCACGGTCTGTAATTTTATACAAAAACACCAAACTACAAATTGTGAAGGGCAAGCACAATTAGCAAAGTTTTGGGAGATTGAAGAAGCTTATACAGATTCTCCAATATGGACCGAGGATGACAAAGAATGTGAAAGACTATTTGTAGGAAACTTCTCTAGAAATTCTGATGGTAAATTTACAGTTAAAATTCCGTTCAAAAATAGTACATCATTGCTTGGGGAATCCAAAGAAAATGCACTAAAGAGACTTTTCTCAACTGAAAATGAACGTTTAAAAAATCCCTCGTTGAATCGCGCTTATTGTGGCACATGTCATTAATTGAAAATGATGACGACCGGTTGTCGTACTACCTTCCCCATCACGCTGTTATCAACGAAAATAGCTCTACAACAAGAGTCAGGGTAGGGTGGTTTCCGATGGGTACGCGCCAACAGACACGGGTGTTTCATTGAATGAACTCTAATATATAGGCCCTCCTCTACAAGAGGATTTAGTAGCGATTTTGCTTAGATTTCGTATTTGCAATATAGTATTTCGTGCTGACATTATACATATGTACAGACAAATTTGGATGACAGAAAACCAGCGTAGTTTGCAAAGAATACTGTGGAGATCTAATACTTTAGAAAAAGTAAAAACGTATAATTTGAACACAGTTACATTCGGTTTAGCTTCAATTCCTCGCTTTAAGATGTTTAGAAGAATTAGTCAATGAATGCGCGCATTCTAATCCAATAGCTTCCAATGTTATATCACGAAGCTTTTACGTTGGCGATCTCGTTGCAGGGGATGACTCAGTAGACGAAGCTATTAAAATCTGCAAAGACGTATCTAATATTTTGAAATCAGGGGGATTCGAATAAATGGAATTCAAATAGTCAGAAGGTGTTGAATGAACTCAGTTGTCGAGATTCTACACAATTAATACAATTTGGTGAAAAAACACAAACAAAAACTCTGGGTCTCTATTGGTATTGGCAATAAACAAAACAGAAATTCTGTAACAAAGCGTACTATCTTGTCACATATTGCACACATTTTTGATCCGCTGGGAATACTGAGTGCAAGTGTCATTCCAAAACTCATTTTACAGCAACTGTGGTACTTAAAAATCACGTGGGATGAACCACTACCGCATGGGCTCTTTAAAGAGTGGAAACAGTTCAAACAAGAGCTGCAACTTTTTAATACTTTAAAAATTGAAAGGCAAGTTGTTTGTGAAAAACCCATTACAATTGAACTGCATGGATTCGCAGATGATTCTACTAAAGCTTATGGTACTTGTATATACGTACGAAGTACTGATATAACTGGTGCAATTCATGTAGCTCTTTTATGTGCCAAAGGAAAAGTTGCACCACTGAAAATAATCACAGTTCCAAAATTAGAATTATGTGGTGCTCTCCTTCTGTCACAACTAATGCATAAAGTTCAAAAATCTTTCCCAATCAATATCAATTCTATTCATTTGAGGTCGGATTCTACTGTGGCCTTGGGTTGGATAAAATCACATCCAAACCTTTTTCAAATTTTTGTAGCAAACAGAGGGTCAGAGATACAAAATATTACTAAAGGTGTGTTACGGGTTTATTTTGCACTAGAAAACCCTTTCTGTTTTAATACAATAACATCAGAAATTCTGTCATTGATATACATTTTCCACTCTGTACGCCACTGTATTCTTCTTCTTCTTCAGATTCCTCAAAATGACAACTTGATCGTTGTCATGTATAGCTTGTTTCGAATATTAGTACTTACCTTCGCTGTACTAGTTCGAGCGGACATGAACCGGCCTTAAGCTAATGACAGTTATCAGTTGTTCTATTTTGCGGTATGACAGCGTTATTTTGTAAACATACTTTTGGTTAGTCTATTGTTTTGTACTTGGAACACAAAACCGTAACATTCCTACTCTATCTCTATCTTGTGTCATTGAGGTACCTATTTCACATTCGAATACTTGACCTTTTGTTTGTTTGGTTCTGAGATTGAGGGGCTGGCGTTTTCGTGTTGTTTCAGTTGGCAACACTGAATCTTAAGGTGTTCTTTTCATAGCTCCTATTAGCTCGAGTTAGTTCCTGGACTGTTCCCACAGAACACTAACGAACAAGAAAGCGCCTTGTCAGATATTGACAGTTTTGACTTTGACGTCTGAGAGATACTCTCTTCTTCCTTATTTGATCTTGATGAGTGACTGACCTACTTTGAAGATTTCCAATTAAAGTTTGATCATCGTTGATGGATCTTTGGAAAATTCATATCAGGAGAGTTTCTCATATTGTTTGCGATTTTTGACGCTATATATATATTTTTGAGAAATCTCCGTTCGCTTTGCGGATTTTTGAGGTTAGAAGTCACTTCATCATTGTGTGAAACCACTGGAACGAGAAACTCGCTATCAGACAGCATACAGACCATCAAAGCTGTTATCAGAACCCTCCCACTTAATAGAGGTTAGTATTTGCATTTGGGCTCTACTTATGGCCCCATACAAGTGTAATCAGAAGTCAGACTGGTATTGTATATTCTAGGGTTCTCTGCTGCGGCTACCGCTCTGCTACTTCTTTGCTACCACTCCTGTTACCACTCTACTACTACTTTGCTCCTCTGCGGTTACCACTCTGCTACTACTCCTCTGCGACTACCACTCTGCTACTTCTCTGCTGCGGCTACCACTCTGCTACTTCTTTGCTACCACTCCTGTTACCACTCTGCTACTGCTCCTCTGCGGTTACCACTCTGCTACTGCTCCTCTGCGACTACCACTTTGCTACTGTTACCTCTTCGCCTCTGGTAGTGCCCCACTACGGTTTATTGCTACTACTCTGCTACCGATTATTGGAGTTCCACTAATGAGATTGTTCCACTGTTTCGTTGCTACACGATTGTCTTTCCACTATTCCACCGCTGTGATTGTTCCTGCTCAACTGTGGTTGTCCCGCTGTATATCTGTTGTTCAGCATTCCTTCGCTATTCGTCCCAGCTGTACATGTACTTTGATTGATTGTGTCATACCCACTGTGCACCTGTATTCACCAAGGCACCGATGAACTACAACCACAATAATTGGTAAACTGGAATGCTTGAGAATATCTACGTAGTATCAGATAAGTTTAAAATAAGACTGCCCCTAAGGCGTAAGTATCCATAACTGTAAGCTATCATCGTGACGTCACAGGCATAGCCCTCACTGGAGGTTTCATATCGATATATTCAAACAATACCATACTCTCAATCACAGCATTCACTTGAATTCATCTTTGTGGTTGATATTTACATTAATTTCATTTTCTTTTGTATGGTGAGCTGAACTGTGCACATACAGGGTGTGTAACGATCAATATATTTTATGAGTAAGGGACATGACTATTTCTTTTATTCTGGTCCAAGTTATCTAAGCGTAACGGAAGACAAAACCTCTACATATTTATATATTATTATTATACCATTTACAGGTATCTATTGTTTAATATTTTAGTAATATTAGTGCAGTGGGTTGTCCCATTCCATCAGGGTGGTTTCGGATTTTTCACTAGCGATAAATCCGTGGCGTCCCGGAAAATTAACCGCATATTTCAATCTTATCGAAATCAATTTTTATTGTCGAATCCACGCCTACTGAGCTACTGGGTATGTTAGAGGCGTGACACATCATTGCACATTCACTGCTCTCCTTTCCTAAATTTCGCCCCTAACAAAATGGCGCCCTAACGTTTTTGAATTTTTTTGATTTTATAGATTCTGAATAAAATCAGGTAGAGGTATTTGTATTTCCTTCTGTTCGTAATATTGAATACTAATAGAAGTGCACTTGATAAGTATACACTGCTTACTGCTTATTTTGAATGCTTTTTATGTATTATTTATTATAGTTTATCTAGAATTGAAGCGTAGCAGTTGGTGTACTTATAAAGGTGTTTTTCCTTCTCGGTATCTTGGATCGGGATAGAGAATAGTCATTTTGAGAATTGCATTCTCTCAAAATTGGATAACTGAAATTATTTTCTATATTTCAGTATCGTTTGGAGTTGTTGTCAGGTGGTACAGTGTGAATTATTTGTTTTTTTGTCTACGTCGTCGCGACGCTCTCCGTCACCCAGCGTCGGTTATTGGAAAGTTGCTATTTCTGGTATATTTTGGTTTTGTTAGCACTTTCTTATAGTTTTAGAGTACCGACGCTGACCGACGCTTACGGACGCTAGGCGTCGTTTTTCTAAAAGTGCTTATTTCTGGTATATTTTGGTCTGCTTTGCACTTTTATAGAATTTTAACGTACCTACGCGCTCCGACGATTACCGACGTCCAGCGTCGTTTGTCTAAAAGTGTCTATTTCTGGTATAATTTGGTTTTCTTGACACTTTTATAGCTTGCAAACGTCCGGAGTCGCTTTTCTTAGTGACTGATTTGTTGTATTTTTGTTTTCTGTTCCCAGTTTTTAATGTTTTTTTAAAGTGTTTTGTTGTCTAGGTTTCTTGAACTACTTTTCTTTGCATAAAAAAATAATAAAAAAAAATGTTTGCATTAGAAAAATAATAATAATAGTAAAAAAAAATGGACTCGCCCAGATCAAATTACATTCGGTAATTTCATTTGGGGCCGAAGTTGGCTGTCCCTGGCGTATGCCTAAAGTAACTAGAACTTGTACGTAGTTCCCAACTAGTGAGATTTTGTACCCATAATATCTAGGGAAAAGGGTTGCGATTATAAAATCTCACGACAGCAACACTGCTGCATTTATAATTTTTGTTTGGTGTGTTGTTCTATAATTTTGAGGCCATTCAAAAATTATTGTCCATAATACTAACATCATTGGATGTTATGTTCCAGTAAATTCGTTATGAATTTAATTTTGTATCATTTAAGATGTTCTTCAGTAGAATTTTTGATTTTTTTGTTCTTGTCTGTGATAAGTTGACAATAGTGATTGTTCACAGACTAAAGATTTGCGTTATCGGTGATTGATTAAATTTTTTATTATTTGCGTTGTTGATGTTGAATGCGAGCGCTGTCTCGGTGGTTCTGAATAGAAGTTGGCTATCCCTAGCTTCGGCTTAAAGCTACTTGAACTAGGCTAGTTCCCAACTAGTGATTTTTTTTCACAACAGAAAAACCTCTGTTTGACAGTGTCATGCCACACCGACACTTGGAGCCAAAAATATGTCATTATATGTCATTTTCTGAGGATTGGTATTATTTTAATCTGCTGTCAAGAGATTACTTTATTGTCCGGGTTAGTATTGGTGATTTCAGGATTTGTTTTCTTGCAGCATATTTCAGTACACGTGTATTTTGGTAACGAGCTTTGCATTGTTGCATATTTGAGCTGTTTTTGTGGCACTCGTACTGATGTCCTCCTTTGAGGGATTTGTTAGATTAAATGATCACCTTTCTGTAAAGACATATTTTTATTTATATTTCACTGGGATATGCTGGATTTTTATTTTTGTTGGAATGACCAACACCGGCTTATGTTATTGAGTATTGTAGAATCCAGATTGATAATATAAACATTTGACCACTTGACATCAATTTACTCAATCACTGATTGCTTTGTAGATATTATATTTAATTATTATAATTTCGGTTGTTTAATTGTGTAGATATTATATCTTTTAGTGTACCAGGTGGACATATCAACTAACCTTCGACTCTTTCCTAACGGGTATTTTTGAATGAAGTTACCTTTTCTATCTTAATTACATTGAAATGTCAATCTTTTGTCTTGTATGACATGCTCTTCTTCATATGCGTTGTTGGTGATTATTACTATTATTATATGCGGAGTCGATAAAGTGGTATTGTTCCACTGATGCTTCATTTTCTTTACATTCTTATAATGTTATTTGTTATCTACCAGTCTGATTTACACTTCCTTGAATTTCTTATTGTTGGTTAAATAATGTTATTGTTAGCTTCATGGCTAATCGTCATTAAAGTTCTGGGAACTTTAATGCCTCTCCGAGTAGAGGGGGGATTTGTTACGGGTTTATTTTGCACTAGAAAACCCTTTCTGTTTTAATACAATAACATCAGAAATTCTGTCATTGATATACACTTTCCACTCTGTACGCCACTGTATTCTTCTTCTTCTTCAGATTCCTCAAAATGACAACTTGATCGTTGTCATGTATAGCTTGTTCCGAATGTTAGTACTTACCTTTGCTGTACTAGTTCGAGCGGACATGAACCGGCCTTAAGCTAATGACAGTTATCAGTTGTTCTATTTTGCGGTATGACAGCGTTATTTTGTAAACATACTTTTGGTTAGTCTATTGTTTTGTACTTGGAACACAAAACCGTAACATTCCTACTCTATCTCTATCTTGTATCATTGAGGTACCTATTTCACATTCGAATACTTGACCTTTTGTTTGTTTGGTTCTGAGATTGAGGGGCTGGCGTTTTCGTGTTGTTTCAGTTGGCAACACTGAATCTTAAGGTGTTCTTTTCATAGCTCCTATTAGCTCGAGTTAGTTCCTGGACTGTTCCCACAGAACACTAACGAACAAGAAAGCGCATTGTCAGATATTGACAGTTTTGACTTTGACGTCTGAGAGATACTCTCTTCTTCCTTATTTGATCTTGATGAGTGACTGACCTACTTTGAAGATTTCCAATTAAAGTTTGATCATCGTTGATGGATCTTTGGAAAATTCATATCAGGAGAGTTTCTCATATTGTTTGCGATTTTTGACGCTATATATATTTTTGAGAAATCTCCGTTCGCTTTGCGGATTTTTGAGGTTAGAAGTCACTTCATCATTGTGTGAAACCACTGGAACGAGAAACTCGCTATCAGACAGCATACAGACCATCAAAGCTGTTATCAGAACCCTCCCACTTAATAGAGGTTAGTATTTGCATTTGGGCTCTACTTATGGCCCCATACAAGTGTAATCAGAAGTCAGACTGGTATTGTATATTCTAGGGTTCTCTGCTGCGGCTACCGCTCTACTACTTCTTTGCTACCACTCTACTACTACTTTGCTCCTCTGCGGTTACCACTCTGCTACTGCTCCTCTGCGACTACCACTCTGCTACTTCTCTGCTGCGGCTACCACTCTGCTACTTCTTTGCTACCACTCCTGTTACCACTCTGCTACTGCTCCTCTGCGGTTACCACTCTGCTACTGCTCCTCTGCGACTACCACTTTGCTACTGTTACCTCTTCGCCTCTGGTAGTGCCCCACTACGGTTTATTGCTACTACTCTGCTACCGATTATTGGAGTTCCACTAATGAGATTGTTCCACTGTTTCGTTGCTACACGATTGTCTTTCCACTATTCCACCGCTGTGATTGTTCCTGCTCAACTGTGGTTGTCCCGCTGTATATCTGTTGTTCAGCATTCCTTCGCTATTCGTTCCAGCTGTACATGTACTTTGATTGATTGTGTCATACCCACTGTGCACCTGTATTCACCAAGGCACCGATGAACTACAACCACAATAATTGGTGAACTGGAATGCTTGAGAATATCTACGTAGTATCAGATAAGTTTAAAATAAGACTGCCCCTAAGGCGTAAGTATCCATAACTGTAAGCTATCATCGTGACGTCACAGGCATAGCCCTCACTGGAGGTTTCATATCGATGTATTCAAACAATACCATACTCTCAATCACAGCATTCACTTGAATTCATCTTGGTGGTTGATATTTACATTAATTTCATTTTCTTTTGTATGGTGAGCTGAACTGTGCACATACAGGGTGTGTAACGATCAATATATTTTATGAGTAAGGGACATGACTATTTCTTTTATTCTGGTCCAAGTTATCTAAGCGTAACGGAAGACAAAACCTCTACATATTTATATATTATTATTATACCATTTACAGGTATCTATTGTTTAATATTTTAGTAATATTAGTGACGTGGTTTGTCCCATTCCATCAGGGTGGTTTCGGATTTTTCACTAGCGATAAATCCGTGGCGCTCCGGAAAATTAACCCCATATTTCAATCTTATCGAAATCAATTTTTATTGTCGAATCCACGCCTACTGAGCTACTGGGTATGTTAGAGGCGTGACACATCATTGCACATTCACTGCTCTCCTTTCCTAAATTTCGCCCCTAACAGGTGAACAGTGGAATCATGCAAGCACAGGAGAGAACCCTGCCGATCTGGTTAGTCGGGGTATTTATCCATCTCAATAAAAAAATTATTCGTTCTGGTTTGAAGGCCCTTCATGGCTTTCTCAAAGTAGGGAATATTGTCCTTCTGCTCAAATAAATCACGAAAAAATCCATACAATCGTTAATATCATGTGAAAAATCAAATATTTTTCCGTTTGAAAAATTCTCAAACATGAGAACCATTATCCGAGTTATGGCATGGATATTGAGGTATTTATCCATAAAATTTCTAAAACTCGGTCTTCCGAGAGAAGTACAGGAGTACTAACTTCTATAGAATTAAATAATGCAGTAAAACGTTTGGCGTTTCTTTCACAGACGGAAACTTTTATAAGTGAATTACATACTTTAAAGAATGGAAAACAGATAACAAAAGGAAGATTGTCTAGTCTCAATCCTTTCTTAGATAATGCGGGTTTGATACGAGTAGGGGGCGACTTCAACTCTCTAAATTTTCTTATAACAAAATTCATCCTATTGTTATTTGTGCAAAACATCCATTTTCGAAATTATTGTTCCAAAATGAACATAAAAATATTTGCCACGCAGGTCATCAACTGCTACTTTCGTCTATCAAAGACAACTATTGGCCTATCAGTGGTGGAAATTTAGCACGAAAAACTGTTCGGGAAAGTATGAGGTGCTTTAGAGTAAACCCTCAGATACAAATACCAACCATGGGTGTGTTACCCAAAGAACGACTTGAACCCACACCAGCATTTTACACCACAGGGGTGGATTTTGCTGGTCCTTTTCAAATTAAAAACAAAATTGGCCGGGGAAGCAGCTTAACCAAAGCTTATATTGCACTTTTTATATGTTTCAGCACCCGCGCTATTCACCTCGAACTCGTTACGAGTTTGAGTACTGAAGCCTTTTTAGCTGCCTTTCCGCAGATTTGTTTCCCGTCGGGGAAAACCTGACACTGGGGAAACCAGACAATGGTAAAAAATTTGTTGGTGCAACCACAGAATTAAAACAATTAGGTGAGTTCCTAATTAACGAAGAAAATCGGTTAAAGACTTGCATTGCAAACGAGGGCGTAAATTGGTGTTTCACTCCCCCTTATTTCCCACATTTCGGTGGAATTTGGGAGGCCGGTGTCAAAGCCACTAAACATCATCTGAAAAGAGTAACGACAACATCTAATTTAACTTATGAAGAATTTTCTACCTTTTCAACTCAAATCGAGGCATTCCTAAACTCTCGCCCACTTAATCCAATCTTCTGCGACGCAGTGTGCTAGGGCGTAATGGACTGGCACTTTGAAAAGGTCCCGTGGCTCCTCTCGAGTTACCCCGTGTGACACTTTCTGTCCATTTGAGTATGAGGACATGAATTTCTGGAACGTCATCGCATCCTCTGGTGGTCTGAGGGTGCGGACTTGGTCATGGTTCCCAGCGTAAGGAGCCAACCTGTTGAAATGCACGACCCTGGGTTTACCTCTGGGTGGTTTATGGATTCGGTAAAGAAGGTCATTTATCCTCTTGACGATCTTGTACGGACCTTCCCATGAATTCCGTAATTTTGGTGACAGGCCACGGCGACGCATCGGGTTGTACAGCCAAACTAGGTCACCAACCTGAAATCCTCCAGCATCGGCATTGATGTCATAAGTCGCTTTCATTCGGTCGCTGGCACTCTGGATGTTCAAACGGACTCGTTCGTGGATGTCCTCCATTCGCTGCCGGAGTTTGCTGACGTAGTCCTCTCCCGCGGTATCCTGTCCTGGTGGCATCCCAAACTTTAGGTCACAGGGAAGTCGCAGCTCTCGGCCCATTAGGATACTTGCAGGGGTTTGGCCGGTCGACTCGTGTACTGCGGAACGGTAGGCCATCAGGAACAAATGGAGATACTGGTCCCAGTCTTTTTGATGGTCAGAGACTACCTTGGACAAGTGGCGATTGATAGTCCTGTTCATCCGCTCAACCATTCCATCGGACTGTGGATGTAGAGCTGTGGTTCTCGTCTTTCGGATGTTCAGCATCTGGCACATTTCTTGGAACAAATTGGATTCAAAATTTCTGCCTTGGTCCGAGTGCAGCTCCAAGGGAACGCCGAATCGGCATATCCACTCTTTCACCAAGACGTCCGCGACAGTGATGGCTTCCTGGTTGGGCAGGGCATAGGCTTCGGCCCACTTGCTGAAATAGTCCATTGCCACAAGGATGTATTTATTTCCATTATCTGATACGGGGAACGGGCCGGCGATGTCAATGGCGATTCTTTCGAATGGACTACCTACGTTATACTGACGCATCGGGGCCTTGGGTCGTGTCCGAGGTCCATTGCTGGCAGCGCAAACAGCACAATTTCTGCACCAGTCATTGACATCAACTTGACAATTGACCCAGTAAAACCGTTGCCATACTTTCTGCAGGGTCTTCGTCACACCCAGATGTCCTCCAGCAACTCCATCATGGATCTCTCGGAGTACTTCCTGCCTTCTGTTCTTGGGCACCACTATCTGACGTCTGTCTTCCCCACCATCTTCGGACTCCAATACACGTGTCAGGACCCCATTGTCCAGGGTAAGGGAATTCCATTGGGCCCAGTAGGATTTGACTGCTGGGGAATATCTTGCGATTTCCTGCCATGTCGGTCTTTGATTACTCTTTTTCCAGCCGACGACTAAACCAAGATCTGGATCGCTTTCTTGGTCTTTCTGGACCTCGTTGTCATTCCAGTTGATGTCAACTGCCGTGGTTCTACAAATCGCTGCTTCCTTCTCTTCTGCTCGTCGGCAGTGTGAGCAGTCGTCTGGGCATGGTCTCCTTGACAGAGCATCTGCGTTCTTGTGGCCACTCCCTGCTCGATGTTCGATCTCGAAGTCGAATTCTTGGAATCTTGCGATCCAACGTGCTACTTGGCCCTCGGGGTTTTTGAACTGTAGAAGCCATTTAGGGGCTGCGTGGTCGGTTCTTAACAGGAATCTTCTCCCGTACACGTATTTATAAAAGTGTTCTACTCCCTTGACAACAGCCAACAGTTCTCGTCTGGTGACACAGTAGTTACGCTCCGGTTTACTGAGAGTTTTACCGAAGTATCCGATGATATTCTCTTGCCCATCCTGGATCTGGGACAAGACAGCTCCAAGTCCCACGTTGCTGGCATCCGTGACCAAAATGAATTTTCCACTCGGAAGGGGATAACTTAGAATCGGTGCATTGATCAATGCCCCCTTCAGCGTCCTGAACGAGTCTTGGCATTCTTCGGACCATTGGAATTTTGTTTGACCTTCCGTGAGCCTGGTGAGTGGTTTAGCGATGTTGGAAAACCCCAGCACATATCGGCGATAGTATGTGCACAAACCAAGGAAACTACGTAGTTGGTGTATATCTTTCGGGATAGGCCACTCCTTCACTGCTTTAATCTTCTCGTCATCCACTGCTACTCCGCGCCCAGAGACAACATGGCCAAGGTAACGTACTTCTTTCTGGAACAGGTGGCATTTCTTGGGGCTCAGCTTCAATCTAGAGTTTCTCAGTCGCAGGAATACCTCCTCCAGGTTTTTAACGTGGTCTTCGAACAATTTGCCAACTACAATGATGTCATCGAGATATACCAGACACGTCCTCCATGAGAGTCCTTTCAGAACCGTCTCCATTAATCTCTCGAATGTTTCTGGAGCATTACAAAGTCCGAATGGCATGACGGTGTAATGCCACAGTCCTGAGACGATGGTGAAGGCTGTCTTTTCTCTATCTTCTGGAGCCAGTTCTACCTGCCAGTATCCACTCTTCAGATCGAGGGTCGAGAAAATCATGGAGCCTGCCAACGTGTCTAGGGTGTCATCTATTCTCGGAAGAGGGTAACTGTCTTTCTTCGTCACGTTATTCAGTTGACGATAGTCTACGCAAAAGCGTGTTGATCCATCTTTCTTCTTCACCAGAACGACTGGAGAGGACCATGGACTGTCAGACGGTTCAATAACTCCATCTTTCCCCATATCACTGACTATTTTGTCAGCCTCTTCCTTCTTGGCAAGAGGAAGTCTTCTAGCTGATTGTCGGATTGGTCGAGCGTTCCCGGTATCAATTTTATGTTGGACTACATTCGTTCGACCCCCTTTTCCTTGTCCGGTATCGAAGATGTCTTGGTACTTCTTGACTAATTCTCTCAATCTGGGCTGTTGGGCTGGTTTAATGCCCTTGGAAGAGAGGGTAACCAATTTTTCCAGTTCCGCTGTCAGGTTGTTCTCTTGACTAACAGTACCGTGTACACTCCTGATCACATGGGAAATTGACGAGCAGTGCCCCAAAACAGTTCCTTTCTTCAAAGTCACTGGGTAATAATTGACATTCATTACCCTTACTGGCACAATTTCATCAGCACGCAACAAAGTCTTGCCTAGTGCAATCCCTCGTCCAATTTTCTCATCATGAAGCTTGGGCTCGAACATAACCACGCTTCCATTGCTCGCACCTCCATCCAAGCGAGCCTCCAGTATGATCTCAGCCCTCTCGGGTACACTCACATCTTCAGCCAGCAGAACACGAATAATCTCTTTACTTCTTCCATGTAGCACCAGCTCTTCTCCGTTCACACGTAGGACGCCCTCTTTGAAGTTCAATTCGAACCCTCTGGAATTCATGACGTTCATTCCAATAATTGCGTCGTCCTCAATGTCCGCTACTAATGCCTGATGTTTCACCGTTGTGCTGCCTAGAATCAGTTCTATCGGTAGCTCACCATGTACAGTGGCCAGCTCTCCTGTTGCTGTGCGTAGCTTCCAGGATGATGGTTCCATTCTCTCTGGTGTTTTAATAAAAGCAGGTCCAAGGATTGTCCTAGTCGCACCAGTATCCAGCAGCATTGCGCAAGGCTTGTTGTTGATGAAACCGTCTACGAAGGCTCCTTTGTTCTGACGTTGGAGGACAGCGACATATGCGTTGTTCACCGGGGCTTTCTGAGTATAGGCCGACGATTGCCCCTTCTCAACAACCTTCGTTGGTCGCGACCTCTTGAGGGTTGGACATTGACTACGCACGTGTCCAAGTTTCCTACAGTTCCGACATCTCACTAGTCTTCTCTCAGGCAACATTTCCTTCACGACCTTTCTTATGGCAGCTTACAGGTTATCAGGTTCCTGTGGGTCTTCCTCAACAATCCGGACTTTACTTTGGCTTCTGCAGGATTGTTTCGCTGCCTCAAATTCCAAAGCGCGTGCCAGTGCATCCACGAGATGTGTTGGACGAGCTAGTGTCAATGCTTGTCTGGTTTCCTGGTCACGGAGTCCATCTAAGAATGCCTGAACTGCTAGTCGCTCCATTGCCTTTTCTGGTGTGGCTGGGTATGCAAGGCGAACCAAGCGTGCAATGTCTGCTTCAAACTCCTGTAGGGACTCGCTTGATTTCTGGCAGCGGTTTTTGAGCTGTGAGTGGTATACATGTTCTAGATGGGTCTGTCCATACCGTAATTCGAGATGTTTAATCAGCTGCTCGTAGTCCTCTTGCTCTTGTGCCGTGAGGGTTTGTAAAATATTCGTTGCTTCTCCACCCAACGCCAGTGTTAGTGCCACAGCTGTATCTCCTGCATTCCATCCATCCGCCTTTGCTGCAGCTTCAAATTGTCGGCGGTAGTTTGCCCATGGTGTTTTTCCATCAAACTGAGGTGGTTTCATAGAGAGTTTTCCTGTTTCTGGACTGATTTTTACATCTTTCAAACCCCTTTGAACATCATCTAAGTTCAAACTCAGTTCCAGCATTGAATTTTCATTGACAGATTCTGTGGTGTGGGTAGTGTCATTCTGGTTTTCCAACTTACTGATTTTCTCCTTTATTTTGATGATTTCCGCCTCGAGTCCGCCTTTGATTTCGTCACTAATTGTTTCCTTCAATTTTCCCATCTCTTCCTCAATTTCATCTTTGATGCCGCCTCTGATTTCATCACTGATGGTTTCCTTCAATTTCCCCATCTCTTGCTCGATTCCATCTTTGATTTTCTTCATCTCTGTCTCGACAGTCCCCATTCTTTCTTCTAATCGATTCGCCACGCCACAAAGTTCTTCTTTCATGTTCTTCGAGTTTTCTAGAAGCTCTTCCCTCAAACCCTTCGAATTTTCTAGAATCTCTTCTCTCAAATTCCTCGAACTATCTTGAAATTCTTCTTTCAGACTATTCGAATTTTCTAGCAGCTTTTCTCGAAATTCTTCCTTCATTCCGTCGAGTTTACTCATTATGGAACCCAAATCAATTCCAGAAACTTCGAATAAAAAGGTTTCTGGGTCCTCTTCCTCCTGGATCAATCCCTCGGCAAGTCTTGTTTGAAGAACGGCCTTTTTACCACTTGTGTCAAGTTCCCTCTCCTCCAGTTCTTGCTTCAATTCCGCAACCTTCAATTCAACCAGGCGAACTTTCCTCGAACACATTTTGTCTTAGTCTATGTCTATTTCACGGGTCACCAGTCTATTATTATTATTATTATTGTCTATCTCACACAGTCTATTTCCCGGACACTAGTCTATTGCTATTATTATTGTCTATTTCACACTGTCTATTCCACGGCCACCAGTCTATTATTATTATTGTCTATTTCACACGCGAAAATAATTGTCCGAAATACACAAACTTTCTACTTACACAAACACTCTGTATTTAAAAATCGCACTTCTAACACCACTGTAGTAGATTTAAACTCCAATTAACTCTAAAATAATTTATTTAACGAAATACAATGATTCACAATACTCCAATTTATATAATCACTCTACTATTTATATTCGACTTTCACTTCACTCACTCTCCGTCTCCGCTGCCTGATTCTTGTTTTATATTTACCGTTCGATTCGAGGAAATTTCGAGTGAGTCCTCGAATCATCTAGATTCTTTTCGGTGCATAACGCCTCGAAGGTCATATGCGGCCTGCGTGATCGTTCAGGTCCGGCATCGCCCACAGCTTCGCCACAATACTTTCCTATTTCTTTTGTTTATATCTATTATTTAATTGTTTTGTAAGGCAACCTACCAAAGAGGGGGGCATGTTCAATATTCTTCATATTATTCATTATTATTTGTGTTGCTATTTTGTAGTATACACCACTGATATGTGTTTGTTTACACATCTGGCATTATTATTTCTACACCCTCAACCGTAAGGGTAGAAGACTATGTCACTATCTGCCTTTTCGACAGTCACAAAATATCCACAAACGTATGCACATGCAGGTAGAAGTATGTTTGCTTCTCTGCCAAGTATTTTTATAACAAGTGTGTAAATATCAAGGAAATAAATTACAGCAAGAGCATCGAGTTGTATTATTCCAAAACAACAGTGATTAGCAAATACTAGACAAAACTAATAATAATTCCTCTCTACACATTCCCACTAAGTGGAAAATATGAGACAAATATCTGAGAGAAAACCACTATTCCCCCTTACGGACATTGGAACACATCTGACATCAAGCATTTGTTGCTAACAATATTCGAAAGTATTCCGGAGAGTTTCAAATAAATGAAGAGAATAATTTCGACAAGTTTTCACTTTGTGGAAAATATGTGGCACATATCTGACAGAAAACAACTACTTCCCCTTATGAACATTGAATAACATCTTTGTCATTTACTCTTTCTGTTGTTTCCATGCAACTGAGGAGTGCCTCTTGCTTCGCTCGCAGGTAGCGCTGTGACTGACTTATTCTTACTTGCATCTCTACTCGTAGAAGACGATGAAGATTTGATTATTATCATTCGTTCGATGGGACAAGATAACTCTGACCTATCCTAGCACTGATGAGGGCAAGAACAATGAAACATGTATATCCACATGTGCTCATTTTCAAACAAATGAAGAATAATATTCATTGTTTTAAAACAAATAACACTTGCAATGGTGTCCTCCTTGAGGAACATTGCACAAATGAATGTCTGATGTAATTCAATGTCCGTACGGAAAAGTAGTTGATTTCTGTCAGATATTAGTCTCATATTTAACACTTTAGGGGAATGTGCGGATAGAAGGGTATTTCGAACTAGTCAAAATTATTCGTTTCATTTATTTGAAACTCTCTGACACCCTTTCGAATTTTGATCGATTCAAAACACAAGTTGGTTGCTTGAGTGGATTCAAACACGAGTACTCAGATAATAATTATAAGAAAGAATTAAAAAAAATCAGTAGCAATGCAAGTCGTAGCATACAGATCTCTAAATTTTGCAGTACTTCATTGTACAAGGTGTTTATTAAGTGGGTACTTGCACAAACTTTTAAGGGTCTTTGCATAATTTCAAGATAAAAAGTTCATACGAACATGTGTCCGCAAATGTTTTGTTTCGGAGATATAGGGTCTTGAAGTTGAAATTTTGTTTTCAATAATTTTGAGTAACTTTTGCAAAAAACAAATTTTTCGCAACAAAATTTGGTGAACTGGTTTTTTTTCAGGTGAGAAACAAAATTCCATTTTATCATTTATGTAGCACTTAGAGGGCGCTGCGTACGTTAACATTATTTATTTTAATTTTCCCTAACTTTTGGGATCTTTTATTTTTAAATCTTATTCCTACACTTTCTGACCAAAAAAGGTATAACCGCTCAACAACGCTAGAGGCAACCAATTTTGAGAAATTTGCAAATTTCTGCATCGATGCAGGTTATGGAGACACTTATGCGCCAGATGAAGTTGCTCAGAACTTTACAAAAACTGATTATGAGTTAGATTTCGCTAAAATAGGCAACTTTTTTTTCACGAAGATGTATCGAGAAATAATTCATTCTCAAGAAGAAGATGTAGAAAAACATATATTTCTTTAAATTTCAACACCTTGTATTTTGAGAACAAATCATTTTCCGAAGCATCTTGATGGGAAAAAGTTATTTATTTTAGCGAGATCCATCACACACTCAATTTTTGTGAATTTCTGAGCAATTTCATCTGGCGCCTAAGTGACCCTGTAAACTTCAACGATGCAGAAACTTGCAAAATTTTCACTAACGGTTGTCACTAGCGTTGTTGTGCGGGTATACCTTTTCTGCGCAGAAAAAGTGTAGAAAAACAGTTAGGGCAAATTAAACTAAATAATGTTAGCGTACTCAGCGCCCTCTAAGTAATACCAAATTTTGATTTCTCGACTCAAAAAACCACCGTTCACCAAAAGTTATTCAAAATGATTGAAAATAAAACTTCAAGTTCAAGTACTCAATAAATACCCAGTATATCATGTCGCTAGATGACATAAAATATGTAACTCAAAGATTTTATTCTGTTTGAATGTGTTCCTGATTTCACAGTCGTTCTCTTCTACGGTTCGATTTTATTATGTTTGCTTGTTCAGCGTAGGTTGTTGTCATTTTGTTTGATTTCAACTTAATGATAAAATTTCAGCTATTCCTACCACAATTGTAGAAATTTCATCTCTGAGAATAATAAACGCGTTGAACTGTATTGTGAGTGACAATAATGAGCTTCAATCGCAGCATTTACTAATAGCCGGAGAGCTGGCGACGAAGTTTGGGAACGTCTTTTTGGCAAATTGAAATTGCGGAAAAATATAATTTCGTCAACTGGCGAATCCAGACTCGCGAGTCTGGGAGAGCGTTTGCTGTTATTTCGTTACTGCACAGCATGTAACATTTGCACCAAAAAACCAAAAAGAAAAACACATTTTTTACAACTTGATTTTTTCAACCTTTAAATATAGTTTTTACATAATTCAAAAAAAATATCCCAGACATTTTTGTCCGTAAGTAACAAATTATTACCAGATCCATCCAAAGATATTTTATTAAAATTCCCAAAAAATATACCTACTTATAGCAATCTGAAATTTCAATCACGTATTTATTGAGTAATTTGGATAATACATGCAAATCGCCAGACAAATTCAGCGGTTTTAAATAACTTCCAGACGAAAAGAAAGTTAGCGTATCGAGGCATTCCAGCAGCTGACGGCGGCCCAAGCTCCTCGCACTGTGATTGGTTATTATTGAGAAACCGCCCTTTTCCAGTATAGTTCCGGCTCGGTAAGAGCAGTCGTAGCATCGTGAAAAATCATCAGAGGTATTGATATATTTTTTAAAGACGTTCTGTTTGAATAATTGAATTAACTATACAAGAATAAAAATAATTATTTTCGATTTCAATAAATATATGGAATTTTTTAATAATTCAAATATGATAAAATACTAAAATAATTTTTTTCTTATATTTTGCAGTTAAAATACGTAGGTCAATAACTAGGCCTAAATTTTAACGATTGTTGCAGGTGTCGATACAAAATTTTTAGTCTATTAAAAATAAGGTTATTTTTTGTGGATTGTTATATCGATGAAACGCAAAAAAAATAATTTTCTTTTATTCTTTTCTAATGTCAATGGTTAAAATTTAAATTGAACTTTTATTAAAAGGAAGCATAAAAACTTTTATTATAAATAACGGGTCAAACTGGACAACAGTGAGGGTCAGAAACTGCAACCATAAAATAGACGAGGGCTAAACTTGTTCCGTCAACTTACATGAAGATTATTAAAAAATTATACGATCAATAAGATTTTATTCAGAACATTCTTAACTTGATGAAATAATAAATTTCAAAGTCTTATAATAATTATTCCAAATTACCATCTACAGATACTATTATATTGTGAGAAACTAGGCTCATTACCTTAGAATATAAAATGATTTTTTTCAATAATACACAATTATATTAAATTTCAATATATTATTTTACGTGAATGTTTTGTTTAATTTTTAGGAAAAAAATACTAAGTATTTATTCAATTTTACAATTTCATATAAGCGAATAGCGTACTTATCATTTTTTCAATGTTTGATTTAAACCTCAATTTTTAGAAAAAAAGAAGTAAGTACTCTGGAATACTCGAGCGGTTTTTCAATAACCAATCAAAGCGCGAGGAGCTAGCGATTTGCAGGTATTATCAAAATAAAAGGCTTAAAATAAGAAAAAAAACAACAGGCAAGGACCAGGAGGAGAATATAAATATTCAAACACGAAAACACGCAAAATAGTGAAATGGGGATGCAGTTTAGGGATTGAAATCGTTTATTTGCGTTTTTCGGCGAAACGAGACCTCTTAGCAGAAAATGTTCTACAGAAAAATTGTAGATAATAAAAAAAAATAACAAACTTTTTTATTTTCAACACTTTTCGACATAATCTCAAATTAACCGTCAAAATGACGAAAAGCCGATTTTTCAGTATTTAATTTTTTTCTCGAGTATAAATGATTCAATTTGAATGAAAATTTGTGAGAATATGTCTTTTTCGGTGACGAATGAGCACGATTTTTTCGCAATTCAGAAGAGGATTTGTTTTCGAGTTATGTACATTTTTCAAAAAAATACCCTTATCTTCAACGAATGGAGTTATTTTGTATTTCGTACGTCTATAAGTGATCATTTTAATTGTTGAAATGTCTTCTTTCAAATGGTCTATGTAACCTGGTGGTTTATTGATCGATAAACCGCCTAAAATTGAGAACAAAAGTCTCTGTGAATCATAATTTTTTCAATATTTTCAATGATTTTCTTTCTTATTTCAATAACTAAACGTAGTTCATATTGAATTATTTATTATGAAATATTTGAATACACAACAAAATCAATTCATTAAAATCCTTTTTATTCTTTTTTTAAAACTATCGAAAATCATATTGAAAAAATTATGGTTCAGAGAGACTTGTTGTCGGGTTTTCTCAATTTTAAACGGTTTAACGATCAATAATCCACCAACTTACATAGTCCATTTCAAAGAAATGACATTTCAACAATTGGAATGATTACTTAAAGACCTTCGAAATACAAAAAAACACCAAGACAATTGTTCGTGGAATATAAGGGTATTTTTTCACGAGAAATGTACCTAACTCGAAAATTAGTCGTCTTCTGAATTGAGAAAGAATCATGCTCATTCAACACCAAAAGAGACATATTTCTACAAATTTTCATCAAGATTAACTTATTTATACGCGAGAGAAAAATGAAATACTAAAAAATCGGTTTTTCGACCTTTCGACGGTTAATTTGAGGTTATGTCGAAACGTGTTGAATACAAAAGTTTTTGATTTTTTATTATCTACAATTCTGTCACTAGGAGATACGTTTTTTTGCCGCAAATCACAAAAAACCGTTTTCAACTCCCAAACTGCACCCTCATTTCACCATTTTGAGTTTGTAGTGTTTAAATATTTTTTTCCCCAAAGTTGGGACCTCAACAACATTTTCCACCTGATACTTGCCTGTTACTTCTTTTCTCTTTCACAAAAATTATAGGCACTAGTCTAATAGTATATTTTTTAAGAATATTCATAAAATCTTTTTGGAGGTACGTTTTTTGCCGCAAATTACAAAAAACTGTTTTCAACTCCCAAACTGCATCCCCATTTCACCATTTTGAGTTTTGTCGTGTTTAAATATTTATTTCCCCAAAGTTGGAACCTCAACAACATTTTCCACCTGATCCTTGCCTGTTATTTTTTCTTTTTCACAAAAATTATAGGCACTATTAGTCTAATAGTATATTTTTTAGGAATATTCATAAAATATTTTTGGAGGTACGTTTTTAGCCGCAAATCACAAAAAACCGTTTTCAACTCCCAAACTGCATCCCCATTTCACTATTTTGAGTTTTGTCGTGTTTAAATATTTCTTTCCCCAAAGTTGGAACCTCAATAACATTTTCCACCTGATCCTTGCCTGTTATTTTTTTTCTCTTTCACAAAAATTATAGGCACTAGTCTAATAGTATATTTTTTAAGAATATTCATAAAATATTTTTGGAGGTACGTTTTTTGCCGCAAATTACAAAAAACTGTTTTCAACTCCCAAACTGCATCCCCATTTCACCATTTTGAGTTTTGTCGTGTTTAAATATTTATTTCCCCAAAGTTGGAACCTCAACAACATTTTCCACCTGATCCTTGCCTGTTATTTTTTCTTTTTCACAAAAATTATAGGCACTATTAGTCTAATAGTATATTTTTTAGGAATATTCATAAAATATTTTTGGAGGTACGTTTTTAGCCGCAAATCACAAAAAAACGTTTTCAACTCCCAAACTGCATCCCCATTTCACTATTTTGAGTTTTGTCGTGTTTAAATATTTCTTTCCCCAAAGTTGGAACCTCAATAACATTTTCCACCTGATCCTTGCCTGTTATTTTTTTTCTTTTTCACAAAAATTATAGGCACTATTAGTTTAATAGTATATTTTTTAGGAATATTCATAAAATATTTTTGGAGGGGTCTGGTAATAGTTTACAACCGACAAAAATGTCTGAGGTTTTTTGTTTTGACTTATTTTTTTATTTTTCATTTATTTATAGTAATGATACATCAAACAGACTAGAAGTCCAATTACAGGAGTATAAAACGTAAGAGCTATACTCATGTGTGTTACACTATATCATTTTAACAAATTCACAAATTCATTACGAACGAGAACAAGTAAAGGTTTCCTCAAACCGACGCGGGAACGCGGGAGCGGGAACGAGATGAATTCGATACTAAAATCCATAGTGAGACATACCGGTGTGATTATTCGTATTCCGAAATGCATACAAGCAACGAAATATGTATGGTTTGCTACGTGTACTGTTTTTCTATCAATTTGCACGGTTCCAAAGTTCCGTTCCCGCGTCGGTTTGACGGAACCTTAAAAACAGCCAAATGTCAATAAAAGCAAAATACAATAAAAAAGTCAAACAAAAAGAGTCAAACAAAAAAGAGGAGATATGCTTATTTCAGTTCGGAATCATCCTATATATAGAGTATTTTTAAATTGTGATGCAGATAAAAAGAAAATGTCTACAGACGGCAAGTAGTTAAAACTTCAGCACATGTAATTGAATGGGCTATTGAAATGATGTTGTGAATATGGAATATTGATGTGAAATGTTAAATTATTTCTTGATGTTAGGCGAGGTACATTGAAAGTCAATAGGGATAGTAGGCTAGATGAGTCAATGTCGTTATGAATCAATTTATAAATGAATGTCAGATCAGCAATTTCACGACGTTTTCTCAAGAACAAAAATTTTAATTCATTCAAGAGGAGGCTTTCAGGATAGGTATTATGTATTTTGAAGTATAAATTTTTCAAGAATCTACGTTGAACTGCTTCTAGTTTATCAATGTATTTTGTATGGTATGGATTCCATATTTGACTACCATATTCAAATTTCGATCTAACTAAACTGAAATAGACACGTCTCATAGCAACGGCCAGTTTAAATTCTTTACAATTACGTACAACGAAACGCAGTAATTCAATCGATTTACTAACAATGTATTCGATATGAGAATAGAAGAAAGTTTACGTGAATATGGTCATAATTTTACACTTTTGTATGTTCAAGGGAAGGTTATTCAAGTGACACCATTCAGATAAATTATCAAGATCTTTCTGTAACGAGATGCAGTCTGCAATATTACCAATCTGTTTGAAAATCTTCATGTCATCAGCAAAAAGAAGTTTGTTGGACATAATATTATCACAACTGAATGACTGAGGCTCGTGTCGGCTGGGAATAATCCTCCACGATTCACTGTTGCGTTAATAATTAACAGTGCTGCTCCTAAGGTGGCGTATGGAGTTAGTAACAAGGCCTATCCAGAACACATGGCTAATGACCATAGCAGTCGATGCCAAAACACCAAGGAAAAAAAAAAAAAAAAAAAAAAAATATTATCACAAATATCATTCACAAACAGGAGAAATAGTAAAGGCCCGAGATTTGATCCTTGAGGCACCCCAGAACAAGCAAATATAATTTTCTATTTTTCAAATAGCATTCCAGGAGGTTTTTTAAATTAGCAGAGATTCCAAAGTGGCTTAGTTTCCTCAAAAGTAAATGATGTGTCAAAAGCTTTGCTGAATTCAGTATAAATTACACCTATTTGATTCTTAGCATCCATAGAATTCGAGACGAACTGAGTGAACGTACATAGATTGAAAACTGTGCTTCGTGATTTCATGAAGCCATGTTGAAATTCCTAGAGCGAACTACTTACGAGATTATACAGGGTGTCCGGTAAACCTTGTACAATAGTGGAACTGGTGATAGAACAGGTCATAACTGTTCAGAATATCGGAATTTCACCTCAGTAAAAATATCACCGTTTTCGAGATAATGGGCATTTTAAGAATTTCTGGAAAATGGCTACCTAACCTTGGATTTTTCAGTGCCATTTATTAAAATTGAGTCAAATTCAAATATCTTTACTGCTGCAGATTACTGATGATTGATGCTTTCAGACGCACAGAACAGTTTTTCAGAAAGTGAAAATTTTTTTCAAGAAATAAAATAACAGATTTGAGATCCATCAATTTTTTTTCAAAGTTTGACATTATTGTCTGTAAGAAACATAACCATTTGAAAGTGGACATTCATTTCAAAAGAATGCTCATTTTGTCCAGACTCTACCATGGTATAAAACAAACTATAATTATTTTTGGAGAGAGTGGTTTCCATTGAATTAGGCGTGGTTTTATACTAGGGCTTCCATAAACTTTTATACTCACGCCCAAAAATAATTTTATTTCGATTTCATCAAGATACAATGTGGAAATGATTATTAATAGTGAAGAATAGACTGCTTGGTAGCATTAAATAGTATGTCAATAAAATTAACTTTTCATGTGAATGATCCTAATAAAATTATCAAAATGGTAAAATTATAATCATTTATGTGTCATGGGGTCAATAAAGATTATTCTTCTTCTTTTTAAATATCGATTGTTTGAAATGGCACCGTTTAATACGGCACAGTTTAATACGGCAACGTTTAATAAGAATTCTTATGATAAATGTCGCAATTGTCCAACATCCAGATTCTAGATATACAGGGTGTAACCAAATAACTGCAACATTTTTAAAGAAAATTAAAAACTTTTCTAAATCTAGTAGGTGGCTGTCACATTTTGTTTGAACAACTTGTGACTTCTGTCGTAGTTTTTTGAAATTATTCCACTTGTTTCATTCAGTGATATTTATTTCTTTGTCATACTGTACACACGTTATACTCCCCGAGAATATACGCATATCACTTCATTTATGGTGAATGTGGAGGTAGTGCTACTGCTGGAGCAGCGTGTTATGCAGAACGATATCTGATTGCACAATGCCACTCAGAGAATCGCTGTTTGGGGACTATAACCTACGTTATCTAGGTTATGCTTTATACGAGTGGATGGAAAATAACATTTTTGTAATATTATTCAGTGCGATATTGAATAACGTCATTGTGGTTTATAGTGTATGTTGATTAAAAAAAACCGTTGAATTAGTATTTACTTCTTTACATCTCATTGAATGATTTAAGCAGTTGATTCGTTATTACTCATAATTATTTATTCATTTCATCTTGATAGGATAAAAATAAAAGACATTACTGACAAAGTCTAATGGAGTTGATTTTACCTCAGAATAACATCACTCTAATATAATCGAAATTCTAGTCCTTCCAAAAATAATTATCGTAAGTTTTATACCATGGTAGAGTCTGGACAAAATGAGCATTATTTTGTAATGAATATCCACTTCCACTTGTGTATGTTTTTTTCAAACAATAATATCAAACTTTCGTTAAAAAATTGGGAGACTCAAATCTGGCATTTTACCCTCATTTCTTGAAAAATTGTATCGTTTTCTGAAAAACTGTTTTGTACGTCTGAAAGCATCACTCATCAGTAATCTTCAGCAGCAAAGATATTTGAATTGGTCTCAATTTGTAGACATAGCCCTCAAAAATCCAAGGTGAGGTAGTCATTATCTCGTAAACGGTGAGATTTTTACAAAGGTGAAATTCCGATAGTCATAACCAGGTCTATCACCAGTTTCAATATCGTACAAGGTTTACCGGACACCCTGTATATGAGTTTCCACAATATAATTTAAATAAGCTTTGAAAAAGCTGATATCAATACAATCGGTCTATAGTTTATTATCTCATTGTTCTTTCCTGATTTCTAAACTGGACAGATTCGTGAAGTTTTCCAGCAGTCAGGAAAATTGTCGTTTCGTATCATAGTCCAGGGCATTTAGATCAAAATCAGCCGGAATAACTAAATTTGGCCGTCACACAGAATTCGAGATGCAGTTTTCTGCATTGTGTTCAGGAAGGTCACAGCAAAAGAGTCTATAGGGTGTGGTTTCTCGCTTTTTTGAAAAATGCTTTCTGGGCTGGAAAATGCATTTTCCAATTGCATCACTACTTGCACCATTACAGGAACAACTGAAAACTCGGAAAAATCACTAGGAAATTGTTACTCGGGGGTTGTCGGGGCTGCCGAACTCGAATCACCCGGGGGTGCACGAGGGTGACTCTGTGGAGGTGCGCGGGTGAATTGGGGGAGAAATGGCAGCGTACATAAAACTCGCCCCAAACTCGTTACTCGGGGGTTTTCGGGGATGCGGAATTCAATTCTGGCATTGGAATTCCTCGGGGGCGGCTCCATGGGGGTTGCGGGGGTACTCAATTGGGAGAGAAACGGCAGCGTGCATGAAAATTGATCCAAACTCGTTACTCGGGGGTTTTCGGGGATGCCGAATCCAATTCTGGCATTGGAATTCCTCGGGGGCGGCTCCATGGGGGTTGCGGGGGTGGTCAATTGGGGGAGAAACGGCAGCGTGCATGAAAATCGATCCAAACTCGTTACTCGGGGGTTTCTGGGGATGCCGAATTCAATTCTGGCATTGGAATTCCTTGGGGGCGGCTCCATGGGGGTTGCGGGGGTGGTCAATTGGGGGAGAAACGGCAGCGTGCATGAAAATCGATCCAAACTCGTTACTCGGGGGGATTTCGGAGATGCCGAATTCAATTCTGGCATTGGAATTCCTCGGGAGCGGTTCCCTGGGGGTTGCGGGGGTAGTCAATTGGTGGAGAAACGGCAGCGTGCATGAAAATCGATCCAAACTCGCTACTCGGGGGGTTTTGGGGATGCAAAATTCAATTCTGGTATTGGAATTACCTGGGGGTGCACGGGGGTGGCTCTGTTGGGGTGCGTGTGGGTGGAATTGGGGAGAAATGGCAGCGTGCATGAAAATCGATCCAAACTTGCTACTTGGGGGTTTTCGCAAATGCCGAATTCAATTCTGGCATCGGACATCCCCGCAGGCCTTTGGGGTCCCCCAGGTACCCCAGGATGTGACCCGATATGCGTGCAGGTATAAAATTTAAATAATTGAAGAAAAGAAGAAAAATCGTATACTTACGTATAACAAGATGTTTAGTATTTAAGTTAACAATTGAATTTTAAAATGAATAATTCAAGATTAATAAGAACTTCAATCTGTTATTTTAACTAAGTATTATTTTCATAATTTGCGGCACGGAGAGGAAGAAGAGTTCGAACAAGATGTTTAGTATTTAAGTTAAGAATTGCCATTTATGAGTCAAGATTAATAAAAACTCCTATCTGTTACTTGAATAAAGTATTCTTTTCATAATTTGTGATTTTTCACCATCTCCTTTACCATTTGCCACGCAGCCACCTCCGAGCGCCTCCGGGGGAGTGTTTTCATGGACGCTGCCATTCCCCCCCATACAACCCCACAGAGGTGCCCGCGAGCGCACTCGGGTAATTTCAATGCCAGAATTGAATTCGGCATCCCCGAAACACCCCGAGTAGCGAGTTTGGATCGATTTTCATGCACGCTGCCGTTTCTCCCCCAATTGACCACCCCCGCAACCCCCAGGGAACCGCCCTCGAAGAATTCCAATGCCAGAATTGAATTCGGCATCCCCGAAAACCCCCGAGTAACGAGTTTGGATCGATTTTCATGCACGCTGCCGTTTCTCCCCCAATTGACCAACTCCGCAACCCCCATGGAGCCGCCCCCAAAGAATTCCAATGCCAGAATTGAATTCGGCATCCCCGAAAACCCCCGAGTAACGAGTTTGGAGCGATTTTTCCGAGTTTCCAGTCGTTCCTGTAATGGTGCAAGTAGTGATGCAATTGGAAAATGCATTTTCCGTCCCAGTCTTTGAATTGCGAAAGGTAAAAATGGCGTCTTGTTTTTCTATGCATTCGAAGGAAATGATTTTTCATTTTGATTTTATAAATGATATCTTATTGGTACCACTTTGGAAATTTGTCAAACCCATTGATTTTCAGTGGTACACATTGGGAGATTACAGACTGTAACTCATTATTAAAAGCTTCACATGCTAAGTTAACGTCAGCAATGGTTTCTAGAAATTCCCAGTTCATTCTAGTCATCAACCTTGTAAAAAGTTTGGTATCAATATTAGTAAAAATATAAAAACTATATTAAAAATGACTTAAAAATAATTTGCCAAAAATATGTTTTTTTGGATGTTTCTTTGCAAATGGTATGTGCTGTGTGGTAACGAAATGGCCGCAAACGCTCTACCAGACTCGCTAGTCTGGATTCGCCAATTGACGAAATTATGGTTTTTCTCAATTTTCATCTGCCAAAAGGACCTTCCCAAAATTCATCGCCAGTTCTTAGACTATGAGGTGAACATGGCTATGTGGTCAGAAGAATTGTCGGATTGAGTGCCACCCTACTTCAAAGATTGAAATTAAAATATCATTCTTTTCGAATTATGGTATAGTTCATAATGTTTCATGATAATCAGATAATTAATAATAATACTCACATGCCCAGGGCCCATACTTCTTTGACAAAGAAGATTCTTCATTGGGTATGAATAATGGTGCAAGAATTGCTCTGCATACTTGTAGTAAACTCCAAACCGAATCCAATACGAACATTAACAGGACAACGAATCCGAGAGTTGCCAAGGGAATGGTGTATAACCCCCACATTGCACCTTGAAAAAATTAAAAAGTTTAAAAACATTAAAACGAAAATCATAGATTGTTTTTCAAAACTGTTAAAAAATCACCACATAATGTTACAGGATTCAATTCTGAAACGGACTCTTATTAGGAGATTCTATTTGTTTGTACACTGCTAGAACCTTAGTAACAACTCTATGAGTAAAATATAACAGTAGTTGTTGTATACTACGAACAGTAATAGTTTCTTTGAAACTCCATTTTATATTTTGATTTGCTTGAATCTGATTCAGTGAAAACACACAAGGTCTTACTGGATGGAGCTGTGAATATTTTTCAGTGGTGTAGATTAATTGTTTTTCCCTGTCAGAATGGACATTTTTAGTCCACCAATATAGCATCTTCTGCACACGCAGAGAAAAGAAAGGTAGAAATTACTAGAATCGTCAATAATCTAACCACGAAAAACGTTAAGAATATGGACAAACTTTGATCGTAGTGAGATATACTCTTCAAAAACGTTGAGACAACCCTGGGAAAGTATTGCTAGGTAATGCAGTGATATTGATCGCAAAAAACAAAAATCGATCAACTGAGCATCATAGTTATATTTACCACGACTACGTAATATCTAATAACCACCCGCTGATTATTTTATACTATAAGTCATTAGTGAATCTGGAACAGGCACCCCCACCTATTCAACTGTTAGATTTGAACAGAGAATTTTTTACTAAAGTTCGTGGTATATGTTTCTTCCATCTGTAATATCACCTGTAGAGTATTTTTTACCACGACTAGCTAGTAAACTGATTATCGAACAGTTCACCACACTTTCGCCAATGATATTATACCAGTTCAGAATAAAATATCACATTAAAATGTACCATTTGCTATTATTTTTCATACCAGTTTTAGTCTTGTTTCAAACCACAAGTATGGCAAAATTTATGTTTTCCCCTCAAAATTCGTAATTATTATTGCCATACTCGTGGTTTGAAACGAGACTGAAACTAATATGGAGAATAGCAAATGGTACATTTTGATATGTTATTGTATACTAAACTGGGTTATAACAACATGGGGTTAAACAACTTTAAAAAATACCAACAGCTAATATTTATCATTTATTCAACAACAATCAGATTATAAAGAAAACAAGTTTTTGTAAAAAATGTACTCAAATTTGTCTCATATAGGTAGGAAAATAATGATAACAATAATATTAATGGAATCATAATTTAAAGAACAGCTTATTCACAAAATAACATGTTTGTTCAGTTCAAACATCATCTTCCTCGAAAATAAAAGATTGCTTGTGCACAATCAATATGGGCATCGATTGCATAGCTAATTTCAATGTTTCATATTTGTTTCATTTATAGAGCAAATTGGGCTGTATATCTGGAACATTCTGAAAATAAAAATCCAACATATAGGAATTGAATCGAATATATCCAGATGATAATATGGTATAGAAATTAGGAGAAAATTTAGACGCTAGGAGTTTTTTTTTTTTATTTTTTCATATACTCACATAGTAAGTATGGATATTTTCTATTATTTTAAGTTTACCGTAAAATATAAGAACTTCACTTATATTTACCTTAACAAAAATAATGAGTCCCTAGCTCTGATAGCCTGTAGATATACTTATTCCTTATTTTCTCTGTGGGTATAGCCAGTAAAAGGGTGACAATTCTTCATTACTGGCTGATTCCCTGAAATCTTGGAGACGCTATATAGACTTGATTTGTTTCATATTATCAAAATATCTAACAGCTCATTTCTCTTCAAAAGTCTGTTCAGGAAGAGACTCTTACATGTTGTTACATCTTGCTCCTAACATCTTCTGGAGGTGTTATTCAAACTAAAAAAAAGGTTCAGACTTTGAACAAAAATGGATTGACATAGCTTCTTACCAAACTATATTAATTTAGCTGATGTTCAAACGCAGGAAAGCTTTCAATTATATCTTGATTGGGATTTTCTCTGGAGGCTGGAGTCAACCACGCTATATCTTCCTGTTTGCTTGGAGATAGTTCAGTAGTGAACTATTCTAGAAGGTTATTAGAGTAAATGAATATCCAATTTGTTGTCCATAAACGTATAAGGATCAGAAAATAAATAAATGGTCATATCTTAAAGAAACACTCCACGTTCTGTTTCAGATCAGGTACAGTCTGAAAGGAAAGTTTTTATTGAAATTTTCGATAATTATTGAAAATAAAATTATTTGTTATTGAAAGGTGTACTTACCCATCTGACCTTATCTGATTTTTTTCATGAGTCCATCATTATGAGTTCATCATATTTTTTCTCTTATTACTGTACTGAGTGTAACGATCGTATAAGGTTCATCTCTTTAAATTTTTTATATTGTTGACTTTTTATGATGTGAAACAATTTTTCTTTATTGAAGGAATGCTTTCACTGCTTCATTTGTCTTTAATTCGAATTCGTCTCTTGTTTTTCTGAAAAATTCATTGTTATTTATGGTTCATATCAGCAGCTACATGAATATCTCTTTGATATCTGTTCTTATACAGGGGTACAGTTTTTGAGATAGCAAATAATAATACTCTGAATTGAATGTAAAGTCAAAAAGTTTTACGTGGCATTTTCATTTGAAATAAATACAGTCACTCTGATCTTATAAACATGACGAATAAAAAAATACATCAGGTGACTTGATTTGGCTTTCATTACTTTCGATAAATATAAAAAATTCTATTATCATCATTAATTGAATAATATCTTCATGAAATACAAAAAGACTCTGAGTTGAATTGATAAATCCATGTGATTCTGTGATTGTCTGATTTATTAAAATTTGTGAATTATTCCTAAATAGTGTCAGTTTTTTTTTCAATATGGAAATTGTTGTTTGTACTTTGCGTTTTTTCCTGTGAATGAACTACATTATTTATCATTTGCTTCTACCAATAAAATACCTGATAATTTTCTCTGATTTAAGTCATTTCTATTCTTCACAAAATCAGTGCAAAATAGAATACCACGACAGGAACAGTACAAACAACAATCTTATCATATAGCACGACCCGTGGTAATTTGATAAAGACGCGGAATGAATACTACTACAGGAGCAGTAAAAACTGTTGAAGGTCGTGGATCAAGCAGATACTAAAGAACTCAATAACTTTGGATAACTTCTGGTAGAACTATTTTTATTTGAATGTAAAAATATAGACTAACAGATTGAAAAATATAAGTTGACAATTCTAATCAACAAACTCAACTATTTCATTTCTCATATAAATGACAATAACAGTCTATAACGAGAATAATATATATAGCGTGTTTCAAATGTAGAATTCATAATTCAACACTCCCACTAATTCAATATTTGAAAAAAACACTCAAAATAAGATCATAGTCCACTGCTTCAAGCTTCTAGATTTTTCATTCCCATCAGGTTACGAAATTTTTCGAATTTCTCTCTTGCTAACGCTTTGGTAAATATATCGGCCACTTGCCCTTGCGTGGAAATATTTATTGGATCGATATCACCACTCTCATACTTTTCACGTATAAAATGATAGCGTATGTCAATATGCTTCGTACGCCTATGGAATTCGGGATTTCTTATAAGACGCACAGCACTTTGATTATCTATATGTATTGGAGTGGGATAATGTATTTCTTCTTCCATATCCCGAAGTAACTGCTGTATCCAGAGAGCTTCTTTGGTTGCTTCAGACGCAGCAATATACTCAGCTTCTCTTGTTGACAAACTCACACTTTGTTGCCTTCTGCTTGCCCAACTCACAGCTCCATTGCAAATTTTGAAAACATATCCTGAGGTGGATTTCTTAGTATCAACGTCGCTGGCGAAATCGGAATCAGAATAGCCGATTAGTGTTTGATTGTCACTAGAGCTGTCATATTTAATTCCAAAATTTGAAGTTGCTGACAAATACCTGAATATACGTATAACCGCATTCCAATGTGCTTGAGTATGTTGTGATAGGTATCTACTCACAACTCCCACTGCATACATAATATCTGGACGGGTGGCGATAGCAGCAAACATTAGATAACCGATGGCTTCACGATACGGAACATCACCATCTCGTAAAATAGATTCCGTACATACTGAAAGGTTGGTGTTTGGATCTGCAGGAATTTTGGATGGATTAGCTTCTCCAAGTACAAATTTCTCAATCATTTTCTTGATATAACCAGATTGATGTATGAAAATACTGCCATCTGGATAATGAAGTACTTGCAAACCAATAAAGTAATCAACTTTGCTGGTAGTTATTTCAAAAGTTGTCTTCATTTCTTCCAAAACCTCTTCAATGGCTGATTTGCTTTTGGAAATTATCAACCCATCATCAACGAAAATAACTAATAAAACTCTGAATTTTGTTTGGTAAACACATTTATCTGCATTACTTGGACAAAATCCAAAATTTCGCAGAAATGTATTGAATTTTCTATTCCAACACCGTGGAGCCTGCTTTAACCCATAAAGCGACTTCTTAAAAAAACATACTAGGTTTGATGAGACATTGAATCCTTTTGGTATTTGCATGAATATTTCTTCATCTAGCTCACCATTTAGGAAAGCTGTCTTGACGTCGAACTGCATCATTTCACACTTATGTTTCACAGCAGTGGCTAACAAGATACGGACTGAATCATATCTTGTGGTGGGTGAGAAAATCTCATGGTAATCAACACCTTGCTTTTGTGCAAAACCCTTTGCACACAACCTTGCCTTGTAACGAGATATGGTTCCATCGGGAAGTCTTTTCACTTTGAAAACCCATTTTGAGCTGATCGATTTCTTATCATTCGGCAATTCGGTTAGCTCCCAGGTTCCATTTCTTTCTAAAGCATCAAGTTCTTCTTCAATGGCATTTTTCCAGTAATGTGATTCGTTACTTTGTATGGCTTCTTCGTAGGTAGCAGGAACATCTACATCTACATAATTTATTTCGAAATCATCAAACCGTTGGGGACATCTTCTATTTCTAACTGGACGCTGCATTGGGGGATTTTGTTCCTGTTCTTGTTCAATTTCTTCAGATCCTCGACTTTTCATCCCATGATCCTCTGGAAAGACTGTGACATCATCATCGTTTTCTATCGTAATAGGAACCGTATTTTCGTGGGGCACAAATCCTTTGACATTTTCGTTAAATATGACATTTCGTGACACTGTTATCTTTCTGGATATAGGATCAAAAAGTCTATTAGTTTTCTACTTTTTGGATCCAACTTTGATCGTTTGACATCAGGAACATGGACAAAAGCTTCACTTCCAAATATTCTTGCATGAGATAGACTCGGTTTCTTTCCCGTCCATAGTTCAAATGGGGTGGAATTGATTGCTTGAATCGTTGGAGTCCGATTTAAAATATAAACGGCAGTATTTATTACTTCTGCCCAAAGATATTTGGAAACTCCTGCTCCGTGTAACATCGATCGAGCACTTTCTACAATTGTCCTGTTATCACGTTCGGCTCTTCCATTCTGTTGTGGAGTATATGGGGCTGTTTTCTCCATTTCGATTCCTTGTTGGCAGACGTAACTTTGAAAGTCCTTGTTACAGTATTCAGTTCCGTTGTCTACGCGTAGTATTTTAACAGGGTGTCCAAATTTATTCTTCGATAGGTTGCAGAACGTTTTGAAACAGTCAAGAACATCTGTTTTGTGTTTAATGAAATACACCACTCTATATCCAGAAAAGTCGTCTTTGAAGGATACAAAATATCTAGATCCTTGTACAGAAGGTGTTTCCATCGGTCCGCATAAATCGCTATGGATTAGTTCACCAGGTTTCATTTTTCTGTCAGGTCCTTTTTCAAAAGGATATCTTTGGTGTTTTCCATAAACACAACCTTCACAGAAGAACTTTTCAGTGTCACCAAATTTGACTCCTGTCACCAGTTCTTTCGAAACTAAATCTTTCAGTGATTTTATATTTATGTGTCCTAAACGCTCATGCCATACTTTGAGGCTATCTTCTTCAGCAATATTTATCTGCGACACCACAGTGCGGAACAGCATCCGATATAGATTGTTGGACTCTCGAACGGCGCATGCAACTAATTCATTTTGGAGATATACTTCAGCTTCATTTCCTTGCTTGACTATCTCCATTCCTTTCGCTGCCAGAACTCCTTCAGAAAATAGGCTTTTTCTGAGATCTGGTATGTAAAGGACATTATTAATTGTGGATTCATGCCATATTCCGCCTATCAACTTCTGGATCTGGACTGTTCCTTTTCCTTTGACAAGTAAACTTTGGTTATTACCAAGCACAACTGCGTTATGACTCTCCATGGATTCAAAAGTGTAAAAATACTCTCGGTGATTGGTCATATGTGCAGAAGCACCACTATCCATAATCCAATGATCGTTACATGAGTTAGTGAAGTTGTCATCTACCATGAATGCAGTAGATGGGGTCGCTCTACTTTCTTGGGGAGTCACTTCAGAACTTTTATTTTCATCTTTTCTGTTCTTCTTCTTTCGACAATCACGTGCAAGATGGCCTTTCTTTCTGCAAATATAGCAGAACAGCTTCGATTTGACATTTCTGTATCTTTCGTGAACATTTTTCTTGGAAATTGTCATGGTGGCTAGAGCAGTTTCGGCTTCTTCGCATGCTGTTAGGTTTGCCTCTTCGTCAAGAAGTCGTGAAGTTAAATTTGCTATAGTTTGTTTCCTATCGTCTAGTGATAACCATGCTTGTCTCACATTGCGAAATTTCATTGGCAAAGTGCTCAAAATTTTTGTCATAATTGCAGCATCACTGATTGTCTCGCCAGACTCCCTCACTTCTCTTGCGAGATTTTCCACATTTGCAATATGTTGGGCCATTGAGTCATTCAGGCTGAATTTATATTGATGGAATTTTTCATGGACCAACATCTTGTTTGTCTCGGATTTCTGCTGATAAATGGAATCAAGTTTATTCAAGATTTCGTTGGAAGTTGAGCAATTTTCTATCAGCGTTATTTGCGATAGTTCCATAGCAGCAGTGATGGTAAACATAGCTATGGCATCTTGCTTGTTCCATTTTTCAAGCTCTTCGACTTTCTCTACGCTTGGTTTCAGAGTAGATCCTTCTGCGATGTGGAATATGCCTTTGGCTCTGAGAGCACATTTGATTTGGAACTTCCACTGACGGTAGTTTTTCCCATCAAACTTATTGATGTTTCCCACGTCTACCTTGTCTCCCATTTTTCGTTCACTCCACCAGTTTCTTATCCAAGGTCCACAGAAACTAATTCTTGCTGATGAGTTGATTATTTGAAACTAATTCGGTTTCAACTCAGAGACTTTAGTGGTACAGATCACTGATCTGGGCCCATAACCTGTTGAAGGTCGTGGATCAAGCAGATACTAAAGAACTCAATAACTTTGGATAACTTCTGGTAGAACTATTTTTATTTGAATGTAAAAATATAGACTAACAGATTGAAAAATATAAGTTGACAATTCTAATCAACAAACTCAACTATTTCATTTCTCATATAAATGACAATAACAGTCTATAACGAGAATAATATATATAGCGTGTTTCAAATGTAGAATTCATAATTCAACAAAAACAATATCATCATATAATATACCACGACTCCTGGTGATATAAAAAGGTCGTTTCACTGAATTGTTTAGTTCTATCATTCAAGGAATATTATTCGTCTCAATAATGAGAAAAGTAAACTAGTTACATACCTTCAAGTAAAGGAAGCGAATGAATTCCAACTGTCTTCGTAATTCTGTTGATTTGTTTTTCCTAATCACGTTGTTTATCCTTCAGAGATACTATTCTTCGATGATTTAGTGGTAATATATCGACCCCCTCTCTTCCGCCATCCTGATGACCGATATACTGGGTTTACAGTGACAATTTAGCGACCGCGGGCCCATTATGGCCTGCGGGCCGTAAAGTTGGTTCTCAAATTGCCCTTATTTACACAATTCACACATTCGGGGGTAATACCACGAGTGCTCGCAATACTATCGATAGTAATTCTGTCAGAAATCAACGAGATCACATTGCTTGGTAACACCACGAGTCCTTTAGGACGAGTGGTGTTACCTCAAAGCAATTTGATCGAGTTTAAGATTTCTGACAGAATTATCGATAGTATTGTGAGCACGAGTAGTATTTATTGAGATAATTTCACGAACCAACAAAGTAAAAAAATTCCATTGTCGTGAATTCTTCAGTAGTTATATATAATGCCTGATAGACATGACGTCTGTCAGACTGACATTCATATTAGTAGTAAGATGATATTAAGTTCTCCGTTGTTGTTTGGATACGTGGTTGCCATGACAAAGTGGTATTACCGGCTCGAAAGCTAGGAGCAGCGTATTATCGAGGCATACGTCCCTTATTGGTCCTAATACGGCGAGTGAAATTATCAATTAGGTTCAATGAAGAAATACCCATTTAACAAAATTTATTCATAATCTAAATTTTTTTAGGCCATAAGTACATAAGCCTGATTATTAAAATTGTATATCAACAATTCAGTGCGTGTAGTTTACTAGTGTTGATGATGGATATTCCCTTTTTTCTTGAATATAATTATTCCTTATTGAAAGCTGCTTTACAGCATCCTCATCGCTATGAAAACAAGTTTTCATTTTAGAAGTGGATGGAATGTTCAATTACCTAATTATCTGATAGGTATCGTTCTCACACCAATGCAGGTGATTTTTTAGCGATAATCAATTTATTTGAAATCGATTCTTCAATATACAGGGTGTTGGGTAAACATGCGGCAAAAATTCGAGGGGCTAGTCCCTGACCTATTCAAAGAATATTTTGACATATAATGATTTTTGAAAAACCCCTTTGCTTCGAAGATACAGGGCGAACAAAATTTGCTACAACCTTATTAAAAAAAAAAATCTGAAATCATTAGTGTAAATAAAAGTAGGGTGTACGTTAATGAGTTTATTAAGTACAAAAAACAGTTTGTCGATCTCGATCATTTGGAACGGCTGTTTTATCACACTGTGCTGTTTTATCTAGTAAGTGGATTTACTCGGTCGCATTTATTTACATAGATTGAGTAACGTTCGGCTGTTTGACGTGTCTTCAATAGTGAGTGGAGTTCTCTAGCATAACGTATACAAACGCCGAGATGACTGGCGTGCATTGCTGGATTGGTTGAGGTGGGCCACACGCATGGCTTGCTCGATCTCCGGACTTAAACCCCCTAGATTATTTCTTCTGGGAGTTCGGCAGTCAATGACGAGAAGATTGGGGGAAGTTGTTTCGAACATTTATTGCAGATTGAGCCACTTGACATGCACTTTTTGATAATAAAATATTGTTAATGTCGTAAATTTTGTTCACCCTGTATCTCCGAAACAAAATATTCTCAGAATAGGTTAAGGAATATCCTCTTTAATTTTTTCCGCATGTTAACCTAACACTGCTGCTCCAGTATCAGGTAACGACACCTGAGACTGACCAAGTTTGCCAATTGGGTGGGTAACCCCAGCCAGTTCTCTTCAGAATTGGATGGGAGGGCCTAACTCAATTCGTGAGTTGGTACGACACTGGCGTCCACGTCGCGGGTGGTGGACTTCGGTTCAGAGGCTACCTAGGAAGCAGCTGAAGCGAAGACTAACAGTGTCAAAAGATCGCCTAACCTAAGGTGGGAGGTATCGTGCTAAGGGGTGCGTGGCACATAGGGTGATGTGTCTCGAACGATCCCTCTGGGACACCGGGCGACCTCCCAGAGTATTACAGCCTTACCATGGCAAGGCGGGGCTCTACCATGGTGGATCTTATTTCCCTAGCTACTCGTGGGAACAAATGAGTAAAAAATTTAAAAAATCAGAACCCCAACGGGGGGGATAAATCCCCCGATCCTCAGGAAACTGGGGAACCAATGGAGATCGGAAATCCGACTCCACAAGAGGGACTGGGCGTAGGTCTAGTCTCTCAACAAGAGGAGAGCGGAATTTTACCGCCTCCAGAACTGACTCCAGATCAGGAAAGGGAACTGTTAAAGTCTCCGAAACCTACTGGAGCTGATCAGGATGAGGCTACCATAGCTATGGATAGCCTCAAACTGAAACGTACTCGACTCTCAGGGTCGAAAAGGAAAGCTCTGAGTCGCTTGCTCAAGAGCGGAATGGCTTATGAGACCGCCTTAGAGCAAGTGCTCAAAGATATTGGCAAGCCGAATCAGCAACCGGAGGGGGACAAATCTCAGTCTGGGGCTGGTGGAGCAAGCAAACGCCTGAGATCCGACGACAGTACGCCGGATCACACGGCGAAGAAAGCTTGCTCGGGGGTAGCCAAACCTTCGTACGGGACAGTGGCTGGGGGCAACAGGGTGGGCCTAATCCACCCTGAATATCCTACCACTGCCCTAACAGGCGAACAACTTAGGGCTCTTCAGCGTTCAATTATGAAAGCTGTTAGCCTAATACCCGATGATGGCCCTCAGGTGAGGTTCCAGAGCTGTACTTTTCGGCCTGGATGGTTACAAATCACCTGCGTGGACAACATCAGTGCCAGCTGGCTGGAGGAGGCATCAAAGCAACTCCAACCATGGGAAGGGGCGAAAATTAAATTCGTCAAAGGGCAGGACCTTCCGAAGCCATTCATCTGTGTGGCATACATCCCGGACGATGAGGCCGACGAACGACTCACGGCCGAGATGGTGCTCACAAGGTTGAGAAAAATGAACCACGGTCTAACCACTCAGGATTGGGTAATACTGAACCGAGAGGACTCGGGCCGTGGCCAAACATGGACATTCGCCATTGACGAAAGGTCCACAACAGCCTTGGAGGAGCTGGACTTCAAACCCTACTTCGGCTTTGGACAGATTCAGTTCCGTCTGAGAGGCAGCCGTGGAGGGAAAGAACCCTCCCGGACGCAGCCGGAGGAGGGGAAGGAAAGCAAGCCTCCTCTAAAGAAAACGGTCGTAAGGGGAGCACCGCAAGGGAAAGGTAAATCCGTCCCGAGTGTTGCGCCTCGGACCAAAAAGCCTGCGAGTGTGGCCTCGGGGAAGGGTAAATCCATCCCGAACAGACCACCACTCAAAAAGGGTGCCGGCACCTCTGAAGGGAAGGGAAGTAAACCGCCCTCTGAGGAAAAGAGCGGGGGAGGACCGCCAAAAGACGGCAAATAAGGGCCTGGCTGATATAACAGTCAGACTCCTGCAGGGAAACCTGCAACATGCCAAGGCCGCCACCTACGTCCTTGGCAAAAAATTCATAGAGGAGCGGATAGATCTGGCCCTCATCCAGGAACCCTGGACCTCCAACACAGGCCGAGTTACCGGCCTGAGTAACACATCTGGTAAGGTAATTGCGGTCAGTTCTGGGGTAAAACCTAGGGCATGCATTCTAGCCAGAAACAACATTAATTATTTTATTATTTCAGATTTCTGCACCCAAGACATGGCAACAATCCATGTGAAATTTCCAGAGAGGGGGAGCATGACAGAAATGATCGTCTGCTCAGCATACTTTCCTGGAGAAGTGGGTGCGGAACAGCCTCCTCCAGCGGCCGTGCGAGAACTAATTGCCTTCTGCAGGAGGAACAACACCCATCTACTGATAGGATGTGACGCCAATGCGCACCATGAAGCGTGGGGCAGCACAAACATCAACATGAGGGGTGAGTCTCTTTTCAATTACCTGATAGGGGAGGAGTTTACAATTAACAATGTCGGCTCCGAGCCAACCTTTGTCACTAGTATTAGGAAAGAGGTACTAGATCTTACGATCAGCTCAGAATTTCTAAGCAACAAGATATCCAACTGGAGGGTGTCCTCTGAGCCATCATGCTCAGACCACAGGCATATTCAATTCAACATTGAAATAGGCCCCAGACCAGTGGTACAATACCGAAACATACGGAGCATGGAGAGGGAAGGATACAAGACCTCCCTGAAGAACCATCTCCAAAACGGATTGTCCACAATAAATAGTCGTGATCAAATAGATATTGCTGCGGAACATCTACAAACTGCACTTATCTCAGCTTATCACGAAAACTGTCCACTGAGGGAGAAAAAGGATAACCGAAATGCTTCCTGGTGGAACAAAAATCTGGATAAAACACGAAAAGAAGTTCGAAGGTTATTTAACCGAGCTAAGGTATCAGGTGAATGGGAAAATTACAGGTCTGCTCTAACCACTTACAACAAAGATATCCGGAAAGCAAAACGAGAATCATGGGAACGATTCTGCGAAAATGTGTCCAACACATCAAGTGGAACCCGTATCCACAAGATTCTATCCAGAGAGCCGACACAGGAGCTGGGGTCGTTAAAGCGTCCAGACGGCTCCTTTACGGCCTCCAGGAAAGAAACACTAGAGCTATTAGCTAATAACCACTTCCCAGGCAGCCTGATTCTGGACAATCAACCTCTAGTCACAAATATAGGCCGGATAAAACGACCTCACAGAGATGACTGGGTGGTTGCCAACAAAATAATTACACCACAGGCGATAAGATGGGCGGTTAACTCATTCCACCCATACAAATCACCAGGAGAGGATGGCATAGCTCCAGTTCTGTTACAAATCGGACTGGAACATATCATACCTATCATTATAAGACTCTTTAGAGCCAGTTTAGCATGGAACCATGTTCCGTCTAACTGGACCGCGACTAGGGTGATCTATATTCCTAAGGTGGGTCGGAATGACCCACACCCAAAATCGCTCAGACCCATTAGTCTGACATCCTTTCTGTTGAAAAGCATGGAGAAAATACTGGATGGGCACATAAGGTGTGGGGCACTAACAAAGCACCCCCTCAATGTTCACCAGTATGCCTACCAGGCTGGCAAATCAACAGAACTTGCCCTCAATAACCTTGTCTCAGGAATAAGCGACGCCCTGGAACGCCAGGAAATAGCAGTCGCTGCATTCCTGGACATAGAAGGAGCATTTAACAATGCACTACCTCACTCCCTATATGAGGCCACTGTCTCTAGAGGGATTGAACTGATACTATGTGACTGGATAAGAACTATGCTTCACAACAGAACTATAACGACCTCTCTACAGGGGGAATGTGTCAGCTTCAAGCCAGCCAGGGGCTGTCCCCAGGGGGGGGTCCTCTCCCCACTGTTATGGTCACTGCTGGTGGATGATCTGCTGGCCATTCTCTCGCTGTGGGAGGTTGATCTGCAAGCATATGCTGACGATCTGGTCCTAGTAATAAACGATAAATCCGAAGAGACGATCTCCACGTCCTTCAGGATATATTGGATACCATATATAAATGGTGTGAGAGGGAGGAAATGTCCATTAACCCCCACAAAATGGTCATAGTACCATTCACCAGGAAAAGGAAGCTGGAACATTTAATACCTCCTTCCATCAATGGTGTAACAATTCCTTTTGCGAGTGAAGCAAAATATCTAGGAATAACCCTGGATAAAAAACTTAATTGGAACTCGCACCTGGAAAAGACTATCCGGAAAGCTAGCCTTTCATTATGGACATGCCGCAGAATATGTGGCAAAACATGGGGCATGTCACCAAAACACGTATACTGGTTGTACGTGACCGTCATACGTCCAATGATAACGTATGGCTCTATAGTCTGGTGGAGCAAGGGACATAAAAAAATGGCCATTGCTAAACTTAACGGACTACAGAGACAAGCGTGCCTGGCGATTACTGGAAGCATTCGCTCCACGCCAACGGCAGCAATGGAAGTCCTCCTTGGATTACTTCCTCTCCACATAGTTCTGGAGAGAGAGGCAAGATGGGCAACATACAGACTTTATCAAGCGGCCATTAGTCTACCGCAGGCATGTGTCATGAGAGGCAGCGGCATGCTGGAGGGCTCACAAAATTCTAGGAATGCCCTCAGACATCATGCCTAAAACCATCAACCTTCACACGTCCTACACTGTGGTCTTTCCCGAAAGAGAAGACTGGGTCCGGAATGAAACCAACCTATGTAGGGCAAATGAACGTTGGTTCACCGATGGTTCCAAAACTCAGGAAGGCGTCGGAGCCGGAATATATGGGATGAACCCAGTAGTGAAACGCTCGTTCAGTATGGGCAAACTAGCTACGATATTTCAGGCAGAGGTATATGCCATTGAAATGTGTGCCAGGGAGCTGGAAAATCGGCTCCACACACGAAAAACAATAAAAATATTTTCAGATAGTCAAGCAGCACTTAAAGCGCTTGAATCCAACTGCTTTAAATCTAGGGCAGTATGGAACTGCAGAGACACCTTAAACCGACTGGCGAAACGCAACAACGTTACCCTAGTCTGGATACCAGGTCACACAGGCCTAGAAAGAAACGAAATAGCGGACGCCCTAGCAAAAGGGGGGGCCGAAACAACGTTCACTGGACCAGAACCGGTAATCGGTTTAGCATATAGCACTGCCAAGAATGTCATAACAGCTTGGGCAGACAATAAAAGACTCGAGTACTGGCGTAGTCTACCGGGCCTAGCCCATTCCAAAGCATTTATTGCTTGTACAAGGAAAAAACAGGACTCTGACAAACTGCTAGAACTCAGCAGAGCGCATCTCAGAGTTATAGTAGGTTTGCTTACTGGCCACTGCAAACTCAAATACCACATGCATAAAATCGGACTTGCACAAGATGCAGAGTGCCGGCTATGCATGGAGGATGATGAAACGGCTGAACACATTCTGTGTACATGCCCTGCAGCGGCCAGAACCAGATTCTCAATATTTGGCGATACGACAGTAAGGCCAGAAAACCTGGTAAATTGTTCTCCCAATGCATTCCTCAATTTCGTCAAGAGATTGGATATACTGGGAGAAATATAACCATAGGGTGAGCCACAATAGGACATTGGCCGCAGTGGAGGGCCTGATACGGGCCCACTCACGTTCAAAACCTAACCTAAACCTAACCTAACACTCTGTATATAAATAGCACATTCCTCATTACTATTGATTATTGAAGTTATGCATATCATGCTTCGAAAGCATGAGAAGTGTAGCCCATTGGAATTCAAATCAGTAATTGTAATTCGCGCTTTATCACTATTGCATGGAATATTGTATAAATAACTATAATGTGCCAAGAGCGTTATGAAGATAATAATGCCCGGAGGGTGACGGTGATCCTGTCAGAAGGCATTTGGTCCTAGGGATGGTGTCACCCGATAGGTATTATCATCCACTAACGTTCGTGGTTCATACAAAATTAATTTTTTTACCAGAATTTATTAAATCTGTGATAATTTATGGGCAATAATAATTTAATTATTGTTATTACGTTGATGTGGATTAGCAAGGTTGGCGTTGTTAACGACGTTGTTTACTTCAAATATTTTTTAAAGCATTTACTGTTCTGGTCGTAAACCGAGCACAAAAATGAGCTTCTATACTGGACAGTCGCTACGAAAAAATGAGAGGCTGCTAACGGTTGTTCATTTTACAAAACGAAGCTGCACTTTTATGTGAATTGACGTCATTGTGGGTGCTGTAAATTTGAAACGGTTGTGTTTGGAATAATTAATGGCCGATTTTTCAATCCGAGGTGATTCCTATATTAACTAATCTTGGTTTCGTTACCAGGCAACTATCGATTAGATTGGATACAATCTGGTAATTGAACAAAGATAAGTTGATCTGTTGATCCTCTACGATTGAACAACCGGCCCTAAATGTGGCACAAAAGGCTGAAAAAGCTCGATGAAAATTACTGCTGGTGTAATCAAAACACGTATTCGATGTACATTTTTTGCAATGGAAACTTGAACGGAATGGAAAATGAATGAATGGAAAAAAATCACATTCTCATTGTAATTTTTTTCTGATCTACAAGATCGCATTTTCAGATTTTCCATCCAACGCCAACCATACTCTTCATTTTTGAAAATACGGCCGGAAAATACGGAAGTCGGGAATAGCAGATCACGTATGGATTACTCAGCACAGCATCGCATGTTACCAACAAAGAACAGCATTGATACGAGCCCTAACAACTATATGTTGGAACAATTAGATACGTTGAGAATAAAATGCCTGTTTACCGAAATTCTTCAATTTTAATTATTTTTAACTGTAAATATGAAATTAGCAACATTTTTTATGATGTATGGAAGTGTTTTTACGGTTTAATGATCTATTGCATATATTTCATTTATATTACTATTTAGGTAATTGTTTGATAATCGAAAAACGCTGACAACTAAATTTTGAAACAAATGGTTTTTAACATATTAAAATAAAATTTAATAAGGCGTAACATTGCCCTTAGCTCGAATAACAACCTTAACTCTAATAGGCATTGTATTAACTAGGCCTTCACAGAGTTCAGAGGTGAAACTATCCCATATTTCTTGCAATTTAGCACGAAGTTGTGGTAAAGTACGCTGAGGATCTTTATCCAATAGAGACACTTTGGCATAAAATGAAACAATGCCTAATTGCTCCATTTTGTGCCAAAGTGTTCCTATTGGATTAGGATCCGGGCTGCTAAAGGGATGTGAGAAAATCTTAGTGTCATGTTCTCCCATCAATTTTTTGGTAAATTCAGCAATATGGCATGAGGCTCCGTCCTGTTGAAGAATAGAATCTCCAGATGGATATAACTTTGCTGCACTTGGTAATAGCGGATGTTCAAGGATATCTTGGTATTTGTCTGCGTTTATTGTGCCTTCAGTGAAGTGCAAAGTTCCCAACCCTTTGGCTGGCATACAACCCCACACCATGATGCCCTGTGAAAACTTTACAGTCATTTTGAGGCAGTCCTTATGAAATACTTTTTGTTTTTTCCCGAATCATACGCTTCGGTAATCTCCCACTTTCGGTAATCTCCCACACATACATCAAATTTGTTTTCGTCGCTATAGATAACTTTGTCTCAGTCATGTTTGGTCCACGAAAGCTTTGATTGGGCCCAAATGTACCGTTTCCTTTCTTGAGTTTCCGTCAACAATTGTTTTTCTTTAGCTTGTTACTCAAAAAATAGAAAATTTTTACCGCAAAGAAGTACGTATCAAACATACCTTATAAAAACTGAGACCGCTCCTGTGGATATATTTTGCGACAGTATTTTTTAGAAACATCCATCCCAGTTTGCCTATTCCAACTCGCAGTTACTTCTGGTAGAGTATTTTTTCTTCCAGACTAACATATTTTATTTAAATGCCTTACACTTTGAGAAACAGCTTCTGGACGGCCTAAGCTTTTACCGCGAACATCAAAACTGTTTCACCATATTTTTTAATTACATTCAACACAGTTGTTGTTGTAGAAATTTCACGTATTATTTCCCCTTCATGGTACTGATTGATAATAGTTTCTCGCACTTTTGGATCAGTAGATTTTCCACGTAAAATTATTGTATTTTACTCGTAATAAACCTGACGATACCTACTCATTTTAAATATTAATAGTCGAATGACTCGTGATAATCTTTGTTGACAACACACTTACTGGTATATGTTTCATGTCAAAGCCCCCTTTGCGTTGATAAAACTCAATAAATGTTGAGGAATTATCGAACAATTAATTAAATCAACATAAAATATATGCAATATATAATTAAACCGTAAAAATACTTCCATACAACATAAGAAATGTTCCCAATTCAATATTTAAAATTGAAAACAATTAGAATAAAATAATTTAGGTAACCTGGCATTTTATACCAAAAATAACTGCTTGTTCCAACATATAGTTGTTAGGGCTCGTATAAGAGAAAGTTTATAGAGTCGGCTTATATTCAGAATAATGACGTGTTCAGTCAGCCGAGCATAGAGAAGCGGAATGTGTGGAAGCCACTCAGCTAGATCGATTGAGATTTCAATAAAAATTCTGTCAAGACCTGTCATCAATAGTAACACTCACCAAAAAAGGTACTTAGTTGTATAACATTAATTAACATTGATGACCTGAGAGAGACCCCACGAATATCATAATTACCTTTATAGCAGGTACATCAGTTGCAGGCTATATTAATAAGTATCCGAGATATCTTGTCGCATTCGCACACTTGATAACGACAGTAGATGTTAACTGTTGAAACGTCTTGACTCAAACACATGCAAAGAATTTATTTTCTTTGTTTCTAGACAATGGAAGTCCAGAAGAATTTTGATTGTTTTACATTAATTTTTAGGAGCTTCCAAGGTCATAAAATTAATGATGTATAGTTATTTTTCGAAAAAAAATGTTAACGATGTCCTGGTAAAATCTATTCTCGGTTTCTCTCTAACACATTAGTTCACATGGAAAATGGCTCTCGGTTTAATAGCCTGAATTTTTGGTATGTTGTAGATTTTGACTTCCTCGGCAAAAGTGTCCGTGGGCACAAAAAATCGGCCTACTAGTTTTCGAGATGAAAAGTGAATCTTTCTGCTCAAATTTTTTAACAATTCCAAGAATTGACAAAACCACTATTTATTCTTGGAATACCATGCCTCAATGATGGTACAATGTCACATTTATCTCGTTTCCGTTACACTTTTTCGTTCTGTGCTCTACAACACGGTGAACAATGAAAAATCCAATTTTGAATAATTTTAAACCAACCAGTGTGTTTCCTGATAATAACTGAAGATTCAAATTTGCCTGATTAAGTTACTTTAATCTTGGTCAAAGTTAACTGACATTATTTTTTTATATACAGGGTGGTTCGAAGATAGGGGTACGTCAACCCCTCGTTTTTCAGTTTGGATAGGGGAGACTAGGTATGTCATATAAATAACAAACATTCTTCAATGTTGAGAATATCGTACAGTTATTTCATGTACATAGGGTGAGTAAAAAGAAACGGTCCAAGTTTCTTAGAAAAATGCTGTGTTTTCAAATGAATACCCTGTATTTCGAAAAAGAATCGATTAATTTTGATGAATTTTTGTTATAATGTACTATTTGACGAGTCCATAATATTGATCCATATCAGCATAGGTCCCCGGACTCGTTTGTCGGCTATATACTTTTGAGTGTACTGATTTTATTGATACCACATTTACTCCATCGGAGACCGAAATGGGCTATTTCAGAGCAATTATTCTTGGTGAAGAATATTCGGAATTACGACGGCGTACTAGTGTCACTGCAGAAATGAAAATTATCTCAATTGACACATTTATTTTGTCAATTGACACATTTAATCTGTCAACTGACACATTCAATGTGTCAATCGACACTTTTAATCTATCATTTGACACATTTAATCTGCCAATTGACACATTTAAACTGTCAATTGACACTTTCAATCTGTCAATTGACACATTTATAATCTGTCAATTGACACATTCAATCTGTCAATTGACACATTCAATCTGTCAATTGACACATTTAATCTATCAATTGACACATTTAATCTGTCAATTGACACATTTAATTTGTCAATGACACATTTAATCTGTCAATTGACACATTTAATCTGTCAATTGACATATTTGATCTGTCAATTGACACATTTAATCTGTCAGAACAAAAATTTGGATTTGAGGGGGTGAACAAATTTTTTTTGAAAAGCCTTGGCACACCCATGGATAATTCTAGAAAGATTTGTATTCTTCACTTTTCTTGATGCGACCCCCCGTTTAGGCTGTGCGCGTGTCCGCGGATTTTCGAAAATGAAAAAAAAATTGGAAAAGAAAAATAAAAAAAAAACAAAAAATATGGTTCTGTACAGGACCGTTTTTGACTTTTTTTCTGTGGAGAGGGTGGGTGGGCCAAAAAAAAATTGGATTCATGGGGGGAAATAATTTTTTAATTTTTTTTCAAATAGCCGGGTGCACACCCTTGGATGCGACCCTCCGTTTAGGCTGTACGTGTTCCTGCTGATTTTCTAAAAAAAAATCAACAACAAAAACAAAAAACAAAATAAAAAGCTAGGTCAGCCAGCAGTTAGCTCATGTCGATTCACTAGTCATGTTCAAACTACCCACTCCGTGGTGGTCGTGCTGGTAGAGCATTCGCCTCTCAAGCATTGGGTCTTGGGTTCGATTCCTAGCATGGTCATCGGTCTCGTGCACGGCATTACACGTTAAAAGGTGAGGGTTGCGTCTTCTCTTGCTTGCACAAGTATCTCGAAGACTTATGGTGGTTCGGCGTACGGGTACAACAAGTTGACGGAAATAAAAATTTCAACAATTTTCAGAATAGAAATGCTCCAATCACCTCATATTAAATGTGACAATCGATAGATAAAATGTGTCAATTGACAGATTATAAATGTGTCAATTGACAGATTGATTGTGTCAATTGACAGATTAAATGTGTCAATTGACAGAATTAAATTGATATTGTTTTTGTTATTGTTGAAATTGTTATTTCCGTCAACCGACTGCACCCCTACGCGCAACCCTCCACCATGCACCCCCTAAGGTTGAGGCCCGGAAGGATGAACGCCCCAGCACTCGTACGTACTCGAAAGCTCACCCCCCCTATCCACCACCCCCGCTCGTTAAAGCGGTTCCTCATCCTGATGATTGGCGATCAGCAGAATAAAATCTGATCGTTTGATATGGAGTGCTCGGCCAATTCTCGGCCTGAAACTCTCTTATATCTGACATGAGTTTAATTTGATTTTACAATGACTTCACTTAATGTGCATGGTGCCCCCCTGAAACTGGCTGAAGGCCTGAAAAACACTTGGCTGAGGGCCAAGTGTTGTGTATTGAATTTACTGAGTTTACCACTTGGTCGGTTCTTCTTGGAATCTGAAACATAAAAGCATGATTATCGAAATTTTAAGCCTGTTGAAGTAGACGTTGGCGTCGCCAAAGGTTTCGCTTCCGTCTTACTTCTTCAGGGGTGTCGTTGTCTCCCTGGTTCACCGGTCGTCTGTATTTGTCTCTGTCTCTATCGTCTTGCTCACGTCTGTTCTCGAGGAGCTCCGTGAGCAACGGGTTCGTGTGGGTCTCTACTCTGTCTAGAGTAGTCCCCACGTGATTTCTGATCAGTCTGTCAATGTAGTCCGGATGGATGTCTAAGTCTCGATATATAAACCTGTTTGGCATATATCGTGGTTCGTCTGTTGCCATTCTCAGGCAGACATTGAAGAAGGCCTGCATCCTCTGCCTGTAACTGTTCGCGCATTGCCCCCAAGCAGTAGACGCGTACATCATGATTGGCAGAAGGATTGTCCTGATGAGGCGTAGTTTCAACTCGAGTGCCATGTTGCTCCTACGCCCGATGAGTGGATACAGCTTATGCCTCGCGGCTTTCGCTATAGCCAATCTGTGGGAGACGTGCTTCTGAAACGTGAGTTTCTTGTTCAGGGTTACTCCTAGGTATACGGCTTCGTCTACCCATGGAATTCTCTCATCGTTCATAGTAACATGGCCCTCGGGTGTCCTACGTCGCCTCGTGAACAGTATGGCCTTGCTTTTGTCTGCATTGATTCCGATCTTCCAACGATTGAACCACGGTTCCAGCTTGTTTATCTGATGTTGCAGCTTCGATGTTACTCCTCTCTCATGGGATGACTCAGCAAAGATTGCCGTGTCATCTGCATAGAGAGCAAGTTTGGTCATGGGGTTGTCCGACCAGTTTTGCGATCAGCCCATCGTGCCAAACTCTATCGAAGGTCTTGGAGACGTCAAGGAAGACTGCTCCTGAAAGATGTCCTTTTCTCGTGCGGTTCCAGCTCTGGATGGTGGCGTCCACTATCCGGGTGACCTGGAGTTCTGTTGAGTGTTCCCGTCTGAAGCCGAATTGCTCATCTGGTAGGATGTTCAATTCTTCAGACATTGTCTCAAGTCGAGTCCTGATCACCCTTTCTGCGACCTTACTCATGGCAGGTGTTAGGCTGATGGGGCGGTGGTTTTGCGGGAACGTGTGGTTCTTGTTGGGCTTCGGAATCATGATGACCGTTGCTTCTTTCCAGCTGGAAGGAAAGTGTCTAAGTCTGAGTACATCGTTTATGATGTTAGTCAGGGCTGCTAGTCCTTTCCTAGGTAAGGCTTTTAGTGCCCTGACTGGAATGTTGTCTGGGCCCGGTGCTTTCCTGGTCTTTGCGTGTCTAAGTATGTCCTTGATTTCCTCTGGAGATGTCGGCTCTAGAAGAATGACTGAGTCGTCAGTTCTTCTAAGCCGTCTGATCGTCTGGTCTACGTGCGTTTCCGTGTCCTCGACTTCATCAGTGTAATCGACCTCATTTTCGCGGCACTGACGTTCGAAGGAGTCCGCAAAAGCTTCTGCCTTGTCCATCTCCGTGAAAACGATGCCCATCTCACCATGAAGGTGAGGGCACGGTTTCCTCCGACCGTGTCTGAGGACTTTCTGCTTTCTCCATAAGGAGTTGTCTTCGGCGTCGAGTTCGCCCAAACGTTCAGACCACTGTCGCTCTCTGAGTAGCTTCAGCCCTTCTCTCAGCCGTCGAGACGCAAAGTTGAGCTGCCGCTTGTCATCGGGCGCCAGTGTTCTCTGATAACGTTTTTTCAGACGTCGTCTCAGCCTGACCATCTCCTTGACCTCAGGTGGGATCCCTCCTTGGAAATCAAAGTTTGTGACCTGTATGTCTTTAGAGCACCGTTCCATTGTTGTCAGTACTGCTTGTCTCAGTTCGGTCACCGCCTCCTCTAGCTGGCGTGTCGTGTCTATCTGGGGATGTTTATTTCGTTATGGACTACCCTTTGAAATCGTGACCAGTCCACTATCCGCTTTGTCGTGTTAACGATTTCAGCTTCTTCCTCCCCTATTGTTAGTAGGATTGGATTGTGGTCTGATGATCCTTCGTCTAGTACAGAGATGTCCACCAAGGATGGAATACTCTGTATGAGGGCTATGTCCAAAATGTCTGGGTGTTGGTCTTCCCTCCCAGGATAGTGTGTGGGTTCGTATGTCGCTGTCACTGCTACGTTGTCGAAGTCTGGTAGTAGGTTGTCTGCTAGGTCTCTGCCTCGAGGGTTGGTGTTGCGGCAGTTCCAGTCTCTTGATTTCGCGTTGAAATCTCCTATAGCCACCGTTGGGTGATGGTCGGGAAAGAGTTTCTCCAAGTCCGTTTTCCTGAGGTTGGGGCCTGGAGGAATGTAGACTGAGGAAACTCTTAGGAGATTTATTCCGTCTACTTTAACTCTGATCGCTACCGATTCACCGAGTGATAGTTCCGGAAGTGCGTCCTCATTGTGTTCCAGGTCTGATTTCACCAGCAGGAGCGAGCCACCTGCTCGAGCTCGGGGTCCTGGCCTGTCATTCCTGTAACTTATAAAACCTGGAATATTAAATACTTTACCTTGGTTCAGCCTGGTCTCTTGTAGTGCCACCACGTCTACCGAGATTCTGGAGATAAGTTCCAGTAGTTCATCTTTTCGCTGAATTGCGCCATTTATGTTCCATGAACAAATCTGCAGGATCTTCGGTATTCGTGCTGGCATTACTGGCTCGACGGTTTCACTAAGGCGTTTATTACGGCCATGATTTTGTCGAGTACCTCTGGGGTAACCTGCGACAAGGTCTGCAACAGTTGCTTCTGCTTGCTTGTGCCCTGAGCACTAGAGGATTTGTTCGAAGGACCCCATTTTGGTGGTGCGGTTTTTGGCTGTGGTTGTGGACCAGTTCGAGGGTCTGGTCTCCGCCTTGGGGTTGTTGACTCCTGCCGTGGGGGTGGAGGCCCCTGCTTGGTAGGTTGTCTTGCCACCAACCTTGGTTTGGGGAATTTTGGGCATCCCCTGTAATTTGCTGTGTGGTTTCCACCACAGTTAGCGCATTTGGAGGGTTCTTCCCTTGCCTTCTTACACTCATGTGTAGCATGGCTACTGCCGCACTTGACACAACGTGCTGTGGAGTGGCAGCACTTCTGTGCATGTCCGAACCACTGGCAGTTATGACATTGAGACACTCTGCCTCTTTGGGGTCGCTGTCCTTCCACGGTAACTTTCAAGTCGACCACTTTGGTTAGTTTGAAGATGTCCCTGTATTCTCTCGGAACTTTTACCAGGAACAGTGGTAGGGGCGCTCTTGTCCTTCTCGATGTCATCCTATGACATTCTAGGACCTTGAAGTTTCTCTCGACGAGGTCCTGTTGGACGTCTGCCGCCGAGATTGATTCTGGGATACCCCTGATGACCACATGCAGGGGTATGTTTTGTTTGAGTTGATAGGTGAAAAACTCCACCTTATCAGACTCAAAGAATCTGGTAGCGTTCCTCCAATCCGCTTCCGTGTTCGTATGGAGATAAATCCCATCTTGTCGTGATTGGGCTTTCGAGAATCCAATTCTCTTATCTCGTAGGGCTGTCGAAATCGACAGCCACTTGCTCTTCTCCCGGATTATTATCACGGGAGGTTTTTTGGGGTCCTTCGATTCATCCTCAGTGCTGCAGGGCACAAACACTCCTGTGCTTGATGAGGACGATTCTGCTGTTGGCGTAACAGTAATCTTTGGGGTGTTCTCATCTGCTGTTGATGGTAGTGCAGTCGATGACTCGTTCGTGCGAACGGCCTTCTTAATGCGTCTGCCCACCACTCGGAATCCGTCCAAGTCTTCTTCGGGTTCGGAAGAGTCTACGTGTTGTCTCTTCTTTGCATTCGCTTTTTCGGTGCCTTCGGGGTCGGGTTGGGGGGTGATCTCCATCTCCACATCCGTGGGTTTTGGGGGGGTAGGGGCTACGTGCACTGGTGGCGTACTCTCATTTGTCTCCTTCTTTTCAGAAGAGGCAAGTTTCGTCAGAAGGATGCTTAACTGCTTTTCCATGGCAGTGAGCCTTTCTTCTGTCTTCTTCCTCTCGGTCTCGGCCTTGATTGCCCGATCCAGTGCATCGCGGAGTTGCTGCTTCAGCTGTCTCTTCGATTCTTCCTTCTTGTCCTCGTCGTCGTTGTTCGTCGTCGCAGATTTCCGAAAATTATCTCTGTCGAGAGAGCTCGAGCTTCTTGACGATTCGTCGCCTGACTTCTTGGATTTGCCCATTTTTTACTTTGCTCCACGCTTTTTTCAAAAACGAATTCTTTTAAAAACGAAGACGGCTCTGAAAAGAGCCCCTGGCCGAAGCCAGAGCTGTGGTTTACAAGTAAAATGGAAAAACTCTCTCTGAATCACTGTGGTTTGGCAAGTGTTCCTGAAAAAGGGTTAATGATTAGTCATTACCACTTACCTTATCACAGCCCTTCAAGTCTAGCCCTGGCTAGTTCAGGTATAACCCTTCCTTGCCGTAGCTATATCGCTTTGTCTCGCTTAATGAATTTGCACTCACTATCACAAAAGTAATTTAAACAGGTAGCCTAGGGAGCTTCTGAAAATACGTCTGCTCTCTTCGACTACTGATCAAACTATGCGCAACCCTCGGAAGTCTTCGACAGACTTGTGTGAGGTAGGGAAGTCGCAGCCCTTACCTTTTAACGTGTGATGCCATGCACGAGACCAGTGAATCGGTGGATCGAACCGATTCACTGCGAGGCGTACGCTTTTACCAGCCGACCACCACGGCCCAATGTGTCAATTGACATATTTTTTAATTTTCGTCGTAGCACTAGTACGCCGGTCGTACGGAATAGATGAGTGCGGTTCCTATTCCAATCATGCAATACCTTATATACATGATGAATGAAATGTTTTTCATTTGAAAATCCTCTTTTCCGAATAAACTAGAAAAAATGAAATTTATCAGAAGTAATAAAACTCTCAAGGTCGGGACTAGTTCTCCATTATTTAAAAGCTGATTCAGTTTAAACGGAAAAATATTTAATAAGATTTCTGTGAAATGTGGGGTTTTAACAAAATAGGAGATATTTTCCAATCCTGACGAAGAAAACCTATGAATGGAATATTTGGTATCAACAACTGGAAGGTGAAGGTATTATACTTCCCAAAATTCTACAAGATATTCCGCGCAAGTAAATATCAACGTTTTGTGGTCATTTCTTCAAAGAACTCATTTTGATTTGTATTTGAATAAGTTTCACACAAAGAATATGAACAAACATACATGAAGAAACTCAAAAACAGGCTTTCGTCAAATTGCACTGAAAAGAAAAAATAATATTACTACAGGGGTGCACGTTATTCTGTGACTGACATATTCAAAAACTTGAAAAATGCGATATAAGGAAGTGGTTTGAACTAATGCATCAGAAATTAATAAATATCATATGATTTTTAAATTTTCATATCATACGATATGAATTAACTCGTTTCCACACCACCCCAAAGATAGAGTTTCCCGTGCGTTTTTTCTTTTAGAAGGCCTATTCCACTATGTACGGAGAAAATACGCCAATCACGTTTTCCTAGTATTCCAAATGTATTCTCTGATGATTGTTATTGAGAGGAATATGATTGTATTGATTTGTTTACTGTCCATTTTCTTGGTATCACGAAAAAAAAGTCGAGTTTCGACAGTCTGCCTCATAAACAGTTATATCTATTGAAGAAAATATTATTTTCATTCCTAAAATATTCTTAGAATAGGTTATTCGAGCATCTTATCGTTTTCAGAAGAAACTAGATGAAACGTCTTAAGGAATAACTATCATGTTTTTAAACGTTAAAACATTATTGTAATGGACTTTCTCGTTGTTCCATGATTTGAATATACCAACATCATCTGGAGCTCTTCTATGAGCAGCAATGAATCCAAGAAGACACGTCGAAGGTTAATGAAAGTCACGCTGTTATCTTGCATATCCCAACCACAAAACCCTTGCAACATGTGCTTAAGTTCGTAATGTTCTTGAACCAGATTTGCAGGTACAGTAATAACCCATAGGAGGATCGTTGTCATTCAATTCTGTGTTGTAGGCAATCCATAACAAATAATTTGTTGGATTTCGAAACCTAAAAAGTGTTCGGAATCTTATAAAGCTTTCTTGTTCCAAAACTTTCAATTCCAATATATCTTCTTCTTGCCTCTGGATTTTGTCCAGACTATAACATGGATATAACTGTATCTAATACACCCTAATAGTCAGATCCTTCATATATTCCATAGTCAGGCGTGGAAAATTTCTTTCACCATGTATATAAGATATTGCATGATTGGAATAGGTACCTCACTCATCTACTCCAAATATTCTTCAACAAGAAAATAGCCCATTTCGATCTCCGATGGAGTAAATGGGTATCAATAAAATCCGTACATTCAGAAGTAAATAGCCGACAAACTAGTCCGGATGTTGATATTGATGACAATATGTCGGACTTCTCAAATAGTATATATAACGTTAATTAAATGATCGAGTAGGGGTGCTATTTCGTTTGCAATCATTTTTATCGTCTCCGTTTTAATTGTGTCTTCTCCAGGGGACTTACCCGTTTTTAAATCCTTGATAATTGACGCAATTTCTTTACTTTCAACAGGAAATAAGTACAATGATTTCTGAATCGACTGAAGTTCGGGCTTAGGTGATGAGGGTTTTTTTTATCTTCCTTGCATGATTTTCGCTCACAGACGAATAGTGCTAATTGAAATAGTTGTCGTCAGTGGTTCAGTTATGATTTCACCAGTTTTAGTTTTTATTTCTTTGATTGTTTTTTCCGCTTACTTGTTTTACTATGTACCAGAGACTTTTTGTATTTTTCGAATTTTTTTCTATTTCATTTTGGAAATATTTAGATTTTGCTTCTTGTATTATCTTATTTAACTTATTTCTATATTTGGTATATTCTTGATTTTTTATGGGGTTGTTTGGGTCTAGTTTATACCGCGTATGTAATTTCTGTTTTGTTTTTGTTGAGTTCATGACAGTTTCTGTGATCCAGTCATTACGTGGGTGTTGATGTTTTTTATTTTTACTTTACTTGTATTTTGTCAAATAAAACGCTGTATATTGCTTGTTAGGTGATTAGATAGGAATTCAGAGTCTGTCGAAGAGTAGAAAGGGTACCAGTTGTTGGATTTCAGGTCCTTTTTTTAGGTTATTATAATTAATGAAATATTTGTATGTTTTGTTTGATGTAGGATTATTTTCATACTCTATTTTGGTACCCCCAAGTATGGTTTTGTGATTATTGATACCGGTGCTATAGGTTAAAGATATGCAGTTATTTTGTATATCGTGCTTTGACTTCAAAAATATGTGATCAAAGCAGCTAGTCAACTCACCCTGGAAATTTGTTACTGCATTTATAATAGACACAAAATTAAACTAACCCATTATATCTAAATAGTTACTGACATCCTCATTATTTTCTTCTTTTAAAATATTCAAATTCACATAAGTAGTGATAGTCAACTGATACAGTTTTTGTTTGTTCCAGATATGACCGTAAAGCTGTCAAAAATTCTGTTTTATCTCCAGCCGGAGATCTATAAATGACAGTGACTAGGACATGTTTATTTTTGGATATTTTTGCTTTAATTTCTATAACTTTACATGGCCCTATAATCACAATTCTTGATGTAGATTCCAGGTCCCTTTTGATAAATACAACTCCATAATTTTTATTGAAGTTTCCCTCATTGTATAGTATGTTATAATTTTCCGGCTTGTGACAATCTAAATTATGTATTTTGAACGTTTCTGTCAGTACTATCATCTCAATATTGTACTTGATTTCTTTTAAATGCACTTTGTATTCATCAAGATTTTTATTTATACTTATATTTTGATGTAATATTCTGAAACAATTTATTGAGCTATATTGGCCTAAATAGTTATTTACCTCAGATATATCAGTGCACTCTTTTGTGTTAATGGGATCATAATTAAAATCTCTAATAAGCTGGTCAATTGTGTTATACTGTAGATGTATGAAGTTAAGCTAATACAATAACCAATATATGATGTATGAAGCTAAGCTAAGACAATAACCAATATAGAAGTTCGATTACAAAAAGAAAAAAGAAAAGAAACAATTTATTTTTTATTTTTATCCAGTGATGATGATCCGGATCTGGTTCTGATAGTACTCTTCACGTTAACTGTTGGTGGTAAATGTTTTTTGTTATTAGAGGCAATATTAGTTCTGGAATAGTCCGGTAAATCTTCGGTTTCTTCTCTATTAAGAAGGTCCTGTACTGTAAACGTTGCTGCTTCAGTGACCAGTTTGTTCCCTTTTATAAAAGATTTTTTGTTTATATTTATTTTCCTCTCCTTTTCTAGATGACGTTTCAGTACTTTCAGTTCTGCTTGTTGGATATCCGTTAAATCGTGTACAATGGATATTTATACCAGTATATTTCAGTTTTCTAGTGTTGTGTAGAATCTCTTTTTTTTCAGTTGTGTGACAAATTCCACTTTTATTGGACAATTTTTATTCTTTCCCATGCAGTAAATATTGTTGATATTTCGGATGTCGATGTCAACTTCTAGTAATTTGTTCAGTTTGTAAATCACTGTTTGAGGAAAAATTTCAGCTGGATCTTTTTCAAAACCGAAAACAACTAGATTATTCGATTTATTATTCCTTTCTACCACTTCTAGTTTGTTTTTCAGTGTTAGATTTTCTTCTTCTAGGTTCTTTATTTTGAGTTTTAAGTCTTCAATAAAAAGGATCAATCTATCTTCACTCGATTTTATTGCGTTCTTCAGTTCTTCCTTGTTTTTATTTAATTCTGCAATGATTTTACTCACAGCCGACTCATTTAGTGACATATTAAATTTTTAGTGTATGGTCTCCTTCAGTTTAACAATGCCTAGAGATTGGGCTTATCTCTCTCCGTTTTTTATTTTATTGTAGTAGGTAAAAAATGATTTTTTTCGTTCGGCGCTAATATTTCTACTGCATCTATATTGGTTAGGTTATATCGATAATCAACATGTGGTCGAAAACGATTAAGTAACTAGCTAGATCAGAGTTGTAGACAACTTACGTATTGTACACTTATCCGAAATTTATATTCATTTATATCAAGAGATTTCAAGTTAATATCACAGGAGCACCCACAATAACGTGTATACCCTAAAGCGAACCACACATTAGAAATGATTTTCCCGCCCCTGCATTCGGAGCATATCCCCCGCATCGCAGAAACATTGGGGTGAGAGGGAAGGGGGAGAATATTTGAAAAAACTCTCAAACTACTACTCTTAGATATAAATGTGGGTAAATAATCGTTGAGAACTGTCGTTATTGAGATTCAGAAGTATTTTTATGAAAATTATTCGCAAATTCGAGAGAAGATCAACTTATTGTATAAATCAAACGCGGACCGGAGGTAACGAAATATGAGAGTGTTTTTCAAAGATATCGAGAAAGGGTTGAAAAACTTTCTGGGACAGAGATCAAAACTAAGTTCAGATAACTGCAGGATATTATTTGTGATTTTAACCATTATTGTAACTGGAGAACAGGAATTACTTGAGGGAGTAAGTGGAATTTCTAGAAATTGCTTGTATCTAGTAGCACGAGGGGGAACTCTTACCTTGAGAAGGGCTTTTAGTTTGGGGCAGTTGTAAGCTTGGATGAACAATTTATAACACATAGTAACCGATGCTATTTGTCTTCTCGTTTCCAAGCTCATCGAATCGAATTCATTTCGAAGACTTGCCGATCTGTAGTCTGTAGTTCTGTAGTATGGGTAAATGTGGTGTTTTTTCATATATAGAAATCTCAACATACGATTCTGTATTTTTTCCAATATGTGAGAATTTACAATTGTTGTTGGATACCAGATTACAGAACAGTACTCAAGTTTGGGTCTAACCATATAATTGTAGAGGTTCAATTAATAACAGTGACAAAGCACTAAGAGATGTTTCCTCGTCTCCGACTATCGATGTTATTCCAGTGTCCAGTGTTTTCTGCACAGGAACTTTTATATTATCTGACGTTAACATAGAGCAACGTTGACTGCTGCCCACTGCGCACTGACAGGACCGCGCCGCTGTATACTATACAGCGGCGCGCTAGCTGCCGCATTGACAAGGTCCCAAGCCGATATTTTTCAGGTTTTAGAATCTCAATGAGTTGAAAGCAGGTACACTTCGGGACAGTTTTTTTTGGTCTCGAATCCCCATATTCCATCAAAGACTGATTTTATTTTTCTTTCCATAGAACAATAATGCGATCAAATGCCGAGTAACCTATATTTTAAGTACTTAAAAGATTGACTGGATTGCATTCAAAATTTGTACGAGTAACCAAATTTGTATGAATATTTTCAATAAGAGCAGGGTTTTTCTCCAAACTGGCTTTTCATTCATGTTGATACGTGCTTTTATCTCTGAGTTATTAGCATTTGGATTTATGAACTCCTTCAAAATTTTGTAACCTAAAGCGAAGAATTGAAAACACTCGTATTTAAAACCAACATTATTTGGACCGGTTCAACGTTATGCAATTTGACAATGAAGTATTCCCCAACTGTTTGTTCATTTTACTTGCTACAAGTGATAGACATTATTTCAGTAATCACAAGCATTATTTTACGAAGTCAGGAACTTTAATATTATAAGATTTTCCATTGCATTTTTGCAGCTGGCAACTGCGCGTATAAATATAAATAATATCAGAATACAAAGCTGCGATCTTTGTCTTCAAAATGACGTAAGATTCATTTGAATTGAACATTTATGTGAGGAGTTATAGAACTTTACTTCACGCGCTGGTTGAAAAAATGCACGTTGGCGGGAGCCGGCGCAACACCTGCCCCATTGCGAAAGCATATAACTTCAACAATTTTTTTCAAGAATACCGTGCGATTTCTCAAAATTTTGGTAGGGACAGTTTTTTTGTAAAAATTTGTGCTTTTTCTGAATATCAACTTATTTATCTGATTTAAATAAAAAAATTTGAGATATTTCGAAATTACCTCAAAAATTAATTTCAACGCGTTTTTTGGGGGGGTTCCACCCGCCCTGGAGGTGATAATTTTTCTCAGAAGTAATGTGCACACGGTGTTCTACAATTTGTAAAAAAATTATCAGTGGAGCAATTTAAGTTGAGGTTGATAGCCCTGTTGATTGGACTATAAAAATTCTGAGCAGGAAGCTGCACATTTAATCTTTGACACCCTGTATCTCGAAAACTAGTAGGCCGATTTTTTTGTGCCCGTGGACACTTTTGCCGAGATAGTCAAAATCTATAACATACCAAAAATTCAGGGAATTTAACCGAAAACCTTTTTCCATAAGGATAGTGCGGGGTCCTTTTACAAACAAATTGAAATAGAGTCATAAAAAAATTAAAATGAAATCGCGAATATTCGGTTTTTTCCAAAAATCTTCGGAAGTATCCGGAATTTTTTAAATTTCTGAGCGGCGTTTTAATGAACAATAAATTGTGCAACTCTGCTTCAATTTAACCGACCTCGTATCAATACTAGTTTCCGAGATCCCAATGATGATGCTCGAATTTGGGACACCCTGTACATTTTTTCAAGGATCTGGTAAAAAGTATCAGGAACATATTGTTATAAAGTCTACAGACATCAGTACAACAGAGTGATGCTGCTGTACAAATATAAATAATTTTATCATCCAATTTCAGAAAATGCTGAATTCTGGTATCGGTTTAACTAGGTATATTGTGAGTAGCGGTTGTCGAACTGTCCGCTATTGCGCTATTACCAATCCTTTTTCAGCATTGTTGCGTAGGAGTCGTTGCATCACAAGTGGAATGAATAGTTCAAACCGCAAGCTTGGTGATAAAATCTAAACAAACTTAACCTAATGAACCAGATTATTCTTAGGTTAACAACTAGCTGTTCCATGTTTGCATCGTTTTAGTTCAAGAGCATATGAACTTTATTTTAATGCAAATAAATTGAAATATTCATTTGCAGAAAACTCTGTCAGTTGATTCTATTCATGAAAATTTTCATGAGATACAGGTTGTCGAAATCACGAAAACAACTAATTGATCTGTTACCTGACCTGATCGATAAGGAAACATTTTAAATCAGAATCAATAAGAGAAAGTATTCTATGGAATATTATTACTTTTATTATCATACCTAATGGATATGATTCACTCAAAAACTTATTCCATTATGCTAGTAAATACCGGGTGATTCAGTCAGGTATTATCTGCTCTGTAAGTTTCTAATATGAAGAAAAAATCATAACTCACTTCATACAGTTTTTGAATGATACATTGAAAGCAACTGAGTGACTGATTTCAATTGTCCACATTTTGTCACCTATTAAAGACTTACATGCCAACTTTTTTTTTCAATCAAATAAAGTTTGTGAATCATTCCTATAACAGATTTTGAATTCAAAATTACATCAAAAGTTGCATTAGAAACTCTACAAGCATTCCCTCAAAACGCAATAACTCGAAACAGGTCTTTGTTTTGCTTGTACAATGTACATTCCAAATAACTACAAGAACCTTGCGTATCCAGTGCAAACAATTTCGCCTGTCTGACCTTAAATATAATTTGAATTATGATTTAAATATTTTGTTCATTTTGTCCATTGCGTTAGATTAAGACAACTGATTTACATTAGGATTTTTGTTATTTCCAAATAATTTTCATTAATGACGGAGTCTTTTAGGGAACAAGTAATAACCAATAATAATGATATTTTCCAGTTATTCTTCGAACTGAAGCAAATGTTCAACCAACTTCAATTTGCCGAAAGGGTTTCTCCATTTCTCTCGAGGATTTTAAGAAGTCTTTAGGGCCAACTAGTTTTTCATCAGGACAACAACACAGTTTCGAATTTTTGGGATACCTGTTGACTACACATCTTGAGCAGGAGAGTAGTTCGATCAATTCCCGAGAAAGCCCTGATGAATCATTTACTATCGCTTCTTCAGTAAAATTATCTTTTGGAGGAAAATTTCTTACAATTTGAGTTGCAGCGTATGCGGAATGAAGAGCAGAAACTCTATTAACTTCTTTGAATTAGAGCTCGCGTTCCCCAATCTTTTGGAAATCCAGTCCGTGCAGAATCTAATCAATCATCACATGAAAACCGAACAGATAACAGATGATAGGCTACTGTATTGCCAATTCTGCGCTAAACCAACCGATAGAGATAAAATAACAAGTATTGTAGAAACTCCTACAAATTTTATCCTGGCTTTGAAGCTCTTTAGTTATGATTCAACATGTCGCAGATGTATTCAATTACTTCAACTTGTCGAACTGGAGACTGCCGTTATGAGCTTTACGCAGTCATCGTCCACTGTGGTTCTAGAGTTGATTCTGGCCACTACTATACTTTGGCCAAGGACAGAACGGACTGGTATTCATTTGATGATAGTTGCGTGAATAAAATGTTTTCCTTCGAATTGAACCTTTTGGACCCTCTGGAGACCCCATACATCCTATTTTACCGGAAGTCTGAAATTCAAAATTCGACAGATCTCTTTAGGAGTTATCATTCAACCAATTCCAACTCTTCAGATGATGTGGTGTTGCAGGTTCTTCCGGGTTTCCCTGCGGCTGTGAAAGCGAGTGCGCCACCGAATTAATTTAAGCCGCCCCGGAGAGCCAAATATTTTTTTAAATTATTTTTTTGCTGTTACTTTGTTAGTGTTACTTTACATAATAAAGTATTTACCAATTATTTTCATTTTATCGTAAGAGTTCAATATTTGAATACAAATATGTTTCAGAAACTATAATTTTACATTAGGGCACTTTGAAAATACTTCATTTCAGAAAGTCTTTTCGGAAACTATACACTTTATTTCAATAATCACAAATTAAATTAATCTCAAGCACCAAATGGTGATAAAAATTACCAACTTTACTGTGCTGGTATTTAACAAACTGAAGTTAACAATGTAAATACGGAAAATATGGAGCTTCCTGAAATGTTATCTAAAATAAGGGTATGTGAATGCGTTTGATAGTTATTACTTCGAAACAAGTTGTTTGCAAATCACTTACTATTTATTAAAAAAATATTTAAAGTATACTTTCATTGCAGAAATTTTACTAAACAAAAGTGTTTTAGTACATCTCAATGCGTTTTCGAAATGACGATTCATTGTGACTATTTGTGAGTCTCCAACTATTAGAAATATTTCGCGGCCGCTTTGATATATATTTCTAGAGAACATGAACATATTATAAAAAAAAAACAAATTTGATGCGATACCCAAATTTTGATTTTTAACTAGCAAGACAAATATCGTGTTTGTTTGAAGGTTGACAATGTATTAGTGTTAGTAGAATTCTTCTGGACTTCCATCGTCTAGAAAAAAAGAAAATAAATTCTTTGCATGTGTTTGAGTCAAGACGTTTCAACAGTTAACATCTACTGTCGTTATCAAGTGTGTGTGAATGCGACAAGATATCTCGGATACTTATTATATAGCCTGCAACTGATGTACCTGCTATAAAGGTAATTATGATCTTCGTGGGGTCTCTCTCAGGTCATCAATGTTAATTAATGTGATACAAAGACCTTTCTTGGTGAGTGTTATTATTGATGACCGATTTTGATTGGTCTTGACACAGAGTTTTTATTGAAATCTCAACCGATCTAGCTGAGGTATGAGTGGCTTCCACACATTCCGAATCTCTATGCTCGGCTGACTGAACACATCATTATTCTGAATATAAGCCGACTCTATAAACTGTCTCTTATACCAATGTTCTTTGTGGATAACTTCGGCTTCTGACCATGCGATGCTGTGCTGATTAGTCCATACGTGATCTGCTATTCCCGACTTCGCTGTTTCCCCTCGCTGAGTATTTCTCTTGTGTTCACCGATTCTCACATTTAGTGGCCTCTAAGTTTCTCCAACATACTCCATCCCACATTCACACGGAACACGGTAAATGCAGTTTTTGGAGTCACTATTCTCGTTGGCTGGTCTTGTGTTTGTTAGTAGACTCAAACACAAATAATTTATTTTCTTTGTTTCTAGACAATGGAAGTCCAGGAGAATTCTACTAAAAATATCGCGTATATACTGTATTCTTATAGAACGGAAATATCTCTCACATCATTCTGTCTTGTTTTCAGTAAAAGAGTAATCAATTGATATTATCAATTATTATCTATTTCATGAGTTATTGATAATAAAAAATACAAATGTTCATTCAGAAATTTTCTTCGGTTTACCTCATCCAATAGTTGCCAGGGTATTGGCTTGTTTTTGATGGATGCTTGTTAATTAAATTCCTGTTGTATGGGATTTCGTGAAAGCTTTCCCGTTTATATTATGTTTTCATTAATTTTTCAATGGCCTTTTCTTTGTGTCCTGTTATTATCCCACCTTGTACGTGATTGATTATCCAAAATATTTCGAAACTGATTTATGTTCAGACCTGCAATTTATAAATTTGAGAAATCAATATTTGGTTGTTTGATTTGTAATCAAATAACTGTATCGCATCACTGGAGATTATTATTCAGTATCATCGTCTTATATGGACACGATTCTGATTTGCTTCACTATTTTACTCTGAGTAACATTCCTAACAATCCTTGTTCGATTAAGTATCAGTTTATTCCTTTGCATTGTATTAAACATTCTTCAAATTCCAAATCAAAATCGTATAATAGAGACCAAGTAGTCCAATCACCTTTCAATCAAATTTGATACGCTTGCTGTAATTTTGGTATATTTCCACACAGTGGGTTTTAAAATTGAATTGGGTACCCACTCATTTTTCTTGATTGAAATTACAATTATTTATTTGTCAACTGAAATTCTTCCGGTGATTCTCTAATATCATCAGGTAGAATATAATCGCTATTATTATCGAGAAAGCAGTTGTTATATAATATGCGACTGCTTGTATAAACAAACTTCATGCAATCATTGTTAACTAACTTCGCAATAATTAATGAATGCCATCCTAGGGAAAAAAGTGAGCGAAATATGAATTTATGTGAGTTAGAAAATAAACTTGTTCTTTCAAAGAATCAAGGAGTATGGCCAGTATTTTTTTTTCAGTTTTTTCTCTTCTTCAGTTTTACTACGACCGCATGTAACGGAGAATGAAAGAAAACAATTTTTGAGGAGAAAGGGCATTTTCCACAAATATGCCCCAACTCTGGCAATAAAAAGTGTTTATGCAGAGTTGTTTCAGCATCCTTGCTATTTTAATGAATTTCATTTCGTCATGTCAGTTTTCTACCTTTCCTAAGATCTCTCTAGTTATCCAATATATTATTATAAAGGTGCTGATCATGATGATCCATCTTACTGTAATAAAAATATACACTCAGCAAAATGTACTGATTCATTTCTCAAATAATGTGTATCAGTATTGTATAATGTAACTATCTTTACTGCTATGCTAACGGTGGATTGCCTACTACCTGTTCAACTCAGATTGCCTATTTGGTCAGTGTGTATTTATATCTACGCAGATTTCCTTCTCGATCTATCTAGGTAAGGGTCTATAATTTTTGACAACAAAAAAATCTAGAACAGGATGATACCAATTGGAAAAGTAAGAGAATATAGCGAAAATTAAAGAAAAATAATTTACGGGCCATTTGAGGTTCGAAAGAGGAAGGGGGTGAGATTTTGAGTGTGGAAAATGGATTATCACGATTTCCGGCAAAACTACGAGTTCTATAGAAAAAAGTTGTATGGCAAAGTTAACTTACCTTATGTCACAACCACAATGTAATTTTTTGGATTGAAAATATTTATTGTTTCCCCTTATATTGATTAAATTTTTAAAAGCACCCTAATTTATAATCGAAAATTCTCACGTCAAAATATCTGCGTTTTGAAAAAAGTCGGTATATTTTTTGTACGTTGGAATCTTTACTTCCTGATGATATAAAAAATATATACATTACTGTGGCAATTTTTTGCAGAAAATGCAAAAAAACGAAAAAACTCGAATTCAACAATTTACACTTTCATTACTAGAAAAATGTGAGTTTTCATGTGACATTAATAAACTAAAAAATTGCAAATCCATAAAACATAGAGATTGCAAAAAACATGCGAAAATATTTAATTTTCCGAGTATTAAAGATAGGGTTTGAAGGGAATTTTATATTTATAAATACTTTATATTGAATTTTTATCACTTATCCATCAGCTTTTGCTTCTTTGATGGCATTTCTTCATCGTTATATTCGACAAATGTTCCCAATTCTAGTAGATCTTCTGAATCTTCAAAACCATCATCTTCTTCGTCTTCAATATTTTTTTCCAGTCTGCATCTTCATCCACAATTTCATCTGATTCATTAACTTCCTTGTAGGTTTCGTCTTCAATATATGTGAATTTTCCAGAACCATGACAATTTGAACATGAATTTGTGCATTTTAAACCATGTTTTCGGCAGCCACATTTGAGACTGTTACATCCAGTTTCACAGCTGCAGCAAATAGTTTTGAGCAATGTTTCCGGAAATTATTCTTTATCTGTCAATGTAGGCTTGAAGCCACAACAAATGAAGGCACTGGTTCTTTGGTGATCAGAGACTACTTTAGATAAGAGGCGGTTTATTGTCCTAATCATCCGCTCCTTCAGTCCATCGGAATGTGGATGTAGAGTTGTGGTTCTCTTCTCTCGGATTTCTGCATTGATTCGAATGCAGCTTCAATGGAAGACCGAATTGACAAATCTGCACCAAGACAGCCACAACTATGGAAACTTCTTGGTTGGGTAGCGTATAGGTTTCTGCCCATTTATTGAAGTGCTGGGAATCGCACGTAAAAAGGTAACACCTCGTTAATCCTTGGCTCTCTCAAGTTTCGACTTTTGAGGGCTGCCGTTCGTAAGGGGACGACAGCTGGTTAACGAAAAAAAAACAATTTTAAACAAAACAACAATGTAAACTTACTCCAATGCCACAAGGATGAATTTATTGACGTTGTCAAGTTCTCGAAGTGGATCAGCGATATCGAATGGACTGCCTACGTTGTATTGTCCCATTGGGGCCTTAGGTCGTGTTCAAAGTCTATTGCTGGCAGCGCACACAACAAACTTCCTACACCAGTCCCTGACGTCGGCTTGACAATCAGCCCAGTAAAACCGCTGCTCTACTTCAGTGTTTTCGATATCTCCAGATATCCTCCCATCATGAATTTTTTGAAGCAATTTCTGCCTTCTATTCCTGGATCTATCTGGCGTCTTTTTTTCCATGACCTCATTTTCTAGGGTAAGGGAATTCGATTGGGCACAGTAGGAATTACAGCTGGCGAATGCTTGCGATTTTTTACCATGATTATCTTCATGGCATGGCATCACACGTTAAAAGGTAAGGGCTGTGTCTTCCCTAGCTCACACAAGTCTCTTGAAGACTTCTGAGGGTTGCGCGTAGGGGTGCAATCGGTTGACGAAAATAACAATTTTTATTTTTAATAATCACTCTGCTTTCAGCCGATGACTAAACCAAAATCTTGATCTCTCTCTTGGTATTTCTGGACTTGTTGTCATTCCAGTTGTCATCTGCTGCCGTGGTTCTACAAATTGTTGCTTGCTGGCGTCTGAGTCCAAAATTGAACTACATCTTCGGTAGGGGATAGCTCAGAGCAGGTGCGTTGATCGAAGCTTCTTTCAGCTTCCTGAACGGGTCTTGGTATTTCTCGGACCACTGCATCTGTTTGCCCTTCGGTGAGACTGGTGAGTTGTTTAGCGATGTTAGCAAACCTCAGCACATATCGGTGATAGTAGGTGTACAAACCAAGAAATCCCCAAAGCTGATGTATATCTTTTGGACCTTCTCCACTGCTTCGATCATTGGTTCATCTATCGATGTTTCCAGAAACATCGTGACCTAGATATCGTACTTCCCTTTAGTACAGATTGCCTTTTTTAGGGCACATTTGAATTCCGGAGTTTCTAGTAGAAGGAATATCTCCCCCAGAGAGCTGTCTTTTCTTGATCTTCTTGAGCTAGTTGTACCTGCCAATATCAACTATTCAAGCCTGAAGTCGGGAATATCTTAGAGCTGGCTGATATTTCTAAGGTTTCTTTTCTTGGGGGAGATTGCAACAAGGTTTTCCCTAACGCAATTCTTCGTCCAATTTTCTCATCATGAAGTTTGGGCTCGAAAATCACCAGGTTTCCACTGCTCGAACCTCCGTTCATGCGATCTTTCAGACTGGTTTCCCCCCTCTCGTGTTCAGCCAACAGGACACGGATCGTCTCCTCATGCCTTCCATGATGCATTTGTTTTTCTCCGTTGACATGTAGGACGGCGTCTTTGGAATTCAGTATGAACCGTCTGGACTTAATTAAGTGCATACCAATGATTGCTTCGTTCTCTATATCCTCTACTGACGCTCGGTTTTTCACATTCCAATTTGTTTCTCACCACATCATACAGTGGCTGTCTCTCCTGTTTCCGTGCCTAGTTTCCAAGTTGACAGTTCAACTCTTGCCGGTGTTTTTGGCAAAGTTATGCACAAGAATTGTCCTAGTCACACCTCTGTGTCAAGCAGCATGATGCAAGGTTCGTTATTGATGAGAATACACCTTCGTTTTGTCGTTCAAGAATAGCGACAATTGCGTCATCAACCGGAGCTTGCTCGATACAGGCCTCTTCTCACCGACCTTCGTCATTGTCGATTTTTTTTAAGTTGAGATTTTGCTATGCACTTTTCTACAATTCCGGCATTCAAACAGTGTTTCCTCGGGCAACACCAACCTGATCAATCTTCTACTGGCAGCTTCAATGCTAATAGGCTCCTCTGCATCTTCCTCAATCAGTCGGACTATACTCTGAATAACTCTTTCACAGCTTATAATGCCAAAAAACGTGCCAGTGCATCTACGAGATGTGTTAGACGAGATAGTATCAATGCCTGTCTGATTTCTTGGTCTAGAAGTCCGTCTAGGAATGTCTGGACAGCCAATTGCTTCATTGAATTTTTCAAGCGGGCAAAGTCAGCTTCGAATTCCTGTGGGGATTTGCTCGATTTCTGGAAGACATTTTTCATCTGTGAATTGTATACTAGCTCTATATGGGCCTGGCCATACCGTAGACCTCCTGTTCTTGGACCGTGGGGGGTTTGTGAAATATTACTTGCATTTCCACTCAGTGCCAGTGTTAATGCTGCGCTCTTTTCCCCTCATTGCATCTATTCGATTTGGCCGCAGCTTCAAATTGTCGGCGATAATTTGCCCATAGATTATTTCCGTCGGACTGAGGCTGCTTCATGGGAAGCTTGCACGTATCAGAACTAAAATCTTTTATCCCCGTTTGAAATTCATCCAAGTTTTAACAAAGTTTCGTGAAAGGAAAGGAGAAGGCTGAAATTTAGCAAACATGATTCAAAATTTGAAAGCATATAACGGTTATTTAACTGAAATGTTATGGACTGCTGAATCCTCCTTTCCTACAGCAGGAGTTTTCGAGAGAAAAAATTGCAGGTCATTGGGAAAAAGGACAACATGAATAGATCAGCGAAACCAATCAAGCAAACAGGAAGAAAAACTGTTAGCGGTTGGTGTGGAATTTTCAGAAATGAAATTGATAATTATAATATATGTGAACAGGAGTTACCTATCAAGAAATAGGTAATCATCTCAGAAGTAGAACATATTCCAACACACAATTTATGGTAGTATGATTTGGATGCGAGACACAGTTCGGACTTAACTCCAAGGGAATAATATTTCTGAGGATATCTAAAAGATGTATTTGATGAAAATAATAATTATGAATTAATTAAAGACACGATTGGAATTGGAAGAGAGAATCTGAAAGTCAGTAATGAAGCAATTTCCACTGCAATTATGAATATGAGAAGACGTTATTGACCATAATAGCGGAGACATTGAACATCTTTTATGAGTTATCATGTTATTTAAATTTCCTAAATGAATCTTTGTTATCTAATATTGTATAAATATTTGAAATTTTCTTCCTCATTACTGTACACCATTTTGATTATTCCATTGAAGAAATGTCAGTAACATAATATATACGTAATTTTCATAGCTTACTTGAAATATTTTATATTTTCGAAATCGAGAAAAATCATTCATTCCAAAAAATATACAGAGAATCACATAAAAAATTGTTTCCCCTGAAATCTGCACGATATTTTATTTTTGCTAGCATTCCATCAAAATTCAGTCATAACCACACAACATTTACATTAACCTTTTTTCTTCTGTTGCCAATAATAACGATGATACGGGGTTGGTAATTTATAATGAATAACCCTCTTGATATTTTTTTCAATTTCTGTTTATAAGTACCTATCTATAAAATATACCTTTATATTTACTTGTATTAACCCAGTAATTTTTATACCTTGTCTTTTATTCGATATTTTTCCACTAAAGATTGAACACGCCTGTTTCGTGGAAGACAATTCGCTACAGGCGCTGATAAATTTTTAGCCGATTGCGCCTCTAACTCTTAAAACGCCCCTGGGGGTACACCCAAATAATTTTCTTTATTTCTCTTTGGATGAGCATATTGTATTTGTTTCATAGGTATTTTATACATTTGAGACTCGATACTACTTACAATACATCTAACATATTTTTACATCCTTTGGTTGAGAGCTACTAATTTACTTAATTTCTTTCCGTATTTATTGTTTATTATTATTGGTGGCCAGTAGCTTAGTGGTTCGACGCATTGGACATATGTTCGATGTGTTGGCCGTTGAATTTTCCGCTTGCATCTGACCCGGTTCGAATCCGGGGCATGAGGAAATTTTTCTCAAGTACTTCGGTATCGATAGGCGACTTCATTCCTTGTTGTTAGGCAAGTGCGATGTGAGTTGCTTAGATGCCAATTCCGACGTCTGGTTTTTGCTTGAAGTATGCAACCGACCACCCGAAGTGGTGCTGTAGGTTTGTCCGGGTTTTCAGGCAGATGAAAAGTGAATACGCCACCAAAAACCAGTAAGTCGTTCCGGAGCGCTATGGCGAATGATAAAATTAGCCGTCCTCTAATCGCCTGGGTACACTCTTTGAGTGTTTATGAGGGGGTACTATTATTATTATATTAATGTGAATAGAGAGCATTCATTTGAAATAATGAGAAAAGTTTCTATAATGCTACCCCACTGACCATTCATATCATATCCAGTGCGATCAAAAATACTGTCCCGTATCAAATCAGCAATATCAATTGGTATATGAATGCTTATCATCCACCTTCGAAAAGAAGAAGAATACTAATTTGCCTTGACTAATTTGTGCACGCAATGCTGATGATTATCATCTAACCACTACGAATCCCGAAGTCATGACGAGATAACTTTCATTGGCAATTTCTAACCTGGCCGCTTATATAATCATTAGCAGTGAGTCTGTACAAGAAAGAAGATGACCTTTTGCGCACAATGTGTGTTGCAAAATATAACATAGGTAGGCATAATAACCAATAATTTATTTATGCTTGCTCAACAAATTCACTTAGCCGTTTGTTGAACTGGAGCCTAATTGAGCTAAGAAAGTGTTACAATGAAGAATTCAATTGTTGTCAACATTGTTGTGCATTTCTCAAATTGGAGTATCAAAACGTAAATGATTGAATGCTCGATATTTCCAAGTTATGGTGGATTTATGCAGCAGTCATAAGTCATATGTTGAACCGTTTATTCCAACCAATCATTGACGAATATTCTTCCTCTTCTTTGTTTGTTTTTGTTACATTTGTTATTTCCGTCAACCGATTGCAACCCTACGCGCAACCCTCGGAAGTCTTCGAGAGACTTGTGTGAGCTAAGGAAGACTTGAAACTTATGACTTATGACTGCTGCATAAATCCACTAATAATAATTCTTTAAAGTTGCTACCAGTGTTCTCCTGTTTCCACCATTGGGTCTCTGTCAGCCCTGGGAAGGCCGTCCTTCGTTGGAGAAAAATTGAAGAAATCTCAGAAATCAATGTACAGGGTGATAGTATTATGACTCGTGGTTTTAACAAATAATAGCTGAACTCCATGAAAAAAAGATTTATTTGAAATAATAATTCGTTTTGCGATATGGCCATCAATATTAATGAATCATTTTGATTAATGTTCGTGACTCTTAGTAGCAAATTTAAACACAAAAATAACTACTGATACTAGTTAACGACCAATGCTCATTTTTTTTCTTCTATCCGCCTACAATGTGGGATGTTACGTGATAAAAAACAACCACCTCATGTAGTACTCGAATTTGATATTCAATTCAGTTACTTTAACTATTTCAACTTATACTAGATTACTGACACACAACTAGACTATGAACTGATATTCAAAGAATGCATCAGTTTTCTGTGTAGCAAGCTTAACAATTTATTCACCGGGGAAAGAGATGCATTTACGACCCGACGCGTTGCGGAAGGTGATATTAAACGAGGGGAAATAATTTTTGTAATAAGTGCGAAAAATTAGTGTGTTTTTTTAATGGCATATGAGATTGTCAATTTTTGGCCGTGACCGCAGGTCGAGGACAAAAATTCTCTCGAATGTGCCATGAAAACACGAATTTTTTTCACGAAATACGAACAACATTTTTTGTACAACTGTGAATGTGAATTCACATCGTCTGAAATATATTAAAAATAAATACTTCCAATACATCTTGACGTGGTTTTTTGGCCCGATAAGTTATCGCTTTTAAATCGTATTTAAAATTTTTCCCTGTCTGAAAATAAGTCCAAAATAACTGAATAATACTTCTCTTTTCCATACATGTTATCTTTAATGTTATCAATACTTCCAATACAATTTCACAGCATCCAGTGGTCTTTCTGTGTCGTTACTACAGAAACGGTTTGTTGGCACGCCGCGTGTTTGACTGTGTTTGCTAGTAGTTGCTTCAATTTCAAGTAATTTTCAAAGAAGATGGATGTTAATTATGATAGTGGTAGTGATATCTCATCAGATATATCTGAGAAAGTTAATGCAATAGTATCTATTATGTTACCGGCCAAATCCAAGTAAATATATAAGAAAATAAATGACCAATTTCGTAAATGGTGCGACAAGAAGTAAAAAAAGGTTTCTGAAAATGTGCTTATATGCTATTTTGAGGAAAAATAGAGAAATTGTAAAACCTCCTACGTTATGGAGTGTCTACTCAGTGTTGAAAAGTTTATTGAATGTTAGGGAAAGTATTGATATAAGGAAGTTGATTGAATGAAACAAAATTACTTTGGTATAGATATAATCATAATTTTGTAAGAATTTCAATATTTTTTATTTGTAGGTTGTCCTAATTTTGGGTATCAGCGGTGCTTGTCGCCGTGAAGAATTATTACATATAACTATTGATATACCATTGAAGATGCTGGATCTATACTGATTGTTAAAATACCTGATATGAAGACCTATTGCGCAAGAACGTTTACTGTTTCAAATTCTGATTATATTGAGATATACCACAAGTACAGAGCACTACGGCCGCCTCATACAAAACGTAACAGATTATTTTTGAAATATTCGAGAGGAAAATGTATCAACCAACTCGTGGGGATAAATAAAAAACGAGAAATTCTCAGCTTGATTGCAAAATGGCTCGGAAAAGATATGTGTAAGGTCACTGTTTCAGGAGAAGCTCTGTAACTCTTCTGGCCAATGCAGGAGGTAACATTACATCCATAAAACGTCACGGTGGCTGGAAATCTGCCTCCGTGGCAAAAGCATATATAGAAGATGGTTTGAATAACAAATTTGAAATTTCTAGGAAAATACTGAATTGTCCATCTTCTTCCAAACAAATTAAAATATCTGATGAAATTGTAGAATCAACTCTTCAATAAATATCTAACGTCTCTGATCAGCAGCAGCATGGAACATCCCAGGGAATTTATGTTGGAAGTAAGTGTTCAAACTTTACTATCAATTATTATTCCAAAAATGATATTGTTTTATGATGAATAATCAATTGATAATTGACTCTGTTAAAAATAAACCCTTCAAAGAGTAATATTTATGATACAAGTTCGTAAAGTAGGACTTGTATGAGCGTGAAGTTTGTTGAATGAGGCGCAGCCGAGTTCAACAAACACGCGAGTACAATAAAGCCCTTTACGAAACTGTTTCATACAAAGATTTTTCTTCGACAGTTAAACTGCCAAATTGTAGAAATTATATCATTAATTTGAATGTTTAATGATATGAATTGTCGTCGTATTATCAAATATAGACTTCCGAATTATATTTGACACAAAATACTGTATTTTTGAAAGATGCATAAATGTATGAACAGTGTGTAAAAAATTACTCTACGCACAGTTGATGATTTCACGCACAGGTCATTTTTTACGCACTTGTGTGAAGAAGTATTACTTTACGCACTGTCAGCAGTGCGTAAAAGCTTAGTTTACGCACTGTCATAGAAAATAGCTATTTATGATAGAAGTTCGTAAAGTAGGACTTTTTTGTATGAGCGTGAAGTTTGTTGAATGACGCGCACAAAAAAGCTATTTACGAAAGTGTTTCATGCAAAGTTTTTTTCTTCGACAGTCATTATATTGCCAAATTGTAGCAATTATATCATTAATTTGAATGTTTAATGATATGAATTGTCGTCGTATTATCAAATAAAGAGAGTTATACAGGGTGTCCGGTAAACCTTGTACAATATTGAAACTGGTGATAGACCAGGTCATGACTGTTCAGAATATAGGAATTCTACCTCAGTAAAAATCTCACCGTTTTCGAGATAATGAGCATTTTAATTTCGGGGAAATCACTACCTCACCCTGGATTTTTGAGTGCCGTGTCTACAAATTGAGACGAATTCAAATATCTTTGCTGTTGAAGATTACTGATGAGTGATGCTTTCAGACGTACGAAACAGTTTTTCAGAAAACGATACAATTTTTCAAGAAATTAGGGTAAAATGCCAGATTTGAATTTCACCAATTTATTTTTAACAACAGTTTGACATTTTTTGACAAAAAAACGTAACCAAGTGAAAGTGGATATTCATTACAAAAGAATGCCCGTTTTGTCCAGACTCTTCCATGGTATAAAACAAAAGATCATTATTTTTTGAAAGAGTAGAATTTCGATTATATTAGTGTGTGATGTTATTCTGAGCTAAAATCAACTCCATTAGACTTTGTCAGTAAAGTCTTTTATGTTGATCCTATCTATCAGGAAGAATTGATTGAATAATCATGATTAATAACAAATCAACTGCTTAGAAGCATTCAATGAGATGTAAGGAAGTGAATACTAATTCAACGTTTTTTTGAATCAACATTCAACATACACTATAAACCACAATAACGATTATTCAACATCGCACTGAATAATATTACAAAAATGTTATTTTCCATCCACTCGTACGCAGAGACATCTTTTCAAGAAGAACCTTTTCAAATGCGCTATAGGTTATAGCCCCCAAATCAGCGATTCTCTGAGCTGCATTGTGCAATGGGATGTCGTTCTGCTTAAAGCGCTGCTGCAGCAGTAGCACTACCTCCACATTCACCATAAATGTAGTGCATATGCGCATATTCTCGGGGAGTATAACGTGTGAACGGAATGACAAAGAGATAAATACCACTGAATGAAACAAGCGGAATAATTTCAAAAAACTAGGACAGAAGTCACAAGTTGTTCAAACAAAATACGACAGCCACCTACTAGATTTTTTTCAATTCTATTTACAGAAGATCCGTTGATGCACAATGCTGTATTTTATTTTTCCATTACGAAACTATTTCTTCTAAGGACACAACACTGGAGTTAAAAAAGTTTTTAATTTTCGACAAGGATTAACCTCCTAAAAAATTTTGCACTTATTTGGTTACACCCTGTATATCTGTCGGTCTCTGAAATTTCGTTGGAATCTGGATGTTGGACAATTGCGACATTTATCACAAGAATTCGTATTAATGGGTGCCATGTCGGACAATCGACATTTCATTTCGATAATTTTATTAGACTTAATTACATGAAAAGTTAATTTTATTGGCATACTATTTAATGCTATTGCTTCATTATTAATAATCATTTCCACATTTCATCTTGATAAAATTGGAATAAAATAATTTTTGGGAGTAAGTATAAAAGTTGATGGAAGCCTGGAATGAAACCACGCCTAATTCAATGGAAATCAAAATAATTACTTATAGTTTGTTTGATACCATGGTAGAGTCTGAAAAAAATTAGCATTATTTTGAAATGAATGTCCACTTTCAATTGGTTATGTTTCTTTCAGACAATACTGTAAAATAAATAAAAAAATTAATAAACTCAAATTTGTCATTTTACCCTCATTTCTTGAATTTTTTTTCACTTTCTGAAAAACTGTTCTGTACTTCTAAAAGCATCACTCATCAGTAATCTTCAACAGCAAACATATTTGAATTTGTCTCAATTTGTATACATGGCATTCAAAAATCCAAGGTGAGGTAAAGATTTTCCAGAAATTCTTAAAATGCCCATTATCTCGAAAACGGTGATATTTTTACTGAAGTGAAATTTCGATATTCTGAACAGTCATGACCTGGTCTATCACCAGTTTCAATATTGTACAAGGTTTACCAGACACCCTGTATATATGATGCAAAATACTGTATTTTTCAAAAATGCATAAATGTATGAACAGTGTGTAAAAAATAACTTTACGCACAGTTGATGATTTCACGCACAGGTAATTTTTTTACGCACTTGTGCGAAAAAATATTACTTTACGCACTGTCAGCAGTGCGTAAAAGCTTATTTTACGCACTGTCGTAGAAAAAGTCTTCTTTATGTAGACATAAAGATTCAGAAATGTCCAGTTTTTTTACAGTTGTACAAAAAAGTCATATTTTCCCGAATTCAACGCAAAGTGTTGTCTATTTTGCTTTTTAAATCTAACAATGGTCCGCTTCCGAATTCAAATATGGATAAGTGTCGCATCAAGGGGCATGATGAATAAGAAAATATTTGCGTAGCAAGCATGTAGACAAACGTCAAAACAGGTAAAAGAATCAATCAAGTGAAGTAATTACCTGCAATACTTTTAAAGGCATCAAATTCTGTTTCTCTAGAGTAGAGTGGGGAAAAGCCCTTAGGGGTGAGAGTGACATTTTCAAAACTTTATTTGAAGAGTGACAATAGCTTTTTTCCTATAGAATGCAGAAATCAGAAATTTGTTATTTACATGCAAAGGGAAGAAAGTGCATATTTTTCTCCCGTGGATAATTTGATGCTCAACGCGAAGCGAAGGGCATTAAAATCACTCCTGAGGGATGCATATAATTTTGTCTTCTTTCTTTCACACCCGTTTCCAAGAATTATGTTTATATTATTTTTTTCTGTAGTTAAATTGTAGTCTGGGAATCAGTTATTATCCTATCTGCAGTTCTCCCAAAAGAAATAATGAACAAATAGTTATGAACATTTGGTCGTCAGATAGAAGTTTCGGAGGCATTTCCTAAATAGACAATTACAAGATTTTTCTGATACAATGTTATTGAATTTGTAAACTGTTATTGATTCAAAATGATTATTAATCTGAATTTGGAATAAAAACTAAAATCAACGAGATACTTCAATTAGTTATGCACCTCCCTACTTCTAATATCTTATGCATTCTTGTGTAAGATACCGGGTATTTCACAGTGGATGGAACATTAGAAGTATCTGGAGAACAGAGAGACAGATCATTTTGAAAATTTATGGGCGTGGATAATCAGACTTGCTCTATCCGTCTAAAATACTTTCATCAATACAGTGTTGCCGCTTGTATCAGAAAGTAGTACCAATTTGTTATTTCAAATGGAACACCTCGTATATTATATCATTTTTGGAATCCTTATAAGATTCCTCACAACTTTCCCACATAATTTCCTATACCTATCTATGACGATTTCCGAGATAAAAATTATTTTGTCCAATTTTTGTGCAAAACCCGACCATTGAAAAATATCAATTTTTTCCCAATGCCAATTTACAAAATATTGCTATTTGGGTTATAGCTGCATAAGACCATTAAGTTTTCTGTCGATGAACTGGATCTCAGTTTCAGCATACCAGGGAGGCTCAGAAGTGAGTTCTTTCCGGGGACTCATGAAAATGACTGAAACTCTGTTTTTTTTTAAATGAAACACCTTGTATATTATTACTTATTTGAAAAGCTGTAACATTTTCCAATTTAATTGAGTATACTTTCCCTATACCTGTCTCGTACAGTTTGTTAGTTATGATCACTTAGGTTATGAATTCGTCTTCAATAAAATAAATATTGAATAGTGATTTAGATAGTAGGCTATGAACTTCATTCTGACAGAGAACTTACATGTTATTCCTTCATTGTCATCCTGTATTCAAGTTGCATGGGTGTGAAAGTAATATGGCAGAACATAATTACTCGAATGTGGTTTTGATGGATTTATTCATCATTTATGGTCAATGTTACAAGAATATCAGTAGAACATGCAGAGAGTTTAATGAAAAGTATGCTGATTTACCTCGAATAAATTTGAGAAAATTTATTAGATTGAAGAGAAATATTGAAATGTTTGGATCTTCTTTGAAAGTAACAAGAAACTTGCCTAGAAATGTGACAGGTAATGAGGACAACGCAATAAATGTTTTGACATACTTCCACGGAATCCTCAAGCTTCCATTCGTAGTGCGGTTCACGATTTAGATGTGAAACTTTCATTAGTTCATAGGATTCTAAAGGAACACGGAATGCATGACTACAAATTTCATAAAGTTCAAGCTCTCAAGCCCCAAGACGCTCAGCAAAGGATCGAACTATGTTAAATGTTGATGGTGTGTACACAAATAGACGAAGATTTTCTCAAGAAGATAATATGGACTGATGAATCAAAATTTTCGAAGGAAGGTATTTTCAACAGAAGGAATCTTCATTACTGGGCAACCGAAAATCCGCATGTCACAAGAGAAATGAGATTTCAAGAAAAATATAGTTTCAACGTTTTCTGTTTAATTATGGACAATCAACTGCGCTTTTTGATATTTGATGAAAACCTTGATTCTAGAAAATATTTGAATATCTTGAGGAAAACGGTTGGAGATTTCATTGAATAACTGACACTAGAACAATATCGATCATGTTGGTATCAACTTGATGGAGCTCCTGCTCATTGCAATGCAGAAGTCGGGTTGGAATTGGACCGTATATTTGACGATCGATGGATTAGACGTTTGGGTCAATGGAACTGGCCCCCTAGATCCCCTGATCTTACACCGCTAGACTTTTTTATTTGTGGGGCACTATCAAACAAAGAGTCACAGAACACCGGTCAACACAAGGAAATAATTAGAACATCGAGTGACCCTAGCGTTTCAGGAATTAGATCCAAATGAAATTCAAAGAGCCACAATAGATGCCGTTGATGTTCGCATAAGAAAGTGTTTGGAAACGAATGGTAAACATTTTGAACATTTATTGAAATGATTCAGAACCGCTAAATCTTTCTAGATTTATTAATACACATGTTAGACTTTGATACTTTTAGCTTTTCATGATGATACAAACATTTTAAAATTTCTGCTCAATCTAATATATTTTCTCGAATTCATTCGAGGTAAATCAGCATATTTTTCATTAAACTCTCTGTATGTTCTGCTGACATTCTTGTTACATTGACCATAAATGATGAATAAATCCATCAAAACCACATTGAAAAATGTTACAGTTTTTCAAATAAGTAATAATATACAAGGTGTTTCATTAAAAAAAACGGAGTTTCAGTCATTTTCATGAGTCCCCGGAAGGAACTCACTTCTGAGCCTCCCTGTATGCTGAAACTGAGATCCAGTTCATCGAAAGAAAACTTGATGGTCTTATGCAGCTATAACCCAAATTGCAATATTTTGTAAATATGCATTGGGAAAAAATTGATATTTTTCAATGGTCAGGTTTTGCACAAAAATTGGACAAAATAATTTTTATCTCGGAAATCGTCATAGATATGTATAGGGAATTATGTGGGAAAGTTGTGAGGAATCTTATAAGGATTCCAAAAATGATATAATATACGAGGTGTTCCATTTGAAATAACAAAGTAGCTACTTCTTCCTGATACAAGCGGCAACACAGTATTGATGAAAATATTTTAGACGGATAGAGCAAGTTTGATTATCCACGCCCACAAATTTTCGAAATGTTTTGTCTTTCTGTTCTCCAGATACTTCTAATGTTCCATTCACTGTGAAACACTCGGTATACGGCATACCAATTTGCAGTATATAATAATAGCAGCCGTGCTCTAGCCGCACATGCTATGCCTTTTGTTCATTATTGTTGGTATTCACGAGGGAACATTTGTATTACCAAAATTGAGAACAATAGTATTTTCTATGTCGGGGCGTGGCGCAGTGGTTAGAGCGTCCGAGTTTGGGTCTAAAGGTCCGGAGTTCGAGCCCCAGTTGCGGCTGGGATTTTTTAATTTAATTTGACTTATTAAATTATTAAAATCTCGTGGCTGGACCGGGGTGAGTCCTGCACGATTCACTGTTGCGTTCCAATTAACAGTGCTGCTCCTAAGGTGGCGCATGGAGTCAGTAACAAGGCATATCCAGAACACGTGGCTAATGACCATAGCAGTCGATGCCAAGACACCAAAGAAAAAAAAAAAGTATTCTCTTCTTTGAGAGAGAAAATACTTGTGTTTGTTCTCATTGATTGACACCACATGCGACCAGTATGCCATTTCCAATTATCAAAATAAACAAAAAATAGAATTAAATTTCTTTCTATTTATCTAGTCGATTATCTGAAGCCAGGGTTCTTCAATTTTTACGATTTGTATTACAACCAATTCCGCTAAATTTTGGCACACATAAGTAACTTCTATGACAATGCAATAATGTATTCCCACAGGTCGGACCCCCCCCCTCCTTGAAAAAAGTTGCAAGAAATAACATCGAAAAATTCTGTAAAAATTGTGAGAAACATCCGACAGTCGCATATTTTGATTGTAAAAAGTGTTAACCCCCTAACCCCTGAAGGCTAGTTAGAAAGTAAGTTAGACGTGGAAAATTGCTACATAAACTTGAAAAATAAAATAGGAAATTTCGGAAAAATAGTGCAAAACATCAGACTGTCGCTCAATTCAATTGAAATAATTGCCGAAAAAATAAAAAAAGTGGAATCTCAACTAGAAGGTTTTCTCAAACTCAAAGACTCATTCATACAGTCAACAATATTTCTTAAACCAGTAACGAAGAATGAAAAAATCGAAATTGTTTCAAATTCAAGGACCATTATTATTGTTCACCAGGCCCAAATGACACTTCATCAATAAACCTTTAAAAAAAATCTATAAACATCTTCTGGTATTACTATCAGTACACATCATAAATGTAACTCACAAATCTGGAAAATTACTTTTTCAGGGCAAAGAATCAGCTGTTACATGAAAACATGACTGTGTAGGAAATTACTAACCCATCTCTGTTATAAACATTTTTGCGAAAATTTATGAATTTACACCTGAAAAAAGGTTTGATTGCTTGGTTGCATTCGTAAAAAGAAAGGTTGATAAACTAATTTAAGAAAAATCATGCAATACGGCTCTATTGCAAACTTAGACACTGAATGTACAGTGATCTAAAAAATCATAAATGCATTGGATTGTTCTCAAAAACAATTTTCCAAGATCTTGCCAAAGCATTCAATATTATAGTAAATGCCAAGAGTATAAAAAAAATTTACACATGCGAAGACCAACTCTATTGTTCTTACAAGAGCATTAAGCAAGTAGAGTGCAAAAATTCAAATTCACAACCAATCCTCTAGTATTAGAGAATTAGATAATAAAGTAATAAAAGTTCCACAAGTAACTGTACTACGACCGATTTAATTTCTCATTTATATGGACAGTATTAGTACAATCCAACACTTCATGAGACACCTCGTGATATATACAAATTACACTACCATCGCAATAACAGAGAATACATGAGAAAATGGGTTCAAAGTTTCCCAAATAGTTTTATTTCAAGTCCAACATGAATCTGAAAATCTGAATCATAGATCTTATTTGATTCGATATCCCATAGACATTCATTTATAAACAAAACCCTAGCCCAATTATCAGCGTACTTACTATGAATTGTGGCCATAAAGTTGTAAAAAAAATTAATCTTGTTATTTTCGTCACCCGGCTGTACCTTTACGGACAACCCTCAGAATTCTTCGAGAGACTTGTGCAAGCTAGAGAAGACGTAGCCCTTAACTTTTTGTGTCATGCCAAGCACCAACCGATGATTGGATTGAGGAGCGAACGCTTCAACCACGCGCCACCACGGTCACTTAACACCCTGTACACCATGAAGAAATGATTTGCGACTGTTCTGAAATTCGATAAGCTATCTTGGATTACGATTAAGTACTTACCATGAAGCACACCAGGTATCTTGCAAACGATAAGTAAAAAACTAATCAATCAGAATATTAGCATAATTAATATTCAATAACCGGGTCACAACGCGTGACAATACAATAGCGCGCGATAACGAGAAACGTAGGTTTATTAATTTTTACCCAGAAAATATCTATACATATAACCGACAACAATTGAAAACCCCTCCGGTACGCTAGATCTCTTAGCAACGCTCGATGCACTGATAGTAGGAAAGAACTGAATTGTTAATAAGTGGAGAGTGGAACACTATTATTTCTATGCACAGCTTAAAATTTGGCAACGAGAAAGTTAGGCGTGCGGGGCAAATAGATTAGAATGAAATGTTAGTACGAAAACGTAATTTTTTAAACTTATCTATTTGCTTAACGTTAGGGTATCCTATATTTTTGGTGGAGGTAAATCGAGAGGACAGAATAAAATAAGATGTTCTTCAATAAGATAAATTAAGGAAAGAACAGTCATCTCTAAATTTTCCTCTTCAATATTATTTGGAGAGTTTGGTCGCAATAAAAAAAAAACTCCTGAGGTTATTTCATTTCATTTTATTTTCCATACGAATCAGTCGATAACGATAACAAATACAAAATACCTAGAAAAAAGTACCAATAAAGTACGCATGACGGGTTTATACATTATTTATGAAGTTTGATTCGATGCAGAATCTTGGTGCTTCAATCAGAGGCTACTTTCAATGATTTAGTTTATTGGACAAATAAACGAGATTAGTTTCATAACTTATTGTGTTAACATTTTTCACTGGCGCCACTTTCAAAATAGATTGAACTCATTCTGACATCTTTTACAACACTATCTGGGCTATAATTCAACACTTGCACGATTTTGTCGTTTACAATAATATTTCCTTATTGATTAAAAAAAAAGAATCATCAAACTTTAAGCTGATTTGAAGGAACAGTCATATATTTTCATACTGGCAATGAATAATTTGGTAGTTTTACGACATATTTCAAGAAAAAAATTGTTATTATTTTCACCTCAAAAAACATGTGATTAGAATTACTTTCAAAATAAACTCTGATAGCAGAATTGGTAATAATATCATAAATATTCGAAATGGTGAAAATAATGATGAAAACATTATTTATTCCTTCATTTTCAACACAGAAAGTTTATCAAAAGTATAATCTGATTATTCAAGGACAAACCAAACGAATGAAAAGAAGTCATGAGAAAGTAGTAAGACTATTGCACATTTGATTACAAAATTGAAATCATGATAAATAAAGAAGTCAAGCATCAAGCATATTCTTTCGAAGTATTTTTTAGGTCTGTGGTTAGTTTTTGAAAACCTTTGAAGTGAAACTATTTGTAAGGTACCTGCGGGTAATAAAGCCTAGCTAAGGGAGAATTTGAATAGTAACAAGAATACAACAGATAATTAAGATTCATATTGCTATATCAACTAACAATCACATATAGAAAAAACATCATGAACTCAAAATAGCAACTTCTATCATAAACAGAACAAAATGAATATTTTCAGAAACAGTGCCGATAGGCCTTATTATACTTAGGTAGGTTTATAAGGCCTGTAGCTATAACACATCTGAACAACACAATATTTAACTATTTAAATATTACTAACAATGAAAGTAAGAACATTTTGGTGAATTTAACAACCCTCAGGGCATACAAAGGCATCCAGATCATCTGCATCTAAGCCGACGCACTCTTCGTGATACCATTTAGGGCATCGAGAACATTGTCTCATATCTGCCATCCTATCCTCTTCACATGTGTGACAATACCAACCTGTTTGAATTTGCAAAATTTCAGGTTCCTGTCGGGTTTCAGGTTTGCTGCATTTTCCTTTCATTTTAGATTTGCTGCCTTTTTCTTTCTTTTCATTCTGGTTGAAAAGGTCTCTCGTGACTGGTGTTCCTCTATAATTTATGGCTTTCTTGCGTACTGTCGGTGTTTTTTTGGTTTTATTCAACGGTGTTGGCATGAGTTGATGGAAATCAGTTTTTTTCTTCATTTCAGCGAGGGGAATATCGTCATCAGAATCAGAAGAATAAACCATCCTATAAATGCTTGCTTTGGCGGGCTTGACTGGTGTTTGATGATGATGAGTGTTTTTTGTGGATGTGGATGCCTCCGATTCTGCATCTGATTTACCTGGTGTTCTCTTACGAGGATAAGTAGTTTGCCGAAGGCTTCCTGAGGTTGACAGTTCTGGGGAGTTGACAGGCGGAGTATTTTCTTTGTCGACCTCATCTTGTACCACATAGGCTGGATTTTCTGTCAAGATCGAAGGCGCAAAAGCTGTTTCGGGGATGGCTTCGGGATTTAAAGGGAATAAGCCAGTTGCCTTGAAGCCACTCGTAATATTACTGTGCGTCATACACTTTGACCAGACATTGGACAGGATGACATTAAATCGTGCCTTCGTCAACTTCTTGTCTGGATTCTGGTCTAGAAATAACAAAACTTCAGCATCCCAGTGGTGTTCAAACGATCGATATACGGCTTTATCAAGTGGCTGGAGTTCATGCGTCGTATTGGAGGGTAAACAATATAAAGATATGTCAAGTGAATCTGCGACATCGACAATGGTAAGGTCCAAATGACATGCAGCCCCATCAAATATCAAAAGGCACTGCCCTGCACTTTTGTACTTGGCCAGATGCTTTAAGAACGCTACAAACAATTCATTCGTCATATAACCCTTACTTGATTTCTGAACCAACGTTCCTGTTGGAAGGTTGTCACATAATTCTGGCTTTAATCTTTTGCCTTTGAATATAATCATGGGTGGTATTGCAGTGCCGAGTGCATTCACACATCCTGCAATAGTTACACTTTCTGCATGTTCTGATGACTGCAAATGAACTCGTTTAGCACCTTTTCGTGCTAGAACAGCCTGTTGGTGGTGAAGTGTTAAGCGGCAACCTTTTTCATCCATGTTAAATAATCGCTCAGGATGGTTTTTTATGTCAAGTTTATCGTAAATTTGTCCTATTTTCGTGAAATGGTCACGGACTATGAACTTGTTGAGTTTTTGAGCTCTAGCGGGGTTCATAAATTGAGCTTTCCTTTTAGAAATCATAGGATTCCTTGTCAAGAACCCTTTGAGCCAGTCTTTACCAGCGAGTTTTTTGTATTGATTGAAAACGTGCTTAATATCATTCAGCTCGCAAAAATTGTAGTCCAGACGACGAAGGATTCGCGGTGTCACAGTCAAACCGATTTCAGCAAATCTGATTATCCTTCGTACCAAATCTTCTTCTTGTGCTTTACTTAGTATGGATTTTCGACCCAGCGATTTTTGCAAACTGCCACTTGCAAGATGATTCCTGATAGTACGTCTAGGAATGTTGTACCTTTCTGAGGCCCTGTAAGAACTGAGAATTCCTCGTTCCACTGAGCGAACTGCTGCCACCAGGTCTTCTTCTGACCATAACGCCCTCTTGCGAGGCATAGTGGTGACTGAAAATAAAGAAAATATCGATAAAATGATGAAAAGCAGCATTATGAAACCAACAAACTACCGAAGGCCAATAAGGCCTACATGAGGATAATAAGGCCTATGAATTATTTTGTTAGGCCTTTATATCCGCCAGCACCAAAATGAAACAAAAACAAATTAATCATATTTTGAATACAACTACTTTTTCAAATTACTAGAAACATAAAGAGCATGAACTAAGACAGTTACGGAATTCAAAATTTTTATATTTACCTTGATTACAAAAATATTACTCGAGATTATTCCAGGTGGAATCTTATTATTCAAGTAGCGCAACCTCCCTTCACAAAAGATGATGCAAACTGTCGACCAACAGCATGAGTTCCGACTATCGACGCGCGGGAGTGGGGTTGTTTGCTCCTAATGGACGTAGATTTGGAGCGTTTGTGTGTGAGAAAGTGGTTTTGATATGTTTTTTTGTTCTTAGGCCTTATTACCCGATAGGCCTTTTTACCCGCAGGTACCTTATATCTCTGATGGTTTTGAATGCCACTGAAGAAAATGTTCTGATTCAAAAAGGGTAGAACAAATTTAAAAAAAAATGTACATTTGAGTTGCCTACAACAATTCACCCATATGTTGAGTTAGTTTTATCAATTCTATACCTATATTATGAACCTATTAATAACCAATTTGAATTGTACATTCCCGAATCTAGGAATCTAGGTTGTTTTATTTGTATATTATACCTATTCTACTGAATATTGTTGAAAAAATTTGTTCAAATTGTTATTTCCGTCAAGCGATTGCATCCCTACGCGCAACCCTCAGGAGTCTTCGAGAGACTTGTGTGAGCTAGGGTACACCCTTTAACCTTTTAACGTGTGCTGCCATGCTCGAGACCAATGACCCTGTGGCGAACGCTCTACCAGCACGTCCACCACGGCCTATATGAAATGTGTGACTTTCAGAAGGATCATCAGTAATTAGATTGTCTGATCACTACAATCCTAAAATCCTGAAAATATTTCACCAAAAAATTATTGCAAAATAGTATATTATGAACCAAGTGCACAAGTGAGCCTTTAAAGTACGCAAAAACGAGTTTAAGGCCACGACGCGAAGAATGTTATTATCGTTTCGGGTGCTTTAAAGTTTATAATTCGCTAATTCTTATTATACCCAACTGCATCGTGTATTCAAGAACAATGCTGGAAGTGAAGTTTAGTTTAGAGTAATGCCCATCAGATTTTTTTACATCTGATCCAGTGGGTAGGCAATGAACATCTGATGTCTCGTAATGTTCACATGGAGGCTTATTCGACATTTCATAGCAACATAGCATATAGCAATGGTGATTTGAATTGGATTGGTTGGTTGTTCAAAAATATTGTACAACCGTATCATCTCTCACAAAAGTGATATAAAACTTAACATGAAATCATGTCCTTCCGTAAAATATGCCATTGAAACAGGCCATAAGATGTATCATTTGGTAAATTTTGAATATAGAAAAAATATTTCCGAAATAAAGCTACTATATTTTAAAAAATAATAGAAAATCTTAGTAAAATCTATAATAATGAGGTTTTGTTTTCAAACTTGTAGGCTTAATGCCGCTCATCAAGACAACAACATCCACGCTAAAGATGCCCACCGAAGATGTGAGTGAAACGTTCAAAAAAACAGTCTCTATATAGAAGCGAACCAACCACGGCCTGAAAATCCGGAATCTTTACCTCCACCGTATTTCCAACAGTGAAAGTCATATTCTTTCTTGAGATCCATAGTCATGTTCTACAAATTAACCAAGAGTGATCATTTTCACACTTTTTTTCCAAAATGAGTTCGTTTGGTGAATTTTTAACTCAAAATTCGTGAATATTTGTATTTCAATCAGAGAATTACGTTATTTTTATGATCGATTAAGATATAGTTTTACAAGCGATTCTGTTTTAGCTAGACATTACTACGGCAGTAACATTACCATCTACCACTTCATATGACGTTATTGTCGTCTGTATCAACGTAGTTTTGTTTTAGTGTTATCTTCCAGTTTTGCAAAGGAAAATGTTATATAAAATATTTCTTCCGACACTCATTACTGGCTCTGTCTACGATCCCGCATAATCGGGATTGTAATAGAGTCGGTCTTTCTATTACTTTAATAAGATAAATGCGTTTCGAAATATTTTGACTTTTTTTAATACTTTTCAAAACATGACATTACACAACATAACATTTTTTCCACAACTCGCCGCCTTGCATAGTTTCAAATATATACAAAGCGTATTAAACTCAGTTAAAATAGTATACAACATTCTCCCCCCATAAATTCAGAACTATTTTTGAATTTCCCATAGTAACAACTTTTCTTGAAATTTTAAATTATCTACTTCATCGTTTTCTCTTCATTCTTCTTTTGGTTTACACCAGATACCTTACAGATTTTGACCACCGGTCGCCTGAATGTACCATTTTTCAGTTTCACGTCTGCTACTCTCATATTTCCATCTTTCCCTGTGAACACCCTCTGGATCACTCCGAGAGGCCAATGATTCCTTTGCGTTGTATCATCAATAACTATAACGACATCTCCAACTTCCATATTTTCAGCTTTTTTATGCCACTTCCCTACTTTATTTAATGTTGGAAGATACTCCTTAACCCATCTTCTCCAAAATATGTTGGCTAGGACTTGTGACAACTTCCATTGATTTCTCAAATTAATTTGATGGTCTTGAAATATCCCTGGCAGTGGGGCTGCTCCGTCCGATGAACTCAGAAGGAAATGATTTGGTGTCAGGCTCTTTGGATCATCTGGGTTAGTAGAAACATAGGTTAAAGGTCTACTATTCACAATATTTTCAGCCTCTACAACTAAAGTTTGCAGGACCTCTTCTTTTGGACTTCTTTCTCTAAGAGTAACTTTGAGTACTGTTTTAACGCATTTGATTAGTCGTTCCCAGCTTCCCCCCATATGTGGACTGGCTGCTGGTATATATTTCCAGATGATGTTCCTAGAGGTTAAATATACGGAAAGTTCGCCTTTGTTGAGCTCAGTCAATGCGTTCTTCAGTTCTTTATCTGCTGCATGAAGATTTGTGCCATTATCATAAATCTTCGGATAGCCATCACCGCAGAGTCCGTATTCAATGAACCGGCAATTTCTAAGTGTATGGCTCTTACGCAACAAAACAATATACCGTTTCTCATGTCTTCTACCTATGGTGACTGATATAGGTCCAAAATAATCCATCCCAGTTACAGTGAATGGTCGTACAAAACTCTTCAGTCTGTAATCTGGTAGCTTACCCATCTCTGGAACTGATGGCTTTGCTTTCATTTTCCTGCAGTAGAAACAATAATTTTTACATTTCCGAACAGCATTTCTCAATCGCAGAATCCAGAATCTTTGACGAATTTCGTTTATCATCGATTCTTGTCCTTGGTGGCAAAGTCTCACAAGGTAATCTTCAATAAGTAATTTTGTAAAAGTGTTACTTGGGTCTAATATAACAGGATGTTTCTGAAAAAAGTCTAAGTCTTCTGAATTGTGAAGTCGTCCTTTGATTCGAAGAACTCCATTTTCATCTAGCATCGGACGGAAGGTATAGAGTCTACTTCTTCTATCAAGTACTCCGTTTTTCTTCAAGTCTGAATTTTTTTCTGGAAAACATTGATTCTGAATACGTTTCAACTAAGTGTCCTCTGCTTCTCCTAGTTCATCCTTTTCTAAATCTATAGACGTCCTACTTTCCGCCTTACAATTTTTTATGAAGCTCATCATCCAAGCCGTTGTACGAATCAATTTACTATATTTTGAAAATCTTGTCACGTCTGGTAGGTAGTCATCGACTTGTGTAGTCAAAAATAATCTTTCTTTTTTTTATCTCTAGCTCTTCCTCATTAATATATACTTCTGCTTCAGTTGGCCAGTTTTTTTTCGGAAGCTTCAGGAACATTGGCCCATCCAACCAATTTTTAGGACTCTTTGATGTTTCTCTTGTACTCTCATCCGCAACATTTTGTTCTCCTGGAACCCAGTGCCAGTTGGATACATCCGTTAACTCGGTTATTTTACTTACTCTGTGTGAGACAAATGTTTTGAATCGTTTCACTTCTGATCTGATCCAGTGAAGCACAATTCTTGAGTCTGTCCATAAATATATTGCAGATATTTGTACCTCCAAGCTTTTCTGGATGGTATTTACTAATCTGCTCAACATTACTGCTCCCTGAAGTTCCAGCCGAGGTATAGTTATCGGCTTCAATGGTGCCACTCGTGTCTTGGCACTGACGAAAGATACATGAATAGTCTCCATACCAAAACGCAAGTAAATGACTGCAGAAAAAGCTTGTTCGCTGCTATCACAGAAGCCATGAAGTTCCACAGACGAGCTCTGGAATAAATTAGTACCATAACAACGAGGAAGACTAACTTTTTCAATCATTTTCAACTCTTCCATCAGGTGAAACCATTTTGTCTCCATTTCAGGTGTTATCGTATCGTCCCATCCAATGCCTGAACGCCAAATTTGATGCAGAAATATCTTGAATTTTACAATCATGGGTGATAATAGTCCTAGTGGGTCAAAAAAAGACATTGCTAATTTCAACACTTCCCTCTTGGTAGGAATTTTGGTACAGTTCATCACTTCTGGATCAACTTTACGACAATTCAAAAAGAATGTGAAACTGTCAGTTTCTGGATTCCACCATAGTCCCAAGACTCTTTCTACGTGGTGTTGACTGAATGAATCCAAGTTTTTTTGTGTTTTTGAGCGCAAGTTCTCTGGAATTGACTTCAAAACATCTTTTGAGTTAGAAATCTAGTTACAAATTTCAAACCCACCTCTACGGTGTACTTCGATGACCTGAGATATCAGCTCGTTTGCTTCTTCCACTGAATTGGTAGAATCTAAATAGTCGTCTACATAATGTTTATCGATGATAGCAGTTGCAGCTCTTGGAAATTCGGACGAATGGTAAGTAGCGTTTCGATTTTTCACAAATTGGGCCATACAAGGTGATGATGTAGCTCCAAAGATCATTGCTTTCATCTGGTAAACATCTGCATCTCGTGATCTCTCCATCCCTCTCCAGAAGAAACGTTGCGCGGGACAATTTTCGTCTCGTATCCAAACCTGATGGAACATTTCTTTTACGTCTCCACAAAATGCAATCTTCTTCTGTCTGAATCTCCATAAAATTGAAGTCAGATTGGTCAACATGTCTGGACCTTGGAGAAGCAGATCATTCAAGCTAATACCGTATGATTTAGCGGCAGCTTCAATAACCAATCTCAGTTTTCCGGGTTTATAGCAATTTACAACACCAAGGTGAGGTAAGTACCAAGTCCTATTTACATTTTGCTCAAGTTCCTCTGGTTGTAATTTTTTAATATAATTTTTCTGGAGATACTCTTCAATTTTCGCACAGTACTGTTTTGCATAGTCTGCATTCTTGTCCATTTTTATTTCGATGCATTTTCTGTTCAGGGCTACATTTTTGCTATCTGGTAGAAATGCTTGATCATTTTTCCATAAAAGACCAATCTCATAGTGTGTTCCAAGTTGTTTGATAGTGTTTTCCATTATAGTTAGAGCTCTCTGGTCTTCTTTAGATTTTCCAATTTCGTCAACATATCGAATACCAAAATTTTCCGTTTTGAAGGAATCCTTGACAAGGTTATGTATTTCGTCGTCCACTTCTTGATACGATTTACAACATAAATGGAAAATGAGGGATCTGTCTAATTGTTTTCTTGGCTGTTGACTCTTTTCATGGATAACCCAGCCAAGTAATGTCTTGGATACAAAAGGTGTATTCCAAGAAGTACCATGATAAAACTTTCTTGCTATTGTCAAAGCACATTGGTCTTGTCCAAGTAATATCATTGGTTGGGCATTTACAAAGGAAGATACTGTTGCTTGGTTCAAATAGGGATACAACTTCGATAAATTTTCGACATCAACGGTTTGTGTAGGTAAACATAAGTCTCTAACTGTTCTTGCTCCTGTTATTCTGAACGTTTTCGAAGTTTCTTCGGTTCCAGAGATTTCAAATGATACTTTTTCCGAATCATCTTCACTTCGACTAACTTGGTTCAGCCACTGATAACACAGAGGTTCTACAGGTCCACGAAGTCGAAGTTCTTCAGCAATTCTTGCATCTATCAAAGTGGTTGTTGCTGCTTCGTCGAATAATGCAAAGGTCAATACTTGCTTATCATTATTTTTGATTTTCACAGGTGCAATACGAAGAAGAATTCGAGTTTCATTCTGTCTAACATGGTGAATCCCTTCCGATTGATGATTGTCCGAAGAGTTTGAAACCATAGATGATCCTGGTTCCATTTCGCGGTTGAAAGTTCTTTCAGGATTGTGAAGAATTTTGTGATGAAGTTTCTCACAACCTGTTATCCCACATTTATGTTTTCTCCTGCACTTAAAAATATTATGTGATGGTTTCAAACACAAAAAACAAAGTTTTTGTGATGTTATGAAGCTCCATTTTTCGTCAACTGTTATTTTCTTGAATACATCACAGTCTTCAACGGGGTGATCCATTTTCTTGCATGGGCATATCGATTTCTTCTCTTCATGTATTTTTCTAGTAGAAAATACGTTCTCCCGCTTCTTTCTTGCCTCGAAATGATCAGGTTCATACTGCTTTATATCAGAAATATTCACATTAGTGCATGTTGAAGCTGCTAAGGCAATGTTTCTGAACCACATTGAAAAATCTTTCATCGATAAATTATTTCCTGACATTGCAGTCTCTGCCCATTTTAGTCGTAAAAATGGTGGCAGCTTGACAATAACTTCATTGAGTAACTGAGGATTATTCATGTGGCCAATATTATTGAATAGTTCCATGGTAGTGACTAAGTTTTCAATAATATTCGAAAAAGGCAAGTATGTTTCAAATCTCCCTTCCCTGGGTGGTGGCGCTTTCCGTACTTTTTCAACTAGCATGGAAATGATAAACTCCGGACGGCCAAATGTAACTTCCAGTGTTTCTATGATTTTTGAGACATTTGATGATGAAATCAAAAGTGAATTCACAGCTTCTCTAGCTCTACCACGAAGACACTTCTGCAGGCGTAACACGTTTTCTTCATCACAAACATTATAAATTCTAGTGCTTCTTTTGTATTGATCATAAAATAGAGGCCAATCCTCTGGATTACCGTCGAAAATTGGTAGATTCATATTTCTCCCATATCCGGAACTGGATGCAACAGTGTCACAGTTCTTTCTCATAATCTGGCATATTTTATCTATATGTTCTGTCGTCATTTGAATAATCGGTTCTTTGGTACTTGGTGGTTCTTGATTATTCTGCCCTGCACTTGTTGGTCTCTCAAAATGGTCTATTTCATGGGTAGATTCCATTGCAGGATCCTCATAGGTGGAAGGACTCTGTTCTATCCATTGTGCAACATATGATTCAGCTTCAGGTCCTGGTAGTTGTCTATTAATAACACTGTCCCGACAAATATCTACCACATTTCGTCTGGAAGACTCTGTATGTCTGCTACTGATTCGAGATCGTTGCTCTTCTTGATCTAAAATTTCGGCTTCACGATATGCTTTCTCCAATTCCATCAATTTCAATTTCTCTTTCAAGGCTTCATCTAATAAAACTTGTTTGGCCTTTTCTGCTTGCAAAGCAACTTTCATACGCTGTAGTTCAATACTTGCGTTGAAAGTTTTTGAAAAATGAGTACGTGTAGAATGTCTAGATGATGTATTCGATCTATTCGCAATAGAAGGTCGAGAAACAGATGGATTGTTGTCGTTCATAACTTCAGAGATGATTCTACCATCAGGAATGTCACCTTCTGGTTCTTTGGCATTGTCGTCCATTTTACGTCTAGATTCTCCGAAGTTCTTGGGCCACGAATAGTTCTCGTCGAGATTTCTATTGCTGTCTCCCTTTTCCTGGAGGAGTCGTTCATAAAGTCAACTTTTGTTGGTTCGTCTGAACTGCTATCCACAGTGCTTGTTCGTCTGTACTTCTTGAAGGACCAAATGTAATAGAGTCGGTCTTTCTATTACTTTAATAAGATAAATGCGTTTCGAAATATTTTGACTTTTTTTAATACTTTTCAAAACATGACATTACACAACATAACATTTTTTCCACAACTCGCCGCCTTGCATAGTTTCAAATATATACAAAGCCTATTAAACTCAGTTAAAATAGTATACAACAAGGGATATTTACATTTAACAGCAATTAGATTGCAGAAACTCTATTAAATATGAAAATCAATTTTATAAGATAATATTTACAGAATATAAACAAATTGAAAGCAGAGAAAGTGTTTTATTATATTTGTACTATTTTTCAGACTATGCATTCACAACAATTTGTTTTACACTTATGCCAGTATTTTGAAATTCTAAGAACGGCATGGAGGATCTTTGGAACCATTGTCATCTGTTCATGAAGGAAAAGATAAAACCAAAATAGTAACTTCATTACATTTCTTAACTGCATTTTAAAGGATAGCAGTTGCATTTGAAATATAAAAAAACAGTGTTCAACATTGTAAAAATGAACAAGAATAATATACCCATTAATTTGTGATAACGTAGACCTCCTCTAACAGAACTCTGATTCACGTGAAGTACAGAAATAGTACCTTTTATTATATATTATATAACATTGTGACTAGTGAGAGACATGTAGACTGCTGCTTATAATTTTTGTGAAAAAAAAGTAACCGGCAAGGACCAGGTGGAAAATTTTGATGAGATTCCAACTTTGAGGAAAAAAAATTGTTGAACAAGAAACCACACAAAATGGTGAAATGGGGACACGGTTTAAGGGTTGAATCCGGTTTTTTGAGATTTGCAGCGAAACGTGGCCTCCGGAAAATGTTCGATTGCAAAGTTGTAGATCGAAAACTTTTGCAGCAAACACTTTTTGACATAACCTCAAATTAACCGTTCAAATGGCGAAACCCCGATTTTTCATTATTTAATTTTTTTCTTGTATATATATATATGATGCAATTCACATGAGAATTCGTAAGGATATGCCTTTTTGGTGTAAAATTGCAGGATTATTTGCAATTCAGAAGACGACTAGTTTTCGAGTTATGAACATTTTACGAAAAAAATATCCACAATCTCCACAAATCTCCATAATCTTCCACAAACAATTGTTCTGGTGTTCTTTTGTATTTCGAAGGTCCGTAAGTGATAATTTCAATTGTTGAAATGTCTACTTTCAAGTGGCCTATGTGACTTAAGGGTTTATTGATCGTTGAACCGCTTGAAATTGAGAAAAACCGACAAGTAGAAAAACAGTAACAGGCAAGGACTAGGTGGAGAATATTGTTGAGGTTCCGATTTTTATGAAAAAAATGTTTCAATTCAATTCAATTCAATTTATTTTTGGTCCATCGAGCTGAATAGCTATAGGACAAGTCAGGTTGTGCACATAAAATTTGGTAATAAAATGACAGAAAATTGACATTTCACTATTATGGGTGTTTTCGTGTTTAATTTTGTTCTTTCTACCAAGTTGGAACCCAACAACATTTTCCACGTGGTCCTTGCCTGTTACTTTTTTTCTTATTTCAAGCGTTCAAAATTCGTTTTGTACCCAGCCTAATGTGCGTATCACTCAACACATCACTGCTCTAGTTCTATCGATCTCACTTTGAGGAGAGTCATTGGATTTATGTAAGTATAATTGAAAGATCAAATGACTTACCTGTGAAGGAAATTTGATCATAATTATACGAGGGTTCTGTCGAAATTATTACACCTGGTAGTTATGCCTGAGGGTATCTTCTTCATACCACGTTCAAAGAAATAAATCTAAATATAAAATTTAGAGCTGGCAACTCAGTTGACCAGTCATTCCTATCAACTCATCCAGTGACAACCAAACTCACTTGTACAAAGGAGATCACAACTAGATCGCTGCATGGGAGGATAAATTAGATAACTGCAGGACCTTGACTTGTCCGGCATTTTTCAAAAATGAGATTTTTTTTTATAATTTAATTGGGAGGGTTTGTAATAATTTCGACAGAACCCTCGTATAATTATGATCAAATTTCCTTCACAGGTAAGTCATTTGATCTTTCAATTATACTTCGGGTTCTGTCTTCAATTATTACACCTGGTAGATGTTCACAGTATTGCGATATAGTTGTAGGAGAAAATGAAGCAAACTGTGCGACTTCAATTATTGTCTCCATTTATAGGCATAAAATAGAGAAACAAAATCAAAAAGTAAATATTTCTTGTTACTGAAAATCAATACTTTGTTCAAAGAACTAATAATTTATGTTTGAGCCTTTGAGCATTCCCTTCACGAAAGTGTCCTTTCCTCCTGCTGAAGGTTTATTATAAAATATGATGAATGTTTGAATTTTTTGACCAACCTGCTCTTTTCTGAGAGCTGCTGATGTGGATGCGTGACGAGTGCTATGCTGCTGTAGATTGTTGTGTCGAGCTACTAAAGTTATAACATTATTTTTACCAAACGGCTAATGGTTTGGGCTGAAGCTGGATGTATTGGTTTTCGAAATGTTAAAATGGGTTTATTATGATACTTTGATCTCAGATCTCTTGTCCTTGAAATAAGTGAAAGCTATACCTAGTCCTGGTTTATCTATGAAGAATGGCAGTATCAATAATATGGTTGTGGAGTTTTTCATCTGGGAGTCTCAAACTTGTTATGAATGAATATTTTCAGTCTATCCTCATATTCTTGATTTTCTGTTATTGGTTTCAATTACCGCAAATGTTTGCATTCTGTGAACTGATATTAGAGCCAATAAGGTCACGAGTTCCAATGATAGATATTAGTCTAATTGTAAGATAACAGGATGAAGCCCCCAGGGTTCCAAGTGTTTGAATATTAAAGTTTTGATGATCGGCTGTTATGAATGCCTTTTAAAAATATTTTTATAAATTTTTCAACTTTTTCGTCAACTGATAAGATTAGTGATAAGGCCGATTTGAAACTGTTCATGCTTAAATATGAAGCTGCTTTTTGGTAATGTTGGTTTAAAATAGGTATGGGTCTATTCAGATTATAGCAGAATGGAGTGAAATTTCCTTCATTGCAGAACCCTCACCATCTTTTGTAGCTTATTTGGTATTGTTTTAATATGGTATCAGATACAGCTGATATCCTAGAATTCGATCCTGTTGCTGAAAATCTCCTGTAGATGAAGGAGTCTCTGACAAAAAATCCTTCCGCCAAGGAAATGCTCTTTCACAGGTGGTGTGGGGTTCTGAAAGGAGAGTGCATGAGATCAATGTTTGGCTCAAAAATCAGTGGTTCAGATATAAGCAGGTTTGGAAATGTTGAAAACCAAACTTATGTGGGACATCTGGGTACTACCACTATCCCAGTGCTCATTTTTCCAAAACTCAATTTATCAAAAAGAATAGGGGTATGCATGAAATTGTAAATCGTCCCAATTGATTGTGAAACTGTCCACTGCCATACAATTAGGATCTGAATTTCAGGAGATGTAACGAGGACATTTGGAATTGAGTTTAGTAGCAAACGGGTCTTAATGTGGAAGTCTTGAAGCAAATATTCTAGAAAGCCTCTAGCTCATCTGACAGATCATGTCCCATATTCAGTTTCTACTGATTTGGACCTAGATTCGGTATCAGCTTCGAGTTTCTATTCTGTATTCATATCAGATGCAAATACGATAATGTTTTTGTTTTCACAGTAATTCTAAATATCTCTAGTTTTTTTTTTTTTTTTTTTATTTCTCACAAGGTGGTTGAAACCCTTTATGGGCACCTTATCCGGCCTGACACGCACATCCCATAAGGTAGTGTGGGAGTCCCCTGAGTCCGAATTGAATCCCCCTCAGGTATACCCACTAAACACTCCACCTCGTGCGTGGTAGGCTCGTCGAGCCACCCAAGGCTGACCCGATGACACGTAGGCAGATGCCAATTGTATCTATCGTACCGTACCACTTTCTCGGGCCATCAGAAAAATTCTGCAGTCGCTGTGGTTTGAACCGGCGACCGGCAGCGTGAGAGATTTAAACATTGACGCTTTAACCACTCGGCTACCTGGCCCCTTATTAATATCTCTAGTTATACAGTAGACGTCTTTATTATGTTATATGATATATGAGATCGCTAATGTGTTATTATTGATTCTCATCAGTAGGGATATGTATATCAGAAACAATTTTTGTGAAGCGTTTAAGGGCATAAAATGCAGCTGCTAGCACTAGTTGATTCATGAGGTTTTTTATTTCTGTGCTGGAATAGAAACTATGACATAGGGCGGGGATTAGCGCAGTGGTTAAGCGCTCGCCTGGTAATCGAGAGGTTCGTTCGATTCCCAGACGGTGCGATGTTTTTTCAATTTCAGATGTGAAAGTCTGAATGATTGAGGCTCGTGTCGGCTGGGAATAATCCTCCACAACTCACTGTTCCGGTAAAAATTAACAGTGCTGCTCCTAAGGTGGCGTATGGAGTTAGTAACAAGGTCTATCCAGAACACATTGCTAATGACCATAGCAGTCGATGCCAAAACACCAAGGAAAAAAAAAGAAACCATGATAGTTTTGACATCCACCTAATGCTTCCCCACCCGTTGAGAAACATCTAAAAAAATCTCCAAGAATTATCTTTAAGTACCTATATCCATGTGAGCTCAGGTTATTCATCAACCAACTCAAATCTGGTTTGATTTTTTTTCAGTTGTTGCAAATTTTCCACTTCCTTCGAGAAATTGTTCCCAAACAAGAAAGATTGTATGGATGACTCTTAAATGTTCTTCCTCAAAATTTGGATTCGAGAAAGGTAGAATTGGAAACCTGCGATGTGATGACATTGCATGATATATTTATAATATAGTCTGGCAGAATCTGCCAAATCCATCACTAGGGGGTTTGTGCATTCTGATGGTATGCAAAACAGTTTATTGATAGACAAGGACATTGCTCTCAGACCCCTACCTATCTTTTGCTGATTTCATCATATCATAATGTTATCTGCCAACCAACCAACCCTGAATATCAGCGTTCAATGAAAGTGGTTCAAAGCTCTTGCAGTTGTTGCTAATGGTGCCTAACAACTCCGAGTTTAACTCTGAGGAAGCCTCAACTCCTTGAGCCACGTTACCGTCATTGGGAGTATTCGGATGTTGAGAAAAATTTCTCATCCGGACTTTGAGAAAAATGTTCGTCTTCCATGTTTTGAGTTGCATTTCCGTCAGGCGGGTTTTGATGCACATCGTGAATTCTTCTAGGTATTTTCATTTTCTTTTTCGTACTCATCACCACTATGTTCTGTGGCGGAATTCGAACTGGTTTCTGAACCAGCACAAAATATGTTAGTATTCACGTGTAACACTAACAACAGATCCACATTTTCATTGATTCCAAAGAATTCATGTGTAGATGATGGGTCATATGTATGCCCTGATAACAGGTAGGTAATTTGGAAAATTAAACCACCACTCAGTTTCTATTTATTAAAACATGAACACATCAATGACATAGTAACAATGTGAAAATAATTAATCAGTGCTCCGTGGCGCATTCGCTTCAATAGCTGCAGGTAATATCTCATTTCCAGAGCACATGCTCATTTTTTCCCATAAGAAAATCTTATATCCCAGGGACATATGTATGCCCTGATAATAGGATGGTATGTCTCACTTTCAAAAATGTTTCATTATTTTCCAACTAAGAGAGGATAAATTAAGTTGCAGCATCAATGAAAAGGGTCATGTGACCCCACACCCCAGGGACATATGTATGCCCTGATAACAGGTAGGTACCATTTTTTCTGGTCGGAAATCATATGAATTCTCAATTTTTCAGTTTTCCTTTGCTCCATTTTTGCTGTCAATGTATATGACAATCAACGCCATTTTTATTGGATTTTCCTAAAACGTCAATTCAATTAAATTTGGTGATAAATACTCACTCGACGGGGATTGCAGTTCCAGCAGAAGCCTTTTTAACTTCTTTCACATTGTTTCTCCATTTTAGGACCGCTTCCTCTCATTTTTCCTAATTATTCCCATCTTTTTCTCTGTTTTTCTGGTACGGATTCGTGAACGTGTGTACGTCGTGCGATACCACAGACAAAAGTGAGTTGGGTTGTCATTGGATGAGTTCAAGATACATAGAAACCCTGGTGTGATCTCTTAAGCCGGGATCCAACGGCGTGTGGAGTGGCACTCCTCGCTCCAGAGTTGCCAGTCGAGGTTGACGCAACGAAATGTGGTCAGGCCGTTCCCACGGCGCGTGTAGGATCGCAGTTTCGGAAGTGGACGCGCTGGAGTTTTAGTCATTTGTACGCCGGCAGTGTTGGCGGTAAAAAGTAAAATAATCGAGATAGGTACGTACATTAAATTGTTTTCAGGCTTGGAATTATACACATGATCTGACAGTCATCAAATGATTTTTCTATAAGTAATTTGTTTCCTTTTAATTATTTGTAGGTACAGTGCCACAAACATGTTGTAAGATTCTTCTTCATAAAGGGATAAAAATTCTAACACCACTTCGTTCGACCACTCCATGGTGAAAGTTAGCACGGCACTGACAGTACCACGTGCCACGTGCCTAGCCACGTTGGAGCGGTATAAACGTCGTGAGCGCCATCGTCCGAGCTCCTTTAAACCGTGTTCATTTACCGACATTCGACGGGACTTACCGCGACGACCGAAGATTGCCAAGCCTGCCCTATCCGACGGCGCGGGAACTGGCAAGTTTGGCGTGAAGAGTGCCATTCCACACGCCGTGGGATCCCGGCTTTACAGCTGTGAAACCGACATACAAAAGTGTTAAGGTACGGCCTACTTGATTCGTGATATTTTTACTGCGTTGATACCGTTTCACCTCTTTAGCACACAGATGGCGACAAAATTACAGATTCATGATGACGCTTGGAAGTGTCATGTTATGTAATTTTCAACATTGAACTTATTTTGTTGTGATATTCATTAACCATAATTTGTAATCATTCAAATTTCAATCAAATAATTATGACTCAGTACTTCGGAATTTTGGAAACTCCGCTATTTTCGACTTATACGCCATCCATCGACGAATGAAGCCAACGGTATCAGTGCAATTACAGTCTCAACAACTTTGTTGAAACAAAAGCGAATCATTAATAACACCATGGTTTCTATACATCTTGGATGAGTTGATAGGGATGACTGGTCAACAGAGTTGCCAGCTCTAAATTTTATTTTTAGATTTATTTCTTTGAACTACCAGGTGTAATAATTGAAGACAGAACCCGAATTATAATAACTTTAATTTAGAATTTCATTCTGTAATGTCACATCTGTCTTAATTTTCATTGAACAACTTCACAATTGGTGTATCTAGCAGTATTTTGTTTATTTTTGTAGTGCAGTTAAATCACTTTCTCTTGCGTGCTTATTTTGAAAAGCTGTACCTTTATTAATTGAGATTTTTTTCATTCATAAAAACATGTTCCCTTAAGGTATTTGGAACGCTACAGCAGTTTTTTTTACAAATACGATGAAAATTTGGTATGATATTTCTCGACAGTGGCTACATCAGCTGAATTTTTTGAGAATTTTCGTTCGTTTAGAATCGAAAATGATTGTACTCAAAAATGGGCAATGTTTCGATCGATGGAAGCATTAAAATTACCACGTCAAGAGCAATGGAATCAACGCGATACAGCTCGTAAGGAACACGAGAAATATAACGAGAAACTAATTCGCCCACACTGAACCAACGTTGCCAGTGAATGCATCCTTCTTTTGAAAATACGTGAATTAGTTTTCCGCTCGCACTTGACACACAAACCTAACCTGAGCAAGCTAACCTAGCGTGCGAGTCGAAAATGTGAGAATTAGTTCTTCGCTCGCACTTGACACGCAAACCTAACCTGAACAAGCTAACCTAGCCACTGAAGTATACATATAATGTATAATTTAGTGAACCTAGCTTGCAAGTTGACAATGTGCATTATATTTGTCAAGAAACTGAAACTCAAAATTCCTCCATCTTTTTACAGCACAATATACACACGTCAATTCACCGTTTTAGACTTTTTTTTAAATTGAAACTCCAGAATTGGAGAATTGGAGAATGCGACAACATGTGCAGGGAGGCGCACATGTTGTCGTCAGAATATAATGATATGGCAATTATAGAAAAGATAGGACGTGGAATTTTTAATAATTTTCTGAACAAAATGGTCAAAGAAAATTTGTGATCACTTTTTTGGTGTTCGTATTATATTATACCTTTCTAGTTTGGCCCGATTCCATTTGCGTCGGAATTCATGATTTATTTCCCTGAAGTTCTGCACATTTGCATACATCACGAACGATCATCTTATAACATTCCATTTTCGAGAATTATATAAGGACTTCTCCAAGAGCCCTCGTAAATGTTAACAACATTTACTTTCCTACTCTGTGGCCATGTCAGCAAACTCGACGTCTCCCAAGAAACCTCGCTGTCGCTCGGAAATGCGTCAGCAGTTTTAATCTTCGACGCTGCTATATTATTTTATATTTTTATAATCTTCAGTCTTGATTTTGAATTCATTTTATACACATACATATTTTTATTGTGTCAGTTTTCTTGAATAAAGTATACAATTTTGGTTCAACTCAACCTGACTTATAAAATTGGCGCAGTCGTAGTAGGATAGTTGGGAAAATCCATCGAGGAAATTTTATCTATTTCAATAGTTAACCAACTACCGGAAAAAGTGCCTACTTCCCATCGCTCTATCGAAAAAAGTTTGGAAGTGGAGTGCAGAACCGAACGAGACCAGAGACGAGGCGAACCAAATACTAAGATTCAATAGAGCAGAGCAGAGATCAATGGAGAAACTGTACTGTAAGTCTCTTTTGCTTTTCATGTCAGACTCCTCTAGTGAATCCTCATCCTTTTGTGATCGTGCAGACAATCTAGAATTAGATTTAGGTGATCTTGATATTTCAACTATCGATACAGAACTAGATAATTTAACTCAAAGTTTGAATTCTATTAGTTTGATGGAGGAGACAGAAAAAGTAATAATGTCGCTTCCAAATTTCACTAAAGTTCATGCAGAAACGATCCCAGATTTTGACGGGGACGTCAATGAACTACAATTTTTTCTAGAAAGTATAGATAGTATTGTAAAACACTTTTATGATCAAATCAATAAGGATAATTTTCAAAATGTAGTTATTTTGAGGACAATTATTAGTAAATTGAAGGGTCCTGCTAGAGAAGTTGTAAATATCAGCTGTTCTAGCAGCATTGACGAAATAAAAAAGGAACTCATTCTAAATTTCAGTGAACCTCGAAACGAAAATTGCTTGTCACTAGACTTGAACAATCTAAGGCAGTCTAATAACGAAAGCCCTTACCAATTTCACGATAAAATTCGAAAAATTTTGAACACTATATCTAATTATTTGGCTATTCATGAAATTGATATAAATATTAGAAAGTTTAAGCAACAAATGTATAATCAACAAGCTTTACAAGTATTTTTAGCCGGATTAAAAAATCCCTATGGCATTATGGTACGCACTAAAGATCCTAAATCTATGCTGGAGGCTATAAATTTCATAAGAAACGAAGATAATATTCGTTACTTACAAAATTCGGTAAACCCAAATCAAAATCAATCAAATTTGCAACCGAAAAAGGCATTCCATCAACCTCAATCGAAATCAAATTTCACTACAAATAATTTTGTTCCGAGAAATTCACAACCTCGACATTTTGCACCAGTACCAAATTATACACAACAACAATTTTACTCGCCAACCCAAAATTTTGCGAGACCACGAAACTACATGCAAGCCGGAACTAGCCAACAAAATCAATCATTTCCAAATGGCCCTATCAATATTCAGCCTAAACAAAATCACTTCCAAAGATTCCCAACAAATCAACAGGTTTTCGGAGCCCCAAAAAATGTTTGGAAACCCAACCCAAACGCGAATAATAACCTTCCGCAACCTACTCCTATGAGTACAACATCCCGCCAAGCTACAAATAATTTCAGACCCAATCAATCGAACCAAAGATGGCATACAGAACAACTAAATTATACCGAACAATTCGATATATTCTCTAACGAAGAATATACTAATTATTCTCAACAAGAAAGTGTGGAATACGATCCAGAGAATGATTTCGAGTTCGCGGAAACACCTATGTACGAAAAGAGCGAGGATTTCTCAGCCGGACAGCCGTTCGAATTTCAAAATGTAATTCAATACTATGGTTCATTCGATGGAAGGCAACTACCATATATTGTAATAAATGAACCTCCTCTGAAATTACTTGTTGACACTGGATCTACCAAATCGTTTTTACTTCCCGAAATTGTTGATAAATATTACATAAAATCTAAAGCTAAAGATCCGTTTATTGTTTCAACAGCATTTTCTTCGTCTCGACACGATTTCTCGGTAACTATACCCGCGTTCGCAGAATTCAACGATAAAACATATCTGAAATTCTACGCTTACAAGTTCCATAGCGTGTTCGATGGACTTCTACGAATGGATACTATACAACTTTTGAGTGTAAATCTAGATTTTGCTAAATTGCAATTTATTACAAAAAATCCCAATGGAATATTTCAGTGCCGTGCCTAAAACATTTTTTGAAAGGAATTTGCCAGGCAATACAGTTTCCAAAATAAACATTCCCGTAACTAGCATATCTGGAGAAATTTTAGTTCCCCAACAAATTTTCCAGAATTTTAGAATTCCTGAAACTTTAACCATATCAACAGACGGTTGGGAAATTGTTGAAGTTTTCAACAACTCCATTTGTGATTCCAACCTCACTTTGCTAAACCCGATTAAATCAATATCTATCAGGAATGACAACTTCGAATATTTCAACACGAATTTTGTTGACTTTTCTGTAGCCAATAATCAATTCGACATCGATGAATTAATAATGACCAACAATTCGAATAGAGTGGCAAAATCTGAAACATTCGAAGTATTCAAAAAATACCCTTATAAATTTCACCTGGAGCACAATAAACTCGACGCCAACACCGATGTCCTCTCGCGAATACCAATAATCAAAATTGATACTAATGAAAAAGTAAAACCCCCCTTGACTTTAATTAATCACGACTTGGAGGAAGAAAATGAATCAAGATCAGAAAGTATCGATAAATCCCCAAATCATGACGACACTAATACCGAAATCGACAAAGACATTGAAACTTACGAAATTGATGACAGAGAAACCGTCCACACTAGTCGAGAACACCCCGTATATGAAGTTTCGATTTCAGAAATGCCCATCAACAACTTTCAGAACCAGTTATTTTTGAAGATGGTACATTCGCCAACAGTCCCAAAAATAAAACGAATAATCGAAAATAAAACTAAAATAGAAATTCAAATTTCCCTGAATAATTTTGAGAAAGATATCATAAATATCTTCAAAGAATTTGCTACAACAAGAAAAATGTTCGCAGTTAATTTGGACAGACGAGAATATATTCCTCGATTTTGCGAAATCCTGAGTAACACATTCAAAAACTCCGCATTCAAAGTTATTCTTTGTAATAACGTCTCGGAGGACGTGAAATTAGCTGACGAAAAGCTGTACGAAAAGTCGTAAAAATCAGCAATCAATTCTAAAGTACCCACAAAAGCAATCCATAATAAATAAAAAAAAAATTATGGTCTTGGATGTAGTTTCAAAAGCATTTCAGGCAAACTTGATGTAGAAGACGAAAAAAGATACGATAGTGCCATAGAGAGTAAAAATTAAAATCAGAAAAACATAGTAGTGAATCTGAACAAGCAAATTTCTTTGAATAGCACAATAATCGATAATTACAATAAATCTTTATCTATGATTGGTTAAAATGAAATATAAATTGCTGACAAAATTAACGAACTCAATTCAGAATTAATGAAATTGATGTTCGATTTCAATGGCTATCTGACAGCCGTGAATACCTTAGATCAAATCAGTGCCGTACCTACTTAACATTTTAACGGAAATGATAAGCAATTTTGAAAACGCGGTATAACTTTTGCTAGATTAGAAAAAAAATTCACTAAGGTATAATGCAAATCGAAGATTTTGAATACATTAAACAAGTTCTATTGAAAGGTTATCCATCTGAAGTCACTGTTCTTCGTTGCACAAATACAATGAAATACTTAAAGTAGAATCATATTGTTCTAATGATAGAATTGTCTCCATAATACACTTTCCTATCATGCTACCTGAAACTTACACTTATTTCCATCTATACTCAGTACCCACCAAAAACAATACCATTCTTGTTCCTCCCAAACCCTTTCTGGCCATGGGAAGTAAATTCTTTAAGTACGAGGACAGAAAATGCAAAAATACACACCCAACGTATTTTTGCGAAGATGGTAATCAACTCCAGCCGTTCAACCAGAACGATTGTATCTTTCGACTCCTTCAACTGGAAGCCGATGAACTGTCAACATGTGAACCGGTCCGAATTAGGATTGATCACGAAATCGTTCAGCAAATCAATAATGCCCACTACATAGCCGTTTTCCCCTATGAAACGAAGGTCAAGGTCCACTGTCAGAAAACGGACCTAGCCACCCTCAAAGGCGCCTACCTTGTGGAAGTGCCAACTGGTTGCAGTTTTCAGACCACAAGGCACCCATTCGCCAACACAGATGACATCATTCCGGGCCAGCCACTACTACTACCGAAGGTCAAGACCCCTAGAGCAAGCTTGAGCCACCTACAAGAACTCAACCTCCACGATATACCCCTGGACCAAGTAAATAAGCTATAGAGAGAACAAGAGGAAATTCAACAAATCACGTTGAAAAGTTCACCCCAAGATTCTTCATTCAAATGGACTATACCACTTTATATTGCCTTATTCATGTTGGCAATATATTGGCTGACGAGGATCGTCAGAACCAGATGTCTATCTCCAAGAGAAGACCAACCCCTGGCCGTACTACCTTCCACCAGTACAACCATAACCATGCAGCCAAACGAAAAGAGATCCCATCCCCTTCGGCTGCCCACAAGTACCACTGATATCGACGAGGACGAATAGCCGATCCATCCACCCCCCGTATGGATCTCTCTGATGAGGGAGGAATAATATAAGGACTTCTCCAAGAGCCCTCGTAAATGTTAACAACATTTACTTTCCTACTCTGTGGCCATGTCAGCAAACTCGACGTCTCCCAAGAAACCTCGCTGTCGCTCGGAAATGTGTCAGCAGTTTTAATCTTCGACGCTGCTATATTATTTTATACTTTTATAATCTTCAGTCTTGATTTTGAATTCATTTTATACACATAAATATTTTTATTATTATAAAATTCGAGTCTTAACTTTTTTTTTGCAGCCAACATCGCTGCGACTGCATTACGTCTTTTTTTAAATGGGTGTTTTTCTTAATGAACCGTCTCTTGTGAACAAAATTGGTTCGACCCATCGCATTAACAACTTATCAGTTTTTAATAACTCTTAAGCAATCTGATCGTCGCGTCGGGACTATGAAAGTTACCGACACTGACACTAGTGGCACTAGCGACAGAGCAGTTTTGCCTAGCGCCGTATATCGACGTATATCTAATGGGCCGCAAATAGAAGACTTTTGGCGCATACCATACCGTTCCAAATACCTTAAACAATGAACTGAAAAATAGGAAGATTATATCTGCTTGCAACTCATCTTTGAATGTCGTTTGTAACCAGGATTTATAGATTGTGTCGCAGCCGCTTCCGCTGCCGTAGCCACAGGCAAAATTATGACTAATTTATAGTTTTATTTTGTGTTCATTGAGCGCCAACTGTTTTCCTTCATGAACATATTTTTATAATTCTTGTCCCTCAGATTATATAGATGTAGAAATCCTTCTAGTACGTTTAGGAATACGCCTACATCAACATCTATATTTTCCTCATATTCTGCTTTCAAACTATATAAACATACGTTACCTCAATTATTATGTGACCTTTCGTTTATTTTTGAGACGGAAATTTTGAGTTTCATACCATTTTCCGCTGCCGCTATGTAACCTAAAGTTGCTCAATTTGAAAGCGTGTTGCCTAGAGTAGGTCAACACCAAGTAAACTTATAGCAGAGACTCTTCTCAGGTGGGTTAGACTGGGTACTATTCATTCCTGGTGGACATTGCACTGCCGTTATTGAGACCTTACAATGTTTATTTATAAAGGGGCGCCACCACCAAGAATCAATAATTAGAGAGAATTAAACAACACCTAGTGTACAAAGTTTGTTGACATTTATTTTTATCAATAAAGTGAGCAGTTGAACATTTGTAACTGTTGCTAATTTGTAGAAAGGCAGGAAAGTATGTAATTTGCATAAAATTAGAAATATGAGTTTTTTTTGCAGAAACACTGAGAGCACACAATATGTGTACTTAGCTTTGGAGAGGACTGTTGCTACCATCCATGAGTCCTTAGGTGAGAGACTGCAGCTCAGGAAACAGTGTGTAACAGTGGCCGGACTCTAAGCTCGAACAGCAATGGACCTCGGCAGCATAGAGTTCATGGCAAAAGTATTCCAGAATGAGGTGTTCGTCTAACGTTAGTGACTGCAGGAGCTTGGTATGCTCATGTGCTTCTGGTCTGTATCGAAAGTGTGCTGGGTTTCACTCCAGAATAAAAAGGGACCTTTATTAGTCCCTTTAGGAACCTGAAGGATCGGAAATTGTGAAAATCTTCAAATCAAGAAAACATCAAGATGGCTTCTCATGCACAGGCACAACAATTACGCCTCTGATTTGTAGCACTTGAATTCACCAGCCAAAAAGTAATTTTTTACACACACATACATTTACGCATTTTTGAAAAATAGAGTATTTTGCGTCAAATATAACTGGAAGTCTTTATTTGATAATACGACGACAATTCATATCATTAAACATTCAAATTAATGATATAATTGCTACAATTTGGCAACATAATAACTGTCGAAGACAAAACTGTGTATGAAACACTTTCGTAAAGGGCTTTTTTGTACTCGCGTGTTTGTTGAACTCGGCTGCGCGTCATTCAACAAACTTCACGCTAATACAAAAAAGTCCTACTTACGAACGTGTATCATAAATAGCTATTAAACTACAAAATACATGCTCTTTGTGGAACAATCTGAGTTCCTTCGATCGAAGCTTCTATTTTTTTTCTTGGAGGACACTGGAGACAAGTTTTCATGGGGCTCATCAGATTTTTCTGATCAAAACTACAGACTTTATATTAGACTTCTTCTGGTTCTGCAGGGTGAGTAATAGAAATAGGTTGAATGTCTAACGTCAATTATCTAAAAACTGTTGATTTTTATTGATTTTTGAATAAAATATACCTACTTTAAAAAATATCGATTGACTTTGAATATAATATAAACTGAGGTGTAAATACTTACAGGAGGAGGCAGAAAACGCGTTTTTTCTGAAACTCGTTTATTGACTTCACGCCTAAGTGTGGACTTATCGTTGACTTTCTCATATTCATAGATGAAGGCAACGAACTGTTATGAATACATTTCACAACGTGTCGTAACAGTGAGATAAAAAAAATTGAATTATGGGAGATGAGTGGATTCAATGTTGATATCCGAGTTTGATATTTCACAGAGAAGAAGCGGGAATCGGACGATATTCTAAATTCACTATAGAGTAAAGTGACATCTAACAAAATATTGAATGTGAGTAAAAAACAGCAAATTGAAATATAATGAAATAAGCCAGCATCCTCAAAAAAATTAAATTGGTAATTAGTGAATAACTGGAGATATCATTCAATTGCAAACAACTTTTTGCGAAAAAATGTTTCGCATAGTAATGTCACTTTACTATGTTGTGAATTTAGAATATCGGCCGAATTTTGCTTAGCCGCACTACACTGATAATAACAGATATACGCGTATTTAGTCCAATTGAATGCACCAACTTTTATGTGGAAGGAAATTTTCTGGGAAACTAATTATAAAAAAGTTTACCATATCGTTCCAAGATTTTGGCGGACACTGTGTAAACGAAATAATGGGCAAATAAATATTTTAATTATGTTGATAAAAAAGTAATGATTACTTTTCAGACAACATTTCCCAATGTGCCTACATGGTCAGAAAAAACATTGATTAATGAGAGGTAAACCGGGGCTACTTTAACATCGAGGGTTACTTTGACCCTCGTATAAGCAGAAATGCGAGAAACGTTGAGGTTATGTTTGAGAATTCCGCTGCGTATTGAGGTGTTCTATTGTGCCCTAAATATTCAAAATCATAATGTAAAAATGGTGAGAACCTACAAAAAGAAACTAGGACCTCGTGCATACAAAAACTACAGTGAAGAAGACTTGAAAAAAGCCGTGTGTGAAGTTAAAAGCGGTAGGCTATCACAAAAGGCGGCTGCTGAAAAATATAAAATAAACAGAACGACGTTATTGCACGAAGTTCGTGGGTCTCATGAAAATAATCCCGGACATCCAACCGTTTTATCTAAAGTCGAAGAAGAATTGATAGCAGAAACACTGGGAACTGTTAGTGATTGGGGATTCCCGAAATCAGATGTACGAGGTGTGATCGAGAAATTTGTTAATAAACAAGGCAGGGTTGTACCACAGTGGAAAAATAATGTGCCGGGTATTGACTTTGTGAATTCTTTTGCCGTCAGAAACGGACTTTCCGTTCGTTTAGCTAGAAATATTAAGAAGCAGAGAGCATCAGTAGGGAAAACTGAACTCACCGAGTTTTATGAAAATATTCGTAATATTCTAACCACTACGACACCTCATCATTTTTATAATTACGATGAAACGAACATTACAGATGATCCAGGATCACTTAAAGTTCTTGTGCCACGAGGAAGAAAAAGAGTGGAGCGAGTAAGAGAGCATTCAAGAACATCAATCAGCGTGATGTTTTGTGGAACGGAGTTTTATTGCCGCCTAAGGTGGTATATAAGTCCAAAAATGTATATGAAAATTGGACCAAAGGAGGGCCAGTGGATTCTATATACAATCCAGCGAATCGGGATGGTTCGATATGAAGTTATTTGAGGGAAGAAAATGACCATAAAGTCAGGTACTCGCATTTCATTAGACAATTCCAAGAATGAAACTCAGACACAGGATCTGCATCTAGGCACTTCTAGTAAAGTTCGCCCTACAAGTCCGCTTTACTCTTCAGATGACGACCTTCAACTCATTAATCGGGTCTCAAATTCATCCTCCAAAGCACAAGAAAATTCCAATATTCAAACTCAGGCGAAAGATTTTCACCAAGCTACTTCTAGTACACCTCACCAGATAAGTCTGCTCGACTCTTCAGATGAAGGCCTTCCACTCAAAAATGTGTCCACCAAGCAGACCAGGAAGCGAGAAAAAATAGGAGATAACGAAAACGTTCCAGTTGACACGTCTAGAAGAGTACTTCGACCACGCCACTGAAGATGACTGCCGCAGTTGCAGTTGAAACGTTTGGAGATTTAAACCAAAGAAGACCACGGCAAAACCCGGAAACCAACCAAAACACATCGAAAACCTTTGTTCGATCTGCTTATGTGACTTTCAACATTATGTTGGAAAGGATTGGATTTGCTGCGTCAAATGCACGAGATGGGTTTGCGGACATTGTAACAAGGGCACCAAGAATCCTCGCTACCATTGTCCAAGATGTGAGTATGATGAATAAAGGTGATAATGGAAACATTTTTCTTTAAGAATATTATTTTTGTTTTTGTTAGCGTTGCCATTATATTGTTAGCTGTCATTTTCTTAACATTATTAAAACTTATATTTAATAAATTAAGCTTGATAAAAACCTGTATTTTTAATATTTATCATCTTAGAAATATTGTAAAATAAAAAAAATATATTTTTTTGGTGTCAAACTAGCCCCCGAATGGAACTAATTGGACTTCCAGTACAAAACAATGCCCTGTCAAAGTAAACCCGAGCATGGGGCTACTTTGACACCAAAAAAAAAATTATTATTTAAATCAAGGAGTGCTTTTTGAAAGTTTTCGATTACAGGCAATGTTGCTAAGACATCCGTTGGTTCAAACAAACACAAATTTTTTTATTCGGATTCATAAAAAAAAAGTTACGAAAAAACAACTCTCTAGACTATGTCAAAGTAGCCCCAGTTTACGGTAATCTTTATTACTAGAGGATTTTCTATTAATTTTTTATTCTGACATTCTATAGTGGATGATGATCAACTTTGAAACCTCTTTCACTCTGTGTCGACACACAAAAACTAGAAGAAACTTGATCTACATTCTCTGTGAAAAAGTCAAACTCTGATATCAACAATGAATAATGTTGCTTCTTTGCACTTCTATAATGAAATATCCAAAAGTCAAAAAACTAAATACATGTACACATTTTCAAAATAAGTAGACGAGACGAAATGATATAACTGCATTTCAAAAGAAAAAACAGTGTACTGGCAGGCACACTAATTGTGAAGTTTGTCAATGAAAATTAAAAAACAGATGAGACACTGTTGAATGAACTTCGAAATTAAAAATTCTATTTATTCACATTGAGTAGATATTATCTTGTTACATCGAGTTTATGAACTCTAATCACTGTTAGTTGTAAATATTCTGGTTATGCGGAATCGTAGGTATCAGAGTCATTAATGAATGTCGGACGAAACTTTCAAATAATTATTAAGAGCTTTAGTTTAGCTTAGAAAGTGTTATATTTCCCTTTGCAAAACTACACCAAAACAAAACTAAATTGGTATAGACAACAATGACGACAAAGATTACTTATCTAACAGAATTAGACGATTCATAAATAGTAATCCACTACCCTTCTCCATTGGTGTACCTCCAGGGATAGTAATGGGTCCTATTTCTTTTTTACTCTATATAAATGATATTTTTTCCAGAGGAGTCATGTATTGATTCAATTTTCAATTGAGAATGTTTCTCTTTAAAAAAAGAATTAACATCTTATGCCGATGACACTGCTGCAGATATTTGGTTGTCATGATTGACCAATTTCTACGCTGGAATGATCACATAAAAGACTTCGTAAATTAATCCGTAAATATCTACTAAGAAGTAATTTGAGTAGAGATATCATACTATTGGTTTACAGTGCCTTGGTGGAGTCTATAATTCGATACTTTATTATTGTATGGGGTGGGTTATTCAAAATATCACTACATAATCTGAACATAATACAAAACACCCAGATCAAAATTATTTCGAAGAGGAATATGAGAGATTCTACAGAGTTACAATACGAACAGACTAGACTGGTTTGTTCAAAGTTAGAAAAATATATGCTTATTATCATTGTTCACTATAGATTTTTAGTAACCTCATTAATATTATTTGGCATGAATATAAGCGAATAAATTCCATTCAGTTAATTACAAAACATCGCTACAGGTTGAGTCAAAATCAAAAATTCGTTACCTACTTTGGCCCTTGATTACACAATCAGCTACAAATGAAACAAAATTAAAAAAGTTTTCATCAGAAATCATTATAATCAATTGCAGGATATTTTTGAAAATGAATAATCTTTATCTATCTTTTTCTCGTCCTCCTTCTCCCGCTCATTCTATGCTGTTTTGAACTAAGTCGGTTGACAGTAGAATATAACCGGGAACTGGTAATTTGGTTCCCGACAGGTAGCAGATTAGAAATTATTTGAGCGGCAGCGGTTGAGGTCAGACGGCGGTCTCTTGCTGGAAGTCAGGTTAATGGGTGTGATGTCCGCAGTCTTAAAGACGTGCATTTGACAGATTAAATATGAAGTGTTTTGTTAAAAATTAGAAAGTGTAAAATATGGGATGCAGTATTGCCTAGAGCAAGACAACTTCATTCCCCTGATAAAACTTTGTTGTCTACGCCGGTTAAAGTCCGGATGGAAACGGATTTCTCGCAGCAGGGCATGTTCACAAGGCGCCGAATGGAAGCAATAATTGAAGAGAGCGAGAGAGAGAGATATATGTAATTTAATTCCCAGTACCAAAACGCTCCTTAGTAATGTAGTTCCCTGGGACTACCTGAGTAATCCTTTGTTCATATAAGTGGAATAGCTTATGTGTGACAGTCAGTTGAGTTTTTGAATCGTGCTTGCTCAGGCACTCAAATATCTACGTAAGGTTAGTTTTGTCCTGGTTAGATCATGCTCATAAATTACTCTTCTCAAAATGTATTTTTACTAAGAAAGCTGGTGCAAAATCTAGCTACGTTATCAATATCCACGCACTCAAATGCCTACGTAATGTTAGTAAATAAACAAATGTTTTAAAATCCTCGGGTACCAAATTACACATAAAAATCAGGTAAACCTAAAATAACGGGAATCGAATTACACATTTATTCTGACCCTTATTGATCTGGGAACCAGTTGACCTATTCTACTTTTCATTGTAATATTAGAATAACTTGTCACGCCACAAGCCTAGCTGAGGTGGCCCAATATTGTCAACTACAAGCTTTCCATGATTATGATTGTTAATTAGAATTGTGATGTACTGGGAAAAACATGTAACCGATTGGATGACATGAATTTAAAAAATTTCAATTGATTTGATATAACTAGGTAGATGGTGATGTTACTGCCCTAGTTGATTTATGTCTATAGATAAAACACAAGTATATCTCTTTTCGTTGTTCTTAATGTTAATCGATCATAAAATAACGTAATTCTCTGCTTAAAAAAAAACAAATATTCACGAATCCTGAGGTGAATATTTAACAAACGAACTGAAAATAATGTGGTAGTTGTTGAAATTGACAGCCAAAGCAACTAGGAATACATGTATTTTCTTTCAAACCGAGGATTGAGTCGAAGTCGTTGCAGTTGACGTTGCCGTACGGAGATAAATGTGCCGTTGCTCATGCATACGATTATAGATCCGCTGCCATTGCAGTTGCTGTTGTCGCTGCCGCCGGTAGTTAACTAACTTATATCTCGGACGGTATAGCTGTAACAAGTAAATTGTTACATCTCCTCTAAATCATTTAAAGTCTCACTTCACAACAATTCTTTCTTAATTATCTACAAATATTACTTATCGTTGAGACGCAAATAAATGCCTATCTTAATGCTCGCGAATAAACAACTATTTCAATACTCGCCAATAAACGACTATTGATCGCAATTCTGACTTCTGTCATCTGTCACAGAATTTCTTCGATTAAAATCATGGAAATATTTTGTCGACCGGAAATATTTTTTTATGTACTGTGAACTAATAAAACTAGTGAGCATCTTGCTTCATAGCCTTTACCTACGGCCACTATAGAAAATAGGCGAAAACACACGACGCGCAGCCTCAGTAAATAGCTCGTTACGCACGGTAAACAAATCGCACAGTTTCCGTAATCAAAACGCACAGTTTGAAATAATTCTGGAAGTAGGTCATGATGGCACAATCACTCATCAACACCGTACTCATAGCAACTGTCAAAATGAAAATGATACAAACTTTATGAAAGACAACAAAGTTTTTTGGTTTTAATAATTATAAGGTACATATTATCCAAAAAGGAATATGTCAAGTGATAGTGAAAACGAAAATTTAACTCCTCCCAACGACGTGGCAATGGCAGATATGGCAACTAATGATTTAATGCCAAGTAAATCGCGCGAACGCTGTGAAAATTGTTACAGTAGATTCATGGACTGGAGACTGAAACATAAGGTGAATTCTTTATCCGAAAATATTTTGATGGCATATTTTCAACACCTATCAGAAAAAATCGAATGGCTTTAGAAGCAAAAATCTAAAACTTTGACGGTCAAAAATATTCAAGATTTCCTCGAAACGGCTCCTGACAATCAGTAAAATATGTCCACTAATACTATTTTCCACACTTCAGTAATTTTAATTTTTAGACTGTTCTTATAATTGGCGTAAGTGGTGCATGCCGAAAACAGGAACTGAGAAATATGAAAGTTGAAGATGTTGAGGACACAGAAAAATCCTTCATTATTAAAATTCCAATTACAAAAACCAAAATTCAACGCTCTTTTGATAATTTTGTAAAAATTTTCGAAATAAAATTATGAAAAAATCTAAAGATGCAATAAAATACAGAGTATCCCATTTGAAAAAATGAAATACTCTGTCATACGTCCAGACTTTTTTGGCCGTAGGTAAAGTATAGTACCTACGTAATGCGTGTTGTAAAGCAATTACGCACTCATGGAATTACGCACTCGCCGCTTCACGGCTTCGTGCGTAATTTTTCACTTCGTGCGTAATATGCTTTTTACAACACTTGTTACGTAATATACTATTACGCACAGTTGATGATTTTACGCACAGGTGATTTTTTACGCACTTGTGCGAACAAGTATTATTTTACGCACTGTCAGCAGTGCGTGAAAGCTTAGTTTACGCACTGTCGTAGAAAAATACAATAATCCAGCCCATGTAGCAAAAATGTTACTAAATCCTGACACTAAAACCAGTAAAGATGATTTTTGGTTCACGGGCAGTTTTTGAAGAGTAGTTTGAGAAAAAAATTGTTCTTCACGCGAACACCTATAGAAAGAGGGGAATATTACCGGAAAATTTCGGAAAATCGGTATTAATTCCATCAATAACTTGAAGATGGTTGAAAATTTCGCTATAATGGATGGAAACAAACTTGAAGGTCGTGAAAATCTTCACAAAAAAGCATCGACATATTTTTCTAAATCTGTTCCATTTTTGAGACACGTGACCCTGAAGTGTGGTTTCTTGGTAATGGACCCCTGGAGTGAGGTGAGCGATGCGCATACTCAAGTAATTGGGCTGTAACTGTGTGATTTCGTGTTTTGAGTGGACCGAATTCAGATTGACACGGCAGTTGTTTGTTATAAAGTTCATTTGCTAGTTACAAACGATTGATGGTTCTGAATTGTCTCGCAAATTCTAAGAGTTGCAATCATTTAACGAAGCCGATTTTATTCTTTTACAGCTATAATCGGTAAAGAATATCTTATTAACTAGCATCGGACATCAATTGAAATAAATTTGTGAATTGTAGGAGAAAAAATTAAATTATATGAATCGAATGAAGCTTATAAGAAATTGGAATTTTTGATCTGAAAATATTTGGATATTCCTTTTTGCTGAGTTCTGCTCATCCAGGTTTTCACCACACAATATAAAAAATTTGGCCTGACTGGTGGAAAATCAGCATTATTATGTTGGAGTGCTTTATTTCTAGTATGCTTGGTATAATTTTGGTAGCAAATACGGTGCACTTCCAACTCTGATGAATGTTTAATGGCCCTGTATCTGCCATCATTTCTTTCTAGAGCAACACCGCGCAAAGTCGGCATACCTGTACGTACTGTTGTTACTTCACCATCTTTCAATGTTTTTAGACAAATGTAAATGGCGGTTCTACACCATCGGCCATGATGGACGAATACAGGCGATCACGATCGTGTGGAGGGCATAATCGCCTGCATTTGCCCATGAGCGGAGACGAACTTATCGGTGGTATCCACTAAATAAATAAATAGCGATAGCTGCAACTGTTTCAACATCCATGTGACAAACACAGACCTCATTTATGAGGTCTGTGGTGACAAATGACAATTACCAAAAAATATGCTCGATCTTGTGTACCGCTGCGCAATGATGGTGGCAATCGTGGCCCATTCTGTATTCGTCCATCATGGCCGATGGTGTAGAGGCGCTGTAACATTTCACGGAATCACAGATTATGAAAACACAGATATTATAATATCATTGTTTAAATAGAAGATGGTTAGTCAATGCCTGTGGAAAAGGTATTGGACCCAAACGAGAGTGTTATCTACCGTGATTAGTTACAAACATGAATATTTGACGTCATTTTAATGCAGGTTTCTTCAATAAACCCCGATTTTAATGCTGTCCCATTGTTTCAATCAAGTTACGACATGACTGGGAGGCCAGATCACTGAAGTTACGACATGACTTGGATGCGAGATCACTGTCGCCATCTACATGTCACATCCATTTGAATCCAATATAAATCCCATAAGGTTCTACTTCTATATTAACAATGATAATATGTTTACTATGTCGGGGCGTGGCGCAGTGGTTAGAGCGTCCGACTTTGAGTCGAAAGGTCCGGAGTTCGAGCCCCAGTTGCGGCTGGGATTTTTTAATTTAATTTGACCGATTAAATTATTCAAATCTCGTGGCTGGACTGGGGTGAGTCCTGCACGATTCACTGTTGCATTCCAATTAACAGTGCTGCTCCTAAGGTGGCGCATGGAGTTAGTAACAAGGCCTATCCAGAACACGTGGCTAATGACCATAGCAGTCGATGCCAGAACACTAAAGAAAAAAAATATGTATACTGTTTGACACAACTTTTAAGTCATCTGATTGTTTCGACCGTGTGGGAAATTTCCTCTTGGAATTTCAAAATAAAACTGGCCTGAGATTTCCAACAAAAAAAATTAAAGACTCCGAGAGAAAGAGCAGATTCTCAACTACAGATTTTCACATTTTATAAAGCTATAGTCGATAAGATAAACTCGCGAGACTTATCAGAAGAATTTTGATGCGTTTTGGGAAACATCCAGGAAATATAGAGAATGATGAATGAAAACAGAGGTTTTTAAATACATATTCTGAAAGTAGAGAGTCTTGGCAATAAAATCAAAAGTACGCTTTTTCAAAAATATTCGATATAGTTACGTCGATTGTAAAGACATCAGACATGAAAAATGAGCGAACTTGAAAACAACAGGTGCAGCAAAACTTAATTTAGTTAGGCCCAAGATAATTTGGGAATGAATGTTATATCTGATTTGTTCGAATTTGTCCTACTGAATATTCGAACAAACTCAAACTGTCGGGCTATTCGATAGGAAAACGTGAAGAAATTGTAAAACTACATTGTTTATTTATCATAGTTAGATAATTATTTCACCTTCGAATATCAAACACAAACACTTCTGCCGACACCCGCCAGCTAAATATGATAATTGTTGAAGAATTTTTCCTTCAAAACACCGTTTAGTTTATGAATTTTTGACCAATAACAAGGGGGATAAAGAGATTGTAGTCGAGCGTCGGGGTAAATCTTATGAAATCCCGAGTTGTTCGCGCGGAAATCTGAAAATATCAATTATAGCTCATTATCTCTCATAGGAAGCAATTTTTGAAAAAAATGTATTGAAACCTTTTTTGTGGAGATTCCTACGCTCTACAAATTTATTCCTATACATGATCGAAATTTTCAAGCTCATTCAAGTTATTGATGGAATACCGAATTTCCGAGTTTTCCCGGGATTTTTCCCACTTTCAATAAGTGCTCGCGTGCAAACAATTTTTTTCTCAGAGTACTCCTCAAAAGCTGCTTGTGTGCCAAAAATCATTTCTACTGGATTTAGTGCCAGGTTAAAACCCCTGGGTATTGGACTATATAGAAAGACGGAGTATAAAAAGTTCTTATAGTCACACAAAATAATAGTTCTTTTTTTTAGATGGATTTATTTTCACTTCTAATCTCTCTGGATCATGAATTATTTCCGGAAATTATCTGGTAGTTCCACTTTTCCAAAAGAATTCTCGTCCAAGAAGCTCGTGATTGACTCGGTAAGAAAACGTCATAACACCTGTTAAAATCCATCAGAAACTTGAATTTGGCAATATCACTATGACAACAGCAACATTTTTCGTAAATTTTTATCACCCATGAGCACTAACCGGGAAATTAACAGGTGGGAATAATAATAAAATAATAGACGAATTGGACTTATACAGTGTGTCTCTCGAAGACGTCCGAGGGTTGCGCGTAGGGGTGCAATCGGTTGACGGAAATAACAATTTTTTTAACAATTCAGTGCGCGATTCTTCGATATCTTTGGAGCCATGACCTATAGAGAGAAACTTGGGATGAAAAACTGTTTCAGTTACCGAAAGTACTCATGTTCTGAATATTTCCCACTTTACTGAGTGTTTTATAGATGCGGGACCAATCAGAGTCGAGTTAAAAAAAAACACAAAACTTTTTATTCGAAATTTATTAAAGTTAAACCTTTATATACATCGCTGTACAAAAACTTCAGGTGGTTACGGCGTTGCCACGTTATAAAAGATAAACCAATTTTTACCACTATTGAATCATGTTAAATTGGGCATGGTATATTAATTATCGAAATTTTGAAAATGATTTTGGCATACAGTACATACGTACACCAATACATTGATTTTGCGTCATGTTCCTTTACATGTTGCTCAAATTTGGATGTTGATATTGTAAAATTCAGACGAGATTCATTCGAATTTTTTAAAAGGAATACTGTTCAATTTGTACCCGAAATTTATTCCAAAATCTGTCACCATTTCATCGCTGGAAAAAAAAGTCAAATGACATTGAAATACCTGTAGTTCTTGAAATAATCGTTTTAGACCCCAAGTGTGATAGTTTGTTGGAATGTTTTTATCGGGAGGAAGATAGAAATGTTAAAATAGGTTGTCCTATTGATAATTTAGAATTTTATGTTACGTGACCGAAAACAAAAAGCTCATTGGGTAACATAATATCAAAAAAGCTACACCAATTGCTTTTATTTACAACCCCAAAATTACAACTCTCTACTACTCTCGAGTTCCAAGATAATGCCTGTCCTAATCTTCGTGGGACACCTTGTATGATAGTAATATCTGCCGGCGCACTCCCACGACAGGTGGTTGTAGGAGGGTTCCAAGTCCTCAACTGAAATTTCTTCAAGATATGAAAAAAATTTCATGTGAACTTTTTGTAGAGCTGTGCTAGTACAATAAAACTTCATGAACATATTTTCGAACGCTCGTTTCGTTTTCGAGTTTTCGGTATTTAAAAATAAAATCAAATTTCCAATACATACTGCAATTTTTTTTAGAGATATCCTGTTTCGATTTCGAGTTTTTGGTGTTTCTAAAAAATACCCATTTGAAAAAAAATGTTTCAAAATGTGAAAAAACGTCATGAAATCTCTTTGTTGATCTTATCAAGAACTATAAAACTGATTATATACAAATTTTCTATATTTCGTTTCGTTTTCGAGTTTTTGGTGTTTTTATACAAAAAACGTAAAATTTTTGCTGAAATTTTAACTCTCCTGTTGTTACGGTTCAAAATCAAATTTTAACATCTGTTTGCAGATGAAACCATTCTCTTACCTTACATTGTGAGAAATCCTGAAACCTTGCCATCGATTCCACATTCTATTTTAATGACCATTCGCCTAGTAGGCCAAACTGTAGATAAAAATAAGAGGCTCTTTTCACACAAAATAAAAGACGCAAACGGCCTATACTACTTTTTATAGGATAGCTCGTTAATGAAAACCTCGGGTTCAGCGCCAGCAAAATCGCTTTGTGGAATTTTTTAAACAAGAAATAGTGAAAAAAATTACAACTGTTTTGTTTTTTTTTGCGAATATCTCAAAATGTATTGTAGGAATCGTTTTACAGTCGAGAGCACTTTTGTAGAGAATTATAACACCTACAAAATGGTTTTTTATGCGACCGGATCTGTGCCTTTTTCACTGAGAAAATCGGGAAAAACCTCGAAAAAGAGACCATTTTTCAAAAATTCATAATTTTTACAAATCTGAAGCTGGACAAACGATATTAAAGAAACTGATAGATGAAAACATGTGGTTAAACTGTGCGCAAGATGTTTTCTGTCCGATGTGTACTTTTTGCACAATCGCGTTATAAACAATTTAAGGGCACATCTTGCAAAATGCGCCGATTTATACGGGAAATCGTCGTATTCAAGTTGTGTAAAGGGCATCTGGGAGTAGAGATCAATATCTACAATTTGTTTATTTTGGATTTTCACCTGAGAGATGGGAAATGTGTTGAAAATATCACAGAAAGTTGATCAAAACGATTCAAAGTGCGTCCGAAGTCACTCGAAGTCGAACTGAAGTTAATAAGAGTTGAGTTCGGGTGACTTCAAGTGCACTTTGATGCATTTAGAGTAAATTTCAGTGACATTTTCAATACATTTTCCACTTTGCAGATGAAAATCCGAAATATACGAATTGTAGATATTGATCTCTACTTCCATATGCCGTTTACAGAATTTGAATAAGATGATTTCCCTTAAATCGGCGCATTCAGAAAGATTTGCCCCCAAATTGTTTATAACGCGATTGTGTAAAAACTACACATCGGACAGAAACCATTCTGCGCACAGTTGAACCACAAGTTATTATCTATCAGTTTCTGCAATATTGTTTATCCATCTTCAGATTTATAAAAATTATGAATTTTTGAAAGATGGTCTCTTTTTCGAGGTTTATCAGGATTTTCTCAGTGAAAAATACACCGATCTGGGCGTATGAAAAACCATTTTGTAGATTTTATAAAACTCTACAAAAGTTCCATTGACTGTAAAACGATTCCTTCAATTATCTTTGAGATATTTCTAAAAAACCAAAAAAGTTTCAATTTTTTTCACTATTTCTTGTTTAAAAAATTCTACAAAGCGATTTTGCTGGCGCGAAAACCAGGGTTTTCATTAAAGAACTATCCTATAAAAAGTAGTATGGGCCGTTTGCGTCTTTATTTTGTGTGGGAAAAAACCTCTATAGCTTGGTCTATAGAGTATGGTATAAATTTGACCACTGAATCTCTTTCTGTTTATTGTAATTGGTACTTTCGATTGTGTATGTGTTCTGAGCATTTTGCATTTTAATCATCTTATCATATTGGTTATCAACCCATAATAGTCCAGGAGGAATCGGCGCATGAGGACCGAAAACTTTTCCACCTCAATTTTTTTAAGCGATCCTCTTCAAATTGCCCTACTGATGATATAAATGCATGTTGCCATAGGGCAACCCCGTACCATATTATTTAAACCGAAATCGTTTAAACGATTGCAAGGAATTGTTAGTTTTCACCGAACCAATTTTTTTTTATATTCTTTATTGAAATACAAATAAAAAAGGTTTCATGACTTTTCACGATAAAATTATTATTTGTAAAGATATGAATTTTTAAAGGTTCGAAAAATCTCAAATTTGTGTACTTTCGACCCATGAAAAATATATAAAAAATAAAATATAAATAATATATTTTTTCAATTCTTTATACAATAGTTAATAATAATGTGAAAAGAGATTTTGAAAAATTTCACTGTTTATACCTGTTTTTTAATTGTTAATTTCTTGCGCTCACAAGTATGCGTCGCTTACCTTTAAGTATCGCCGTTTCCTTTGACTCATGCGCTGCATCGGCGTGTCTTGAATCATTATTTATCATTTATCTTAAAAACTATCAACTTTATCGAGATTGTTAAGGAGAGGAATGTTATTTATAATGAAATTGTTTACAATTTGTTTTTCACAATTTTTTTTCTGGTATAAGTTTTCAAAAGTTATTTAAGCATAAATCGGAACATGTAATTAAAATTACTTTTTTATTAGAATTAAGTACTAAGGAGTTGAAAGGCTTAGAAACCTTGTATTTAAATATTTTGGGTAAAAAAGGTAACACCGCAAATGAAGCTAGACAAATTATTTTTTCTTGTTGCTTTGGCACTAATATTAATCTATCTAAAATTCCGCGCACATCAGATACCTTGCAATTGCGTGCACTTAGAGCTTCGGCTCAAACATACATTTGGAAAAATGCATTGAATCCCCAATATGAAATATTGGATTTTACAAATTTTGTATACAAATTATGGAATCCGAATTGAGTTAGTCGGTGACTGCCATGTTTTCATTTGCTTTCTAATGGTCTTTAATTATTATCATTATACTACTTCTCTTTTATAAAGAAGCGTAGCATAGTAACACTTTGAAATAGGTTCTATCGTTTGAGCAGAGCCATTGGATGAACTGCCTTCAGACCACTGTTCTAAAGGCAGATATTGCCTTTGATATTTTTGTTTTTTCACATACTTATGATTTATATCAAAGGTATCAAAATTACCGAATATTTCAAATTTGGACAATGCACACTTTGCAAATATACCTGAATGATCTATATAGAACCTAAATTGTTCTGTGGCTGGCAATATGTCCAATATCGAATCAAATGAAGGAGCCATGCCTTTGAGCAATACCTATCCTGAGATAGTGATAAACATAAGGAGATTACTCATAACTTGGCAACGCCAGATCCGATTTTGTTTATTTTTACAACTATGTAAAAAGAAAAACTTGGAGGTAAAAAAGATGGCGGCGAGTGACACATGTGTTTCTTTGTGCTCTGAATCAAATGGAAATTATACCTTCAAATGTTGTAAAAAAAAGATTAACACAGTGTATTATGTTTGTGAAGAGTGTTTGAATGTCTATCACAAAAGTTGCTTGGTACGAATTCCAAGTAAAAAGTTCACCAAGGACAATAAAATCATTTGTGGTGAATGTCGCGAAAAGGATTCGGAGAAAACATCGAGTGATATTGAAAAGTATGTTATTGAAGAATATCTAAGTATTATAGACAATCTCAGAGCTGAGAATGAACAAAAATCTGCCCATATTAATAAATTAACAGAAGAATACCGTTTATTCTATGATGAATCAATAACAATGGAAAATGATCTTAACAACACCACTAGATGCCAAGAGCAAAAAATTGAAGAACTCCAAGATCACATAAAAAAACTCGTAAATAAATTAAACGAACGGGTCTCTATAGGTACACAGACCGAAACAAAAAACGTAGAAATAGTAAATAAGGAAGATGAGCAAACCAAAATAAAAACATGCCAAATAGAAGACAACAATGAACTCTGCTCAGAGGAAAATAATACTGATATACAGGGTAAAACAGATTTAGCTCACTACCGAGAATATAATGAAACTGAAAATAATACGGATGCCCAGGATGTTACATCTACTCACCACCGAGAAGACCCGAAGTTAAACAAAATTACAAACGTCGAAGAAGAAAAGAATAAGATATCTAGGAAAGTAAAAAATTATAAGAAAACAAACAGACAAGCTAAAGTGGCCTCTGCTACTAAGACCAATAAAATGGGAACCAAGAAAAAAAAGAAAAAAACTCTCGATGAGTTCATAGTTGAAAACAACCATCAGTTTCCGTCCGAGATGCCTGATGAAAGTATACTGACTGATAATGTTGGAGAAAACCTGGAACATGAGTTGAAGCAGACAGAAGCAAATCAATGTGAAAAGCTTCATATAGTGGAAAAAAACCAACGGGAAAAGTTAGTTATAGCCGAAGAAATTCAAGATAACGTTTCAGAAAAGGAGGGAGAAATTGAACGTGAAGAGTTGAATAAAGAAAAATTACAACAAGAAAGTGAAACATTCGATGTTGATGATCTGAAAAAGAGTAAGGACAAAATTTTAGTTATTGGTGACCAATATGCACAAAATTTTTCAAAGGTATCAAACAAAAGTATAAATGGATCAGCGAAATTTATAATTAGTGATTATATCAAACCCAATATAGAACTATGTGAAATTTTAACAAACATATTCATTGATACTATAAATTACGGTCATAATGATTACATTGTGGTAATGTTCAACACCAACAACATAGGCAATACAAAAACTGTAAAACTAGCCTTGAAACTTATACTTAGACTAAGCAAAACCTGTAATATTATTATTATTCCTGAAAGAAATGATGTCCAAGATGAAGATATCATAGGCCAGATTAGTAGATCCATTAGATATTTCACCAGATCAAACATAAACACTTCTATTAAATTAATAATTGATGAAAAGCACCAAGGAAGTAAATTTATTGTAAGTAGTAAAATCAAACAGTACTTCCTGAGCCCACCTCAGGGTAGCATTGTTCTAAAAACGATTAAGACTACTGATGATATCGAAAATATAGATCATTTGTATTATTTGAAAGGTACAGGGGTAAATAATGAGAGAGGACTGCAGGGAACTGAAATGCATTTTTTAGACCAGCGCATCTCCCAAATATAACCAATAAAGAATCAGTAATTTCTAGCTTATCAACTTTGTCAGTTGGTGAATACTCTCAAAAATGTATTTCTGCAAACAAATCAATCGATAGCTCAGCAAACTCTTATGATCATGTAAAATACACCGGATTCAGTCAACAATCACACTACCCCAATCCAATGAGAAATCTGAAAAGTAGATCTAATAATAAGGATAGCATAGGAAGGAACATACCCAAAATTATAAAGAAACTAAATATTGTACACCAAAATGTTCAAAGCATCAGTAATAAAACTACAAGATTGGAACTGTTTCTAGACGAATTCAAAGTAGATATTCTGTGTGTAAGTGAGCACTGGTGTAAGTCTGATCAAATTCCATCAATTAGGTTAGAAGATTTCAATCTGATGACTTCGTATTGCAGGAATAATAAAATTCATGGAGGGGTAGCAATTTTTACCAGAGTGGGAATACAATGTGAACAAATTAAAATAATGCGAAATTTAGTAGAAGAAGAAGTTTTCGAATGTGTAGGTATAAAATGTAAGTTTAACGAAAATTTGTGTATTATAATCTTGACAATCTACAGGACACCTGATAGTGACTTGAATCTTTTTATCATTAAGTTAGAGAAAACCATAAAACTGTGCCTCAAAAAGTTTTGCAAACACAAAATAATCTTATGCGGTGACTTTAATGTAGACTTTCTTGTTGACTCAGCTAATCTGAAGAACCTTATTGATCTACTTGCATCTTACTGTATATCCCCGACTGTGTATGAACGAACTCGTGGTAAAGCATGTCTAGATAACGTATGTGTGAACATTGAAAAAGGCAGTTATGTTACTAAAGTAATCAATAATAATTTCAGTGATCACTTTGCTCAAATGATAGCTATCGATTACGCACATAAAGAAAACAATAAAATACTGAAAACTTGCAGGGATCTATTTAATGAGAGTAATATCATTCAGTTCAAGTCACTATTAACCAATGAAAATTGGCAAACCATTTTTACTGCAAAAGATGATGCAAATTCAAAATTCGACAAATTTGCTCAGATATTTGATTATTATTTTGAAACGACTTTTCCTACAAAAACAATTTCAAATAAGCATCAAAGAAATAAAAGGAAACCTTGGTTAACTAGGGGTCTAATCATATCGGGACAAAATTTAAAAAATTTGTATAAAATGTCACAAACTGGAGATGCAACCGCTATCTCTTACTATAAACGATATAAAAAAATATATACCCAACTATTGGATGCAGCTAAACGAATGCACAATAACAGTATCCTAATGAACTCTGAAAATAAATCAAAGGCCGCCTGGAACATGATTAAGGGAAAAGATAAAATTAGTATAAAGCAAAAACTATCACTAAATGTAGATAACAAAGTGACGAATGATCCAGAATTAATTTCAAACTACTTTGTTGATTATTTCTGCAATATACCAAGCATACTGCAAAACACCAAGGATGACGAAAGTATAAAAAATACAACTATGATTACTTCAAATAACCATACATTCTTCTTCAAACCTGCTACAGAACCGGAAATCATAAACATTATTCTCAATTTGAAAAATACAAACTCTCAAGGACATGATAAATTATCTACAAATTTGTTGAAAAAGTGTGCCTCAATAATCGCAAAGCCAATAACTTATTTGATAAACTGCTCTATTGAGGAAGGTATATTCCCAACAGCACTCAAAGTTGCCAAAATAACACCTATCCATAAATCAGGAAGTGCCACTGAAGTCGAAAATTTCAGACCAGTAGCAATACTCAGCCCTTTTTCGAAAATTTATGAAAAATATGTTGCGAATGAAGTGCTCAATTTTATGCATACATTCAACCTACTTAACGTTGACCAACATGGATTTCAAAAAGGCAAATCTACAACCAGTGCAATGATCAGACTTCTGAACACCATTTACGAAGAACTTGATAAAGGCAATAAAGTATTAGGTATCTTTCTTGATCTAAGCAAAGCTTTCAACCTTGTCAATCACAGTGTATTGCTCGGTAAGTTAGAAAATTATGGTTTTAGAGGAATATCTCATAAGTGGTTCAACAGTTATCTTAAGAATAGAGTACAATATGTACAATATGTACAGGTAGATGACTCCATGTCAAAAAGATTAGCAAGCCCCGTTGGTGTACCTCAGGGTTCTGTGTTAGGACCTCTGTTGTACATAATATACGTGAATGATTTTAGAAGCCAACATTATGTAATGTATGCGGATGATACATCAATTTTAATCTCTGAAAATGACTTGTCAAAATCAGTGGCAGCAGCAAATACTGAGATAAATAATGCCCATGATTGGTTCATGGCAAATAGATTGGTGCTTAACACAAAGAAAACTTACTTCACTAGATTTAGCCATACAAATAAACATTTTAATCGAAGTATGCTAATAAAACCAAAAAATTACAACTCTATAAATCAAGCCAATTCGACAAAATTCCTTAGCATACAAATAACGGAGAACTGTTCCTGGTACAACCACATTAATGAAACTTGCAAAAAACTAAGTCCACAATGCTACTTACTATACGAACTAAGTAAAACTGTTGATAGATATATCTTGCTCACATTATACTACGCTCGCTTTCAAGCAATAATATCATATGGTATTATAACCTGGGGTGCATCTCATGAAACCAATAGAATATTAAAGCTTCAAAAAAGAGCAGTAAGAAATATTGTTAAAGGTGGAAGAAGGATGAGTTGCAGGAACATTTTCAAAGAACTGAAAATATTAACCGTGTTCTCCTTGTATATCTTTCATGTACTACAATATGCTAAAAATGAGATAAACTCCTTCAAAACCTTGGGTGCAGGACAGTATGAAACAAGGAATTCTAATATTTTGGAGGTGCCTGTACATAAACTAAAGAGCACCGAATACTGTCCAAAGTATATGGCTATAAGAATATTCTATCACTCACCTAATTCTTTCAAAGAGTATTCACCGACTGAATTTAATAGACAGATAAAGTTAGTTTAGACACAAAAGGCATACTACTCACTGAAAGAGTATTTTGAGGACAAAAACTTCATATGACCTTTTATATATTTTTACAATTTTAACATAATTTTAAGTTTTCAATATATCTGTCTTAGGTATAATATGTGACTAGGTGCTGCGTATACCTGTATTTATTTTAATATGTATATTTTTATTTTATTTATTATTAATATTTACTGTGATTGTCATATGTATATTTTTCATGCTTAGTTTTGTCATTTATTATGTTACGCTATTTTTCTATAGGATCATTTTGATCATGCATGTATGATCTTCCAGAACCAATAAATTATCTAGCTATCTATCTATCATTTTGAATTATGCACTAAATGGATATATACATATGATGCACTTGCTGTTAAATGAGGGAAATGTCCTCATTTTCGATAAGAATACAACGTGTACGTAAACCAGATGGATATGATCACAAATGGTTCATGGATTTGCTTGCTGGTTCTTCGATAATCATGAAGGAATTGATGATAAATTGTTCACGAATTGGATCACTGCAGGGTTACTTTTTCGTTTCGAGGGGCCATCTTTGATAATAATGGGCAATACACAAAGCGAAATTGCAAATAATAAGAAAAAACAAATTAACAAGACCAGCACTATTGCAATTGAATAAGATGAACCGAAAGGAAAACATATTTTTGTTATAGATGAATTGTTACTAAGGTTTTCCACCTCATTATCCAGACTTTAATGATTCCGAATCTATTTAAGCGGACTATAAAAAATATTATAATAAACATATTGGAAGAGATGAAAAAGTATGAAGTGAGTGGAGTGAAGCATTACAGAATTGCAACGCACGAAACCTGATTCACTCGTGGAAGAATAATTTGAACGAGAACAACTAATATGCGATATGGATTATCAACTCATAATCATCAATAATATCAATTCTAATTTCCAATGAATATACATTTTTTTATTAGTACGTTTTAAAGATATATGTTAGAAATATGTCATTTTCCATCTAACCATGTTTCTGTGTTTTACTCCTTAGATATTCTTTTATCGATCAATAAGCAATATCAATGTATTTTTCTGTCAAATCGTTGCTTCTGATTGCTACTAACCATTATCATCTTGTTAATAACTATTAAAACAAGTGAATTGTCTCCTCAATAAGATTTTGCTGAAAACTAATTGTAATCGTTTACAAGTGCCAGTGTGTGCCATCACTCGACACATTGAAAGACGTGTATTCACGACCCTGACGAAGTCTTAAATATGATACGAAACTTTTTACATCAATGAGAGATTCTTTCTTAAATATCAGTATATCAGATGAGTTTTGAGTACAGAAATGAACTTTTTCTACGACCGTGCGTTTTTACCCACTCTCCCGCACTCATTTTAGTTTAGTGCCACTTTCCCGCACTAGTGCGGGAAAACTCGCTTTCCCGCACTAGTGAGGGAAAGTTAAATATACCAATTTATTGTTATTAAATGTACATTCCATTGATTTTACCTGTATATTACTATTCAAACTAATATAGGTTTTAATATTCAATCTAACCCAGACAATTTTTCATTCATTGGAATGAAGAAATTGCGATACTTTTATATATCTACCATATACATTTCTCAAAATCAATCCACATAACAATCAAACTAAGCTGAGTCAAGTGGTTTGGTGTGGTAACCAAAGATTTGTTATGACAACCAAGTTGTCATCCAGAAGTCAAAGTTTCAAGTCGAAGCGTTGTCGAAGTGTCCGATTCTGGCATTTTTCAAATTATTTTCAATAAAAGCATTATTTTAATGGATTCCTAGAAGCAATATTAAAGGCCGCAGATGAGGTAAATTCAGACCTGTTACCAAGTAAATCACGAGAAAGATACGAACAGCAATACAACCAATTTTTAAACTGGTGTAAGAAAAAAGGAGTGAATTGCTTCAGAGAAGAGTTTTTTTTGGCGTATTTTTCCGAGCTGAGTAAGGTACTGAAATCCAATACCCTATGGTCGCGTTACTCGATGGTCAAATGTTTAGTTAAAATAAAACAAAACCTGGACACAGGCAACTTTCATGAATTTATGAAATTTCATGAAATTAGGAACATCGTTCCTAAAAAAGCAAAATGTTGTTTTTCGACCACATAAAGAGCAGATTTTTATATAAGAAAATATATCCAAGTTTATGCTAGCCCCTGATGAGATATATCTCATGATTGAAGTAAGTACCATTTTTGCTTTAGCCGGTGCTCTACGCAGAGCGGAGCTTGTGAAAATCACGCTTGACGATATTCAAGATAAAGGATAATTATTGTGAAAATTTCCTATTCGAAAAACCATACCTCGAGATCCTTTGTTATATCTGAAGACATAAATAATGGAACCTTTTTGAAGCTCTATAGAAAGTATGCAAATTTACAGCCTCCTACCACCACACACCGTCGTTTTTTTATCAATTACAAAAAAGGCAAATGTTCTGTTCAGTGCGTAGGCGTAAACACATTTGGTAAAATGCCGGCAGAGATCGCTACCTAGTTAGGCCTACCTAACCCAGAACGTTACACAGGTCACAGTTTTAGACGATCCTCGGCAATGTTTCTAGTAGATTCAGGTGAAGGGATAACCAACATAAAACGTCTTGGAGGCTGGAAGTCAACTACTGTTGCTGAGAGTTATTTAGGGGACTCCGTAGAACAGAAGAAAACCATCTCGAATAAAATTCTTTCATGTACTGGCAACTTGCAACCGATGCCGTGTCCGTCATCTTCATGCACTTTGCAATCTACGAGTGTTGCTCTTAACAGCCAGTTAACACCAACTAACTACTCTGGACCGGCTATTCTGACGCATTTGCAGAATGCAACAAATTGTGTTTTCAACATTAATATTAATAATAATTAGTGGATTTTCATGGAATGTTATGTATGTTGAATTAAAATATATATTTTCAATGTACCTTTTGAATCTTTATGCGGTCGTAGAAAAAAATAATGTTCCTAATTCATGCGTAAAGTGTCTTTCCCGCCCTTGACTGCTTGCCCGAACTCCGCTTCGCGTCTTTCGGGTCAAAGGCAGTCGCGTGCGGGAAAGTATCACTTTCCTCACATGTTGGGAAAATAACTATTTATTCCAACAGACAAAAAACTTTCCATATTTCAAAATTGACAAATATCATCCATTACAACAGTTTTTTCGACATTTAAAACAAAAATAAAAATGTTTTGCTGCGTTGATGAATTGCAGGCGCGCTGATCTGCTTTATTTGTGAGAAAATATTAGTTATACAATTATTCGTTGGGCAGGGACAACACGACTCTAATGTTGTCGGATCTACCCTTGCACTGACGAGAGGCAAGAACCTCGAAAAATGTCTGCTGGTGGTCACTTCCAACCAAATGAGCACTTGCAATTGGGTCCTCTTGTAGGAACGTTGCACAAATATCTGTCAGATGTAGTTCAATATCACGTGGTGAAAATATTTGGAGAAAAAGAGTATTTCATCATTGTCGATTTCATTTAAATCATTCAGTTGATACTCTCCAGCAAAATTTTCGAACTTTGTTCGAATCCTAACTTTTCTATTGTTATATCATCAGCAAAACGCTCGGACAGGTCGATCTTTATAATGTCATAACATGCTATGACATACAAGTTTCTATCCTTACGTGAACTCTCTTCATCGGGCAATCACCCTTTCGCTTTTTTAAAAGGAGAAAGTATATCATGCGACACCTCATTTGAAAGATCTTGAAACACTGATCTTGAAAATGCATATCACTTTGGTTCCAAAATTTACGGATTCTGAGTTATGCGAGAGATGTACCTACCTGGTAACAATCTAATAGATTTTGTTGGTTTGACTCAAAAAATTCAAATGTCATGGGGAGTCAAGTGTCACATCGAATTCAATTCTCTCCACAACCATCTAAATATTTTTGTATTTTGTTGAGAATTTTTTTCCCAATTTCAATTTAAATGCCTTTCGAAATTTTCAAGTTGATGTGCCCCCAGCGCCATCTCTCAAATAATTGCAATGATTCTTCTCCCAAAAAGTAATCCCCTCCATAATATTTTTTGTTTCATTATTCCACATTGAACCGTTCAAATTTATCGAGCTATGAGTAGTATTCAGATCCATTTATATTTGATATTTCGAATTTTAATTGAAGAAAAAATAACAACAAAACTCAAAAAAATTGGATGGTTGTAAAGAGAATAGAATTCTCTTTTACACGATGTGACACTTGACCCCCCGTGCCATTTGAAAATTTTGATTTGATGCCCCCGCGCCCCCTGTCGAGCAATAACCAATTTTTTTATTTTAAACAGAAGTATCGGTGAAACCCTTCAAACGGTTTTTTTTTCACTTATAATTGCACAAGTGGTTTGTATTTTATCGGGTAAATTTGGGTTGTTTAATGAGAAACTGTTTCCTAGCAATTTGACGAGAATAACTGTCAACTATTAAAAACATGACACCGAAGGTGGAGTGTTTTTAGGTTGACAATTATTCGAGTCAAATTGCTAAAGGAAACAGTTTAGAATTTGAATAACACAAATTTACCCAATATCAATACAAACCTCGAGTGTAATTCGGCAGGACAATTTAATGAATGAGAAATTTGGAAACATATCACTGCAAACTTTATTTATGAAACACATTTTTATTTTAATGTACAATTATTAAAAACGCAGTTATTGAAATTCATACTAGGAACAGTGATATCGCTGCGGGTGCCACAGCTAATCGTTTCTGTAGTAGATGTTGAAGTTTTTTCATTTTCCAAACGAATTGATTGAATAATGTTCGAATGATACTCTTTGTCAACTTGTAAGTATGGTTTTATTGATGATGAATTGCTGTGTCCTGTTATTTTTATTAGAGCTTGTTCTTCAATTCCGGTTTTACTTAATTCGCTAACTGCAGCCGCTCGATTTGAGTGATTTGTAATTTTGACACGTTTGACATCTAAGTAAGCCAATGCGTTGTGCTGAGCATTTAGTCCATTTGGTAATTTCATTAATTCCAATCGGCAAATTCTTGTACCAACCTTTAGAATTTTTCTTTTTCCAAACGGGATTTGATGTAAGAAATACTCTGTCCGAAGTTATAAAAGTGTTTCGTTTTTCCATTGCAATATTACATTCAATTTCTCGATGGAAGTATCTGGCTCAAATGCGTATCTTTTTGCATCGCAAAACGTAGAAAATTGTCGCCAGATTGATGATTGCGTCGCAACTGTATTAGTAGGCACACAGGTATTAACAATTTGACTCATTTCGGCGTTCGTAGACACACCGAATCGACTCATCGTTAGTTCTTGAAAATTCAATAAGTTGTTGACAAACATGCCAAACTATTTATTCAAATCACTAGTGTATTTCTCGCTGTAAAAGTTAAAGCTAACTTTTGCCGCTCTCAAAATGACAATTGCTCTGTGATTTTTTATACACGAGTTAAATTGTCATGTTTGTACGTCGAACCTTTCAAAAGTCTGAAAAAGCCGCACTGTATACATTATAATACAATCTTTTGTTTCCTCTCTAAACCTTTGCAACATCACTTGATGAATATTACGGCATTCTGGGATAATTCTTTCGGGAAGTTAGTTGATTGTGTCTGGTTCGGTGTGAAACTTTTTGGATTATAAGTAACCCAACAAAAAAAATTTAATGGGTTGAGTCGGGTGATCAAGGTGTCCACTCTATATTTCCCTCTTGTCCATATTGCTGAAAAAACAGTTGTCATATGATTTCTCAGTTTGGCAGCGTGTTGAGTCGAAGCTCGGTATTGTTGAAATATTACCTATTGAGGAAATTAATGTGGGTGAGGTTGAATAATATCATTTATGGCTACCTTTATCTGTGTCTTCAACATGTTTAAATTAGTTTTACCAATTAAATTACTATCGATGAATATTAGAACTACAACTCAGTAACCTAGAATGCCTACCCAAACGTTGCATTTTTGTGGGAATCGTTTATGGCCTTCCCGAAATAATCTAGGATTTTCATCAGACCACTATCTGACATTTTGCCGATGAAAGTAACAATACAATAAATGTCGATTCATAACTGAAGTTATTGTGTCAAAAATAGTCAGAATTCTGTGCAATATTATTATTTGTCATGGTTTCACAATATTCAATCCGTCTTTCTGAGTCATCATCTGTTGGTTCGTGCACCATTTTCTTTTTATCAGTTTAGCTAAAGTTCTTTTTGAAGTATATGGATTAGGGATGAACTTACTCAACACAGAAATCTGCTATCTTCGGATAAAGGGAGGTTTTCTGTCAGTCCATTTCTTTTTTTGGAAAAATCAACCGACAATATATTTCAATGTTAGGTGCATTCTTATGGACTTCCATTGTCTAGGAACAAAGAAAATAAATTCTTCGCATGTGTTTGAGTCACGACGTTTCAACAGTTAACATCTACTGTCGTTATCAAGTGTGTGAATGCGACAAAATTTCTCGGATACCCATTATATAGCATGCAACTAATGTACCTGCTATAAAGGTAATTATGGTCTTCGTTGGGTCTCTCTCAGGTCATCAATGTTAATTAATGTGATACAACGACCTTTTTTGGTAAGTGTTATTATTGATGACCGATCATGACAGGTGTTCGGTCTTGACAGGTGATCGGTCATTGATAATAACACTCGCCAAAAGAGGTCGTTCTATCACATTAAATAACATTGATGACCTGAGAGAGACCCAACGAAGATCATAATTACCTTTATAGCAGGTACATTAGTTGCATGCTATATAATAATTATCCAAGATATCTTCACACACTTGATAGCCACAGTATACGTTAACTGTTGAAATGTCGTCACTCAAACACATGCAAAGAATTAATTTCCTTTGTTTCTAGACAATCCAGAAGAAGAATTCTACTAACACGGGCGGTCAGAAAAGCGGTCATTGAAAATCCTCATGGTAGTTTCCGCTGGTTTCGCCATATATTACAATAATTACACATTTTTATTCTGAATTTGTTTGTAAGATTTTAAAAATTCACAATAAGTAAATTTATTTTGAAATAAGAACCACAATTGACCTTTCTTGAATTCAATTTTAGTGTGACACCTGATACTAGACAGATTTTTGCTAGGTAATGAACCAAGATATTACAGTTTTCCAAAAGTTTAACAGGAACGTATTCAAACTTTTTCTTGCATAAATCAGGATCCGTGAATTTTGGAACCAAAGTTAATATTTTTCTTTCTCAATTGAAAAATGTAAGGGGCCGTTAAATTGATAGGGGGCTCAAAATGGGGGAAGGAACATTTGTCATTTACTCCAGAGCACTGTATAGTGTGAATTCAATTCGTAAACGTAGAGCTTATAGCCTAGGATAACTGTTAAATATTTTGAAACAGTCTCGTAGGTGTGCAACCGCTGTGTTTAATAGTGATGCATGTTTTGGTTTTATAGTACTTCAGCTCCAAGTCTATCAGTAACTTACATTCGTTGTTTTTGTCATGGTAAAAAATTAGAAAAAAGTAGACAGAATATATCTTTTTGTCGTTTAATTGACGAGATTTAAGTCGAGCCACAACAATGCAAAATATCGCAGCATCTGGTATAAATACTAACCAAATACATGTACTCTGATCTACTTTTCTATGGTTACCTACCCTGAGGATTGATCTCGCCCTAACAAGAGGTTTAAACATACATATATCAAAAATATCACTAACGGCCGTTTGTACGAATTTAAAGTTAAATTCTAGTAAATATTAAATCCACTATTAAATCAAAATATCTTTGCACCACATGGTTTAATCTACAGTTACCATGTTAATTTAATTATTAGTTAATAGTTAATCCTCAATCAGTTAAGCCAAATCATAATTCAAATTGGTGCAAAAGGCCGTAAGTTTCAAAAGTTTGAGATGTTATTGGTTCTAGGAATGCTGCGTGAATTTGATCAGATACACTTTATGAATTTAGCAAATATATAACTTCCGAAATGTAATGATTTCAAAGAATTGAGCCATTTATTCAATGAAGGATACGAATATCAAAAGGCTACTTCAATTTTTAAACGAACTGAGAAATATCGTTTCGGCCATGAAACCTCTACTTTCTCTGAACTCACATCTGATATCCAATCTCGTAATAGATGACTACTCAAGCTGGATTGAAGGCATGGGAACTGCAGCATCCCTTATGAGTTCTACATTGCATCTTGCATCAAAAAAATTGATGCAATCCGATACAATTTGTTGAGAAAAACGTACACTCACTGTCTACTATATTTTCGTTTTTCTTGCTACTTACCCACCAGCCCGAAATAAAGTATACTATTCAATGACACACGCACTTTCACTGGGAATGATCCCAGTGACCTAAAGGAACTTTTAATAGAGGTCACTATGTACAAAAATGACAGAAGAAATTGTTCCACAGCGTAAAACCTGTTCCCGCACAAAGCCTTCGGCTGAGAATTAGAGAAAAAGAAAAACTCGAAACCGAGAAGATTATTTCATATTGATTCCCTTACTTTTATGAATTGAATCTGCATTATTTCAATTGATGCAAATTATATGAAACAACTGAACACAAATTGGTGAGACGAAAAGTTCCACCAACACGTACCTTTAGATTTCACTTCAACAAGTTAGAGACTCCACAAACATTCGTCGATTTTAAAGCATACACTTGAACTCCTATCGAGTATATACCCATTTTATCGGTTCGTTTGTCCATTTTATCGGTTTGTTATCAGTCATAGAAAACGGGGCAAAGTGAATTTCAATAAGAACAGGCTTGTATTCAGCGAAAAACTCGGAAACATTAATTTCAACGATCCCTACCTCTTGGTTGTTTGGTTGGTTAAAGACTGACTAAAGACTGGTTAAAGAACGATGCTTTGCTTTTGTTGACTACATGTTGTAGATGCATGTTCCAGGTTAGTTTCTTGTCCAGGCACAACCCTAAATATTTGACATGATCAGGAACTTGTAGTGTCGCGCCAAAGAATTTGGGTGACTTCAAGTCCCCCTGAATTCTTTTGCGTGTGAAGGGAATGAGTGTGGTTTTGCTGGGGTTTGCCCTCAGTCCTTCTCTTTTGCATCATTCCTCTACGGTCCTCAGTGAATTTTGCATCAGCTCAGAGGTTATTTGGGCATACTTTTCCTGTACGAGGACTACTATGTCGTCCGCATAACCTTGGGAGTAGTATCCCTCATTGTTTAAAGATTCCAGAAGTTCGTCTACTACCATGTCCCATAGTAGGGGGGATAGTATCCCTTCCTGTGGGGTTCCTCTAGCAATTTCCAGCTTCGCGTAGTCTTCAAACATGTCGGTATGAGCCTGTCGATTTTGGAGCATTGACTTTATCCACCTGCAGGTGGTTTCATCAACGCTTCTCCTCCTGGCCGCTGATACCATACTTTCGAAGGATGTATTATCAAAGACTCCTTCGATGTCTAGAAAAGTGCATAGTGCTATTTCTTTTTTCGCCAGAGTGTCCTCCAAGCCTTGACACCAATTGGTGAAAGGCCGTCTCGCACTATTTTTCTGTTAGATAGGCATGCTGGTTTATATGTAATGGCCGATCTATTAGAGCTGCCTCACGTATGTCCCTGTCTATCAGTTTTTCTAGTCCTATCAGAAAAAACGATGATAGGCTTATTGGTCTGTAATCCTCGGCCTGGTCGTATGAGTTTCGGCCAGGTTTCAGAATGGAGACCATGTTCACAGATTTCCAGGTTTGTTTGTTTGCTAGACTCATCCTGTACAGTCTGCATAGTTTTGGTGCTAGATCTTCAATTCCATGCTGTAGTAGGACAGGGAATATTCCATCTGGTCCAGGCGATTTATATGGGCCCATATTACTTTCGGGTATATTACGATCCGCTTTGCCACCTCTCAGTCAACCCTGTTTGCCCCTAGTTTAAGGTTGACAGGGTTTTCAATGCCGGGATTTGCGACAATGGTAGATCCTGGAAAGTGGGTATTGAGCAAAAGTTCAATTGTTTCTTTCCCGGTATTTGTGTAGCCTCCATTGAGTTTTTTAAGAGTCCCTACTGGGTTTATGGGGTTTTTGGAGAGTATGCGGTGGAGTCTGGCACTTTCTGAGGTTTGTTCTATGTCCTCACAGATCTTCCTCCATGCTTTCCTTTGCTCCCCTCTGATTTTTTTGTTGTATTCCTGTAGTTTTTTGGAATATTACTCCCACGCACCAGTTTTTTCGCTCTATTGAATAGGTTGCGTGTTTTTTCCGGAGTTTAGTGAGTTCGGTGGTCCACCAGCTCACCTTTCCTTCAGTTTGTCTGCACTTTAGGGGACAGTTGTTCTGATACGAGGTTATTATGGCCTCTTGAATTTTCTCTGAGGTTTCCTCTATATCATAAGCGCTGTGTGTGTTCTCTTTGACATTTCTTAAATGTTTCAGGTACTACCCCAGCTCCTCCCGGTATTTCAGCCAGTTGGTTTTTCTCGGATTCCGACTCATTTTGGCCGGTTCACTGGTGTTGCCAATCTCCAGGTGAATGTGTCGGTGGTCCGAGTTTCATGGTTCGTCTGAGACTTCTCAACATGCTGACCCACCCGGGGGGAGCCTGGGGTAATGTCAATGATTTCCCGTTTTCTTTGGGTCACAAAGGTTTGTTCATTACCCCTAATCAGTACTTCCAGTTTACTGGAGATAATAAATTCAAGCAATGACTCACCTCTTATGTTCGTGTCGGTGCTGCCCCACACTGTATTGTGTGCGTTTGCATCGGCTTCGATAATTACCTGGAGTTTGTGTGTCTTGCAGTGTTGGTCCAGTTCCTTCATATGTTCTTATGGTGGAGGACTTGGAAAGTCATGTGGCATGTAGACAGAAGCTAGGACGATGTCCCTCTTTACTCCATCCCTTGTGTTGATCGCTGTGGTGTCCCTGTAAGAGAATTTAGACAGATTCAATACGTACATGTCAGTTTTAACAAGTGTTGTACTTTACCTATAATTGTAATTATTTATATCCCAGCTCGAAGAACCAAAAAGTTAGACTTGTTCAAAAACTGTTTATTTTTTCTGACATCATCATAATCTTTTTTTATATATCAAATTTCACTCATAACTAAGATATGTCATAAACTTTTGAAAATAAAATACAGAGTGATGAATCAAACAAATTATAACAAGTAAAATATAACATTTTCTCCCCCCAGTAATTGAACCGCAGGAACCAATTACTTCTTCACATCCACAATTCTGACGTTGCCATCTTTTGCTGGATATCGGTTGACGACAACACCTTTCTGCCAAAGATTCCTTGGTCCATTTGGATCTACCATGATAACAATGTCACCTAGTTGTATTATTTTTTTATTTTCAAACCATTTCGTTCTTTTTATCATGGTAGGCAAATATTCTTGTGTCCATCGACGCCAAAACAAATCAGATAATTTTTGAGTTGCCCGCCAACTTGACATCAAATTGAGATCTTTCTCGATAGTCTTGGTACAGGGAAGGCCAGCGTAAGGTGGTCCAATCAAAAAATGATTCGGGGTCAAAGCTTCTGCGGAGTCCGAGTCGAGGGATACATGAGTCAATGGCCGCGAATTCAGAATATTTTCAGTCTCTACCGAAAATGTTCTTAATATATGTTCGGGTGGATATCTTGATTTCAGTATTTCTTTGAGGATTTTCTTTGTACTCTGGATGAGTCTTTCCCAATTACCTCCCATGTGGGTGCTAACGGCGGATTGAAGTTCCACTTCATTTTCTTCAAGGTACAGAATTTCATGATTTCATCTTGCTGCAAATTTTGGAGATTTTCTATCAGTTCTCTCTCAGTGCCTCTGAAGTTCTGCCCATTATCACTAAAAAGTTCTTCAGGAAATCCTCTTCTGCAACCAAATTGCCGGAGAATGTTGATGAAAGAATTGGTGCTCAAATCATGAGCGATTTCAAGGTGAACTGCTCGAGTCACCATACAAATGAAAATCACACCATAACTTTTATCTCTACTTCTTTTTACTGGCACTTCAAGGGGTCCGAAATAGTCCATTCCAGTTTTGATAAATGGTCTGATGGTAGCTTCTAATCGACATGGTGGAAGTTGTCCCATTATCGGTACTTGTGGAAGAGCTCTCCTATTTTTGCAGTGTTGGCAGTTATTCCAAACACTTTTCACAGCTTGTCGCAATCTTAGGATCCAAAATTTCTGCCGCAGATTATTTATAACGGTTTCTTGTCCATGATGGTGTACGTTCAAATGAAAATTTTCAATCAATAATTTTGTTATTCTGTTGTCAGGATCCAAAATTATCGGTTTTTTCATGTCATCGTTAATCAATGCATTGTCCAGTCTTCCTTCCAATCTGATTAAATCTTCATCAAATGAATATATACAAGAGAGTGTATATAGTCTACTCTGAGGGCTCAAACATTTTCCAGTCCTTAACAAATTGACTTCAGTGGGGAATGCATCCGCTTGAACTTTTCTAAAAAGTAGTTTTTCTGCTTCACAAATCTCGTCAACGGTTAACTCTTCTTTATTTTTCCTACCAGTTTGTAAAATTTTGATGAATCGTAAAACGTAAGCAGTTGCACGTACAAGTTTCGTCCATTTGGAAATTCTGGTCGTGTCTGGAACAATAATGTTGTTTATGATACAATTTAGTAAAACTATTTCATTCTTTTTATATTTCAAGATGTCGGTATCAATTTTTTCAGTCTCCTTCTTTTCTTCAGGCCATTCTTCTGGTGGTAACAGCAAAAATTCGGGTCCATTAATCCATTTAGACTTTTCAGAGAATGAAAATTCAGTTTTTCTTTTGGTTGCCTCATCAGCCACATTATCTTTTGTGTTGACATATTTCCATTCGAATACATTCGTCAATTCCTGTATTTCTCCAAGTCTCTGGGCGACAAAAACCTTGAATCTTCTAGCTTCTGAACGAATCCAGTGGAGAACAGTTTTGGAATCGCTCCAGTAATATACATCACGAATGTTCAAGTCCAGAGAATTTTTCAAAGTATGCCCCAACCGAGCAGCCATAAGAGCTGCCTGAAGTTCCAGCCTAGGAATTGACATCGGCAGTTTCAGTACTGCAACTCTTGCCTTCGCACTAACAAAACTGGTTTGTACATATCCATTGTGGTGAATTCTGAGATACGCCACAGCTGAATAACACTTCTCAGAGGCATCTGAGAAAACGTGGAGCTGAATATCACATTCATGTCGATCGATAGTAAAATACTGTCTAGGAACAGTAAAAGTAAATATTTTTTTCAAATCTTTCAGCCAGGTCTGCCAATTTTCGTCAAGACTGTTAGGGATTGTATCGTCCCAGCCAATCTGACTCCGCCATATGTCCTGTAAAAGTATTATTCCTTGTATTAAAAAATTTGCCAAAAATCCTATAGGATCAAAGATCGACATAACAATTTTTAATACTTCCCTTTTTGTAGGCCTTCTTTTATATTCCAAAACATCTCTTGGAATTTTATGAAATTTCGTATGAAATTCAAAAGTATCTTTTTCAGAATTCCAGAAAACACCCAATATTCTTTCTGTTGCCATATCGCTGTTGGTTTCCAAACTTTTCGCACCTTCAGACAATAACTCACTTGGTACACCTTCAAAAATTTCTCTGTGATTGGATATCCAATTACAGATGACAAAACCTCCTTGTTTATGTACAAAAATCACATCTTGTATCAATTTCCTGGCTTCATTTTCAGTATCAGCGCCTCCCAAATAATCGTCCATATAATGGTTTTCAACTATAGCTCTGCATGCCTCCGGATATTCATTTTCAAAATATTCTGTATTTCTGTTCTTTGCCTCTTGAGCCAAGCAAGGTCCACACGTTGATCCGAAAAAAACTACAGTAATTTCATAAGTATCAGGTTCTATAAGTCTATCCATTCCTCTCCATAAAATCCGTTGAGCACAACAATCTTCTTTCCTAACTCTGACTTGTAAAAACATTTCTTTAATATCAGAGGTGAAAGCATACTTTTTTATTCTGAAATTCAACAAAATCGTATACAGAGAGTTGTACAAATCAGGGCCCGTAAGAAGATAGTCATTTAGGCTCACACCATGCGATTTACTAGAAGCGTCAAATACGATCCTTAATTTATTTGGTTTATTTGGATTTTGAATTCCAAAATGGGGAAGATACCAAGTTTTATCTAATCTTTCTCTGGCATCATCGTCTCTGAGTTTCCTGACATATCCCTTTCTTTCCAAATCCAAAATTTTCTCACAGTACATTTTCCCGTATTTTTCGTTCCTATCCATTTTTCGCTCTGTACATTCCAACCTTCTCAAAGCGTTCATTCTGCTTTCGGGTAAAACCACATTTTCGTCCTTCCATAACAATCCTGTCTCATATCCTCCGTCGATTCGCTTCATTGTTTCATTCAAAATCATTTGTGCTTTTTTATCATCAGAAGAAAGTACTTTTTCTACAGGAATATGTATAGATTCTGACTTCCATTGCTCTTTCACCATGTCATGCAAAATATCTAAGTCATCTTTCTCTCTTCTATCACATACACTCAAATGACAAACGATATGTGTAGATCCGTTATTCGTCAAATTCCCATGTAAAACCCATCCTAATAATGTTTTACTCATTACCGGTTCATCCCAAGATCTATTTTTCAATTTCCTAGATACAATCAGAGGCCAGTTGTCTTGACCAATGATAAGTTTTGGTTGAGCATTCTTCATTGAGATGATTCTATTGTCTATGTAGGGATACTTACATATTATAGATTCTATATCAACTGTCTGAGATGGCAAGGATAGTCATGTTGTTCTTACGTGACGCAGTTGAAAACCACGATCTAATCCTCTGGATGATATTGTGAAACTCACCATTCTCGAGTCATTTTGTCGATGAACTTCGTCTTCATTGGCCCACTGCAAGCATAGAGGCTGTAAAGGTCCAGAGAGATTCATAGAGTCTGCAAATTGTTGATCAATCAATGTTATTGTTGAAGCATCATCCAGAAGTGCATATGTATCAACTTTTTCACCACCTTTACTCACGACCACTGGTAAAATTTTCAATAAAACACTTTTGTCTGTACCTATATGACAATTCGTTTGTGTTTCATTATTCAAACCGTCTGAACTGGTACTAGGTTTTACAAAATCATGAGAATCCTTGTGAAGCAATGGATTGTGTGTCTTTTTACAATCATCAATGCCACAGATTTGTCTATTTCTACACTGTTTGACATTATGAAATGGCTTTAAACATGAAAAACAAACTTTTTTCGATGTTATAAATGACCATCTTTCATCAGGAGACAACGACTTAAATTGTGAACACTCTGTGAGGTAATGTCTATCGTTAGCGCAGCATAAACATTGCCTAGCAACACAATTATTCTTACTATCATTCGTTGCCAATGATACATTTCTTTTGACAGTTTGGAATTTTGAATTTATCTGACAGCTGTTTTGATGTAAGGAATCGTCAAATTTCAAAGATTGAACGTGTGATGCAGTATTTGCCTTATCATCTAACCATTTCGAAAACTCAATTAGTTTCAATTGAGGATTCTGTACTTTCAAGAAATGTTCTGTCCAAGATAATTTATGAAAGGTTGGTAGTTTATTCAACAATTCATTTAATAAAATTGGATTATGCAAATGATCTTCCTCCTTTAGAGATTCAATCGTAGTGACAAAATTCTTGACTTCGTCCGAAAATTCAATAAACATTTCGAGTTTATCTTCTTTTATTTGTGGAAACTTCTTTATATCGTTAAGCAACATCATAATTACTTGATCAGGACGTCCGAACCGATTCTGAAGTAGTTCTATCACTTTCTTCACATTTTGTGGCATTATGAGAAGAGAACGAACTACTTTTCTAGCGGTACCTTTTAAACATTTTGGTAACCTAACTTGATTCTCTTCATCTGAATATGCACAAAGCGCATTAGAATTATTATATTGATGAATAAAGTTAGGCCAATCTATCGGATTTCCGTCAAAAATTGGCAGATCCCGTGGTAGAGACTGTCGCGTTAGAATCTTCGTAATTTGAGGAAGATTCACTTGATCAGGGATATGAGTGGTAGAACTATGACCACTTACCTCAGATTTCACAGTTTTATTGGAATGTTTTTCATCCTTACTTAACCTGTATTCCCATGGAACTTGTCCTTTTATCCATTTTTCCATGTTAGGCTCATTAGACTCATGCATCTCCAACCCAAACTGCGTACTCCCGTCACTTTCTTCCCCGATTTCTTCCAGTTTCAAGGCTAACTCTAGGTCCAACAACTCTTGCTGCGTCTTCAGTTCTAATTGTTTCTTCTTTATCGCATTTTCTATTTCCGCTTTTCTGATTCTAGAAGCTTGACTACTTTTACTTCTTATCGACTTGGATTGAACGGGCTGAATTGACTCTGTGACTCCTGTCCCATTTCCATCATTTGTCTGACTCATCTTGACAAGATTACCTTCGGATTGGGCGTCTTTGGGGGCCACATTACTCCTCAGTCGTTCGCTACGTCTCACATAATCAGATTTTGGTGGTACATTCATTGTTCCAATTGATTTATCCACAGTGCTAGTTAGGTAATGACGAGAAGGACCATATGTTGTACTTTACCTATAATTGTAATTATTTATATCCCAGCTCGAAGAACCAAAAAGTTAGACTTGTTCAAAAACTGTTTATTTTTTCTGACATCATCATAATCTTTTTTTTTTATATAGGTATATCAAATTTCACTGATAACTAAGATATGTCATAAACTTTTGAAAATAAAATACAGAGTGATAAATCAAACAAATTATAACAAGTAAAATATAACAAGTATGCAAGTTCTGGCATTTCCGCAGGTTCGGTTATGAAAGATCTTACCTTTGGACTGTCCGAGACCCGATATGTGCCGTTTTGCTAGCCAGGGTTCTTAATCAGGGCTACGTCGATATTGCCCTGTGCAAATATTCCGCACAGGGTTGCTGTTGCAGCCTTACTGTATGGGCCGTGGTGGCCGTGCTGGTAGAACGTTCGCCTTTGGAGCGAAGGGTCGAGGGTTCAAAGCCTCGCATGGTCATCGGTCTCGTGCATGGCATCACACGTTAAAAGGTAAGGGCTGCGTCTTCCCCAGCTCACACAAGTCTCTCGAAGACTTCCGAGGGTTGCGCGTAGGGGTGCAATCGGTTGACGGTAATAACAATTTTTTTTTTTTTTTAACTGTTCTGCAGGTTGGCTTGAGCTACCCGCAGTATTGGGATTACTCCTAGTAAGGCTAACAACCTTGAATTTGACCTGTGTGAGCCCCAGGAATGCCTTCATTCCTCTGTTTTGCAGGTTCTTCAAGGTTTGTTCGTCTATTGAGAGAACACGAGTTTGGCCAGAGGTCTCTTCTTGTCTCTTAATGACGTGCCAATCTCCAGAGTCGAGCCCCAGATTCTGGGTTGTGACAAGCTGGAGAATTTTTTTCTGATTCCATCTTGTTAAATGGTTTCGGGATCCATAGAACCACCTTGGTTGTTTGGAGGATGTGCTTAGCCAATCCAGCTTTAAGGACTGCCCCTTCCCAAGTGGTTATTCTGGCAACGCCATCAAGGAGCCAGGATTTCGTGTTTCCGTCCGAACACGTTAGGATCAGCACGCCCTTTTGGACGTAGCTGTTCCGGAAGTTCGGACCCTTACCCGGCTCGCATGCGAAGATCTCTTCTGTGAGAGCGCCCTGCAGGAGAGTCCCTTGGTCCTCTGACAGGTGTTGATCTGGATAGTTCTCCAGAGCAACAGCCATCTTCAGACCTCTTGCGGCCTCCTCGTAGCTGCCCCGCTTAGTTTGGTCTACTGATACAGAGGCAGCCAAGAATCGCCGCATCTAGGTTTCTTCACCCGCTAGGCACTCTCTGAGGAGGAGGGGTTGCTAAGCTGGGCTCGCTCCCTTTTTTTGGGAGTTTGACAGCTGCTTCCAGTTGTGCTGGAGGTATGCTGTTGCCCAGGTGTTTTCGGATTGCGTTGGTTAGATTGGCCTTTCCTGGTTTTAATTTCTTCCCCAGCTGCCTTAGCCTGCGCAATCTTCATTTTTCTTTTCTAAGTCCCTTAGGGCTTTTTCCTGTCGCTCAGATGTGAACGGTTCACATCTGAAGCCACGTTCTGTGGAGTAGGAGGTATTGGAGGTTTAGTATTACTACCGTCTCCAGAAGGCCTACTGCTCTAGGGTTCCAGGGGTTTGTCAAGAGTGGTTTGTCCCACACTTGGCTCTTTCCTGGTAGCAGTGACAATTTCTGATACCGAGTCTGATTCATGTAGCCACATTGGAAAATGTAGTCTGAAAAGTTCAATGTAAGCATTGTTTTTTATCACAGAAATAAATATACTTATATTAGCCAATGATTTCGTTAATATGTAGGTTTTCAAGAATACCTATTTTTGGTTACCCTTTATCGTCACACAAAAAAGTACACGAAACTTGATCATTTCTCTGTGAAATATCATATTCGGAAATCTACATCGACCATTCATCTCCCATAATTCAAAATGTTTTTGCTCACTGTGACGACACGTTGTGAAATGTATTCATAACAGTTCGTTGCCTTCATCTATGAATATGCTTCGAGAAAGTCAACGATAAGTCCACGCTTGGGCGTGAAGTCAATAAACGGGTTTCAGAAAAAGTCATCCTGTAAGTATGTACACCGTATATTCAAAGTCAATCGATAATTTTTAAAGTATACTATATCCAAAAATCAACGAAAATCAACAGATTTAACGTAATTGACGTTGTACATTCAACCTATTTTTGTAACTCACCCTGCAGAAGTAGAAAAAAGTCTAATGAAGAAAGTCAGTAGTTTTTTTACAGAAAAATCTGATTAGCCCAATGAACAAATGTATCCAGAAAAAAAATAGAAGCTTCGATCGAAGGAACTCAGATTGTTCCACAAAGAGCATGTATTTTATTACATAAAAACATGGAAAACGGAGTACCTATAAAAAGTTCTTAGTCACTCAAAATAATACTTCTTTTCTTTTAGATGAAACGTATATTTATTTTCACTTTTAATTTCGCTAGATCATGAATTATTTCCGTAAATTATCTCGAGGTTTCAGTTTTCTTAAAGAATTCTGGACCAAGAAGCTCGAGATAGACTCGACAAGAAAATGTCATAACACCTGTTTAAATCAATCAGTAACTTGAATTTGGCAATATAACTATGACAACAGAAACATTGTTCGTAAATTTTCAGTACTCATGAGCACTAACCGGGAAATTAATAGGTGGGAATAATAATAAAATAATAGACGAATTGGACTTATAGAGTGTGTCTGTCCATTTAGTGCGTGATTCTTCGATAATTTGAAAGCCACAACCTATAGACTAAAAATTGGGATGAAAAACTGTTTCAGTTACTGAAGTTGCTCATTTTCTAAATATTTTCAACATTACTGAGTGTTTTATAAAAGAGGGGCCACTCAGAGTTGAGTTTAAAAAAAACACACTGTATTCTCTATTCGAAATTTATTCCGCCAAGTTAAATCTTTACATCGCTGTACAAAAATTTCAAGCGGTTGCGGCGTTGCCACATTATAATTTTTACCTGTATTTTTTTGTTGTTAAAATTGTTTTTCCGTTAACCAGCTGTCGTTCCCTTACGAACGGCAGCCCTCAGAAGTCGAAACTTGTGCGAGCCAAGGATTAACGAGGTCTTACCTTTTTACGTGCGATTCCTAGCACTTTCTTGGGCCATTAGAAAAATGTCTGCAGTCGCCATGGTTTGAACCATCGCCGACTGGCAGCCAAAGTGATTGAAACAATGTCGCTTTTACCACTCGGCTATCTGGCCCCGTATTGAAGAATCATATTGAATGGGGCATGGTATATTCATTTATTAAAATTTTTAAAACGTTTTTGGCATACAGTAAAAGCAGGGTCTCACGTACAGTAATACTGTATACAGTAATTTTGCGTCATGTTCTTTTACATGTTGCTCAAATTTGGATGCTGAATATTGTAAAATTCAGGTGACATCCATTCGAATTTTGTAAATGGGATACTGTGTAATTTTATTCGAAATTTATTTCGAAATCTGTCACCTTTCATCGCTGGAAAGAAAATCAAAATCGGTTCTGGCGTTGTTATTTCCTTATTTTTTCTAGTATTTCAGGGTAATTTGTGTGACATATATTTCTTTCATTCGTTTCTATTGTGAAAATATTGCGTACTACGGAGTAATGAAATTCCCACATGAAACATTAGTGTATTTTCAAGATAAAAACATCTACAGGTTCTCCAAGTTTGAATTTGAAATTTATACACACTGTCAGAAGTACCTGCAGAATTAATATTTAAAGAATGGCGTCAACCAAATACAAATTCTACTTGACTCTCGACTCGACAAACAACTCTGGCCATTTTTTGTCGTGATGGTGATGTCATGCTTAATTTTGTTGCAAATCTAATTCCTTCTACACCGACAAAATCGCAATTGGTAAAATAATTGTAAAATTTGTTTTTACGAAACTCCCAGGTTTTCGGAGAAAACCTCTCAAAAGCAGAGCTTGTGGAAAGTGGAATCGGAACCACTTCAGGTCAGTGACACGCGACCGGGGATCGAACCCGGACAGCCTGGGTGGAAGCCAAACGCTCTAACACCACGACCACTTCGCTTATGAAACCAAAATTCATGTTAATGCATTGCAATTTTCGTCACATTTTGTGCCTCAAAGCGACAGTAGCGGAAAGAAAATTGTGAACAATTCATAACATTTGGCATCACTTTGGTATCTTTGATGTCTAAATGCCACTCATTTTGTTATCATAATAATAAGGAAAGCAACATCTCCTAGATGTATGTCTTAACTGGGATTGGAAGACGTGCATTTACACCCTGACGAGGTTTTAAATCTGAGACGAAACCTTTTACAGAAGTAAGGGATTCGTTCGTAAATATCAGTATATCAGGTGGGTTTTGACTACATAAATGAACTTTGATTTAAATAAGAGACATAAAACTTTTTATATTTCAAAATTGACAAATATCATCCATAACAAGAACTTTTTCGGAGTTTAGAATAAAAATAAAAATGCTTTGCTGCGTTGATGAATTGCAGGAGGCGCTGCGCTGCTTCATTTATGAGAAAACATTAGTTAAACAATTGATTATTGATATACTGACAAGAGGTAAGAACCTCGAAACATATCTGCAGGTGGTCATTCCCAGCCAAATGAAGGATATGTTACAATAAGCACTTGCAATTGGACCTTCTTATAGGAACGTTGCATAAATATCTGTCAGATGTAGTTCAATCAATATCTCTTGGTGAAAAAATTTGGAGAGAATAGTTTTTGTATTAAATGCGTAAAATGAGAATTTTTTTTATGGCACATGAGAGTATTAATTATTGGCCGAGACCGCAGGTCGAGGCCGAAAATTCTCTCGAATGTGCCATGAAAACACGAATTTTATACACGAAATAAAACAACATTTTCTGTACAACTGATGTGAATATACATCGTCTGAAATATATTAAAAATAAATACTTGCAATACATCTTGACGTGGTTTTTCATCCCGATAAATTATCGCTTTTGAACGACTGTTGTTTTGAAAATATTATTCAATGTTTTCAGTATAATCGTATTCAAAAAAAGTCCAAAATAACTACGTAATACTTCTCTTTTCCATACATGTTATCTTTAATGTTGTCAATACTTCCAAAACAATTCATCCAGTGGTCTTTTTGTGTCGTTAGAAAAAAACGGTTTGTTGGCACGCCGCGTGTTTGACCATTTGCCAAAGTTGCTTAAATTTCAAGTTATTTTCAAGAAGATGGATGCTGATTATGATAGCGTTAGTGATACCCCATCAGAAATATCTGAGAAAGCAAATGCAATAGTATCTAATATGTTACCGACCAAATCCAAGTTAATATAATGAGAAAACATATGATCAATTTTGTGAAATTTCATGAAAAAAAGGTTTCTGAAAATATACTTATATGCTATTTTGAGAAGAAATCAGAAGTTATAAAACCTTCCACGTTATGGAGTGTAAAAAAAAATTTTGTAAAATTTGTTTTTACGAAACTCCCAGGTTTTCGGAGAAAACCCCTCAAAAGCAGAGCTTGTACGAGCAAGGGAGATCCAGGACCTACAGTTTAAATAAAAGTGGAATCCGAACCACTTCAGCTCAGTGACACGCGACCGGAGATCGAACCCGGCCCGTCTGGGTGGAAGCTAAACGCCCTTACACCACGACCACTTCGCTACAAGTGTCTACTCAATGTTGAAAAGTACATTGAATGTTTTGGAAAATATTGATATACGGAAGTTTTCAAACTTGGTCCCGCTCATTAAGAACAAAAGCGTCAGATACCGAGGAAAAAATCCAAAGTTTTATCAAGGGATGATATCAATAAATTTATTCAAGATGCTGATAACGAAACAAATTTACTTGATAAGGTACAGATATAATCATAATATTTTTAAATTAGTAGTAATTTCAATATTTTTTATTTGTAGGCTCTCCTAATTCTGGGTATCAGCGGTGCTTGTCGCCGTGAAGAATTATTACATTTAAGTATTGATGCCATAGAAGATGCTGAATCTATATTGATTGTTAAAATACCTGTTACGAAGACCTATTGCGTAAGAACGTTTACTGTTTCAAATTGTAATTATATTGAGATATACTGCAAGTATATAGCATGCACTACGGCCGCCTAATACAAAAAGTAACAGATTATTTTTGAAATATTCGAGAGAAAAATGTATTAAGCAACATGTAGGAATATATAAAATAGGAGAAATTCCCAGCTTGATGGCTTGGAAAAGACATGTATGAGAGTAACACGAGTCAGTGTTTCAGGAGAAGCTCTGTTACTCTTCTGGCCAATGCAGGGGGCAACAATTACATCCCATGAAACGTCACTGTGGCTGGAAATCTGCCTCCGTAGCAGAAGCATATATAGGAGATGGTTTGAATAACTAAATTGAGATTTCTAACAAAATATTGAATTATTCATCTTCTTCCAAACAAATTAAAATATCTGATAAAATTGTGGTCAACTCTTCAAGAGTATTTGAACATTGCCGATTTCATTTGAATCATTTAGTTGATACTCTCTGGCAAAATTTTCGAACTTTGTTCGAATCCTAACTTTTCTATTGTTATATCATCAGCAAAACACTCGGACAGGTCGATCTTTATGATATCATAACATGCTATGACATACTTCTATTTTTACGAGAACTGTCTTCATCGGGCAATCACCCTTTCGCTTTTTTAAAAGGAGAAAGTACATTTTGCGACACCTCATTCGAAAGATCTTGACAAACTGATCTTGAAAATGCATAACACTTTGGTTCCAAAATTTACGGATTCTGAGTTATGTGGGAAAGAGATTTAATACGTACCTGGTAAAAATTTAATGGATTTTGTTGGTTTGACTAAAGATTTGTTGAAGGTTGTTGTTTTTGTTTGGTTTGAAAATAAGTTTCAATTATAAGTTGTAACAACTGAATTCAATGATATGAGAGAGTAATACATTACAATTAACAGCTAATGGCGTATTGAAACATAAATGAACTGCAAAATCTAATAGGGACATGTTTTCAATATGAAAGGTGTTCCAACTGTTTCCTATTCAATTCTTGCAGTAATACAACCTTATATACATTATAATACAATCTTTTATTTCCTCTCTAAACCTTTGCAACATCACTTGATGAATATTACGGCATTCTGGGATAATTCTTTCGCGGAGTTAGTTGAGTGTATCTGGTTCGGTATGAAACTTTTTGGATTATAAGTGACCCTACAAAAAAAATCTAATGGGTTAAGTCAGATGATCACGGTGGTCACTCTACAGGGTGTCCCTGGACTTACTCTTTTCCTCTCAGAAATGTATAGATGGGGTCAAAATATCACCAGTACTTCATATAACTTTTTTTCCTAAAAGCCTTTGTTACCAAGTTACGGGCCCTCAAAGTTACAAAATAAAAAATGTTTGTCGTTGATAACTTTTCAAGTGAATATTCAAAAGCAACCAAATTTTGATGATTCACTGAAAATAAATTGCTTTCATGAGCTCTTATGCAGGAGTCAGGTGTTTGGCTACAAAGTCAGGAACGGACGGCCCCCGATGGTCCACACCCCAAAACTTTGAAATGACTGGAATTTGTCAATATGTTTTAACAAAAAAAGGTTACCTGGACAATTTCCTGAATAACAGTACTCGTGTGGAAAATCTATCGGAGAAACGATTTGTGATAAAAATCCTTTTTTTTTTCGACGACATCCAACCATTATTCGAAAAGATTGATTTGTAACAAAAATAGAAATGATGGGTAAAATGTTCACAACGAATTTTTATAATGCAAACACGTTTACCTAACAAAACTCATGGTGTAAATATCAATCGCAAGCCTCAAGAGCAAACAGAAATGCAAAATCCGCTACAAAAACTGCCCGATATGACCGACCCCCTTCCCTCTCAATACATTTTCTTAGTCGGCGAAGACACCCTCTCTGTACCTGAAATAGCATGCCAGGGTCGTTTAGTATCGCTTCACAATGTAATGTTATTCTATTCAACAAGGCATCTCTTGTGTGAATAGGTGTACCGTAAACAAGGCTTTTTAGATGCCCCAAAGAAAGAAATCCAATGGATTTAAATCCGGAGACCGCGGTGGCCATGAATATGGAACACCTCTACCAATCCAATCTTCAAAATATCCTATAGAAAATTGACAATACAATGACAACGCACCACTAAACAGAACAAATTCGCATTCCAGTTTGTAATTTTTCTTCAAAACTTGTTTTTCTTTCTACAAGGTGTTTTTGTCAACAACTGTGGAAGAAATGAAATATAATTATTCACCAGATATTTTTCACATATTCATGTGCAGCCGTTTTTGTAGTTTATTCGTTTGCGTTTTATTAGTTATTTATTTCTTCTGATGTGCGTTTTTTCAGCTCAATTTGTATTCGTGTTAAAGATTTTCCCCCATGAAATTATACTTTTCAGTGAAACTCCTCAACATTTCAGCTGTGAATACGAATTTGAAACATTCAAATGTTCAGTTTCATGAGATTCAGATAACACCACACGAAACTTGCTTATTCCACACGTAAATACAAAATATCGACTGAATTCGATATCTCATAGTGGAGTAGCTTGTTGGTTCAAAAACACCACAAATCTACAGAACTTGATATTTCATTTGAAAAAATATCTGCATTGTGAATGGACTTTTAACTAGGTACTGTACTTTTTGTTTACGACTTTATTTTAGCATGTTTTGTATAATTCATGTTATAAAATGTTGTTGAATCAACGTTTGCGTTATCATTTCTTCTGTGAAAATTCTTAATTTCAAATAATGGTGGACGATCGGGTTTGATGTCGTCGACTAAAACTGCATTTTTATTAAGAATCGTTGCTCCGATCGACTTTCTACACGAGTACTTTTATTCAGAAAATTGTCTACGTAACCTTATTTTGTTGAAAAATTTTGAAACATATCTGTCATTTCAAAGTTTTGGGGTTTGGCCCATCGGGGGTAGTCCGTTCTTGACTTTGTAGCAAAACAACTGACTCCTCCATGAACGCTCAATGTTTAGTCAATCATCAAAATTAAGATTATTTTGCACATTCAATTTGAAAGTTATCAAAGAAGAACATTTTTCATTTTGTAACTTCGAGGGCTCGTAACTTGGTAACGAAGGATTTTAGGATGAAAAGTTATATGAAGTACTGGTGATATTTTGACCCCTCCTATACATTTCCGAAAGAAAAAGGGAAAGTCCAGGGACACCCTGTATATGTTTCTGTCGGCCAATCCATCTTGCCGAAAAAACAGATGATATAATGATTTCTCACTTTGGCAGCATGTTGAGTCAAGCTCCGTATTGTTGAAATATTACCTGAGGAAATTAATGTGGGTGGTTTGTAATAATATCATTCCTTACCTTTATCTGCGTCTCCAACGCATTTGAATTACTTTTACCAATTGAATTACCATCGATGAATATTGGAACTACAATTTAGTAAACTAGGATGCCTACCCATACATTGTATTTTCGTGGGAATTGTGTATGGCATTCCCGAAATAATCTAGGATTTTCATCAGACCAGTATCCGACGTTTTGCCGATGAAAGTAACAATACAAAAAATGTCGCGTAATAACTGAAGTAATTGTATTAAAAATAGTCAGAATTCTATGCAATATTAATATTTGTCATAGTTTCACAATATTCAATCCGTCTTTCTGAGTCATAATCTGTTAGTTCGTGGTTTCAAATGAAAAACATATAATTCACCATGTATATAAGGTATTGCATGATTCGAATAGGTACCGCAATAATCTACTCCGAATATTTTTTAACAAGAAGAATTGCTCGAAAATAGCCCATTTTGGTCTCCGATGGAGTATCAATATAATCCGTACATTAAAAAGTACATATATAGCATGTCATACATATACCAAACATTCTTCAATGTCGAGAACGTCGCATAGTTATTTCATGAATACAGGGTGAGTAGAAAGAAACGGTCCAAGTTTCTTAGAAAAATGCTGTTTTTTTCAATGGTTACCCTGTATTTCGGAAAAGAATTGGTAAATTTTCGTGGAATTTTTGTAAGGATGAAATTGATGTTTCTTTAAAACTTTTAAAACTGTCCTCTGATATACTTCACAATCTTCAGCAACAGTTCTTGCACATGGATTGAGGATGACCTCACTCAACACAGAAATCTGCTATCTTCGGATAGAGGGAAGGCTTCTGCCAGTCCGTTTCTTATTTTGGAAAAAATTAACCGACAAAATATTTTAAATAGTTTCTGTCTATTGGACGGTCAGAAAAGCGGTCATTGAAAATCCTCATGGTAGTTTCCGCCGGTTTCGCCATATATTACAATCATTACACATTTTTCTTCTGAATTTGTTTGTACGGTTTTAAAAATTCACAATAAGCAAATTTATTTTGAAATAAGAACCACAATTGACCTTTCTTGAATTCAATTTTAGTGTGACACCTGATACTGGTCAGATTTTTTGCTAGGTAATGAACCAAAATATTACAGTTTTCCAAAAGTTTCACAGGAACGTATTCAAACTTTTTCTCGCATAACTCAGAATCCTTGAATTTTGGAACAACAGTTAATATTTTCCTTTCCCAATTTAAATAATCTAAGGGGACCTTAAGTTAATAGGGGGGCTCAATATGGGGGGAGGAACATTTGTCATTTACTCCAGAGCACTGTTTAGTGTGAATTCAATTCGTAAAGGTAGAGCTTATAGCCCAGGATAACAGTTAAATATTTTGAAACAGTCTCGTAGGTATGCAACTGCTTTGTTTAATAGTGATGCATGTCATGGTTTTGAAGTACTTCAGCTCTTGGACTATCAGTAACTTACAATTTGTTGTTTTTGTCAAGGTGAAAAATTATAAAAAAGTAGATATATCTTCTTCACAGTGGTCGATTAAAGTTTGAGAAAATATTTTTGTCGTTTAATTGACAGGATTTAAGTTGAGCCACAACAAGGCAAAATTTCGCAGAATCTGGTATAAATACTGACCAAATACATGTACTCTGATGTACTTATCTATGGTTACCTACTCCGAGGATTGATCTCGTCCTAACTAGAGGTTTAAACATTTATCAAAAATATGACTGAGTTTTAAAAGTTTCAGAAGTTAGTGGTTCGACGAATGCTCCGTGAATTTGACCAGATACACTTTATGAATTTGGCAACTATATAACTTATAAGTTATCTATTCAATGACACACGCACATCTACTGCGCAAGATCCCAGTGACCTAATGGAACTTTCAATAGGTGTCACTATGTACAAAAATGACAGAAGAAATTGTTCCACGGCGTAAAATCGCACCTGTTTCCGCACAAAGCCTTCGGCTGAGAATTAGAGAAAAAGAAAATAGTTATTTACCTAACAAGTGTGGAAACTAGCACTTTTCCGCACGCGACGGCAGTTGCACGAACGACGCGGAGCGGAGTTCGGGCAAGCCGTCAAGGGCGGAAAAGATGTGTTCCGCAAGAGTTAGGTACAATGTTTTTCCTACGAGTGTTTTTGTCCATCTTATTTATGAAAAAAAAATGTTTTTATTAAACAAGATTTTATAATAATGCTACAAAATGACACATAAGACAGAATAGTTATATAGATCATTTAGTTAGTTATAAATATCCTCATTTTCAACAATATAAAAATCGTGCGGAAAAGTAACTTTTCAGCACTAGTGCGGAAAAGTAACTTTTCCGTATGATTTTATCTTTCCGCGAGATTTTTTATGCACTGAAAAATAATGAAACAATTGTATGATTATAAATAATATCATATCGAATCTAGTCTATTAACGACTGTTTGATAATAACTTTCCGATATTCCGTAATTTTCATAAAATTGATTTCAAAATATAAAGTAATTAAGACATTATCAAAATAAATAGTGATATTTAAAAATTGAAAGGATTTGATATGGTATTATAGCAATTAAGTTAATATCTGAAATTGCTCAGTTGGCAAAGTAAGGGAGCAGTCGTTCTACGCTGGTTATTGTTTAAGAGGGTAGGTGGTTCGAATCCTGGGGAAGTTACTTTTTTTTTGTTTTTGTTTTGAAATCGATGAGAGTACTTACTGTTCAATTTTCGTTATATTTTTCAATATTTGTATATTCAATGACGACATGTTTTTGATAGAATCTGTTATAAAAAAATAATTCGCTCGTACTACAAAATTTCATATACCTACCTAATAGTGGGAAATGTATGTCATTTCTTGCTCATTGTACAATATACTAATCTTGAATTAAAATATTGTGCTTTAAAGAGAAAATCTTACGTAAACGTAAAAATCGTGCGGAAAAGTAAAAACCGTGCGGAAAAGTAGAACTTTCAAAACGAAAAATCGTGCGGAAAAGTTACTTTTCCGCACGCTCGTAGGAAAAAGGTTATTTCACATTGATTTCATACTTTTATAAATTGAATCTACATTCTTTCAATTGATGCAAATTATATGAAACAACTAAACACAAATTGGTGAGACGAAAAGTTCCACCACCACGTACCTTTAGATTTCACTTGGACAAGTTTGAGACTAACTCCAACAATATTCGTCAATTTTATAGCATATACTTGAACTCAGTATGTACCCATTTCATCGGTTCGTTTGCCCATTTTATCGGTTTGTTATAAGTCATAGAAAACGGGGCAGAGTGAATTTCAATGAGAACAGGCTTGTATTCAGCAAGAAACTCGGAAACATTAATTTCAGTGATTTTCCTTGTATGAATATTTTCAATAAGAGCAGGGTTTTTTCTGCAAACTGGCTTTTCATGTTGATACGTGCTTTTATCTCTGAGTTATTAGCATTTGAATTTATAATATTTCTCAAGATTTTGTAACCTAAAATATGCGAAGAATTGAAAACACTCGTATTTAAAACCAACATTATTTGGACCGGTTAAACGTTATGCAATTTGACAATGAAGTATTCCTTAACTGTTCATTTTACTTGCTACAAGTGATGAGAAATTATTTCAGTAATCACAAGCATTATTTCACGAAGTCAGGAACTTTAATATTATAAGATTTTCAATTGCAATTTTGCAGCTGGCAGCTACGCGCATAAATATAAATAATATCAGAATACAAAGCTGCGATCTTTATCTTCAAAATGACGTGAGATTTATCCGAATTGAACATTTATGTGAGGAGTTATAGAACTTTACTTCACGCGCTGGTTGAAAAAATGCACGTTGGCGGGAGCCGGCGCAACACCTGCCCCATTGGGAATGCATATAACTTTTTACAATTTTTTTCAAGAATACCGTTCTATTTCCCAAAATTTTGGTAAGGATAATTTTTTCGTAAAAATTTGTGCTCTTTCTGCATATCAAGTTTTTTTTTTGATTCAAAGTAAATTTATTGAGATATTTCGAAATTACCACAAAAATTGATTTCAACGCGTTTTTTGGGGGGTTCCACTCCCCCTGGAGGTGATAATTTTTCTCAGAAGTAATGTGCACACTCTGTTCTACAATAAATTCTGCGGAGCAATTCAAGCTGAGATGGAAAGCCCTGTTGATTGGCATATAGATGCACCAAGGCATATCGTACCCCATGTAGCCAGCTCTCACACTGAAATGTATTCCACCTATATTCCGTTTGCTGTGAGAACTAGGTACTGTATAGGATTTGAGTTACGATTATAAAACTTCAGCTCCTGAAGGTGCAAACTTTTTAAGTGAAACGCGCGTCGAGTACTATTGACGTAGTTTTGGTATTTGGGTAGATGATAATTCTTGAATTTGAATAATAGTATATTACAATACATAGGAGGTAAGAACTATTACCAGGCGAGAACGATGTTGTGCCCGAGCATAGTCAAAATGCTGTTAAACGTTCCTACAGCAACGGTAAATGAAATGTTGAATCTGGTTTCTCATTTCATTTACCGTTGCTGTAGGAACGTTTAACAGCATCTTGACTATGCTCGGGCACAATATCGTTCTTACCTGGTAATAGTTCTTACCTCCTATGTATTGTAATATACTGCTATTCAAATTCAAGAAATATAATCTACCCAAATATCAAAACTACGTCAATACTACTCGACGCGCGTTTCACTAAAAACGTTGGCACCTTTAGGAGCTGAATTTTTATAATCGTACCTATTCAACCCAAATCCTATAAAGTACCTAGTTCTCACAGCAAACGGAACATATGTGGAATAAATTTCAGTCTGAGAGCTGGCTACATGGGGTACGATATACATTGGTGCATCTAACATTTTACCTGGAATATGTTTGATTGCTTCCTTGGTCCGGCTGGGTCCAAGCGGCCACATACGACTAATTCCACCACGATCACACGGAGTGCAAGCCGTTACAAATGAGTTGTCTCTTTTTATTTTCTCGCGAATGTTGATTTTGTTCGTTTGATAGTAAACAAATGAAAATAATGTTTACGAACTTCAATTATTTTAAAAGTTTGTAAATTTAATGAATTCAAAAAAAATGTTTCGCAAAGTTTCAGCTGTAAATAGGTATTCACAGTTCTTGGAAAAATAAAGCTCTTGAAAGTTATATAATGAACTATCAAAGAAATAGTGTAAGCTCAAAACTTGTGAAGTGACAGCTAATGTCAAATCTCCCATTTATTTCACGAAGATTTTAGGTAATTTGCAATCCGAAAGGATAGCCGGTATCGACCGGCAATGATTTTAATGAGTAAATCAAATAATTTTTAATGCGAAAATGTCTTTTTGCCTGGTTCCAATCAAAGAAAAAGTGCCAGTTCCAAGCTTGTAAAGAGAAGTTCATATATACCACTCAATTTGTATATTAGTTTCAACTCGAAGACTTGGTCGGTATCGATTGGGAATTGTTCGATATTGTACATCGGATTATTGTTGATAAACGTATGACTTTTTGTACGACTCTAATCGAAGAAAGAGTGTCAGTTCTAAGTATGTGAAGTGGCAGTGCCTGTGTAAACTCGCAATATGTTTACCAAGATTTTCGATTTTTTGCAAGCCGAAGAAGTGGCTTGCATTGATCGACAATTGATTTGGGATGTGAAATTGTTATTGCAAAAATTATCTTACCTAAAGAAAAATTGCCATCTCCAAGTATGCGAAGTTCATGTAAAATATCGATATTTTTAACCCTAGGAGTGTAAATTATTTTCAAACAGTAAACTTGGCAGGCTTTGAACGGCAATTTTTCGAAGTTGTACATTGGATTATTGTTAAAGCAAAAAGTAACTTTTGCATAATAATTATCTGATTCACATCCCAATACAATTGCCGGTCGAAGCCGGCCACTTATTCAGGTAAATTGAAAATCTTGGTAAAAGTATTGCGAGATTTGAAATGCACTTCTACTCCAGATGCTTCGAGCTGGCATGTGATTTACATCTCAACAAAGTCTTTGCCGGTCGATGCTGGTCACCTTTTTGGACTGCATATAATCAAAAATGATTGCGAGATTTGATATGCGCTGCTATTTCACATGCTTGGAGCTGGCTCTTTTTCTTTGATAGTTCATTATATAACTTTCCGGCTTTTTCTTTTTTTCATTAGTGTAAATGTTCACAGCAGAAGCTTTGCGAATCAATTTTTCTGTGTATAATTCACAAACCACTACAAAACTCATTTACAACGGCTTGCTCTCCGTGTTACCAAGGTGGAATTAATCGAATGAGGCCGCTTAGAGCTGGCTGTTCGGGAGCTTACATGACCTAGGTTCGATCATGGACTTAAAGAGTAAAGGTGGAAAATACCGGCCATGAAGGTAATACCGGCCTACAGACATTTCCTATAGTAAACTAATATTTTACGGCAAAAAAAGCTTCACAATATAATATAACGAAGGATGGCGGGTAGTGCCATTATTATAATGTTTCAAGTTACAGTACAAACATTTTATATTTTTGTTTAATATCAGATAAAATGGACTGTAACGACTTTTTATATTGGAAAAATTGTATGTTGAAATAATATTTCTACTTCAACGTATTGTAATTTATTGACAGTATCTTGACAAATCTCTAAACAACTCGTTTCCAACTAATACAGTGCGTTATAAATAATAAAGTATTGGGCTACGCAACAATTTTCTTCGAGATACAAAAATTTTTTTTGTTTTTTTTGTCGAATTTAGTGAACGCTTTTTTCCTTCGAAAATTTTCAGTTGATTTTTATCAAGATCGATAATCGCTTTGTATTTTTTTTCAAACGTCTGTTCAGTTTTTTTTTCTAGCTGAGTGTTCTAATTCTTCGTAAAATTTTCAGTTTTTTCTTTTCAAGCTGTGTGGACACTTTGCTTTTTTTTTTAACTTCGCCTTGATCATTCAGATGATTTGTCAGAAATGTTTTAAAATACATGTACGGTGAGAAAATCAAAAAAAAAGTGATCGAATTTGTGCCACTATTTACCTACCCGGTTTTCTCATAATATTTTGCACATTAACTTCTGATACTTTGCACATACTTTAGGCATTCTACACGTAAACAGTGTAATTCAAATAGTCACAAGTTTTCTATAAAATACAATTTTTCCTATGTTGTTCTCAACTTTGGCAGGTTCTGACAACCCTTTAGCTTCCAATTACCAATTTCTCACTGGTTCATCTTTATACTATATCAAATTCTATATCTATTTTACTATAATGATCTCTGATATCGTTGATTTCAATACAAAGCAATTAAGTGATGTGTTAGGTAAATTTCTTAATATATTGTCAATTCGTGTACCTTCTGTTATACTACCCAGTAGTGTTATTTGAAATACATGAGGCTTTAGAAAGTACGAAGAAAATACCTGTGAGTCAGAGAGTCCCTCCTTGTTCTAAGTTAATATTGAAATCTCCACATACTATCATGTACTGACCTTGGCTGCTGTAGTGATCTGGATTTTCAGTCGTTTTTCTATAAAATTATCTGTACAGTTTGGCAAACATAGCTGAGATTGTGAAATTCCCACTTGTTGCGCAAACAATCACGTAAATATCACTGGATAGTCCGTCGTCATGGGCGTGAGTATTATCACAATTGCAGCTATGTTTGCCAAGCTGTACTTCCTGTTGGTGACCTACAAACACATAATAAAATACATACAGATTTGAAAATATAAAATTCAGGACAAGTGTATTCAAATTCTTTTTCAATTTGACTTCCTTTTCTAAGGATTGGGTTTATTTGGAATCCAAGTTTACCATATACGGCTGTACCGCCTCCTCGGTTTTCTTTTCGACAATTAATAGCTGCTGTTGTGCAGGTATGAGTCGATGTTAATTTTGTCAACTTCTCCGTCAGTACACCAGTGTTTTGTCTTGCAGAATATATCAGGACGTTGTTCTGCCAATGGCACTTCTATTTCCGGAACTCTACACTTGAGATTTCTCACATTTAGGTCTATCTAACCGACTTTACTTGCATTCTCCATCGTTGTGGTTTATGTAGCGCTTTTGTTGGATGTTTAGTAAAAATCCCCTGCATATTTAAGAATGTCGGAATGCTTCCTGAAGTCGAACTTCTTTATCCCAACTTTGTTTAGCCAGAAACTTTGTTTCGAATGAGCCCATTATAGAATAGGTAAGTTTGAGGCCGATTCAGCCACATGCCTCACCACGCTACATTTTTGGCCCTACACGGAAAAAAAATGTCCAAGTAAAACGTTTTCCTGACTTTATTTCGATTGTGGTAAAAAATTTAATACCTATATTTAATAAAATAACGTTTTGTCTCTAAAAAAATTAGTACTCCGATCGCATGAACTTGTAGCTATAATAGTGTTTACATACAGCAAGTGCTTCGAACGTTAGATAATTCACTTTGTATAATGTCAGGTCAACATTTTACCAGCGCTGGAAAAGTGTATATTCATATTTATCTACTTTGTGTTTCTGAGAAGTATGTCATAACAACAGAGACTCGTGGTACAGGCATAATACAATAGTTTATCTGTAGTAGAGCTAGGTGTTCCTACGATAATTAAACTGTTGACCTACTTGTTGATATGCGACCAGTTCGGGATCAATCGTTAGTAACCGTTGCACTGTTCATCAACGTTGTATATGGACGTGTTACATCGTGTGCCGAAATTATACTATTATTATGTTGTGAATTGTGTGAATAGTGTTAGTTTGATTTATGTATTTTACTTGTTGGTATGTAGAACGTGAATTTTGACCTAACATCGACATTCTATGTATAATAGAATCAGGAGAATTTTCCAAAAGACTGAACAACAGTTTCGGTTAAAAAAAATATTAAAAATTCACACATTTTCATGTCCTTTCTCCTTTCTTCATTATCTTTTATTTTCCATTTTCAGAACGTTCTAATTCTACTTTATGTTATGCATAACTTGGATTTATTATGACACAATGAGGAAAGACATTAGCTTGCTTGTATTCATACTGATGAATACAAACAGATTCAACAAAGTTCCGAAATTTTTAATTATGAAACAGGTCTTACTGAGTAATCGAGTAAGGGTAAAGCCAGAGGCGATGATTTGTTTAAAAGAACCGTCAAAATGTTTTATACTTTTTTCCACATCAACTTATAGTTCACGAAAAAACATTGTCATAAAACTGCAATCTCTTTCTCCAGTTTTTCTTGAGTAGCGTATTTTGCTAGCCTGTATATGCCATGCAAGTACGTTTTCTCATAGTATAAACTGAATCATTGCTACCTTGGTGCAACCGAACCTTTCATATCATTTTGAATTCAAGAATGAAATGAATGTATTGAAAATAAGGCTTTATAAAAAACAAATGATCCTCTTTTGAAGAACTAATACGTAACTCTAAACTGAGGGCAAGTGGATATTTCAATGGAGTCCGTTGCATCCTGATACCAAAGATGGAATGAAAGCTATTATAGATAAGATAATAATAAACTACCCAAAAGTGAGTCATTTAATAAGGCCAAGTAAACTAAAATAACTAAAAATGTTGCTGCAGTAGAATACTGTATTGTAGCAACTAATATATTTTTAGAAGATTTAAGTATATGAGAGTAAATCATTCTTCAGCAATGGAAAATTTGCTTGTCACTAGTAGTTATCGAACTGAGCACCTACTGCAAATGAAACGTAGATTGAGGATTATAAAATAAAAAGTTTGCTTCTAGTAAAGAGTTTAATATCGTTAGGTTACATTGCGTTCCTAAAATTACATCAATAACAGCAAGTGATCAAATTCAGGACGGATATGATAAGCCTATCACGAATAGAAATACTGTCTTAGGGTCAATTATGCATCAGTGTCTTTATCATAGTCCTAATCACACTCATTGTCTTAATCATAGAATCAAATTAAAACTGCACATTTCAGTAAGAGCATTTATGCAATTTCTTTAGTTTTAGTCTCAATCATAATCATAAGAATTTGACCTTCAAAGTTGGCAATCTTCGATTTTTATGCTTATGATTAAGACCAGATGCGCAACGCGCAAGTGCGTCGATACCTATTTGACAAATGACAGAAATAATTATTTGTTTTGACTTGTGATCCTTGTTATATTTTGTTATATTTTGTTATATTGTGTTTCGGAAAAAATTACCCAGGAAGAGGGTACTCTTATTGAAATGATTGAAAAATGTCCCTACCTTTGGGATAAAAAGACACTAATGACAGTGTTGTCATCAGTCAATTTAAAATTTTCCAGCTAATGACTATGATGCATAAATATAAAAATTTCTTATGACAACGACTAAGACTAGGACTGTGATAGTGATTATGACTATGATAATGATATTTCGGATAAATTGGCCCTTACAGAACAACGCCCACAGACACATTAGGTACACACCATCACAGGGACATAGAACATAGAATATACACACTATCAAACATTCAAACCACACATCGAGCACAATAGAATAAAGCATACAGACAAAACACACCCAGCCAAATCACACAGAACACAAGAAATAAAACCGGAACACATAAACGTATACACAGATGCCACAGCAAACCTCGACTGTCACAGAGCATACGGTGTTGCCAGCACGGAAGACCATGTTACATGGATAAGTCGAAGAAATCGGATACACGACGGTAAAAACATCCACGACACTGAACTGCTGGCGATACTGAGGGCCCTGGAAATGACAGAAGAGGAAACACGCGACATCATCATACACACAGACTCAGAAAAGCAATACACAAAAGACACAACACAAACACCAATACTTAAAACGCATTAACAATCCAAAAACACATACAAGATAGGCTAGATAAAGAACAAACAACACTCATCATACACACATCAAGAAGACACGATGGCATCAAAAGAGCAGAGCGCATTGCGAAAAGACACTTAAATGACCTACACATACAGCCAGTACACAAAACAAAACACGAGCTCAAACAATCAAAACACAAAAACATCTTGACACTTTGGCAAACACAATGGGACACGTCAAAAACGGGGCGCACAACCCACAGCATCTTTCCGACGGTAGGTACAGATTTAGTTAACCTGACATGGAAAACAACTGGTTACGGGACATGGTAATATGCAGGCTTACTACAAGAGATTTAAGCTGAGAAGAGTCACAGGAATATGCGAATGCCAAATGGAAGAGGAAACATCGGAACACATCATTAACACATGTACACTACACACACGACAAATGGCAAGAAACGCATTAACACAACACCTACACAATTAAGATATGAACTATCCTCCATGACAGGCCATATCAACACCTGGGGTGAGGACATGATCCAGGATGACACCCAAGATTGAACTGCATGAAACAAACAGTAAATAGAATTAGGAAAAATGTAACAAATCACAAACAAAATTTAAATAGGAAATAAGGAAATGTATAGTAACAAACAAAATAGGGGACAACCTCGCTAATTTGGAGTAGTGGTATATGGGATAGGTTCCCTTTGCAGGGGACTCGACAGACAGACGGTATAGCTACAGCCTCATGCGTCACGGTAGGTGGGCCATTCGTTGAAATCACCCAGATGCTTCTACCGGAAAATTCAGAACTCATGTGAAGGAAGTATTTCGTTTTTTTTTTTTTGATTAGAAATTCTACTCCTTGAGAAACATGTTGATCTATTCCGGTGAAAAATTTGCAATCTTGCATGTTCGTCTCCCACTTCATGCCTCAAGTTTGAATTTCTTTTTTTCCTCTCCTTCATCCAGGGTCTACCCCACCTTTTTCTTCCATGACTCATCAATCAAAATGCAACACCACAAAGGATTGAAATAATAACTGATTGTTTTTGTGGTACAAATTGAGGTATAACGACAAAAAAAATGTTGTGGTTGAAATAAATAAATAAACTTAAAAATTAAATTTATGAAGATACAGTGAAATATATAGGGGATAATTTGAAAAACTCAGCTGACATTCTTCCACAGAATTCACAAACTTATCACAGAACAAAATTTACACTGCCACCTTGTGATAGAAACGCAAGTGAAATGCACATGTGCATTGTCTTGCAGTTTTCTGACACAAGTGCATGTGCATGAGTACGCATGAATCTGATCGCCCTTTCGTGTTCCGTTATAATAACGAAATAAAGAGTGTTTTGACCTTCTGAAGGTTGAAACATAGAAGACAAAGTTCCATTGTTACTGAAATGTACATCTAGGTGCTGTAAATATATTTTATGTCATAGCGGAACATTTCTACACCAGAGCATAAAATGAGTGAGTTTTTACCAAAAATACTAGTAGGAAACCGACTACGCATGAGAGACAGTCCGTAGTTATATTATGTTATGTTTTCGACTCGCAACTGTCATTTATTAATTTGTTATAAACAGTAAAATAACAGATAAGTATTATTTTCTATTGTTTTGCTTATAAAATGAAAACTGATGGAGCAACCTTGTTGCTTTAATGAGAAGAATTGTAGATAAATGAAATACAAACAAAATTAAATGTTTTACGACTCGATCGGGTCATTAGTAATGGAGAAAAACTGGAAAAACCAAAAAATTTCTCGATTTTTTAAAAAATCTGTAACTCCGCCATGTTCTTTCTGCGTGCACAAAACAGGCACTGTCGTATCATTAATTTTGGAACAATTGCAAATTATTTTTTTTGCATTATATTGCAGCGTGTCTGGATGCTCTAGTGATAGCCCGAGTTCAATTCCTCAATTAGATTATGAAAGTAGAAGTATATTACTAGAAAATGTATTTTCTTATTTTGCGCTACAATGGTGCGAAATGACTAAAAAATGCATGCAAATATGACTGAAAGCGGACGAGCCCGCGTCAGCTGCCGAGTGATAGGAGAGTCCGGGAGATGAGGAGAATTCTTCTCATGAACGGGTCACGTGATAATGAGCTTTCCCTCTTCTCCCGTTCTCTCCTACAACTCGACCGTCCGTCCGTTTTCACTCATGTTTGCAAGCATTTTTCACCCATTTCGCAGCATTTTAGCGCAAAATGAGAATGTATATTTTATGGTTCTGTACTTCTACTTTCAATTTTTGTTTAGAAATTGAAATCAGATGATCACTGTAGCATCCAGGCACGCTTCAAGATAGTGCAAACAAAAATTCAAATTGCAATTGTGCCAAAACTAATGATCCGTCAGAGCATGTTTTGTGCACACGTGAAGTGAACATGATTCCATACTTTCATGATAAGGGCCAACCCTATTTCTTGAAAAATGGCGGAGTTATGAATTTTTGAAAAAATCGCAAAACACCGCAAAAATCGCAAACATTCCATTTTCTCCGTATCTCAATTACCTACCATTCTTTCCATTGGTACCAGATTGCTCTACTGGTTTTTATTTTATAAGCAAAACATTTGAGTAAGCACTTTTCTGTTATTTAAATGTTTATAACAAATTGATAAATGACAGCGAGACGAAAACATAGCAGAATATAACTACGGACTATCTTTCATGTGATGGCAGTCGGTTTTCTACTAGTATTTTTGTTAGGAAAAAATGCTCTATTGATTGGCCCATTCGTTATATTCAAGAAAGCAACTGTTTTCTTATCTTTAGGCGGATTCACCGGATTCATAATGCGAAATTCATTGCATATGCGTATTTTTATTGCATAATCCATAAAATTTCAACACAGGGATTTCTTCATCAATTGTGAAACGGGTTAATAATTTGAATTGAGTCCCTGTGTTCAACTTTTATGGATTATGCAATAAAATTACGCATATGCAATAAATTATTCATTATGAATCCGGTAAATCCGCCTTAACCAAACAGGAAGGATAATTGATATTGCTTAGATAATAGTTGAGAATATGCTCGAGATGGAGTAGCTATGTCAACACCTAAATTCAAGATGCATAGATCTAGTTCGCACCAAAATCTGGACTGCTGGTAAAAGCTATACGATCTACTCTTATCACATTTCTTCGCTGTTCTCATATTTTACCTGATTAATAATATAGTATAATAATATAATAACGTTTATTTTCCCAAGATATACAATATTAATATTTGAATAACAATACCATTTGTAATTATTTATATATATATATATATATATATATGTAACAAAAAATAACAACAAAGTCTTGAGATATAATGGTCTAAAGATTCCGCAGATTCGGGAATATAAACAATTTTATTAACCCACAAAAATTTCGGTACGTGGGATTCATTCAATAATTTATTCCATTTTTTTTGTATGTAATACTTTTTCAATAATTTATCAATTCATAGATTTGTCTATTCTCTTCATCTTCTATAAACAATTTTTATTATTTTTTTGTATTATTTTATTATTATTATTATTATTATTATTATTATTATGAGCTCCTATACATACACAACCTCACAGACCCTTCCATTTACACCTATTCACACTCATGTCACATGTCAATGAGCTCTGTTATTTTTTTCCTGCCTCTAACCTTCAAAAAAACTTTGTATTTTTTTTAATAGGATCTGTGACAGTAAAATCCTAATTTCACCTGGCAGGCAGTAAAGTCTTGCCGAAAGGAAATTATAACTTTTTTTCCCTTGTGATTTCTTGGCTGTTGCTGTTCTGGCTTGTAAATTTGTTTTATTCCTTGAACTATGCCCATGGTCGATATAACGTAAAATATGTCTTGTTTTATGTTGAAAGACAACTACTGCCAAAGAATATCTACATGGTAGATATTCTTTGCTACTACCAAGAAAAAGATTTATTTGATGTCGAATAGTTGAGCGTCTTCATACAACTCATCAGAGCCGTATGTTGCCTTTTTTCCAACATTATTTAAAAAATGTAATTTTGGATGACTTCCATGCTTTTCAAGTGTACATTGGCACTCCTCCTCATCCTATTATCACGTAAATTATTCTGGACTCAACGACAGCATGATATATTATTTTTACTTGTGTGAGGCTCAGGAATGTACAGAGAAATCGGAGTTTATATAGGAAGCTACAGAGAGTTTGAGATACTTTTTTCACATGGAGGTTCCATTTCAAATGGCGATCTATAGTCAAGCCTAAATATTTTACTGATTTCGATTTTTTTATTTCGATATTTTTATTTATGTGAAGTGAGGAATAGTCCGGGAGCCCACTCTTACAACTGGTGAAAGAAAGGTAAGTTGTTTTCTCATAATTTACTGTCAGTATATTTTCATCAAACCACTCACAGATCATATTCGTATCTTTTTCTACCATTTGTTTCAGATTTGACCATGTTGACGATTCGTAGAAGATGGCGGTTTCAACCACGAAACTGACGGTGTTACCCGTTGTCCTCATGGTAAGTAGTTCATTGAGATAAATTGAAAAGAGTATGGGCCACAAAACGGTTCCTTGTGGAACTCCGTATTCGATTTTCTGGTATTCGCTATAACTGTTATTTATCTGCACATACTGTTTTCGATTACTCAGGTAAGACTCCATCAATTTATGCCTCTTAACCCATAATCTTCCAAGGCATTCAATAGTTTGTCGTGACTGACAGTATCGAATGCCTTGGCTAGGTCTAAGAATATGCATATTGATGGATTATTGTGGTCAATGGCTTGATATATTTTTGAGGTTAAAAAGGCAATCGCATCTTCCGTGGATTTTCCTTCACGAAATCCGAATTGGCGTTCACTGATTATTTTGTATTTATCAAGGTACCTATTTACTTATTCTACTCTTTAGTAATTTTTCTATGATTTTTGTTATATTTGTAATTAAGGATATTGGTCTAGTTGCATATTTTTTTTCTATCTCCATTTTTAAATAAAGGTTTAATTATAGACTACAAGCCCATGCCATTTTTGGAGGGGTCATTTGACCCAGCATGAAATATATTCAGAATTATAGTGCAATACGAAACAACTCCTTTCCGCACTGTGCCGTCAGTTGTGAGCGGTGCGGATGAGTACGAGGGTAAAAAACACTTTCCACCGAGGGGTGAGAGTTTTCGACAAAAGATTCTTGTACGGCATTTCTCAAGATGATAGATCACTGAAAAATAATCAAATAGGACCTAATGCCGTACAAAAAGAACGGTACTGAAAGCAAGGATTTTTTTTTATTTTTCGCAAATTTTTCTTATGAATTCAGGTGATTTATTACTGTACGGCATTTGTATAATTGAATTTGAATAACTACATAGATTCATTTTTCAGAAACGCCTTACATATTTGCCGGTGCAGGGGTGGGGAACCCCGCACGCAAATTCATACTTACACCTGTATGTTTCAAGATCATTGGAAAATGTTCGGCATCGGTTCCACATTATTATTCAACATATAAAATGATTTTCAGAAATTATGCTATCTAAAAATTTTGGTGCATAATATTATTTAAAAAATAAAATGAAAAATTACCTCTTAGGGGGGTTGTATCTTATGTTGTTCAAAGAAAGATTATAAATTCCTGTACGGCAACCGGTTTTCAGACTACATATATTTGTTTTACGTAATAGCAGGTTATAATTGATGAAACTAAATAGAAATATGAATGAAAAAAATTGAACTGTGATTTATTGGAGAAGTAATTTTTAGAATATCATTGCTTTTTTAATTTCTCAAGCATCCCTAAACAAAAAGAAATTGATGCCGTACATTTTCAATTTATGGATTTCTCACTGGTAAGATTTTGCATTATGTTTTTACGAAATATTAGCAATTTTAAATATTGTACGGCATTCAGAAAATTTTATTGGCAATATAAAATAATAATTTTGAATTACAATGCCGTTCATATCAGATGGAACATACAATACCTACTCTGAAACCGTATAACTTGAAAATTCGAGCATTTTTTCTCAGTTTTGATGTACATTATTCTACTGTACCTTACAATCTTCATACTTAATTATTTAACTTTGTCGCTTTTTTGAAACACACAATTTTTTATTCTCAATCTGGATAAGAATGTCCTCACAGATTATTATAATAAAACGCTATTCCGTTGAAATAGAGTTTATCACAGCTGATACTATTAATTGTTAGACCGAGCGGTGCCTTTTTCATTATTTTATGGGAGCGTTTATATAGGAACGCATCAGAAAAATTATACATTTACTTACCTATCAAATCTCATCTTCGGCAAACCCTATCAGAAAGCTGCTACCAGTTCAGCACACACACTAGTTTTAATTAATCAAGTTACTTTATTAATTATTATTTTCAACACTTTTCTGGATTTCAATCTATTCAAATACTTCTCAAATTAGCGGAAAATAAAAAAAAATCCTTGCTTTCAGTACCGTTCTTTTTGTACGGCATTGGGTCCTATTTGATTATATTTCAGTGATCTATCATCTTGAGAAATGCCGTACAATAATCTTTTGTCGAAAAATCTCACCCCTCGGTGGAAAGTTTTTTCGACCCTCGTACTCATCCGCACCGCTCACAACTGACGGCACAGTGCGGAAAGGAGTTGTTTCGTATTGCACTATAATTCTGAATATATTTCATGCTGGGTCAAATGACCCCTCCAAAAATGGCCTGGGCTTGTAGTCTATTATTGCAATTTTGAGGTTTTCTGGAAATGTACCAGGGTCAATCATTCTGTTGAATAAATATGCAAGTGGCGCAGCGATTACCTCTTTAACCTCTTTCAGTGTTTCTGATTTGATGGAGTCATGCCCTGGTGCCTTATTGGGTTTTAGGGATTGAATTACTTCAATCACCTCCTTCTCATTTGTTGATTCTAAATAAATTGAGTGACATGTTCTTGTTCGCATTCTGGGGACTTTTTTAGGTGTTCTTATTCTCGAGGCTAGATTACTCCCGACCATGACAAAGTAATCATTGAAAGAGTCCGCTATTTTTTTATCGTATTATTCACGTTTATTGATTTTATACCGGGTCCGTCTGATTTTTTGCCAATTCTGTTAATAGTTTTCTAGAGATTTTTAGGGCATTTCTCATTTTTCTCTATTTGTTTTTTATAGAACTCAGTTTTAGCTTTCGTTAATAATGTATCCAATTTGTTTTTATAGTTCATAAACTCATTTCTCAGGATATCATTTGTGGGGTCTATTTTATATTTTTTGAACATGCAGTCTCGCTTATTGATCGACAGTACTAAACCGTTAGTAATCCAGCTTTTTCTTATGCAGTTTTTTCGTTTTTGAACTGTTTTAACCGTACATTTCCGGATATTTTCGTCGAGTGTTTTTGTTATGATTTTTGCACATTCATTCACGTCTCCTTCCATAAAAAGTTCATTCAATTTTTCTTTTCCTAGTGTAGTTTTGAGACTTTGTGGTTAATGTAATTGTTTGTCCTATTTTTAACATTTTTTTCAATATCTTTTTTCTTTTGCAACCTGTGGAAAATTATGATTGAATAATGGTCCGTGATACAGGATTTCAGAATGCATGGAAAGGAATCATCAAGATCATCTGGATTTTTTGATTTTAGAAATATATGATCGATGTTAGAACCACCTCCTACACCATCATCTCTAGTGATGCTATTTATAACACTATTCTATAGTTGTCATCATCGTTCAGAATGTTTATATTTATGTCTCCAATAAAGATATGATAGTGATTAGGACATGGTATTAAATCATTTCCATTCAATTTGTAATCACCAATTTGTTAGTGACGAGTACTCAATAAATGATGATGAAAGTACGTTTTATCGTTGCAAATTAGGGTCAGAAACATCATTGTGTTTTAATGGGATAAAGCTAAACCTCTATCAATTCACAATTCCACCACTTCGAAATTAATAAAGGTTAGTACTTGATATCCATTAGAAGGTCTATATAGGGATATTTTTCATGTCCACTTCATCAGTGAAAACTTCATTTTCGATAGGATTTCTAGACAAATATTTTGACAATGCAACGAAAATACGTCAGAATTTGAAATGTTCACATGCAAAATTTGCTGCAAAGGCTTCTTCAATGCATTGTTGGGATGCGTAACCAAGGTAATATATAAACAAATATCATCAACGAATCGTTTGATTCTGAAACGTCTCTTATTTAAAGCTTAGGTAAAAATGAATTCACGTTTCAGTAATATTTCGTGTGAAAATATCCATTTGGCAATTCATAATACTACACCAGTCAACACTATGAAAACCCATGCTTCTGTATGGCTACAGTTTTCCGACTTTTGTAAGACAAAAGATTACTCTTTCAATGAAGATACCAGAATTGATGAATTGGCTGTAATATTGAAAGACTGGGGGTTTAATATGCGGAAGAAAGACAGAACGGAATATAAAGATGGTGTGGTGAAGACAATGAGGAATAACGTAGCAGAAAAACTGCAAGAAATGCACCACGTTCGATATAATGTAAGTTTCGATACATTTAAAGATATAGTTTTCAAAACTGCCAGAGATGTAATAAATGCGAAACGCAGAATTCTTCAACAAAACCGAATTAAAAGACAGGAAAGATCTTCTGCTTTAAGTGATGAAAAAAATCTGAAAATAGTTGAGTTATGGGACGAGAATACTCCCGAGGGATTGCAAAAAATAACTCTACCTATAATAGCCGTTGAATTAGCGTGGAGAGGTGGCGAAGCGACTTTCTGTCTATATGAGTTAGGTACTTTAAAGAAGAAGTCGACCATAAAGGAATTTCTACAGGTAAAATGTTGGAACGCATTTCTGTCTAGAGGTACAATTTTTTCTTGTCGTAGGTAGAATAGAAACAACCCCATATTCACTAAAACTGCACAAGGAGGCGATAAATACTACAGAAACAAAAATGTGCCCTGTAAGATTATTTAAAAAGCTTCTCAGCAAAAGAAGCAATAATATTAAATCGGATAGGTTTTTCTTAACCCCGAATCCTCTTTGGAAAAGACCCGAATCTACTACCTGGTGCAAAAATTGCCCAATAGGAATAAATCAAGTATCGAAATGGACACAAGAAGCAACACATACAATCGCAATCAAGCAAGCAAAAATAACTAACAATTCTAACCGATCAACAGCAGTTATAGACCGGGGGATAGGGACAGATTTTGAGACACGATTTTACTCAGTATGCCTTTTGGAGGACAGTATTGCCTGTATTTCTTCATGATAATAAGGCAGGAATAAAAGAGTCGTCCTGAGTTCTTCCTAAGAAAAAATTATTAATTATTTGTTCGAAAAGTATGTGTTTCGCTACGATTTTAATCAGGCTGCTATGTGTTTTGTAATGAAATAACGAAAATAAAATACTCAGAAAACCATTGGCATACCGTTAGGGCGGGTCCGAAGGGTTGGTATGGTCACGTGAATTTGTATGAGAATAAGGAAATTTTCCGTGTTTTTAAACAGGCTGCCACTGATAAGTATACAAGTTATTGTTCTGAAACTGCTTAAAGAAAAGATGGCATACTGAATGCGTACGCCTAAGTACTGTTAACTCTGCAAAAATTTTGAACAGGTATGTAATAATATTCCGTGATTTTAGTCAGTATGCCATTCCATTTTCATTAAGTTTATGGTAATGTAAAATGTATATGAAATTGGCATATGGTTTGAGAGGGTAAAAATTACAGGCATACGCAAAAAAAATTGCAAAATATAAACAAAAATTTCCGCCGTTTTAAGAAGTATGCCTTTCTGTTTATATGATGTACATGGTGCATGTAGTTGGAATAACAAAAGGCATACCTATCGATAAGGTCCAAGCTTGTCAAAAATATAAAAAGTGATTCAAAATAGAGATAACCTGATGTGTAAGAGCAACCTTTCTGTTTTTATTATAATCATGGTATATGTAGGTGGAATAACATATGACATACTAATATGTAAAGTCCAAGAGTTCGGAAAATATTAAAATAGGATGCAAATATAGAGGAAACCGATGTGAGAGAAACATAAAAATTTTTGTGTTTTAAGCTGTATTCCCTTTCGGTTTCATGATAATCATGGTATATGTAGGTGGAATAACAAATCGCACATCGATTGATGAGGACTAAGGTTTATAAAAACCAAGAATTAAAAAGGTATTTATGAAAATTGAGTTTATTGGAAACGAAACACATTTAAATAATAACTATATTATAGAGTAATTATTGTTTTTCATCATTGGACAACACCTATTCTAACGTCATAAGAAAAAACCACGTATTCCACATATTTATCAAAATTGAGATATATCATTTGGGGCCTTTTCAACAATTTGACGAAGAAAAATTTATCTACAACACGTGGAATACACTCGAATGGCTTATTAAAAAGATGTTGAGAACGCGACAAAAATGGAAACCAATCAGACAAACATTTTAGCAGTTTCTGCTGATCTGCAAAAGGTCATTATGTTACCAAGAATAGACATGTTCAAAAGAGTCCTTTTCACACGAAGAATTAGTGTTCATAATGAAAGTTTTGCTCCCCTTGGGTCTCAGAAAAAACATTTTCCATTAGCAGTTCTTTGGCACGAAGGGATAGCAGGAAGAAAACAAGAGGACATCATAAGTGCTTTCCATACATTTTCAAAATTTAATAGAGATGTAGATGTACAGATAATTTGAGCAAATAAATGTACGAGTCAAAACAAAAAATTGGACCTTTATTACTTCATTAATTTTCCTCAAGAGCTCCGAATTTGGCACAGAAAATTTCCATCTAAAATATTTTGAACCCGTAGATAGTTTATGTCAGCAGAGCAGATAGTTTTTACCTTAAGGTAGAATTGAGCCTTCAAAGAAACAAAACACTTACGATTTCAACAATTTTACTGAGGCGGTCAAAAGCTTGAATAAAGGCCACGTTACAGTTAACTGTATGAACATAACTGATATAGCTGATTGGAAAAACTGTTCTTCAGTTACAAAGATAAATAAATTGAATCTTAGACCGTATTTACGTGAAGGCTCGGAAATAATGTTTAAAAAAGGAAAATTCTCATTTTCATACAGAACTTATGCAAATGATATATTTGTAGAAGCAGACATTCTGCAAAAAAAAAAAATACCAACCTCATGCGACCCACTTTCCGTAGTACCCCGTGTGGTATAACTTCTGACTGAGAACTAACTTTATCTATGTTAGATAATTATTATTAAATGCAAAATATTTTCTTCACGAATAATTACTACTAGATCAAAATCATGGTTAAACACAGTTTTTAATAAATATTAGAAATAAAATATATTCACTTATGAGATACACGTGTGTTACAAAGAAATATATGCGATCAGATAGCACAGTTGGTGAGTGTTGAATTTGCAATCCGCAGTACTTCCGGTTTTATTTGCTTATAGACTTTTCTGGGACAGCACCGGAACATCGTGCTTCACAAACTATGAGGTTCCAGTTGTTTGAACTTAATGAGATGACAGCACATGCATAGGCAATGCAGAAGGCGGACCTAATTCCGTTACCGCTGTTATTCTATTGATGTACGACGTTTTCGATCCACGGCGTAGTTGCTCTCACGGGGACCTTGGCACTATCTAAGCATTGTGCAGGTCTCGAAAGATGAAACCTGCAGTCCTTCCCTCTCATTCCTTCCTATCCATTACCGGGAGAAGCTGAGACTAGAGCAGAAGTTTGTTTCTTCAATAAAATATCGTTTTCAGAATTATGAATTTGTAGGAAAAAAATTTCAATTATTTTTATTTATTGTGTCCGTAGTAGGTACGTGGGATCGATGATTACAAGTGAGATCAACTTTTTTTAGAAAAAAAAAATCACATTTCAAATAGTTTTTCCTCAAATATATATGTTCCTTTGGTAAACCTGAATAGGAATTATATATTTGTCAGCTTTACCGCGGTACATCTAAACAAATTATGTATTTGACAGCATTTTTGCAGGAGTGCGGAAAATACTTTATGTGAGACCGTACAGTGCGATATGCTTTACTTTCTCATGCAGTCGTAGGAAAATTCAGTTCCAGCATTATTTCTGAAGTCACAATTGTGGCATAATAAAAATAGCGTATGATGCACGTGGTGAAGAAGTGCCTTTAGAGCACTCGCAACGTTCAAACTCGTGGCGGTATATGAGTTTATGATAAAAGCTGTTAAGAAAAAAAAAACAGATTACGTTCAATTTAATTCAAAAACTAAGTCGTAGACAAACTATACTGTACAAAAATATACAAATGAAAAAGAAGCCACATATAACGGTCCTGCAATAGGGGACCAACATGGCATTGTCGGAAAATCGAAATAGTAAGAAAGTTTTACTGCATTATTTCATGTGATAAACCCGGGCTACTTGTATGTCATTTTTATTTTAACGAAGTGAATCACTAACTTTTTTCATAAACCAAGAGGCATACTGATTAAAAACACATGTTTTTTTTCATAATTTTGCAACTTTTTTTACAATTTTTTATATAGAAAACTCGCACAACTTGTATGCCATTTCTTATTTCATCTCCATATACCATGGCTATAATGAAAACAGACTGGCATACTACTTAAAAACATGGAATTTTTTTAGTCTATTTTGCAACTTCATTTCAATTTTTTAATATGACGAACCCGCACAACTCGTATGCCATGTTACATATCAATAATTCAGGAGACATACTTTATATTACAACAAATTTTGTGCTGATTAAAATCACGGAATGTTATTCCATACCTGTTCAAAATTTTTGCAGAGTTAACAGTACTTAGGCATACGCATTCAGTATGCCATCTTTTTTTTAAAGCAGTTTCAGAACAATAACTTATCAGTGGCAGCCTGTTTAAAAACACAAAAAATTTCATTATTCTCATACAAATTCACGTGAACATACCAACCCTTCGGACCCGCCCTAATGGTATGCCAATGGTTTTCTGAGTATTTTATTTTCGTTATTTCATTACAAAACACATAGCAGCCTGATTAAAATCGAAGCGAAACACATATTTTTCGAACAAATGATTAATAATTTTTTTTTAGGAAGAACCCAGGACGACTCTTTTATTCCTGCCTTATTATCATGAGGAAATACAGACAATACTGTCCTCCAAAAGGCATACTGCACATCTTCTATTAAACCATCTTCAAATGTACCCCACTCATCATCTGCATATAATTAATAAAATGAACAACATATATGATATTAAATCAACCGTTCTATCAACAACTACCAACAATCTGTCAGCCTCTGTTCCAGCTTTATCTGCCCAATCGCCTTCAAAATAGCAATGAAAAAGAACATTCGTGACTGACACAAACTGCAATTTTCATTACAACTATATGGATACAAAATAATAATAATAATTTTCTCAATAAATAATGAAATCGTTAGAAAATGTAGGTGTTCATTATCAATAAAATTCTTTGTTGTTGGTTTTAATCTACCTCATTCAAGAAATAATCTTTTCGTATATCACACTACCTATAAATTTTAATGGATTAAACATTAAACTATCAAAACATATTTTGCATGATTGTGCTTTTTGATAAATAATTTCATGCACAATACTTTCAAAATAAAACCCCTCGACCGCTTCTAATTTTTTTTTTAAATTATTGTGCATTCAACTATTTTAGTACGTTATCTGAACGTGAGTTTGAAATGGAAACAAATTTCATTTACAGTATTGAACGTGTTTGAATTTTTATTATTGCGTGGATTGGTAAATAGTCCAGTACGTGGGTTTTTTTTTAATGCAAAAGGTGAGGTAGTAGCGATTTTTCAATATGTTGTTAGGCTTGGGGCCCTAATGAAAAATTCAAGTTTTCGACTTCGAGGCGCATGCGCTCGAGCCGCCATCTTGGATTTTAGGTGCAAAAATTTAGTTTTTTGATAATAACTCAAAAACGGTGCCTTTCACGACAAAAGACGTTCTATACAAAGTTGAAGAAGACAAAAATTTTTTGTAGCACACATATGTTAGGAGTTACAGCTACGTGAAGTTGCACTATTTGAAGAAAAAAAAAATGCGGAAACTTCATTTTGGTTGAGTTTTATTTACATTATACATTTTGGTACATTTCGATAGTCCGGGTTGGATATTTTCGGTGTTCTGGTCGTAGTTGTCTGTGGCCTGGTCGTAGTTTGGGTCCGTAGCCTGAAAAATGTCGTCATCCTCGTCCTCGCTTTCAATGCGGATTTCCGGCATATTTCCGCAAGATTCTCCGTAGCAGAAGCCACATACAACCGAACATTTAAGCCCAGCCTTTCGGCAGCTGCATGCCCCACCACACTCTTTTTTGCAAGATACCGCTTTTAATAAGGAATCGGGAGCTGTTTTTTCCGCCATTGTTATGGGTGTGAGCCCGTGAACGCCATGCTTCCAACCCTAGTCTTCAGGATTTTTCTCTGCCTCTCCATTTCTGAACGTGGTGGTACGTCCTAAAGGCGTGGAATTGCGCCGCGTCTTTTGTAGGTGGCAAAGAGGCAAGATTAAATTTGCTTTTCAGCGTAGATTTGGCGAAGCGTTGGAAACGAATGTCTTCGAAACTATCTTTATCTATGTTGCCACCATATAAAGCTACAAGAAAGCGTACTCCGGCCTCGGAAATCTCCTCTGGCGTGGCATCTTGTTTGTTGAAAATTTCAACTATTTCATGAACCACTCTGTTCTTTTTCATCAGCGTACAAAATTTAGTTTTTCCTTGATTGAATAGGGATGACGTAGTGTCACAACCACTGAAGGCGTGCAAGAACAGAATGTGCTGGGTTGCTTCTTCGTATTTGAGGCTACTTGCTGAATATATCCTCTCAGCAGTTTTTCCTCTTCCAGATTTACGGAAGTAGATAGAACTTCATCGGAAAGCGGCGTGAATACGGAATATAAAGATGAGTTGGTTCCTTTGCGCACTCCTGCTTCCGAAAAAAGCGACAAAGGAAAGGGGGCCAGCTCGTATTTAAGGTAATCTTTCATCTCGTCTTCAGATTTCTTAGCAATGCACATCCGTTGAAACCGCATTAGTGGGTAGAGGCAAATAGTTTCTTCGCCGACTTTAATGCTGCTATTAACTGATAGAACTTTATCTTTTCGTTTAAATGTAATTTCCTCAAAATTTTCGTACGTGTTAACCATTTTGTTCAAACATTTCAAACCCATTTCCCTGGACAAATGACAGTTCATCGTTGCATCTCCAACAAGTCCAGTGCTAATGCAAACAAGGGAATCGATTTCGGGAAAGGGAGGACGCTGAGAAAACCAATGCAACAATTTTTTTAGGTCTTGATCGTCTCGTGAGATACGCGAAGCCCTTGCATCGACATGTTGCTCCGATGTATCAAGATGAACGTCGCAATAATTCTCAAAAGCTTTGCAAACATTGAGCTAAGATATCATCCCAAAGTCCAATGAGCCAGTACACTATCGCTGATTCCTCGTCCACGAGTTAGGCCCCCAGAGCTATGCATCATTCGCATTAATGTTTGTTCGATGGTCATGTCGCACCAAATGTCTGACCAACATTTTTCAATACGCCTGATCGTGAAAAAGCCTTCTGTCGCGAATTTTTTGTATTCAACTGGATCCATCTTGAGTTCCAAATCAAACATACTTTGCAAATAGAGATGAGCACATTGTGCATACAAGAAATGGACACTTGCATGAAAATAGGGCAGTATTCTTTGAACAGTATTTAGATGCAATTTCCAGTTCCCCATTCGTTCCGCTTCAATGAAATGCTTTACCAAACTGACCATTTGAAAATACTGAATCCTGAGTTTGGATGTAGGTCCATTATTTTCTGATTCTGCAAGCGCTTCTTTACATTTTGTCCCAACATCCCTAAATGCCTCGTTTTCATCTGCTCTCAGAATCGTAGATTTATCAAAGTTGCCAAACAATTGTTGCATAACATCACGATCTTCGTCTGTAAATTCCAATGATTCAAAAATTACATGTGCCAAAGCAAGATGACACAACATGTGAGCACGAAATGCACGGGCATATTCGTGACCAGCTAGCATTTTCTCGACACTATTTTCGGCGTAAATAGTACTGAATATATCTTTTAATCCGCTTCAGCCCATTATGTACCCAATGCCACCTGTTACAAAAGGAACAGAATATATTTATTATTCAAGAACGGATTACATCCAAGTTGAATATACAGGGTGAGTCAGAATAAGACCGACAAACTCTGCAACAGATTACTTACCTCATTTCGAGGTAAAAATTTCCTATCAAGGTATGTCCTGAAACGCATCCCCTCTGAGATACAGGGTGCCAATGGTACAAAAAAAATAAGATTTAATTTTTTGTTTCCAAAATTCCTGAAGCAAAAAATATCAAACTTGATACACAATCAAGGTTTATCAACGTGATAATTTGAAGTTTTAATTTTAAATTTTCGTAAAGCAGTGGCGTAGTTACGCTGGTATGTGGACATATATTTTCCTTTCATATTTTCTTTGGACAAGTGAGCGTTTGACATCAGTTAGGCTCATCGACACTCAACTCAAAAGACATAACATTCCATGAACGTAAAAGTAAAGGTTTCTGAGAAAATTGAGAAAAATATTCAGAAATATTCCATATAAAGAAGAACATTTGGGTAAATTAAAATAAGTTTTACTCACCTAAAAAGGACGTAAGCAAATGAAATCCTCCAAGTCTCACGATGACATTTGATGTTTGTTTTAGTTATCAACAGCAAAATAACAAAATATGATACTGCAACTTCATGGAGCTGTAACTCCTCACATATGCTACGAAAAAAATGTTGGCAAAAAAAATGTAGGAAATTTTGTTTTCTTCAACTTTGTATGGAACATCTTTTGTAGTAAAAGCCACTGTTTTTGAGTTATTATCAAAAAAACAAATTTTTATACCTAAAATCCAAGATGGCGGCTCGAGCGCATGCGCCTCAAGGTCAAAAACTTGGATTTTTCATAAGGGCCCTAAGCTTAAACACATACTAAAAAATCGCTACTACCCCATCTTTTGCATTCAAACACCCCTTTTCGGTACCCACGTACCGGACTAAAAATGGAAGGATCAATTTGAAATACATTTTTGATGAGAAATACGATTACGAGATATATAAGGTCTTTGTGACATGTTTCTTCCCTTGCCATTCTCTTCAGTTGAAAATGAATACATATCGACGTATAGGCCATGGTCTATACAATTAATTGTTTCATTTTGATAAATGTTTTGATCATTTACAAGCATAAATTACAGGTCATTCAATGGGAGAAATAGTTATTTACGTATCAAGGGAATTATAAGGGCCTTAATTAACGATGGAAAAGTTTGCGTCCCAAGGGCCTCTGGCCCGAGGTACAGCAATCGCCTGAGGTTATTAAGACTGAAAAATTCCCGTGGTACATAGATAATTTTATTTCTGACCGATTTCAATAAAGTTTTGTTCTTTTTTGAAACGGAATAAATATACCAATTCATTACCTTCCCGCTATATTTGAATCAGGTACCGTTGATTATAGGAGTTTTGTTGTTGCTAGGTTGTTGCTATGTTACTTGATTACAAACAAAGCTTTGTTATCAAGCTGTGTTTGCGTTAAAAACGTGTTTTCTACCCCAAATATAATGAAGGATATTTTGAAAGAAGCTGAAAAAGCAAGAGAATCATTAATTCCTTCGAAAAGTGAAGCCGTATACCAAAAAGAATACAAAATATATCTGGAGTAACTACACGAAAAAATGTTATGACAAAAGATGCCACCAAAACTGTATTTCTGTTTCAAGAACTGGTAAGGAATTTTCTGTTTTTTGGTAGATTTGGTAGTAATTGTGTTTATTCGTTGCAGTCAGAAACGTATAGTCCGAATTCTTTATGGTCTGATTGGTCGATGCTAAAATCGATGGTGACCATACATGAGAAACGAGATATCACCAAGTTCAATGAACTAGAGGCTTTTGTTGCAACGAAAGAGTAAAAGTTATAAGCCGAAAAAGTCTGTTGTTTTATCTCCTGAAGATGTCATCAGATTTCTAAAGAACGCATAAGGTATTATTTTATTTTCTTTTTGTGTGCATTTATTTCCTTTTTGTTTGTTATAGGTTGATTTGATTATGGGTTATTTTGAAAGATGCAGAAGTCAGTAACTTTTGAATATGAAGATATATAATATAGAAGACCGGGATTCCGTTATGGTAGTAAACGTACCGGAAAGTGAAACTGGTGTATCGAAGAAATTTACAGTTGTGGATGAAAAGGAGTTCTCCGCTTAGCCTTAATTGAGACTTTATATGTCTTTGCGTCCTGAAGGTATTGAACAATTTTTTTTGAGCTTCCGACAAAATAAATGTACATCTCATCCAATTGGAAAAAACATGTTTGAGAATATCCCCAGCAAAGTTGCAATGTATTTAGGATTGCCAAGCCCATCTTCCTATACGGGACATTGCCTTCATCGCACTTCTGCTACTGCTCTAGCCAATGCAGGAGCAACTTGACTAACTCAAAAAGACACGGGGGTTGGAAAAGTTCCACGGTGGCGGAGGGGTATTTGTAGGATAGCATCGAATTAAGGAATAAAATGCTGTCTACTTTGCCATTAGAAGAGGCAGGTACCTCGACTGTAGTGAACAGAAGCTTCAGCCATACAAAAGAAGAAATTGTTTCCAGTGACGGAAGTAATTTTCAGGGAACTTTTCGAAATTGTACATTTATTATTTGTAATGACGAAATATGGTTCAGTTTTCATTTCATAAATATATACAGATATACATATCTCCCTATTTTATTTTTACTTGTGAAAGGTAGAGTGAATCATAGAATCTATAATGTCCCAAGGGAGTTATGACCCTCTATATTGCTAGCGTAACTACGACGATATAAGTAAGCTTATAATATCTCGGTCAGAAATTAATACTTTGTCGATATGTATGCACTTCAATTTCAATGTGTCATGAGTTTTAATTTGTTTTTTATGTTTATAGCTTCATCTTGCTACGAATATGTATATAATATTAGCAAATAAATCTGTTCTATTTTACTGTAGTAAACTGGATTCGAAAGGCAATATGGGAGGCTTCTATGAGAAGTATTCTTATAGCTTTCTTTTTCCCAATAATCGGTTCAATTTTCGATATTTTCAGAAATTGAGTATCCTAACAAAGGGTTGAGATACTTAAGTTGAGACATTATTTCGAAACGTTCTACTTTCAAATTATTCTCATTCATAAAATATAAGTAAATCAACCTTCTTGATATGAATCATCAGAAGCATCGTTCGTGTATGTTATCTGACTAACAAAAATATCTAGTATTTATATTGAATGAATAAACTAATTGACACTGAAATACTCCGAGCGAATCCACCATATTTTTGAGTTATTATTGATCATTTCGAAACCTACCACTATAGTGTGATATAAGATTATTTCTATGCTCAAAGAAATATATTATGTTGAATGTAGGTGAAACCCGAGTTTTATAAGAGGTTTCAACCTAGTAACGTTTGTTGGGCACAGCACCAGTTGCAGCATCCAAACCAAACTCATTTATCAAGTGTAAATGTAACAAACGACTGCTATTATTATTATTGCTAGGCGGGACTGGCTATCAGCTGAAGTACAGGTAGTTCTGAGTAGAACCTTTCTGCTCCCCGCTGTCAGGTCTATCTCGTGACTACAACGGATCCCCTGTTGCAATCCTGGAGATTCCTTACGAGGTTTTCCTGAGGGATATATCTTCTGCACTGCAATGTCCTCATGCGAGCCAGGGCTTCGCATGCGAACATTAAGTGATGCTGCTGAAACATGCTGCTGCTGGTACTTTTGCTACTTTCTCCATTCTAGCTACTATCAATTGCCCAACAACTAAAAAGAGGATTGTGATAGAGATAGCTTGAAAAAAATGGGACAATCGTCCGACTAACAAAATCTGATTCTCAAGATCTCTAAAAATACATACTGAAGTGTCACTATTGTACCATGAAATAGATTGGTTGCCTCGCTATACTGTCTTCCAAAATAGTACCAGCTACTTCTACTTTTCTTCAGAATATTCTTTCTGAACGCTTACACCTCCTGATTATGATAATTTTTCTGGTGAATCGCACGCCGAGTGAAATTGACGTAGTTTCGTTGTTTGAGCAGTTTTCTGAGTCTTTAAATTTGTATCCACACCAATGGTTCCAATTAATCATTTATGTAATTATAATTTAATCAATTCAAGAAGTTTGAACATTTCTCCAGAGAAAAGTCGATAACATGACTAAGCGGAAGACACTTAAATCAGTAATGAAAAGTCGATTGTGTAATTCACTTTTCCGCTTCAACCTATAGAATAGGTAAATTCGTCGACTAGTCTCCAACAGAAAACAAGTACTGCCACATACGACCATTAAATTATATCTGTTATATTATCGGCAAAGTTCACTTCAAAAACTACTTTTCAATGTTCTCTTAGTATTGGAGCCAAAGTTATGTTAGATTCAAATGGGTGAACACGTTCGTACCGGTTTCAAAGTCACTGCCAATCATCAGCGCAAGCCAGCTCACTGAATTGGGTCCACCACAATGTACCCCTTAAGGTTTAGTGAGGCCTGGAAGGACGAACTTCCCAGTACTCTACGTACTCAAAATTTCATCACCCCCACTCGTTAGAGCGGTTCCTCATCCTGTTGACTGGGCATCAGCAGAACCAAATCTGATTTGATATGGAGTACCCAGCCTATTTGTGGCCTGAAGCTCCCTTATATCTGACATGAGTTGATTTAAAAACAATGATTTTACTCTATGTGCATAGCGTCTCTACACCATCGGCCATGATGGACGAATATAGGCGATCACGAACGTGTAGAGGGCATAATCTCCTGTAATTGCCCTTGAGCGGAGACGATCGTGCGTAATCGCCACTGAGTCGGTTTTTCAAACATCAAAGGGAAGCTCGGCCATGATTGTGCGCGTGTCTACCATCCCCTATTAATATTGACCCAGACATTCTTAACAATTTATTACTGCTCTGTTGACGAAAAAATAACATCAAAATTAGATAGTCAGGCTGACCCTTTGAATTACCTCCGACATGAAATCCCACATAACTTTTTCTTTGTACCAACTGATATTCACGAACTGAAAGAAACTTTTAAAGAAATAAAAAATAAGAAATAGGGGGTATCTCTGTGAATATTTTTGAAAGTCTGTCTGATACTGCTTTATATGTTCTAGCAGAGTGTATAAATAAATCATTTGAATCAGGGTCATTACCCTCTTTTCTGAAAAACGCAATTGTAATTCCACTTCACAAAGGTGGTGAAACCGACGATCCTTCAAACTATCGTCCAATATCGCTTTTATCTACTCTTTCCAAAATTATAGAAATACTGGTTAAAAAGAGAATGATTAATTACTTACAAAAACATAATATATTGTCGCAATGTCAATTTGGGTTCCAAAATTCAAAAAGCACAACTGATGCAATTTTTCCGTTCCTGGAGGATGTATATCTTAGCCTGAATGAGAGTGAGGTAGTTGCAGCAGTATTCTGTGATTTCTCAGAAGCATTTGATTGCGTAAATCACAGAGTACTGCTGAAAAAACTGTATTATTATGGATTCAGAGGGGTTGCTTCTAAATGGTTTGAATCATATCTTCTTGAGAGAAAACAAAGTGTTTAAATTTCCAGTGAAACTTCTTGTTTTTCACATGCCAAATCAGGAGTTCCTCAAGGATCAGTGCTTGGCCCAGTTTTGTTTTTATTGTACCTGAATGATCTAACATGCTTACCAATTACAGGAAAATTCACACTATTTGCGGACGATACCACCTTCTTTTGGCACGGGAAATATGAGGAAACACTAAAAACAGTTGTATCCAAGGACCTCAACGAAGTCGAATCTTGGTGCGATTCAAATTATCTTTGTTTCAATGTGGTGAAAACCTTCATATTTGAATTTGACAATCTGACTTTGGGTACTCATCAAGTTGAAAACAGAACAAGTACTAAATTCCTAGGAATCCATATTGATAGAAAATAATGTCACTAAAAAAGAGACTAGCATAGGGCTGCTTTGCTATTAGAGTTGTATCGAATGAGCTTGGTCCTGCTGTTGCTAGAAACACATACTTTACTCTCATAGAGTCCCATATCATGTACGGCATAGCTTTCTGGGGTTTTTGTAGCCAAATCTGTTTAATTCTGTGTTTATTCTACAGAAAAGAGCAATTCGCTGTTTATGTAAGGCAAAAGCAAGGGACCATTGTAGACCACTATATATCAATCAACAAATTCTAACTATCATCTGCCTCTTTATTTTGGAAACAGTCTGTTTGATTCATATCAGACATCAGTCACCGAATAAAAAGCCTGTGAATTATTTGCCCACTAGAAATAACTGTCATCTTTCTCTACCAATACCCAGTTGACTAGAACCAAACATTCTATTATATATGAAAGCAAAAAAATCTATAATTATTTGCCAAATCAGTTTAAAGCAATTGGTAGTATAAAGAAATTCAGAAAAGAAGTTAAATATTTCCTCACTCAAAAAGCGTACTATGACCTGCAGGAATATTACAACGAAAAGTTAAAGTTTTAATATAACGTATCATTCATTTTTAGGTTATTTAACTTCTTCTTCTTCTTCCTTTAATGGGCTATGTCCTAGAACAATTTACCCAGCTAACTCGTTTTGGAAATGTTCTAGTCTTGCTCAGAGCATTGTTTAAATAGAACATAGTTAGTCAATGCCTGTGGAAAAGGTATTGGACACAAACACGAGTGTCATCTAGCGTGATTAGTTACAAACATGAATATTTGACGTCATTTTAATGCAGGTTTCTTCAAAAAACCCTGATTTTAATGCTTTTCCATTGTTTTAATCAAGTTACGACATGACTTGTAGGCCAGATCACTGAAGTTACGACATGACTTGGATGCGAGCTCACTATCGCCATCTACATGTCGCATCCATTTTGATCCAATTATAATCCCATAAGGTTGACTATCTTCTATATAAACAATGCTCAGAGCAATTGAACATATCCAACTTCCCAACTATCGTTGGATTGACTAAATGTTCCTCCAATGTTTCATTCTTCTTTCTTCCGTAAGAGCTTACATGTTAGTTAGGATTGACAACACAACAAAGGACAAAACTTTTCTCGCTTGGGGGCAGCCACCAAGCTAACACAACCAGAAATGCTACCGACGGAGATAGAAAGAGCACCCAGGACAAAAAAAAAGAGGATTGAAGTAGTCTTGTTTTATTTTATGTAGTTGTATTTCATTAATTTATGTTTTTGTTTTATTTTTCTGTTCAAGTGATTCAAAGATTAATTTTAAAAATATTCAGGAATTTTATTAGAATGTCTAATCTTTGTCTGTTTAGGTTAGACAGAATTGTTCATATATCAAACGGAGTAGTGAGATTTGATTTTGCAAATTCACAGTATAAATCAAAATCTGGACATTCCAAAATAACGTGATTAAGGGACCCAATTTGGCCGCATTCACACCAAGGGTTATCTTTAATTCCAATGCGAGATAAATGGTAAGGAGTTAAACAATGTCCAGTCCGCATTCTAATAATTGTCGTTAAGTGTCTTCTATTAAGATGAGAGAATTTATTAAACCAAGGGAAATGTGGGGACTCATTGCTTATTTTTTTATAAAATGAACCGTTATTCACCTGGTTAGTAAGCCAATCGTCTGTCCACTGGCTCCAAATTTGTTTTTTTATTAGAGGAAGGAAACAAGAAAAATGCAGTTTTATGTTAGCTGGGACATTCAAAGTTCGGCCTATATTTGCCAGTTGATCAGCCTTAATATTACTAAGGATACCCGAATGACCTGGGATCCAAGCTAGACTTATATGTACATTATTATTTTTTGCCAGTAATATACCTTCTTTTGTTGATAAGGAGGCATGATCCATATCTTTGTAAAAATTACTATTAGAAATCTTTTGAAGCGCACTCTTAGAGTCAGAAAGAATAATAGCATGATTAATCTCTTTCTCAAGTATTATTTGTAAGGCATGATTAATAGCAACAATTTCAGCTGAGCAAATTTGCGTGTGAATGGGTAAGTTGGAGGAAAATGTATATGCCATATCAGAGGAAAATACTCCAAATCCAGAACTACCTGATGGGTCAATTGATCCATCTGTAAAGATTTTTGTATGTGTGGGGAAACTATTTAATATCTTCTGATATAAGATTTGACTTGAGTCCGTCCTTGAATTATATAGATTAAATACGCTCATAGACTCAAATTGGAGATCTAAATCAAATTGGTGACAAGGGAGTGTGTCGCTTGTATATATTTTAAAAGAAGTAGTTTGTATCATATTCAATAGATATACTAAACTAGGGATTTCTTTGTTTCTCCAAAATGAAATATTTGCACAGCTGCTCGTAGAGAGAATATCGAATCAATTATTGGGTTATGATTTATGCTTAAGTTTTTCATTACAAATTTTCCAGTAAGCCAATTTCTACGGTACTTCAAGGGTAGATCCCCAGATTCTGCCAATAAGGCTCGAATTGGGGTGGACTTCATACACCCAGTCACTATTCTTAGACTTTTGTATTGCAATTGATCTAATTTTTTTTGACAGACTTAGAACAAGGAACAAGAATCTGACACCCATAATTGAGATGACTAAGAACAAGAGAGTCATGTAAGATTTTCAATATTTTGGGATCACATCCCCACCATGTGCCACACAAAGCGCGCATGACATTTAAGCTCTTCTCTATTTTAGATTGTAATTGATTGACATGTGCATTCCACTTCAGGTTTTTGTGTAAGATCATGCCAAAATAAGTCACTGTATCAGTCCATTGAATAGTTTGAGAGTTATACAAAATATTAGGATAATTGAGTCGAGACGAACCTTTGGAAAAAAGAATAGACCTTGATTTATAGGCAGATAGTATAAAATTATGATTATTTAACCAGCGTTCAAACTCGAGTATCAATACATTTATTTTGAAAATTATGTTATGGATATTTTTTCCCCTTGCAAGTATGACAAAATCATCAGCATACTGAACCAATTTGAAATCTCTAGGTACTATGTTGAATATAGAAGCAGTATAGATGTTAAACAGTATGGGACTGAGGGGGATCCTTGCGGAAGACCTTTATTACTATGATTTGGACCAAACATTTGTCCAGAGTTATCTTTTATGAATAATGATCTATCGGACAAAAAGGAGTATATTAAATTTGATAATTCCAGAGGAATTTGTAAATCTAGAAGAGTAGAATGAAGAAGATCTATGTTTACATTATCATAGGCTGCTGAAATATCCAGGAAGACCCCAACTATATATTCATTATCAGCTAGTGCCGAATATATTTGTGTTATTGAAAAGGAGAGGCACTCAGTGCAACCTCTGCCCTTTCTAAAGCCCAATTGTGAGGGATGGAGAAGTTTGTTATTTTCAATAAACCAATCCAATCTAAAGCCCAATTGTGAGGGATGGAGAAGTTTGTTATTTTCAATAAACCAATCCAATCTATTTTTAATCAGGTATTCTAAAAGTTTGCCTACACAAGATGTCAATGCAATTGCTCTATAACTAGAAAATAATAGTTTATCTTTATTTGGTTTTATAATAGGGAGAATAAGATGTCTCCATTGACTGGGTACAACACCCGTTTCAAGACATGAAATATTTGTAATAAGAATAAGGATCCAGATAGCGGTAAATTTTTTATCATGGAGTATGATATTTGATCCAGTCCCGGTGCCGACTCTTTTTTTCCTTTCAAGACAAATTTATATTCACTATAAGAAAATGGATTAGTAAGGTTTATAATACGTTCATTGTGACTAATATTATTCAAATTAGAGATAATAGGAGGAGCTAAAGAATTCAAAATTTCTTGGGCCACATTAGCTGGAGGCATGGAAAGTTGTAAGTTAGTTTTTTGACCTGAAATTTCTCTAATTCTTTCCCAAACAACTTTAATTGGAGAATTTCTATCAAGTTTAGAGCAAAATTCCCTGAAATTATTCTTTCTTTTTAATTTCAAGAATTTTCTTGCTGCTGCACATTGCTTTTTAACTAATAAATAATTATTCCAGCTGAGATCAATTTTGAATTGTCTTATAGCCTCTACCCGTTTTTTAATTATATCTGCGCAGGAATCATCCCACCAAGGGATGTGGTATTTGCCTTTATTAACGGATTTGTACAAGGGGATTGCTGTTTTAGCAGCGGTATTTATTGATTCAACAAAAAAATCGTAATTGTTCGCAGTAGGAAAAGATGAGAATGCTTGATCCAGAATGGAATTATATTCTTCCCAGTCTGCCTTACTATAATTCCTTCTTTCATTTGACAGTGATACGTCTGCTGGTCCTGAACCTATTGTACACATTGTGGGGAAATGATCACTGAATCCCACATCTGGTATTGTCATCCAAGTGGTAATTGCAGCAATGTTGTTAGACACCAGTGTTAAATCTACTACAGAGGTACCTTGATCTGGAGAACTAATTCTAGTAGGGGACCCATCATTCAAATATACTAATTCTAGCAGTTCTAAAGATTGAAAGATATTCGTACCATTGATGTTATTAGTGGAGCTACCCCAAGCCATATGATTACCATTAAGATCCCCCATTATAATCAGAGGATTATTTATTTGATGAACAAAATCAGTCCAACCTTGTTTAGAAATCAAGTTTTCAGCTGCGCTATAGATATTAATAACATGGAGTTTATGATTAGGTAGATATATGCCCTGCGATTGTACCCTGTAATTAAACTCTGAAGTTAGAGATATCGGAACAAAATCAATTCCATTTCTAATTAAAATAGCAATTCCACCATACCCATCCTCTCGATCATTTCTCAAAATCTGGAAGCCCTTACATTTAATACGCAGATTAGCTCTTAACCAAGTTTCATTTAATAAAATGATATCTGGATTGTAGTCCTTGATAAGTATTTTCAGATTATCTACATTAGCATTATAAGATCTGATGTTCCATTGAATAATATTTAAAGGGGAGAAGATGCATTTGTTAAAATATTTGGGGATTAGTACTCTGAATCATCAGAGTATGTCATCCCTTCAGATATAACTTCTTTTTGATTTTGTGATGAACTTTGCCTAAACTTATTTTGTGGTACTTGAGATATATGGGGGGTAGGTGAGTATGAATTATACAGTAAATTACCTATAAAGGTCATGACCAACTCCTGATGTTGAGATGTTAGCTTGCCCATAGCTTGATAAAAGTTAGTTTGAATGTTAGAGTTCTCCTTTGATATCCTTGGAGATGGGGAAATCTGAGACATGTTTGGTAAGCACTTGACTTGTCCTGTGGGATTAATTAGACATTGATTATGAGCTTCTTTATCAAAACCAGTATTGGAATCTCTACGTCTTTTATTTGGGGTTCTAAGAGTCTGACTATAAGATGGAATGTCATTGGAATTATTAATGACTGCAGTTCTTCTTTCATGAATAGCCAGTTGGTTATGATTGAATTCTCTATTTCTATTTAGTTCTGGGAAATTATCATTATTAAGATTCCTAGTCGCATTTTGAAATCTAGGAATTTGTTGATTCGCTTCAAAATGTGAGACATTTGAAAATGCCATTAATTGTTTTATGTCTTTTTGTCTGAGGAACTCCTTACAATTTTTTTCTTTCGAAGAATGATCATTATTTTGACAGTGTATACAATATAGTTCACATGCCTGTGATGTTTCGTGAGCAGGTTTCCCACATTTAGTGCACTTTTCATTACTCTTACATTGAGTCATGCTATGTCCATATAAGAGACATTTTTGGCACATCAATACCGGACTTATATAAGGTATTACTCTTAAAGGTAAACCATATATTAAAATATCCTTTGGCAGTATTTTACCAGAAAAAGTAACACAAATGGTACCCGTTTTCAAAAATAATGGTTCTTTACCCACCTCAACAACTCTTCTATTCAGTCTTTTGACATTCAATATTTTACAGAAATCAAGCATAGTTTCGCTATTTTCCTGAATTTTGTCTTCCGTAAATTCTTTATAAACATTTCTGATTATTCCTTTGCAAGAAATGTTATGATAAGGAATAAACACATCAAAAATTAAAGATTCCCATTTTTTGTCACATATAAATGTATTTGCTGAAGTGAAATCAGAAAAAATTATTCCTATACGGTTTTTGCCTTTTCGAGTAAATTGAATATAGATTTAGCAATACTTAGAATATGCAAATTACCTACATTTTTCTCGTTTCCTTGAACATAAACTTCAAAAGGGCCTGCACTGAAAAAAATAATTTGCTGCCAATACTATAATTTAGTAATCACAGCAAAAAAGTTTTGTACCTATACAGACAGCTAAATTTTCAGTGCCCAGAACAAATTAATTTACCAACAGGTACTTAGTGTCCACCACTAATGTGTTTAGTAAGAACTACTGACAAAATTTGTATCTATAACTGACTGCTATTTTGCTTTGTACCACTATTTAGTGGATATTACTAATTTTTGTAGTAGTGAGTACTGATTGACATTTTGCTATTTACCACTACTTAGTGGATATTACTGATTAGTTTTGTAGTAGGTACTGATTCAATTAGTATTTATCACTGAATGACTTCATGGTGCATAATAGAAGTACAGTAGTTATGAAAAAAGGGTTCAGTGTACACTACTCATTAAATCTGTATTTAATGCTATATCCTTTTAATGCCTGCCACTAGTAGTACTTAGTGGAAATTACTGATTACTTTTGTAATAAGCACTGATTCAATTGTTATTTATCACTGAAAGACTTCATGTTGCATAATAAAAGTACAGTAGTTATGAAAAAAGCGTTCAGTGTACACTACTCATTAAATCTGTATTCAATGCTATATCCTTGTAATGCCTGCCACTAGTATTACTTAGTGGAAATTACTGATTACTTTTGTAGTAAACACTGATTCAATTGGTATTTATCACTGAAAAATTAAAATGTGATGTTTGCTTAAAGGTTGACAACTTATCACAGGTTCATTAAGTAGTTATTTATAATTTTACTCCGTGTTAAAAAAAAAGATAGAATGTATTGGAACAAAATTTATTGACTTTCAACAATTTACCTTACAGAAAATATATCTGTATACAGTGTGTCACTGGATGGCGCTGACAAGCAGAAAATCTTTATATTTGAGTTCATTTGTCAAAAAAGTTTTGATTTTAAAAAAATTAGGTTTTTGACAAGAAAATCAAAGATTAGATTCACAGGATGTTCATAAATTGAGAAAAGATGAAAATGCTTCAAAAGAGAAGTACTATTATTTAATATATTTGATAAAAATTTTGATGTAAGGAGTATGAGCCGCAATTATGGAAAAGACAGAACAAATTTTGAAATAAAAATGTAAATTTTGTAATTGTCCTTCTACGAAGTAAGTTCAGCCACTGGCATACAAAAGTGTGGACTGAGAGGGCACTCGTTTTCCTACCAGAAAAGGAAACTCTTAATTATTTAATGAATTTGTCTGAAATAATAAATAATGGTACTTATTTCTTTTACAAGCAAAGAATGAGTTTTTGTTATAAAATCAATAAAAAATTTTTTTTTTGTCAACTCCATCTGGAGAAACACTGTATATTGAAAAAAATAAATTCAATTAAAATAACAACATAAAGTGACATAATTCTTATTATTCATATGAACAATGTGGCTAGGAAATGGATCATACAGGTCTTTAACATGAATTCCAAAATATACATTATGGTTAATGATAACTTCATGAGAATGAAAATGAAAATTGAATTGAACAATATCAATTGATTTACAAGAAAGGTATAAATCATGATTTATATTATAGAATAATGAGTCTACTAGCCCAAACTTAGGAACAAACTCATCGGTGTCAACAACTACTATCATATTTGGTTTATAAATTACGCCATTAAAAGATGCCCACTTTGGACAATTTGATGTGGCAAATGTTTCAGGTATTTTAAGAGGCGATGCATTTTCATTACCAGAATCAGGACCAACTATTAAATGTTTATTCACGTCATTGTTAACCAAAAACCTGTTACACAAAATTAACTGATGTTTGAGTGCAAGACTGTGAATTATATTTCTTCTAGAAAAAGTAATATTTGCTGTAATTTTAGACTGACGATGCTTGGATTCAAATCGCATACACCAAATATGCTTGAGAGGTCCAATTTTTTTCATTATTGAAGGGTAGTGCACTACTAGATGAAATTTGGGCTTGAGAGTGTCATTGAATAATTCTTTGTAAAGATTATGATGTTCATCTATAAAAGTCTCCAACATATTGGATAAGCCAGGAGTCGAGATGTTAGACAAAATTATATCTAAAATGTCTCTAAGAGATAGGTAAAGTTCCCAAACTTTATCTCCAAGTGGTATTAAATCTCCTATAATCAAACCAAAATATTTGACAAGTGTCAACATTTCTGCAGCAGACATGGAAATCTTTGGTTTTGATCTATAATTTTCAGAAATTAGAGGTGGTCTGTTCCTTATATCAGCTGGTCCATAATTAAATGTTTTCATCCTAAAATTGAGTGTGTCTAATGAAAACAGTTTTCGAATGTTGATATAATAGTTTAATAAATTCTTCAAATCATAATGGCATAATCCTTCCAATACATCATGCATGATGTCCACACTGTAATTCTCAGTAACGTGAAATGAGGGTATGTCATTAAAAATACACATTTCCTTCACCCCTGTTGAAGGTACATCATTCAAATTAACATGGTTGATATAATTATGTTGATCACGTGGAATAAAACTTGTAGCAGAGCACGTTACTTCTGCATTTGCTCTAGAAGTTACACAAAACCTGCAATAAAAATTTGCAGAAAAACTCTCAGTGAAACCGAGAATTGAATTTAACCCTAAGTTATCGCCAATCAACACACCAAGTACAAAGTAAATTGTCTCAGTTTGATTGTTTACTTTAATCTGAATTCCATAGCGCTCAAGATGAATCAATTCGCTGATGAGATGAGAGAAAACTCTTCTATTCCCAAACGTTTTCCGATCATCCGAGTGAAATAGAGAAACTAAAAATATATTATCCAATGTACTTCGTAAATGTGGTGGGAGGAAAGGAAAACTAACATATACTGCCCCTAATTTGTAGATGCCTGCATGAGAACCAAGAGGATTGTAAGTTTCATACTCATCAAAATAGATGAACAGTGGATACACCTGGTCCTTCTTATCAAACCTAGATATTTTTGATTTCCATAATTCACTCTGAATGAAATTTGACACATTGCAGTTATCAGTATTCAGAGATTGGACATAATTGGAAACTGTTTCATAAAAACCACTCATTTCAAATACTTTTTTTAGTGTATGCCTCAGAGGAATAAACTGTATATTAACATCTATTTGTTTTACAACTGTGTGGTTGTCTATATATTTTGTTTCAGATCTGTGCCCTATTCTATGTGCAACAGGAGAAATGAAGTGCTCCGAATTTTTCATATCTTTGAAACGAAAATATTCAGTAGACAAAAATTGAAAAGGGCTCTGCAGGCAACTGAACATATTATCAGTATCTCTAATGAAACCTTCATCCACGTTTAAGCTTACTAATTTGGATGTAACTCTTTTTTGCAAAAGGTCAAGGAAACCACCACCCAAAAAATTTGAAAATTCATCTAGTATCACTTGTACCATTGATCTAGGTAATGATTCTTTTGCATACATTTTTGCCACAAAAACTCTAGCTTGATGTTTTATAGATTCTAAAAAATAATTGATATCAACATCGTGAATTTCCTCAGTACTAACAATCTGATCAAAATCTTCACTACTTTCATCAATATTTTCATCCCTCTCTTCTGGATAATGTTGCTTTGAACTGAAATCTATGCTGTCATCATGAGAAAGTTCATCCTCACGATGCTTATTCTTTAAATGTTTTTTAAATGAATCAAAAGTATTAAAAACCCTGAAACAATTGCCACTTTGTGAACACCTGTAAATGCTATCTGATGTCAGTTTGTGGATAATTTTGAAATGATACGTTAAACCTGTTATTGTCTTAAAACATTCCCTGCACACAAAGCACAAAAACATATTAGAAATGTTAATAATGAACTAAAATTAATAGAATCTGTGATAGTGACTAACGTCCTAATAAATTTCTGATGTCAGTTACCAGAGTTGTCACTGCTGTGAATTTATTAGGGCTCTCCTCTATATTGTAAAATAATTTTCCAATAAGAATCCAGACCTGTTCTGCTTCAGGGGGATATTGGGCATTCAAAGCAAAAAAGGTTTTGAAGGTCACATCTAATGCCTTCAGTATTCCTGGTAACCTAAACGATAGGTGATCGATTTGTATGTAAATGTCCGTGATTTCACACAAATTTTGTCCGACAACAACTATGAAAGGTTGTAGAGTTGACTTCCATTTTGCAAGTATTGCTCTTCTGTTTTCGATGTGATGGTGAATTTTCCCAACATCCAGAAATTACATAATACCTATGAAAAATTGGAAATAATATTGTTGAGGCTAATACAAACAACTAAAAATAAGTTTTCTATATCACGGTACCAACTTTTTCAGGGTAAGGAGATGCTTTCTTTAAACCCTTTTGGATATGGCTCATTGTCTACAAGGCTAAGTTATATTCCCTGTCTAGTAATATGTTACTTGTATCAGGGTTTTTATATATACAGGCAGAGTTACAGCATAAAATAGGTTTTAGAGAGTTCGGGTCAACAGACGCACAGTGAGGAAAATGTGTCACTACTGACAACATAGGTATGTTAATCATTTAGTTGTTGGTATTGTATTCATCCTTGTTCTTCTTAATTGTAAGTCATGATATAAATCAATTCCACTCTTCTGAATTTTACACTAAGTTCTATAAGGTTGGCTATTCTGGCACACATCACACGTCACCAAAATGGAGGTGTTGCATTAACCTAACTACTTTTTGAAATGAAACAAATTGTGATTACGCGATATAGACAGCACACGGGGAGGGGGACATCAAATTGAAATATTTAAATGGCATTAGGGGTCAAGTATCGCATCGTTGAAAAGACAATTTAATTGTTTTTTCATCCATTTCATCTTTTCACACTATGCATGTCAAGTGTAACAAAAAACAAAACTAATATGTAGGATTTTTCATTTATAATAGATTAAATCAGTGACATTTCAAAATTTCTACCTAATTAAGCTTTGTAACGAATTCAAAACTCAAATTTATCACAATGATGTGACACTTGACCCCTCATGCCATTTAAAATGTTAAAGTTGATGTGCCCCCACCCCCCTCCGCGCCTTCTATCGATTAAGCACAATGTGTTTTCTTTCAAAAAGTAGTATCGGTTATACCCTCCATATATAATAACCCTGACTTGTATAAGGTATGAAAGATACAAAGAATCATAGTAAAAGTATCCAAGGCCGATGATTTAAAGAAAGTGTTTACCATCCCTGAAAAGATATACATTATAAAGTAGGCAACTTGTTCAACTTGTTTTTCAACATAGCCAGGTTTTACTGTTTTAAACTGTCATAGATTTGGATTACTTACAGTTACATGGAGAATAAATGCTTCTTCTACTTTTAATCTAGATGGTCTCCATTGGCACTCTTTATTTTTTTTCACTGTGACAGGTATCATTACATAAGGTAACAACAGGAGGAGCTTGAGGTTTTTTGTTTGTTATATTTTTGTCTTTTCTCGACTTGAAGTATTCCTCAAATGCATCAGATATTTTATCAAAATTGGCAAAAAGAGCAAGTTCTTTATCGGAATGTAATTTCAAAAAATCTTGTTCAAGCTGAAATTTGATGAATTGACTTTTAGTTCAGTTCTTCCTCTTAGAGATATGAATGAAAATACTACTCACCAGTTCATATCCATTATCTGTTGACAGTGCAGGGAATTGTTTAAAGTAGTCGTGTATTTCACAATTTCTCACAAGTGACTGCTTTCTTGAATGATAAGTCTCATCCCAATATTTCAGGACAGTTGGCCATGGAGCGACACTGTTCTCTAACCATTTCACATATTCTTCTTTATCTTTACAAATATCACTTGATGTACCTACAACAATAAGTATATATTATGAAATATAATGGAAATCAATAAATTTTCAATTTTACCTTGGTCATCTTGTTTCTTACTCTTCTCAATTAATCCAACATCTGCAAATCTTCTTCTGAGATTATAGTATCTTTGACACAACTTGCCTTTTCCAATATTTTTGTTATTATGTGTCACCACAGTAAAATATATTTCCTTAAAAATATAAAATACGGTTGTGAATGAAAGTATAACAAAACTGAAACCTTACAAACCTTATTTTCTGATGGAAACATTTGTTGTATGTTTATTGCGAGAGAATTCAACTCAGTTGATGGAACCCTACAAAAATAAACGATAAGTCCTTCATTATAAATACCAAGTGGATGAACAACCTTCTACTGATATCTTTATTCAGCAAATAGTCCACTAGTATCTCCACCAGCTTCTGCCTGGCTTCCTTGTTGAAAACACCATGTTTTTCATAAAAAGCTAATACATATTGTCCTTTAATAGAAGTTTCTAGTAACTTTTTAATGAATACACAAGATTCATTGCGAATTTTGGGTTTTTTTGTGGGTGGACCAGGTTCACCAACAAATGAATCTATATCATAATCTAAAAAATGAAGAAAATAGTTATAAAGTTAATAGACCGGGAGGAGATGACAGATTTTAGTTGAAGATTTTCTCGTTCATGTCTCTGAAAGGACTGAAAGATATAAAAGTGCTAACAAAAATGATGGAAAAATTGAACGGTCCCCGCGTGGCTTTCATATGGAAAATTCAAAATTTTCATTTTCCCAGAAGAAAAAAGTTTTGGGACGATTTTACCACCGCTGCCATGTACATCAACAGAATGTTAAGATAGACATTACCAGCGAAAAAGGATAGGCCTAAGGCACATGGCCTAAGGGTAGAAATGATAAAGTCAACATGTGAAAAACAACTGAAATGTAAGATTTTTTTTTTGTTGCTGTTGAAAAAATGGAAGATTCTATCCTGAATATTCCATAAAAACAATGGCATAAGCTCGGCGGTTGCCGAAGTGAGGTTAAGGGCCGGAAAATTTTGAAAATGGAATTTTCCATATGAAAGCCACGCTGGTACCGCTCAATTTTTCCATGAATTTTGTCAGCACTTTTATATTTTTCAGTCCTCTTAGAGGCATGAACGAGAAAATCATCAACTAAAATCTGTCACCATCTCCCGGTCTATAACTCCACCTACAACTCTACTCGCTTTTAATGAAAAAAAAATACCTTTTGATCTATTATATTTTGAACATTATATTATTTAAAAAAAAAATAGTCAGATGCAGACGAATTACCTACTTTAATGAAATGGAAAAGTGTATTCATTTCTTCTTCCACTAGTTCTTTAAATTTCACGACCGGTTTTGGGTTTTATCCCATTATCAAGTATAAAAACTTACTAATACATTTGAACTCTAAAACCTAGTTAATAGGTCGTGAAATTTAAAAAACTAGTGGAAATAGACAAAAGTGTATTCATTCATTTCATTAAAGTGATCATGAATTTCCACAAAATAAACAAGTCATCAATTACACAAAGCAGACTAATTAGATATACTTGAATATTTTTAATGTAATACCCTGGATATTGTTCCACAATTGGATTTACCACGACCATGAACAGATAATTTAAAAAATGTATCACATTTATTTGATAAGCGATGAATTGGAAGATATTAAAAATGCTAAGTATAGTATATTTTTGGAATCATCTGTTCGGTTGAAAAAATATAAATTTATTTTATCTGCACCCTGTGCTACAAGTAGGTGAGTATTTTTAAATACAGGTGCAGTCCTAATCAATGAGAATTTGTTTCTTCAGCAATAAAGTATATTTTTCTCTCTCTCTCTCTCTCCTCCTCCCTCCCTCTCTCACTCTCTCCTCCTCCCTCCCTCTCTCACTTCCCCCTTCTCCCGACTCACTCCTTCCCACCCTCCTCTCTCTCTATCTCATGTATCTGCAATAGTAAGAGGAATAATATAGTGGTGAGAAAAGTGTGAATTTAACATTTTTTTCCACATTAATATAATAAATATCTTCAGAAATTATGAGGTACAAAAGACTTACTCAATGCACTGGGCGTTTCCTCTTCTGCTTGACTCAATTCGACTGCAGAAAAGGAAGATGAAGTTGAAGCTTCACTAGCAACGGGCTCTATAAATTTGAGAAATAAAAATAAAAAAAGTATTTCTTTTATATTACTTGAGAAAAAATGATGACTGTAAAATATGTTATTGGTATAAATCCTATTCAGAAAGGCAAATATCTGGAAATACAAAAATGCTATTGAAGTAGACCTAGTATTGAATCACAGCCACCTATTAAATTTTTTGTTTTTCGATTTTTTCTTGTAGCAGCGTGTGTAGACTAACATGTGAAACAATTTAACATTCAAAAGAAATGAGAGCAAGACACAAGCAATCTTCTTCATAATTTATTAATTAATAAACAATTAAAAGGATAATTTCCAAACCCACTATTATTTTACAAAATAATAAATTTTAAAGTTGGTTAAGAATTGAACAAAATTCTGAAAAGCAGATAATTTTCACTGAATCGACCTCTACCACACTGGATTTTCTCATCATCTCAAAATCTGTTAGGAGTGTAGAGGCACTAATTTGCATCTTTGAGTACACTAGTGTTATTTATGTTCTTTACTTATTGTATGTATTTTACTATTACTCAAAATTAACATATATAATGGCAGTAGAATACCTATATCTAAACACATAGGTACAAAGCACATGGGTGCAAAAGTATGAGTAAATCTACTAGAAAACGAAAATTTGCTGATTCATTTGACCCACATAATTATAAAAAAAAAAATAATAATATGATACACACCGGTACTGGTACTTCTGGATATTTCTCACTTGCCAGCGAAGGTTTCAAAAATGATTGAATTTTTTCCCAAAATCTCAATCGTAGACCAATTTGAGGGATTACTTTCAGAGAGTCTAGCGTAAGTAGATGTAAACTTTTCGTATCAATACGTTGTTCTGAAAAGTGAAGTCAAGAAGAATCAGAGATTGGTTTAGTGCATAATTGACAGAGGGTGCGTTGGAGGTACAATAACCTCACTTTCCCCTCTTCTAATGGGAAAGTGAGGTTTTTACTGTTACTTGTAATTTGTATAATCATGTAGGGTCACCTGTACCTCCAGTCTGTCAATTATGCACTAAACCAGAGGGAAGAAACTAACTAACTAACCTCGATGCCACCTGTTGCCATAAATTATTTTATTTTTATTCAAATAGCTTATGTAGTAGGTTCATATAAAATACTTTTGTTTTCCATTACAATCAGATTGGACTGCGATATACCTATTGTATAGGTATATACGTATTTCATAACATTTTGCCAAGGAGAGATGAAAACAATTATAGAGGCATGCCAGGCATGGAGGTTTAGGATTTGAAATTAGGTATTCACTCACCCTTACATAGATCCACTAATTCCTCCAAATCCCAAGATTTCAGAACGCTTTCTATTTCAGATTCCATATTCCGGCAATTAGAGCAAAACGGAAAATACGCTAGAGATCAACATAAACGCAGTAGCTATTTTTTGTTGTCGAACGTCGAAATTGAAGTTTTTCACGATGGCGATGGCGGATGGCGGCTACTTTTCTCGCCTCACCGACAATTTAGATCAAAACGGCAAATACACGGTAAACACACTGCACATTGCACCAACAAGAAAACGTCGAAAAAACAACTTATAACGCTAGAGATAAATAGCATTACATAAACGCATTAAAACTAAAAGGCTCGATTCAAAAACAAACGGTTACCATTTGTGAAGACATAGTACTGGATGGACGATGGCCTGATGCCATGCCATGGCGGGTGGCGCGCGTCGATTACTTTTCTCGCCGACAGGGTTGCCAAGCCGTAGTTATTTCACTTAAAATAATAATAATTAGAATCAAGATAACCATGTTTTTTGGACTTTATGTATTCACATATACTATTTTCTTTTTTTTGCAAAACGTCCATCTTTCTAATATATTTATTTTTACCAAAATGACTGCTGGACAATAATTCTGGGAATGTTGGAAGTAGGTATCGGTTTATTTATAATCAGTATAGGATAGGTAATAGAGGGAGGTTGAACATTTTTAAACTTCGACTGGCGCTAGTAGGTTTGTATTCTATAGGTATACCTAATCAGTAATCACTATCGATACCTACCTAATACCGGTTTTCTGTAAGCACATTGAAATTTCTATTGAAACTAGTTACCCACCGAGCAAGAAACATTTTAACTTTCCAATATGAGTAGAAAAAAAACGATAAATCTCGTTTCGGTAATTTTATCGTTTACCCAAAACCAAAATAACGTTATACCCTGAAAAGCTGACAACACGGTAACGTAATTTTCGTTCCAAGCTTTACTATTGGTTCATGAACATCATGTGATGCTGAACCATCACAAACAGAAAAATCTTGCAGAACTGCGTTCTGTATGCCACATGGCGGGAAATTTCCCGCATCGCGGGTAGTCCGAACGCATGCGGGATTTTTGGTGGGATAAGACATTTTGCCGGAAATATGCGGGAAATTATACAGAAATCGTGTCCATTCATATGTGGTGATTTTTCTAAAATGGAATATTTGCGAAAGCGCCATCTCTTCAAAAATTTCACCGCTGTCATGTGCGAAATTATATTGTTTCAAAACAAACTCCTTAACTTGATAGGTTATTTTATCAATTTGAATGTGGCGGGAAATGGCGGGAAATTTTCTCAAGAAATGTGGGATTTTGACATTTTTCATAGTGGCAACACTTTCTGTATCTACGCCCAGACGCGTCTTTCTTCGCCAAAGTCGTTCGTATAGCCAGAGCGTCTTTTTCAACACTGCGGGGGCCTTTTTTCCCTCACGTCACACTCTCGAAGGTGTTTTCACTGGAATACAGAACGCACTCCTGGGAATAGTGATAGTATTTTGTTAGAATGACCTCTTCAAGCTTAGTGCTCGTGACTGAATTTATGTTAGGATCACTGGGAATTGAACAAAGTTTGCTCGTAAATTTTTTTGCAACCGATACTAAACGTGTTTAGTTGTCGATACGACCATCTTGTTCCTATAACTAAATTTTATAGGGACAGCAGCAACAAGGCATCAGCAAAAATTATTTTGCTGTCTTCACTAAACCTCTTTTTTCCGTGTGAGTCTGAACTGGAGTATAAATTCAGGTGGTTTTTCCTTGTCCTCCATTTTAGGTTGGAGGAAAACCTAATATTTTTATTCTATGTATTTAAAAATGTTTTCATCAATATATATTTTATTTATTAGGAAGAATAGGGTCAATTTAACAAAGGTATAATTAGTAAAGCCCTTATAAATACCTTCTCAGCACTTTTCCAATCAGCAAAAAAAAACAACCTCAAATCTCGAGATTTCACCTCGGTTATTTAACTTATATGATAGGTATCTGGTTGGTGTTAAATGTGATATAAATGTCTTATGGCTTAATTCTATATTTTTGTTTTTAAACTTGTTATATTCTTGTATTTGTATTCTTTACTATCCATATTTTATATTTATATCTAAGTATTGTACTTTTGACTTTATAATTGGACATAGTGGATTCCACCACTTATTACTTTTCCACGCTTTGTCAATAGGAAATTTATTCTTAGACATTAAAGCTCAGTTTGATTGATTGATTGATTGATTTATACGATCGGCAATTACACTTCATATTATATTTGTATATTGTTACTTAAATGTAGAATACCAAATTCAAATTATCATACTTTGTCATATTTCGACGTATAGCCAGCATCCACCACCGTCTTTGCCTCCATTTATTTTTTACGACTCCTTTATGTCGCATATTTATACAATAAAATTCATTAATTAATTTATTATGCTATTTAAAAAGTACAATGAAGAAGCAAACGCAATTACAAGTGTACAATGACTGGGAAAAAGTCAAGGTGAAATCAAATATTGAAAATCATCCTACAAATTAGTCGATGTTTTCAGAGCAGATTTGATGATAAATTACGTTTGGTATATGAGAGATAAATCGATTCATCTAACTTTATATAATTTTGGTCCTAGATAGAAAAGACTTCTTTATGGAGATAAGTTTGATGTACTTTGGGTAGGTACTAGTAAATCTTTTGAACAAGTTGAATTTTCATGAACTTGTCGGTGGTTATAATACACTGAATGAATAAATAGCGGTAGTCGGACAACTGAAAATAAATATGTACGATCGTATGGACAGCTGCGCAATGATGGTGGCCATCATGGCCCATTCTGAATTTGCTCATCATGGCCGACGGTGTAGAGGCGCCATTGCTGAAGGCCTAGAAGAACACTTTGCTAAGGGCCAAGTGTTGTATGATTGAGTTTTTTTATTTTACTTCCTGGTCAGTTCTTCTTGGTATCTGAAACATAAATGTATTAATCGTGATGTGAAGCCTGTTGAAGTTGACGTTGGCCTCGCCGAAGGTTCTGCTTCCGTCGAACTTCTTCGGCGGAGCCTATCGGAGCTCCGGTCTCAGATATACTCCAACGTCTAACGAATCATTCCTATTACACCTATTACACCTATTACATATTGCCTTCGAATATATGTTTGGGTTCTTAGAAATGAGCTAAATATGAATTCAGGAACAATGACTTTTTATTTATTATTTTGACATACATCCACTGACATATTATTATTTAAGTATAGATTGATTCGATAATGATATGTAACATTCCTCTTCTCAATGAATACAAGAAGAAAAAAGAATAAACAAATATAACTAAATAATTATTTTCAGAAAGGAAATATTTTTGCTCCATATCCACGGAATCGTCATGGTTCTGTACAACCTGTTCAATTTGGTTAATTTCAGGAATCTCGGGCAGTTTGAATAGATTCATTTGGTGTTTGAATCAGATAAGAATGGGGTTTTTCTCCTCTTCCGATAACAGTAGCCGGAAACCATTAACGGGGTTCTTCTCCTCTTCCGATAGCAGTAGCCGGAAACCATTGATCAGAGTTCTGATCCTGATGCTGGACTATTTGACCTTCGTGCAAAGAAGGCAAATCAGATGCATGGAAACCGTATCGTTGTTTCATTTGAGTTTGTTAATCCTTCATTTTTTCCATAATTTCATCTCTATTCCATGTTTGGTTGGAATTGCGATTTGGAAGGTTTGCTCGTATTCTCCTGTTATAAAGCATTTGTGCAGGAAGAGGAATTATATCGTTTATTGGTGTTGTTCTCCAATTCAGAATCGCTGTGTAAATATCACCTTTACCATCGGTTGTTTTTCATAGTCTGCACATGTCTTTCTATAGATCCGTTTGACCTGGGATAATGAGGAGAACTGGTGCTTACCTTGATTCACCAATCTAGTGTGAATCGACGGAATTCTTCTGAACTGTATTGTGGACCATTATCACTAAAAGTAGTTTCGGGAACTCCATGTTCTGAAAATATTTGTTTGAGCACTTGGATGACTGTTTGACTCGTACAGTGTGATGGCATTTCACGAACAAAGGAAATTTGCTATAGTAATCTAGCAATAACAGTTAAGTATCACCATTAAATTGGAACAGATCTGAGGCCAACATCTGCCACGAAAATGCTGGTAAATCATGTGGAATCATTCTTTCTCTTGTTTGAGACCTCTGGTATTTACAACATATCATTACTTCTATATCATTATTGATTCCATTCCAAAAAACATATTCTTTTGCTCGGAGCTTGGTTTTTTCGATTCCCATGTGTCCTTCATGAAGTATTTCCAGAATATGTTCTTTACTATGGCTAGGAATAATAACTCGATTACCTTTCAAAAGCAATCCATCATCGAGGGTGATTTCATCCCGAAAAGACCAAAAACTTTGTATTTCTATGGGTAGAGTTCTTCTGGAATCAGGCCATCTATCAGTAACAAATCTCATAAGTATAGATAAGATTTGGTCTTTTTTGTCATCTCTCGGAGTTTCTCTATTTTGCTTTGGCTAAACTGGATATGATGTACTTGTGTATCCGAATCCAGATGTGTTTTGTCTGATGTCGGTAACCTTGATAAACTATCTGCAAGAACCATTTCTTTTCCTGGTTTATACCTAATGGTTATGTCATAGTTTTGTAAGCGAAGTAGTATACGTTGTAATCGGAGGGGGGTGCTGCCGTTAAATTCTTCAATTTTATCATCTCTTATGGTTTATCGTCACTTTCCACTAGCATAGCTTTTCCAAAAAGATAGGTATGAAATCTTTCGCAAGCATATACGACTGCTAGCATTTTTCGTTCTGTTTGCATAACGTCGTTCAGTTTTGGAGAGTTTTCTTGGAGATAATCCGTTTGGTTTATTATCTTGTACCAAAGCTTTTTTTCTCTTTCTGTTCTCAATAATCTTTGAGTACTGTAATTTCAGCTTTTCATTCTTGGAATTATCTTATGATATAATATTCCTCTACTAACTTGTTGATGTAGGGCTGAAGCCACTGTTATTTTTTGGTAGCGTTACTTACTTAGTTGATACTTTCAATAATTTATTTTTTTCATATTTAAAAAAAAATGTCTCGAGCTTTGTATACTACAAAACACAATTATTATTTTGTTTTATATCTCAATTTTTGATCCCATTTATTGTACCTGCTATGTTTACTTTTCGAAATGACATTTATAAATTAATAATAAGTTGATCCTAATCATATGTCACATTCATTTCTGAACTGAGTAACTTCTTTTCAGGTATAACTCTTGTTAATCTCCAATCAGTGCTTCATTGTAAAGTTTCACAACTATTAATTATATTGTTTTATTTTGTGCTACTCTGTAATTGGATGGGTGAAACCATCTGTTTAGTAGCCTATTCATGTAAATACATAAATAAAATAAAGCTGCTCCAACACCATGCAGGCAGCAATCCACTTGTATGATTGTGGGTGTGTTTGGATCAAAAAACGATAAGTTAATATTTCTGCAGATGGATTCCTTTATGTCATTGAGTGCTTGTTGATGTTAACTTGTCCAAATCAATACAACATTTTCCTTCAACATTTCTCGTAAACATGTTGTTTTTCTGATAGATTTGGAATAAATGTGGACATATGGGTCGTGGTGGCCGAGGTGGTTGAGCGTTCGCCTTTGGAGCGAAGGGTCGAGGGTTCAAAGCCTCGCATGGTCATTGGTCTCGTGCATGGCATCACACGTTAAAAGGTAAGGGTTGCATCTTCCCTAGTTCACACAAGTCTCTCGAAGACTTCCGAGGATTGCGAGTAGGGGTGCAATCGGTTGACGGAAATAATAATTTTATAACAACAATTTTATATATGTTATCAATCCTAAAATTTGTTGCAGTTCCTTCTTGTTGCTTGAAGAAGGTAATCGTCTGATGGCATCCACTTTTTCAGGATCAGGTTTCATTCCTTGCTTGCCGAAAATAGCGAAAAACTCAACTTCATGAGTTTTGATTATGCATTTTTTACTGTTGGAAGAAAGACCATAGTTTTCTGCGGTTTCCATCAAATGTATCAGATTGGAATCATGTTCTGTCTTGGTTTGACAATAATATCATCAGATATCTTATTATTAACCCAATAATTGCTGTACCATGATTTTCGACAACGAAAAATTCTGTTTCGATCCACCCATTTTTGTATTTTGTTGAAATGCTGATTACCCCAAAATGTTTTATCTGTATTCCATCATAAGCTGTGAGAATGGTTTTGTTTTGTTTCAATACTTTTATATCCGGATAACCATCGCTTGTCATAATGGACGGGTATAACTGTTTGAATATTCTGATTGGCATTGTATTCCACTGGGCTCCTGCATCGACTTTTCCTTTCAAAATTGCTTGGAATGGTGAATAATCAGTTGGACATCTGCATAAACTTCATCTCTTTTCACTGAAACGTGATTTATTGTAGCGATATGTAAGGTGCTGAATTCTTCAACAGGGCTTGACGTTGATGGTTCACTTTCAAAGATATCCAGCGTATGTATCGTTTTATAAGTTTTCTCCCTTCCTTGATTGTTGCTGCTACTTGGAATCCATCGAAAATATTGTTTTTGTCTGCTTTTTGATCTAGAACTTCGATCAGGTTTGTATTTATTCGCCAAACATACTGATTGCCAGTGATTCGGTTTATTGCATGATTTACAAACATCTCCATAGGCTGGACATAATGTATTGCCACGTTTATAAAGGTGATACCTTCCACAGTTGCGACAATTTCGAAATGTTTTCTGTTTCATGTAGTGAATCGATTTTTGTTCATCTGGCTAATGTCCGCCACTGACTTCAAGTGTCTAATAGATGCTTCGTATGTACGACCAAGATCGAAAGCTTGTTCCAATGTAAAAGTTAAATCTTTACCCATAAATTCTTTTTGAAGATTTGGATGATTTACACCAGCAATCAACTGGTCAAGAATCCTTTCAGTATTTTCTTCCTCCTTGAAATTTTTTTGATTGCAAATGACATCTTGCTACAAAATCATCAATTGATTCATCTGGATTTTGCTTGTATTCGCCAAAATAAATTCTTGTCACTCTAAAATTCGTTTTTGTTTCGATATGTGTTTCAAAATTCTTCCAGATATCATCCGATTTTCACGAACTTTCATCTAGTCCCCATGAGTTATAGAGCTTTAGTCATGATTCCCAGGAGAAGAGTAGTATGTAAACAACTTCTTTTACTGGTTTCACACCTTTTACAGAAAAATAAAGTTTGCATTTTTGATTCAAGATCTGAAACGCTGATGTAATGTCTGGATTGTCTCAGTCCATCCTAGGAACGAGCAAATCAGATAGCATCATTAGTGGATAAATACGTTGATAACTGGATGTGATTTCACTTTTACTGACTCTCAGCTGCCACCATGTTATATATTGCCTTCGAATATAACTTTGAAGGGTTCTTAGATATGAGCTGAATATGAATTCAGTAACAATGACTTTTTATTTATTATTTTGACATACATCCACTGACATATTATTATTTAAGTATAGAGTGATTTGATAATGATATGTAACAACACCTGGAAAATATTTTCCACAAGAAGACACTCCCTGTTTGTTTTCTCAACTGAACTTGAAAACTCTCTACTCTACTTGTCACTCCAAAAAATATTTGTTATTCTAGGCCAATCAATAAAGCATTTTTTGCTAACAAAAATACTAGTAGAAAACCGACTGTGCCATCACATGAAATATAGTCCGTAGATATATTCTGTTATGTTTTCGACTCGCAACAACATTTAAATATCAAAAAAGATGTTTATTTTAATTGTTATGCTTATAAAATGAAAATTAATTAAGCAATTTTGTTGCTCCAATGAGAAGAATTGTAGATGATTGAAATACGAACAAACTGGAATATAGGAAAATGGAAATGGAATAGGAATGGAAAATAGGGTTGGTCCTTCTCATGGCCGTTTTGAATCACGTGTACTTTATGTGTGCACAAAACAGGCCCTGACGGATCATTATTTCTGGCACAACTGCAATTTGAATTTTTTTGCTCTATCTTGCAGCGTGATTTTCCCAAGCGCTTTCGTAATCAAATTATCAAATAGGTACGTTCATTCAAATCTAACCCTGCTATTTTTGATTCCAAACATCTTTCAGGGGCCAAATTTATTATCTGATTCACATGCACGTACTCATTTATGGCAATTTTTCACAGAGCAAATGCTAGACAAATAAGTAACCCTCAGCCGTCAGAAAACTAACAACATTCCGGTCGGGGGCCGAGTCCGGAAACTCGTTCCGCGACCCCGGCCTCCTATCTCATTCACAGCCAGCGGGTATGCGAGCGCATTACGGATATTTATGGGCCGGAGGATTATCAAGAAAGGGCGGGTTTTCACCAGACATCGATTTTTCACATGTGCCCTCTGTTCAAGTGCACTCCGCGATATCCTAACCGTAATTATCGACGGAGATTATTATGTCAGCACGAGTCACTGGGTATTTTATACAAAATGTGTGAAGATGAAATAAAGATAATGCACTAATGTATTTTATCACGATAGGGTTTTCACACCAGTAAATTATTTATTTTCTCAAGTGAACTGAAAGAGGCAATATCAATAGAGAAAATACATTTTTACGAGTATTAAAATAAGATGCAGAAAAACTCAAAAATCTCCACAAATTGATACCACCATCTAATAGTGTTGTGCAATGATAAAACCGCAAAGACTATCAATCAGTTAAACCGTATCATGATAGATTGATGTTTTATTTGACCACATTATGTGTAAGCATTTGTAGCAAGTCAGTACAATGCAAATCAATATGATATAAAACATTCAGATACAATAAAATTTTAAAAATTAAAATTGAGCATTAAAAGATAAACATATATACATATCATTCAATACATTTTCAATGAAGTTAAAAAATGAATCACATTAAATATACATGTTCAATATAATACGGTAACAACCAGTCGCAATGGAAAATTTCATCAACTCCTACCAGGATGATCAACATGTCAACACATTATTAATATAATTCACGTGGCAATTCTTATATTCATCGATGAAGTAGAAAGTATTGTTCTAGAAGAATGACTCGATTGTTTTTTTGAATTTCTCTTTACTTATATCTCTAACATTGGCAGGAAATTCATTGAATAAGTTCAAGTCTAGCGAGTTCCTAGCAGAGGCGGATCGAGGATTTTTGTTTGGGGGGGGGGGGGGGGGGACTGGAGGCACATCCGGAGGGACTGGAGGCACGCCCCCGGAAAAAAAATTGAAAATTTGATCACCAGAAAAGAAACACGTTTTGAACATTGTTTAGGAGGTAATTTCACATTTAATGCACCTCAAAAGAATCTCTTTACACGAAGGAATTTATATCTATCTATTGTTACTTAAATAAAAACAGAAATTCATACATCTACAAGGTAAAGAAAAAAAAACTTCCATTTTACATTATCTTTTTTATTTACAATTTGTAGTCAAATGTACAAAACTAACTTTTCAATCCAATTTAAAAGCCAACTTGCGATTGTGCTTTTGTGCAAAAATATTTAAAACGTCTTGTGGTGGAATGAACACTGGCTATCTCCTGGTGGATGTGCAACTTGCAATCCAATGAGACGGTCTTCTGTTATTGTTGTTCTTGAATAGGTTTTTAACCTTCGGAGTGCCGAGAACGACCGCTCAGCCGTACTCGTGGTCACAGGTAGAGTGCAGATTATTTGCAGCAGAACAGTTGAGTATGGTAAATATGAGTGTTTGATTGCTTCAGCTGGGTGTTTAGGGAATTTCTCAGAACCATCTCCCCACATGTGTTTTCAAGTACTTAGCTCGCCCTTTGAAGCATTAAAGAACGGCAGGTCATTCTCATATAGTTTGGCTCCTTCCAAAACTGAATCTTCATAGTTTTCTTTAAATTTCCCCAGTGGTGGCAGAGTCATCTGCAATTTTCCATTTGAGCTTTTGGAAACCTGGTATTGATTTCACTGATAAGAAAGTCCAAAAACGGTAGAAAAATTTACAAGATGAAGTATTTCCTTTCCTCTGTTGTCTCTGCTTCCACATTTGACCTGTTCCGTTGGATGCCAACTATTCTGGATTATTTCAGTTCGGTTTCCATTTTCAACCCACCTTCATGCCTTACAAAACCAATGTGACATGTAACACTGAGGAAAGGCTGGAGCTACTGTATAGTACTGCAGTGACACACCTTAGTAGTCTTTTTCAAAAAGAAGGAACATATTCCTTGCTGACGCTTCATTGCAAAATGTGTAGAATAACAACAGCTAAAAGCACAGCTAAAGAATATTTCACTCAACGATCAAGCTCAACTAACTCAATCTAACTGCCTCAGCTGATTCACTGGTTGCGACTGTTGCGAGCTGGGAGCAGGGTGCAGTTCCAGTGCCAAAGAAATAGGTACAGTTTGACAAATTTAACTGTAACGGAGTGTGGCGAGGGGCGAGAGCGCATTAAAGTTGGTAGTGGATAAAGAGGAGGTAACTGCCTCTAGTTCACGCATCTCAGAGCCACTGTTAGATTTGCCAAGCTGTACAGTTTACTCCGCGCACACAATGTCGCGCAGACGAGAGCGCGAGTTTTGACAGCCCTGTCCTAAACCTTCCAATCATATTTCTGTAAGAGTTTTAAATGTTTCAAAGAGGTGACGCATCTAGTTTCAAATCAAAATAATAATAAAATTTTTCAAAGGGTGGAGTGGAATACTCATTTCAGTTTACTTCCTAATATAACAAAAATAGCTTTGGGGGGGGGGGGGGGGGGGCACGTGTTCCCGATGCCCCCCTCCCCTCAGATACGCCCCTGGTTCCTAGTTGAGGTGGTGAGTCTCCAGCAAGGATTGATCAACTTATCACCATTTCTTGTATTGTAATGATGGGTGTCAGAATGTGTTTGATATTTACAGATGTTTTGGTGAATTTGAAAAAGGTACTCGTAAATGAACAAAGAATGAAGTGTCATTATTTTAAAGTGTGCGAATTGGTTTCTACAAGATTATCTATACCCTAGTTGTACAAGCAAGTATTCGTATGGCTTTTTTTGTTGCCTACAAACTTTGAGTGGCAGACTAGAGTTTCCCCAGAGTCGTATGCCATGAGTAATGTGCGAATGGAATAGAGAGAAATATGATAATTTCAATGCATCAATACTGATTACTTTTTTCAGTTGTCTCAAGAGAGACATGGTGGGTAATACAAGTCTCAAATCTATATGGGTTCATCATCAGCTAATTAAGAATTATGGAGAAGAAATAATTGTTGTATGAATAAATGTATGTGAAAAAGTTATGTGTCACCACATGTTACCAATAAAGGAACCTTTATTTGGTGAATATGTAGTGAACAGAAGATATGGGGTCAGCTCGTACATTCATATTATTACTTCAGACATATACCGGGTGTCCCACATTTTATGTGACAGGCAATATCTGGTTTGTTGAAAGAGATATACAAAAATGTGTCATACAAAAGTTTGAGCAGTTCATAAGAGCTTTATTTTATTTTAAATATACAGGTTGTTTGGTGTAGGTGCTACAGACTATAATAGTATTTTTAAAATAGAACGCCCTGTATATTATCACATATTCAGATTCTACGTTGTATTCTGATATCATTTCAAGTTTAGTTTTTGAAATTCGGTTACGACGTTGTTGAGTTATTGCTTAAAATGTAAAGTCTTGAGAAAGACTATTATTTTTTGAAATATCTCATACAATTATTCTCTCTGCATCAGATCACATGAAAATTAGTCAAAATTTGGGGTGTTCGAAGTAATGGTTTCAATTTTGAGTTGTGGAATTCAGTCAGGAATCATTTTGAATATGAAACAATTGCGAAATTGAAAGAGGTGTATTCGAAAACAAATCGTTAATAACACTGTAAATAATATAACTTGATAAATCATTTCCAGGGCCAGGTAGCCGAGTGGTTAAAGTGACATTGTTTTAGTCACTGGCTGCCAGTCGGCGATGGTTCAAACCGTGGCGACTGCAGAACTTTTTCTGATGGCCCAAGAAAGTGCTAGGAATCGCACGTTAAAAGGTAAGACCTCGTTAATCCTTGGCTCGCACAAGTTTCGACTTCTGAGGGCTGCCGTTCGTAGGGGGACGACAGCTGGTTAACGGGAAAAACAATTTTAACAATTTTTAACAATAAGAATGGTAGGTACCTAGATATAAGTCATAAAAATTGTTCAAAGTGACGCCCATTAGATATTATACAGGCTTCGAAAAGTCGAATCACTTAACTCGTACAAGTCGCTCTTATAATATTAGGCGTAATATCACTGCACGCTAGTCGAATTTTCATTTTCAGATCATCCACATTCAAAGGGGAGTAGTGAAAACAATATCTTTTAAATAACCCCATAGGAAAAAATCAAGCGGTGATAAATCTGGGGAACGAGCCGTCCACCGAATTGTACCCTTATTACCAATCCATCTATTTGGGTACGTTCTATCCAGATTTTCAGTAACAACCTGTGAATTGTGAGGAGGAGTACCATCTTGTTGCCACCAAATTCCTTATCGTTCTGCTATGGGAATATCTTCCATCAACTGGATCAAATCATTTTCTAAAAAATGTAAATATCGCAATCCATTGAGATCCAGTGGGGATTTTCTTGAGACCAATAGTGACTGTTATGTCGATTCACAACTCCATTATTGTGGAATCGCGATTCATCGCTCCACAAAATTTCATGTAATATTACCTGAATACAAGCAATGAATTCAATTCTAGAAAAAGTCATTCGTGACGGAATGGGTCTGTCTCGAAAACGTTCTTGGTATAGACGTTGTACTTGACGGCAGTTTTTCTGACATTCCCCAAAAATTAATAACATATCAATGCAATCACTTGGACTAAACGCGAAAGGCATACTGGAGTTTTCGCACAAAGAACACAGTAACTGTTTTGCAAAGAATCACTGAATCGAACTGGACAGTAGATACAGTTCAACAACATTTGTTACTATGGCATCAACAAGCATAAGCTACTTGATGAAATTGTGCAATATAAAGCAATTCACCTTCAAGTTAGCCAAATTCTCAAGAATTTCAATATTATATTCAACTGATATCGATATCGTATAGTAGAGGTGAGAATAATGGTTTGTATGAAGTAGTAGTCTAATTCAATTTAATAAAAGATAGGATTCGTGTACGAGTAAATAAGTTTTTTTTAAACCTTAAATTTAAGGAAAAGTCCAGTAACTCAACAACGCCGTAACCGAATTTCAAAAACCAAACATGAAATGATATCAGAATTCAACGTAGCATCTGAATATGTAATGATATACAGGGCGTTCTATTTAAAAAAATGGGATTTTGGTCTGTAGCACCTACACCAAAGACCCTGTATATTTAAAAACTTTATCAAAATATAGCTCTCATGAACTCATAAAAAAACTTTTGTGAAAAACATTTTTGTATATCTCCTCCAACAAACCAGATATTGCCTGTAACATAAAATTTGGGACACCCGGTATATCATGCGCCAAGTGTTGTCGTTTTAGGATATGGAAATGTTACATACCTTCGTCCTCCTTCCCAGCCAAAAATGTCTCATAGAGACTTATAACAAATAAATATAGGAGAATTCATGAGATCCAAGTCGGATAGTGAAACCGTATACAGCCATATTCGATATTCATCAGTATTTAAAAGACATTACAGACACATATTCCTTTAATTTCTGATGTGTTTTTAGACACAACTGTCATCCGTTTCTATCAGCGATTACTGATATGGATGCTACATGTTTCTTTGCGTTCTTGCAGTTTGAAAATGAATGAGAACGTATGAGATTTTATCGCAGTCACTCGATTATTTAAAAAAATCATTGATATTCTGCGAGGTCTGCAAGATTGTTCTTAGCAGGTTCCAAATGAAGATTGAATAATTAAATCCAATGGATTTTATAATTTCATATGCACATACAGAAATAATAAAGTCCATTTGTCCATCTGTCCATCGGTCCCTCGTCCGTATTATCACAACCCTCATCCTACCATATCCGGCTATTTTGTCATAATCTGCCAGAAATACTAAAGTTTTTGAAGTTTGGAAAAATACTCGGAGAGTATATCTGGAGGCGAGAGCTCTAATAGGCTCCGCCTACCAGTAAATTGTTATACCATTGGCCGACTAAAATGTTCGGCCAGTGTATAAATAAAGGCTCAAATGGCTGTTTTAGGCAGTCATCCAGGAGCCGCCCGAGGGCTCGGACAATTCCCAGGAGAGAAGCCCTCACTTCTGGATGGCTCAGTAGTGCTAAGTGTAAATTGTAAATAGTATTTCTGGTTAGTGAGTGATCTTCGGCCTGGCATGCGAATTAATGGGACCTCGTTGGTTGGCAACACCAACAATATCGAGAAAGAATTCGTATGTCAGACGCGTTCCTGCTGGTTTTCCAAATAAATGAAGAGCTCCGGAGTTGCTGAGACTTTTGCGACGATGCTGTACTTTGGATAGGCGGTCTGAGCTAGCCGGAAGAGGCAATGCGTCCTAACTTCCAACTATCCGAGTGCACGCATTTGTTGACAATTTGCCTACTCTGATACCACACTATTAAACGTGGTATAGGCCGCACCATCTTCCGAGTAGAGAAAAAAGCTCTCCGAGTAGCTGGTTAGAGATTAATTCATTTCATACATCAGGCCATTGCCTAAAGAAGAATAGTCAAACCATTAGTCAATCAATCTTATGGGATTATTATTGGATGACGATGGGGTTTATTAGTAGATGGCGCCAGCACGGTTGCCCCCAAAAAGGAGACAAACGAATGGGATGGAAATTGTCGTGGTAATCGCGTAAAGTGAATAATGAATGGTCACTATTTCGTGTTTTTGATTGGCTCAGTGTCCGTTCCACCTGCCATTTGCAATTTGCATGTAAACGAGAGAGCAAAGAAGCGAACTTTCGTGGTGTTTGGTATTTCATTGTTTTTGTCTTGTTAGGTCTCAGTCAGTTTTCGAATTCACATAGATATTTTCAGGGTGATTTCTGTTGACTAATGTTTGGGGGAAGATGTCCAACGTTCATGATGACAACCGATGATTGGTTTCAAGTTATGAAGGTGATAATGCCATTTCCGACAGTTACCATATTATTTTCTGTTTTTATTGGAAGCTTTTATTTAACTTGCTCTGTGTGTGTTAGATGGGTACAAATCCTGCAAGCTGACTTAGAACCGCACTTCCCCTTATCCTATAGAATTGAAATTTTATGAGTTGGTTCAGTTCCGATGACAAAACATTAAAATCGATGAAATTGTCCCCTCTGCCCCCCGAAAGTTAGATAGAGAACGCGTAGGGTTTCGGAAGTTTTATTGATGGATTTGGACGTCAGAAATAACAGCAAAAATAAATAAGTAAAGAGGGGGCTGCCCCCCTTCTCTCGAAAAGTTGGAAAACTAACTCATGAAATTAAAATCGGAAAAATATGTAAAAATCGTGAAAAATATCTGACAGTCGAATGTTATGGTTTTTAAAAAGGAATTGCCCCACCTGTCCTCCGAAAGCTAGATAGAGAACGCGTAGGTTTTCGGACGTTTTCTTGACGGATTTGGAAGTCAAAAATTACAGCAAGAAAAAAATAAGTAGGGTGGTACTCGCCTCCCTCTTTTCTCGAAAAAAAATGGAAAACACGCGAAATTATAATTATGAAAATAGTGAAAAATATCTGACAGTCAGAAATTAGGGTTTAAAAAATTCCGCCCCTCCTTCCCCCCCTCAAAAGCTAGATACAGAACGCAAAGGAATTCGAAAAATGTTTCAACAGTTTCGAACATGAAAAATAATGATGAAAACAAAAATAGATCGGGCGGCTCGCCCTCCTTTCCTTTCACATAAAAAATAGGAAAACTCGTGGAATAGAAATAAAAAAAATCCTTAAAGATAGGTACAATTATCTGGCCATTGAATAAAACGGTTTTAAAAATATTTACCCCTCTGCCACCTTCTGAAGCTATTTAGAGAACACGTAGAAATTTGAAAAAATTTCCAACGGTAAATTAACAGGCAAGCGACCGTGCAACAATAGCGCATTGATTGAAATGAACAGACTAAGAAACACATTCACAGAAAACTAAAAAAGAAATAAATAAACAAACTTAAAAAATCTTTTCAGATAAAAGCTTTTATTTAAATGCACTAAAGCGAAAAACCCATAATTTTGTTACATTATAAAATTTTAAATGATATAAAAGCTTTTGTCGTGTGAATAAATCTTAAGGTAATTTTAAATTTAATTAACTACTTATAAGAATTACATATATATTTCTCGTGACAAGCTTTTATATCATTTAGAATTTTATAATGTAACAAAATGATGGGTTTATTCACTTTAAAATTTATTTTCTTCTATTTAGTACCTACATTTAAATAAAAGCTTTTCCCTTGAATGCTTTTTTCCAAGTTTATTTATTTACCATAAAGTCAAAGTTGTAAAACCTAATAAGGATTTTCTTTCGAAATTAGGTACTGAGATAATGGCACTATCTGCGTCTGAATTTGAAGTTTCAGTCGATCGTTCGAAATAACCTCTATAAGTGGATATCCTTATCAAAAATGAAACTTTATGACTCAATGACCAATATATGCACAGAAAACTCATATAAAGAAGATGAAATAGTTATTTATATATGATACAAAAGTTAGTAAATTAGGAATTTTTTTATGAGCGTGGAAACACGTGGGTACAAAAAAGCTCTTTACAAATATGTATCTACAATTTTATTTCTACGACTGTTATTATATTGGCAAATTGTAGCAATTTTCCACTGAAGTTTTGGCCCCGTTATCGTCAGTAGATACCACACCTGTTACGTGTGAGTGAAACTAAACAAAAGCTTGTGCAAGTAATACTGATATATTATTATTTACCTATTTATTAGGTACCTTTCAAGCACTAATGAATATTCTTTATGTGTTTTCAAAACATATCAACTGCGATATAATATCGTAATAGAACATTTTTTTGTACCTATCCTTAGGCATCATTTTTCAGTAAGACTATTTCTACATTACGTGTTTCATTATATTAGGCTTAATTGCAGCAATATAAAATTACCACTGATCATCATCTGATATTCGAAACATCCGAATGCAAACTTTGACTCGTCTTTTATTTTGCTAAACATCTCACCAATGACAATATTTTGTAAGTTTAAACCACTCTATCGATTTCGTTCTCGAACTCGATCGTAGTAGTTTCGGAAATAATAATAATTCTGTTCAGGTTTATCCTTATACCTCGCCCTGTACGCTTTAGCACGGCATGAAATTTCATCACACTATATATTTTTTGTTGTTGCAACCACTCTATCGATTTCGTTCTCGAACTCGTAGTAGTTTAGGAAATAATAATATTTTTGTGTATGTTTCTCCTTAGAGCTCGCTCTATATGCTTTAGCACGGCATGAAATTTCATCACACTGTATATTTTTTGTAGTTGAAACCACTCTATCGATTTCGTTCACGAACTCGTAGTAGATTCGGAAATAATAATAATTCAGTTCAGGTTTCTCCTTATAGCTCGCCCTGTACGCTTTAACACGGCATGAAATTTCATCACACTGTATATTTTTTGTTGTTAAAACCACTCTATCGAATTCGTTCTCGAACTCGTGGTAGTTTCGGAAATAATAATACAGGGATAAATTGAAACAAAAATTACATGAGACTTACTCAGATGAATTAAGGAATGAATATAAAAACTACAGAAATTTTCTCAATAATCTATTAAAAACAACCAAAAATGATTATTATACTACTCAAATTGCAGATACACAAAATAATTATAAAAAAATCTGGCAGAGCGTGAACGAAATAACAAATAACCAAATATCTAACAAAACAAAAATCGCAGATATAATGGATAACAACAATCGAGTACTCAAATCGGATGAAGAAAAAGTAAATTATTTCAATGAATACTTCACGAATATAGGTAAAAAGATGGCAACCCGTATAGAGAAACCATTGGTACCAGTACCCGAAAAAAAAACACAGAGAAAAGAATCCTTATTTCTCCACCCTGTTACTAAAAACGAGATCTTGAATATTATCTCGACACTAAAAAATAATACCGCGGCAGGCCCTGATGAAATATCCGTTTATCTACTTAAAAAACACCATCAAAATCTTATTGATCCTCTATGCCATATTTTCAACTGTGTATTATTGACCGGAAAAGTTCTCTCAAAATTTAAAGAGTCTTGTACAACACCAATATTTAAATCAGGGGACAAAACTGCAGCAACCAACTACAACTACTACCAATTACAGTAATAAATAACATAGCCAAGATGTTCGAGAAATGTATTAAAAGCAGACTAGTGAGTTATTGTGAAACCTATAAGATACTTTCTGATTCCCAGTTTGGCTTTAGAGAAAATCTATCGGCTGAACAAGCAGTTTTCAAAATGGTTAACTCAGTTTTCACCAGTTTCCAAAACAATCAGAAGTACATGACAGTATTTCTAGATTTAGCAAAGGCTTTCGATACTGTTGATTACGATATTCTTTTGCAGCACTTATATGACCTTGGTATAAGAGGTGTTGCACTGGATCTCATTACTGATTACCTGACCGATAGGAAACAAGTGGTCAAAATAAATGACATGTTCAGTGACCCATTACCTGTCACCATGGGTGTTCCATAGGGTACAGTTTTGGGGCCTATTCTGTTTTTATTATACATCAATAATATATTCAATATAGATGCTTTGAATGGACTTCTAGTTTCATATGCAGATGATACTGCCATTGTTTTCACGGGAAATACATGGGAGGAAACTATCCTAAAAGCAGAACAAGGCATACAAATATTGTTCAATTGGCTGAGCTGTAATCTATTAAGCCTCAATATTGAAAAAACTAAATTTATTGCCTTCACATCAACTATAACAGATCAGCCAAATATCAGTCATTTCAAAATTCATAAATTTTCCTGTCCAAATACAAATAAATGCGACTGTTCATCAGTTGAGAAAGTTAGCTCGGTTAAATATCTGGGAGTTACGGTTGATCAATTCCTAAGGTGGAATGAACATATAGAAAATATTGTAAAAAGACTCCGTAAATTAATATATAAGTTTTATCAACTGAGAAATATTCTCAATAATAAAAACCTGCTCATGATTTACAACGCCTTAGCCGAATCCATAATTCGATACTGTATCATTATCTGGGGTGGGACATTCAAAACTACCACATACCAACTAGAAGTGATCCAAAATACTTTTTAAGATTAAGATTCTCCTCAAAAAAGAAAAACGCTTTTCCACCATTCGCCTCTATTCTGAAACCGGGTTATTCACAGTTAGACAATTAAATATCTATCAGAGTGTATTATTTGTAATGAACTCTACTAGGACGTATGTATCACATGATTATAACACACGTATGAATAAAAATCAAATTCTACAAATCCCAAAATGTCGACTAACACACGAACAAAAATTTATTACTTACATTGGCCCCAAATTGTTCAATCTGTTACCAAATAAGTTGAAAAATATATCCAACAAACGTTGCTTTAAAAAAGAACTGAGACTATTCATTTTATCAAATTATGAACTACGACAAAGTGTTTTTCAAAACGAAAGAATCTAACAGACTCATCCATCTCAATATGTGTATATATGAATGTATTTAAATATGTGTATATATGTATATATGTTTACCATCCAAGACATAATCACTGCGCTCACTTAGCTGCTTAATAGGTGTAATTGTATATATCCCCCTTTCTACCAACTCTACAGTATGTTTCTCTCCACTTGAAGTTATCCAAAGTAAACAGAAATATATTTATGATTATACTACTTAATATGCTTCACTAACGGTAAGGTTGCATATTTCTGGTGGATTTCACAAAACAAGCTCTGCTTAGATGAAATCCTCATAATATGAAACCTACCTATTACATTTAAATACCATATAAATATTATATTTACTTGATATTTAGTTGACTTACTATTCTTTAATATTTTTCAAGAAATATGTAAAAAAAATTATAAATCCAGAAATCCTAATATGATGCAATGTATGCAATGTAAATTATAAATACTGGGTATATTAATTAGGTACAATCACTGTCAAAATGCTCATCTGTCTGAATAAACTAGTACTTACTTACTTACTTACTTACTTACTTATGTACTTACTCTATCGATTTCGTTCACGAACTCGTAGTAGATTCGGAAATAATAATAATTCAGTTCAGGTTTCTCCTTATAGCTCGCCCTGTACGCTTTAACACGGCATGAATTTTCATCACACTGTATATTTTTTGTTGTTGAAACCACTCTATCGATTTCGTTCTCGAACTCGTAGTAGTTTCGGAAATAATAATATTTTTGTGTATATTTCTCCTTAGAGCTCGCTCTGTACGCTTTAGCACGGCATGAAATTTCATCACACTGTATATTTTTTGTAGTTAAAACCACTCTATCGAATTCGTTCTCGAACTCGTAGTAGTTTCGGAAATAATAATATTTTTGTATTTGTTTCTGCTTATAGCTCGCCCTGTACGCTTTAGCACGGCATGAAAATTCATCACACTGTATATTTTTTGTTGTTGAAACCACTCTATCGATTTCGTTCTCGAACTCGTAGTTGTTTCGGAAATAATAATAATTCTGTTAATGTTTTCTCCTTATAGCTCGCCCTGTACGCTTTAGCACGGCATGAAATTTCATCACACTGCATATTTTCTGTTGTAAAAACCACTCTATCTGTTCATTTCGATCAATGCGCCATTGTTGCACGGTCTCTTGCACGTTAATTCATCGTTGGAAATTTTTCCAAATTTAGAGTGGGGCAGACCGTTTTATTCAATGCCCAGATAATTTTCACTATTTTTACGGATTTTTTTATTTCTATTCCGCTAGTTTTCCTATTTTTTTGTGACAGGAAAGGAGGGCGAGACCCCCGATATATTCTTGTTTTTATCATTATTTTCCATGTCTGAAACTGTTGAAACATTTTCCGAATTCCTTTGCGTTCTCTATCTAGCTTTTGAGGGGGGAAAGGCGGGGCGACATTTTTTAAACCATAATTTCCGACGGTTAGATATTTTTCACTATTTTTACAGATTTTTTCGATTATAATTTCGCGTGTTTTCCATTTTTTTTTTTCGAGAAAAGAGGAAGGCGAGAAAAGAGGGAGGCGAGTCCAAATCCGTCAAGAAAACGTCCGAAAACCTACGCGTTCTCTATCTAGCTTTCGGAGGACGGGGGGGGGGGACAATTCCTTTTTATAAACCATAACATTCGACTGTCAGATATTTTGCAAGACTTTAACAGATTTTTCCGATTTTAATTTCACGAGTTAGTTTTACAACTTTTCGAGAGAAGGGGGCAACCCTCCCCTACTTATTTTTTTTCGCTATTATTTCTGACATCCAAATCCGCCAATAAAACTTCCGAAACCGTACGCGTTCTCTATCTAACTTTCGGGGGGCAGAGGGGACAATTTCTTCGACATTAATGTTTTGTCATCGGAACTTAACCAACACGTAACAACAACAATAACTTGAAACCAATCATCGGTTGTCATCATGAACGTTGGACATCTTCCCTCAATTAGTCAAGAGAAATCACACTGAAAATATCGAATTCGAAAACTGACTGAGACCTAACAAGACGAAAACAATGAAATGCCAAACACCACGAAAGTTCGCTACTTTGCTCTCTCGTTTACATGCGAATTGCAAATGGCAGGTGGAACGGACACTGAGCCAATCAAAAACACGAAGTAATGACCATTCATTATTCACTTTACGCGATTACTGCGACACTTTCCATCTCAATCGTTTGTCTCCTTTTTGGGGGCAACCGTGCTGGCGCCATCTACTAATAAACCCCATCGTCATCCAATAATAATCCCATAAGATTGACTGACAATACTTCTTTAGACAATGATCAGGCATTCAGAGCTCACGACTTGTGGAAGAACCATACAGTTCATTCGAAAAGAAACGAAAACTGTTTATCAACGAATACATTTGACTTACAAGGGAAATAACAAGTAAATAAATTCATTATGATAAAAAAATTGATCATTTGCAATTGAAGTCATTTTGAAATATATATCATTATTTGTAGGCGTACATAAAATAACCTATAGTACATTATGATTCTTCTGATATGTTTTGGAAATCTGGAGTAATATGATAATAATAATCTATTCGAATATATTTCAGCAATAGTCTAGAAAGGTTTTCCTGGAATATTTCGTTGATCTTGATATGATAATAATAATATATTCGAATATTTTGGTAATATTCTCAGAAATATTTGTTTTTAGAATATTCCGTTTGATTTCGTAATGTTTCTACTGTTGGATCTCATGAAATCTCATAAGATTCGGTTAAAATTGGATACGGAATTCCAAATACAGATCAAGTCCTGAACCCACTTTGTTTATACGATACCAATTTCCACACATAGGTTTTCAAGATTTTGAATGAGGATAAGACATTATTGTGATTGAAATCGGAATACCTCATGGAATCGTGTATACATGTAGTCTCTTTGCACCAGCACTATCTAAAACGAACTCTTATACTCTGTATCCTTGATTTCTTTCGACACTTGTGAATTAGTGATTTTGAGTTGTATGAAAACTTATAGGAATCGCATATATTCAGATGAGGAATTCCAGATCGAAACCATCACATCATGATTCCACTGTTTCCACAAAGATATCCAATAAAATTGGATAAGGAATTCCTGATACAGATCATCGAATACTGAAACCACTTTCTTCATACGATACCCAATAAGAATAATAATTGTGAATTTCCACACATTTTTCATACGTTGAGAATCTTGTGAATGAGAATGTAATATCGATCTGATTGAAAGTGGAATACCTCATTGAATCTTATAGTCTCCTCGAAGAACCACTGCCTGATACAAACTCGTTTGACATGTATTTGGTTATGCTTACAAATTACACCTAAAATCCTTATACAGGGTGTTTCTTAAGTACGTGTAGAAAATTTGGGAGCGTGTAGCTGACATCAAAATAAGAAGAAAAGTTCATATAAACACATGTCCACAAGTTATTCGTTTCTGAGATAAAGAGTGTTAAAGTTGAATTCTTATTTTTATTTTTTGGTAATAATATCAAAATAATTTTGATATCTGAGTTAAATTTGGTATCTGAGAATATTTATTATTTAGTTTGTGTAAAAATATATTCTTGGTAGTGGTCACTGCGAGAAACTGTTTTCGAGTTATTGAGATTTGAAATAATCGATGCAAGTGATTTTGAATGACAAGATTTTTAAATTGAAAATAAATTCAATATGAAATAAGTTTTTCTACAATTAAAATAAAATTTGATTATGTCATTGAAAAATCATCCGAGATACCAAACTTTACTCGAATATCACAGATCTTTTGGAATTTATTCACAAAAAACAAATATAAGAATTAAACTTTGACACTCTGTATCTTAGAAACAAATAACTTGTGGACATGTGTTTATGGGAACTTTTTTTCTTATTTCAACGTCAGCAACATGCTCCTAAAGTTTCTACACGTACTTAAGAAACACCCTCTACATCCTTCCAAAAAGTGTATGTGCCAGGGATTACGTACGTGTAGGTGACAGACTTTCCACGTAGATCTTTATAAATTCTCATAGTTCCTCTATAATTTTTCATGAGATTCCATGATATTTTTGGAAGGAATTGTTTACACTTTCTTCGAAGGTCTAAACAACCGGGAAGAGGGTGGAACCCAGTTCGTCATGTACTTCGACGTCAAATGACCGTCATCAACAAGATTTGTGAATTCTGTCTCGATTGTCACGTGTTTGCAGGATTCCTCACAGTTGATACACAAATTGGTGCAGCCGAGGCCTGCTTTTTGCAGCTACCTTCTTTGCGCAGGTCTTTATGCATCTTCATGACACCAGACGCAGTAGTTTGAGAGGAGCAGGGACTTGTAGAGAGGTGGTTGGTTCCAGGCCATTTGTTGCTCGTTTCCAACCCAAATCATCGGAATTTTTCGGTGATCATCCTAGCACTGTGCTGTGTGGCTGAAGGTGCTGATGGTGGTAGTGCAGCTATTTTTGACGAGGTCTTGGAACCAAGCTGCATTCAAGCTGAGGAAGAGCACATTCGTAAGCATAAAAATAATTTTCAGAAATGTTAAAAAGTTATAAAAGTATTCAAAGAAGAATTTGTGAAAAATATAACAGAAACTGAAGCCACAATAGAGGCATCCAAAGACAAACTTTTATTTAAAATAGAAGAACTCTACCATTGGGTGAATGCCATTGTAACTGGAAATACACTGCCCATCTGCGAATCTTCACTAATCTTCGTCCTACTTAATGGGCATAAGGAACAGATGTTTGGTCATATCTTCCCGACGGTTTGAAGTAGACTCTCCAAATCTGGTATTGAATGGATAATAATCCCTACTCAAATACATAATATATTGGGTGTTTCATGAAAAATCAAACTCTAGTTATCCACGCTTCAATGATGCACCCTGTATGAGTAAAAATGAATTCGAAAGATAGTCCTAGGTGGTCCCTTGGGCTGACAAATATGAGGAATGGAAACAGTGATTCACAATGGGGCAATTGACCAAGGGAGTATTGTTGACTCACACTGTATATGGGGTATTCTTCTTAAAAATTTAGCTCCCCTGTCTTTTTCAAAATTATGTATTGTGAAATTTTTGAATTAGGCTCACAAGATTGCTATCAAATTTGCCACGAAACGGTTTCTCTTCTCAATATTCAAAAGAGAAATTTAAATCAAATCTACCTTCGCCATGTTAAAATTTATCTAATTCATTGAAAAACAAAACAGTATATTGAAAAAACTCCGATATATTGGATTCGTTTTCAATATATCGGATTTCTTTTCAATATGTTGTTGGATTTCTTTTCTGGAACAAAGTTCGAGAAATGTGCCAGAGAGTATCAACTGAATGAATTGAATAATTTCGGCTAAGTCGATAAACCCTTCTAACTCCACACATTCCCACAAAGTGGGAAATATGAGGCAAATATCTTTCAGAAAACAACTACTTTCCCTTGCGGATATTAATGACAAAATTGAAAGTGGTAATTGTAATGAAACAATGATTAATTCATTTGGTAGAAATGACCAATGATATATATTACGGATAGACTCCGTTCGTTATTTACATTAATAGCTGCGATCAATACAGAGTCACATTCTAAGCACAATTTTTACTGCCGCTTATTTCGCGGCAATTACCTGCTTATATACATTGTAAATAAGCAGATAATTCAGCAGAAACTTAGCTTTGCCGAATTTTGGGTTGATTGGCAACTATTTTTCGCGGAACAAGCTGCAATAAGAATTGTGCTTGGAATGTGACCGCAGTTCGAGTATTACCTGGTCCTGTGCAATGGCCTCCAAGGTCACCTGATTTGACACCTATTGATTTCTTTGTTTGGGGCCATTTAAAAAACATTGTCTATGCAACCGCCGTTACAACCCGCGGAGACCTGGAGTTGAAAGTAAGACGCGCAATTAATAGTATAACGGCCCAGCAATTAGCAAACGTTCTTCAAGAAACAGCTAAGAGAGTTCAGAAGTGCATTGACGTTAATGGACTTCATTTTGAACAATTGTTGTAATTCCTCACTAATAGTACTAATAAATGGTACCACGGTACCAATATGGTTTCACTTGAAAAAATTGAGTTTTACCCCAAAAACGATTACAATGAAATTTATTTGCTCATAAAAATGCAATTTAGTATTTTTGACGGGATTTCGATTTTTCTATTATTAGACGGGTCAATTGGAATAAATCGGAACTATCATGGCACACTTAAATGGAAAACTTAAAGTTAAATTATAAAAAATTTCGACGTTTGAAATGTCACTTATGTAGTATGATTGGATTCAAAAAATTATGCAGATTTCAGAAATGTAATAATATACAGCTTGTTCCATCTAAAAATCGAAAGTTGGTACCACTTCCGGCGAAACCGGAAGTGAAAAAAAAATCATTTATAGGTCAAAGAGTGCCGCTTATCATGTATATGAGATATTCCAAATTTTCCCATTTTCAATGTATTACCTTCAAAACTAACGAAGATACGGGGGGTGTACCACGATCCTGTTACACCCGGTATATGCTTCTGCTACGGAGGCACATTTCCAGCCACCATGACGTTTTATGGATTTTATGTTGCCCCCTGCATTGGCCAGAACTTCTCATGAAACAGTGACCTGTGTAGCTCTTATACATCTCTTTTCCAAGCTATTACGCAATCAAGCTGGGAATTTCTCCTATTTTATTTATACCCACATGTTGGTTCATACATTTTCCTATCGAATATTTCAAAAATAATCTGTGACTTTTTGTATGAGGCGGCCTCTATAGAGCGGAGGCTGTTGTATACCCCCCCCCCTTCCCCCTCGTGGGAATTTTCGACACATACATTTTTTTGTTTGTATTGACATGTACTTTAAGTTTTAGTTGTTTGCCACTTGCGAATTACAGCATATACCGGAAAAATAAATAATAATAATTTTAAATACAAAAGCATTCTCACACAACTGCATTTTCTCTGCCCAACAATCAAGGGATGGATTTAAGTCTACTTCCTCCTTGCAAAACGTCATTAGAAAACCACATAAAACGTGTCAACTACCAATGTTACTTATAGAATAACGCACATGTAGCTAAACCCTCCACACCAACTCCAGTGGGACATGGGTGGAAATTGGAAAATGGTGAACTCAAATTCAATTGGATTAAAGGAGATTCGTAGCCACTCAAACTGCTTGACGTTCCAGAAACCTTCGAGCCAGACGAATTTGAAGATGAAGATGAACCAGAAGTACAAAACTTAGACGACATAATATACGAGGATGAAGAAAATGACAGTTGATTATAAAAGATATTATAAAATCATATGCTGTTGAGATTTTTATTTATTTTTTTCATTATTAGACCTTAAATGAATACCAAATAAGTTCATAAAAAAGCATAGTAACTAATGTACCTACCTTTTTGTAAAATTAAACTTAAACAAAACAATTTTTTTTAATTCTTCAGTTTTTCTTTATTTTCCGGAATATGCTGTAATTTAAGAGAGGCAAACAATTCAATTCTTCATCCGGTAGGTACTACCAACAAAAAAAAGTATGAGTCATAAATTTCCACGGGGGGGGGGGGGAGGGTTTCATATTGGTGGCTTTTGGTCTACTATACTTGCGGTATATCTCAATATAATCAGAATTTGAAACAGTAAACGTTCTTGCGCAATAGGTCTTCGTATCAGATATTTTAACAATCAATATAGATTCAGCATCTTCAATGACATCAATAGTTATATGTAATTATTCTTCACGGCGAGAAGCACCGCTGATACCTAAAATTAGGACAACCTACAAATAAAAAATATTGAAATTAGGGTAAAGGTAAGCTTATCGGGCTCATTCTCGAAACAAAAAGAGAAAAGTGGTATTACTTACGTAGTCTTATCTCCTGGACAGGAATCCGAAAGAATTTCCTGGGGGGTCTCTTATACTTTTCGAGTCATGACCTTTTGAATCTTGAATATCGACCATTTTCAAACACGATTTTTTCGGTATAAAATCGAAGAAAATGCCTCCTTCTTTTTGTTGGCACTTTTTTGAGACCGTAATCAACTCATATTTCACAAGTACAAGCACTAAAACCAAACGTTTTATTCAAAAAATCAACCTTCTTATAAAGTATACATAACCCTTCCCACATCTCTAGAACGGACGCCAATGAAGAGTGAGGTTAGGAATAGTGAAATATAAGAAGGTTAATTTTTTTCCGTAAAACGTTTGGTCTTGGTGCTTGTAATTGTGAAATAAGAGTTGATTAGGGAATGAAAAAGGTATAGAGAAGAAGAAGAAAAATCAAGTTTGAACATGGTCGATTTTCAAGATTCAAAAGGTCATAACTCGAAAAGTATATGAACCCCCTACGAATTTTTTTCGGATTAGTGTTCAGAGGATAAAACTACGTAAGTAACACCACTTTTCTTTTTGTTTCGGGAATGAGCCCGATAAGCTTACCTTCACCGAAATTACTACTAATCTTACATAATTATGATTATATAAATTTGTTTCGTTATCAGCATCTTGAATAAATTTATGGATATCATCCCTTGATGAAACTTTACATTTCTTTCTTCGATATCCGACACTTTTGTTCTTGACTACCACCATCATAATCAACATCCATCTTCTTGAAAATAACTTGAAATTGAAGCAATTACGAGCAAACACAGTCAAACGGTCAAACACGCGGCGTGCCAATAAACCGTTTCTATAGTAACGACACAGAAAGACCACTGGATGCTGTGAAATTGTATTGGAAGTATTGATAACATTAAAGATAACATCATGTATGGGAAAGAGAAGTATAATTTAGTTATTTTGGACTTATTTTTTTCAGACAGGAAACATTTTTGGATACGATTTTACTGAAATTATTTAATAATATTTTCAAGACAACAGTCTATTGAAAGCGATTACTTATCGGGAAAAAAACACGTCAAGATGTATTGAAAGTATTTATTTTCAATATATTTCAGACAATGTAAAGTCAGGTTCACAGTTGTACAAAAAATGTTGTTTGTATTTCGCGTATAAAATTCGTGTTTTCATGGCACATTCTAGAGAATTTTTGGCCTCGCCCTGCGGTCTCGGCTAAAAATTAACACTCATGTGCCATTAAAAAAAAACACTCACTTTACGCACTCAATACAAAAATAACTATTTTGCGGATCTTGCAAAAACATGACATTTTACTTTGTAGATGCAAGAAAATGATTAAAGCCATTTCAAATATATTCAGGATTTCAGTTTGTAGAGTGACGGTAGGCAAGTCTTGAGTTGGATGGCAATGTAATTATCTGATTGGGTTTTTCGGGCAAATGCCACTTTGGGTGAAACATCCGATGATATATCTGTAAAACTAATATGATTCGTTCACCGTTCTTCAATTTTTGGGAGTTGCCAAATAAACTAACCAAAACAACTCCTTCAGCCAAGCTGACGGATCACCTACCATTAGGGCCCAGGAGCTTCAGTCTATGAATGAATTGATGTCAACATACCGGAAATAGAGAAACTGTTATATTCACTAAGTACCAGATTATGATTCCAAAGTTCCTCTCTAGAAAAGGTAATCCAAATTGATATTAGCATTCTAACGATACGCGCACAATGCAACCTATTTCCTTTTACTAGCAAACTTTTAGAAGTATATCCAATAAACATGTCAACAATACAACTGAAATTACCCTTGTTTGCGCCTGAATAAATGAGTAATTTTTTAATTAACTAAATGGTGCTATAATTACGCTTCAGAGTGAACTGTCTGACTGAGTAAGCAGCATTAGTATTTCACTTACCGACTAGTTGATTCATACCCTGAAACTTTTGGTTTGCGTTCGATACAAACAATGCTGCAGTGGGTCGTAGGGGATTGGAATTTCGATGCAGTGGAAAGTTTCAGGGTTGTATTAGTGCAGTAAGTATAAAGAATTATACAACATAATCCTAAAATATTTTATGTTTTTGAAAGTTACTTAAGGAATTTTCACTTGAAAAGTGAAACAAATAAGAGATAATTGAAATTGTAAAGAATAATATTTCTCTTCCATTTGTACACTTTGTATTTACTAGATAATTTGATATCAAGTTGAAATACAGAATGGGGCACCGAAAACGAAACAGATCGAATATCTTCAAAACGCATGTGCTGTGGATGAAATGCAAAAACCGGTCGATTTTTAATCCAAGGGGGACATCTTCCTATCATAACCTCAACTGTCATAACTCTCCCCCCACCCCTTGGGCACTATCACCCAAACAATTTGAATAGGGAAAGTAGTAAGTGTGACACATCATTGAAAAGGCAATTTCATAAGGAATTCAGCCATGTCAATTTTTGCCACCTAACTTTTCATTTTGGCGCCCTCTTGCGGGAAAAATTACTGTTCCGTATTCCAAATTATAATACTGCATTTGCAAGCTATTTTGACATAAATTCGGTGACAATGCATTATGGAATTTTTCTAAGAGAAAAAACAAAATGGCGGCTCCAAACTGGCGGACATGATTTGCAATTATAGTCCAATTTGATTCAAAACTAATACATGGTGGTTTTCAAAGTCGGAAATTATGATTTGTTCGTCAATGCAAAAAAACAAGATAGTTGCTCCAAGATGGCGGACGTAATTTGTAATTCTGGTCCGATTCGAATCAAAATTAGTATGTGAAGATTTTCAAGGATTTTCAGGAGCGGTAAAATTCTGATTCTGTTACGCACAGAATAACCTACGTCACATATCTAGGTAAAATATTATCTTCTAATTTGTATAACACCTTTTTTTCATCAATTCAATTAATTCACTGTAGTTATACTGGAAACTTGTAAAACCTTCATATGCCAATTTTAAATCGAATCGAACCACAATTACTAATTTTGTTCGCCATCTTGGTTTTTTGCATCGACAAATAAGTGTTCACCCTGAAAATTCCCACATATCAATTTTGATTTGAATCGGACCAGGATTACAAATTTCGTCTGCCATCTTGGAGCCACCATCTTGTTTTTTTGTATTGACGAACAAAATAAATCATAATTTCCGACCTTGAAAACCACCACATATCAATTTTGAATCGAATCGGATCATAATTGCAAATCATGTCCGCCATTTTAGAACCGCCATTTTTTTTTCTCTTAGAAAAATTCCATAATGCTTTGTCACCGAATTTATGTCAAAATAGCTTGCAAATGCATTAAAATAATTTGGAATACGGAACAATTATTTTTCCCGCAAGAGAGCGCCAAAATAAAAAGTTAAGGAATTCCTTATTTATTTATTTATTTATTTGATCCATACAAACTTATTAGTTTTATTACATGGATTCTCATTGTGAAGATTAGACAATGTGAATGTAACTTAAAAATTAATGTTTTAATTCTACAAATACTATCAGAACTGTTGGGTTACAGATTTAGGAGCATATATTTTTACGAAGATATAGTCAGTGTAATATTCAGTATTGTGTTATAGAATTTGAAATGTGGTAAAGTCCAATCAATATCTGCTATTTCATTAAATTTATTAGCTAATATTAACATGGCTGCAAGAGGTGCTCTAGTTGTAGATATCGACACAGAAATATTAAACATTGTTGTTTCGAGTACGGCGTGAATGAACATGAAACGGAATCATCTGAAGGATTTCGGGAGATTTTGAATTCATTTCTTGACCGAGATGTTCGTATTAAATTGTAATCAGGCCTTTCATGAAATTTTTTGAAATAAAGATAGCGAAGAAATTTGTTTTGAATCTTTTCGATTTCTTTTAAAGCCCAAGGGGTGGGGGAGAGGTATGACAGTTGAGGTTATGATAGGAAAATGTCCCCCTTGGATTAAAAATCGAAGTGTTTTTGCATTTTATTCAATTTATTCAAAGCATACTCGTTTGGAAGATATTCGATCTGTTTCGTTTTCGGTGCCCCACCCTGTATATCCTGTCACGAAGAAATAAAGTCAAGTTGAAGAAGTTAATATTTATTCCGCAACAGGCTATCAATCTTGAAGCTTCTCTTTGTGATCTGACGTGAGATGAATATCCAGCTGGGGTTTTTATTAATAAAAACTCATAGTGGGTATGAAAAAAAAAGTCAACAGCACTAATTGCAAATTTGCATCAAATATTATTGAATCATCAGTTGAATTTACCATTGATTAAATAGGTTCTGAAGCCAAACAATGAGAGAAAAAAATTTGATTAGTTTCGCGTTTTAATTTTTAAGTTCAGTGGAAACCTGATTAGGAAGCGTGTTACCTTTTATCTTCGTTGATAAGTTACAAATATGCCGTTAGCATGATAGTCGGTTTGAGCATGTAGTCGTGGGTAATGACAATGATTATTTCACTTTTGCTAAAATAGCGTGTTATGATTGGTTGAAATTTTTGTGTTGATAAATGAAAACATCATGTTTTCGATTTCGTAGTTCGGCTCTTGATTGGCTACTGGATATGTACATGATGTGTTTTCGATTTTGTAGTTCGATTCCTGATTGGTTATTATCAACACATAAACTTACCACTAGCAAGCTGCTATAATGACACAACACCAAACTTTGACCAAAACTAAATAAGCACTCACTATTAATTCATATCAACTTCACAATTTTCGACAAATTTTGCATACTTGTTAATTAATCAAATCACTAAATCAAAATGTTATCAAAACATAACCTCGAGCGAGAAGCAGTAGACTAGACCTGCAATGACGAAACTACGAATGACGCGCTCTGTCATTGGTAACTGAAATAGATATCAAGTAAATGTTTTGTTAGTTGCATAATTTCAAAACTAAATGCGTGATTAATGTTCCTAGTTAAATTGAATAGTAAATAAATAAAAATGGTTTCGATTTTATTCATGAAATAATCTTAACAAATACAACTCGTGTTATCGGCGATTATCGTTAATTTCTTCTCGGTTTCGAATGAAATTATGTTGCTTTAGGTAACCACACTCACGCAAGCGCTCGTGTGGTTGCCAAGCAACATAATTTGATTCTCAAATTCAAAGGAATTGCTATATCGATAATCACCGATACACTTGTGGTATTACCTACAAAAATCTGAATAAGCAGTTGCTGTTAGCAAAATTTCCCAGGTGCTACTTGATTTACTCACTATGGTTTTGCAGTCTTAGTTAAAGCAAGGAAAATTAAAACTAGTGTTAGTGATAGAATTTAGTATTCAGTGAAATATGCTAGACCTGCGGAGAAAGAAAGGAATCGAAGACATATACCCCAATGAAGCAATTATCAATATAAAAATGTGTGTATCCAGAATATCCAGTACATTATGTAAGTGCTGAAATTTAACTAAACCTCTGTAATGAGGAAACAAAGCAAGTTAAAATCATTGAAGTTAGGTATGATGAAGAATTTGCACAAACTCTTATTGAATGTGCACTTTCTTTTTGGAAGGCTAGTGTCTTTCCATTATTGTATGCAAGTTGTAAATGATGAATTCTCAGTGTTGACTAAGTAGCATTTTATTTTTTGAACTTTTATAATAATAAAAGAACATTGATCACAAGTGATTGGTGATAATGAAGAATATAAATTAATTATTGCGCATGCTATAATAATGATATTGTCACGTTTCTGAACTAAGTCTAAATTTACGGTAGCATGTGGACTTAGAATTTTGAAATCCCTAATGCGTTTTATGATACGTTCAATATGAATTCAGACACTAGCTATTCTCTTAGTAAGCAAGACATCATCCCGTGACATTTTATCTTTATTTGCAACACTAGGTGGTCTATGTACAATATTTTCTATTTAAGAAAGTTTAAATTTTTTTAAATCCTCTGTCAGCCATGACAACACTGTTTTCAGGAACTCAAATATGGCGAGGTCACTAGTACGCCCGCCGTATCCTTTTGACACAAATTTGATGAGCCCATCTGGAGTTGACGAAATGAGGTACTTATTAGAATTGCACTTTTTATAGTCAGACCATGTTAGAGCTTGCTGTTTAGCCGAACTTGGTTTTTGTATTTCAATCTCGAGGCAGTCTATGATTGATTGTACATTTGAAAACATTATTAATAATAATAACAAAATTTATTAAATCCTTTACGATCATAAAAAATGATATAGGATACGTCAGACAACAAATATACATACATACGTACAATCTACATTTATATTCATAAAAATATAACATTTCCACAAAATATAACAGTTCCACAAAATAAATATAAATATATACAATATATAACCACATCATTGATTGAAATACTCAGTAGTACTGTAAAAACAACCATTAATCAAAAATTCTTTCAGCTTTGTTTTGAAAAGATTTTTCCTGTCTAGATTTTTCAAATCATCAGGTAAGTGATTATGAAATTTTGCTCCCTGATAAGATGGAGAATTTTCAAACAAACATGTTGAATGTTTCTGCAGCCGTATCAATTCACCGTGCCTAGAAGGATATACATGAAAGTCAGAATTTCGATTGTAATTCTGTATTTGTTTTTTGAACAAGAGAATGCATTTGTAAATATAAATACTAGGTACGCACATGACTTTATTCCTTATAAAATATTGCCTACAAGATTTTCTATAGTCTATTTCATAGATTAGGCGCAACACCCTTTTCTGAGAGACAAATATTTTGTTGAGTTTTGTGGAGCATCCCCAAACTGCAATATTATAAGAAATGTAGGAATATACAACAGCAAAATAAACGTTTAAATAGGATCTCAATTGTCTGATTGCATAGTACCTACTGTTAACTTTCTTATGTACATGGTTTATACCTGACTCCCAGGATATTACCATCAAAATAAGTACCAAGAAATTTGGTGTGATCTGATGATTCAATTATTTCGTCACCCACTCTAACATGAAAATCATCCATTTTTCTATTTCTACTGGAATAAAACTGCAACAGAACAGTTTTTTCCACATTCACCACTAAAGAATTTTTTCAACACAAATTTGTAAATTCTAGACTCAAATTGTTCAATTTTTCTTGATGCTGCTTTGGGTTATCGGCATTTGCTGAGATCATCTACATATCATCTGCATACAGAACTATGTTGTCTGTGCTTATATGATTTGGCATATCGTTGATGAACAGGAGAAAGATGAGTGAGCCCAATAAAGAACCTTGAGGAACCCCAAGATCAATGTCATATTGCTGCGACTGACAATTGTCAACTTTGGCATGTATCTTTCTGAGAGTCAGGTATGATCTGACCCATGAAAGAAAGTTACCCCTGAAGCCAAGTGAATACAGTTTTTTGCAAATAATATGGGGATCACTGATGTCGAATGCTTTCGATAAGTCAAAAAAAAGTGCACCGACATACATTCTTCTATCTAGTGAGTCATAGACGCACCGGAAAAAACTGCAAAATGCACTTTCTGTTGACCCACCTGGGCAAAAACCATGCTGAAACTTGGATATTACATCAAATTGATCTAGGAACTCGAGCCTTTTTGACATAAACGGATCTCTCGATTATTTTACATAATACAGTTGGAACTGTTACAGGCTCAAAGTTTGCATTGATTGTGTTCTACGCTATGGTAGAAAAATATGAACCGAAAGGGCAATTTCATTTTAAACATTTATAATTTTGTTGTCTACTGATAGTTCCCGGTTTATCATTTGTTTTCCTCTTCCTGTCTTATTTTTTACTATATTCCAATTTTTTTTCTGCTTTTGATGTTGACTCATGCAAGAGCACCCTGATTGATCGCATACTTTGCTTCATGTATTTTTTTTTCTGTATATTTTTTTGGGTCATCATAATACTTTTTGAATTCTAAATCATCTACGTTTCTTGTTATCCAAAAAATATTTTTTAAACTATTTCCCATTTGAATGTTATCTTCAGAAACCCACAGTATTTTACTGAGCTGAGTTTCATGATTAATGGTTCTTTTTATAGTTCTATCCAATACGTAAGTATATTCAAAAACGTTTCATAAGCACATTGAACATTACTGAAATTTTCATAGACATAAAAGAAGTTTTCATTTGAAAGACAGTCGAGCAAGATTTTCTGTGCTTGTGTTCCTGAAACTTATTTTCCGTCGAGTATCTTTTTTTTTTCTACTGAAAGATCAATAAATTCAAATGAAAGGCACAAATGGTCGGCGAGGTTAACATTAATGGTATTTTCGAGATAGAGGGTATGAGAAATATTTGTTAAGAATTAGTCTATTTTTGAGATACTAGTACTTCCATTTGAGTAAGTAAAATTCTCGACGGTTCCGACTTTTAAAGCCTAGATTATAACTATGTAAATTGAATTGGAAGGTTTTTTATAGTAATTTTTTTGACCAAAAAATCTTGAAGTGGGCTAAAATCATAGAGGTCCGTTGAAATATTTTATTTGCATATGCCTTCGATATTCCAAATAAGTCACCAATTTTCGCAAATGAATCATTCGTTTTAATTTTATATATATGTTATATATATAAATATATATATATATATATTTTTAAGTTGAATTTTGTGGAATTCAATAATATTTGAAAATTTAAGGCGATTTTAAGTTTCATTTCGTGTGATTCGAAAACAATATTTGCAAATTTTCGGCGATATTTAATTTCATTTTGTGAGATTCGAAAATATTATTTGCGTTACGGCGATTTAAGTTGAATTTTGCGGAATTCAACAATATTTGCAAATTTACGGCGATATTTGAATTTCAGATTTTGAGATTCGAAAATATTATTTGCGTTACGGCGATTTAAGTTGAATTTTGCGGAATTCAACAATATTTGCAAATTTACGGCGATATTTGAATTTCAGATTTTGAGATTCGAAAATATTATTTGCGTTACGGCGATTTAAGTTGAATTTTGCGGAATTCAACAATATTTGCAAATTTACGGCGATATTTAATTTCATTTTGTGAGAATCGAAAATATTATTTGTGCAAATTTACGGCGATTTGAGTTGAATTTGTGGAATTCAACCATATTTGCAAATTTACGGCGATTCTAAGTTTGATATTGTTTTGAAAATTTACGGCGATAAAGGTAGAAATATAAAGCAAATCTAGGGCATTTGCGTTAGTCACTGAATACGTTAAGAATGGCAGTTCAAGAGGGATTAGTTAGAAAGCGGGGTGCTATAAAAGCAAAAATCACTACATTCAAAAAATATGTTCATGGCTTGCCTGACATTAACATAGAAACGGGAGAAGTCAAACTTAGTAAAATATTTCTAAATGAATTAGAAGAGCGATTATTAAAGGCGAACGATTTGTTGAATGAATTTGAGAATATTCAAGAAAAACTAGCAGAGTTGAAAGTGGAAACTGAAGCATTATCGAGTGAAACTGAGGTGTTCGAAACCGACTTTTACTCGATAACGGCATTAGCAAAAACTATTATTCAGTTCAACAAAACTCAACAAATAATTTCTAGTTCAAGGCCGGAGCAAGCTCAAGATGATGCAAGTCAAGTTAATTTAATAAGCAATGTTAAGTTGCCTGATATGCCACTTAAGAAATTTAACGGATCATTAAATACGTGGCTAGAATTCAGGGACTCGTTTGAATCGGTGATTCATAAAAGTACTAGATTATCCGATATTTTGAAATTTTAATATTTGAAAGCCTCCTTAGAGGACAATGCATTACGGGTCATTACATCAATTGAGCTGAGTGCAGCCAACTATAATCAAGCGTGGACTACACTTTGTGATCGATACAATAATGTTAAATTATTGATCAACCACCATATCAAGGTTTTGTTTAACTTTGAACAAATAACACATGAATCCTCGGAAAAATTAAGAAAAATGGTAGATTCTATCAATAACAATTTAAAATCTCTAAAACAATTAAAGGTTGAAACGGAAAATTGGGACTCACTACTAATTCATATTATTTCTTCGAAACTGGACTCTAATACGGCGAGAGAATGGGAAATCTTAACAATAACAAAGAATTTTCCAAAATTGAAAGAGTTGACTGACTTTCTCAATAATAGAGCTAATTTATTAGAAAGCATTGAAGTAGGAAAAAGGGAAAAACAGCGGGAGCACAATCCCAAACAGAAAATGCAAAGGTCATTTTTAGCGGAAAACAAAAGAGAATTTAGGTTCGAAAATAAAAACCATATCAGCAATCAAAATAGAAACACCCAAGGTACTTTCAAATCGTCCTTGGCTTGTGTGTATTGCAAAAAAGGACATTACGTTTATCAGTGTGCGGATTTTCAGAATTTGTCATTGCCACAACGGTGGGACCTGGTAAAATCTCTGAAGTTGTGTCATAACTGTCTAAGAGGCGGACATCGCCATGAATCTTGCCGATTTGGCTCATGCAGGGTGTGCAGGAAGATGCATAACACTATACTGCATGATTTTGGGCAACAAGCAGAAAGTGCTGTAGATACTGTGGCTACAGAAGAAAATGCCAGTGCAAGTTCCTATTCTGGGATTGCAGAGAGCAGTCAAGTGTTGCTTTCAACTACTCAAATTCTAGTATACGATGCGAAGGGAAATTGTCAAAATGTACGGTGTCTTTTAGATTCTGGCAGTCAAATTTCTATAGCTACATACGAATTATGTCAACGATTACAGCTAAATGTCGAAAAGGCTGACTTGTCGGTTTCGGGATTAAATAATTCGATGTCAAAAATCAAGGGTAAATGCAATATTACCATAAAATCATTGCATACTGATTTTAAAACTAACATCATATGTTACGTTATGCCAAATATTTCAGGGTATCTACCTAATGTTAATATAAATCCGAATATAGCGCAACCTCCTCAGAACATAAAGCTAGCTGATCCAGAATTTCGTAAACCTGGAAAAATTGATGTGCTATTAGGAGGGGATATATTTTGGTCTTTATTGTGTGAGGGTCAATTACGAACGAGAAACAATCAACCAATATTCCAAGAGACTATGCTAGGTTGGGTAGTCGCGGGACCTATTTCGAAAACGAACCTGAACACAGTAAATTGTAATTTTTTGAGGGAATTGGATGTTCAGGAGCAGTTGGCTAATTTCTGGGAAATTGAGGAAATTACAAATAAACATCAATTTTCAATTGAAGAGCAACTGTGTGAAGAACATTTTGAGTTAAATACACGTAGAAATGAAAACGGCCAGTTCATAGTGTCAATTCCTTTCAAAGACGATATAAACAAATTAGGAAATTCTAAACAAATAGCCTTACGACAATTCGATGCGTTAGAAAGGAGATTAAATAATAACCGTGAATATAAAAATCTTTATTGTGACTTTATGAAGGAATATGAGGCTTTAGGGCACATGCGAAAGCTCTCCGGAAATTCTGTCGACCGCATAAGTTATTTTTTGCCAAATCATGGCGTTTTGCGAACAGAAAGTTCCAGTACACGGTTGAGAGTAGTATTTAACGCGTCATCACCAAGCTCGTCAGGCCTGTCACTGAACGATCTCCAAATGATTGGACCAACAATTCAGAAAGATTTACTTTCTATACTTTTAAATTTTCGTCTCCCAGTTTATGTTGTCACAGCGGATATTGAAAAAATGTATCGTCAAATTTTGATTGACGAAAACCAACGTTCGTTGCAAAAAATCCTCTGGAGATCGGACATTACCAAAGAAATTGACGAGTACGAATTATTGACAGTCACTTACGGTACAGCGTCTGCGCCGTACTTAGCAATACGGTGTCTTGACTCTTTAGGTGAAGTATGCAAAGAAACTCTACCTGAAGTTTCGAAAATAATAAAAAATAATTTTTACGTAGATTATGTTTTGTTCGGAAAAAACGATCTTAAAGAAATACAAACATTATGTGTAGATCTCCAAGCGATTATGAAGTCCTTACGCAAGTGGAAATCAAATGATACTCGTGCGATAAAACTCGTAACTGATAATAAAAACGAGAAAGTTCATTCGTTCGATATGAGTAGCACCGTTAACAAAACTTTGGGACTTGGTTGGGTATGCACTACGGACAGACTGGTTTATAATACAAAAAATATAAATTTCAGTTCAGAAAACACAAAAAGGGCTATTTTATCAAATATGTCTAAGGTTTTCGATCCATTAGGACTCTTAAGCCCGGTTACCATCGTAATAAAAATTCTATTGCAAAAATTGTGGTTGGAAAAATAAGATTGGAATGATACGTTACCAACCACGCTATCTAAATAGACCATATTCAAATAACTAGAAGGGTTGTTTGTAAAAATGCGACGAATATACAGCTTCATGCGTTTTGTGATAGTTCTATACAAGCGTATGGAAGTTGCCTATATATTCGATCAGAAAATAAGGAAGCTGAAGTATTTGTACACCTTTTATGTGCCAAGTCTAAGGTGGCACCACTCAAATCGTTAACTATCCCAAAGTTGGAATCATGCGGTGCCCTCGTAGCTACACGGTTAGTAGCTAAAATGTTGAATTGTTTAGAAATACAATTTGATGAAATTTTCATGTGGACGGATTCCACAATCGTGTTAGGTTGGTTGAAAACTTCTCCTAATTTATTGAAACCATTCGTTAATAGTCGAGTTGCAGAAATTCAATCCGTATCAAAAACTGTTCGATGGTGTCATGTTTCCACCAGTCACAATCCTGCTGACATTTTGAGTCGAGGATTGAACCCGAGTGAATTGAAAAATGAAGATCGATGGTGGTTTGGGCCGAATTGGCTGCAAAGGCCAAATACGGAATGGCCAGCTACTTCATTCAACCAGAAATTATTACCGGATATACGCTCTAACGTCAAATCATTTTTTATTCAAAATATCGTTGATATTTTTGAAACAGAGCGATTCAAGTCTTCAGCGTGTGAAACGAACGGCTGCTTATGTATGTAGATTTGTAGGCAATTGTCGTAAACCTGTATCTGAAAGAAGTCTTGGTTCATTAACCACGAATGAAATTGATTCAGCTTTCGAAAAAGTTCTAAAAATAATCCAGGCAATTTCATTTGGTGACGATTATATCAATTTAATAAAAGGCAAAGCGTTGAAAAAAGGAAGTAGATTACTTGACTTGAACCCGTTTCACGAAAACGGACTAATCCGGGTAGGAGGTCGATTACGAAATTCTGAGTTTGAATATTCGAAAAAGCATTCAATTCTCCTGCCACACAAAACGCATTTAACAAAACTCATATTCGCGTATGAACATGTAGAGTTATTTCATGCTGGCCCTCAGCAATTGTTAGCATGCGTTAGGGAAAAATTTTGGCCATTATTGGGACGAAATTTAGCAAAAAAAATTGTTCGGAATTGTGTTATTTGTTCTAAGTTCAGCAAAGCAAACACTATTGCCCCTATTATGGCTGATTTGCCCAAAGCGCGGGTAGAGCCTTCGTTTCCATTCGAAAATTGTGGAACAGATTTTGCTGGGCCTTTTCTTATAAAGGATAAAAAAGGTCGCGGTTCAAGGACTTCCAAATGTTACCTCTGTTTATTTGTTTGTCTTTCTACGAAGGCTATTCACCTGGAGCTTGCCACGGACCTGAGCACCGAATGTTTTATATTGTGCCTGCGCAGATTTGTCTCTCGGCGGGGTAAACCTAGGCATATTCTTTCTGATAACGGAAGAAATTACGTCGGAGCCACTAAAGAATTATCAGAGTTAGTCGAATTTTTGATAGTTAATAATAGAGCAATATCCGAAAAATCTAGTTCTGAAGGTATTCAGTGGACATTTATTCCGCCTTATTCTCCACACATGGGTGGCATATGGGAAGCCGGGATAAAATCCACAAAGTTTCACTTGAATCGTGTGTTTCAGAATGCAAAATTAACTTTTGAAGAGTTATGTACGGTAGTTGCGCAGATAGAAGCAATTTTGAATTCGAGACCATTGTTTCCTTTGTCCTCGGGTCCAAACGACCTCACTCACCTCACCCCGGCACATTTCCTAGTAGGCAGATCGATACGCCATACCACACCCACGGGTCATCGATATTCCTGAGAATCGATTATCACGATTCCAGTTTCTTCAAAAACTCCAACAACACTTCTGGGAGAGGTGGAGCAAATAGTACATCAGTGAACTGCAGCAACGTTCCAAATGGAAGTCAACACAATCACAGTTGACAAAAGGAACAATAGTTCTCATCAAGGAAGACTGTGTGCCTCCAATGAATTGGACCATGGGACGTGTACTTCAAATCCATCCTGGCAGGGATGGAATAGCAAGAATAGCCACGATTCGAACTAAGGATGGGACCATAAAGCGTTCGTTCAGTAAAATTTGTCCACTTCCCATCAATGACGATTCTTTGAAAGTATTTCATACCTTCCAAGGCGGCCGGGATGTTCAGAATCCAAGTACGATGCAATATTAGGGTTCCCACAGGCAGAATAACCGAGAACCAGATGTGAAAAGGTCAAGTGGCCATAAACCCACCCTCGACAAACTCGAAGAAAGAACGAAAGACACTTGGTTTTAAAAACAGTTACATATTATCTACGATGCGATACACTTGTTAGCAAACGAAACATTTCGAAATAAATAAGTTCATGTACAATTAGTTAGTATCAATTACATAAATATACAGTCCATTTTAAATATAATCACGAACACATATCTTTGAACATAACCTGCTTATTTTGTTCATCACTCAACTTATTACTACTGTCACTGATACCGTCACTTAAATGAAAACTTTCTGATAACGAAGGACTACCTGTAGTAACCTGTAGTCTGCGACCTCTGATGTACTACTGTCAGGGTCGGACTGGACAGGGTGGCAGTTGCCGCCTGGGCCAACCTTAGAAAATGTGGGGGGCCAAAAGCTAAAATGTGGGACCAAATACAAAATGACACAAACACAACTAAATGGTATACACTTCCACTGATCATTGACCCTTATCCCTTATCATCTTCAAGTTGATAGTAATCGTTAAGGTAAGTACATATAAAGTCAAATATTTCGCGTTTCTGAACTGTAAGATGGCACTGACAAGATATATTTTTCTTACCATAGTGACAGCGATCTTTCATAATATTTTCAAATAAAGTATAGTTTTCTGCTGGAATATCTTCCGAATACTCAACGGTCAACCCTACTGTAAATGCATTGTTGCCAAATCTCAACATTATTCGGAGTACTGCGAAATAGCTCACATGATTATTAATCATTATCTGGTATTAACTGTGGTCAATGCATTATGTAGCTATGTTGTCAAGGCGGTTGTGAGAGGAAAGGTGAGACGCCATCTCTCTTCTATTATTCTTTACATTTTGAAGTGGACTAGTAACGATTGTATCCATACCTTCTCTACCGTTTGTAATTTGTTGGTTTATTTAATTGTTTTTCGGAATTATGAGTTTATTGTTATGTTTTTGAGATACGTTTTTAAGGTTCTTTCTTTTCTTCTCTTTTCCAGCTCTTCGTATAGGCTTATTGTTCAGTGGTCTACGTAATATTTCAGTTTTGCAGTATCTCCATTTTTTTGTGAATGTAGACTTCTAATTAAAAGGTGTGGACCATTTCCTTTGAAGCTAGTTCATTCTTTTTCTTAGATTTTGGTTTATTGATGATTCCTGTGCCGTCGGTTTTCCTGTGGAAGGAGATCTTGGGAATCTTTGGTATTGCCCTTTTTTCCGGTTCACCTGTATATTATTTATTGTATTTATTTAGCTTGTTTTTCTGATATGGGTGCCTATGGGTTTGTTATAGATATAGTCAGTCCGTCCTTGATCTTGCTTGGATTAGAATCACTTACTGGAGCAATTTACCGTTTTTTATCCGAGGTTTTGAAAATCATTATTGAAATTATAAATCGTTTGATTTTATTTCTGAAAAATAGTACGAATAATTCCTCAATGTTCAGTCTTTTAAATTTCATATAAATATTTTTTTTTTACTGTGTGGGAACGTTGAAGTAGTAATTTCTGAAAAAAATCGTGATAATCTTTTTCTTTGACATTGATATGTCATGATATTTGAAATGAAATCTGAATGGTTTTTGGGAAAACTTAAAAAACCTCTAAAAATTATGTTTTCATTTTTTTCCCGAAAACTGTTCATCAGATTTTCTTCTACATCTCCCTCAGTATTCAATAACTCGGATTTTTTTCAGAATTTTTATCCTTGCGGTAGATTTTTTCATGGGTTTATATAAACCTTAATTCTAAATAAAAATAAAAATATTATTTATCGCCGGCCTGGCTCTGCTCAGCTCAGCCACTCGCTCCCAGCGCCGTCGCCGCCGCTAAACTTTTAGAGGGGATTTTCAAATTTAAAATTAATTAAAACTCGATTAAGATCTGCGTTAGGTGATGATCTGTTGAAATCATTGCTAGTAATAAACATTAGAAGAGATTTGCTTTAAAATATTGATGATAAATAACACAGAAATAACTGAACTGAAAATCTTTTGAAATCTCTCGAAGCCATATAACACTTATTTAGTAGCATCTCTCAATTCCAGTTTTCAATTAATTTAATTTTTAAGTGTAGACATATGATATATTTCTGCCGTCCCTTGGTAAAAATTAGTAACTGGAGTGATAAGGTTTTGAATTGTATTTAATATGTGAAATGTTCATGAAGCTTTCACCGAATACTTACAATTTTGACCCATTCCATGATGTCGAAGCCGCATGCCACGATTTTTTTTATTCAACTTCTACTTTCAGTTTTATAATTTTTCAATTTTCTAGTAACTCCTAAAAGTTGCTAGGTTTTACCATAGGAAGAAAGTTCCTGTACTTTTTGTGTACCATAACAAAACCCCTACAAGCAAATTTTTGTTGTAGTGATCTCTATATTTTACATTTATTGGAACTATTTTATTTTCTATTCCTAATTCCTACTTATCGATTTTAATTTTATATATTACAAATATTTACATTTTTTGGATTCCTAAGAAGCTTTTACTTTTGTTTTCATTTAATTACCTTTTTTATATTTTGTTTGTTATTTTACTTTTCAATTTAAAATTTATTTTTGTAATTCAGTAGTTTTATTAATAAGAGTTGGCAAATGATGGAGGTCCAAACTCATTATAAATAATTTTTTAATGGGGAAGTGGTGGGCCAAATAGGTCCCTGCCACGTGGGCCAAATGGTCCCAGTCCGACTCTGACTACTGTCACTCTTGAAACACAAATGTTTTTGTTTGCATGTCTGCTCGGAACGACGGGAATCGCTAATGTAATTGGCGATTTTCCAAATTTTTTTACAGCTTTTGGTAATGTTACCTGGATGGCTTTGCTACGATAGTGAATTACGTGAGCCTGGCAAGAAAAATACATCTTAAACATTGAGTTATCGGTGACTTCGGGTAAATTTGATGTACTCGATAGTATTAGCATTGTTGAATCATCATTATCAAATTGGGCTCTTGCGTATATTCAATTCAGATTAATTAAAAATTTCAGAAATTTTCCTTTTTCTAGATCTTATTTCGTTACTCAAACTGAAAATATTCGAGCTTCAACTTTACCAAACTTATATTCATAATAGTTTTCCATATCTTCTGCAAGCAGTAAACATTAAATTATTCAATATTTCGTTAGTAATACCTACAAAGACCCTAACTCACGTTGATCTTCACAACAAAAAAATACTGTTTTTAAGGGCACATCTTTCATCTTCCATCTTACAGCAGTAAACCATTTCTTTTCTTCGAAAGATTTCTTGGAACAGTTATGATTATTTTCTCCATATTATTTTTGGATGTGTTTACACATCCAGGAACAAAACACCACTTATCAGCACTCATTTTGAAACATTAATACAGACGAAATCCAGCGAAACCCACTGCTGTAAATGATCCACAAATGAAAGCGCGCGGCATTTTAATGCACTTCGCTGAGCGGATCGCTCACACTATCAAAGAAATGACGTCATTGCTGTTAACCTCGTGTAGGGTACCTTTTCTAGCCTCGCTGATTTCAAACTTTCTATTTTGCGTTTATTTAATCACATTTTCATTTTTGAATTTTTTTGTGCTGGTAATTTGTTTGTAGACAGAAATAACTGTAGAAATGCATTATAATTAAAAATTAGTGGACAAATCTATTGCATGCTACGCGACCACGATACCAATTGCATCAGTTGATATACAAAGTATAATAGAAAAGAGAAAGGGGTTTCTGGATATCGATATAATTTGCTCAAATCTCAGTATGCTATACCCAGGGTAAATGAGATAATACATTCTACGCAACTATGATAGCAATTGCATTAGTTGATATACAGAGTGTAACAGAAAATATAATAGGGTTTCTAGATATCTATAGAATTTGCTGAAATTTCAGTGTGTTACAAAGAATGAATATTAGATTATTATTTGCAAGATACGTGACCACGATAACAATTGCATTAGTTGATATGCAGACTTAAATGGAAAATATAAGGGGGTTTCTAGCTAGGTATCGATAGAATTTGCTGATTTGAGTATGTTACACCTGAGGTATATTAGATTTACAATTACATTCTACGCGAGCAACTGCATTCGTCGAGTTTAATGAACACTTTATGTTTCTTCTCATGTATTAAGCTATCAAATATATCAATTGTAACATTTTTATCTCTTCCAGTTATACTGGGAATATTGTCAATCAGGAATATCTTTATATTTTTTCAATCTACGTTTCTGCTTCGAAATATTCGAATTATTTTCAATTCTTAATATTCACAACATTTACTGATATAATTTTATTTTATATTTTCCATGGAATACATGAAATTAATCATGAAGAAACACAACAATATTTTTTATATTGTTGCTGGTACATGACCATTTGCTATAATTTACCCTCCAGTAGAAGCCTTCAGGTTTGTGGTTCGGCAAACATTTGATGGGTGACACCACTGAACAAAAAGAAGGAACTGTTTACTAGCTGGTCGAAAGTAGGGAATGCATGCTTCAGCGTGTTAGTCAAGGGATGTGAACACGTGAGAATACAGTACAATATCTACTTGACCATCGAGAAGAAAGAAAAAAGATTTAACACAGTTATTTACATTACACATTTCAGTATATTCATCAACAATAATTCAACAAGTTGAATGTTTACACTTTTATTTTCATTTGGTGTTTCTGGCATCGACAGCTCAGGTCATTAGCCACTATTTTGTTGTGGGTAGGCCTTGTTCGTAACTCCATACGCCACCTTAGGAGCAGCACTGTTGATTGGAGCGCAACAGTGAATCGTGCTGAACTCACCCCAGTAGAACCACGAGATTTTAATAATTTGAACAAAAATTTTGATTTTGCTTCCTGCAGAATCTGACAATCAATAATAATGAATTATTACGGTATACAATCACCTATAGGGAACCTAAGAACCATATGACGCTAGCAACGTTAGCACATACTCCAAGAAGTCTTACACCTACTTTGCGCAAGAGCGATAAGTACCGCTTATTTGTTCTTCATCTGGCCCTTGGTTATGATTATTTAATGGGTATTCATTGTAAGATATGTACAAAGTATGCTTTCTTGCTTGGGTAAATCGAGAGTACAATCGTGCTCTTATTACCCACTGTTAAAATAACAGAGTCACATGACCAAGTCCAACAATACTCTTAACTGCGCTGAAGAAGATGAATCCAATAAGTCAACAGAACAGCGAAAATGTTAACCATTTCTAATTGCAACTTGCAAGTAGGCTATCTAGAACACGTGACCATAGCTCTTTAAAAATGATTGTCTGTAGGCACACAAGAATGGTGTTTGTGTTTGGCACTAGCTTCTACTGCTACTAGTTCTGTTTAGTTGTGATGTGAAATGTTATTATCGTTGTTTTGAATTAAAGTGATTCATTTACTATCATTAGAACGAGAAAACAAATATATTGCATCGAGATATAGAAACAAAAGTAGAGTGTAAAGTGCATCTATTTTTTGACTTTCATTCCTTATGAAATGGACACCTCTCTAGATCTTTTCCCATCAGTAACTGCATTCGACATTATTACATATTTGAAGTTGGCTCATAGTTTTTTTACACAGAAAAGCAAACGAAGGCCTACAAAAATTCAACTGGCCATAAATATTTCGAAGATGGATTTGTCCATGATTGTGAAGCGAGAAAAATTCATAAACGTACATTTGTTGTTTCCAAGGTGCTGATTTTTCGTAATTTATGAACTGTTCATTAATGTTTTCAATTCAGGTAAATTATTCATAGCGAATGAATAATAGTCATCTGCTGTTTTGATGGTTCTCCTGATGCGACGATGTCTTGTGACTGCTAGAAAAGTGTGGAAGTGAAGTGTCCGTATTCATTAAGGAATATTGAAATGGGGCAGAATTTAGGGTAAAATTCTATTAACCGGGCGCTACAAGCTACAAAAACATTGTTTTTGGGACTTTCTCTTTGACCTCTGGAACAGAAAATCCAAATGAAATTTTTGGCGGTCTCAAGTAATTTCGGAGATACGGGCCTTTTTTTGAATGAAAATTGGCATTTTCTGGTACACGTTTCTTCTTTGAAAAACACACTCAAATGCCTCCTTATTTTCACCAGCACAATATACACAACCTAATTTACCAGTTTCACACTTTTTTTTCATTGAAAACAGTTTTTTATCTACAAATTGTAGCTTTTTCTAGCAAATGCAAAATCAACAAATTCATGCTGTTTTGTTCAGGCGCGCTCGCCTGACAAATTCGCGCGCGAGGATTTGCGAAATGTTGAGCGAGCGCGCGCATTCCCATCACTACTTTGTCGATTTCTGTCAACTCTGAAGAGAATGCGCGCTCTCGCTTCGCTCGCGTATTTCTGGTCTTGTTCACTGACAAATAAGAGATGAAAGTTTATTCTCAAAGTTGACAGAAATCGAAAAAGTAGTGATGGAAATGCGCCCGCTCGCCCGACATTTCGCAAATCCGCGAGCGCGGATTTGCGAAATGTTGGGGAGCGCTCGCTTCGCTCGCGTATTTCTGGCCTTGTTCACTGACAAATAAGGGATGAAAATTTCTACTCAAAGTTGACTGAAATCGACAAAGTAGTGATGGGAATGCGCGCGCTCGCTTCGCTCGCGTTTTTCTGGTCTTGTTCACTAACGAATAAGGGATGAAAATAACTACTCAAAGTTGTCAGAAATCGATAAAGTAGTGATGCGAATGCGCACGTTCGCTTCGCTCACGTCTTCCTCGCAGATATATTCACCAAGAAGTGAGAGATAAGTTACATAAGTTACAAAAGTAGTAATAGGAATGCGCGTGCTCGCTTTGCTTGCGTATTTCTTGCTAAATATTTTCACTAAGAATGGTTCACTCTTCGAGTGTTTATTAGGAACTGTTATTATTATTGATGAAAAAATTGCCAGTCTCTAGGACGTCAATACTTCCGAAAACTATTCACTACAAACATTTCATATTCATGAGTATTCAGTATGCAGGAATTTTAGGGAATCTGACAACGTCGCATTGTACTCTTATAAAGTTATTAAGACTCATTGTTGTTGTTGAGTGATTGAAAGATATTGATACTGGCTACTTTGTTATGAAAGGAGCCTTTTCGTTGTCAGATAACTGGATTAGAAAAAAAAATATTGGTATTAATATTTTGAATACACAAAAGATATTTTTAAATAGACAGAGCATGTAGCAGGCATTTTTGCGAACAAATAATTACCTAAATAAACGTGTCGGATCACAAACATTCATTTTTGGTATATGCGCATGCGCAAACAGATAGAAAAGACGCAACCTATCCGTATCATATAGTCGGGTAAGCTCGGATAGGTTTGCATAAGATCGGGCCTGTCGGGTTGATTTATAGTCATTAAAGTAGGTTATTTTATTTAAAAAGTGTTCTTAATTTTTTTGTGCGCATGTATATATATTGTTTGCGCACATTTCTGTGATCTGTCTGGTTCTTTTGAATTTTGCTAGTCATTTAGAAACAGTATGAGTACCATTGTTTCAAATGTGCAGTCAGAGTGATGATGGGAAAATGTTGTGGTTATATCAACTCATCTTTCATACTCATTCACTAAAATATTCCATGTAATACGTGAATTGAATATTTCTGGAATCATATTGGCAATGTCGCAAAATTAGCTTCGCCCTTCCGTCAATTCCATTGTTACCAACCTGACAACTGAAATGACAGATATTCATGTAATATATGTTCATATATATTAAATTACAGTTATGTTTTATATTCACTCTGTATCTTGTAAGAATGGATTGTCAAATAGTTGTCACAAAAAGTAATAAAGTATTTTGCAATTCTCCACACAAGTTTATTCCAGAACGAGTATATTACATATTGGCGACGAGGAAAACTTAATTTAAAGCAAGGAGCATCGTTATTTTTGATAAAAAAGTTCAAGGTGAACTGATTATTGTTCGAGGAGAATACATTGAGAATACCAAAAACTTCTGGAAACCAAATGCAAGTTTAACAAGTTTTGCGAGGAACCATAGGTTCTCTTGCCGAATACAGCATGGGCACTGACTGGAGGACATACGAGGAAAGAATGGAACAGTATTTTTTGGCAAACTATGTTGAAGAAAGCAAGAAAGTTCCAGTACTTCTTACATTAATCGGTGAACAGGCATATCAAATTCTGCGAGACCTTTGTGATCCTGTACTACCAAAGGACAAACGTTTTGAAGAGTTGTGCACGATTCTACGAGAGCAGTTTTCGAAAAAAAATTCAGTCTTTAAAGAAAGAATTGAATTTTATGGGCTGAAGCAATTTGAGAACGAGATGATTAAAGACTGGCATGTTAGAATCAAGAATAAGGCAATTAATTGTAAATTTGGCAGCTCTCTGACTGAAGTTTTGAAAAACAAATTTGTTTCTGGATTACGCAAAGCACCTGTGATGGACAGGGTGTGTGAAGAGGAACCAACGGGTGGGTTGGATGCAATCATTGAGATAGCGTTGAAGAAAGAGAGTTCTTTAACGAATTATTCGCAAATTCATAAGCTGACGCATCACCAATACAGAGGAAAAGAAAAGGAACAGAAAAAACCAGTTCATCAGGTGGTTGAAGAGAAACGGGAACGACACCTTTCGAAGAAGAAGGAAGAGGAAAAAGTTTTAATTTGTAATAGATGTGGTAAAGGCAATCATGATTTTGCAAGGTGCAAGTATAAATCTTATACATGTAAAGTATGTAAAAAAGTAGGGCACCTAGCTAGGGTTTGTCATTTTGAAGGCAAATCAACTTATTTCGTAGAAGCTATTGAAGAAAAAAAAGTTGAGTCAGATGATTTTATGGAAATGTATTTTATGAATACAATTGATCAGGTGAAACCAATAAAAATTGAAATGCTTGTAAATAATAAGCCATTAGCTATGGAGCTCGATACAGGGTCTGGTATTTCTGTTATTCCGGAAAAAGTTTATACCGAATTATTTTATGATTGTGAATTATTACCAACTTTGATACGTTTGAAAGCATATGATGGTAGAATCATTTCACCCAAAGTAGAAATATTTGTTTCTATCCAATACAAGGATATTTTCAAAGACAAGTGTAGGTTGATTATGATTGAAAATGGTTCAACACCTTTATTGGATCGTGATCTTATGAAAGTTTTTGATTTCAATTTGAAAAGTTTACAGGCTTCTGAAATTAACAATATTGAGTGCAATACTGAGTTGAACTCATTATTAGCAAAATATAAATACCTGTTTAAATATGAGTTAGGGTTATATAAATATGGTAAAGTTGATTTGAAAGTTGATTCAACTGTTAAACCAATATTTTGTAAACCACGTCCTATTCCCTTTTCATTCAAAAATTCGATAAATGCAGAGCTGGATGAGTTAGAAAAAAGTGGAGTAATTACATTGGTCGATAATGCTGAATGGGGCACGCCATTAGTTCTAGTGGTGAAGGAAACTGGTAAGTTAAGACTTTGTGCGGATTATAAAGTCACAATTAATAAATTTGTTCATGATTTTAAACATCCACTTCCCAGAATAGGAGAATTATTTGCGGCTTTACAAGGGGGAGAAATATATACTAAGCTAGATTTTCTAAATGCTTACAACCAATTAGAATTGACAGATGAAACAAAAAAGTTGCTATGTTGGAGTACTCATAGGGGTATTTATCAACTTAATCGACTTCCATTTGGAACCACGCCAGCTTGTGCTATATTTCAAAAAACTGTTGAAAAGGTTTTACAAGGGTTACACGGAGTGATCAATTTCATGGACGATATAGTCGTAACCGGTAAAGATAGAGCAGATCATTTGAAGAATTTAGAATGTGTTTTTGAACGATTTCTAAAAGCAAGATTCCGTTTGAATTTAAAAAAATGTAGATTTTTTGAGCAACAGATTAAATACTTAGGTCATATTATTGATAAAGAAGGTTTGCATAAAGATTCCGAAAAAACAAGAGCAATGGTAGATTGTCCACGTCCAACTGATGCATCTCAAGTGAAAGCTTAACTATTACGGAAAATTTGTTAAAAATTTGTCAACAATATTAGGACCTCTATATAAACTACTGAGGAATGATACTGAGTTCATGTGGACCAAAGAATGCAAGCAAGCATTTTTAGAGTCTAAAAAAGCTGTGGCTTCAGAACAAAGCTTAGCACATTTTGATCCAAGTATTCCTATTAAATTAGTGTGTGACGCTTCTAAAATTGGTATTGGTTGTTTATTGTTACATATTATGAGTGACGGATCTGAAAAACCTATAAGTTTCGCATCAAGAATTTTGAGTAAGAGCGAAGTAAAATATTCAGTCATTCACAAAGAGGCATTAGCTATATATTGGCGTGTGCGTAAATTTTACCAGTATTTGATGGGCAATATATTTATTTTGTGCTCTGATCACAAGCCATTATTAGCTTTATTTGGCGAAAAGAAAGGAATTCCTCAAATGGCGGCTGGTAGATTACAGCGATGGGCAATATTTTTGAGTGGATTCGATTATACTTTCAGTTATATTAAAGGTAAAGAAAATGCAGGTGCTGATGGTTTATCGCGATTTCCTGTAGAATCGCCGGAACCAGCAGAGGTATTTCATGATTATTTTAATTTCTTGATCGATGATAAAATACCTGTCAAATCAGATGATTTAATAAAAGCTCTAAGAACAGATGTCATTTTGAGTAAGGTTTATAAATATGTTCGAGATGGTTGGCCAGACGTAGTCCTGGAGAAACTGAAAGCTTATTTTTTCAAAATGAGTGAATTGTGCATTGATAACGGGTTGCTTATGTGGGGTTATAGAGTACTAATTCCAAGTAAATTCCGTAAACAGTTATGAGATGAAATTCATGGTTCTCATAACGGTATGGTTCGCATGAAATCGCTAGCGAGGCAATATTTCTGGTGGCCTAATTTAGATTTGGAAATCGAAGGTTACGTGAAAAGCTGTAATGCATGTATGGTACATTCGAAAACACCAAATAAATCGATTTTAATCAAATTTAATGATGGTAAACATGTGTTTAATCGCATTCATATCGATTTTTTAGGTCCTTTTCGAAGTAAAACCTATCTTATTATCACGGATTCTTTGTCGAAATGGCCTGAAATTTACGAAATGTCAAGAACTGATTCAAAAACTACTATCGATAAATTGAAATATTGTTTTTCCAGATATGGTTTTCCTAATACCGTAGTTTCAGATAACGGTTCATCATTAGTTTCCACAGAATTTGAAAATTTCTGTACTCTTAATGGTATAACTCACATAACTTCACCACCTTATCACCCGGCAACTAATGGTGCTGCAGAGAACAGTGTCAAGTCATTAAAAAATGGCATAAAAAAAATATTAACTGAAAATAAAAGCAATTCTAGTAACATGTCCACGTTAATAAGCAAATATCTCTTTTCGTATAGAAATACACCACACACGGTAACTGGTGAGACTCCATCAAAATTGATGTTTTCGCGAAAAATAAAAACTCGTTTGGATTTTCTAACTCGCACAGCATCTGACAAAGCTAAAGAGCGATAAATTAGGCATCATCATGGTGGAAGAATGATTTCTTTCGAGAAGGGAGAGATAGTGTATGTTAGAGATTTCAGAAATCCAAATAAACCCTTATGGACGAAAGCAGTAATTATTTCACAACTGGGCTTAGAAAATTATTTATGTCAGCCCGTAGATGATGTAAGATTGGAATGGAGAAGACATCTTGATCAGATAGTGAAAGTTGGTCAATTTTATAACGAAGATATGGAAATTGCAAATAAAAACATAACCCAAAATGTACCGGAACAGAATAATACTAATTCTGGAAATAGGAATGTTGATTCAGATATATTGCGTCACTTTGACAATGAAAGACAATAAACAACCGAAGTCATAAATTCAAAGGAATTAAGATCCCTTCCCCAATCCTTATGAGTCGATCTCACAGATAGATGAATTTATAAGTAACGTCGATTCATGTAACAATCTTAAGAACGGAGGAATGTAATATATGTTCATATATATTAAATTACAGTTATGTTTTATATTCACTCTGTATTTTGTAAGAATGGATTGTCAAATAGTTGTCACAAAAAGTAATAAAGTATTTTGCAATTCTCCACACAAGTTTATTCCAGAACGAGTATATTACAATTCACTAAACAAAACAGCATGAATTTGTTGATTTTGTATTTGCTAGAAAAAGCTACAATTTGTTGATAAAAAACTGTTTTCAATGAAAAAAAAATATTTAAAACTGGTAAATTAGGGTGTGTATATTGTGCTGGTGAAAATAAGGACGCATTTGAGTGTGTTTTTCAAAGAAGAAATGTGTACCAGAAAATGCCAATTTTCATTCAAAAAAAGGCCCGTACCTATCTCCTAAATTACTTGAGACCCCCAAAAATTTCATTTGGATTTTTTTTTCAGGAGTTCAAACTACGTGAATCCCAAAAAATAAAATTGTAGCTTGTAGCGACTGGTTAACGGAATTTTACCGAATCCAGATTTGAAAACCTCACCTATAATATGTGATGAAATTGAAATAACCCTAAAACGTGACCATGCTCATTATTACCAAACTCATTCACAAAAAAAAGTAACTGAATAAAAATACTGCGATTTTGGGATTTCGTCGCCAAAAAGATATTTTCATGAGTGAATTTTCCCAGATGAAAACTTCTTAGTAGTTGATTGCCCAAAAACGTACAAATTTCATAAAAATTTGTGCTTCCTAAGCTTCACAAAAGGAAGACATTCAGAGCAAAGATGGTGTCTTTGTGATAAAGCAGATGATGGCCGAGTTATGCTGCAGTGTGAAAATGATATCTGTGAAATTCAGTATGTGCGTACTTCAACTCAAAATACGCGTAAAACAGATATAATTTAGACAATAGAATTAGTGACTGAATAACTTCCCTCTTTACAGAGCAAAACACTTATATTAAGCTTTCACTAATGTTGGAGTTTTTATATTTTATATTTGTTAATTTTACATCCTGTGTAAAGAATTTATAATCGTGGTTACAAATGACAAAAAAAAGTAGTTGATTTTTGATACTTGTCAAAGATTTTGAAAAGTAAAAAACACATTGAAAAAAGTATAGTTCTATTGAGAGAAAGCGAAACAATTTTGGTCCTTCTAACCGATATGAATCAAGAAGTGGATGAACGAAGGCGTAGCGCGAGAAAATGCGCAGGAATCAACAGAAATTTGTCAGCGGTTTTCCTCTGGTATGGAGATACGGACAGAGCTGAACAACACACGGATGAGGAGAGGAGTCAGTCCGTCCAGGAGACAGATCTTCACAAGGATACCCAGTCCACAACATCATATAAGAGTCGACGATCCCAGGTCAGTGTTAATCTAAGAAAGAAGCGGCTAGCACTAGAGACAGAAAAGACCAGGCAAGAATTCGAAATGAAACGAAAGGAGCTAGAAAACCAGATGCGTCTACTTGAAATTGAAAAGGAACTACAGGAAGCAGAGATAGAAGCGCAAAAAGAGTTCCAACATCACGAGGGAGAAGGAGCCCACGCCAGTAAAGTGGATATTACAAACTTCAGGGAAGCCACACGTGAATGGGTGAATAGTAATGGACAACCACGTCAGCATCAGTCGGGAGCCGAGTCAGGTGCTGGAAATAAAGTTGAGTTCATCGTTGATAATGTCAGCAATGTCATCAATAATAATTTTGGTAATAATAAACCCACTGAAAATCCACTTTCTGATAATACCAATCCTGATATAAAGTTATTGTGTCAAACTATTTTCAATTTGGTTAACCATGTCCATCCTTCATCATCAAATCCATATAAAATTTTCACGAGACAAACTTATGGAGAGAGACTTTCCCACATTTGATGGAAATCCTGAAGATTGGCCGCTATTTTACAAGCATTTTCAACGAATTTCTGATATATGTGCATACAATGAAGAGGAAATAGCGATAAAGTTGAGGAAGTGCCTGAAAGGGGAAGCAAGATCCGCAGTGTCAGGTATGATGACGGCTGGAGACAACGTCAGACTGATAATGGAAACACTGGAAATGCGATTTGGCAGACCTGAATTCATCATAGAGGTAATCATCTCTAAATCGAACTGTCTTCCTTCCATTCGAGCTATGAATAACGGAAAAATCATTACTCTTTCCAATGAAGTAAAAAATATAGTTGCCACAATGAAAACATTGAAATCCGTAGGTCATATGCAGAATCCACAGCTACTGAAGGAACTAGTGAATAAACTTCCAGATATTCTGAGGCTGAAATGGGGAGAGCTAGTATACGGCGAAAGAGGTAACGTGAATCTTGAAAAATTTTCCACATGGCTTCTTCAAATGGCAAGTGCAGCTTCATACGTGAATTCTCCAGTCCATTCCAAGACGAAAACGGAATCAGCATATGCGAAAAAACCTAATTCTACGTTCAAGAAACCTGAAAGAATCTTGAGTACTCGAGAAATGAACCAATCCTGTGATTATTGTGAAGAAGATGACCACAAACTCGACAGTTGTCTGAAACTTAAGGATGATGATGTTGATAGCCGTTGGAGTACAGTAGTAAGTAAAAAGCTTTGTTTTATATGTCTCCTACCTGGACATTCGAAGTTCAGATGTAAGAAGAAGAAAGATTGTGGTGTTGGAGGATGTAAATTGAAACATCACAAGCTCATACACAAGAATTTCAACAGGGAAGAGAGGGATGAGCATATCGTCGAAGATGAAAACAAAAAGGCAAATGAAATTGTTTGCACACACCAAACAAGAAAAAATGTACTTTTTCGCATGATTCATGTGATGCTCTATGGGCCAAACGGCAGTTTGAAAACTCTAGCGTTATGCGACGAAGTATCCACAGTAACATTGGTGGATCAATCCATTGTGGAACGGCTAGGACTGCAAGATTGTTTCGAATTTGAACAGTTCTCAGAAGGTCGACTTTGGTATCTCAGGAGTAGGTGAGTAGGAGTAGCAAAAACTTTCAAAATTATAGGTGCAAGAACAACAGATAACCTAGATTTACCTTCACAGACAGTAAATATGGACAAATGGCAAAATCAACCCCATTTGAGAAATTTACCGATTGACAATTTTAGTAATAAAAAACCTTTAGTTCTCGTACGGCAAGATAATGCTGCAATGATTGTTCCAAGGCAGACACGAAGTCATCACAGCTATCTTCCGTTAGCAACAAAGTGTAAGTTGGGATGGACGATCCATGGGCCCTGCCATAGTGATGAAACAAGTCTTGCACTAGCTCATACCCTTCACATCTGCAACAAAACCGATGACCAACAACTTCACAATCTGGTAAAGGAAACATTCACAAAAGAGTTTTTTGGCGTTCTTCTATTCAAGAAAATGTTGAGTGCTGAAGAAGACAGCGCAATCAGAATTATGGAAAAGACATCCAGAAAAGTTGGCGATAGGTATGAAATAGGATTATTATGGAAAAATGATAATACTGTTCTTCCTGATAGAAGAAATAATGCTTTTCAACGACTTTTATGCATGGAAAGGAAATGTTTTAGGATTACTGAATTGACTGAAGCGTACTGTTCAAAAATCGATTCCTACTTGCATAAAGGTTACTTGAAGAGGTTATCTATTGAGGAAGCAGCTATTCATAACCCACGTACCTGGTGCTTACCACACTTTGCAACCACTAATCCCAATAAACCAGGAAAAATAAGACTCGTCTTCGACGCAGCTGCAAAAGCTAATGGAACAAGTCTTAATGAAAATTTCATTCCTGGACCTGATTTGTTGGAATCTTTAGTTGCTATTTTACTGAAATTTAGGCAGAGAAAGATAGCATTCTGTGGAGACGTTTGTGAAATGTTCCATTGAGTCAGGATACGACGAGAGGATCAATGTGCTCAACGTCTACTTTGAAGGAACTTGGACCAGGAGAGAGAACCTGATGTGTATGAAATGGAGGTAATGATCTTTGGAGCCACCTGTTCACCATCCTGTGCCCAATACATCAAGAACAAGAACGCAATGGAAACAGAATGCACAGTGAAGATAAATGATACAATAATGAGTAAGTTTTATGTTGATGACTACCTGGACTCGAAAGATTCAGAGGAAGAGGCTATAGAAACGATCTCAGAAGTGATAGGTTTTGGAGGATTTCAGGTGGTGAATTAGTCATGCAACTCTGCAAACATTATGAATATTATGGGAGAAAGACTGGTGGATGCAAAAATGTTCAGTAATGGCCGGCTGTCTACTCAACGAGTTCTAGGAGTATGGTGGTATTGCAAAGATGACCAAATTCGATTCAAAGTAAAACATGAACATTTGAATTCCGAGAAAATCACAAAAAGGCAAATATTGAAGATAGTCATGTCAATATTTGATCCCCTTGGACTCCTTTCATGCTTTACCATCAGTGCGAAAATACTTCTTCAGGATATTTGGAGAGAAGGCATTGGATGGTATGACATGATTCCAAGAAGATTGCATGAAACCTGGAGAAAATGGACAGATGATTTGAAGAGGATTCCAGAAATAAGTATCCCAAGATGCTATTCACTATTAATACCGAAGTCCGAACAAACTGAGCTTCACATTTTCTGTGATGCCAGCGAGAAAGCTAGAATTTCGAATTTTGAAAAATATGAAGTTTCCCTGGTTACTTCAAAATCCAGAGTGAAGACCCTGTCTATTCCCCGGCTAGAATTGCAGGCCGCAGTATTAAGAAGTCGTTTAAGTAATTCGTTGAGAGACGAATTGAAAATTCAGATCCACAGGTTATGGCTATGGTCGGATTCAACATGTGTGTTGAACTGGATAAAAGGAGATGCCCGAAAATATAAGCAATTTGTTGGACACAGAATAGGAGAAATTCAAGAAAGGACTGATATAGAAAACTGGCACTGGATTCCATCAGGACTGAATATCGCAGATAAGGCCACTCGAAATAATTCGGAAGAAACGAATGCTGTTTTTACGGAAAAATTAGTTTATGGACCTGAATTCTTAAGAAAAAATGAAAAGGATTGGCCTGAAGAAATCAGACAAACAGAAAACAAATGATTTCGAAATATGTCAAGAAGGGATGAAGGAAATGAAGTCGGCATTCCTTGGAAAAATAGATGTCGTGTCAGGATCATTTTCACCGGACTACAAGAAATTTTCAAAATGGATACAACTCATCAGAACAACCGTATGGTTTCTAAGTTTCATAGAAAAGATGAAACAAAAGATCGGAAGAGCGTGAAATGCAGATCAAGAATATCCGAAATATCTGATAGAGGAATTGAAAGAAGCCGAAAAGTATTGCTTGAAGATATCACAAGCTGAAAGTTTTCCCGAAGAGATGGAACAATTGGAGAAAGGGAATACTGTGGAAAACAAAAGCCGGTTGAGAAAAATTTGCCCTGCATTAAACGAAGATGGCACACTCGTCCTGGCTGGAAGGACAGACTTGGCGAACTGCTTATCACCATTGACGAAGAGACCCTACATACTCTGCCCCAAAAACCACTATATCCAGCTACTTCTGCAGTACTATCATGAAAAATTCAAGCATCAAGGTATAGAAACAGTACTAAATGAAATTCGAGAAAAATATTGGAATTTGAATGGACGTGCTGCAGTCAAGTCTGCTGCTCGAAGATGTCAAAAATGCAGGAATTATTCAGCCAAACCTGGACCTCCTTTAAGAGCAAGTTGTACTATAATATAAATAGTGTTTGCAAGGGTTTGGTAGTCCCTAACTTTTTTGGTTCATTTTTCACTTTTAGTCAATGAAAAAATAAGTACAGATTGGTAAAGATCTAATCTATGTTCCTGTTTTCTCACTTTTTCAAAATTTGATTTAGTTTTTTCTGAAAAAAATCGCAAAGTCCATGTTTTTTTGATGATTTTCCAATTTTTTTTTTAAGAGAACCAAATTAAATTTCCAAAAAGTAAGAAAACAGGGACATAGATCAGATCTTTACCAACACGTCCAAATTTTTTCATACACTAATAATGAAAAATAAACCTTAAAAGTTAGGGACTACGAAACCCTTGCACGGCAACATTTTGTATCCGGAGAGTGGCGCCGCTCTCAGAATTCAAAGGAACTGTTCATTTATGAAGTGAGATGAAATACATTCACATTTCAACATGTTTACGAGGGATAGCCGTATGGGTGAAGAATTATAATTTTCATGGAATATTATATTATTATTTCATATCCATTGGTTAGTAAAAAAAAATCTGGAGAGTTACTCAAAATTTAATAAAACTACCTGAATCGAAATTAGTGGCACATACTCAAGCCGATGACCAGAGGGGGTTTCAATTTAGAACTACCTGATTATCAGGCTTTATCTAATTATTAACTGCAGCCAATAGAAAAGTGTTCAAAGTCATAATGCGGTGGGAGAGAATTCTGTAGTTCTGAATCCATTATTTAGTTTTACTTGTGTTTTTGTGTGCAGTGAAAGTATTACGATTTTGATTTCAACAATGCCGCGTATACGAAAAGGTCCGAAGAAAAGATTATGGATGTCATCTACGAGAGTGTCATCTCGATCCAGAGGTCACCAATTGCATAAGGTGAGTGGAACTGGAATTGTACGTAAAATATTTTATTATGCAGGGTGAAGTTACAACGCCAATTTCGTTAGCGCTCACTTCTAAATTAATCACATAATTTCGAAAATCGTATACCTATACTGTGACAGTTACGGCAGTTATACCTACTTTTATTTACTTTCTCCACAAAAGTCGATTTACTTAACATGAAAATATTTTGCTCAAGCGAAAATCCAATGAAATTAGTTAAACTGAGGTCATCTGACTGAATACAACAAATCAGAACATCTGTTATACTGATAACAGGCCAAGTGGTCTGTTATCACTCTCACGTTGCTATGGATATATATATATATATATATATATATATATATATATATATATATATATATATATATATATATTTTGATTTATTTCGAATTTGAAGTTTCAAATATTCACTAACGTCAAAATGTCATTCTCACGATTTGGTTGTAATACTGACGAGAAGATTAATGAAATTTTCGTATTAAATATATCAAAATATGCTGTTTACAATAACAAATTTGTATGGAAAGCATTCGTAGACTTAGGCAATATTGAAAAATATCGCTTAGCAAAAAATTTTCTATGCGTATAACAAATTCCTCAAGCTTGTTGCTTATAGGAAACAAGCTTTCGGAATTTGCTATAATTATCAATGTCCTTGGGTTATTACTACTGATAATTACTGTGACTATGATCTAGAGTACTACATGTTGATTTTTTTTTAAATCGGTCTTCGAATAAGAAAATAAGGAGGTGTGCTGCCCAAAGTTGGACACACTATAATATATTTGTTTCCAATAAATCACACAGGGGTAGATGGTCTCATGATAAAATTAGTAATTGTTCCTTATAGGAAATAGAAAATACTGGTATTTTTTTATTCCCTATTCCTTCTATCAAGCTGTGTAGAATATGATATTCTATATAAAACACGAAATGTGGTTGAATACTTTTTTACCATTAAAATAAATGATTTATTTGGTGTCCAGTTCCTGGTGATTGATGGCAAATATTTTTAGGTGTCATCCAGGTTGAGTCAAGCTGGGACTTCAAGATTATTAGATATGCCGGAGTCTGGTTCATCACCGGTGGAATATATGGATATTCATGATGTGACTGCTACTATTCCCGTGAATGAAACAGAAGAGAGGAAAGATTTCAGGGATATCGACTACTCAAACGAACAATTTTCGAGCAGTGATTTCGCTGACGTGATTCTTTGCGGTGTAAAACGCCTAAGTGAAATTACTTGTTCTGAACAAGGTCCCACTGTTGAAACGACCTATGAACAAAATTCCAATATCGAAAATGAACTGTGTGATATCTCAAAAAACATAAATTTTCGGGATGATGGTCACGTGAGAAACGATTTTATTGAAAATTTTTACTTGATCGAAGTAACTGATATGAATCAGAAAGAAAGCGAACGCATGATTATCGATAAATCATCGATTGAAACCTGCAACAGCAAAAATGAACATACTTATGAGTAATGGGTTGTTAATGAAGGGTTGGGTAGGGGTGCAGGGGTGGGGGCGAGGTGTGGTGAGGGCAGAATGTAAAATTCGGTTAGAGAAAAGGGTGGGCAGTGAAAAGAAACGCTTTGAAGATGAATTGTAACTTATGCATTAACACACCGGAAAGTGTACATTGGGGGCTTTGAGGGGCTATAGGGGGTCTGGGGTTGAAAATGGAGGATTGTGCCCATTGAGACTTTTGATCAGCATACCGAATACTATCTTTCTGCAAAGTTTCAGTGAATTTAGCCGAGAGCCATTTTCCATAAGGATTTTGCGGGGTCCTTTCTTGGGGAGATGAAAACCTATCAAAGCACTATAATCAAAAGCTGCAAAGGAAATTGTGTATGTATATCTTCATTGAACAAATAAATACGTCCACTAAAAATATTGAGAAATGAAGTGTTGAATACGATGAAAGTGAATATTTTTTTGAGCATTCATTTGACCCCTTTCCACCACTCTGGAAACAATGATCCAGAAATTCTAGCTCTCACATACACGCTTCCGCGATAACGAGCATGGCTTTATCGAAGCGTAACGCTGTTCGTCTTGCTGGCGATGTCGTATTGCTGCTTTCATTGCGGTATGAAAAATTAGAAATGTCTTACCTTTTGTGCAATTCTCTACCATGCAATATATTGGACACATTGAACATATCAAATAACTATCTGTATTTTCAGCTCTATACGATAAACTAATGGAGTTTGTCAGATACCTCGCAAATCATTCCAAAAGCTTAATATACGATGTAGACAACAATTGTGCAGAACAATTCAACAGTGTAATCGCAAGGCACTCTGGGGGAAAAAGAGTCAACTATATCATGAAGAGGTCTTACCAAACTCGTTGTTATGCGTCTGTGGTTGCCATGAATACCAAAAAAGAATTGAGCACTCTCAAATCGAAGTATGGAAGGTTGAACGACCCCTTCGTTTTGAAATATGAATTACAAAGACAAAAAAAATTGATGCAGGCCGCTGTTTCCAATCGAAAAAATAAACACAAAAAACGACGGGAGCACAGAGGAAATGATCTTTTCTACGGAGAGCATTGCACAAAACCAGATATGGATGATGCTTCTTTTAGCATGGCAGCAAAAGATTTTTTGAAAAATTTGTCAATATCTGTTGAAGAGGCTAAAAAAATTGAGGTGCTTACACGAGATCAGGCTGATTCTGCTCTATGGCAAAGTGAAAGGCGAAAACGCGTTACTACCTCTAAATTTGGAGAGATTTGTAAAAAGAGGGAATCGTCTTCAGTAAAAAATTTGGTTAAATCTATTGTGCATCCGGTACCATTTTTCTCAAAAGCCACTCAATATGGCATAGATGAAGAATTCAGTTACATGGCTGCCAGTCCTGATGGAATTTTAGAGGGAGAAAACTCCATTGTGGAAATAAAATGTCCATATGGAGCCAGGACTATGACTGTTGATGAAGGAATAGTTCAAAGAAAAATAACATTTTGGAAAAAGGACAAGACCATCAACGAATGCCATAATTGGTACTTTCAAATCCAGGGTCAATTGCGGATCGCCAAAATGAATTATTGTTTTTTATGTGTGTGGACCCCTCAAGGAATTAAAGTGGAGAAAATTCCTCGAAAGCACGAATTCTGGAGTGAAAAAATGGAAAGAAAAATAACAAAGTTTTATATTGAATATATTTTACCGGAAATTGTAGATAGTAGGACAAATAGAGGCATGGAAGTTCGGGAGAGAATAAAAAATGAAAAATGAGTTGTAGGGTCTTCCCTACAATGAAATTTTAAATTTAAATCAGTTATAAACTAGAGCAATAAATTGTTACTTTAAAATTTTGTCTTCTGTTTAAAATATTTAATTCTCCGAAGGTTTATGTTACTTCCGGTGAAACCAAACGTGACATTAAACTGAGCCATTTGTCAAAAAATACAGTTTAATGTCACAATGCCTATTCAGATACATGGGTGCTCACCCAGGGTTTTTCACCCTGCATGATAAATTCCTCCAATATTAACGAAATTAATACTTCTGAACCAAAGAAAATGACTTTTTGAACGTATGTGAACTGTTATGCAGTATACAGGCACAAGGGTCAGAAATATATACTTATAAACTAAACATGCTTCAAAAACCCTGCATGGGCCATTTACAATCATATATTTTTGATTCTTGTATCTGTAAACTGCAAGACAGTCCACATACGATCCTTTTACTTGCGTTTCTATCAAAAAGTCATTTTCAGAAGTATTAAATTTATTAATATTGGAGAAATTTATCATGCGGGGTCAAAAACCCTGGGTGTGCAACCATGTGTCTGAATAGGCCCTTAAACATACGAAAGCGTCTAAGGGCCACATAGTTTCTTTTTCAATTTTTTCGACTTCAAACACGGAGTTTCCGACTTTAAACTCGGAATTTTATTTTCCCGACTTCAAAGTCGTAAATTCTGAGTTTAAAGTCGAAAGTTCCGACTTTGAAGTCGGAATTTTGTTTTTCGGACTCTTAACTCGGAAATTCCGGCTGCCATTTCGGAACTTTTAGCTGTGCTTTTTTTATGAAAAAGTAGATTTTTATCTCCTATTCGTTGCGATATACCAGGTGGTTCAAAAATTAGTAGAGGGGGAACGGGCATTGTATATTGTAATTGTGCATTATATCTGTTGGATATAATACAATACCCGTCGTGGTATTAGCCAGGTGAGTAGTAGTTTTCTGACGGGTATTTGCCATAATAAGCCTACGTCGTAGGTGTATATGGAAGTAAAAAGGGAAACATCGGTCGGCAACGACTATCGTTTTATTAGATTGTTTATATGCAGTAACCAAAAATTGTCTTCGTCACACTGAAGAAGATTTACGATGTGTGACTTGAGTGAAACAAAAGTACTAAAGTATCAAGATAAAACTTCAAAATTCCGACTTTTAAGTCGGAATTTCCTACTTTGATGTCGGAAAAATAAAATTCCGAGTTTAAAGTCGGAAATTTCGTATTTGAAGTTGAAAAATAAAAAAAAAAAACTATGTGACCCTTAGACGCTTTCGTATATAGGTACAGATCCATCAAATTTCATTTATTTATTTTAAAATCCAGTTATAGGGACGAGCCACCTTCTGCGGACACCCGGTATGTATGCAATTGTTCATACATTTTTAATATTTCAGAAAATTCTCTGATGCTCAAAGTTGTGAATACGCTTTGTTATTAGATTATGTTGCATTTGGTAAACAGATAATCGGAACATGTTTTCAGCTATTTGGAATCCGATATAAATGCTCGATTCGAATGCACTCGTCCATCACCCAAATTCAGTACCTACATTCTTCAAGCTTATGATGATGGCTAGTCGACAGACGCGCGCGTCGGTACCGCCACGCCGTACCGAACTTCGAATCCCCCTCGTAATTGTTGAATATTAATGAGCTTCGGTCTAGGGAATGCGTTTACAAGCGATTATCATGTTTCCGTAGTATTTAGACTCCGCCCACCAGTGGCGAATTTTGTACTTCTGCCTCACCCGCTGCCCCACAGGTCTTTCAGTTTGTAAGGTATCACAAAATCTTAATGGGACAATTGCTAGAGGTGAGAGTAACTACAAGCCTGCGACCGTTCGTGAATACTGGAATGGACTACTTTGGACCACTTTACGTTACTGTAGGTCGAAGAAAAGAGAAAAGATGGGGAGTTCTATTCACATGTCTTGCCATCCGAGCAGTTCACCTTGAAGTAGCTCATCACTTGACAACCGACTCTGCAATCACGAGTATAAGAAGATTCATTTCAAGACGGGGATACCCTGAAAGCATCTTCAGTGACAATGGAACCAACCTGAGAGGAGCCGCTGAAGAATTACGCAAGGCTTACAAAGATCTTAGCGAAAACAAGATCGCAGATGAATGCACTTCCGAAGGTATAAATTTTCGGTACATTCCCCCAGCATCTCCTCATATGGGGGGAGCTTAGGAAAGACTAATCGGGTCAGTCAAGAAACAGCAGTATATGGACAGTCCCTAAGAGACGAAACACTTCTGACAGTTTGCCGAAGCCGAGAACATCATGAATGCTCGCCCCCTCACTCACGAGTAGATATCAAATGAGAATGCAACGGGAGGAGGGTCTATACAAATGAGAGAGCAACAGGAGGCACCCGTCAGCAGATAGTGCACGAGAGCGCAACGGGAGGAAGGTCTATACAAATGAGAGCGCTACGGGAGGTACTAATCAGCATATTGTACATGTGGCAATCGGTCATTGCCTTGATTTTGGTAATTACACGTTGCCGGTATAATATATATATATTTATTCAGACAATTTTTTATAATAATAATATGGTACACAATTATGAATAAATATACCTAATCGATAAGTGCAGAGCACTTGCTTCGTATAGGCGTATAGAAGAAACATATCGTCTTCATAAAAATACCCTAAATCTAATAATATATATGCAAAAACAGAAGTTAAAACTATCGGGGGGGGGGGGGGTAAAATAACATGTAAATGAAATCCTAATTTTGTTTATCTAAGATGAGTGTTTTATTTCTGGATCCATATCTAAAATCTTATTTTAATTGTATAAATAAAATGAAGGACAAGTTGAAGTTACAAAGCACTTAGTTACTGTGAAGGTTCATATAAATAAACAAAACGTAACTGTAGTATATCCCAAATGTGTCTACGGTTGCCCAACAATTTGAGGGCTATACCCAATAACTCTTCTATTTATATTTTTATAAATATATACATATATATATATATATATATATATATATATATATATATATATATATATATATATATATATATATATATATATATATATATATATATATATATATATATATATACACATACAAACATATACACATATATACACACACATTCATAAAATGGAGGATGAAGTTAAAATTATAAAATATCTGATACAAGTAAAATGTACACAAAAAATATTAGTAAAAATAATACATGGAATTAGAACTATCTCAAATGCATAGGAAATTTATTTTTGAATTTACTTCGAATTAAAGAAATACACAAACAGTAGAACAGACCATTATATTGTGGAATTATATAACTCATGACGTTTGACCGAGTATAAATGTTTTCAATTCTCTTTTGAATGGTATCAAGTTATTGATGTTCTTTATACTCACAGGAACAGTATTGTACAACTTGGGGGTGTTATAAAGGAATGAACGTTGTCCTACGGATTTTTGCATTTGTGGTACAATAAAGTGATGCCTTTGGCGAGTTTGGTACAAATGGCTAGGTAGTGAATATTGGTGTCGTTTACAGTGATGTTTGGTTATCGTATTAAAACGAAAGAGTTGGCGTATATCGAAAATCTTTGCTTCGTGAAATAACATGCGGGATGGGTATTTTGGATCTTTTCCTAAGATTAATTTCAGAAATCTTTTCTGTAAAACCTCGAGGGGGTAAATATGGGTGTTCATTGCCCCGCCCCAGCACACTATAGCATATCGTAGATGGCTCTCGACCAGAGCATGATACATGATTTTTCTTTGGTTCAAATCTAGTATGTTTTTCAGGTGTTTGAATTTGAATAGTATGGAGCGGAGCTTTCTGCAGATGAATTTTACATGTTCATCCCATTTTAGGTTAGAATCTATCATAACACCTAAGTATTTTACCTTATTCTCAGGCAGAATAGTTTGCTTTTGTCCCTTAGTGACGACATATAAACGATCGAAGGTAGGTGTGTTGGATCTATTGCAGCTGAAGGGAACGTAATGAGTTTTATCTAGGTTTACAGTTAGTAATTTGTGCTCTAGCCAATTCTTTATTTGTGGTAGATCATCTTCTACAATTGTCTTCAGTTCTTGCCAACTATTCGCCCTGTAGAAGATTGCAGTATCGTCGGCAAACCCCAGAATATCTCCCTTGCTCCGCAATGAAAACATACCGTTTATATAAAGGTTAAAGAGAGTTGGTCCCAAGACGGTTCCTTGTGGAATTCCATAATCTATTTTCCTCTGGTCACTCAGTATATCATCGACTCTTACAGACTGTAATCTATTTGACAAGTAACTTTGAAACAGTTTCAGGCAATTTCCTCGAATTCCAATGTCTTCCAGTGTTTGCAAGAGAAGACTGTGACTTACAGTATCGAATGCCTTTGAAAGGTCGATGAAGACACACAGGCTCGGCTTTTTTTCGTCCAGAGCAGAGGATATCCTATTGGTTAGTGCCAGCAAAGCATCTTCAGTACATATTTTATCTCTAAATCCGAATTGTTTTTCTGATATAATACCATATTTTGATATGTACGCCGATAATCTCTTTTTAAGAAGTTTATCGAATATTTTGGTGAGGTGTGTTATGAGAGATATTGGTCTATAATTTGTAACTAACTTGTCATTACCTTTTTTATATATTGGTACTATCACAGCTTCTTTGAATGCTTTTGGCCAAGTGCCCGACTCCATACACAAATTTATAATATACGTCAGTGGTTCCACAATGACGTTTGATATTATTTTTATTGTACTTGCTTGAATTTCGTCTATGCCTGCTGATTTTTTAGATGTCAATTCACGTATGAGACTACCTACCGATTTCCTCCGTATCTGTCGGTAATAGGACGAAGGAGTTCAGAGATATCGATCTAAGTGGAATGAAGTTGTGATCTTTTTTTATTTCATCGGCCATTTTTTTTCCTATCTGTGTGTAAAATACATTGAATTCGTTTGCTACTTGCCTTTTATCGGATATGATTTGTCCACTATCGTTTATTATTTCTGTAATGTCGCGTCTTTTTTTTTGGTGTTGTTTATTTCTTGTATTACTTTCCACAATTCTTTTGTATTTGATGCATTTGTGGTGATTTGATTCTTATAATATTCTAGTTTAGCTTTTTTAATTAGGTTTAATTAGGTTTGTTACTTTATTTTTATAATTATTGTAGTATGCCTTCAGTTCAAGGTTACCAGGATCCCTATGAACATTTTTAAAGAGTCTGTTTTTAGTGTCGATGGATTTTACAAGTCCGTTTGTGATCCATGGAGCAATTTTCGAGTTTTTTCGTTTTGATCGGGTGGTAACGGTGCTGTATTCGATAGCGCTGGTGAGTATTTTGACGAATTTATTTGTTGCTGAGCCTGGGCACCTTTCAGAAATGACGTAATCCCATGATGTGTTTCGCAAAGTATTAATCAATTTTTGTATGATCCAGATACTTTTTCCAGCAAACCTGGCATTTTTTTCTTTGTTAGCTTCGAGTATCAGTTGCAACGCTACAGTATAGTGGTCCGTAATGGATGATTTAATAATTAATGGCATTATGCGATCTGCAATATCCATTTTTGTTTTAATGAAAATGTGATCAATACATGACTCATTATTATTTTGTACCCTAGTGTGGCTGTTTATTAGTGAGGTGTAACCAAACTCACTAAGAGTAGTGAGATATTCATTGCAATGGTCGTCGCTTTTGGAAATGTCTATGTTAATATCCCCAATAAGAATGGAATAAGTTGCAGAATCGTTCTCGTTATTCTGTAGGAATTCTTGTAGATTTCTGTTGAACTCATAAGGATCGTTTGAGGGTGATCTATATGCTGCTATTACAATTAGATCATTACTAGGGTAAAGCTCTACTCTTAGTTGTATAGTCATTATATCATCGATAGGTAATAGTTCATAGGTATATTTGTAGTCAGACTTGATATATAGGATCACACCGTCGTTTTGATTTACCTTACCTTCGTTGTATATCAGGTCATATCCTGTAATATTGTAGAGTTCAGGGTTCGATACAATCCACGTTTCTGTAAGTACAATGCAATCGATACTTGAGTTTATGTTGGATATGAATACCTTAAATTCGTCTATGTTTTTATTTATACTACGGATATTATTATGGATGATATTGAAATTGCTTAGGTTATTATTGACTGATATTATACTATCATATTCTCTGTAGTCTTGCAATGTGAATGTTTGATCTGTTTCGTCTTCAAAGTCCCGAATATATTGTTCCATTTCTGAGAAAATTATTTGTCTGATACAACTATTAAGCTTATATAAAATAAATAGAGAAAATTTCAAAAATACATTTTTTTTTAACTATTTAAGAATGCTCGAAGGATAAGTCGATTGATTCAATTTCTATCGGAGCGTGTTTTTGGTTTTTCTCTCGGCATCTCCTGAACTTGCTTGTTGAGGATTAGTTGATTCATTTTATTTCTCACTGGTTGATTCCTTGGGGTAATAGAAGGTATTTGAGATTCAGACAGTGCTTTCTCTAAGTTAGTAGTCGGTGTTGCAGGGGCACTAGTTTGTTTGCTTGAAATATTTTCTTCGAAGCCCGTTTCCTGCAAATCATTCACTCCGTACTCTTTGCCATTCACAATCAGTTTGTTGCCTGTTGGTATGAATAGTGATGTACGAACAGATCAGAATTTCTTATACAAGGTGTATTATTAAAAAGTTTCAACTTGATGTCATACACTTGATAAGTTTAAGATATGAAGTAAACATCTTAATGAATTTCAATGTGGTATGTCCCAAGGACTAGTTCTCTGGGCATTTTTCTATTACAAGTTATTCCAATGTAGTGTGCTCCAAGGATCAGTTCTCTGGACAATTTTCAATTTCAAGTTATTTCAGTTTTTTGCCTCAGGGAACAATCACATAGACAGAGACTATAATATTTTTGAATTTGAATGTGGCATACCTCAAGGACCAGTTCGTTGGGAATTTTTCACAAATAATAAATTAATTTCAAAGTGTTAAGCTTCAAGGACCAGTTTTCTGGGAATTTTTCATCTACTAGTCATTTCAGTTTTTGTGCCCCAAGGAAAAAACACATAGACTACAACTACACCAATTCAAAATTCCATTTTAGCATTCCTCAAGGATCAGTTCTTTGGGCATTATTATATATAATAAATAATTTCAATGAGGTGAGCCTCCAGGACCAGTGATCTGGTCATTTTTCGACTACAAGTTATTCCAATGTAGTGTGCTTCAACGACCAGTTCTCTGAACATTTTTTCTATCACAAGTTATTTCAGTTTTTGTGTCTCAAGGAACAATCACATAGACTTCAACAATTTTCAAATCTCAATGTGCTATACCTCAAGGACCTGGTAAGCCTTAAGGACCAGGTTTCTAGGCATTTTTTTACAGATTAGGTATTTCAGTTTTTGTGCCTCAAAGAACAATCATATAGACAACGCTTTCACCATTTTCAAATTTCATTGCGGTACACCTCAAGGACCAGTTCTTGGAATTACTTGGGATTTGCTGACGCTGCAGTTCTGGTTACAGAGAGGTCAACGAAATTCAATGTGAGTTCAATAACCTCTTTCAAGGTCAATAAGTGCACGTGTCAGGTATCAGATTACCTGAAATTTTCTGACGCCACGTTTCCGGTTATAGTCAAGTTTCGACAAGTAGGAGAAATCCAAGATGGGTCCAATGACCTCTTTCCATATCATGAAGTGCACGTGTCAGACATCAAAGTACCTAGGATTCGCTGACACCATGGTTTCGGTTACAGAGAGGTCAGCAAAATTCAATACGGGTTGAATGGCCTATTTCAAGGTTGATGAATAGACGTGTCAGATATCAAATTACCTGCAATTTGCTGACACCATAGTTCCGGTTACAGATAGTTCATTGAAATTTGATACGGGTTCAATCACCTATTTCAAGGTAAATAAGTGTACGTGTCAGATATCAAATTACCAGAAATTCTCTGACGACATAGTTCCGTTTACAGATAGGTCATATTACCTGGAATTAGCTGACGTCATAGTCCTAGTTACAAACAAGTCTCGACAAGTAGGAGAAATTCAATATGGGTTCGATGACCTATTTCAAGGTCAATAAGTGCACGTGTTAGGTATCAGATTACCTGGAATTCGATAACGCAATAGTTCCGATCAGCGAAAATCAATACGGGTTGAACGACCTATTTCAAGGTTTATGAATGCACGTGTCAGATACCAAATGATCTGGAATTTGCTGAGGTCACGTTACAGACCAGTCTCGACAAGTACGAGGAACTTGAAACAGGTTCAATTCGTGAGTTCACGTGTTCGAGTATCTGTGGGTTCGTGTATTTGTTTGTGATCATGTGTTCTTGTGTTCAAACCTCAGATACACATAGAGCGTCACAGACAGCTGTTTGATCGCGTGTTCTTATGTTTGTTTGTGTGGCTGTTTGTTCGTTTGTTCGCTTGTTCTTGTGTTCTTGTTTCTACGTGTGTTCAACTGTCTGTGTGTTCGTGCTTGTTCGTGTGTTCGCGTCTTCAGGTGTTCGAGTGTTCGTATTTGTTTGTTCGCGTGTTCAGGTGTTCGTGTGTTCTACTGTCCGTGTGTCCGTGTTTGTTCGTGTGTTTTGTGTCATGATTGCTGAGACACGTTTGGAAAACCGATGGTGTTGAAATAAAAAATATTTCTGGTACTATTTATCACCTAATCGTAAACAGGGTATGTCATGATTGCTGAGACACGTTTGGAAAACCGATGGTGTTGAAATAAAGAATATTTCTGGTACCATTTGTCACCTAATCGTATACAGGGCATGTCATGATTGCTGAGACACGTTTGGAAAACCGATGGTGTTGAAGGAGTTTAGTTTTGGGAATGGATTTCATTGTGGGTGCTGAAATCTAATCTGATCTCAACTTTATCTCTTGAACTTATCAATTATATGACACAAAGTTGAAAATTTTCAATGGGACACCTTGTATAAGGAATTCTGATTTGTTCATACATGTTTATTCATACCGGGAATGTGGAATCATGTGCAATATGCTGATTAGTGCCTCCCATAGCGCTCTCATTTGTATGGACCTTCCTCCCGTTGCATTCTCATGGACTTTCTGCTGACATGTGCCTCCCGTTGTACTCTCATTTGTATAGACCCTCCTCCCGTAGCATTCTCATTTGATATCTACTCTCACGTATCATTGGATTCGTCTGATACAGAGGCTCTAACCCCTAATCATTTTTTAATCGGATATACACACGCTGAAGGCCCCCCTGGAAATTTTGAAAACCATGATTTCCGACAGGAATGGCGAAAATCACAAATGTTGACAAACAGTTTCTGGAAAAGGTGAGTAAAGGAATATTTACCATCACTTACTCGCAGAACAAAGTGGGTTGATAATCAAAAATCATTAAAAATTGATGACATTGTTGTTATTGTTGACGAAAACTCACCCATAAATAACTAGAAAATGGGAAGAGTTGTCGCAGTTTTTCCAGGCAAAGATGGAAGAATCCGTGTAGCAGAGGTCAAGACAGCGACAAACAGCATCTACCGTCGTCCTGTTATAAGACTTTGCAGGTTGGAAGTCACAGAAGAAAAGAAGAGGTGAAGAATAGTACTTTACGGAGGGAAGAATGTTGGAGTTTTTATATTTTATATTTGTTAATTTTACATCCTGTATAAAGAATTTATAATCGTGGTTACGAATGACAAAAAAAAGTTGTTGTTGATTTTTGATACTTGTCAAAGATTTTGAAAAGTAAAAAACACATTGAAAAAAGTATAGTTATATTGAGAGAAAGCGAAACAACTAAGTAACTTATATTTAAATTAGTGAAGTAGACTGAACAGTGCATGAAGTTGTTTACTGAATTGTTTGTTCAACACTATTATTTGTAATACTTGATTGCCTACACATTTATTTTCAAATATTCATTAGATTGGTAGTATTTTTTTCAGATTTCAACACCTTGCGTCAGATTTTGCATAGTAATTTCTTCTCACTTGTTATATATATTTACCTAGTAATTAATGTTATTTTGAAAATTGTGTAACATGGAAGTATCTATGTATATCAGTGTACCCTACTTAATAAATATCTGGGCATGGTTTTATATTCACTGATGGTGGATCCACCAATCCAACAACTTTGCTCTCATATTATGAGAACATATGGACGAAGTTGGTACATTGGTTGATCCACCAGAGAATATAAAAATGTGATCTTCTATCTATCTAGTCTTTGATTTAATATACTACATCATCAGAATTCAGCTCGCTTGGAATTTTGAAAAACTTTACTAATTCGCGATATCAACGGCTTTCACAATTTCCAACATAACACATGTTTTTATTTTGACAAAGTTTCATACGAAAATTTCACTTCAATAGGTGAAAAATAACAATAATCAGTCTCATTCAAACAATAACAAATACAATATGTGCCTACAGGTGGCCATCTTGATTTCAGTGTGACAGCATCCTTATTTCAGGGTTCTTATGATAGGAAGGGGTTATGAAATAAGTGAGCATTTAGACAAGGGGAAGACTGAGGAAAGGGAGAGAATACGTCATTGGAGGGAAATTAAGGTGGCTATCCTGAAATTGGTAACTTTGGTTATATTTACGTCAATTTGCGAATAAATAAAGTTACTAAAGCCCGTGGCTCAGATAAATCATAATAAAATATGCCTATTTCTTGTATTTTGTATTGCTAGTTGTTAATTACTTGTTTAATATTGTAACAATACTCCTACATCATACCATGATGATAAATTGTCGTTCCATATATTCTCCAAGAACAGTAAAGCAGCAATGGATCAATTTCTGTAGTATGGGTACCCATTGATTTTTCCAGGATTTGTTCAGACCATTTTAATAAAAGAGATTTTGAAACCAATCTTCAAGAATCTCTCCTACATGAGAAGTCAAGACAAATGCTTAGAACAACGGTGAGTTCAAACTGTTCTAATGATAAACAGAACTCAATTTGGTTTGGGATAGAAACTGTTGAAAGCCAATATTTCTGCTATGAAAATATGATATAATGTTGGTGTTTCTTTTTAGTTATTCCTACCAATACGTGTTGGTAAAATTCTGGTCTCACACTGTGATATCGTATCAATCTGTTGGAGTTCCATTGGGGATAGAGAGATACTTGCTAGAATCTGTACCAATGGCTGATCGTTTACCATCAAATAATGGTTTGTTCATTAAATTCTATTCCTGGTGCTACGAAATGATTGATATTGATAGGTCTTTATACCATTTCAGATGAGGATTCACAGTCTCCTTCCACCCCTTGTTTACAACAATGTTACAAAGAACGAGAGAAACTCATTGAACAGTTCTGTGCAATAACACTATTGTACAACAATTATCAGAAGGAAGAAATAAAATTTAAAAAAAGTTCCCATTACCAAACTCAAAATTATTATGGAACGTTGCAAATACAAATGATATGTTCAGCTTTATTTAAAATATTAAATATGCACAATTTTACTACTTGCCATTTAATTAGGATTTTAGGTAGATATATAGAAATGTAAAATTTTTTCTACGTAAAGAAATTGTAAATTACCTTTTATGAAACAATGTGTAAATGATACCGAAATTTATAAAATAAAACATTGACTCTTATCATAAATAACAGTACTCAAATCATTTCTGTGAATATTATAAATGTTGTCGATGAAATGTGAATTAGTTTTGTGAACAAGTTAGGGTGAATGACAGTGACTATAGTCTAATAAGTTTTTATATTTGAGTAAACTTCAAGGACGAATAAATATTTATCTATCTATCATTTTAATCATTTACCCCATTTCACATTCACACATTTTAGAAAAAATTGAGATCAATCATATAACAAATCACACTTTCTTCTTGCACCTGAGGTTCTGGAATAATGTCAACATAAGATAGTTGTTTTGATTTCTTTCATTAGACATGAAAAGAATTTCTCTTTGAATGGTGCAATTTATTCAACTAGTGTTACAACAGATAAATTGAGATTAGTCTTTGAATCTTTAAAATATATTTCAAATCTCAGATTATGTGATTGTTCCATATTTTCTTTTTTTAAAGGCTCAATACTTTGTATATAATTTACTTTCTCATCAGTTCATTCAATTTGATAATTATTATCAACTACGCCCAACATTCAGAATCTATAAAAAATGTTAATAATTTGTTATTTTCATCAACTTTGAAACTCTTAGAAGTCTTCGAGATACCTACTTGTGCGAACTAGGGAATATATTAATACAAATATGTTTTAATCACTCGCACGTATTTCAATTTATATTTTAGTGTAATTCAAATTTGGCGCCTCCAATTTCAGGATAGCCACCTTAATTTTCCTCCAATGACGAAAACAATATTCCCGACAAAATCGAAGACATTTCATAACCCCCCCTATCAAGGATCCCTGCCTTATTTCAAATATTTCTTGAAAACCAGTCCGTGATGAGATTACTGATGGTTTGAGAACTGAACTTTAAAATGTCAAGACTTCAAGAGTATGCGCCATTCTATATCATTAAATTATATTTTATTCAATACTCATTTTGTAATTTCTGTCATGGTCTAGTTGAAAAACATTTACTCATAGCACACATTTCGCTTTTTCATGATTTGGTTCTTCTGTTATTTCCACATTGCTTCAATGATTTATAAAGCCGCTTTATTATTGAGCTGTGTGAGTTATAGCCATTTCAATATGCTTTTAGTAATGGAGCACAAACTACACATTCGAAAAGTGCTTTCACCAGATGTATAATTCATTCTGTTGGAGACAATGCTGATGAAAAAACTTTAGAAACTACCCACGCATTAGTTTATACTCGTGTCTATGTAAAAAATAATTTCCGGTGACCACAAAATGTTGTTTGAGGCACTTTCGCTTTGCCTCCGTCCCAGCTATGGCTATCATATACCCACGTAAGGGGCTATAGATCTTCACCACCTTGTACTGAGGGCCCAGTTATCAAACTACATACAGAAACATTGGAGCCACTCTTGCTCATAGGTCCGACCAATCATTAGTTGCCACGCTCCCCTATAATAGCACACCATGTACCAGGGACGTCCTTATTTGGTACAAATCATGTCCGAATGTCCGGGACTTAAAATCATTGTCCTTGGGACGTCCTATTCAGTGCATTTTCATGAATTTCCCCAAAGGACATCCTATGGATGTCTCAATGATGTCCCAATGATGTCCCAATCGGTACATCGTATAAAATGTCTCTGCAAGGACGTCTTTGTGATGTCCTGGGTAGGATATATTTTGTAGTGTTTCCTAGGACATCCATCGGTCGTCCTTGTTAGTAATTATTCTGGTATGTCTTTGAAAGGACGTCCCATGGTTATCCTGGTACGGGACATTCAGGAACATCCCGCATGAATGGATATTGGACGTCTCAATTGGTTAATTTCAGAATATCTCCCTGCGAGGACTTCCTTGGGACGTCCTGGTTCGGATATATGTTGTAGAATTTTCTAGGATATCCATTGGATGTCCTGGTTGGCATGTATTCGGCATGTCTTCGAAAAAACTTTCTATGGTTGTCCTGGTATGGAACGTCCTTGATGGATGTACAACGGACGTCCCAATCAGTGAATTTTAGAAAATGTTCCTGCGAGTACTTCCTTGGGATGTCCTGGATTGAACATTTTTCAGAATGTTTCCAAAGATGAAGGATGGATGATCATAAAAAATAAAACAAAATTCGAAAACAGTTACAACTAGTGGTTTTACAGAAAAGGTATAAAATGGATCGCATATTTACAATAGGGCATAAGATTATAGCCTAAACAACCCATCTGAAATAAAACCTTCTTCACTATCAATAAGGTCATCAGGGGCCATATTATCGAGTTTGTACGTATGCCAATTCGGTTCACTGTTTCACAACAATGAACATGAAAAATGTATGTTTGTCTCTCTTGTTTGTATACGACTTGAAACCGAACAATTCCTCTATATATGGATTCCGTGCATGAAGTTTTTTTCTGTGTTTTGTGTTCTGTGTTCAAGTGAAGTGTTGACGAATTGACAGACAATTGTTGAGTATTTAGTATTTACCAGCTATGGCGGCTTTTCTATCATCTTTTGTGATTAGTTAGTTCAGTGACTGTTGTTGAAGTTATTTTGTGTTAATTCAGTGTAGTTATATCTTTAAATGAAAATAAAAGTTTTGTTCTACTATTCAATACTTATTTCTAACATATTCAACACTGTTTTGAAAAAGGTGTTTCTGTAAGTGGAGTTGTGTAATTTTTAAACGTGTACAAACGAAAACGACATATATATCAAAACGCCAGCGCAATAGAATCGCTAAACGATTGTCAGAAGCTTTAAAAAGAGGAGTCTCAAATGTTTCCAAAACCGAATTAAATGACTCTGAGAGAGTGCTGAGCTTACAGTAAGTGCATCTGGTTCCATCCAAATTGGTATCTCCAGGAATCCACAAAAATATCATAAACTCATCCCTGAAAGAGATGTACGAACAAACACATCTGATAATTCTGCACATCCTAAGGACGTCCCAGATGTACTTTCGATTGATGTAATTCGGGGACGTCCAATGAAAATCCCAGGTCGATGTCGATTGAATATCCTTATAGAACGTCAAGTTTTGGTGAGAAGTCAAAACATTGGTACTTCCCACGGATGTCCAATGGACGTCCGCGGTACCAATACTGCTCGTCCTAAGGACGTCCCAAATGTACTTTTGATTGATGTAATTCGGGGACGTCCAATTAACATTCCAGGTGGATGTCAACTGGATATCCTTATAGAACGTCCAATTTTGGTGAGAAGCCGAGACATTGGTGCTTTCCACGGATGTCCAATGGACGTCCGCGGTACCAATTCCGCGGAACGTCCTGAGAGGATGTCCTATGGATTACCATCGGACTTCAAGGTGCTATTTGGGTCTCTCACTTCCTGGCGCCAGATAGATGCCTTGTTTTTCTCCAAATTCCATGGAACGAGTCAAATTTTAATTGAATGAAATTTCATTCAAATCCATGTGTTAGGGCAAAGAACTCAACAGCTATAGCTCGTATACAGTGTATATCTTGACAAGTTAACGCGATCCATATATAGAGAACTAAATGTAGGGCGATTCTAAAAATTGGTAGTGTGGGTGAATAATTAATGAAGAATTCAACTAAAATATTTTCGTTGATGTGAAATTTCCAGTCATCTTCGTTATTTTCAATGACACACCCTGTATTTCACCTCATTTTTTGATTTTCCTCGTGATTTCGATTCTAACTCATATATCATACCATATACCCAAACTGAACCGTTTTTGAGTTATTCAAGTTTCTTTTGAAAAAGTGACAAAAGCAGCCTCTCGAACATACGTCATTTTTATGTAAATTAACATTTAAAAAAAAATGCAGTGAGTGAATCGTGAATACTGAAGGTTGAATAATCCACAGGGTGCGCAAAATGTGGGTCCAATAAGTCAATGAGAAAAATAAAAAATCTCAACTTTTTCAAATGGGAACCCCCTTTTTTTCCTCCGAAGTTCAATTCTATTATGAAAATAAGCCCTAGTTACAATACACTTCCCTATACCCAAAACTTATAATTTTGGAGATATTCCATTATATTACTCAATTCTGCATACTTGCCTGAAATGTTGATATTTCTAGTAGGCTTTCAACACAATCTTTGGTGACAAATGATATAAAGTTGTTTATTGTCATATTCGTGCTCTCAAAAGGTACAATTTGGCTCGTGTTGGTTATAATAATCATGATTTCATTAATTTATTGGTGATTTGTGGCGAATGTGATAAGGTTTTAACAAGAACATGTAATACTTATGCTACAAGGTATCCAGAAAAACCGAAACCATCTCCAGATATTATTAGAAGATTAATCTCCAATCTTACGAACTTTGGATCATTCAAAAGGAAAATAATTATAACTAAAACTGTGGTGGACAATGTAGATAATGCAATTACAGTCTTGCGTACTTCACAGCTTTTCCAGAAGCATCTTTCAAATATGCGGCACGAGATTTGGGATTGAATAAAATGTCCATGCAGAGAATATTAGCAAGACACAAATGGCATCCGTATTCTCGTACGGAACTTTGCGGAGTTCATCATTATGAAGAATCAAGAAAACGACTAATTTTTGAGAAATATTTGGAGCGACGAAGCGAAATTTACCAAGAAGCGGAATTCTCATACTGGAGCGATTCACATCCACATTCAGTTCGGGAACGTCAATTTCAAGACCGTTGGAATTTCAATATTTACTGCGCTGTAAAAGACGACGCCATAGTGATGGTTCACTTTTATGACGAAAATTCAAATGGTTAGTTGAAAAGTATGGGAATTGTATTGTTTTAATAAATAAAAAAAAAATTAAAACACATTATTCGGGAAAATTCTATCCCGGTGGCTATGTAATAAGCATTCATAGCATGTAGAAAATACATAACAGACCTACAGATAATTTTATTTTCAGGTGAACGATACCTAGATATTTTGAAAAATCTCGATACGCATCATTTGGAACGACTAACGCTCGCTCAACATAGATAAATTTGGTATCAACATGATGGAGCACCTCCACATAATCATCAGATGGTGAAGATGTATTTGAATGAGACTTTTTATGACCAATGGTTTGGAACCGACGGTCCTCAATTATGGCCACCGCGTTCGTCCGATTTAATCCCAAAGGATTTTTTCATTTGGGGTTATATAAAAAACGAGGTGTATTCTCATACGCCAACCACAAAAGAAGATTTCCAGCAAAGAGTTCGTACTGCTTTCAACTGTATTCCACCAGACATGATAAGACGAGTTGTAGAAGACGTCATACGAAGAAGTGAGAAATGCTCAGAAGTTAAAGGCAACGTATTTGAACATTTATTGAAATAAAAAAAAAGGTTAACAAAAGTGTAACACGTTCTTGTTTAGCACTGAAACTAAATTTGAAATTGTAGTTTATTCTAATCATGATTTTTGTCTTGAATATGAGATTTTTTTTCATGGCATATTCACGTAGGCAATAATAAAATTTTATCAAAGAAAATTGGGGGGTGAAAAAGTCCTTGCGTGAAAATAACTTCTATTGCAGAATATCTCCAAAATTATAAGTTTTGGGTATAGGGAAGTATATTGTAACTAGGGCTTATTTTCATAATAGAATTGAATCTTGAAGAAAAAAAGGGGTTTCTCATATATTAATGTTAAGATTTTTTATTTTTCTCATTCACTTATTGGATCCACATTTTGGCGCACCTTGTGGATTATTCAGTGGATGTGAACAAAGTGCGTGATCCGTTCATCCTTTTATAATCAAGATTCACTCACTGCATATTTTTTTAAATGTTGATTCACATATAAATGACGTATGTTCGAGAGGCTGCATCTGTCACTTCTTCTAAAAAAACTCGAACAACTCCAAAACGGTTCATTTTGAGTTAGAGTATGATACACGAGTTAGAATCGAAATCATTAGAAGAATTCAAAAAGGAGGTGAAATACAGGATGTGCCATTAAAAATAACAAAGATGACGTCACTTCCGGTGAAACCGGAAACGTCACAACAACGAAAATATTTTAGTTGAATTCTTCATTAGTTCTTCACCCATACTATCAATTTTCAGAATCGCCCTAATTTTGGTTTTCTATATATAGATCTCGTTAACTCGTCAAGATATACCCTGTATAGCATTGTTCTCAACCTCCTCACAACAAAAAAGATTCATGATCACGCTGTCACTGAACATTCTGTATCATATCGAATACTCAGGAAATTCAGAATAATTTATTTAAAAAGTAACTAGTCTAGGAGGGATTCATTAATGAATTCATTTCAATCCACTTAATCTCATATTCGTACAAAGTTAAATAAATATTTGTAGTTTTTCTACAGTGTTTTACTATAAAAGATCAATATTTACCTAGTTTATTCGAAAACAACCCCCAATTCAGGACAGGACAATACTTTAGTTCAGTGGAGAATCTGTGAAATTTCTAATGTATACAGAACGAAAATAAAGAAAGACATAATCTCAAACCATTTTATTCCCAGTAACTTCAGTAATAAATTTCAGATGTAATTATAAACTGTAATACTTGATATTATGTAAATAGATATAGTAGGCATGGGTAGTTTTCGATAAAGGCCACTATTAATCTAGTGAATACAATATATTGGTGATTCCTTGTATAGAGGGGATAATATCTAGCTAAATAGATACTTTCGAATTCACTAACCAAAATATTTTTGAATCGTTTCAGTATATTTCTTCTCAAAAATACATACGGTGTAGATGTTTTCCTTCATACCGTAATTTTCTGGTTCTCGATTTAGTAAAACCTAAAAAAATCCATCATTTATTAAGTCGACATTAAATAGACGAGTTTGTAACAAAAATTACAAAAAAGAAACCCAATTACACAACTACTTCGATGAATTCCACTCAAAATTCAAATTAGTTTCTAAGATATAGGATCTTCGAATATGGAAAATGACATTCATCTAACTCTAGATTATTTGAAATTGTTTTTTATATAGTCCCCTGAATAATTATGTCAGATTTTTCTGTTATATAATGTTTTCATCTCCAATTACATGTGTTTCTATAGACAATATGAGATTAATTTCTTTATAATAGAAGACAATAACAAAAAGACTTTGAATTACTCAATGGTTAAATTTTTACAATTTTTTATACTTCATTTTTTTTTTATTTGAGCACTTTGCTGGAGTTATTTATTATAATGAATCGTTATCTCTCATTCTATATTTCAATTGAATCACAACCTAATTGAATACAACGTATCTTGAACTTTCCCAGTTACAAGTCATTAAATTTTCCTATAAACCGTCGATGAAAGATTCTTTTTTCATAAAAAAATCCTCAAATGAAATCACGTCGTATATTCTGGAAAATATTCGACTAATATATAGTACACTTCATTTCTGTGAACAACTTACTGAAACAAAACAATTGCATATTTTGTTAACATAAGTAGGCCTAGGTTAACCTCTATATAAACAGCTATTCCTAAAATATTTTTTCTGAATTGTTTTTGATGCACCTTGTATATAATTGGCTGGATTAAGCCAGTACAAGCAGTACGTTACTGTTCCCTGGACGAAAGAGACGGACTAGTCTAACCCTTTTGTTACGTATATTTGTTCCATGTCGTTATACAGGGCCGTCACAAAAACAAAACCAACATTAAGCTTTTCTTAGTCACTGGATTTTGAGCATATTAGACAGAAAAGTGATATTTTTGTAGCGGCTCTGACCATAATCTTAGCATAAAGTTAGGACAAGGTACGCAAAAATTGTATAATTTGTATTGAAAATAATTTTTCTACTAAATATTATCAACTAACTTTCCTATACTCAATAAATATCGCTTATCAACTACCATCAGAGGGTTCCAAAAAAACTGTTGTGCTTTTTTTATTGGTTAGTGAAGCAAAAAAGAAGCTTCGAATGTCAACCGCTTCAGAGGCGTACCGTTCCTATAGTAATAACTACAATGAACTCTCCATATATACAAATTCCACATTTTCAGTACGCTACGCATCTGGATTCTAGGGTGATGAGTTGCATCAAGATTGTGAAGAATTTTCGTATCCTCCCTCTGTTCATCTGGACACATCAGTCAACTTTGGGAAAGTTCTCTATGTAGTCTTCAGGCTGATTCAGGGGCAGCCTTGATCAGAGGCGTGCAGCAGAGGGGACAGGTGTATCTCCAGGTCAAAGATGCAGGTGTCCCGGTCTAGTCTGGATCAGTTTGATGAGTGCTACATGTAAACTGAAAAAGAGAACTACAATTAGAAATTTCACAGATACTGTTTTGAAAAACTGAGTGTACTCAATGTAAATGAGTTCAAGGAAATTATTTCATAAACCAGTAATATACAGGGTGTTCCGTCAGTAAGGTTCCTTGCTGCAGGGGGTGATTCGTTAGGTTATTTTAAGGAGAAAAGTTTCGACCAAATCGGTTTTAGGATATTCATGATATTTCATAATAACCGTTTGTTTTTTAAAATTCAACGCTTTGTGTTTTGTCCTCATTGTTTGTATTCAGAATTATAATTTTTGTTTGAGAAATTAATCGAATTTAAATTCAGGTAATGATCTATCATCAAGATTCATAGTTAATCTCCTTATTTAATAACCGCGAAAATAGTTAAATCGGTTATGTCAATTTCAAAACACTATTGTTTTACGGTTTGCGGTGATGTGGCACTGATAATCCAAGGTTCGTTGAATGAATGCGCGTGCTCGAGATGGTTGGAGGTATTCGCGCAGGAAAGGGGGGGAGAGTGAGCAATGCCTTCGAAGTTGAAAGTTGACCAGGAACATGGTTTTTTGAATCGTGAGCATAGACAAGAGTTATATGATCGTGAGTGAAGAAAAACGGAATATTGATCGAGTTCGTAGATGCGGGCGAACTCAGTTAGTCGTACGAAAGAAGAAATACAAAAGACACAAGAGAAATAGAGTGAACCACGAGAAGATCCAAAAGAGTGACCTACCGGCAGACACCACTACTGAGTCCAAAAGATCTGGATTATTCCACTCCACGCTACAGTCCACACTCCGGTGAGTTACCTTCCACCTCTCTAGTGCTGATCGCACAATTTTGGTGCGTCATGCAACACTTTGTATCTCAGAAACGAAGCAACTCCGATCATATGTTCATAGGAACTTCTCTTCTTAAAATGACGTAAAAAATCACTTCCTGCAGTTAGGAAACGTAGTTAGGAAAACACCCTGTATAAAAAGAAATGAGTAACCTTGAAATTCAAATGAAATACACGGAGAGGAGAATATAAAAGGCTGTATTTATAGATTGAGTTGCAGCCGCAGTCGTTGCAGTTGACGTTGCCGTACGAAGATAAATGTGTCGTTGCTCATGCATACGTTTACAGATCCGCTGCCGTTGCAGTTGCAGTTGTCGCTGCCGCTGGTAGTTAACTAACTTTCATTTTGGACGGCAGCGGCAGCGGAAAATGACATGAAACTCAAAATTTCCGTGTCAAAAATAAACGAAAGGTCACGAATTAAGGTTATGTATTTGTTTATATAGTTCGAAGCAAGAATTAATTTAATTCAGAAATGTCAGAATATGAGGAAAATGTAGATGTTGATGTAGGCGTAGTCCTAAACCTACTAAAAGGATTTCCTCATCTATATAATCTGAAGGACAAGAATTTCAAGAATATGTTCATGAAGGAAAACAGTTGGTGCTCAATGAACACAAAATAAAACTATAAATTGGTCATAATTTTGCCTGCGGCTACGAAAACGGCTACGGCAGCGGAAGCGGCTGCGACACAATCTATAAATCCTGATTTAGGCGTACTATTGTCGTTGTTTCAATATAGATCATAGCGAATAGTCGAATAATATTGAAAAGCAAATCAAACGCACCAATTCCAGAATTTTTCAATGATGTGAGTGAAGTAATTTTGTGGGTGCGAATTAAAAAAAAAAACGGATGCGAAAATAAAAATTTTGCCACTTTCTGTTCCAAATTTTTGTCACTCGTTCGAAAAACGAGTCCGGTAAAAGAGACGTTCTCCAAAATAGACACACATAAAATCGTTTGAAATATACTGATTTGAAATAGAAACCTTACCAGTGTTCTTTGTACAAAATGTTACCAAAGTAAATCCGTGAGACGCCTATAGAATAACTTTGGCAAGGTGAAAAAAATCGATCAGGTACATGGAGTTGAAATTTAAATTTTTGGAGTGACGTTAGAGCGTTGAGCGGCAACTTCTCTGCAGTGCTTCGGAAGAGTAACAAAGTTTATGAGCGAGGCAACTTCAACGAGTGATTTTCTCATTTTTTTAGGTACTGTCTAAAAAGTTTTTGACAACAATCAGTTGATGAAACACATACACTTATGGAATGTTCACACATGAACTACTGGACAATGTTTAATCGAAGTAAACTTCACACTTTTGTCAGGTTCCTTGAGTGAACTAAGTCGAGGGAACCATGGAGGTGGTTACAATTTGTATAAAAAAGTTAGGTAAAAATTCTCGACCATGTTTGGTATCGCACGATAAACGGTAAGAACCTTGTCATTTGGGAGAGTCATTGGGCAGTTCTGAGGATCGCTCCTAACGGTAAAATGAACAGTTGAGGTGAAATTTGAACATATTGGATCCTAAATTATTTACCATGTAAATAAATAATAGTCTGGGCCAAATAACAGTTTTATTGACAATACAGCTATTCTATACGAAGGTAATAAAAAAAAACTAGATGTTTAGTAAAAAGCGATCTGAAAATTATGAAATTCGGATGGACTACAAATATAATAAATTTTGAAGGAAGAAAATACGAATTTGTTTCATTTACATTTATACAAACTTGCCAGACAACGACAGTTACAAATAAATGGGGGATATACATTAATAAAATGTATAACCATGAATCTCAGATATTTTGTTCGAACGTTTGGAAGACATTTCAGACATAGATGAACCCAAAATGGTCCAGCTACTACACATTCTATCAAAACTCAATATTATTGAATGGATAACTGTTGAACATATAATAAAGAAACCTTACGTCTATCTTTCCAATTATCTTTTCATGAAAGTCCAGATTTTCTTATGAAACAGTTATTGTAATGCTATATCATGACATATCAGCATAATATAAATCGTAACAAAAAGTATTTTTCCATAATTTTAAATAAATTACAACACTTTGTTTTATTTAAACCAGTTGGTCAGCGTAGCTTTGCTTATTTGATACTTTGAATGTATCAAATTCTACCAAAAGATCTGACAGAAACTTCATCAATTCACAAAAATACCAAATAAGTTCATCACAGGATACCCAAGATATAAACATACCAATATGATTGATATAGAGTAAGTAATATTTCATGTATTTGATACATATTATGTAATTGGAGTTTGCGCCTCTGGATTGCTATACCTCATAATACATGGAAAAAACTTTTAGTTCGCGAGCAGAATACTGAAGTTTCAAAACATATAATTCATTAAAAATGTTATGAGCTACATATGCTAATTTCATAACAGGAGATGAATCTTCAGTCAAACAATTGAAAGTCATGGGTGAAGACATATCTGATATTGCTGTTATTTCAAAAATCATCAATATTCTTCTGTCCAAATATGCTACTTGTTACTGGTTGGGATTCGGTCGATCCTAGTAAACAAACCCTCTCATTGCCAGACTACTGAGGGAGAAACAAGATTTCTGCATCTGCCATCAAGGAGGACGATCTATCGCTACAAGCCCAGTCACTGAATATTCACCGAAATCCAAAACATTCTATAGACAGAAAACACACCCAAACAATATCTGAAGGAAAGGACAAAATGTGGATATTACAAGCAAAAAGGTCATTGGTGAAAGAATGTCCGAATCGTAAATTCGAGAAACCTGAATATGGCAGTTCCAAATATTGCCCAGTAAACAAAAATTTTTGAGAAGCACATATTTGTCAAATATTTCAGAAAATGAAGAAGATATTTGGTTGGCTGATATAGGTGCTAGTGTACATATGTCGTACAGGAAAAAGTGGTTCACAAATCTTATGGTGGATTAAGTCAACTTAGCATAAGCATTATCATAAACATAACGGTAACATCAAAGGTTTCTAGCATGAACTTAACATTGTTGTATAAACAGGGCCATTTATTTTGATTTAAGAGGTTCAACTTTCAATTTTAACATAATATTTGAGCACAATTTTGAAGTGATGTTGACCAAATCCACCTTTTAACCTCTCAAAGATTAAATTGTGGTCCGAATCGCAGATAACAAAGTGATAAATGCAGTAGTTGTAGAAATCAAAATGAAAGCACTGGTTGAATGTGTTTGGAGAAATGAAGTCATCACGGAAGTTCATTATATTCCTGATACGAGAAGAAATATGCTGTCCGTCAGCAAAATAAGTGAAAAAGGTTTCATTATGGTGGCTTATAGTGACGGATGCGGATTCCGCAAATTCCATTGGCTGGAGACGGAAACAGCAGTTCAGAATGTTGATGTCAAAGACTCTATAGAACGGTGAAGTTGAAGGCGCATGTATTAGACCGTTGGCCCCACTAGGGGGTTCGATTATCTACGAAGTTATGCCCTTCAAGGGACATGAGGATTATCGGGAAAAGAAAGTGGTTTGTTAGATCGGTACCCGGTCGCCCCCTTCCCTGACGTCGATGACGTCACCTTTCCTTCCAAATTGTAGGCAAATGTTATGACATTGAATGATGGGTCAAAATGAAGGCTATTCCTTCGTTGATGATCTGAGGGACCTGTCGGTGAAATGTAACTTCCGGTCCATATGCCGCCCTGGGGGACCGACCTAGACGTATGCAAATCGGCTATAGCCCGGTTAATTTAGCTAGACCCGACTATTCCAATAAATTTGTACAGCTGCTTCTATAATAACATTTTAAACATTGCTTTCAACCGGAAGTTGATTAAACAGGGAGGGGGGCGACTGATCCAACAAAGCACATTTTTCCTGATAATCCAACTTAATCTTCATATCCCTTGAAGGGCATACCTTCCTAGATAATCAACACTTCTAGTGTCATGGGCCAACGGTCTATATTGAAGGCGACAAAGCTGGAAAACCAGGATAATTTATCCATTCCGATGTTTTGGGCCCTCTAACATAAAGTCTCCAAGTGGATAACGTTATTTCTTATTGTTGAAAGATGATTGCACAGAGTTCCAAAGTACTTATTTTTCTACAACATAAATCAGAAATTTTCCCGAAAATCATTGAATACGTAGCCCTAGTAAGAAGACAAAGTGGAAATTTGATAAAGGTTTTTCGATTTGATAATATTAATATAACTTTAGGGATGTGGGCAGAAGCTGCGGATCCTGCTGTTCACGTCCTGAATAGAACTGTCTCCAAGCAAGTTGAACAACGACCTTGAAAAATTTGTTTGGAAGAAAACCCAATTTGAATCACATTCGAATTTTTGGATCAGTGGCCTATAAGTATAATCTAAAATAATTGAGAAAAAATAGGAACCAAAAAGTACAAAATGATCTTGAAACATCACCGTATGAAAAATGGTTTGGAAAAAAACAGTTTGAAGCACATTCGAATTTTTGATCAGTGGCATATACGTACAATCTGAAAGAATTGAGAAAAAATTATCTTGATTGGGTAAGAAAAAATCTCCAAACGATCGACTGTTGACTCCGTCAAAACGAAAAATATGCATTAGTGCGAATTCTCATTTTGCAGAGCTACATTTGTCAAGCTGTAGTTCTGGTGGTTTCTATTTGTTGCATTGTATTTTCGTCAAAGGTTACAAATATCCATTTAGTCGACGAGTTACCCTGTGTATTATCAGGGGTAATATAAAAAGATGTATAGTTATTACCGATACATTTTTGAAATATTTTTGAATTGCAATCTCAAAGCTGAAAATACATGTATATTTTCTTGCATTGGGATTGCCAATTAATTGATATTCCAAAAAATTATAGGTTATTAATCATACCACGAATTATATTTGGGACGACAATACATCGATTTGAAATGAAGAAAAACCGTGTCACCGTTTTAATTTGAAGTAAGTAATTTACAGAAATCAAAATAAAATACTATCAACATGAACACTAAAGAGAAAATTTAAGGTCATTTTATTTCAATTCGTTATAGTTGAAGGTTTGAATATTGAATGTACAATTTTCAAAAAGAACGCGTGGACTTGTCTTTTTTGACACTTCGGTATTGGTAGTTGTTGCTATCACATTGTTTATGGAGTTAATTAACCTTGTTTGTTCCATTGCAGTCGAGACTAGTTTCTACCATATTTGAATTATCTATTACCTATGTCTATCTACAATTATTGTAAATCCACCACTTTTTTTCCTGAGGGGTATTGTTGAATTATTCTGAATACTACCACTAGAAAAAAGTGGCTTTTGGGGGTATCTTTTTGTTTTCCAATAAAGACTATTATTATTATTTCCTCTGTTTGTTCCGAACTTCCTTGTAAAACTAAGGCTGTATTGTAAAGTTTGGAGCAATGGAATTAGGATTACCATGACCAGTCATTTTGATAGGTTGCTGATCTGAAACACCTGCGTTTGCAAGCTGTGTAACTGTGGTAGATCGGTGACTATGATTAGTGATTTTCCTTCGCTTTGTATCAAGCCCAGCTTGTTCTGCAGTATTTTTAGTCCATGTGGACAACTCACAAATTCCCACGGGAGTATTTTTGTACCAACCTTTAGAATCGGCTAATTTTCAATTAGGATTTGATGTAATTAAACAGTCTGTCTGTTTTAATATACGTCGGAAGTTTCTTCATCAGCTTTCTGAATGAACGAACTGAACATATGTCTGGGTCGATTTCATTGAGAGTCAGCCATGTATTAGTAGCACAACTTCTTGCACCCCCTTGGTTAGACTTCCGCATATTACAGTCATAATCTTTCAAAATATCAGCCAGCTCCGCAATTGTGGTAATTGCATTGATAACATAACCCCTGTTTGTGCAAAAATTATTGAATTGCCTGGTAATTGATGCTTTACTTCTAGCCGTATTCAACGGAATACTCTTTTAAACTGCATCATCTATGATACCAATGGACATTTGTCCCCAACGATCGCTCATATTGGTAAAGATAACTAGTCAAAACACCTAAATTTGACGTTTATAATTTAAATCATTATTTTCACTTGACAGTTAGTAAAACAAAAACTAAGCAGGTTTATCACCGTGGAAATACAGTGACAAGCTATATTTTTACTGTAATTCCGATTCTATTGGCTGAATTTCAAAATTTGAAATCCACTGATTGGCTGTTAAGCAAGGAGATATATTGTCGAAATTATACATCCCCCAACTCAATTGAACGATCTCATTGCATGAAAGTTATACGATGAAAATAAGCAGTATCATTCAAAACAATATTTTCTTCTTTGTATTTACCATGAACGGGACAAAAAATACGATCGCGGTTGATTCATAATTGGAATCGCAATACATACGTAGAGTGAGTATAAAGCTAATATCTCCCGATTCTAGGGCACCTTGTACATATATTTAACGATTTTCCTAGTCTTGACCTATGGCGAGTGGCGGGACGGCCGCGACGGGAATAGTTTCAGCTGGGTTATTATTAGACGCCTCCGAAGAGCGGCAAAGTAGACATGTCTTACTGGATTTATTTCTCCGTTTCTGGAGGTTTATAAACGGATAATGGATGGAGATGTTTCCTAAATTATCAGAGCTTTTTCGCGTTGTTTTTTTTTCTCGGATATTTGAAAGTCTCAAAAAGATACGTAGATATATGAAATTCCACAGCAGGGCCATAAGTTAATGTTCATGATTTTCTAAATATTTGTTTCAATTCATAACGATTTCAACTACTGGGGTCATTTGGCGCATTTGTTTTCAAATATTGACAAATTTTTCCCATCATGAATTCTATGTTGTTTTCATTAGTTTCGGGGCAATTTTATTCAAGTTATCTTGACGTGTACCTATACTAGAAGAAACTTTGTAATGAACAATTTTGCAGGAGCATATAAGCTGTTTTCTAAATACGGGTGGAATGTTCATATCAACCATGAATTATCGAATATTTATGGTGTTTTCACGTCAGCTGATTAGAGAAACGCAGTGACAAAATTTCATGAATCACAAGTGATGTTTCTAATTTCTAATATGGAACGATAAAGTTTTTTTTAGTTGATTTCGTAACTATTTGAAATATGCACTATTTTTACTTTTAAGAATAAATATGAACTCAATACTGGATATTAATTAGGTAGAGTGATAAGTTTTGTATTTGTTGTAGGTAGGTAGATGAATAAACTCATTAACATAGTCTTTTGGGTGTTTGGAACTTCCATAGTCTGATAAAGAAAAAAAAAGGGAAATCAGCGAAATCTGAACAGGTGTAAAAGGGCAAATGAATTAATTTAATTTTGTCAGTAACATATCGTATTCTGAATTTGCCTATCTGAGAAAAATAAGTTGAGAGGAACAAAAAAACGTTAACGTTTCGGAGACTATTGGCTCGTTCATAGACCAAATTCCTACTTTTACTTTTTCTTTTACTTCTTTAACTTTGAACAGTGAAATCGTTCTTAAAGAAGTGACCCAAGCGCCCCGTGATCAATTTAGTGTGTCTTAATTTCGCGCAGAACGTTAAAATCATTCTACTTCAACGATTCCTTAACCCTTTGAGGCCAGATTTATATTTTTAATAAAATTAAATTAATCCTTATAGAACTATTTATTCATGATAACTATGAAGGTAACAAAATATCTCGCTTGAGTAAAAAACTGCAGGATGTGGTCACCCTATGTAGCCACTAGGAACATATAGCAAGTTCATGGAACTCGCTTTGCTTGATATTGAGAGAAACAGTTTTTGTCATGTTTTGTGCATAGGCCTACTTTACTCGACGCGCATATTTTCCACATGGTGCGGGAAAAATTCTGGTTAGTACTGCGAAGAGCACATATCAAAGCCATTCTTTGCTTTGTCGTACTTCTAAAGGGACATTCCACCAGAAATTATTAGAAGGCTTCTCATTTGAAGGTCTTACGCGTTTGTTAGTCTCAACTACCCCAATTACACCCCTTGCTACAGTCAGGCGGAACAGCTCCAAAGAAAAAGAATGAATGAATGTACAACACTTGCGTCAAGAAAATAGAAGAAGATCCTATTCCACCATTTATTCGATTCTGAATTGCTAGGAATTTCATCAAGGAAAGCATAAGCCTCATCCGCATTCAGATTTTGTAAATCTCGAGTGCTTCAAAGTCGTTTTTTTATTCCTAATAACAATATCTAATTTCACAATACAAGTGCCTAGTGGTCGTCTCAGATGACCGTAACAAAATCTAGGACTCTGAAAGACAATACACTGTTTCCATGCAAATCGTTCATGCACGTCCACAGATAATATCCAAATACTATATAAACCTACCAACCATTGTTTTAAGGATCCTAATGATAAATAGAAAATTCACAGTAATTTGCAGCAGCGGCTCACACTAGTAACCAACCGACAAGAACAAATGTAGGACTTGCCTCAGCCCACCAGAGGAATACTCTCGACATTCTGTACATCAGGCAACCCACCTTACACTCCGGTGCATATGAATAGCCGGTAGGCCGCTTCGTTCAAGACTTTTGAACTGTGGTCTTCCTAACTAACCACTGGTCTTCAAAGGGTTAATGCAAAAATTGAATCCCTCGAAATTTTGTTAGGTTAAAAGTAAAAGAAAAGGTAAAAGTATGATATATGAACGCTACTACTCAAACCCAGTGTGTCAACTTTCTCCAAGTAAAAGTGGAAGAAATATAAGGTAAAAGTGAGAATTTGATCTATGAACCAGCCATATATCTGCCACTATTATCAAAACTCAAATTGTTTGACAAAGTCAAATTATTCTGCCAAAATATTTTTTTGGGTGACATTTGCTATCTTGATACATTTAGATGTATGGTGTCAATCAATAACCATTCTGTAATTTCTTTCTTCTTTCCCGAGAAGAGGAAATCAGGTGCGGCCCATTTCGACTGAGTTTGTTAAAAAACAGTACTTCGATGATGTTTCTGTCAACTACCTTCTTTCTTGATTCAATTCTCTAGTTACAATTTTTGTATTACTTCATTCCATCATAAGATCACCATCAGATGTGAGTAGTATTAATGTTGTTCTTGGCGCACAGTCAATGGTGGAGGGCACAGGGGGGATGGGGGTGCATCAATTTAAAGATTTCAAATAGCATGGGGGTCACGTGATATATCGTTGAAAACCGAAGTCAATTATCTTTTCAACCATCTAGATTTTTTTCGATTTTCCTTGATATGTATTTTCACACTTTCGATCTCCTAGCCTCTCGAAAATTCCTACTTGATGTGCCCCCAGCGCAATCTGTCGAGTAATTGCAAAATCGCAATGTATCTTATCTCAAGGAGTAGTATCGGTAGGTAATACCATTCAAAATATTGTGTCCCATTGTTCCACACCAAACATTCAAACAAATTTTTCGAGGAAACGGCACCATTCAGATCTGCACCTATACTTCATATTGCGGGTGCATATTGTGAAAACCTGAAAAAATGTGGGAGATTAAAAATAGAATTGAATTATCTATTCAAGGATGTGTCACTTGACCACCCCCTTGCCATGTTGAAGATTTAATTTGATGTGCTCCTCCCCTGCGTCCTCTATTTAAGTATCACAATGTCTCTTATTTCAAAAAGAAGTATCATTTGATTTTTTCCCATATACGTACGTTGAACCGTTCGAAAGTTAACAGAAGGGGGATTAAAAAACCGGCACTGTATGACTTTCGCTATTCGAACAAGATATATTGTAAAAAAAATTTTTTGAACATTTATCAATGTTTTTTGATTTCGTATACCTATGTAAGTATTAATTATTGATACATTGAGAGCAGTACTTACTCATCCAAAACACAGTGGTATCTCGTAGGAAGTAAATAGTTCTCTCCAAGTTATTCCTCGTAAATCATATAATGGTTTTATTCTAGTACATTAGCGAACAAATAACTGTTAACACGTTCACGACGACGTGTACGTGTACCACCGGTGGTACATTCCGATTCTTCCCTGCAGCCGTCATGTACCACCGGTGGTACACTGGTTTGAATAATTTCTAGGCGTTCTGAAATTCAGCGTTTATAAGATAGTTAGATATCCGGGTAGCGGCTGTAGGAATAGTAAACGAAGAATAGTGTATCATCGTTCGCTCACCCGCTCACGCATGTAGGTATAAGGGAGGATCAAAACAAACATTCAAAAAAATGCTCTGAAACTTTTGTGATGGGGTGTCTCATACCACGTTTGGTATATCCAAACAAAGGCTTAAAACATGAAAAAAAACTCATAATTGGTGATGGTAATCTTTATATATCGTGAAAATACAAAAATAATATCTAAAATCGTGACCACCGCTGGTACACGACGCCCCCAAGGCAGAGTTTGGTATCAGGGTCATCGTGTACCACCGGAGGTACTTTCAAAATACGGCTCGAAATATAAAAAAAACTCGAAATTAGTAATAGTTATCTTTATTCATCATAATAATACAAAAACAATATAAAAAAATCGTGTCCACCGCTGGTACACGACGCCCCCAAGGCAGAAATACGCGTCAGGGGCGTCGTGTACCACCGGTGGTACATTTAAAAAAAAAGCTTCAAATATAAAAAAAAAACTCTAAATGGTAGTTACTAAAGCCTTTACTCACCATAGGAATACAAAAACAATATTAAAAACAAAAAATAAAAATTTGTCCCGGAGACTGATTTCCGGATTTACTGGTCGACGCGAACGTGTTAAGTTTTGTGATTCAGTCGTTTTAGAAGTGTACTGTTGTAGTAGAGGCATTCAACATGCGGAATTTGACAGTATGAGCCATAGTTTGAATGAAGCTACCAGAGCAACATATGTGCGTTTGGACAAAGATCCTCAGAATACAATGAAGACTCAAACAAACTCAATCAAAACCAAAATTATTCGTCTAGTTGCAGATGAATCTTCGAGTAAAATGGAAATACGGATATCTGTAACTTCCATGCTATCGAGTTTGTGAGAAATTGAAGTTAGAATTTGTTAGGCAGAAAAAGCAACTAGAGGAAAAAGCAAAGGAACTAATTACTGCCATAAAAGAGAAAAAAACAAAACATGTTGAAAGAAATGGAAATTCGGCACAAGATGTTATGAAGGATCTGCAGTGGATTTCATGTGAAGGCAGTATTCAGCTTTGCCAAAAGATTGCATATCCAGGTCCAGACGCTGTTTTGAGAATTTGAAGAAGAATGAATTTCCTCACAAATGAGTAAAAATACATTCGAAGCTTTCAGACTACCACAAACAACCTCCATAACGCTCAGATGGTTTCTGGGTGTCGATAGGGATTCGATGTACTACTAGTAAATTGTTAGCGGAACAAAAAGTGAGAGATCTTCCGTTTATCTCTAGGGAACTGACAGAATGACCAATCTTGATCATATAGTCATTTGTTGCAGACTTGTGGCTGCTGTATTGACAGTATTAGTAGTGAATTCTGTGGTGTCCAGTTAAAATAGTTGTTTGAGGAATCGAAATTAAAATTGACTTCAACGTCTAAGAAAATTTATTGACAAGTAAACAACTCCAATTTTGTTACAATAACATTCTGTTCCTAGATCAGTCACTAAATATATGAAATGAAACACAGTGTGTTAAACAATATATAACAATACCTCCGGTCATAAAAATCAAACAACTCGTTTTAACACCGTTCTGTTTCTCAACTTATAATAATTATTGTCATTCACCTCTTCTGCTGGTGTAATTACTCTGACATTCCTATCAGGACTTGGAGGAAGTGCTTGACTATAATCATCGAGTCTATTGGACATGTCAACCCTATTTTCTGAGTGTGAGGAAGAACATGGTAAATCAAATTCATCAAAATTGGTATCGACTGGCTGTTGCTTGTCCGATTTCATCATTTGATCTAAATGTCGCTTCCACACCAAATCCTCGTCAATTACTTTACACATATACATATTTTTACCTAAAATCTCATCAATAACGCACTTCGTCCAGGTCTTACAATTTGGTTTTCTATAATCCCTACAAAAGACTATTTCACCTACAGAAAATTCTACATTCCGTTTACCTCTATTATACATCCAACTCTTGTCTTTACTCTGTGGAATATGTCTCAAGATATCGAGTCTGGTTTTAGGTTTGCTTTTAAAAATCATCTGAGCAGGTGTCCTACCAGTTGAGATATGAACAGAATTCCTATAACTGAACAAATATCGACTGATTAATGTTTGAAAAGAAGCATTTTTATTATTTTTATCTTTTAGTGCTTTTGATAAACCCAACTTGAAACATTTCACAGTGTTTTCAGCTTGTCCATTGCTAGCTGGATGGTAAGCAGGAGACGTTAAATGCTTGATGCCATTCAAACTAAGAAAATCAGAAAACATTTTCGAAGTGAAGGAAGCCCCATTATCCGTCACAACAACGTCTGGCAACCCAAACCGTGAAAAACATTCTCTGCACTTTTCAATAGTTTCTGTTGCATCACAACTATTCATAATAAAAATTTCTGGCCATTTCGAAAATGAATCTGTCACGGCAAATAGCATTTTACCGTTGAAAGGACCTAAAAAATCGCAATGAATCCTCTCATAAATCCTGTTCGATCTACTCCACGATCTCAGCAAAGACTTAGGTGGTTCAGGGCGAGAGCTCATACAAATTGAACAATTTTTAACGGTCTTCTCGATATCCGAGTCCAATAATGGCCACCAAAAATACGATCTGGCCGTTGTTTTCATTTTCACAATACCTTCGTGATTGGCATGTAATTCTTTCAATAATTTTTCCCTTAGTTTTGAAGGAATAATCACTCTAAAACCCCACATAACTATGTTATTATCAATATATAATTCATTTTTTCTTGAAAAGAAATGTGTGAAACCCTCCTCTTTTTCCAAGTTCGGAAAACCATAACGTATATAATTGAAGAGTTTCCCTAAAATTTTATCTTTTCTAGTTTCTGATCGCACCAAATTTATATCGATCACAGTAGAGTTTTCCACAAAATTCAAATAATCTATTTGATCGCAAGATACGAGGTTATCCTGGATTGAAACTGGCAATCTCGAAAGAGCATCTGCACTAGAATTGTTACTCCCTTTTATGTAAAAGAAAGAATAATCAAAGTTAGACAGAAACAAAGACCATCTTTGCAGTCTGCCAGACACCATATCTGGTAAACTTTTATTTTCCCCGAAAAGAACTTTTAAAGATTTATGATCTGAATAAATTTCAAAATGTCTACCGGCTAGATACTGAAAAAGTTTTTTTACTGCCCAATATACGCATAAAGCTTCTTTATGTACCACAGAATAATTTTTTTCGGATTTATTCAAAACCCTAGATATAAAACATATAGGTTTTTCAAAAGAATTTTCTGAAACGTGAATCAAAGTGGCTCCAATTCCATAACTACTCGAATCACAATATAATCTGACTGGTTTTGTATTGTCATAATGAACTAAAATGTTGTCAGAAACTAATATTGTTTTAGATTTTTCAAAAGAATGTTGGCACTGAGCACACCAAACGAACGGTACATTTTTTTCACACAAATGATATAATGGTTTCAATAAAATTGCTAAATTAGGAATGAATTTTGAATAGTAATTCATCATACCACAGAAAGCTTTTACCTCTGTTACATTTTCAGGAACTTTACAGTGCAAAATACCACTAACTTTATCATCATCTTTCCTTAAACCAACTGAATTTATGATATGGCCAAGATATTTAATCTCATTTTGGAAAAAACAACATTTTTCCTTATTCAAACGGAGACCATATTTATCCAATCGAACTAAAACCTCTCTCAAGTTTTCTAAATGTTCTTCCAATGTCCTACCGGTTACAACTATATCATCCAAAAAATTCACGACACCAGGTACACCAATGAAAATTTTTTCAATAGATTGTTGAAAAATGGCACAAGCTGGTTTCGTTCCGAATGGAAGTCTTTTCACTTTAAAAATACCTTGAGTGGTACTCCAAGCTAACAGCATGGATGTTTCATCGTCTAACTCGAGTTGATTGTATGCATTTCTCAAATCTAATTTGGTGTATTGTTTTCCACCCTGTAGAGCAGCAAAAATACAATCAATTCTTGGTAGAGGATGATGAACATCAGCTAAATGTTTATTAATCGTGATTTTGTAATTGGCACAGAGTCTTATTTTTCCATTAGGCTTCAAAGCAACAACTAGAGGAGTTCCCCATTCAGAATTATCAATTTTTTCAATAACCCCTTCCTTTTGTAAACGATTGAGTTCTACTTCAACTGCATTTTTATAAGCAAACGGAACAGGTTTAGGTTTGTGAAAAACTGGCTTTACTGATCTATTATATTCCAATTTAACTTGATAACCCTTATAAAGTCCAAGTTCGTCAATGAATAAGTTTTGAAAATCACCCAATAGATTATTCAGTCGACTGTCATCATCTACTGAATTGACAGTGACGGATTTCAAAATGTCAACTTTGAATAAATTAAGTAAATCTCTGCCAAATAAAGGTCTACAACCCCCTTCAACAACGATAAGATCACAATTTTCAGAAATATTGCCAACAGTCATATCTACAGTAATTTTACCTGCTGGAGTTATGGTATTACCATCATAAGTTTTCAATTTGATCGAAGTACCAGTGAGAACGATATCCGAGAACAACTTTTCGTAAAGAGTCAAAGGTATGCAAGATAAACTAGCTCCGGTATCCAATTCCATTTGCAATGATTTACCATTCAACAGAGTATCGACAAAAATTGGATGTGACCTGAAATCAGAATGAGTAATGGTAAACATTTCAAAAACGTCATTATCTTCCTCAATTTCGACATTTTCAGAAGAGATAAAATGATTTTTATCCACTTTGCAAGCAGAATCAATATGGCCTTTACGATTACAACGCTGGCAAACATGCCTTTTGAATTTGCAAGTACTAAAATTATGGTTTCCTTTATTGCAAGCGAAACAAACTTTCAATTCACCAACACTGATTCCTTGCTTATTTGGCTTCGTCTTCCTATCTGGCTTCTTCCAATCTTCTGACTTCTTCCAAACTCTCTGTACTTTATTGATTTCTTCTGATCTACACCTTTGAGTCATCGCAGATTCTCTTGCTAACGCAATCTCGAAAAGTTCTTTCAGCGGCTTGGTTTCGGATTCCTCACAAAGTCTATCCAAAATTCGACCAGGCTTCATACCGACTACGAACTTATCCTTCACACGTTCCGTTAATAAATTACCAAATTGGCATTTTGACGCCAGTTGCTTAACTCTGACATACCAGTCATTAATATTTTCTCCTGACTGCTTCAAGTTATCGAATAAAATTCGTTGACGATAAATACTAACTCGTTTTCTATACTGATCCCCAAGTATTTTCATGATTTCCTCATAAGACTTATCTTTTGGGGTAACTGGATCACAAATGTTCCTCAAAACTCTATAGACTTCCTCATCTATAAGTGTAAGTAAAACTGCCGATCTCCTTCTATCTTCGACAAGATTGGCCGCAAAATACTGGTCGAGCCTCTCAGCAAAAATGTCCCAGTCATTACCAGGTGAAAATCCAGTAATATTGCAAATGGCCCCATTGACTACAGTTATTTGATCACCCATCATGAATTCGTGATTCCTCGTCGCCAAATTATGTGGTGTCCAGTTAAAATAGTTGTTTGAGGAATCGAAATTAAAATTGACTTCAACGTCTAAGAAAATTTATTGACAAGTAAACAACTCCAATTTTGTTACAATAACATTCTGTTCCTAGATCAGTCACTAAATATATGAAATGAAACACAGTGTGTTAAACAATATATAACAAATTCAATAACTGAGCGAGTTAACAACTACATCGGAAATATCGGTAGTGAAAATAATACATAATAGTTGTTGAATTCGACTACAATTTTTCAACAATAGGAGAAGTTGTTGAAAATGACAATTAATTTCCAACAATGTAAGTCAGTTCAACAGAATGACCAATCTTCATAAGTCAGTTCAAAAGATCAACAGATCAGTATGGTTTCAATGATGAGGAAGACTCGATTCGTCTTCACGAAGTTATAATACGAGAAGTGGAAAATACAAATTTTGCAATTTTTGCAACGGTTATCTATTTGTAAGCCTATTAAGAATAATTTCACAAAGTGAAAAAAATCCTAGGATTTTAGTTCAATAATAATCGTGGTTTTCATTGAGTTTTGAAAAAAAATGTAATTAACAAATGCCTAATTTATGGAGAAATTGGGATAAATTTTTTTTACCGGCGGATTATTGTTAATTGATTTATCCTAATAGTACATGCATTTTTAAAATGCTTAATATGCATATGAAAAAAGTTAAAATGATTTTTGTTGTTGTTGTGTTAGAGTGACGCAACGCGCGCGGAAGCCATCAGACTACCCGGTTTTGGCTCTATTTTCAGGGCTGTGTGAAAATTATAAATATTGGAGGTACAGTTTCGGGTGTCGGAACTTTTTTTCAGTAAATTTGCTGATCTTTCCAGATATTTTTTGAATTTTTGAATATCTACTTTTTTTTCAATAATTGATTATAACTTTTGCAATTTTTTTCGGCCCCTTCTACATAACATTACGAATCGAATAACACCATGATCATAATTTTCGGTGACTATACAAAAAATATCATAACAGTAACGGTCAGTTATAAAATTTAAGAAGGTAAATAAAAACAATAAAAACAAACAAAAACAAGCAAGAAAACACAAATGAAAGGTATAAAAATTCAAAAACAAAAATTTATGAGTGTGTTGACAATATAACCTTTTAAAATGGTTCACGTATTCTTTGACAGAATAGAAACAAAACCTCAAAAGATAATATTTTATTGTTTTTTTTTTTTTAATTTGGACATACTAGGAACTTTAAAATTATCGAGAAGACAGTTATAGAGGTTGCTATCCAGAGTGTTCTTTTGTGATTTACTCAAACGATATCGATTTGTACGAATTTTGTTACATTGTCTGGTATTATGATCATGGATATCTGATTGCTTAATTAATGAAGTTGATTTTTTATGAATTCCTTGTACAAGAATAAAGTGTGTAATGGCATTATTCTAAGTTTCAAGAAAAGAGGTTGACAATGGTCTCTATAACCAGAGTTTGTTATTATTCTGAGAGCTTTTTTCTGCAATTCAAAAATCTTTGAAGCTCCATTTGAGTTGCCCCAGAGTATAACACCATAGCTAATGTGAGGATGAGAGAGGGAGAAATACGTTATTTTCAGTGTATCGATACTAGTAATATTTTTCAACTGACTCAATAAGAAAAGTGTTCTAGATAGTTTATTGCTCAGTTGGTCAATATGACAGTGCCAAGTGAGAGTACTATCGACAACTAACCCAAGTAATTTAATGCTGTCTGCATATGAAGCAGCAAAGCTTGTTGAAAACTGTAGCTGTTGCGTGTTGTCCGTATTCAGTTTGAGACGATTTGTCACGAACCAAGTTTCTGTCTTCTCATCTCTCTGATATTCTAGATAGTTCAGTTGCATTTCTGTCCGAGTAAATAGAAGTAGTGTCATCAGCAAACAAAACAGATTTGTATGGATGCATGAAATTACTGATGTCATTTACATAAATTATGAACAGAAGTGGTCCCAGAACTGTAATAATGGTATACATGTTGACTAGACCAACGGTCTAACGTTTGACTTGTCTTTTCGTACTTTTGATTTTGAGGTCTGCCACTGAGTGTTCCAAATGTTCATGATTTTGTTTTTGCTGTAAGATTTCATGTCGATAGACGGAGTGCAGGTATTGCAACGCTATCTGATTCGGAACTCATATCAGCTGTTTCGTTTCGAAACCAAAGTAATGCCACTTCTTTGTTCAATTATTCAATTTCGTGAAGTGTCCTTTTGATCAGTTTTCCTGGAGGAAATTTCTGTTCGATCCAAATAATGTTGCGGAGGGTTCTTCAAAAATGATGTTGGAATATTATCTGAACCTGGAGCGGTGTCCTTGAGTGATTTCAGCGCTTCCAAAAATTCTGATTCAGTAATTGGCTTGTTGGTTGGATCTTGGTTTTTCTCTATCCTAATCGGTATGGATTCTTGGGCAATTTTGTGTGTGAGAAAGATTTCTTCGTATTTGTTTTCGGTGGAATTATGTTTGTACCTAATTGTTGATTTTATTGAAAATATGAACTGGATGTTCATAAAGTCAGTTGTGGAATCATCTGCGACTGAAAGTTGGAATTTAGTCGCTATTTTCCATCGTACAAGATAACCTCTCTTGGAAGGGATTCATGTTGTAAATAGAAACATTTTCAATTTAAAATTGAACCACGATAAAATTGAAGTCACTTTTTTGTAATATCCAACAGAAAACAATGGAAACTGGACATTCAATAAATAATCAACTATCTGAATGAAAATGTAAATTTTCACTTTCAGATTTTTTTCTCTCAAGTTATATAGGGTCTTTCTCAATATCTATCAGACGTAGTTCAATGTCCAGCGTGGCTTTAGCCGGGGAAGTAGTTATATTGCAAAAAAGAAACTTCAATTTTATCGTAGGATTTTTTCCATTTCCAGAGGAGTCATGTATTGGTTCAATTTTAAATTGAGAATGTTTCACTTTACAATATGTTTGTAATATTCGGCCAACTCTTATACTATATCTTCTTTTTGAGTATTAATGGTTCCATTCTCCTCTATTGCATTTATTCCATCAGGGTGCGTTTTGATTCCAGAAATATTTTTGACTTTTTTCCATACTGATGAAACAGGGGTGTTGCTATTAATACTTTGTACATATTTTTTCTATGAATCTCTATTACTTATCCTGGTGAATTGTCGTACTTGTGCTCGGTATCTCTTGAAATTAATTTTATTTTTTCTACGACTGTGCGTAAACTAAGCTTTTACGCACTGCTCACAGTGCGTAAAGTAATACTTTTTCGCACAAGTGCGTAAAAAATCACCTGTGCGTAAAACTATCAACTGTGAAGAGAGTAATTTTTTACACACTGTTCTTACATTTATGCATTTTTGAAAAATACATTATTTTGATTCAAATATAACTCGGAAGTCATTATTTGATAATACGACGACAATTCATAACATTAAACATTCAAATTAATGAAATAATTGATGCAATTTGGCAATATAATAACTGTCGAAGAAAAAACTTTGTATGAAACATTTTCGTAAAGGGCGTTTTTGTACTCGCGTGTTTGTTGAACTTGGCTGCTCCTCACCCAACAAACTTCACGTCCTAATTTACGAACTTGTATCATAAATAGTTATTCTTCATTCCTAATTTTTTTGTATTTCTTCAGTATTGGCTGTGAAACATTCTTCGCTCCACCATTGTAGAGCTTCGTGTTTTTTTTTATTTGGTTTCTCGTATTGCTTCATTTGCGGCTTTCATGGTGATATTATTGAAGCTAGCAATTGATGTATCTAAATTGTCTGTTATTTCGACTCTGGACCTATCCTCTTCTATTATTTTTTTTTCGTAGCTGCACCGATGGGATTTATCAAGTTTTCATTTTTAAATTGATTCGTCTTTATCGTTCTGTCTTTTTAAGGTGTCGTTTATAATTATGGGATAATGATCGCTTCCATACAGATCTTCTAAGACTCTCCATTCTAGGAATGTTAGGAGATTAGGGTTGCATGCAGTTAAATCTAGTGTTGATGAACTTCCAGTGGATGACTTGAATCTTGTGTTGGATCCATTATTCAAGAGGGTGAGATCTGCGATATTTAATACGTTCTCAACTTTCCGTCCTCTATCGTTAATATGATTTGAGCCCGTTGTTGTGTCCGTTGAAATCCCCTAGGATTACACGCGGGGTAGGATTCTGGTCTAGAATCAGTATCAATTCTTGTTCATTGACATCTGAATTTGGAGCACAAAATCATAACTTATTCTTCAAGATTGGTCGTTAATAGTATGTGATCAGCGTCCATATTTAGTTTTACGTATATAGCAGTACCTCCACTGGCTTCCTCATTGAGGGTGTGGTTTTGAAAGAAATCTTCATAATGTTTCAAATGGTGTGTTTTATTTTCGCAAAAGTTTCTTTTATGTCCAAATGGATATAACATCCATTTGAATTCCACTGTAATATGGTATTGAATTTGCTCAGAGATACATTTTATAATAGACTGGGTTGTTGTCAAAAAGTAGAAGAAGCACATTTTGAACATCTCGTTAATTAGTATGTCAAAATAAAGTCAACTAATGAGTATCTTTGACTAAAGCATAAGGAACTCAAATTTCTTCCAAGTAGGGCAGGAAGTTGAAATCGTTATATGTATTTATTGCCAAAATTATCGAAAGTTAAAAATAAGTATAATTTAAAAACACCATCGTCTGTTGAAATATGCCACCTTGCGATAAGAATTTGGATTATCAAAAATTCTAAAGAACTGAAGTTATCATGACCTAACGAGAATAGTTTTTAGTAAAATTAACGAGAAATTTGAGCTAGATGAAAACTTTTTTTTGATTGACGTGGTCGTTAGTTGATGGAAATTCATAGTGTATGACGCTAAGGTAAACACGTTTAAATTTCCACAGATTTATTGTCTACGCGACATGTTTCGATACAGAGTATCTTTCTCAAGCGAATGTAATACATTAAATTATTTTACGTTGAACATTACTTGAATACCCTTCTTAACAATTGAGGTAATTAGAAGCTACCTATAATAAAAATAAAAAATTGACAATACAATGTAGGTACCTGTAAATCTCTTTCCATACTGACATCACCATTCATAATAATTCAATACATCCATATATACATAAAATATTAGCATACCATAGTATGATTCATAGATTAGTGAATATTCCGATTTCTGAAAAAAAATTCTGCAAAGAATTAAATATCATAAAACTGATAGCAGTTAACAATGGATATCAAGTCAAATTAATGAGAATATTCTTTGCTAAAATATTACATAGAAATGCTATCCAAGAAGTGTACCCCACTATAAGGAACCTTGATAATAATTACAGAACTTTAACTTATTGAAGACCCGTTTCAGAAAAAATAGCGTCATTCTTGAAGAACAAAATTTAATAGTAGAATTCAGAACAGATAACACGTTGGGAAGGTTTATCAAAAATAATAAAGAGAAAACACAAGAATCTGAAAAATCAGGAATTTATGAATTGAATTGTGGATCTTGTTCCAAAGTATATGTAGGCAAGACTGGTAGACCATTCAAAAGCCGCGTACGTGAACACCGTATGAATTATGTGAAGAATAAAACACATTAAACATATGCCAATCATATTTTGGAAGAAGACCATGACTTCGATGAAAACTTTGAAATCCTTCATGTTGAAAATAAGGGTATTAGACTTAATTATTTGGAATTCTTGGAAATTAATTAATTGAAAAATTCGAATTGTTTACTAAATGGGGTGGGGTTATGATAGCGGTGAGTAAACAATATAAAATAGTAGAATGGAACAAAAAAGAAAGTGAATTTGACGCGCTTTATGTCAAGGTGAAAATTAGGAAATCATTAGTCATTAGCTTCTATGTGTTATATTTTCCACCCAGGTCAAGTGTATAAAACTACAAAGAGTTCTTCAATTTCTATGAACAGACAGTTGGCGTCAATAGAAATGTGTACGTCACTGGAGACTTTAACCTACCGTTTTCTTACAACACATCCAACATCGCAAAACAGTTGGGACGATAGACATGCGAACTTTTTGGAATTCACTAATTTAAATGCTTTTGAACAAGTTAATGTGGTCTGCAATATAAATAATCGAAAGTTAGATCTAGTACTAGCTGCGACTGAAAACTGCGACCTAGTAAAAGTGTCAAAATCAGACATTACATTGCTAGAGGAGGACATGAACCATCCTTCGTTGATATTGGATATTGAAATGGGAAAAAGTAAAGTAGGTAGGGGTAAGACTCACATAAAAACGACGGAAACGTTCTATAATTTTCATAGGTGTGATTTTCTGCAACTTTCTTATAGGTTAAGAGATGCAGACTGGGCAGCGATATTTGATGTAGAAAATGTTGATGCCATGTTCATTGAGGGTGTGGTTTGGGTTTAGACTTTTTTTACAATAGAATATATGAAACTGCACTGCACTGGTACCACAAATGAAAAAGAAAACTAGTAGCTTTCCATGTTGGTAATAAAGACGTGAAACAAAGTTTAAAACTAAAAAACAAATTCAGGCAGCTCAGATACTTGTCAAATCATCACATGCAATTATACACTGAGGGAAGAAGTAAACTTAAAAAACTGATCAAATCTTCCTATGATGAATACATACTAAAAGTAGAAAACTCAATTAAATCAGATGCAAAATATTTTTGGGCATTTACTAAAAATAACAAAAAAACAGTGAATCTACAAAGGTGCTTAAATTGAATGGCATTCAGGTGGAAGACGGAGAGTGTGCTAATTCTTTTGGAAAATATTTTGAATCGATATTTAATCACGATAGGGCATCTTACAGTCTCAACTTCGATTGTGAAGTTGAACATAATTTTTCAATCAATGAAATAACTGACAGTGAATATTTTAATTTTTTGAAAAAACTGAAGACAAAAAAATCTGCAGGAAGCGACAAGATTTCCCCGTATATAATTAAAGGATGTGGGAAGTGGTTAAAGAAGCCTCTTCTTTATATATATAACCTTGCAATAAAAACAAACACATTTCCAGAGTTAAGGTACGGTTCCTTCCATGCGGATGTCGTGTACGGCGGACGGAGCCGATTTTCCGCCGATGGTGCTAGTAATGCTAGTTCACAGTAGTTGAAGTGAAGATGGATGATCTTTTCGACCTTATTTGTTATTGGAAGTAAATGACGATGAGGAAATCCTGCAGTTAATCGACTTGGAAAAGAGCAATGCAGATATAAATCCATTATTCAAAAAAAGGCGTGAAGAGGGGTGTTCTGTTACAATAATTAATCGACATCTACTCCGGAATGAAGTAAAATTTAGGGAATATTTCAGATTGAACAAGGTGCAGTTTGAGTACACCTTTAACTTGATGAAAGATTAGAGTCATACAATCGAGTTTGGTACGTAATAACCCCAGAGGAATACGAAAACTCTCTTGCGGCTGCGACTACACTGCTTCTGGAGCAGTACCGTCGCAACGATCGCAGTCGTTCACGGCTGACGTGTCCGGCCGCCGCTTGGAAGGAAACATGTACATTCAAAAACACGTGTAGCAGTAGGTTACGGCCGCCGCACTGCGGCCGCCGTGCGCGGCGGCCGCATGGAAGGAACCATACCTTTATGGAAGGAGGCCTAGGTAAAGGCACTGCGGCCGTCGTGCACGGCGGCCGCAGTGCGTCGGCCGGATGCGTCAGCCGGTCGATCTTATGGTTTCTTCCATGCGGCTGTCGCGTACGGCGGACGGAGCCGGTTTTCCGCCGTTAGTACTAGTTCCCACTAGTTGAAGTGAAGATGGATGATCTCCGGCTTTATTTGCAATTAGAAGAAAATGACGATGAGGAATTCCCGCAGTTAATCGACTTGGAAAAGAGCAATGCGGATATAAATCCAATATTCAAAAAAAGGCATGAAGAAGAGTGTTTTGTTACATGAATAAATCGACATCGGCTTGAGGATGAAGTAAAATTTAGGGAATATTTCAGATTGAACAAGGTGCAGTTTGAGTACAACTTGATGAAATATTGTGAAATCAGAGTCATACAACCGAGTTTGGTACGTAATAACCCCAGAGGAATACGAAAACTCTCTTGCGGCTGCGACTACACTGCTTCTGGAGCAGTACAGTCGCAATGATCGCAGTCGTTCACGGCTGACGTGTGCGGCCGCCGCTTGGAAGGAAACATGTACATTCAAAAACACGTGTAGCAGTAGGTTGCGGTCGCCGCACTGCGGCCGCCGTGCACGACGGCCGCATGGAAGGAACCGTACCTTAACACCTATATTCATAAATCTGGCAAGTTTTCAGATATTGAGAACTACGACCCATCGCAGTGCTTCCGGCCATTGCGAAATTATTCGAACAACTTATTTATGCGAAGATTTGGCACGGTGTTGGAGATAATATTTGCAATGAGCAGCAAGGGTTCCTTCCAAAAAAATCCACATCTACGAATCTCCTAACATTCTCTCATGACGTCCTCAGTTACTTTGACAACAATAAACAAGTCGATGTGATATATACGGATTTTAGGAAGGCGTTTGATAAGGTAAATCATGATATAATCTTAGAAAAAGTTCCTACGTGTGGCGCTAACTCATAAACTCTAAAGTTCATGGCCTCGTATCTGAACAATGGATGCTTCAGAGTGAAATATGCAGGTAACTGCACGGGAAAGTTTCATGCCAAGGATCCAATTTGGGTCCATTGCTATTCCTTATATTCATTAATGATATTCCACAAAGTATTAAATACTCTGAATGCCTAATGTTTGCAGACGACCTGAAATTCTATAGGGAAATTGAATCTGTGCAAGACTGTATCCAGCTTCAGAAAGACGTTGATGATGTCCATCAATGGAGTATAGAAAACGATCTCCCGTTCAATACATATAAATGCATAGTGCTGTCCTGTACCCGTAAAAAATCCAAGACTATATATGGATACTCGATGAATGGCGTACAATTATCTAGAGTTGAAAATGTTAGAGATCTGGGCATTTCTTATAACTCCACACTCTCGTATAAACCACACATAGATCATATCAGATCCAAGGGACTACAAATGATGGGTTTCATAATTAGACCAAGTAAAAATTTCAAAGATTCTAAAAGAACCATAATACTTCATGATGCATTAGTTAGACCAAAACTTGAATATGGCTCTGTAGTGTGGCATCCGTCTCATTTCCTTTATAAAATATGCTGGAAAAAGTTCAAAATAGACACCTTTATTACAAAAAATACAAACTTTACCCGGATTACAATTCCGTTAGAAAATAATTTGAAATCACCAGTCTCGAGAATCGCAGAAATATCAATATAGTCATAATGTGCTATAAAATATATAAAAAATACTACAACTGTCCCTTCCTACGCTTCTTATTGAAAAAAAGATCACCTAGCAGATTAACAAGACTCGCCCAATTCTTCGAAATTCCATTAGCATCCACAAATAATTGCTCAACCCATTATAACTATGCTCAAAATTGTTATTTTGAGCATAGTTATAATGCCCTACTATTGTCAGAACTCAGCTTTGTTCTCCCTCCTAAACAGTTTTATCATGGCTTGAATTCATATTTCTCAAAACAAGATTAGTAATACTGATTTATATTATGTACTAGTACTTTTGAAGTAATTTTGAAAGTGAATGTTATCCCTTATGTTATGTTATATACCTACTTATTTAGACCGTAAGTTATTGGTAGATATAAAATTTGTTCTCTCATGTTAAAAGGTTCATACCTGTTTGAGAATAAATAAATAAATAAATGATCAATTGGACCTTAATAGATCCCCTTTGTTAAACCTTGTCAATTAATTAAGTAGTAGGTAGCTATGTTTTGAGATTCACAGGTACCTACATTGTAGTGTCAATTTTTATTTTTATTATAGGTAGCTCCTAATTACCGCAATTGTTAAGAAGGGTATTTAAGTAATGTTCAACGTAGAATAATTTAATGTATTACATTCGCTTGAGAAAGATACTGTGTATCGAAACATGTCGCCTAGACAATAAATCTATGGAAATTTGAACGTGTTTACCTTAGTGTCGAAAGCATTTATAGCACTAGTATAACGAAAAAGCTATGATACATATAAACAAACATAGTTTTATATTTTTTTAATTGATATAGCCGATAATTGTTTCGCTTTACAAAAGCTTCTTCAAGTGGTGAAGATATACTAAATTACATATTTGCTGTTACCTTAAATAATTATCCAAAATTAATTACGGTTCGGTTGTATACCTAACTCCCAGTTAATTCCCGATAGGTACTATTACATTTCTATTATTTAAATCTAACCTTTCCAGGAAAACAAATTGATTAGTGGTGACGACGACATGAATGATTTCAAAATCATGGTCGAAAGTATGGTTTTCAATTAATAAATGGTTAGCATACGTGGAATTTGTTTTCCCATTTACAAAACTAAATGGGAAAACAAATTCCACGAATGCTAACCATTTATTAATTGAAAACCATACTTTCGACCATGATTTTGAAATCCTTCATGTCGAAAACAAAGGTAAGGAGCTAAATCTTTTAGAAAGTATGGAGATTAATAAATGGAAAAATTCTCAGTACTTGCTCAATGACCAACTCGAATTAAATTCGTCACCACTAATCAATTTGTTTTCCTGGAAAGGTTAGATTTAAATAATAGAAATGTAAAAGTACCTATCGGGAATTAACTGGGAGTTAGGTATACAACCGAACCCTAATTAATTTTGGATAAGTATTTAAGGTAACATAGCAAATATGTAATTTAGTATATCTTCACCACTTGAAGAAGCTTTTGTAAAGCGAAACAATTGTCGTGGTTTTGTAAACCCTCTTTATGTGAAAATCATTTGAACCATAGTTTCATTATATCGAATAGTTTTATATGTAATTAAAGAATACGAGTACTTCATAGACGAAGTTGATATTTCATGGGTAGGTATATAAATTCCTTCATATCATCTACTACTAATTCCGTACATCCTATCTACGCAAAATCTTCAGTACACAGCACCGTTCAAACCTGGGAGTATTTATAGAATCTCATTTCATTTTTCGATAAACAAAAGCGTCTAAGCTCCTGAATTTTCCTCCGCGAATTCATGGCTCAGCATCAACATTTTCGGACTCCTGTCGTAAATAACGCTTTATATGTGATTCATTGAGATTTTGTGTCATCGATAATCAGAATTTTACCTGGGTTTAATTGGAACTGAAATAGACGGTCACTATGGAAAATTTGCGATGAACATTCGAGAAAATGCACTAGCAGTGATGTTAATTGTTGGTACAAAAACTAACCGTATATTATGTAGCAAGTTTTGTAAACGTCCTTTCATTAACGAGTGTTTAATAAACTAGTGTTCAGAGGAGGTTATAAACTCATATTGAAACAATATTTTTTTCAAGATTATTCATCTTATGTGATTACGACAGCTTCAATTGACAGACCAAACCCTGTAAGGCGGGTTTTAAACCACTGATATCAGGCAGTACCCATAGTGATGTTATTAAGGAATAAAGTTGCGATGGAAATGTTTTTAAAACTTGCTCCAAACACAGATTTTGAGTCTGTGATTATTCGAATTCCTGCTTGCTTTGTCCTTTTTGTCAACAGTGAAAAACCACTGTCCGTCTGTGATAGATTTATTGGTACAAAATTCCATAAAGTAACGTCCACCTACAATTGAAATTGTTTGTCTATTTCATCGAATTTTTTGATTTTTATAGAAGGGTTTTAGACAATTTTTCATAGTGTGATAGTTTATACGTATTTTTGCCTATATGCTTATTACATTTTAAACAGATGTCCCTGAAATTTGCTTCTGCTTATTTTCATCAAGATAATGCTGACATGTGTTCTTTTAAGGTTGTTGGGGTTCAAACTGAATAAACTGTTTATTGTAACATCACCCTTTTATTTTACTACCAAGAACTCCTCCTGCTAGCGATTGAAAAATTAACTTTTTCTACGACGGTGCGTAAACTAAGCTTTTACGCACTGCTGACGGTGCGTAAATTGATACTTTTTGGAACAAGTGTGTAAAGGAATCACCTGTGCGTAAAGTAATTTTTTACACACTTCATACATTTACGCATTTTTGAAAAATACAGTATTTTGCGTCAAATATAACTCGGAAGTCTTTATTTGATAATACTACGACAATTCATATCATTAAATATTCAAATTATTGATATAGTTGCTACAATTTGGCAATATAATAACTGTCGAAGAAAAAACTTAGTATGAAACACTTTCGTAAAGGGCTTTTTTGTACTCGCGTGTTTGTTGAACTCGGCTGCGCCTCATTCAACAAACTTCACGCTCAAACAAAAAAGTCCTACTTTACGAACTTCTATCATAAATAGCTATTTTGTACAACTGTCAAAAAAACTTGACATTTCTGCATCTATATTGATGCGTAAAAGTTTACTTTTTTCACAAATTAAACATGATATACTACTTTTTGAGATTTATTCTGAACAGAGTCAAGTAATGAATGATTATTCATCATAAAACAATTCCATTTATTGGAATAATAATTAATAGAAAAGTTTGAACAATCGCTTCCAACATACATTCCCAAAGATGTTCCATGTTGATGCTGATCAGAAACGTTAGATATTTCTTGAAGAGTTGATTCTACAATTTTATCAGATATTTTAATTTGTTTGAAAGAAGATGGACAATTCAATATTTTGTTAAAAATCTCAATTTTGTTATTCAAACTATCTTCTATATATGTTTCTGCTACGGATGCAGATTTCTAGCCACCGTGACGTTTTATGGATGTAATGTTGCACCCTGCATTGGCCAGAAGAGTTACAGAGCTTCTCCTGTATTATATAGTGACCTGTGAAGCTCTTATACATGTCTTTTCCAAGCCATTTTGCAATCAAGCTGGGAATTTCTCCCATTTTATTTATCTCCACATGTTGGTTAATACATTTTCCGCTCGAATATTTCGAAAATAATCTGTTAGCTTTTGTATGAGGTGGTAGTAGTTCTCTATACTTGTGGTATATCTCAATATAATCATAACAGTAAACGTTCTTGTGCGGTAATTCTTCGTATCAGGTATTTTAACAATCAATATACACTGACCGGCAGAAAAAGTGGGACAGCAACATAATTGGTTATAATTTAAAAAAAAAAATATGTATAGTGTATTGAAACTATATGAAATCGTGTATTGTGTTGTTACCAATCGATTTTGCGTTGAAACATTGTCATTCGACAAGGACAAATTTGATTTTTAGGATAGCAAGTGTCAGAACATAATTTGGGTACAAGACATCAGCAAAGAATAGGCTATAATAACATGGAAATTCTTTATTTAATATCGAGTATTTTCTCCCGTAGCTTTTATTACTCATTCAAGTCGACGATGCATGCCTTCGATCAAATATTGGATTGCCTCTTGTGGAATGAGATTCCACTCTTCCTGTTATGCATTTCGAAGTTGCTGCAGTGTCAACAACTGTCCACGACGATGTTTGATTCATTTCCCAGCATTTCCCATACGAGTTCAATGGGATTAAGGTCAGGACTGCGTGCTGGTCAATCAAGAACGTGGATTCCAACGTACTGGAGGTAGTCTCGAACAATTCGGGCAACGTGCGGACGAGCATTATCGTGCATCAGAATGAAGTCTTCATCAATAAACCCCACAAATACCACCACATGATCCTCCAGGATATCATGTATGTACCTTATAGCCATTACAGAACCTCCATGTATGAACACAAGTTCTGTGCGAGACTCGTAAGAAATGCCAGTCCACACCATTACAGACCCACAACCAAAGCCACAACCACAACCCTCTCGCTAAAATTGGATTGCGCGTATCTTTGTCTTGGCCGGCTCCACACTCTCTCTCTTTCATCTGGAGATCTCAGCGCGAAACGGGAACAATCTGAGAAGAGCACATTGCTCCACTGACCCATGGCCCAATTGAGGTGCTCGCGGCAAAACGCTTCTGGCGACACGATGATTCCGTAGAAGTTCAGGGCCTGTTGCAGGTCTTCGAGCAGACAAATTAGCTCTAAAAAACACTCTCCGAACAATTATCTCACTGACATTGACCTGCCTCACGTCTTGCAGGTAATTTTTCACTTGCACCGCAGTCATATGTCGATGTCGCAGGACGGCAAGCACGACATAGTGCTCATCGCGAGGAGCTGTACTTCAAAGTCTTCCAGATACTGGCCTTCTACCACGTTCGCGAAATCGCACAACTGCTCTGTGAACACTGAATTGAGAGAAACCTTATCGTCGGGCGACTCCACAATTGCTGAAGCCAGCATCATACAAAGCAACAGCTCTAGCAGAATCTTCCGTAGATAAAAGCATCTCCATAAATCTACATAAATTATAATTTCTTCTTGTTATTGACCATCATGACATACTGAAGTTTTTCTAATCAACAAAAATCAACAAAAACACATGCTTGACTTTTGAGGTGTTCTAAACAGATATTGGATGGGTTTGAACGTTGCAGAGTTTAGTAGGTAGAGCATTCCAGGATTCGAACCCCGGACCTTTGGGCTCAGAGTCGGGCGCTCCTACTACTGCGCATCACCCCGACATGCTGTTATTCCGTATGTTAATTCCGAAAGATGATTTTGGTGATACTGAATCGACTAGTTTTTCTTGGATAATGTTACGAGTAGGTATTATTGGTCTCGACTTCGACATTTATACTATTCTTGATATCACCACTGAAAATACCGTTTCCAAATTTCACTGTCACTTCCAAAACAATAAAAATTTGACGTATGCTTGCAAAACATTAATAATAAACCGTGGTGGTTGGCTGGTAAAGCGTTCGCCTCGAAAGCGTGGGGTCGTGGGTTCGATCCACCGATTAACCTGTCTCGTGCCTGGCATCACACGTTAAAAGGTAAGGGCTGCGTCTTCCCTAGCTCACACAAGTCTCTCGAAGACTTCCGAGGGTTGCTCGTAGGGGTGCAATCGGTAGACGGAAATAACAACAACAACAAACGGAATTCCCATTTTCACATTAAAAGGCAAAAAACTGTATTTTTGCAAGTGGGTACTAGTGATGCTTGGAGGCAGAGGCTGGAAGCCGAGGCCTTCAATAGTGAGCAACTACGAAACAGTTTCTTTCAAGACGATTTAAACAAATGTGAAATCCATTATTATACACGAAATAACTTTTATTTTTAGTTAACATGGAAACTCCGACAACTACTCAAAAAGCCCACGTTTGGTTTGAATACTGATAAATAATAAAGTCATATTACTTATTGTGGTATTGGTTTCAGATGAACCGGCTTCCTCCTGCAAGATTATTGACTATTCACTATTTCTTTTACTTCTATTCATGTTTTAAAGAGAAACATTCTCAATTGAAAATTGAATCAATACATGACTCCTCTGTGAGTGATACTTCTGAAATTATTATTTCTTTTTATTTTAAGGATGTTTCGGTGTGCAAATATATTGAGCTGTTAGCTTGAGCTCTTCTCCAGTCTGTCTTAACATTTGTTGTTTCTCTCGTACTGATCTTTCGAAATTTCATATATTTCTGAACATCATCTTTACGTCTTCACCATCGTAATTTTGGTCCCTTCCGCAATGCAACAAGTTTTTGTTTTTCTGTGATTTTTTTGCAGTCCTTCATTGATTCATCACTCTAAAATATTTTGAATTTCTTTAAATTTTTCCAGGTAATATTTATTTTCCACCACCCCAAATCGTTTGCTCTGTTGTTCCCAATGGCGAGTGTCACTGAGTTGATCTCGCAAAAGTCCTGCACATTTTCGAAGTGAATCCTCTTTGTATATCCCTATTATGGAGAATTGTTTTTGTTTTCCCCGTTCTCAAAACTGCGTATTTGCGTATAGGTGACATTTTCAACACAATATCATGTTTCCTTTGGCCAGTAGTCACGTCCAGCCTCCATTGTTTGAAGTGTCTTTGGTCAATACACTTTCTCTATTTTGTTTTGTTTTCATTTATTCGAAATTGGGATATTTGAAGTATTCCACTTATATTTATTTATATTGGCTTTCTTATCGAATGTTCTGAAAATATGGAGATTACAGATGAGGGGATCACCTACCTACAATGTTTTTGAAGAGTTTTTCTGGTGTTTCAACTTCGGTTTTTACCATTTTACCGGTTTTTGTCGAGGTCATTTAAATTTGTTTTTACAGCTTCTCATCTTGATTTTCACTGTTCTTCAAAGAACAGAACGATTATTCCGTTTTTGGTTCATATCTCTATACTGGGATTTCTCTTAACGGGAATATCTAGCCCACTACTGTTTTATTTCAGTTGAAATTTGAAATAGAATGATATTTGCGAAATCCTCATTCAGCTATTTCTGACAACCCATTCTTCAGATGCTTGGTCGGAACTTTGTGCAACAAATTGACAAAAGTAGCACCTGTTCCTTTGCAGCTTCGAATATCCTCTGCCTTGTAGAGTGAGGTGCGGTAACGCAGAGAAGAATGGTAGATTTTTTTTAGTTTTGTCGTTTATGAAAACTCAAAACAAAGGAAGAAATGATATAAGGTCTCGGAATTTTTTTTATCGAAGATGGAGAAAATGCATAACTTTTCGTCAAGAAGTTCATTTAAAAGTGAGTTACATTAAATTCAACATTTAATACAATCCGGCAATTCTGTTTTTGTAGGGAAAGTAATTCCACACCAGTCGGATAGACAAAGCAGGTATGGTTTAACATTATCAATTTGGAATAAAATACATGGTGGTTCTTCTAAACATACGTCGGCCTTACAACCCGAAGAACCACCATGTAAGTGACGATGGCTGCGAAAGCCTTTCACAATTTATTGGAATAAAATGTTTATGGAAAGTAAAAATAGAATAGTGGAAGAATATATCATATTGCTGAATGATTAAGATGGTCGGTAATGGTAGAGATTTGACGAAGAAATTAACATTCTTTCTTTATTGGTAATTCGAGGAGTATATTCATGTACTGATATTCGTATTAACCATCATTGTTTATTGAAACGGTCCGATTTCCACCAAGTATACCAAGATATGGTTGTTTTTCACTAGTTTGAATTTTTCGTAAATGTTATGAGTGAATGTGTGTGTATGTATCAAACATAAGATGTAAACTCGAAACAGAGTCTTTTGCCAATATCGTCGAATTCTTCACAACCATGTCAACGAAACATTTTACACCTTCCTACCAAATCCAAATATTAGTTTAAGCGTCAACAACTTGTTGAATATCCATTGAACGGTGTTTACTATTATTGGCCATTAAAATCTTGGCCAAGAACAACATGATTCAACAGTAGTTTTGGCGGGAACTCCTTTAATATTCACCAGATGGCCACTTCATGCGTGTTTTTGGCTTGAGTGAGGGTTTTCCTCATTTCGAAGCCAAGTCTCCCTACCAGGTCCATAACATATGGAATAATTTTTTCAATAATATTAGAGTGGATCGATCAGTGTGTGTTAAGTAACTGATTGTTTGGAGCTGATTGAAGCTTGTCATTGAGTGGCTCTATCGAATCGTGGCCGGATCCATAACCTTGGTCTAAGTGTAAACATTCGATTTTGTGAAAATTGGCCCACTTTACTCCGTTTTCAAAAATGCTGAAAATCTCTTTATTTATGAATTATTAATTGTCTTTTAGTTGATCTAGTTGACACCAGAGTCTGTCTTTTGGTCGCCATAACCACTGAGTAAGCTGCTGGAAAACAAGTTATTTGAAGTATTTCATATATCATCGTGGGTGTTAGAAGACGTTCTATATTGATTGCATTGAAAATATGAACAGGATGTTCATAAAGTCAGTTGTGGAATCATCTGCGACTGAAAGTTGGAATTTAGTCGCTGTTTTCCATCGTACAAGATTACCTCTCTTGGAAGGGATTCATGTTTTAAAGAGAAACATTCTCAATTGAAAATTGAATCAATACATGACTCCTCTGTGAGTGATACTTCTGAATAACATTCTTCCTTATCTCATTCATAAATAAGAATCTCCAATGGAAACTGGACATTTAATAAATAATCAACTATCTGAATGAAAATGCAAATTTTCACTTTCAGATTTTTTCTCTCAAGTTATATAGGGTCTTTCTCAATATCTATCAGATGTAGTTCAATGTCCAGCGTGACTTTTGCCGGGGAAGTAGTTGTTTTCTGTTAGATATTACAAAAAAGTAAATCAATTTTATCGTAGGGTTTTTTTTCATTTCCAGAGGAGTCATGTATGGATTCAATTTTCAATTGAGAATGTTTCTCTTTAAAACGTTCTATATGTAGAGCCACCTAGCGGGTTTTTATCAAGGTTTGATCAGAATATAATTTTAATATGGTTCATTGAATATTTGGCCAATATGTAAAATTTATCTTATTCTAGATGTTGGAAACAATATGGAGACATCATTGTTTTATCGATATCGGTAAATATTATTGAACCAATATTGACCCAAAATAAGTTTGTTGAATATTGGCGAAATAATATTCAACCAATGTGCTATCAAACTTGGAAATACGATATAGTTTTTTATCCCTAGAATCGATATGACTGGAATATTGGGATTGAAATATTCATTCTAGATTTGGAAACAATATGCACATAATATTGTATTATCGATATTGGTAAAAAAAAATCAACCAATATTGACCCAATATAACATGTGACAATCTATATTCAGAACAGGTTCAACCAATATTCCATCAATATTATTAATTTATTATTGTTTTTTAAACATTCACTCATATTGGACCAATGTAACTTTTTTATTTACAGTATATCTATAATGGCCCAATATGAAACCAAGATTCAGCCGATTTGATATGCTACCTGCTACTTGCAATTCTAATGTTTTGGGATTTCGGCAAGCTGAATGCCTCAGGGAACATCTCCCGATGCAGTGAGTTACAAAGTTTTGCCCTTCGTTGAGCCCTATAGAAAAACAATGTTTGGCATGTCGTCAAAGTGACGACAAAAGCACGAGAGGACCGCTAACGGTGGAACAATTGATAATGTCGATACAAAAGAGGATCTCCATGAAGAGATCTATGAAACAGAGACAGATCGCTAACCTTCCTGCAGTGATCCAGTCAAGTGAGCGAGCTCGTAAGCGAAGAATGGGACGAAACGAATAGCTATTTCTGGCACAGAATCTAAGAGTTTCACTGTGCTTTTAAGGGCTGCAGTCCACATATGGGGAAAGTATTCCAGGTCAGGTCGGATCTGTGCCTTATAAATCATAATCAAATAACGGGAAATGAAACAGGTCTTGTCACGGAACAGAAAACCAAGTTTTTGAGAGGTAATTTTGACAATCGACCTCACATGGTATTTTTATAAAAGGGTGCTGTTGGTGGGACGACTGACCATTGAAATGGAGGACTTCGTTGGTATGGTTACCCCTGACATAATAACTCTGGTCACTGTGAGATGGGTGCCTTTGGATAAAATATTTGCTTGGATTTTATTCGTATTGAATTCTTGGATCCTTTTCTAGAATTTCTTCTCTTCCTATTGCCTATTCTAGAAGTTCATATTCGACCAGCTCCTAGAAAACTTCCTGGATGATATCAATAAAATCAAAATGAAAAACATTAAATTCACGATGGAAAACGAAAACAACGGCGTCCTTCCGTTCTCAATCGTCATAAGCGGGAGAATCAATTAAAGTACCATATGTACCAACAAAGAACATCTGGAAACTGAACTCACCAATATAAGGAAAGACATGAAACAGAACGGGTACTCAGATGAACTCCTGGGAGAAGTTCTTAAACAAAACACGAAACAAAAAATCCAAGAATCAACTACCCAGTTATGTAACCCACCTACCATACATTGAAGGTGTATCAGAGAAATTGAGAAGGATCGGGAATAACTACAATGTCAGAAGTTTCTCCAAGTCCGGCAACACAGAAGTATTCTGAACAAAACCAAACCTGAGAACCCAGGTGAAAACTCAAAAAACAGCTAATGCCAAATACCAGGCGAATGAACATACCGCTACATCGATGAGACCAAAATACAGAGTGGGCGAACAAAAACGCAGGTCTCAACCGGAAAATACGTAAGAGTCGGGCATCATAGAAAATGCTAGGACGGAACACCACCGAATCCACGAAAATATGCCAATGTTCTAGGCAACGAAATACATTGGTTTAAATGAAGATTCAAGAAATCTCTATTCATGCAAGCCTGTAACGCTTTCAGTCAATCAAGCGTAGAAACAAAGAATGTATAGAAAACACTATTCAATTACAGGTCAATTCGATAACGACCCAAACCTATTTACTTACTTCCAAGAATTGCGGCTAGAATGGATCCCTGTGGAACACCAGCATTTACAGGTAAATTGTCTGATGAAACTCCATCAACCTCCACGTGGCCACGTGGAGAGATCTTCCTGAGAGAAATCTAGATAGTAACTATGGGGGCAAGCCATTAAACATTAACTTACGGCCAGAGTTTCACCATATTTTTCAATATATAGCTGCCATATATACAGTGCGGCTTCTTTAAGTTTCCTCCCACTCCCTGTTAAATTTTGATCGGTTTGACATTCAAACATAGGACAAAAACCATTTTGAATGTTATCACTCATACTACTCTTTGAAATGAAAGACATTGTGATGCCTTGATGAAGCAGGATATAAAAAAAAATTCAAATGGCATGGGGGATCAAGTGACACATATGGTTGGAAAGAGAATTCAATTCTGAAAGATTGAAAAAAAATTATCTACAAAGTATGCTTTCAATCCTTTCTGAATGCTTGATATGATTTCTTCTTTCTTCTTTACATTTTCTGAGAGTTTATTGAAAATTTCGGGACCTGCTTAGATGAGTGATTTTCAAAATTAACTCAGATTCCATTTGGTAAGATGTGGTTTTCTCGCATTTCTAGTTTTATAATTTATACTCGTTGCTGTTCTTAAGGAAGTTATTTTCATTGGTACAAATATGACATGTTTTGAATAGGTAGATGCTCGTTAAGGAAAGCATTCTCTCTTTTCTCAGAACTGTTTTACATGAATCTCTGTAGCCCACGTTGAAGGTCATTCTTATAATACTTTTATGCATAGTGAAAACTCTATAGAAACTTGCGTTGATTAACTCCAAACGACAAAGTTGTAGCTCATTACCGAATAGGTTAAACAGTAATATATTTTTTTATTGGTGCCCCATTTTATCTATTTCAAGCTCACCTCAGCGTGTTTAAATCGAACTTTCAAAGACGCGCGTTTTTTAAGTTACCATGGCAACATCAACAACTTGAGAAACGTGTGAAGTCTAAATGACTTTGATTATTGATCTTACAGGAGTACCTTGTAACGTCAATAAAATATTATACTAACAAATGCAAGACAGCACAACTCGTTCATTTATATCTGGATACCTTTTCCATCCATTTAATGAACTTGTCAGTTTCTTTTTCATACGCATCATTAGATTTTTGAGTATTTATGATTTCATAGCTAGTGTACCAATGAAAAAAATCGCGTTAAAGTATTCGTGGATAACTGGTCTTTCAAAGACTTGCTCTATTCCAAGCACTCCGGCTGCGCCGTCGTGCGTGTTTGAAAGACCATTTTATCCACTTATACTTCAATATACTATTTTGTTAACTCTTTCCCTCCTTAAGTTCAAAATGGCGAAGGTTGCTGTGGCAAGTTTTGAACATATTATAGTGTCTATTTCCAGTGTGAAATATAAGTTGTTGTCTAAAACACTTCCTAGAAACATTGTGCTGTCTTTGATTTCTATACTGTTTATTGTATGGGTAATACCATTGTTTATATCAGAAAAGTATAGATATAACGATTTAGATTTATTTACCACAAGTGCATTCAGTTGACACCAAGATTCAAACTGATTTGTGATAATTTCTATTTTGAGTTCTAATTCACTTATGATGGTCCATGCCTCAATTATCACAGAAGTGTCACCAGTGTACATAAAAATCTCCCCTTAATGTTTGTAATTTAGTCTGGAAGGTGTTCCCAAAAATTAAAAATAAAAGTTGCCCTAATACAGAACCCTGAAGAAAAATAATATCAACGCATTCTTTGGTTGACGTTACATCTCTGACCACATTAATCACTAATTTTCCTGTTGGATGTACCTATATGATTCGATCTGGTTCAGTAGATTCCTCATGATCCTCAGAGTTGATAGTTTTATGAGGAGAGAATGATAATTTACACAGTCGAAGGCTACAGTCAGATCAAACGAAATTAAAACTCAATCAATAACAGTTCAAAAGTTTTAACCAGCATTCTGAACCGTAGAACATTAGTAGTCAAACGCAAACCCACACACATTTTTTGCTCTGTCACAGGGAATTATAAAAACTGAAAAATTGCTAAATATGTTTTAAGGTTCATATAAAGTCAAATATATTACGTTTCTGAACTGTAAGATGGCACTGACAAGATATGTTTTTCATACCATATTGACAGCGATCTATTATAATATTTCCAAATAAATTACAATTTTCTGCTGGAATATCTACCTAATATCCAATGGTCAACCCTACTGCTAATGCATTGTTGCCAAATCTCAACATTATTCGGAGTACTGCAAAATAGCTCACAGGATTAATAATTATTATCTGGTATCAATTTTGGTAATGTGGTTTAATGAGGAGTCATGTATTGATTCAATTTTCAATTGAGAATGTTTCTCATTAAAGCATTATAATATATTATAATAATTATTATCATTATTACATTTCTTGTTCGTTGTGGAAATGATTTTGTGATTTCTTTCCCTTCAATGATGAATTATTTATCTACTGTATTATCTACATTAGAGATATATAATATATATGATATGTATAAGGCGAAGGGTAGTCTTGACTGACTAGTTAAGTAAAAATGCGGATGGATCTTGAGGACGCAGTCAAAATACTGGGCTGTTCAAAAGAATACTCTTTGTTATTTGGTCGAGTTTTCGGAAATGTTTATTTTCTTTATCAAGACATTAAACATGAGGTATGTAGTAAAAAGTCAACATTAATGAGACACATACAAAGTAATGATTCATGATGGTGGAAAACATACAATTCCTTTTTTAATAATTATTTTAATAATTTCGGTTCCAACTTTACTATCACATTTTTTAATCTTGCACACATAACTCAGTACGGGGTGTTCAGTTTGAACAATGAGGTCTCCATCCAAGACAAATCTGAGGGCGCGCGCAACAAATTTCCTGAAATTTGTTAACAAAACACACCCAGGGACATTGAAACCGAATAATGAGGCCCCCAAGGTCTCCATCCAACCAAAACCGGAAGCACTGCACCTTTCACCAAATTCACGGAGGCCAATGCATTCGTTTTCAAGGTTATTTATTTCTTTTCTTTTTTTCTCTTTTCCAGCTCTTCGTGACTTCGTATAGGCTTATTGTTCAGTGGTCTACAAAATATTTCAGTTCTACAGTATCTTCGTTTTTTTTTATGAATGTAGACTTTGCGGGACTCATTACTGTTGATTAGCGACCTCTTGTCAGTGAATTTAGTGAATCTAACAGGGCCTCTAGTTTTTTGTTGGGTGGAAACCTCGGGGAAATAATATTTCGAGATCAGTTGAGTCCTGTCTGTGAATTTGGTGAAATTCACAGTGCCTCCTTAATTTTGTTCGGTAGAGACCTCGGAGACCTCGTTTTTCGAATATTGTGGGCTTCTGCTGAGTCCTGTCTACGAATTTGGTTGAATTTGTGGTGTCTTCGCTCTTTTGTTGGCTAGAGACCTCGGTGACCTCGTTATTCGAATTGAGTGGCCTCTGCTGAGTCCTGTCTGTGAATTTGGTGGAATTTACAAAGCCTCCATAATTTTGTTGGGTGGAGACCTCGGTGACCTCGTTATTCGAAATCAGTGGCCTCTGCTGAGTCCGTGAATTTGGTGAGAGTTGCAGTGCCTCTGGTTTTTATTGGGTGGAGACCTCGGAGACTTTATTATTCGAATTCAGACTTCCTTGCTGTGTCCTGTCTGAAAATTTCAGGAAATTTGCAGCTCCCTCAGATTAGTATTGGGTAGCGACCTCGATTTTCGAATCATATCTGCAAGTTCGGAAAATTTGCGGAGTCTTCAGTTTTGTAATGGGTGTACACCACATTTCTCAGAAACAGTGATGTATTTTCCTTGTCATCCATGCTTACTATGGATAGAGACCACCTTTTGTTCTAAAAGGGGTTATCTTTTCAATCGTTTTTAGTCTTTCCATTTTCCATATTCTTTAAAGCGGGTTCATTCTCTTTCTTAGATTTTGGTTTATTGATGATGCCTGTGCCGTCGGTTTTCCTGTGGAAGGAGATCTTGGGAATCTTTGGTATTGCCCTTTTTTCCGGTTCACCTGATAATATACATGTATATTATTTATTGTATTCATTTCGTTTGTTTTTCTGATATTCGGGGTTGCAGTGCCCATGGATTTTTTATAGATATAGTCAGTCTGTCTTTGATCTTGCTTGGATTATATTTGCTTTTAGCACAAAACAATATTGTTGGTAAAATTCAAAAAGAGCAGCTAATAATATAGGCCAGGTAGCCGAGTGGTTAAAGCGACATTGTTTCAATCGCACTCTGGCTGCCAGTCAAAGGTTCAAACCCTAGGACTGCAAACATTTTTCTGATGGCCCGATAAAGTTCTAGGAATCGCACGTAAAAAGGTAAGACCTCGGTAATCCTTGACTCGCACAAGTTTCGACTTCTGAGTGATGCTGTTCGTAAGGGGACGACAGCTGGTTAATTTTACAATATGAACAACTCACTATCATTTATTTTTATCAATATTTTTCAACTTTGTTAGCTGAACTCTGCCTGTAATGCCGTTATTATTTATGTATATAATATAATGTTATTCGAAAACAACTGGAATGGACAATAAAGACGCTATTATTATTATTATTATTATTTGCGTCCTGTTATATTTCCAAAACTGATATTTTGAATAGCAAAACATAAAACTTATTACTCACATACTTCTTCAAATGTGTCCAAGGCTTTAGGCGGACCAACCCCCATCGACGTAACTTTCATTTTTGAAAAATTAAACAAATTACATCGGTTACCGCTGTCTAGAACTAGTGGCAACGCTGTACAGTAAATATGACAGTGGCAATGATTCTGTGCAATACCTTGTGGACAGTAGCAGAACTATTAATGATTGGAGCTCGAGGAACAATTCCACAGTTCTTTATTGATTTCACTAAATATTTCAAGCTGCCCAAATCAATAATGGATAGAATCGTCGTTTCAGTGATCAAAGACTCGGTGGCCATCCTGAATAATCATTTATGTAATAATTTTTGTTAGCGTTGTTTTATATCTCAATATTTCATTTGTTTATTCTTTCTTATGCATTTATTGTTGATAGGTATCCTGCGTCCCTGTGGCAAACTGCTTTTGGCAGTCAGGACATCAACAACTGTAAGTTGTTGTAATATATAAGTCTTTTCATTCACGTACTACAGAGGAATCACTTACTGGAGCGATTTACCGTTTTTTGTCCGAGGTTTTGAAAATCATTATCAAAAATATAAATCGTTTGATTTTATGTCTGAAAAATAGTATGAATAGTTCCTCAATGTTCAGCCTTCTAAATTTCATATAAATATCACTTGCAAATGCGATTATTCTCAACTGTTTTTGATTTTATAACAAGATTTTCAGAATTTTTTTAAATTGTGAGGGAACGTTAAAGTCGAAAATTCTGAAAAAAATCGTGATTTTCTTTCACTTTGACATTGATATGTCATGATATTTGAAATGGAATCTGATGAATGGTTTTTGGGGAAAACTTAAAAAAAACTCTAAAAATTAGGTTTTTATTATTTTCCTCGAGAACTGTTCATCAGATTTTCTTCTACATCTCCCAAATCATTCAATTTGAATGCCAAAATAACTTTGCCGTTAACTCTTTCATGGGTTTATATGAACCTTAAATCAGCTTTGTACTCTTATATTCTCTGAAACCTAAAGCAAGAAATTCTAAACCAACTCAAGAAGAGAATCAAAATACCCCCAAAATGTACCTATTACATCATACCCCATCGTATCTAAAGAGGTTGGGGTAAAAGTGTCCTTTTGGATACTACTGGCGGCAACATTCTCATGCATAAAGGTCTCATTTCATCCAGTTTTAATTTGACTTTTATATCTGGTTCAAAGTTAGGATATATTCACGACCTAATTTTAGTGCATCGTAATTTTGAGTTATTTGATTATTGTTTTTTTTCAATAATCTACTAATTTATTATTGAAGTGATTGATGCACTGTATCACGGTATCCAGTATCCAGTATCCAAAAGCAAAATTTAGAACTCGAGAGCACTCCTTCATGCATTTCCATTTGAGGTTAAAACATCTGATCAAACACGGAAGCTAATTCAATTCGACTGCACTTTCATCGAACTGGCACGGTTCGGGGTTGGCTCTGGAAACGTAAACACGGCAGCGTAGTCACTTGTTCGATGTGTTGAAGGAGACACCCCAGTTGGCTCTGGTCGGCAGTCGATTTTTCGCCTGCCAACTGGAGCCCAGTCAATGGACACGCACATTGGCATGTTGAAGTGTGTGAGTAGGCTATGACGCGACGTAAGGTGGTTTTGGGATTTTTCCAAAGGTTGAACTTGATTATAGCTCTCGGAAATTATGTGGGTTAATATTGGGAAATATTACGTTTCAACTGTTTCAGCGTTCTAGAGGAGGGCGCTTTGTTGTTTCTGTGGGAAAGTTTTGCCGTTATTATCTTTCAGAACGAAAAGCACAATATGTTCAGAATTATGATTGAACAGAACACGTTGAAATCTGCTTTTATCAGAGTATCATTTGTAAAGATTTTTTAAACTAAATTTCTGTCTGTGTACCTACTAGTTTTTTTTTCACAATAAAAATGCTTTTCATTCTTGGAAAGCGATAGAGAAATATACTTGACCAATTAAATGTAATGGTCGCGAGGCTTAGCTCAATTCGGGTACATAGATACTTGCCAATTCGAGATTCAAATATTAAAAATCTTGCGGAAGTTCTACAGTTCATTTGTTACTTACAAATTCACCTCAATGGGTTCGTCACTTCGCTATCTGACACCGCCATATAAACCAATCAATAGAGCATAAAATGAGTGAATTTTTTAACAAAAACTCAAGTAGGAAACCAACTGTGCCATCACATGAAAGACATTCCGTAGTTATATTTTGTTATGTTCTGGACTCGCAACTGTCATTTATAAATTTGTTATAAACATTTAATTACAAAAAAGTGATAATTTGAACAAGTTCGAATGTTTTGTAGGAGAGTACATATAAATGATAAGAATAAAATCGACAAAGTCGAAATACCTACCCTTCTCTCCAAATATTTCCACAAAGTGGAAAATATGAGGCAGACAGAAAACAACTACTTCCCTGGCTAATGCCACGACGGATATTTAACTACAGCTATCAGATATTTGTGCAACGTTCTTCCAAGAATACTCAATTGCAAGTGCTTATTGTAGACAAACAAAAGATTATCCTCAATTTGGCTGGGGATGACCACCTGCAGACACGTTTCGAGATTGTTGCTTCTCATTAGTGCAAGGGTAGGTCCGAAAACTTTGAGTTGTCTTGTCCCTGCCAAATGAATTATAATTTATTGTTTATCTAATAGGATAATCTTTTGTTTGTCGACAATAAGCACTTTCAAAGTTGAGTCTTCTTGGAAGAACGTTGCACAAATATCTGTTGATGTAGATGGAAGAAATAACGATTTCCCCTTGAATAATTTCATTTTTAATTGACGTTAGTCGAAAACATTTGACATATAAGAAAAAATAATAAAGTCAGTTTTCAGTCAAAGTTTTTACTAATTCCCAAAGTTTACTTTTCACGGCCACAATTCTCTACCAATTGAAATACTGCAATAACAGGTCGTAACTGCGTATTCTGATCATTTGGAGGCCCCGACGAGATAATAATTCTATTAGATAGAGTTTTTGTGGCAATACAAAACATGGAGAAAATCATAAAAACTCTGGATCTACACCGAACCTCATTTACAAAGATTTCCGATACTACGAACGAGCTTTTGACCAAAGAAAATCCAGACATGAATCAATTAAGAAGTAACATACAGGTTTTAGAACAGAAGATGCATACTCTCACTCAGATCAAAAATACCTCGACCTGTTACTTGATCAAGATCCTGAAGATATCGATCTGGATTCTGAGATGGCAATAATAGATGAGTACCTGTGTAGATAAGAATACTCCAAGCACCTCATCTTGTTGCTCTCAAAATTGCTTCAAATCCCAACTGAAGTATCCGCACGTAGAATTTAGAAAATTTGGTGGTGACATTCGTGAATGGTTGTCATTTTGAAAGATATCACGAAGATCAGAAACTTCCTAACGAAGAGAAATTACAGCTTTTGATCCAAGCCACCATTCCTAGGTCACGAGCACGTCAAATCGTTGAAAGCTATTTACCACTGACAGATAACTATACAAAAGTGATCGAGTGCCTAAAGAGACGTTTTGGAAGACAAGATCTACAGATAGAAGTAAACGTACGAGAACTTTTGAAGTTAGTGTTGAACAACGTTAACAAATCAACAAAACTGAACATTCTCTACGATCAGATTGAAGCACAACTTCGTTCTTTAGAAACCTTAAATGTGACATATGACACCTGTTCAGCTAAGCTGTTTCCCCTAGTCGAATCATGCCTTCCAGAGGAACTGTTACGAATTTGGGAACGATCAACTTGTTTCAACGATGATGCAACCTCAAAGGCACGTCTCGACCAACTTATGATTTTTTTGCGAAAAGAAGTTGAAAGCGAGGAACGAGTTGCTCTGGCTATATCTAGCTTTGGAGATAAATTCCGACGCAAAGAAATTCCGAAAGACGTCCCTACAGCTACTGGTCTGCTGACAAATAACACAAGTAAACTGCGATGCTTATTTTGCCATGAAACACACTATAGTTCTGATTGTCCTGAGGCTAAGAAGAAATCTATTACTGATCTGAGGAAGATACTTTCAGCGAAGGGACGGTGTCATGCCTGCCTGAAATTTGGACATATAGCTGTCAAATGCAGAACTGCAGCCAAACTAAAGTGCCAATCCTATGATGGTAAACACGTGACGTTGATGTGTCCAAAATCTTCCACATCACCAACTGGAGAAGATTCTTCTTCAACAACAGAAGGACTATGTAACACTCTAAGTAACACCACATACAACGAAGGATATTTGCAGACTTTGATGGTCAATCTAAAAGGGAACGGCATCACACGTCCAGTGAGAGTCATTATTGACACAGGATCGCATAGATCATACATCATCAGCGGACTAGCCAAAGAAATGGGTTATGAAGTACTGAGACAAGAAGAACTCATTCATGCTCTTTTTGGAGGTCTTTCATCTGACGTCACTTCTCATACCTAATTGTTATCGTGTGATTTTGGAAAATCCTGACAATAGTTACAGTTGCCATTTTGAAATTTTGGACCAATCAATCATCTGTTCCAATGTATTTGGTATCCGAAATGGTCCATGGATGAAAGAATTGCAAGACCTCAACATCAAAGTCAATGACAAAAGTCAGGCACCTATCGAAATCTTAATTGGTGCTGACAGCAGGAAAACTCTTTTATGGTGAACAGCATGTCCTACAATGCGGTTTAGTTGCCATCAAAACCAAGCTCGGCTGGACTCTAATGGGCAAAGTTTCAACTCCCACGCAAAATGCACAAAAATCCTGTTGCATAATTTCTTTGTTACATCTGTCCTCTACAGCGAAATTAACAGATTTATGGACCCTTGATGTTTTGGGCATTGAAAATCCAGAAGAACTGAAATCCAATCAAGAGCACGAACAAGAAGTTTTTGACAATTTTCAGAAAACAGTGACACGAATGCCTGATGGAAGGTACGAGGTCTCAATGCTATGGGTTCAGGGACACAGACCATCACCAGATAACCTGAACATTGCCAAGAAAAGACTAGACAACCTCATGAACAAAATTGACAAAGAAGGCTACTATAATGAGTACGACCAAGTCTTCAAAGAATGGCTGCAAGAAGGCATAATCGAAAAGGTGAATGACAGTATAAATGGTTCTACAGCACACTACTTACCTCATCGTCATGTGGTAAAACTGTCTAGTACCACAACTAAGTTACGACCTGTGTTCGATGCATCAGCCAGAGAAAGAGATAGTCCACCACTGAATCGGTGCCTGGAGAAAGCTATAAATTTACTTAGTTTGATACCTTCGATGTTAATCAATTTTCGGAAATCGAAAATTGGCGTCATTTCTGACATAAGAAAAGCTTTTCTACAAATCGGCATTCATCAATCAGACAGAGATCTTTTGAAATTTCTCTGGTATGACAAAGATAAAAACCTTATAGTATACCGGCATGTCAGAGTAGTATTTGGCGTCACATGCAGTCCTATCCTACTGAATGCAGTCATAAAGTATCACTTGAGTAACGTGCTGAACGAACATCGAGGAAACCTGCAAGAAACCATTATTTTGAAGCTGATGGACTCTATTTACGTGGACAACTGTGTCACTAGCCTTGACACCGAAGAGGAACTGCAAATATTCATCAAAGAAGCCACAGAAATATTTGCTGAAACCCAGTTTGATCTGCGACTATGGGAGTTCACGTTATCTGATCCAATTTAGGAAGAAAAATGTCTAACTTCTGTACTGGGAATGAATTGGAATAGAAATTTCGACACGCTACACCTTTGTTTGGATAATCTAAAACAAGTTGACATGAGTAACATCACGAAAAAATTGATTTTATCCGTTACCAACAGAATTTTTGATCCACTTGGTTTTGTATCACCAGTACTATTACTACCAAAACTGCTGTTACAAGAAACTTGGATGATACAGTTGAATTGGACTGCAAAAGTTCCTGAAGACATAGAAGAATCCTTTTTACTATGGTTGCACGATTTGAACTGCCTTTCTTTGATGAGCATTCCTAGATGGTTTTTCACACAAAATCCACAGGCTGGTCAACTCAGTATCCACACATTTTCAGATTCCAGTAAAGATGCCTACGCAACCGCTATTTCTTTCACATGCGAAACAGATACAGGTGTCTCTGTTGAACTTGTACAAGCCAAGTCTCGAGTTTCACCAACCAAAAAGATTTCGATCCCAAGACTTGAGCTTCTATATAGCTGCTAATATTGCTGCCAGACTTTTCACAACTGTAAAAGAAATGTTCAACTAGCAAGATATACCCACATATTTCTGGACTAATTCTCCAGTCGTTCTTTCTTGGATAAAGCTGAAAGAAAACTGGAAACCATTTGTATGGAACCGCACAGAAGAAATTCGGAAGCTAACCAAGACTACTGACTGGAATTTTGTACCTGGAATGATTAACCCAGCTGATTTACCGTGCAGGGGCTGTACCGCAACACAATTGCTGGAGTCCTGTTGGTGGGAGGGTCCAAATTGGTTGAAAGAAAAGATGCAGTTTTGGCCCAAACAAAATTACAACATTGATGAAGAAAAAGTTATGGAAGAGAAGAAAAAAAGTGTCATAACAATGCTGTCCCAGAACAAAATTGATTTTTCCTGGGCTTACAGAAATTTTTCCAAATTTGAGCAAATAGTCAGATTAACTTGTTGGATACGAAGATTTTCTTATAATACAAAAAATCCAAGCAGTAAAAGGAAAAATACTATGTTACAGTTTGAAGAACTTAAAGAAGCAGAGCTGAATTTGTTGAAGTGTGTACAGCAAGAAAGTTTAACAAATGATTTTTTGGAACAGATAGTTTCTATCATACCATTTAAATATAGCAATGACATCTTGCGAGTAAAAACAAAAATTATTGAACGATATGACAATGATAATTTTCGTTATCCCATGCTTTTGCCAGCTAAACATCCAGTAGTAAGAAGACTAATTTTCGACACTCATCAGAAAATGTGCCACGCTGGAGTTCAAACTCTTCTAAATTCTTTGAGAGAATCGTATTGGATCATCGGGGGAAGAATGACCGTAAAATCTATCATTTCAAAATGCGGCAGATGCCAAAGAATCAATTCAAAGAGATTGAGTACTCCACCTATATCTTTACCAAGAAACCGTATAAAAGATGCTGCCATTTTTGAAGTCACGGGAATTGATCTTTTCGGACCACTATTTCTAAGAAAACACGAGAATGTTTGGGTTGCAATCTTCACGTGCTCTGTTTATCGAGCTGTGCATCTAGAACTCGTGACAACACTGAGCACCGACAGTTTTACACGAGCTTTTCGAAGATTCATATCAAGACGTGGAAGACCTACAATGATATACTCTGATAACCAAACCAACTTCACTGCATGCCAGAAATCCTTGAAATCATCGAACTGGAACGAGCTACATGAAATTTATAATTTGGAAAGGATTGAATGGAAACATTGATTCATATCAACGAACCTTATTCAAAGTTTTGAGAAAAGCATGTCTGAGTTACGAGGAACTCGAAACAATTTTGTGTGATCGTGAAGCTTTGGTCAATTCAAGACTGCTGACATATGTCTCCAAAGATATCTCAGATTTGGTTCCCTTAACACCTAAAATGTTTTTTCAAGATATTCAACAGTCTGGTGTAGTAGACCTGGATGAAATCGAATCCACACCTCCGACGGAGACATCAGTATAAGAATAAGTTGAAAACAGATTTGCACAAACGATTTCGAAACGAATACATGGAACAATTAATTTTGAGGAAAAGCAAAGGAAAACTCAGCAAACCAGTTAAAATTGGAGATATTGTTTTTATTGAAAACGATAATGAAAAGAGAGTAAATTGGCCACTAGCACGAGTTGAAGAAAAAATTCCTGGTAAGGATGGTAACGTCAGAGTTGTGAAACTGGGAACATCTACAGGTCACGTATTACGTCCCATGCAAAATTATACCGACTGAAAATAAATAACGATGAAGACCAGAAGCTTTTTCAAAATTGTACGCACAATATATCAGAACCAGCATCGTCAACGAAAGATGGCGAAACAATCCAGTTGACGAGATCAGGAAGAAGAGTAAACAGTCCAAGAAGTTGAATTTATAAGTCTACTCTATCAGAGTAGAATTCTCTTTGGCGGTAGAATGAAAGAAATAACGATTTTCCCTTGTATAATTTCACTCTTAGTTGACGTTAGTCGAAAACTTTTGACATATAAGAAAAAATAATAAAGTCAGTTTTCAGTCAAAGTTTTTACTGATTCCCAAAGTTAAAATAACAGGTCGTTACTGCGTATTCTGATCACTGGGAGTTCAATATCCGTCGTGGCATTAGCCAGGGAAGTATTCAGATTTTTACCTCATCTTTCCACTTTGTGGAAATATTTGGAGAGAAGGGCACTTCAACTTTGTCTATTTTATTCATATCATTTACTTGGACTCTCAAATGGAGTCTTTTGCTGTTTCGAGGAGTGCTCATTGATTTTTAAGGCGGGTGGCGCTGCGACTGACTTTACTGTAAGTCGCTGCATCATCCTTAGGAAATTATCAGGTAAACAATAAATTAGAATTCATTTGGCAGGGACAAGATAACTCAAAGTTGTCGGATCTACCCTTGCATTGATGATATTGAATTTGTTGAAATTGTTTTTTCCGTTAACCACCTGTCGCCCCCTTACGAACGGCAGCCCTCAGAAGTCGAAACTTGTGCGAGCCAAGGATCAACGAGGTCTTACCTTTTTACGTGCGATTCCTAGCACTTTCTTGGGCCATCAGAAACATTTCTGCAGTTGGCATGGCTTGAACCATCGCCGACTGGCAGCCAAAGTGATTGAGACAATGTCGCTTCAACCACTAGGCTACCTGCCCCGATGAGAGGCAACAACCTCGAAACATGTCTGCAGGTGGTCATCCCCCAACGATATTAAGGATAATATTTTGTTTGTCTACAGTAAAGACTTTTGCAATTGAGTGTTCTTGGAAGAACGTTGCACAAATATCTTTCAGATGTAGTTCAATATCCGTCGTGGAATTAGCGAGGAAATGAGTTGTTTTCTGTCAGATTTTTGCCTCATATTTTCCACTCTGTGGAAATATTTGGAGGGCACGGTACTTCGACTTTGACGATTATATTCTTATCATCCATTTGTACTCTCCGGCAAAACATTCGAACTTGTTCGAATTTTCGCATTTTTTCATCTTGGAGTCTTTTGCTGTCTCGAGGAGTGCTTATTGATTTTCCTGGCGGGTGGCGCTGCTACTGACTTTACTGTAAGTCGCTGCTTCATCCGTAGGAAATTATTAAATAAACAATAAGTTATAATTTACTTAGCAGGGACAAGACAAATCAAAGTTGTCGGACCTACCCTTGCTCTGATGAGAGGCAATAACCTCGAAACATGGTCATTCCCAGCCAGATTAAGGATAATCTTTTGTTTGTCTACAATGAGCAGTTGCAATTGAGTCTTCCCGGAAGAACGTTGCACAAATATCTGTCAGATGTAGTTCAATATCTGTCGTGGCATAAGCCAGGGAAGTAGTTATTTTCTGTCAGATTTTTGCCTCATATTTTCCACTTTGTGGAAATATTTGAAGAGAAGGGTACTTCGTCTTTGTCGATGTTATTCTTATCACAAAAAAAGTATTTTTTTAGTGTTTTTCTCACAAAATAAAATCTAATACAGCAATCTGGTTGCTCCAATGAGAAACATTGTAGATAATTGAAATACCTACTAACAAATTGAGATTTTTCACTACCCGATTAGATCATTAGTAACGGAGAAAAAATGGAAAGACTGGAAAATATAACGATATTTTTTTAAATTACTAACTCTGCCATCTTTCAAGTTGTAGGGTAGGCCCTTCTCATTGAAGAATTGAATCATGTGTAATTCATTTGTGCGAAAACCAGGGCCCTATCGGATCATTAGTTTTGGCACAATTGCACTTCGAATTTTGTTTGCACTATCTTGCAGCTTGCCTGGATGCTCTAGTGATAGTCCGATTTTAAATCCTCAAACAAATTGTGAATGTAGAAGTATGGTTACCACAAAACATATATTCTCTGCGAGAAGATCAGAAGGATCGGAAATGAATACAACCTCAAGAGTTGCTTACGAAGCTTCCTCACCAAGACGAAACCAGAGAACAAAACAGAATCCAGCAAAAATTGTATTTACGAGGTCACATGTGAATGTGGAGATTTCTATATCGGAGAGACCAAGCGGCCATTATTGTGAGAATAGCTGAACACAAAAAGTGGACTCAACGGGGGGAAACATCTTAATCGGGAATTACCGACCACGTATTGACAGAGCACCACCGAAGTCTTTGGGACGAGGCTAGTGTTCTTCATAGAGAGGAACATTAGTTCAAACGCAAATTTATTGAAACCGCCTTTATCAAAGCCAATGGTGCCTTCAGTCAACCGAGCGTGGAAATTAAAAAGTATGGAGACCGCTAATTGAACGTTGTGGAGGGAGAAATAGCGCGAAAACACGCGCGCCACAAGACCGCGCGTAACTACAACGTAATCACACCATACCTGCAGACCTATACAACATCGTGTAGATTCTTAATTTGTCAGTATTCACCTGTTCCAAAACAAGTACTCATTACTCAATACTTTCATGAGAAGTGCCAACCCTACAACTTGAAAATGATGGAGTCATGAATTTTTTCAAAAATTACAAAAATTTCCGGTTTTTTCAGTTTTTTTCCGTTACTAAAAATCCGATAGGGTCGCAAAAAACCTCATTTTATTCGTATCTCAATTATCTACAATGTTTCTCATTGCCCAGATTGCAGTATTAGTTTTCATTATATAGGCAAAAGACTAAAAAAAATTAATAAATGAAAGTTGCGAGTCCAAAACATAACGTATAACTACGAACTATTTTTCATGTGATGGCATAGTCGGTATTCTACTGGTATTTTTGTTACGAAAAAATCGTCTATTGATTGGCTCATTGAGAAATGTCACGTTGATTTGAAGTCCTATAAAACTTTATACACCGAAGAAAAGAAATTGATAAAACATCATTCTGCATCTAACCACCCCCTCTTGAGATAACAATGCATGGAGTGGCGATGTCGTATAAAGAACACAGTTCAGAATCTTTTCAGTTGTCTGACCCATTTCTTGCAGCAGTTTATAGCTTCCGATGCTCTGATGCGTCAAATTTAATTTATTTTATGTTTTCTCTATGGCGTGTTTTATAATATCTGTTTTATACGTTCTATAGATAAATTACGAAGCGAGCTCTTCTTTCATGTGGAAAATTTGGATGTTGGGATTGGAGTTTTGGAGTTATGCAAAAAGCAATCCAAACGGAAACATTCATTATTATGAACCATTGCTAGTTAGAAACGGAAGGGAAATAGAATTGATCTTATTCGATGAGGATTGAAATGCTATAATCACCATGAACTTACAGAATGAGAGTATAAGTAAGCTGACGCATTTTCTAATCTATTCAAGGTTTTTTTGGCTTCAGTTCTCAACTCAATTGCGATTCGAGTGAGCAATGCCATTCAAGCACTTTAAAACGCTATTGAATAAAAGGGTTTGGTTTCAGGGAAGACTATTTATTGAAATCAGGGAGATATTTAGGATGACAGATATAGATTTTGGAATGAAGTCAACACCTATATTATCCGGCAGGCAGGCACGCAAAGGTTGAAACAAATTCGTTAAACGCTTGATATGGCCATTGGAGACCAAAAGCTCAGACAAGTCGATTTTCTATCCCAGTTGCGCATTTTTTGGTCTACTCATATTTTCGATGACGTCATCACTGTTATAATTATGACGCCATTTAATGGCAATTCCCTATTTTGATGATACCTTCAAAAAGAATTAATTTTTCTGTGTATGGATGACTTATTTTTTTGTATGTTACATATCAGTATGTTCGAGACATAACAGATATTTCATTCACAATAATGTTATTTTAAACATGACAACAGGACTAGATAAATCTACGAACTATTGAATAAAGTGCTCAAATCACAAGCCATTTGCCTCTTGACTGCATATTGTCAAGAGGCGATGTTGAAACTCCTGCAAAACATTAGTAAGGGTATCAGCGTTAATTAACTTAATTTATATATATTTTAGTTCATCGATAGTATTAGGTCTGTAAACGCTAACTTTGGGCTCAAGATATCCCCAGAAAAAAAATCTAGTAGGGTGAGATCAGGAGATCAGGCTGGCCACTCTAAAAATCTTCGTCTGCCAATCCATCTATTGGGAAACATACTATAGAGGTATTCAACTACATGTTGTGCGTAATGCGGTGGCGCTCCATCTTGGTGATACCATAGTGAATTGTCCGGTTGCTGAACATTTTGATGATGTGGGTACAGAGCCGCGAGTGCAGGAATTATGTGATGTTGCAGTAAATCCAAATATTTGTCACCGTTCAATGAGCCGTTAATAAAAAAAGGTTCTACAATTGTAAAATCAACTATTCCCGCCCACACGTTCACTGTCTGTGGATACTAACAGCCGTATGCATAGTCAATTCCAGCGACTCGCCAGAGTTTTGCCGCTCGCTACACAAGAACTATAATGCAAAGTCGAGCTCCAAAAAAGTGGTACATAGCTAGCATTTCGCCAAAATGTGACTTATCGCATAGTTGTCACTTTTTTGGAGCTCGACTGTGCATTATAATCCTTGTGTAGAGAACCGCGAAACTCTGGCGAGTCGCTGGCGATTGACTATGCATACGGCTGTGAGTGTGCCCTTCCATCGCCCAGAGAGGGTTCTCTGGCGCCCAGGACCTAAAATTCTGACTTTTTATTGTACCATTCAAGCAGAAGTTCTCATCTGAGAAAACACATTGCCGTATGAATTACGAATCACTATTACATCGATCCATCATTAATTCACAAAATTCTTGTGTGCTATCGAAATCATCTTCATTAAGTTCACGAATAACTTTCACTTTATAGGGGTGCCACTGTTTTTTACCGATTTCGGTTCAACCTCCTTTTCATTTCAACTGAAGATCAGCATAACTATGTTTTTGAATCACCGAGTTACTTATGATGCAAATTTTTCCAAAACTTTCCTTTGGGATGGAATATATATTGTGGAGACGACTTTGAGTTCTACTCATCTTCTTTACTCTAAAACTCCAATTTCAGTATTTAATACTTCTTTGAAAAAAATTCACAATTATGCTGGCCGTCAACTTCGAACATGATGTGGAATTTGGGAAGCCCAAAAATGACCATTTCGTCCACCAAACAAAAGTTTAACCATAAAAGGAGACATTGTTGAAAAACCTAATTCCATGACGCTGTTGAGGCTTCAGGAAATGCTTAAAAATATTATTTTCATTTCAAGTGACAATTTCCATTTTGTTATAGATCTAGACGCTTTCCCGAAGTTTATGGAATTTTATTATTCAAGTGCGTAGTATATTGTTCCCGTGTCATGCATGATAAGATGAAATAATCCATGAAAGGCGCTGGATTACAAAGCTTGACAAGTGCCATGGATAACTCGTTAAAAACAACATGGGCTGCGTTATTTTTACATTTTCGAATAGAATTCATTTAATTTAAGACAATACACTGAGTATTTAACCGATGATGTTCAGCAATACCATGATTATGACTCTACGAGTGAACGAGTGAACGAGATGAACTATTCAATTTCTCCGTTTTGATAAAATATCACCTATCTCATGATGGTTTATTTGTTTTATGTTTTAAAATCAGTTATTTTTGAGGCATACTTGAAAAATCAAGGAGTTATAGACAATATTTCGTAATTTATGTTGATACATCGATAGGTGATGAACTTTGATATAGGTTATGCTCACATAACATAATAATATTTCTTCAATGGTGTTGCCTGTTTGCCTGACTATCTGAACAGATATTAATTCTCTTCTAGGGCCCTTCTTTAACCTCTTGCCGCATAGCTACAGTTAGAATCGCAAATTCTTGAGCTTGCAAAACTGTTGTGTATCTACCCAAAGCGAAGCTTTCTCGTAGACATCTTCCTTCCACGTAATGTCTGCACACGAAGTCTGTTTGTTAGTCAGACGCGAACCGTCCGTGTAATATATCAGGCTTCCTAGGTGAAACTCCATTGTATTTTCTTCCAATTGTTCTCTGCTCGGAATAGTAATAGTAAACTTTCTAATACATCACAGTCTATCTTGTGCGATTTCACTCTTAAGGCGAAAATAGTAATCCACTAATCCGCACACTTCCTCCAAAACTTACTGAGGTTGGAGTATTTGACCTGTTTTGGACTACTCCACCTCTTGGCCAAACATGATGGGTTGCTTGAAGCCAACTTTTTTCTTTCGTTTGGTGTTTTTGTCGGATTTACTGAGTGCCATGCTTCAATTATTCTGCAGGCAGTCTGTATATGGTCGCAGACAACTCCATGAATCGTACATCAACTGTTAATGCTTGTGTATCGAAACCTGCATCTATGAGTTTAACCAAGAGTTCATCCACGAATAAGCATAATTTTAGAAGAGAAAGAGGACTTCAGCTAACTGCTTTTACAAATCAGATTCTTATAGTTTGAATTGTTTGATATTTAAATTTTTCCAGTAAGCTACTGCAAGGGCAGTATGTTTCAAATCATGTATGTCGAAAACTTCCAGTTATAATTGACATTATATATCCATAATTGATGATAACCGTTCATCCCAAATTACTTTGAATCCCCTATAAATACAGAGGAAACCAACACTTGTGAACTCTCTTATTTCAAATAGAACCCTAATTCTTTTTGGGACAATTTGTATTGTGATTCTGAGTTCAGCCAACTAAATTTTAAGTTTTTAATTCAACTGAAAGTTGATACACTCTTAATACGCTTCCAACATAAATCACCCAGTATACATAAAATGTCTATCAATTTTGTGCTAATAATTTTCGGGAATCCGAAATATTAAATATTCTTTCTTATTTCTCATATTTTCAGGATATTCAGAAAGACGCCAGAAGATCCAAATTATTTTAAGTAATTTTTGCATAATCAACCAGCCCTAATTTCAATGACTATCAGTTTCTATAATGCAATAACTTTTTCATTCCAAAACCGTATAATGTAGAACTGAAAATTTTCAATAACTTCTTCAATAACTTCCATTTTTTTATTGTTTTATTTGAATGTGGAAAACCATGAGATGGCTTTACGAGGGATTTGTAAAAAGGACAACGTAAAGGGCGTAACACTCAGAATTAACAGGAAACGTATGCAGACTTATTGGTCATCATAACATAGGTCAGCCAAGTGCAAAGAAGTATGAAACTCGTGTATATGGTTGCTGTGCATTCAGAGGTTTATACACATTATCTTGTCCTTCAAACTGTATTTGTGCATATTTTTTCTGTTTAAAAATAAAAGGTATTCTAAACCTGTACTTGCGATTTGTGCTCGTCTATCTGGGTATTTATTTTTGGATATTTACTCCACAATGAACATTAATTTCACAAGTTTTATTCTCCGAACCAGTGGGTACTCTCCTTGAAATATTATTCAGATTCTATTCGGACCTATAAATAATTCTGGTTGCATCTGTTCTTTGCTTTGGTGCTTAATTATTTACCACGTAACATCATGTCGATGTATTTTTAGTGTCTAACTATGTAAAGGTTGTTTTGTTAATAAGTGAATGCCTCGAATGTTAAAAGGAAGAGGCGTTTAACATTTTTATTTTGTTTTTGTTAGAAGTCATTTATATCTTATATCTAATTTGTTATTGAATCGATGTGACTGAAATCAGTGTTTTGCTCATTTCCGATGCTGAAAAAATATCACTTTTGGACATTTAGGAATTGAAAGTAATCTTTACCCCCGAAGGGCATCGTGTATTGAAAAATAAGTAAGCAAACCTATTTGAAACCCTTCTTTTATTCAAACCATTCAGCAGACCAAATATAATAAGTTTATGTTTTTATTGGTGGGTGGTGCTGTAGGTTTTCCGGGTTTTTCTGCAGCTGAAAAGTGAATTCACCACCAAAAGTTACCCCAGAGCGCCACGGCAAACAATAATAATAGCCGTCCTCTACCCGCACAGGCTATGCCTTTGGGCACAGTCTTCGTGTGAGCGATTATCATTATTATCTATTATTTTATTATCAAAGACAAATGATGAGTATGCAGGGTGTTCAAAAATTCAGTATCAAGATTCCAGAGATGTATTTTTCAGTTCAAAATAAGACTTTTTTCCATGAATGTGAGTCAGCATAAACTTCGTTACCGATCTAAAGAGTTCCAAGATTTTTAAAATTTTTCTTCATACCTTTTTCAGTTTTGGAGATTTTAAGATAAAATTCGAAATATAGGTAACGTTTGAATACTTCCATCATCCAGCATCCCAGTGTATGATTCTACAGGGAGATATTTTTTCAGAGAGTTAATTCCTTTTTCATCCCATAAAAAAATTTTGGTGCGCTGCTGGTGGACTCTGGAATACCAAATGATGTTTTTGTTTTGTTTATAAACTTTTTGTCTCTTTTGATTTCTATGCATCTTTGACCGTAATCGAGAAAAAAAATTAAAATAATTTTTTGTAATTCGTTAAATTTAATTAAAATTTTGAACAATAGGGGGACCTATCATCACAATGAAAACAAGAGAAGGCTACTTATTTAAAACAGTTAACCCAAAGGAATAGAATATGGTGTACTCCAAGGAACAGTATGAAGACTCATATTGTTAAATTTACAGGATATATCTTGACGAGTTAACACGCTCTATATAAAGAGAACTAAAAGTGGGGCGATTCTGAAAATTAGTGGGATGGGTGGAGAACTCATTTGAATAAGAATTTAACTAAGGTATTTACGTTATTGTGACGTTTGCGGTTTAACCGCTGGTGACGTTATCTTTGTTATTTTGAAGGCTCTTTTTTAATTCTCCTAATGAAAATTCTAACTCATGTATCATACCTTTTACCAAAATGAACGTTTTGGAGTTACTCGCGTTTTTTTAAGAAAAAGTGACTGAATCAGTCTCTCGAACACACGTAATTTTTATGTAAATTAACATTTAGAAAAATATGCAATTAGTGAATCATGAATACCGAAGATTGAAGGGATTACGAACCATTTTCACATCCACCTAATAATCCACAAGGTGCGCAAAAATGTGGGTCCAATAAGTGACTAAGGAAAATGAAATTCTCAACTTCTTCAAATCTTTTTTTTAAAGGTTCAATTTTACAAGGAAAATTGCCCCAGTTATACTTTACTATATCCAAAACTTATAATTTTGAAGATATTCCATTATATTACTTAATTGTGCATACTTGCGTAAAATGTTGGTATTTCTAGTAGGCTCCTGTCCACCCTTCAACACAATGATTGGTGACAAATGAAATGAAGTTGTTTATTGTCAGATTCGTGCTGTCAAGAGGAACAATATGGCTCGTGTTGGGTATAATAATCACGATCTCGTTCATTTATTGGTGATTTATGGCGAATGGAATAAGGTTTTAACAAGAACACGTAATACTTATGCTACAAGGTATCTAGAAATTTGGAACATCCAAAATTATTGAAACTAAAACGGTGGAGGACAATGCAGCATAATGCAATTACAGTGCTTGGACACTTCACAGCTCTTCCAGAAGCATCTATGGAAGTTGCAGAACGAGATTTGGGTTTGAATAAAATGTCAATGGATAGAGTGTTAGCAAAACACGAATGGCATCCGTATTCTCATACTTTAGTACATGGCCTGAAGCCATCCGATTATGAGAAAAGGGTGAACAAAAAAATTGCCAATTTTTGAGAAGAATGATTTGGAGCGACGGATCAAAATTCACAAAAAATGAGTTATGCAACAAACGGAATTCTCACTACTGGAACGATACAAATCCACATTCAGGTCGAGAACGTCAGTTTCAAGACCGTTGGAATTTCAATATTTACTGCGACGTGAAAAATACAACGTCATAGTGATGCTTCACTCTTATGACAAAATTTTTAATACCTATAGTTGAGAAGTATCGGACTAGTATCTCGAGAAAATGCTATCCCGTTATCTATGCAATAAGCATTCATGGCATATAGAAAGTACATCACAGACAACATATTTTTTTCATTTTCAGGTGAACTATTCCTATATACTTGACGCTCTCTGACTATAGACAAATTTAGTATCAACATGATGGAGCGCCTCCACATAATAGGCAGATGATGAAGATTTATTTAAATAAAACTTTTTATGGCCAATGGTTTGGAACCCACGGTCCTCAGTTATGGCCACCGCGATTGCACGATTCAACCCCAATGAACTTTTTATTCAAGGTTGTATGAAAAACCAGGTGTATTCTCATATACCAACAACAAAAGAACATTGACAGTAGAGAGTTCGTACTGGCTTTCAACTCTTTCCCACCGTACAAAACTCGTGTAAGACGGTGTAGGAGTCGTCGTACGGAGATGTGAAATTTTTTTAGAAGTTGAAGGCAATGTTTTCGAACATTTGTTTCCATCGCTTATACTGCATATTCACTTTAACATATGAATACATCCATGTGAATGAATACTCAATTGTTATAGGGTTAATTGTAATCAATTAGTCATTGTGAACACGTTATAATTCCTTCAATATTTTTGTATTATGTTCCTCCCATTTCACATATCAGCTTTGTTCTGGTTTCAGAACATACAAGTTCTGGAACGTCAGGATCATATGCGCATTTGTTAAAAAGTGAAAAAAATGTGAACCTAAAGTAAACACTTCTCACCAACTGCCCATGGTCCTAACGTCCCAGAACCAATATCCTTAAAACCAGAACAAAGCTATTACATTTATATTAATAATTTGATTTGCCTTTACAATCTTAGAGATTAAATTTTACATTTTTCATTTTCATTTCCACGTTGATATTGTTTTGTTTTCTTTACTTTTATATTTTCATGTATACATATTTTTTGTATTTATTTATTGTGAGTGATAAAGTTATTATTATCATCATTATACCTATCCTTTGGCTACTGTAGACAAGGGTGTTGAAGACACCAACCTGGCAGATCATTATAGTATTATTATCATAATCATTGTTTCTTTTACGACAGTTCATAAACTGTTTTGGTACTTTTTAGCTTGAGTTCGTAAAACCACAAACCACATACTGTGGTAAAGTAATTTTTAAAAAGTGAAGTAAAACATTCACATTAAATATGCAACTGCTGCAATTTCTCAATGCAATAACTGTCGTAGACAGTAAACAGTAAAACATATGATACATTTTCGTGACAATCCTTTTTGTACTCGCGTTGTTGAACTCGACTATGCCTTATTCAACAAAGTTCACGATCATACAAAAACTTCAACTTCACGAACTTGTATCATAAATAACTATTTCCATAATAAAGTACATCAGGTCACAGAACTCACAATTCATTATCAGAATCACCTTCTCATCATTATATCGAGGATGACATAGCGGTTTTTCTATTTGAGGAAATATGAAGCTTATTTTCTCCGATAGATGGTCGTTAACAGAACATGTTTATCATCCAATGAATGGTTGTCAAGAATATTCAAAAAACACTATCATTTGAGTTCCAATCAATGTTTCCTATGTAAATAAGTCTTCAGGGCAACATCGTCTGTGTAGGTAGCTTCAGCAACTCAAAAATATCTAACTGTAAATAATAATTGATGGATCTATTTAGATATTTTCATCATAAAATGAAAAATAATTTATATACGCAGCGTGTAATATCATGTACCTACTGTTTGTCTCTAACAGGAAATGGGTTGTCAATAGCTGAATTCATGAAGTAGAGGACATAGAGAATTCAGACATTTTTCTATATCTATAAACCAATATCCTTTGTACCTGCCATAAACTTGAGATTTCGTGAATCTGTAACTTTCATCACTAACAACATAGTGTTTATTTGGGTGTTGTGAATAAAAATGCGTTTATAGCCTCCGATGTGGATGAAAATCGGAAACGTTAGCCGAGAATAAAAAGTCAAAAAAAGTAAAGAAAAGTCAAAGCATCTAAATCTACATTATCTGAATCACGACTTACAGGTGCTTCAGTTAGAAATTTGAAATCAATCTGACCCAACCGCTACCAATCATTTTGATTAGGTATTTTCTACGACAGGGCTGATCTTACAAGAGCAAAGAAATCTTTCTTTAGAGTATCTTTTCATTACCATTTAGAAATGCATTTGGAAAAATAAACAGAACCAGTTGCTAACCAGGTAATAGCTCTGATTTTGTTTCACAGTACTAATATTTTTTTGTCAAGCTTTTATCACTTCTCTCAAAAAAATGTTAGAAGCTGTCCACTTTATTTATTTGTTTGATGATGGAAACTTGGACACTGTTCTTGAGTAATTCTATAGGATAAGTTAATGATGTAAACAGAAAAACAATAATTCACTACTGAAAATGGAAATATTGAGTGTATGTCCAATCAAAAGTCTAGGTCTTCTTTTTTGTGCTTTCTTGTGACCAAGTAGAGATAAATTATTGTGATCGTCAAAAAATTCAAATTTGATATTTTTTTTGAAATTGGTTTTATTTTACTCATAGAGCCCGTAAATCAGAAAAAAAAATCTCAAATGATGTGTCCATCGGCCTCATGCCTAAACCGTTGAGCCCGTTATACTCGAAATCCATATGATTCACTGTTGCATTCCAATTAACAGTGCTGCTCCTAAGGTGGCGCATGGAGTTAGTAACAATGCCTATCCAGAACACGTGGCTAATGACCATATCAGTCGATGCCAAGACACCAAAGAAAAAAAAATAGAATTTGATTTCCAAAATTCTGAGTATTGAACTTGGTTTTTATGAATATCTGAGTAATTTGGGTTGAGTGACCTTTGTGTTCAAGTGATTGCGAATGATTATGTTATGGATGATGTGAGTTAAATCCATTAAGGACCCAATGTAGGTATGTGGTGATTTTGAATCATATTATGGAAATACAAAATTCAGAAAAATCTGTCAAATTTAGTTTCTCGGGTGAAAAACTACATTTTTGCATTCGGTCCATAGAAATAAATACATAGAACGCCAATTAGTTCGGAATAACGTGGTCTCCCTACGGCAGATAAACCAACCCATGAGTATGCGCAATAGAACACAAGTGTCGCTAGGGACGGTCTTAGGATTTTTAAGTTCCTGACTCTGGTATAAGTTGTCGGTAATAACATTTGAAATATAACACAGTTTTTCTTTAATGATATATACCCAGCAAACACAGTTACATCACAGATGCATCGCAGCGATGTAACAATGTGACCTGCGATATCGCATTCTATGTCGAATAGACGTGGCTGCGATGTCGGAGGAATGTTATTTTGTCCCACTCAAGATTCATTCATGCGACGTCGCTGCAACAAGTTCTGCGATGTAACAACGATATTTTTTGAGATGTATAACTGCGATGTGTTTTTGCGATGTATACGAAATGATTCCATATTAATATCGCAGGTATGTGAACATGTATACTTATTAATAATATTAGTATCTTTAGTTATTAGAATTTATTATCTATTTTCCACCACGTACAAGCAACACCTGTTGCTTCTGTGGTTTTACCAATGTTTATTTGCAGAATGTATAGTCTTTTTATGCTTGTTGTACTACTTTATGTGAATAAACGATGATGATGATGATGATGATGTGACATATCACAGCGATGTACTTTTGTCACGCAGGGGTTAGGTAATACAAAGGAATAATATATCAATGAAAAAAGCTTTGGATGGAAAATATGTATTTAAACATTTTATTTTCAATAAATATAATGTACTCAAAATGAAACAACATTGTTCTAATCGAAGCATTTTCCAACAGTCAAAAATAATGATACCTAAAACAACAAAACTTTATCATCCGTCTTTTATGACGATAAGAGAAAGAATAAAATGAACGCTTTGCCATAGTTTCAAGTGAAAAATTATTGGTACTTACTTTTATCCTGGGAACTATTCCTAGAAAAAGTAATTTTCACAGCTTTGTCACAGGATATTAAACATTTATTGAATTACCATGACCATCAGTTAATCGAACTTGGTGCAACAAGCCATTTTTGGTTATGTTCAATGTTTATGATTTAGAAGCAAAATGAACGAATATAGAAATTTACGAATCTCAAGCGCATGTGCAATGGCAATGGCATATAACAATAACATCATCGCGGCGAGGAGAAATTTGTAAAATCGCAACTGTGACATCTTAGAGATGACAATGTATGTAATATCATACTGATGCCTCATTGCGACAGCTCAGAGATGTCATGTCACAGATGTATTTGCTTCTGTACCTCGCAGCGATGCAACGTTTTTGATATCGCCGTGTTGCCTCATTGCGACATCTCAGAGATGTCATGTCACAGATGTATTTGCTTCTGTACATCGCAGCGATGCAACGTTTTTAATATCGCCGTGTTACCTCATTGCGACATCTCAGAGATGTCATTTCACAGATGTGTTTGCTAGGTACAGTAAATCAATAATTGACTTCTTGAAAATAGAAATATTGGGTGTAGGTCTTCTATTTTGTGCTTTCTCGCGACCAAAAGTCGGGAGAAATTATTGTGATCGTCAAAAAATTCAAATTTGATATTTTGATGGGAATTGACTCCACTCAGTCTGTGAATCAGAAAAAAACTCAATTTGTGTGTCCATCGGCTTCACGGCTAAACCGTTGAGCCTATTATAGTCGAAATCCATATCAGAATGATATTTTTGATTTTCGAAATTCTGGATATTGAAGTTGGTTTTCTACTTCTACAAATCGATTGATTAATTAATTTGTTCCAGTTCCATCATGATAGGAGTGGAATATTTTTTTATTTTTGTTGAATAGATAGCGAGTCAATTTTTAATCGTAGACAGATTTGTCAAGATCTTTTTGAAATCAAATACAAAGAAAAAGTTGTTGAAAAATACTCTAATTTTGAGCTAAGACATAATTAGTTATTAATGCAATATGTAATAATAATAATAACAAAGGCTTTCATTGACAAGACATTACAATTTTTTTACAGGAGTTCAAACTACTTGTTGACTCTTGTTATCACTTTTCCACCATTTTTTTAAAAAACAAAAATGTCATTGATTGGAGATATAAAATTGGGAAAAAATCTGTCGAATATAGTTTCTCGGGTAAGAAACTACATTTTTGCATTTGGTCAGAGGTTCTTATTTATCATTGTAAATGTTGTTGAATCTTATTAGGTAAATTCAAATGGCATCTTTTGTAATTAGAAGTAGATTATCGAATGTTGAGAGAAATAAATATAAAAAGACAAAAATTCAAATTGTTACAGGATATTTGTTTCTTTTTGTTTTAAATAAGGAGAAATAGTAGTATTGGAGAAAAAGGACTATAATAATTCCCAATACATTTTATTTTGTATGTTACACACTTATTTCTATACAACAAAAATTTTGTTTCAAAATCTATTGATGGGAAAATATAAATTTAGTAAGTGTTCTTCACTTCAATTCACCTCTAATTTTCTCAGTTTGCGACATTGCAATATTGAAAAATCTTATTCTGGTGTAAATTCTTGTTATTGCTTTTATCATTTTCAATTTGTAACTCACCTCATACGGAAATATATCGAAAATGTGGTTTATTATGGAGCTGAATAATTTTTCATCCTGAAATAATATTGATGAAGTTTGTTGTATGAAAGTTTCCAAAAAATTCGTTTCATTTGGCATAAAATTATCAGTAATTGCAAGAACCTGCAGGATTTTTCTCTCATGGAAAATGCAAATATCTATAACAGTTTGTGATGGCCTTAAGAGACCACCTCTTTTTCTATTCAATAATTTGAGTTTTTCTGCATCTGCAGAAGATTCTGTAATGTCTTCAAAAGTAGACAAACATACTCTACATTTGATAATTTTTTTTCATAGATTTAACAGCAAATCCTGCTATATATGTGTAACCACACATTTGCAGTCAGAGTACTCAAAGAAACGGGAGAAATGAAATTAAATGATAAAATTCCCCATCTTCGATTAACATGTTGACATCAATGTCATATTTTTTTTATAATGGACATATCATACAAATTCAAGTTTGCCTCTGTGTCGTTGCCAATATATTGGTGTTATCCAGATTCACACAGTTTCCCTGAACAACTGCTAAAACCTAACAATGCCAAAACTCAGAAGCCGACACTGTCGCTTGATACGCCACGATAGGATTTTAAGGCGGTGTTGCCAAGTTTACTGGACTTCCCACAATTACCTGCCCTAACCACAAATGATGTTCCGAACCACATTTGGAACACAAAAAAAAAGAAAACTTGGCAACGACGTGACCAGAAACAGCAATAATGCGCAAGTGCTAAAGTATGTCATCATTCCCTGTGAGGGGTCATTTAAGTGAATCGCGGACAGCGGGTTTGGCATTCTAGTGTTTATTATAATTTCTATGATTCGGTCAGTGGTTCTCATTTATCACTGTAGTTAAATGTTGTTCAATCGTATTAAATTCAAATGACATTTTTTGCAATTAGAAGTAGATTATCGAATTTTGAGAAAAATAAATATAAAAAGTCAAACATTCAAATTGTCAAATGTTACATGGTTTTTGTTTCAATTTATTTTAAATAAGGAGAAATGGTAGTATTGAAAGAAGAAGGGCTATATAATCATTCTCAACACATTTAATTTTGTAATGTTACATACTTATTTCTATCTAACGAAAATTGTGGCATTTTCTTTCAAAATCTGTTGTTGGGAAAACAATCAATTTTGTGTGTTTCTTTTCAGTTCACCTTTAGTTTTCTTCATTTGAGACATTCCAACATTAAAAAATCTAAATCGGGTATAAATTCTTGTTTTTGCTTTTATCATTTTTATTTTGTGACTCACCTCATAGGGAGATACATCAAAAATGTGTTTTTTTATGGAGCTGAATAATTTTTCATCCTGTAATAATATTGCTAAAGTTTGGTGAATGAAGAGTACTCAAAGAAGGGAGAAGTGAAATTAAATGATAAAATTAACATGTCGTTGACATTAATGTCCTATGTTTTTATAATGGACATATCGATTAGGTCAATTTTGGAATTTTTCCTTCATTTTCATAGAAGACAACCATGCACCCTTCATTTCGTCTAGTATTGCTCCAAGCACTTCGGATTGTAATTTAACCAAGAACAGGTATATTCAAAGCGAAACTTCACAACCAAACTACAGGGATGTCAGAAACAACTATGGAAAATACAGAAAACACCAAAGCAATTACGAAACTTGAAAACAAACTAGGTACCATCAACTGCTAAAACCTAACAATGCCAAAAGCCGGACACTACACCTTTTCTTTGCTTGATACCTACATCATAATAGGACTTTGTTGAGGCGGAGTTGCCAAGTTTACTGGATTTCCTACAACTATCTGCACTAACCACAGATGATATTCCGAACTTTGGAACACTTGGAACACACAAAAAAAACCTTGGCAACGACGTGATCAGAAAAAGCATTAATGCGTAAGCGCAAAGGTTGGTGATCATTACATATGAGGGGCCATTCAACTGAAGTAGTTACTTGAGAATGGAATGAAAGTCAAAGCTGTTCGTAATGAATAAAGTCTAAGTGCAAATTAGACAATATGGTTCTTTTCTTCATCCTGAATTTCCACAAAATGGCATCACCACTGGTAATATGCAAATGGAAGCCTGACCTCTGTTGTCGTCGGATAGCACAGAACGAGGTACGCTGATTTGCCGTTACCAAATCTGCACCTTAGCCTTATGGGCAGCTGAACGTGTTCAAGATTTAGATACCGATACGCTGTTGACAGTCGGGAGCAAATGCGAAACTAATTCAAAAACTGGTGGCTTTTTTTAAAAGAAACGAAATTTTGGTCTTTGTGCCTCATATTTGAAGTTTCTCACATTTTTTCGTTCTTTGTAGCCGTTTATTAATGAAACATAGATATTTTTTTCATTGACAGAAGTTAAATGGGTAACATAGGATCGCGAAAAACCGTGATTGCTATCTCGAAGTGGCAGCTTATAATAAATGACGGCGAATCCAAGATGGCGCATGTTGACCTTATTGAAACGGTCATACCTGCGTAAATTATTATCGGATTTCAAGTTTCTTTTCCTCTAATGAAAGATTATAATGTTCCTCATACTTAAAGTCCTCTACATTTTTCCAGATAATTGCTGCTATTAATCAATAAAACATGGATTCTCATTGAATTTTTGAGAACAGTATGTCAGGTATACAAGATCTAGAAAACATCACATGTCCAAAGGACGACGGAAAGTATTTGAAAATTATGAAATTATAAACAATCACAGGTTGCAAACCTGGACCAGGACAATCCTGAATGAAACAGTTTTACCAAAACATGTCTATTCGAATACAGTCCTATGAGATGAAGTGAAATTGTAGTTTGACATTATGTGACAGGTTGACAGTGACAAATAAAATTTGACATGGAATCCAAAATTACAATTCTCCACTACTTTCGAGTTCCGAGATATTCTCTGTCCTAAACTTCGTGGGCCACCCTGTTTATTGAATGTATCGAATGGTTATGTGAAATGTATTTTTATCATAGAAAGATGAATAAAACTATTTTTGAATTTAATTTTGATTACCTCTGGAACTCTTAGTCGCGGGTTCGAGCCCCAGTCGGAGCAGCGATTTTTTTCAATTCAATTTAATCGATTCAATTATTGAAATCTCGTGACAACACTGGGGTGAGTCCTACTCTTTTTTTTAATATCATTCTCTACACTGTTTCTGTAAATAATTATATGGGTATAATTTTGTTTCATTCGAGTGCACATACAAATATTTAGAATTCAAAGTTCGTGATTATTTCGTTTAGCGAAACATTTTTCCGATCATAATCATTATATTTCCTTCTGACTTGAGTAGTTTTGATATAGATGATTTTTTAATTTTTTTACATAATATGATCGTACCTTTGTTGTATTCCCCCTATTTTTATTAAAATTCTCGTGAGAGTTTTTTCAAGAGCGCTCCATCAGATTTTTTTAATGCGCTTATAGAAAAAATCTTGATCCTTACTCATATGGAAAGGTACTTTCGTCGTTCGGGCAACGGCAGTCGCATTCGGGAAAGGAACGCTTTCCGTACTTGTTGGGAAAATAATAATTTCAGCTGAAAAATTGCATTCCGGTCCATATTTTCATCTAAATAAGTTCCTAAATATTTTGTTGAATCCGAAAACAATATGTTTTCATCGTTAATGTGAACAAGATAATCTTTTGAACTTTTTTGTATAGGAGTGAAATTGTAAACATGCCGTTTCGTCAGGATTGACAATTATGGAATTATTACAAAACCATCTGTACAAAAAATTCTATGGGTAAAAACCATTGATAGTGCACGAATTGAAGCCCAGAGAATGGAACGAAATATAGTGAGGTTGGGAATATATGTAAGGAAACCATAAAAGCCTCAACAGAAACGCACAATATTGAAAAACGATCAAAACTCCACCGCGGACAATGAGACACTAGCAACGTCAGCTCAGGAAGACACATTTTCTCGAGATTTCACTCTGAATTGATTGGGAACCCAAATAATATTTCTATCGTCAGTTTCATGCCTATAGAACACATTTTTACAAATGATTTCCAAATGGAATTATGACGAACTTGGACCGACCATAATATATTTTTAAAGTAATTTTCTAAACTTTCGACACCAAGGAGTGCCAACCAAACCATATCTTGTCCATTCAGCTGTATAATCCTTTACATCTAACCGCTGTTTCAACACTATTTCGTCTTCACTTTTACAATTTGTTGGAAACGACCTCACGTCTAGAATAGAACAATACTTTCAGCCCAGAATTCTGATATTGGCTGGTAAAACTATTTAGAAATGAGGCGGAAATCTTAACGCTTTAAACATAGACTTGGCAGTAATGGTCTCTTTGAAAACATTCCATCAGATCCTCATTATTTATAAGACACAAAACCGACCTGCCTCAAAATACTATTCATATACCGGAACTATTTTATTCCATCTTAAAACATCAATTCATCTTGTATAGTTGACACCCTGACTACAAACTTGCTTACTCATCTAAAACTCTGTAGAAAATTTGGCCATCTGCCTTTTTTGACTTGCCAAACATTTCATTCCGTGAGGTCGTTTTATCAACAAACAACAAAAGTTGAAAGATTGTCAACGTGATTGCTCCAAAGCATCATAGAGTCAATGCAACGAAGTCAGACTTACATTTAGGAGGTTTTATTCTATAATTAGTATTTTACGTATCAAATAATACCAACAATTCATATTTTGTTGCCACTTCATTAAATTCAATCTTCATTTGCGTTGGATAATCTAGTGTCCATTGAATACATTATGATTCCGGAAATATTTAAATTCCAAATTTCCCACCAAAACGAATTTTTTTTCTTTTCAAATACACTTCATCCGAACTCTCAGAACGAACAGGGTTACTCCACATAATAAAATGTATTTTAAACTGCTCTCTTAATGATCTCAGTTGAGGTTGCATCACGTAATTTTTTTGAAAACCGTTACGAAATATTGAAACCAAAAATAAACAGTTGGACATTCAAACAAAATTAAAACACGACTCACCTTGACGATAATTCTCCACACCCGTGTTAGCTGTCATTCGAGGCTCCGTCCTTAAGAACTACTCAAAATTCAAGCGAAAAGTTACATATTTGTTATTTATATTATTTTAAGAGCTGCAAGATATGCGAGCTAGCCAAGATCGGCCCTCGTGCCGAACTGCCGCTGCATAGTCGTCTGGACGCGCTCCAAGCATCCCACCGCGACGTCATGCGTCCAGGAGCGTACTTAGGATTTGTTATTGTTCGACTTCTACGTTAATAGGTTGAGAGGGCTTCCTTCGTGTTTCGTCAAACTGCAGGGGCGTATGCAACATAATATCTATTAACTACGAATATTGATAACACGAAATAAGACGCCATGTAATCAAATTGAAGTCAAAATGATCTATATCTTACCTTTTCTCAAGCAAGCGCTGGGAAACTATTGCGCATGCCGAATTCTGAAACATGACAAATGTCATACATTTTTAAGTTTATGCTTCTTTTGATATTTTCAACCGTTCTATATAGAAAATAATAGTATGTGTGAACAAGCTAAGATGTATATAATAAACTTATTTAACTGAAATAACTTAACTTCACTTAACTGAGCTTGCAATACATATACATATATAACCTATTTGAAGGCACCTAGAAGCTGAAGCTTCTGTATGTGCATAGTTTTGTATCGTTAACATGATAGCACTATTTAACTAAAGTTACTGAAATAACTGAAATAAGTAAAATATAAAATATATAATATGATATTATAACATACAGTATTTTGAAAGTATTAAAGAATTGATAAGTTGCATTACTTTTTATCACATTTTGTTACGAAGTATTAAATAAGAATGTTTCTAAATGTTTCCAAGGTTCCGACAACATATCAGAAATCAGAAATCAGAAATCAGAAATTTATTGGTGCTTGTCAAAACTACAGTTTTTTACACATGTCAAAAATAGGAATAATTTTTTAAAATAGATTATTTTTTAACATTCAAATCTAGACATAGTAAGTATAAATAAAAACAAGAATAAAAACAAGTACATACAAGTCAATTTACAATGTTCTGTAGTCAGTATAATTTATAAAAACATATACATTATATATACTACAGTAAGGATAAAAATTTGAGTCTACATTTAAAAAAGGCTATTACAGTTTATATATTCATAATTATAGAATGCTTTGTTTAAGAGCATTTTTTATCGTAGCAGATAATTTCAAAGGAGGTAATGTTAAGATTTCTTTTGGAATTTTTGCAAGGAAGGACAATAATAATTTGGAGCAATCCGTGAACATTTAAGTCTGAGTATGTATGTTGTATGTGTGTTCTACAATGTTTCTTAAATAGATTCAATTTGCTTATATTTCTGATATCAACAGGTAATATAAGTAGCTATTGCGGCGCTTCAATACCCCCTCCACTTTCCTTTTTTTCACCATCACTCAACCTAAGCCGACGAGCACGCCGTTGAATAAAAAAAGATTACAGAGTTGTGGGTTTGAACCGTCGATCTTTTGATTCATTGTTTGGTAGTGAACGACACTAACCATGTGGCCACGGAGGCTTCGTAGAAGGTAATGTAAAAATATGTTATATATACGATTGAATGATAAGAGCGCGTCGGTTAAATAAGAAAAGAATAATGATTGTGGATGGAAATATTCGATGAAAGTGATAATAATAATAATGATGTTCGAAATAATAGGTAAAAATTGCGGGGTAACGAGGGTGTAGCGTTTGAACGTGCGATTCCAATGAGGAACGTATATAGCGCATTTCAGAATACATTATTTGAAGAAAAAATCAACAGGGTGTCTCAAAAAATACACGATTTGAAAGAGAAAACATGGCGGTTGGTTGCCACCATGGTATACCGGGTGTACCAACATATCATCTTAGTGAAAAAATAACAGTGTCTCAAAATACACGATTGAAAGAAAAACATGGCGGCTGGTTGCCACCTTGGTATACCAGGTGTACCAACATATCATCTAAGAGAAAAAACAGCAGAGTGTCTCAAAATACACGATTAAGAGAAAAAACATGGCGGCTGGTTGCCACCTAGGTATACCGGGTGTACCAACATATTATTTAAGAGAAAAAACAACAGAGTGTTTCGAAATACACGATTCAAAAGAAAAAACATGGCAGCTGGTTGCTACCTTGGTAAACCGGGTGAACCAACATATCATTTGAGAGAAAAAACAACAGAGTGTCTCAAAATACACGATTTAAGAGAAAAACATGGCGGCTGATTGCTACGTTGGTATACCGGGTGTACCAACATATCATTTGCGAGAAAAAACAACAGTGTTTCAAAATACACGATTTGAGAGAAAAACATGGCGGCTGGTTGCCACCTTGGTATACTGGGTGTACCAACTAATTTATTTAACAGAAAAATGTGATGGTTGTCAAAGTATATTCAGGGTATCTCAAAATATAATATGGAAAAACAAAAATGATTGTGGATGAAATATTCAAAGTGTTGGAGTGTGATAATAATAACGAGGGCGTAGCGTTTGAACGTGCGATTCCAATAAGGAACGTATATGGGGTGTTTCAAAATACACGATTTAAGAGAGAAAACATGGCGCCTGACTGCCACCTCAGTATATCGGGTGTACCAACATATCATTTAAGTGAAAAAACAACAGAGTATCTCAAAATACATCATTTAAGAGAAAAATACATGACGAGTGCTTGTCACCATGCAACACAGGGCGTACAATCATATCATTTGAGAGAAAAACAACAGGGTGTCTCAAAATGCACCATTCAAGAGGAAAAAACATGGCAACCCGTTGTCAACGTGTTATACCAGGTGTACCAACAAATCATTCAACAAAAAAAAACACGGTGGTTGTCGAAGTATATACAAAGTGTCTCAAAATACAACGTTTGAGTGGAAAAAAAAGTGGCGGTTCAGGAAGAGAAAAAAACATGGCGGTTCAGTAAGAGAAAAATAAAAATGGCGATTGATTGTCAAAAAAATCATAAGCAAGAGCAGAGTGTTTAAAATTGCATCATTTGAAAGAAAGGACTATAGAGTGTGTCAAATTACATGAGTTAAGAGAAAAAACTATAGGGTGGGTCAAATTACATAAATTAGGAGAAAAACAACAGAGTGTTTCAAAATATATCATTTAAGAGGGAAAAAACATGGTGTCTGTCTTGTGTCAAATACTATACCAGGTGTATAATTTGACAGAAAAACATGGCTTTTGCTTGTCGCGAATGCTGTGTTTTGAAGTGAGAATATGACAGCGGCATTTATATTTCAGGTCGGTTTGTGTCATGAAGTGTGTACGTTTGAAGAGCAAGAGATACAATGTAAAATTAGGTCTAGAGTTGGGGGAGAAAGAGAGTGAGAGTCTTGCCACATGCTGAACTTCATGTTGCACTTGAGGAAATTAAGATGGAATTTCGTAAAAAGCATACCGACGGGGATCGATACATTTTAACGTGCGCGACCATCAGGTGAGTGACTGTTGTTACCACCTGTCAACGGTTTTTAAAAACGTTGTTACCACCTGTCAACGGTTTCGAAAAAACGTTGTCACCATTTGTCAACGGTTTTGAAAAACGTTGTTTTCTTTTCGTACACAAATACAACGCCTTAGACTGCCTGGCCAACCTAACTTATAAGTATATATAATGAAATGTTGGTATTGTAGGATGAGGTGAAAAAAATAAAACGTTCATTAATGTCATAACTGTTTTGAAGAACAAAAACACCTGTTTTCCATGGCCAACCCGGGACAAAATAATACTACGATTATTATAGGTGTTTGTGACCTCGTTATAGGATTCCCCACTAGATAGCCCATGCAAATATGTGCACTGGATACTGATAGGCATACCATTTGATTCATTTGAGAACATTATTCAAGTGTTCGAAACTATATTTTTGGAGCTAACCTATCGACATCAATTAGAGTACCAACGAATGACTTTTCATAGCTTCTAGTTTGACAATGAATGGTGGCATCACGAACACTTATCCTTAAATCAATAAAGATGGTTCTTTAATTCGCCTAAATGACAATTTTGGTACTGGTTTGTGAATGAATGATGGCAACACGAACACTTATCCTCAAATTAATAAAGACGGTTCTTTAATTCGCCTAAATGTCACTTTCGGTACTAGTTTACCAATGAATGGTGGCATCACGAACACTTATCCTCAAATTAATGAAGACGGTTCTTTAATTCGCCAAAGTCTTTTTGTCATTTCGATGGTTCTAAGATACCAAAGACATTAAATCCAAATTGACAGCAACTGTCACTTGAAAATGTTCTCAAATGAGAGTAAAGAGTTTATATTGATTTTGATTTTATTTCAGAAATATTTTTGGTCATTACATTATGCTTCTGTGTTCGGCTGATTTGCTGTTCAAATATGCTTGAAGGATTTAATTAATATGAATTTACAATGTGGGTTTCGATTTTTTGAAGCCGAAAGGAACAGAACTGTGATTTGGAAGAAACTTTCTTTTTGTGGAGTTTGGTTTATACATTTTAGACATATTTTTAGTTATTACATCATGGTCCTGTGTTCGCCTGATTTGTTGCGTCAGTATGCTTATAGGTTCTGAGGGGTATAACACCATTTCTTTAATTTTTTCAAAATTAATAGTTTCCAGAGCCTGAAGGGTGAGGGAAATGCCCTTGACTTTACACACCACTTTTTCATTTTGATCGTTTTCATGCCAAAACTTATAAGCGTAATTTTTCGGACCCCCTGATACGAACTCTGTTATATAAGAACCAGAACCCAATTCATCGGTCATATCACCGATAAATTCTCCGGTTGGAATATCGTATTCTTCAGGTTTGGAAATGAATACCACTGAATCCGTATCGTAGTACAAAACCCTGTCATTGAGTTTCTCTAGGTAACTGTAGAGCTTCAAACGAGCAAGAGCTGTAACGTAGGAGGCCAATACAACATTAACGGTCGGTAGAGGAGCGTAACATTCATCTTTATACTCCCAATTAACAATAAGAGTTTCTTCGTTTACGGGAAGTATGGTGTTGACGAATATTGAGGGGTCGGAAAGCATAGCAAATAATTCACCCGATTGATTGATGATAGAGGTTTTTGACTGATTTTCACGCTGACCAAATTTACCCCAAAACGAATTGAGCATGAGTTTAGCTAGGGATCTTAACCCTGGGTTACTGCAGATTTTCGAAAATTCCAGTTGTATATCTTCTCGTTGTAGAAATTCCTCAATATATTGTTCTTTTTTCTCCTGAGTTCGACAATGCGAAGGCCAATCCGAGGCCTCTTGTTTGATCTTGAGAAATTTATTCATCATGGCTGTGAATAGTCCAGAATGCTCTTTGTCAAACTGTATGGACTCATAGCTCCAAATTTCAAAAATTTCCAAAATATCATAACCCACATTCACAGCTTTTATCAACTCCTCTGCCACCCATGTCCCTGTTAAAGCGCGTTCGTCATCTGAGTGATGACAGTTACCTGTGTTGAATGTTTCACCACAGATACGACACAATACAAACATCAATTTATTATTAATTTTTTGTGGAAGAACTGGATGAAACAAAGATGAAGGAGGAAGAACTTTACATTTAATCACTCCTGTAATCGAAGAAAGATCTACCGATGAACACTCGGAACCGACGAGAACTTTGGGATGCCCAACAGGAAATTTTCCATATTTACATACCCAGGGGTAAAGGGAACAAATGTCGGTATACTTGATTATTTCTCCTTCCTTAGCTTTGTAATATCCAACAACATTTCCCGTACGACCACCATAGAAAGCATCTCGAGGCTCAAGAGGGAGTTGAGTCAAAAGGACGTGTGACTCTGTGTAGTTTTTCAGCTCTATATTTGTAGATAGTTGTTTCCTAAATTCACACTCCCGCATTTCAATTACTTCAAATCCCAGTGACTTCAATCTTTCAAGTTTAGCTTGAGTAGCCTCATAACGGTAATTCAAAGTCTCAGAAGGATTGCCTTTGAGAGGCTGATCTCGCTGGGAAATCAAACACTTACAACCGTGGAAATAACAGCCCTGAAACTCAAATATTTGGTTCGTTTCTCGACATAAACCATCAACTTTAATAGTATCAACGGAAGCCTCGGGGCCTTTGGCAGCATGGTGAATGAGGATACCCCTCTCTTTTTCCTCCCAAACTAACCACTGGATTGCGATTTTGGATTGGATATCGCGCCATCTGTATCCGTTCTTAGGAATGATACCAATTGTGTTTGGTTTGAGGAAATTTCGTCTGAAGACCTTATTACATGTAGATGCAATTGTGCTTGCCTCCATGAAGGGACAAACGTTTGTCTCTTCGATCATCATTCGACGAAATCTGAGACAGGCCTGTGCTAAAATATCAACATCGGAAATACAGTAAGCTATTATTTCCTTTTGAAAATCAAACACGTAATTTTCTGCAAGACGAGCATTATACCACTCACTGAATGCTGTCAATTCTTTATCGCTTTTGTAATTACTTGGACAATAATATTCAATTGGGGGCATTGACCCGACATACGATTGATTTTCTAGGCGATTAAAGAGATGAGGGAAGTGACCTTTTTCCAACTCGGAAATTCCGAAAGATTTCGGAAGACCAGAGAGAGCCATGGGGAAATAGTTTAAAGAATCCAAAAATTGAACGTTACCAACACTCATAGAAATCAATTTAGTGCCCCTCATAATGAGTTCGGGCTTCAAATCAGTTTTTGTTAAAATATAACTGAGAACAAACTGATGATCGAAGCCTCCGCCGTTATGAGCGATAACCACGACCTTTTTGAACTTTTTTCGAAGTGTTAAAACATGGTGTACAAACGGTGAGATTGGATCGTTACATTTGAGAATTTGTAAACGAAGTCCACATTTTTTACAAATTTGGGAGTCTGAGGAAATACAAATATCACAACATTGCCGAAAAACGCAAAGATTGGGTTCGTGTAGAAGAGAACCGTCAGGTCTAACCTTTTCCTGCATTGTCTCGAGATCGTAGAAAATATAAAGATAATTTTCAGACGGAGGTTTGCGTGAGTCCGGTTGGATGAAACAGAGATGTCCAGATGGTTGATGTTCATTGCAAATTTTGCAAAATATCTCCCCACAAGTATGACTTCGATTTACCTCTATGATTTTGAAACATTCCTCACAACGTCGCATCTGAGCACAGATACCATGTTGTAAATGTTGCTCGAAACAAACCTGGCCGCGGAATGTTCTCTTGCAAGACTCACATTTCAAAGACAGCTCGTTGGAACAAGAAGGAGATTGTCTACAGGCGGGGCATGTTTTTCCACAATGATGATTTTTTTTATTATCGTATGGGACACTACATTCTGAACAAAAATAACTGCAACAAAATGCTGCAGTGAGAGATATTATAACGTTGTAATGTCCCTTATGGAAGAGGAGATTCAAAGAGGGACCATGGCCATTGCCCTTGAAAATGACGTCACGCCCCTTACTACCGTACGCATAAACCATAATTTTGTACTGCTGTAGATGACATTGAAATAATTGTAGTTCGGGTATACCACACCCTCCAGCAGAAATGGATACTCCAGCAGCCTCCATCAATTCATGGGTTCTTGTTCTTTGAAGCTTTCCAGTGTCATATCGCATCTTCGCAATTTCGGAGTCTTTATCGGCATATGCTTTGGCGACTACCAAAGCACGTGCCAGGCACAAGTTATCCCTATTATTTATAACTATGATACCCTTACGTTTGGCACACTCCTCGTCGAAAGTATTATAAGTACGGTTCCGACCTTTCCCGGTAGGCATTTTTACCGAGGTAACACCAAAACAGAAAGTTTCGGTGTTCAGACCGGTCGAATTAGACTGATAAATAGATGAGATTTTATCGAAAATTTCGTCGGTTGTTATTTCAGATGCAGGTCTTAATCTCATCCAGCCCTGACCGCGTGAAAATTCGTTGGAGCAAAATGTGAAACCAACATAATCAGCTGGTGTCAGGCCATTTGTCCCCATCAAAACTATTTGAGTAATGGCGTCTCTTACCCAACTCACAGGTTCTGCACCTTTCGGTATTGGAGCAATTTTGAACTCCAAAGTTCTACCCTGAAGTCCAAAACGACGAATCACTTTGGAAGAGTCTTTAATAATTACAAATTTTTCCATTATGAACTCACAAACACAGAAAGTCAAGAAATAAAAAATTCTAAAGCTTATAACTCAGCAGAAGCAAAACAGGTCTGAACACTTCAAGAATTGATCAGATAATGATGCGCGCAGTCGTTACTCGTTCCTATACCTATTTTGAAAAGGGGAGGGGATGAAAACTTTGGGTTTACTGCTCCAGACCGGAAAAATGTAAATCGAGATTCATCAGAGAGCATGGAAAGTTTCTAATATCGTCCTCAACTGGAAAATGTATCGCTTATTGCGTCATTTGAACATATTCTATGTTGATTCAACCTTCTATCAAAAATGTTGTTCATATACATGCACAATATGTTATGCTGTCCACTTAGGGCTATTCAAAAGCTGATGACTTCCACAGATGTGAAAACAGATCTGAATACTATATACAAATTATCAATTGATTTTGAAAGTATGGCATTTTCTATTAAAACTTATGAGGGAATATAAATGAAGCAACCCCTGCAATACCCATCCTGAATCCTATAGAAAAATTGTTATTATATTGTATTGAATTCTCAGTTAAAACTTGTATGGGAATATAAAAATGAAACAGTCTCCTCAACAACCCGATCTGAATCCTATAGAAAAATCATTATTATGTACTGAATTATTCATTTATATTCAGCGACACCTTGATCTAAATCATTCAAATTTTTAACCAATGACAGATATGGTGAATGTTAGCCTAATAGTCAGCTTTAAAATATTCTTCAATTCCAAATCTAACGTAAGTGAATCACCCTGTATAATACATTTAATTCACTTAAGTCTATCAATGGAAAATCATACTGCTCAATCACTTCACTTCGGTTTCCAAAATAAACCAAATAAAATTAAATCCCCGAAACTGCTCAAAAACGCAATTTGAAATCGCAAATCGAAACAATAAAATGAACGAAACTTACTTTTGTATCTGGAGATTGATGCACAATCACTTCGAAATATGCGAGAAAATAATTGGTGACTCGATGCTCTTTGAATGAAGACTGATAACATTCCACAGGTTACAACTTGAATAATAACAACAGATTATCCGGCCATCGGGAATAGTCGGACTGGCTAGACGAGATCGGTAGAAGTCGGTTCGCTCGATGGCCTGCTGTCTGTGTGTGACGTAGTCGAGATAGATCCGCAGTAAAGATAACGTTTTGCCAGTACAGCACGCTGGGTAGTGAAATGGATAGATAGCTAGACGAAATATTCAGAGTTTGAAAGTGTGATGATAAAAATGATGTTTGAAAATAGATCGTTCAGTGAGAGAAAAAACATGGTGGTTCAGTAAGAGAAAAAAACAATGCGACTACTTGTCAGAAAATCATATTGTATACAGGGCGTGTTTAAAACACATCAATAGACATAATTGAAGAGAAAAAATGGTGATTGTTTGTTAAATGTTATACCAGGTTTACCAACATGTTAGTTGAGAGAAAAACTTTACAGGATGTCTCATAAACGTAAAAAATGACAGGCCCTACGGTCAGAGCACAATATTTTCTGGAGGTTATGTTCGGTTAATCAAATGGTATCATTGTTCCGGGGGTTAGCTCCGGTCGGCTGCGTAGGTGTGTACGTGCGTGCATGCGTGAGTGCGTACGTGTGCGTGCGTGCGTGCGTGCGTGTATGCGTGCGTGCGTGTGTGTGTGCGTGCGTGCGTGCGTACGTGTGTGCGTGCGTGCGTACGTGTGTGCGTGCGTGTGTACGTGTGTGTGCGTGTTTGCGTTCGTGTGTGCGTGCGTGTGTTTGTGCTTGCGTGCGTGCGTACGTGTGTGCATGCGTGCGTACGTGTGTGTGTGCGTGTTTGCGTGCGTGCGTGCGTGTGTGTGTGTGTGCGTATGTGCGTGCGTGCTTGCGTTTGTGTATTCATGCGTGCGTTCGTGGAAATAAAAACCTGCTTGCGGGCGTCCGTGCGAGCGTGCTTTCATGCGTGCGTTCGTGCGTGTATGCGTGCGTGCGTAGGTGCGTGCGTGCGTGCGTTCGTGCGTGCGTGCGTTCGTGCGTGCGTGCGTTCGTGCGTGCGTGCGTGCGTTCGTGTATTCATGCGTGCGTTCGTTCTACATGGGGGATTGCAAGATGGGGCATTTGTAAACATGAACTGGTGGTGCTGTAAGATATTTGTGTCATTCCCTCCATCTCATTTGTTATATTCAATTCATATAACAAATGAAATGGAGGGAATGACACAAATATCTTACAGCCCCACCAGTTCATGTTTACAAATGCCCCATCTTGCAATCCCCCATGTAGAACGCACGCACGCACGAATACACGATCGCACGCACGCACGAACGCACGCACGCACGCACGCACCTACGCACGCACGCATACACGCACGAACGCACGCATGAAAGCACGCTCGCACGGACGCCCGCAAGCAGGTTTTTATTTCCACGAACGCACGCACGAATACACAAACGCAAGCACGCACGCACATACGCACACACACACACGCACGCACGCACGCAAACACGCACACACACACGTACGCACGCACGCACACACGTACGCACGCACGCACGCACAAACACACGCACGCACACACGAACGCAAACACGCACACACACACGTACACACGCACGCACGCACGCACACACGTACGCACGCACGCACGCACACACACACGCACGCACGCATACACGCACGCACGCACGCACACGTACGCACTCATGCATGCACGCACGTACACACCTACGCAGCCGACCGGAGCTAACCCCCGGAACAATGATACCATTTGATTAACCGAACATAACCTCTGTTGTGTACTTGAATAAAAGTCGGTTTCTCTTATTCAACAGTGTTTAATAAATAATACGAAATTCATTAAGACAGGGACATGACATGTTATCAAACTTATTTGACTGTTGCTAAAAACCTCTTGTTACTGCCTCACAGGGCGCTTTCCTAACTAAAGCTGATTAAAAACACTACATTTTCCCCCATGTTATTATAGATTTAACCTACATGGAGGTTTTATAATTCTACCAGATCGCGTGGTAGTCAGGGATGCATTCGATGTGGAAGGTGGAATTGCATTAACATCAACCAAAGTGTCACTTTCTTGACAACTATCATAGTCAATTCCAACTTCCCTCACATTGATTGGTTCAACATCATTTTTTGGAACATAATCAGGTAAGGGCATATTACGAAAATTATCACTTGCCCTGAAACTCGAAATTGGCAGTATAGTGTCTTTAACATTTTTTTCAATTACATTATCACTTGAGTCATTAACCCCAATACGTATATCATCAGAATGAACAAATTTAATAGTGTTCTCAACTTTTACCAAATAAGTACAGAAACTCAAAACCTTCATAACTACCCCTTTTTGCCATAATTTAGTCTGTTTATTTTTAACAAAAACTTGTTCATTGACTCTATAAAGGTTTTTTTTATTTTTATCAGACATACCATTTTTACTTTTATTATGGCAAGAAGGCTTCAAAAAGTCAAATCTTGTTCGAGGCTTAATTTTCAAAATGCTCTCCGAGGGTGACGTTCCTGTTACAGTCGAGGGTGTGTTCCGATATGTGAATAAAAAGTTATGTAACTTACTGATGACATTTTCTGGAATACTTTCCCCTCTTTGAGAAAATAGTGCTTTTTCTAAACCCTTCTTGATGGTTTGAACACTACGTTCCGCTGTCCCATTACTTTGCGGATGGTAAGGAGGCGTTTTAACGGGCCTAATTCCGTTTGCTTGACAAAACGATATTAATTCATTAGAATTAAAGGGAGGACCGTTATCGGAAACCAGCTCGACAGGTAAACCGAAAACAGAGAATATACCTTTCAATTTCGAAATGGTTTCTAACGCATTTGTGCCGTGTTTCATAAGCTTTACTTCAAGCCATTTAGATTTTTGATCCACTAATATTAAAAAGACAAATTTATATTTGAAGAAAAAATCTATATGAACTCTATAGAAGTTATGAGGTGCAGATGGCCAAGGCAATAAAGTGCTATTTGAATTGGTGAAATTTTGACATTGTTGGCAAATTTCACATAATGAAATGAATTTTTCGATATCTGCATTCATGTTAGGCCACCAGCAATACGAACGCATGAGCATTTTACTGCGAACAATTCCATTATGCTGTTCATGGAATAAATTCAAAACATCTTTTTGTAAAGATTCTGGGATTATTACTCTGTTTCCTAGCAAAATACAATTTTGCTCTACTGACAACTCATTTTTATGTTTAAAGTATGGTCTCAGTTTTTCATCGTTTAAATATTCAGGCCATCCGGATATAGTCAAATCTTTGACTTTAATAAGCAATACATCTTTATTAACTTCACTGGCAATATCACAAGCATTTAAAGGAATTTGATTTACTAAGTTGAAAGAACATAAGAAATCGGGAATTTCTGTTTTCTCTTCACATGGAAGACGCGATAAACCATCTGCGTTACTTATGGATGTTCCCTTTTTATATTGGATGTCATACTGATAACCTGAAAGTGTAATGGCCATCTAGTGATCCTCGCGGCTGCCATCGTTGGAATGCCTTTATTTTTGCCAAAAATAAATTGCAAGGGCTGATGGTCTGTTACAAGAATAAATTTTCGTCCATATAAATATTTATGAAACTTTTTCAATGCATAAATAATAGCTAAGGCTTCTCGCTCCAAATTACTATATTTTTGTTCCGTGGTAGACAAAGTACCAGATGCAAATACTACTGGTTTCTCCACTCCATCTACTATATGACTCAGAACACAGCCAAGTCCATAGCTACTTGAATCACAAGTCGGTATAAATTTACCATAATAATTTAACAAACCCAAATAAGACTTCAATTCTGTCAATGATTTTGGTGCAGGCGCGGACTTGATTGCTTCAATTTTTTCTTTTGTAGGGTGTATACCATTAATATCGATGATATGCCCTAAAAATTCGACATTATATTGGAAAAACTTGCATTTTTTCTCATTTACTTTAACATTAAAATTTTCTAACCTTTTAAACACCTGTATTACATTTTCGTAACATTCTTTCAAAGATGACCCAAAAACTAAAATATGACCCAAAAACTAAAATATCATCTAGGTAACATTTTGTATTATTCAGACCTGCCAAAATATTATCCATTGCGGTTTGAAATATTCCTGGAGCCGAACTAACACCATAAGTCAACCTAGTGTAAGCAAAAAGACCTAAATGAGTATTTATAACTAACATTTTTTGTGCTTCGTCACTAGCTTTCAATTGCTGATAAGCACCTTTCAAATCAATCACCGTAAAATATTTATGACAACTGAGACACGCAAAAATATCTTCGGGTAATGGTAACACACAATGGTCGCTATCCAGAACTTGATTCAGAGTTTTTTTGAAATCAACACAAATTCTAATGTCATTTGTATTTTTTTAGGGACTACAACTATGGGACTAGCCCAATTGCTAAAATTAACTTTCTTCAAAATACCAGACTTAACCATCTTTGACAACTCCATCTCAACTTTTTCTTTGAGTGCATATGGCATGTCATATGCTCTATGAAAAATGGGCTGTGCACCATCTTTTAGCTTTAATTCAATTTGAAATTTTTTTATACAAGACTCAGGTTGATCCCTGAAAACATTGTTAAAATCAGTTTTAATCTTTGACACTAAATTTGAAACTTCTCGAATCTCAGTTCTACTTTCTGATGAAATGCCTTCTTTTGATGGACTAGCATTCACCTTCGAAATTTGACATTCAGACACTGACTGACAAGAATTACTTGGTTTTTGACAAGACTTGACTTTTAGATTCGACTCACTAAAATTGATTTTTTTTCTCCAGTCACGATTCAAAACATTTAGCCAGTTTCTACCTAATAATGGCACAAATATGTGGCTACTTTTCAAAATAACCAAAGGCAAATTTACAATTTCATCCTTATGTTTTACGAAAACATCAGTTTCTCCAAAAATTGTGACACCTTGACCTGTGAGAAGTCTCAAATCATACTTAACAGGATATAATTGTAAATCTGAGAAAAACTGTTTGAAATCGTCGATATGCATCACTGACCGACATGCACCACTATCGATATCAAAAGTAATGTTTTTACCTTCGACGTTCAATGACACTTTCTCTGGGTTACCTAACCCTCGTTCCAGCGAAGACAAAAATCCTAAGATCAGGGTATCGTCATCTTCATCTGGCTGGTTTTCTTCTTCGACGCTGTGGACATTTGAGCTGCTTCGGCAGACACGACTGGTATGGCCAATTTTCCTACACCGAAAGCATTCCCAACCTTTTGCAGGACACCTCTCAGGATCATGCTTCCTGGTACAACGGAAACAGGGCTTAAATTCCTTTTTCTGATTAGGACTTTGACTACTTGACGGTTTTTTGACGAATTTCTTGTTAACTGACAACTTATCCAAGCTTTCTGTGACAGTGGACATATTACTTTCAGTACCCATAGACTTCACTTGACCCTCTGCTAATTCCATTGAAAGAGCAGTCTCGTAGGCTTTTTCGAATGTTAAGTTGTCTTCTGACAATAACTTTCTTTTGATGGCATTTGAACGGACTCCACAAACTAGTCTATCTCTCAAACACTCTGACAAAAATTGACCAAAACTGCAATACTGAGAGTAGTTTTTCAATTTCGTGACAAAGGTTTTTATGTCTTCATTTTGTTCCTGTACAGCATTGTAAAATTTGTATCGTTCAGCTATCACTAACCTTTTTGGACTATAATGCTCGATGAGAGACTTTTTCAGAGCATCATATGACTTGGTGCTAGGTAATTCAGGTGCTAGCAAGTCTTTCAAGACATTGTAGGCTTCACCTCCTATTAGAGTTAACAGTAGCGGAACCTTTTTATCATCCTTCACTCCATTGCATAGGAACAATTGTTCCAATCTCTCCATATACGAGGAAATTTCTGACTCCTTGGAACTGAACTGTTCAATTGAACCAATTAGCGACATTTTGCTAATTTTCGAGACAATCGGACACTGACAACTTCTTCAATTCAAAAAAATGGCACGCCAACCGGTTAAAAGACAGTAAACCAATTTTCGCACTTCAGACTTTGGATTCCTTTCGACACTCGTCGCCAATTTAACTGTTGTGTACTTGAATAAAAGTCGGTTTCTCTTATTCAACAGTGTTTAATAAATAATACGAAATTCATTAAGACAGGGACATGACATGTTATCAAACTTATTTGACTGTTGCTAAAAACCTCTTGTTACTGCCTCACAGGGCGCTTTCCTAACTAAAGCTGATTAAAAACACTACAACCTCCAGAAAATATTGTGCTCTGACCGTAGGGCCTGTCATTTTTTACGTTTATGAGACATCCTGTAAAGTTTTTCTCTCAACTAACATGTTGGTAAACCTGGTATAACATTTAACAAACAATCACCATTTTTTCTCTTCAATTATGTCTATTGATGTGTTTTAAACACGCCCTGTATACAATATGATTTTCTGACAAGTAGTCGCATTGTTTTTTTCTCTTACTGAACCACCATGTTTTTTCTCTCACTGAACGATCTATTTTCAAACATCATTTTTATCATCACACTTTCAAACTCTGAATATTTCGTCTAGCTATCTATCCATTTCACTACCCAGCGTGCTGTACTGGCAAAACGTTATCTTTACTGCGGATCTATCTCGACTACGTCACACACAGACAGCAGGCCATCGAGCGAACCGACTTCTACCGATCTCGTCTAGCCAGTCCGACTATTCCCGATGGCCGGATAATCTGTTGTTATTATTCAAGTTGTAACCTGTGGAATGTTATCAGTCTTCATTCAAAGAGCATCGAGTCACCAATTATTTTCTCGCATATTTCGAAGTGATTGTGCATCAATCTCCAGATACAAAAGTAAGTTTCGTTCATTTTATTGTTTCGATTTGCGATTTCAAATTGCGTTTTTGAACAGTTTCGGGGATTTAATTTTATTTGGTTTATTTTGGAAACCGAAGTGAAGTGATTGAGCAGTATGATTTTCCATTGATAGACTTAAGTGAATTAAATGTATTATACAGGGTGATTCACTTACGTTAGATTTGGAATTGAAGAATATTTTAAAGCTGACTATTAGGCTAACATTCACCATATCTGTCATTGGTTAAAAATTTGAATGATTTAGATCAAGGTGTCGCTGAATATAAATGAATAATTCAGTACATAATAATGATTTTTCTATAGGATTCAGATCGGGTTGTTGAGGAGACTGTTTCATTTTTATATTCCCATACAAGTTTTAACTGAGAATTCAATACAATATAATAACAATTTTTCTATAGGATTCAGGATGGGTATTGCAGGGGTTGCTTCATTTATATTCCCTCATAAGTTTTAATAGAAAATGCCATACTTTCAAAATCAATTGATAATTTGTATATAGTATTCAGATCTGTTTTCACATCTGTGGAAGTCATCAGCTTTTGAATAGCCCTAAGTGGACAGCATAACATATTGTGCATGTATATGAACAACATTTTTGATAGAAGGTTGAATCAACATAGAATATGTTCAAATGACGCAATAAGCGATACATTTTCCAGTTGAGGACGATATTAGAAACTTCCAATGCTCTCTGATGAATCTCGATTTACATTTTTCCGGTCTGGAGCAGTAAACCCAAAGTTTTCATCCCCTCCCCTTTTCAAAATAGGTATAGGAACGAGTAACGACTGCGCGCATCATTATCTGATCAATTCTTGAAGTGTTCAGACCTGTTTTGCTTCTGCTGAGTTATAAGCTTTAGAATTTTTTATTTCTTGACTTTCTGTGTTTGTGAGTTCATAATGGAAAAATTTGTAATTATTAAAGACTCTTCCAAAGTGATTCGTCGTTTTGGACTTCAGGGTAGAACTTTGGAGTTCAAAATTGCTCCAATACCGAAAGGTGCAGAACCTGTGAGTTGGGTAAGAGACGACATTACTCAAATAGTTTTGATGGGGACAAATGGCCTGACACCAGCTGATTATGTTGGTTTCACATTTTGCTCCAACGAATTTTCACGCGGTCAGGGCTGGATGAGATTAAGACCTGCATCTGAAATAACAACCGACGAAATTTTCGATAAAATCTCATCTATTTATCAGTCTAATTCGACCGGTCTGAACACCGAAACTTTCTGTTTGGGTGTTACCTCGGTAAAAATGCCTACCGGGAAAGGTCGGAACCGTACTTATAATACTTTCGACGAGGAGTGTGCCAAACGTAAGGGTATCATAGTTATAAATAATAGGGATAACTTGTGCCTGGCACGTGCTTTGGTAGTCGCCAAAGCATATGCCGATAAAGACTCCGAAATTGCGAAGATACGATATGACACTGGAAAGCTTCGAAGAACAAGAACCCATGAATTGATGGAGGCTGCTGGAGTATCCATTTCTGCTGGAGGGTGTGGTATACCCGAACTACAATTATTTCAATGTCATCTACAGTAGTACAAAATTATGGTTTATGCGTACGGTAGTAAGGGGCGTGACGTCATTTTCAAGGGCAATGGCCATGGTCCCTCTTTGAATCTCCTCTTCCATAAGGGACATTACAACGTTATAATATCTCTCACTGCAGCATTTTGTTGCAGTTATTTTTGTTCAGAATGTAGTGTAGAATTGTGGAAAAACATGCCCCGCCTGTAGACAATCTCCTTCTTGTTCCAACGAGCTGTCTTTGAAATGTGAGTCTTGCAAGAGAACATTCCGCGGCCAGGTTTGTTTCGAGCAACATTTACAACATGGTATCTGTGCTCAGATGCGACGTTGTGAGGAATGTTTCAAAATCATAGAGGTAAATCGAAGTCATACTTGTGGGGAGATATTTTGCAAAATTTGCAATGAACCTCAACCATCTGGACATCTCTGTTTCATCCAACCGGACTCACGCAAACCTCCGTCTGAAAATTATCTTTATATTTTCTACGATCTCGAGACAATGCAGGAAAAGGTTAGACCTGACGGTTCTCTTCTACACGAACCCAATCTTTGCGTTTTTCGGCAATGTTGTGATATTTGTATTTCCTCAGACTCCCAAATTTGTAAAAAATGTGGACTTCGTTTACAAATTCTCAAATGTAACGATCCAATCTCACCGTTTGTACACCATGTTTTAACACTTCGAAAAAAGTTCAAAAAGGTCGTGGTTATCGCTCATAACGGCGGAGGCTTCGATCATCAGTTTGTTCTCAGTTATATTTTAACAAAAACTGATTTGAAGCCCGAACTCATTATGAGGGGCACTAAATTGATTTCTATGAGTGTTGGTAACGTTCAATTTTTGGATTCTTTAAACTATTTCCCCATGGCTCTCTCTGGTCTTCCAGATGCCACCATTCATTGTCAAACTAGAAGCTATGAAAAGTCATTCGTTGGTACTCTAATTGATGTCGATAGGTTAGCTCCAAAAATATAGTTTCGAACACTTGAATAATGTTCTCAAATGAATCAAATGGTATGCCTATCAGTATCCAGTGCACATATTTGCATGGACTATCTAGTGGGGAATCCTATAACGAGGTCACAAACACCTATAATAATCGTAGTAGTATTTCCTCCCGGGTTGGCCATGGAAAACAGGTGTTTTTGTTCTTCAAAACAGTTATGACATTAATGAACGTTTTATTTTTTTCACCTCATCCTACAATACCAACATTTCATTATATATACTTATAAGTTAGGTTGGCCAGGCAGTCTAAGGCGTTGTATTTGTGTACGAAAAGAAAACAACGTTTTTCAAAACCGTTGACAAATGGTGACAACGTTTTTTCGAAACCGTTGACAGGTGGTAACAACGTTTTTAAAAACCGTTGACAGGTGGTAACAACAGTCACTCACCTGATGGTCGCGCACGTTAAAATGTATCGATCCCCGTCGGTATGCTTTTTACGAAATTCCATCTTAATTTCCTCAAGTGCAACATGAAGTTCAGCATGTGGCAAGACTCTCACTCTCTTTCTCCCCCAACTCTAGACCTAATTTTACATTGTATCTCTTGCTCTTCAAACGTACACACTTCATGACACAAACCGACCTGAAATATAAATGCCGCTGTCATATTCTCACTTCAAAACACAGCATTCGCGACAAGCAAAAGCCATGTTTTTCTGTCAAATTATACACCTGGTATAGTATTTGACACAAGACAGACACCATGTTTTTTTCCTCTTGAATGATATATTTTGAAACACTCTGTTGTTTTTCTCCTAATTGATGTAATTTGACCCACCCTATAGTTTTTTCTCTTAACTCATGTAATTTGACACACTCTATAGTCCTTTCTTTCAAATGATGCAATTTTAAACACTCTGCTCTTGCTTATGATTTTTTTGACAATCAATCGCCATTTTTATTTTTCTCTTACTGAACCGCCATGTTTTTTTCTCTTCCTGAACCGCCACTTTTTTTTTCACTCAAACGTTGTATTTTGAGACACTTTGTATATACTTCGACAACCACCGTGTTTTTTTTTTGTTAAATGATTTGTTGGTACACGGGTTGCCATGTTTTTTCCTCTTGAATGGTGCATTTTGAGACACCCTGTTGTTTTTCTCTCAAATGATATGATTGTACGCCCTGTGTTGCATGGTGACAAGCACTCGTCATGTATTTTTCTCTTAAATGATGTATTTTGAGATACTCTGTTGTTTTTTCACTTAAATGATATGTTGGTACACCCGATATACTGAGGTGGCAGTCAGGCGCCATGTTTTCTCTCTTAAATCGTGTATTTTGAAACACCCCGTATACGTTCCTTATTGGAATCGCACGTTCAAACGCTACGCCCTCGTTATTATTATCACACTCCAACACTTTGAATATTTCATCCACAATCATTTTTGTTTTTCCATATTATATTTTGAGACACCCTGAATATACTTTGACAACCATCACATTTTTCTGTTAAATAAATTAGTTGGTACACCCAGTATACCAAGGTGGCAACCAGCCGCCATGTTTTTCTCTCAAATCGTGTATTTTGAAACACTGTTGTTTTTTCTCGCAAATGATATGTTGGTACACCCGGTATACCAACGTAGCAATCAGCCGCCATGTTTTTCTCTTAAATCGTGTATTTTGAGACACTCTGTTGTTTTTTCTCTCAAATGATATGTTGGTTCACCTGGTTTACCAAGGTAGCAACCAGCTGCCATGTTTTTTCTTTTGAATCGTGTATTTCGAAACACTCTGTTGTTTTTTCTCTTAAATAATATGTTGGTACACCCGGTATACCTAGGTGGCAACCAGCCGCCATGTTTTTTCTCTTAATCGTGTATTTTGAGACACTCTGCTGTTTTTTCTCTTAGATGATATGTTGGTACACCTGGTATACCAAGGTGGCAACCAGCCGCCATGTTTTTCTTTCAATCGTGTATTTTGAGACACTGTTATTTTTTCACTAAGATGATATGTTGGTACACCCGGTATACCATGGTGGCAACCAACCGCCATGTTTTCTCTTTCAAATCGTGTATTTTTTGAGACACCCTGTTGATTTTTTCTTCAAATAATGTATTCTGAAATACGCTATATACGTTCCTCATTGGAATCGCACGTTCAAACGCTACACCCTCGTTACCCCGCAATTTTTACCTATTATTTCGAACATCATTATTATTATTATCACTTTCATCGAATATTTCCATCCACAATCATTATTCTTTTCTTATTTAACCGACGCGCTCTTATCATTCAATCGTATATATAACATATTTTTACATTACCTCCAACGAAGCCTCCGTGGCCACATGGTTAGTGTCGTTCACTACCAAACAATGAATCAAAAGATCGACGGTTCAAACCCACAACTCTGTAATCTTTTTTTATTCAACGGCGTGCTCGTCGGCTTAGGTTGAGTGATGGTGAAAAAAAGGAAAGTGGAGGGGAGCGTTGAAGCGCCGCCTGTAATCTTTTTTTATTCAACGGCGTGCTCGTCGGCTTAGGTTGAGTGATGGTGAAAAAAAGGAAAGTGTAGGGGGGCGTTGAAGCGCCGCAATAGCTACTAATATATTATAAAATTTAGGTGCTAGGTAGTTAATAGTTTTATTGCTTAGTGGAATTTTCAATAGTTTGTTGCTGTTTGATCTGGTTTGATATTGATGATCGACGATTTTTTTTAATTTATCTGATTTATAAAAATAATTACAGGAAAATAGGATATAAAGACAACTCACATCACATATATTCTCATTGTATAATAAGCGGGTGTGATACAATCTGTTTTTGTTGAAAATCACCTTTAATATATAATTTTGTATTATTTGTATTGGTTTTATGGTACTTTTGTATGTCCCTACCCAAATTATTATACCATACCTAATAAGTGACTCTACCAATGTTTTATAGACTGTTATTATTAGTATAGTGCTCAAAAACTCTGAAAGAATGTAAAACTTTCTAATTAATTTTCGAATTTTACCTGTCAGATACTCTACGTGGTCTGTCCATTTGAGATTTTGATCAATTATCACCCCTAAGTATTTAGTCTTAGATACTGAAGTTATTTCAAAATGTGTGTTCTCTTCTACTAATATTTTATTATAAATTGGTCTGTTGGCATGTGTTAATAAGAAAGCTATGTAATTTGTCTTTGTTTTATTCAGTGATAACTTGAAAGTTTGAAGCCAGTTTTTTACCTCCTTCATACCGTTCATACCAAATGGGCTAACATTTTTATATAATGTGGATGAATGAAGAATGAAAATTATGCAATAAGGTCAATTAAACTTCGCGTCATTGAAAAAACGATTCATTGATCCATTTGTAACTCTAATAAAATATCTGTTTGTTACCTGCTACCAGAGTTTTATCAATCAATTTTCTGCCAAAAGCGGATAAAAACTCATTAAAATTGAGGAAATATGGATTGGGTATGTGACGGACAGTTGTTTGAAAAGGTAAATCTCGTTCCACTTCGGCCTTATAACCGCCGAGAAAAACAGTTTGCTGGTAGTGATGTAAGTAAAACGCGGCGATATTCAGGCATGCATCTAGAAATTTATAATATGTGTCATATTCTCAGTTATAATACCACAAGAGAGTGAGAATGAAGTGAAAATAATTCGACAGATTTTTCGAAAACTTGTTGCCCGGCAATAGACACGAGAGCCCGAATGGCAACAAGTTTGAGAAAAGATGTGGAGAATTATTTTCTACTTTATCGAACTCTCGTGTGGTATTCGATAGATTATTTTTTGATGCCCCAATCATAGACACATTCTCTATATAACATTTTTATTCATTACGGTTATCTATATTCATTTTTCAATTTGCATGCAAACTGATGACAGACGTCAAATCAAAAGTATCAGTTGTCACACAATAAAAACAAAATACCACGAATATTCCCGAGGCAATAATCTAAGTAGAAAATTCCCACTATAATAATGTTATGATTGGTTTGAAAGTACACCATAGCTTCAAATTGATGGTTTTTATTGGTTGCAAGATATTTCGAAAAATAATCAGGAATAAAACCTAGGGTCACTGAATCCTAGAAGGCTTTGGCGTTCTTACGGGTATGGCCAATGGGTGAAGTCTAAATAGTTCCAATGTTCCAAAAATACCACGAAAATTAGGTCCGATGTTTGAACTAGAGACACATGTCGAAAGCCAATTTTTATGTCAGTGGAAATGTTCAAAAATAGTTTTAGCAGATTCGCAGATTAGAAAAAAACCAGATTGTCCCAAAATCCTTTGATGAGCCCTGCTCTCACTGATCCAACTTAGGAATATAGTGTTTACTTTCTTTACTGATACAAATATTCGTTTCTTCTGAAAGTGAAGTACCTATTGTGCAGTGAAAACTTGCAAGAATACCGACAAGTCGTAAATTATATTGTTTTCTCAGACGTTAGTTCGAGATAATTTTATTCATAACTTGTTAATTAGTATATTGAAGAATTCATTTTTCCCATTTTCCTCACTAAAGACAATTACAGATTATATTTTCATTTAACCTTTTTTTTCAGGATTGAAACATGAAATCTTGAGAAAGAAATGACTATGAATATTGAATAATTATGTGGAAAATTGTGACAGAAATTAGGACTAAAACTTGATTCACAAATGAACTTAAGAAATGTATACTTAACAGATGACTTCAATTCTTATATATAACAATGTTTCACCTTTGACTGTTTTTGCTTTGGTTTCTTTTTGCTTTGGTATGACTTATTTACTCATTTCACAAATTATTCATATAATTCCTTTTCTAATAATTGTTTGATTTCTTCATTAAACTGCATTTCATATGAACTGTCGTTGTACAATTTATGTAAAAATGTAACCCCTTTATAAACAGAAATCTTTCTTGGGATCAATAAATAAAGTAAAGTGTGTGCAGTGTGAGTATTGATATTTTTGTGTTCACTAGGACAGACAAATTTTTTCTGAATTGTTCAGATTATCAACGCATTTCATCAATTTTCAGATTCATTTTGGAACCGAAGATCCAAAAATGATCTTTGAAAAAAGTGGCCAATTCTAATAAGCACCTAGAATTGAAAAGTTGTAAATTGCAAAAATTGAACCTTTTCTTTTGAACAAGGTTAATAGTTATTTATTGTATAAGTGTTTTAGATATCATTTTATTTGCGCAAAAATGTTTGAACGCGAGAGCGAAGCTCGAGCGTTTTAATTTCTTAAGGAAATAAAATGTATCTAAAACACGCATGCAATACAACGTTTTATTCACAATCACATTCATTTAGAATCAGAATCGCGGAAATTTTTCATCACAAAACGATTTGACGTTTTGCTCTGACAGCGGCTGTCACCTCCTCAAAAATCATTGAAATAACGTACAAAAATATCGGGAGGTGTTGAATGGTTGCTATGCATTTTCGATTTTTTATCGACTCCATTTGTAAAAATTTTTGAAGTTGGTGAAAATAAGTAAAATGTGATTGATATTCAAGATTGTATTTTTCATTATTCCACTAGTGGAATAAAGTAATTTCATTATTCCACTAGTGGATAAAGTGGTACTTTATACGGTTCATAAGTGTGGATAAAACTTCAATTATAAGGTGATTGTGGATAAAAATTCTATATTGACGTTTACCTTGAGAAAACTGGTTAGACCATAATATAAAAGATAGTGTTACCTAGTATATTCGTAATCCCTTTAGAACAGATGTTTCATTGAAGTGAATGGCTATATTTTATTGTTTCAACCATGCCATGTTGAGGTCATAATTCAGTATCTCAAGAAACTTCGTAATTTTTGATAGGAATACAAAAAAAAATTATTCATTAGGTATTCGAAGGAACTTTCAAAATCATACAAATAAGAATGTACAAATATGTAAGATTGTAAACGGGTGAGTCAGAAATGCAGTATTTCAGTTATGTCAATATTTTTTAGGATGTTTTGTAATATGTCTGATATTAATTTTTGACTTAAGTTTTTTACCAAAGCTTCATTTCATCTGAGGGGCTTTCAGCAAATATTTTTAACATGTGTTATGTTCACGAATGCTAGGCACTTCTGTAAGATTCAGATTTGATAATCGATATTATTGGGAACTTGATTTATTGCAGTAACTCAAATGGCTACCAAATTTTGAAAATTTGTGTTGATCAAACTATGGTAAATATTGACTAAGAAGTATTTCGGAGAACAATAATCTCTAATTTTGAATAATGAACCAAATTAATGGAGAAGTTTCAGTGTTCTTATAAAGGGTTTCAATCATTGGCAACTTTTACACATCATTCTGAAAACAACAGTTGGTTCTGCCCTTCTAAAAGAAACTGTTGTTTCTGCAGCAGAAATGGTCTACGACGGCTGTATCAAAGAGTAGAATCTAGGGTCACTAAATCCTAGAAGGCTTTGGCCTTCTTACGGATATGGCCAATGGGTGGAGTCTAAATAGTTCCAATGTTCCAAAAAAAACGAAAATTATGTCCGATTTTTGAACTAGTGACACATGTCAAAAGTCAATTTTTTATGTCATTGGAAATGTTCAAAAATTGTTTTAGCAGATCCACAGAAAAGAAAAAAAAGCAGATTCACAGAAAAGGAAAAAAGCAGATTGTCCCAAAATCCTTTGATGAGCCCTGCTGTCACTGATCCACCGAAAAGTCGAATTTCTTCCTCATCCCCTCCTGCTCATGTTTGTTGGGGTGGGGTGGGGTGGGGGTGGAGATAATGAACTCGATGAACATTGGCAACACAACACCTGTCCGTTCTCGATTACAGCGCTAATCAGGTATAAATTTCCCGATCGAAGAATCCGTTTATTGCAAAAACCATTGAATTCAAGAGATATTTTTTGTATGGGCTCAGTGGTCCCATAAGAATTCCGGAAACTCTCAATTTTTTCAATTCATCATATCATTTGAATTTTTTTTTCTTAAAAATTATCATAACAAAAAATCACTGAGGTTCCGGAATTTACACAAAAACATTGAGTAATGCAAAAAAAATTTCAAAACGAAAACTGTGGGCTTAAAACGAATTTCCGTTTTACCAAGGTAGTGTTTGCTCTCAACAGATGACTGCAATTCCTATATATAAGAATGTTTCACCTTTGACTGTTTTTGCTTTGGTTTCTTTTTGCTTTGATAATTTGATATGACTTATTTACTCATTTCACAAATTATTCAAATCATTCCTTTCCTAATTATTGTTTGATTTCTTCATCAAACTGCATTTCATATGTACTGTCGTTGTACAATTTATGTAAAAATGTAATCCCTTTATAAACAGAAATGTTTCTTGGGATCAATAAATAAAGTAAAGTGTGTGCAGTGTGAGTATTGATATTTTTATGTTCGCAGAACTGAATTTTTTCTGAATTGTTCAGATTATCAACGAATTTCATCTAGTTTCAGATTCATTTTGGAACCGAAGAACCAAAAATGGTCTGTGACAAAAGTGGCCAATTCTAATAAGCACCTAGAATGGAAAACTTGTATATTGCAAAAATGGAACCTTTTTTTTTGAACAAGGTTAAAAATTCTATATTGACGTTTATCTTGAGAAAATGGGTTATACCATAATATAAAAGATAGTGTTACCTAGTATATTCGTAATCCCTTTAGAACAGATGTTTCATTGAAGAGAATGGCTATATTTTCTTGTTTCAACCATGCCATGTTGAGGTCATGATTCACTATCTCAAGAAACTTCGTAATTTATGATAGGAATACAAAAAAAATTATTCATTAGTAGGCCAATAAACAGAGCAATTTTTCTCATAAAAGTTCAACTTAAATTGCTCCGCCGATTTCTTTTTTGCAATTCGGTCGGCACGGAGGGTTCAATAAATAGCAATAAAGTTATCACCCTCTGGCGGGGTGCAACCCCCCCCCCAAATCGTAGAAACTTTTGTCTGGAAGATATTTTCTTGACATTTCAGCTCTGGGCAATAAATATGAGTGAAAATCGGTATTAATAATGGGGACGAATTATTTTCAATAATAAAACCCCCTCCAGGGGCATGAACCCCTTCCCGAAATCGTGTTTTTTTTGGGAATTCTCTATGAATATGTGAAATTGTCAGTCCTGAGTAATGAAACTGAGAGAAAATTTGTAAAAATAATAGGTATAAATTATTAGAAACGATTTTTCCGCCCCCGCATTCGGGACATATCCCCCGCATCGCGGAAACATTGGGGGAGAGGGAAGGGGAAGAATATTTGAAAAACTCTCAAACTACTACTCTTAGATATGAATGTGGGTAAATGATCGTTGAGAACTGTCGTTATTGAGATTTAAAAGTATTGTTATGAAAATTATTCACAAATTCGAGAGAAGATCAACTTTTTGTATAAATCAAACGCGGACCGGAGGTAACGAAATATGAGAGTGTAATCGCCATCAAGAAATGGATAAGAAAATATATTTATTCACTCATACAACTCATCATCTACTTCACCTTCAGTCTCCTCGTCTTCATCTTCAGAATCCGAAACAATCACTGCCAAGTTTCTACAGATGTCTGTGGTACATTTATTACGAACATTGGTACATTTTAGAACATTTTTTTGCACGTGCAGGAGTCTATGATGCAGCCGGTCGTGCAGTTACAAAAAACCATTTTTAAAATTGAATTCAGTGCGGCTTTTCTTGTCATTTCGATTGAATTCCAATTTTCAGGATGTATCATTCTCATATGACAACCATTTATATTCTGCAGGTAAATTTTTTAATGAGCGTATAAAATCCTAAGCATTTTGCATTTTAAGCAAGTTCCATTCAATAAAATGTTAATAACAAACTGGCATTTTCTCCTGAATTCCTAGGTGGACCTTTGGAATTTTATAAATGTGAGTCATATCTGACATTGCGATATTTTGAAACAGAGCTGAGTTGAACATGAAACAAATGTTTCAAAAATAAACTCACCATTTTCAATTAATTAGAGTGACAAAGCACTAAGAGATGTTTCCTCGTCTCCGACTATCGATGTTATCCCAGTATCCAGTGTTTTCTGCATACAGAAACTTTTATATTATCTGACTACATAGAGCAACGTTGACTGCTGCCCACTGCGCACCGACAGAACCGCGCCGCTGTATACAATACAGCGGCGCGCCAGCTGCCACATTGACAACGTCCCAATCCGAGATTTTTTAGGTTTTAGAATCTCAATGAGTTTGAAGCAGGTACACTTCGGGACAGTTTCCTTTGGTGCACTGTCTTCCTCGGTCTCGAGTCCCCATATTCCATCAAGGACTGATTTTATTTTTCTTTCCATAGAACAATAAGAATGCGATCAAATGCCAAGTAACCTCTATTTTAAGTACTCAAAAGATTGACTGGATTGCATTTAAAATTTGTACAAGTAACCAAATTTGTATGAATTTTTTCAATAAAAGCAGGGTTTTTTTCTGCAAACTGGCTTTTCGTTCATGTTGACACGAGCTTTTATCTCTGAGTTATTAGCATTTGAGTTTATAAACTCCCTCAAGATTTTGTAACCTAAAATATGCGAAGAATTGAAAACACTCGTATTTTAAACCAACATTATTTGGACCAGTTAAACGATATGCAATTTGACAACGAAGTATTCCTCAACTGTTCGTTTTACTTGCTACAAGTGATAAGACATTATTTCAGTAATCACAAGAATTATTTCAAGAAATCAGGAACTTTAATATTATAAGATTTTCAATTGCAATTTTGCAGCTGGCAACTGCGCGTATAAATATAAATAATATCAGAATACAAAGCTGCTCTTTATCTTCAAAATGACGCAAAATTTATCCGAATTGAACATTAGTGTGAGGAGTTATAGAACTTTACTTCACGAGCTGGTTGAAAAAATGCACGTTGGCGGGAGCCGCCGCAACACCTGCCCCATTGCGAAAGCATATAACTTCAACAATTTTTTTCAAGAATACCGTGCGATTTCTCAAAATTTGGTTGGGACAGTTTTTTGTAAAAATTTGTGCTCTTTCTGAATATCAAGTTATTTTTTTGAGATATTTCGAAATTACCTCAAAAACTAATTTCAACACGTTTTTTGGGGGGGGTTCCACCCCTCTGGAGGTGATAATTTTTCTCAGAAGTAATGTGCAAACTGTGTTCTACAATTTAAAGAAAAAATTATCGGCGGAGCAATTCAAGTTGAGGTTGATAGCCCTGTTGATTGGCCTATAGGTATTTAAAGGAACTTTCATAATCATACAAATAAGAATTTACAAAATGAAAGATTTTAAACGAGTCAGAAATACAGTATTTCAATTATGTCAATATTTTTTTAAATGTTTTGTATGTCTGATATTAATTTTTGACTTAAGTTTTTTGCCAAAGCTTGATTTCATCTGTTTGACATGTGTTATGTTCACGAATGCTAGGCACTTCTGTAAGATTCAAATTTGATAATCGATATTATCTGGTTTTTGAGTTATTGCAGTAACTCAAATGGATACCCAATTTTGAAAATTTGTGTGGATCAAACAATGGTATATATTGACTAAGAAGTATTTGAGAGAACAATAATCTCTAATTTTGAAAAATGAACCAAACTAATGGAGAAGTTTCAGTGTTTTTATAAAGGGTTTCTATCATTGGCAACTTTTACACTTCATTCTGAAAACAACACTTGGTTCTGCCCTTCTAAAAGAAACTTTTGTGTCTGCAGCAGAAATGGTCGACGGCTGTACCAAAGAGTAGAATCTTTGGCTATATCTCCAAGTTCCATAATGGCTGGTGGCCGGGCCACAGAATATCGGGACCGTGTCCGGAAGTAGACGCTTTTTTGTAATTCGAGTCAATTCTACACCTTGTCAAGTTCTCATTAGACTTTCTCTTGGTTCGGCAAATTCCTTGGTTTTGATTAATAGAATTACTGAATTGATTAATCTGATACAATTTGAAAATTTCTTAAATCGTTTCGGTTTGTAGTGCCTCTTGGTTTTGGGCAAACTTTTTGGCGCCTTAGGATTGGTAAGGTTCTCATTAGACCTGTCCCATGATATAGAGCATAGAATTAGTTTCTCAAATTTTCCAAGAGACTGTGTCTTAAGCCTGGTTTTTGCACATCGGGTTGAAGTTCTCATTAGACTTTTCTCCCGGTTTGTCATATTTCCTTGGGTTTGGGTCAACAGAACTATTAATAGATTCACAGATCAATTTTTGGAAAATTTCTTAAAAATTTTCTGGTATGGGCTCATCATTTTGGTTATCCTCTTTGTTACTATTGGGATTGGGAAAGTTCTCATTAGACTTATCTCATGATCTTATGTTCCAATCTGGTTTCCCAGGATGCTGAACCTATAATATCAATTTCAAAACATAGATCAATATTTCATTTTAGGTAATTTTCTACATCATAACTTCATTGTCATTGTCAACTTTCGACACAATGTCAATTTTCATTCATTTAGTTAGACAGTAGACTAAGCTTCAGCAGACATGTGTTACTCTGCCTGTTGAAACTTTCTTAAATCTTTTATGTTATTGGTGCCTCTTGTTTTTTGGGCTACCTTTTTGACGCTTTGGGAAGTGTGAAGGTTCTCATTAGACCTGTCCCATGATCCTGAGCATAGAATTGGTTTCACAAATTCCCGAGAGACTGTTTATTTGACCTGGTTCTGTGCACATCGGGTTGAGGTTCTCATTAGACTTTTTTTCCCGGTTTGTCACATTTCCTTAGGTTTGGATTAACAGAACTATAAATAGCATTAAAGATCAATTTGAATAATTGGTCATTTATCAATTTTCAAAACACAGAACAGTGTTTCTAGAAGTTAATGTTCTAAGCCAAACTTCATTGTCATTGTCAACTTTTGACACAATTCAATTTTATTCATTTAGTTTAACAGTAGACTAAGCTCCAACAGACATTTGTTACTCTGCCTGTTGAAACTTTTATCCAGGTTAATCCTGGAATAAGGACTTTTTTGAAATGTTATTCATATGATGTCCCGTTTTTAAATTTTACATGGTCCTCTGGACACATGATATTTTTATGGTCTGGCTCTTGTACACCTGACGAGTAAGTAGTTTTTCAATTTTCAAAATTCTCATTATCAAATTTATTTTCTTAAATTCAATTCAATTTCACTTACAGGTACGCACTGGTGATGACTTTATAGTCGAAAGCGCTTTGCTATGATTTTATAAATAAATTTCTGCACGAAATACAAACATTTTCTTCATTCAATTATATTGGAACGTGCACACAGCTGGAAAATTTTCACTTAATTCTACACCTGACAACTTCAATCCATAAAAAATTAAAATTGATTGATTGGAACTATTAGACTCCATCCATTGGCCATACCCGTAAGAAGGCCAAAGCCTTCTAGGATTCAGTGACCCTAATAAAACCCATATAGGGCCGCCCTCTTATGATTAGCACAATCTACACTTGCTCCCTGGGGAGAAATTCGTCATTAGTTAGAATATTTTGTAATATAAGAAACTAACAACACTAGGAAAGAAATGTAACTTCTGTAACCATATCCAGATTATGAGGTTATGTTGGAATTTGCCGAATTAGCACCACATAAAATATGCTTCTCATATCTTCGATAATTGTTGCTGCCAAACCATGCACGCTAGAAAGAGACGAAAAAACAAAATCGTGTCTTTGAATAGGAATCTCCGGCACAAGCGCATTAATTCGGCAGCGACCAATTCGAAGTTGATGCTCATTTTTTTTTTTTTGGCATCACTAGGCTGTCCTTATTGTCTATATTCGTAGTTAATAGCATTGTATATATGGAAGTAAGATAATTAGCCAACCTTATGGGATTTATATTGGATTCAAATGAATGCGACATGTGATCTGGCCTCCAAGTAATGTCGTAACTTGATTGAAACAATGAGACAGCATCAAAATCAGGGTTTTTTGAAGAAACCTGCATAAAAATGACATCAAATATTCATGTTGGTAGCTAATTACGCTAGATGACACTCGCGTAGGGACCAATACCTTTTCCACAGGCATTGACTATCTTACTTCTGTTTGAATGTTTTAGACGATGTAGTAACTTGATTACTTATATTTCGGACGTCCACCATCTTAATGGTTGAAAGATTTCTATCTCTTTCAAATTTTTCACAACATTTCATTTGCTTGAATCCGCATTCGTCTTCTGGTGAATAATGACAAAATCAGATGCTACGCGACCTTTTATAGGTCTATAATTAAAGTGTAATTACGGTGTAATTACTCGCGGTCTTGGGGCGCGCATGGTTTTGCGCTTTTTCTCCCACTAAAACGGTCCATGAGCGGTTTCCATACGTTTTTAATTTCCACGCTTGGTTGACAGAAGGCACTATTTGCTTCTATATAGGTGGTTTCCATAAATTTCCGTTTGAACCAATGTGAATAGAAGCCAATAGTGCCTTCAGTCAACCAAGCGTGGAAATTAAAAATGTATGGAAACCGCTCATGGACCGTTCTGGAGGGAGAAAAAGCGCGCGCCACAAGACCGCGCGAAATTACACCGTAATTACACTTTAATTATAGACCTATAAAAGGTCGCGTAGCATCTGATTTTGTCATTATTCACCAGAAGACGATTGCTGATTCAAGCAATTGAAACGTTGTGAAAAATTTGAAAGAGATAGAAATCTTTCAACCATTAAGATGATGGACGTCCGAAATATAAGTAATTATCAAACTTTTATTTAAACAATGTTGATAGATATATGGTATGCAACGATTAGAAGCTGGCCATGCATGTTAGTTCCTAAATGTATGGAATACGTTTATTTTTGTAAAATTATTGGTTCTTGAAGAACCGTGTTTGAAATTCCAAACTGCAGGAAATTTTGGTCGACCTTAGACTAGGTACCGTAATGCAATGCCCATGCGCTAAATTATCATTTGGACATATATTTTTGATAAACTTTCAACAGTTTTTCACATAAACGAAAATATTAGTAGTATTCGTGTGAATTAGTATTAGCCCGGGAGTTGACGACAGAAATTTCCGGGTCATTTTCGCAAGCTTCATATTTTTTGTATGAGTTATGTGTGTAATATGTAATAGTAATATGAACGTCTGGGTTCCAAGTCCTCAATTCGATTTTTTTTTTCAAGATATGAAAAAATTTAATGAGAACTTTTTGTAGGGCTGTGCTGGTACAATTGGACTATCCATAAACATTTTTTTGATAACTCTTTTAGTTTTCGGTGTTCAAATATTTAAAAAAAAGTCCATATTGCAATTTTTTTTTCAGAGATACGGAAAAATTTCGATTACATTTTTTGTAGATCTGTTTGAGTACAATAAAACTGATCACATGCATTTTGTCGATATCTCGTTTCGATTTCGAGTTATTGGTGTTTTTAGAAAATAGCCATTTCAAAAAATATAATTTTTCTGAAATCGTTCAGGAATGCCCACTTTCTCGGAGCAAGTTCATGCCTCAAAATACGCTAATCTAATATTTTAGTCCGTTGCTAAGCAACGAACTTTCTTGGGCCGTTTTCGTGTTCACTTCCCGGACACTTTTGCTTTGGGAAAGTAGCACTTCCCGGCCTAGTTCGGGAAGTACGTAATTCCCGGAAGAGGCCGGGAAGTGTTCGAATTTTAATACAAATAATAATATAAATAAGAATTAGAATGTTTCTGTTGGTACCTATCTTCTGTTTCAATATATAATACAAATAAGAAATGAAATGTTCGAAATATTCAAATTTGGAATCGTTTCATCCGGTTAACAGATGGGTGAAAGTCGACCTCTCTTCGTCTCTTAGACTAAATGCGTCTCATTGATTTGTTATTTTACATGATTGCCGAAAAAATAGTGTACGCAACACGTCCGAAAACAGTTCTTTTGGACTCGTAGACTTCCAGAACTCGCTAACGCTCGTCCTAGAATTTGGTCTACTCATCCAAAAAAACAGTATTTTCCGTACGAAAACGATACGGGAATATTTTTGCCGGCTTGTTTACATTTTAGACAGTTATTGAATTCACGCAAACAATATGTAGAATTCCTTAGTTTTTGATAATGCTGATTGCGATTTCAGAAAAAATAGTATGTGTACCTCGTAGCACATTCCCAGACTGCAATTTACATTGTCGTCCGGGAATGTATTACTTTTACTACTAGATACACAATATACTAAGCCGTGATATGAAAAATTGCCATGGAAACTTTTTGTAGACCTTATTGAGAACTATCAACTCATTAAGAAAATTAAATTTTCCTACATCCCGTGTCGTTTTCGAGTTTTTAGCGTTTTTAGACAAAAACGTCAAATATTTCCAAGTCCATGTCTCTATTGTTTTTCAAGATATGAAAAAACATTGTGAAATTATTTTATAGAACTCTTTGAGGACAACAAAAACAAAATTGTTTTTATACAACTTTCTGATATCTCGTTTAGTATTCGAGATTTTGGCGATTTTATAAAAAGAGTACACTTTTTTTAAATTTTTCTTAATATTTTTCCACTTTTTGTTAGAATTGGAAAAATGTTACAGGTATTCATGAAAATACCTTCATGGTATCTTATTATTGGCAGACTATTGTTTTTCAATTAATTTCATCCTTGCGGGTATAATTCTTTTTTTCAATATTTTTTGCGCTTACCGTTACAATATAGTAATTTACGTAACAAATCCGGAAAATGCTGGAAGTCTACGAGTCCAAAATAGTAATTTACGTAACAAGTCCGGAAAATACTGTTTTTTTAGACGAGTAGACTAAATTCAAGGACGAGCGTTAGCGAGTCCTGGAAGTCTACGAGTCCAAAAAAACTGTTTTCGGGCGTGTTGTGTACACTATTTTTTCGGCAATCATGTAGAATAACAAATCAATGAGTCGCATTTAGTCTAAGAGACGAAGAGAGGTCGACTTTCACCCATCTGTTAACCGGATGAAACGATTCCAAATTTGAATATTTCGAACATTCCAGTTCTTATTTGTATTATATATTGAAATTCGAACAGAAGATAGGTACCAACAGAAACATTCTAATTCTTATTTATATCAATATTTGTATTCAAATTCGAGCATTTCCCGGCCTAGTCCGGGAAGTACGTACTTCCCGGACTAGGCCGGGAAGTGCAACTTTCCCAAAGAAAAAGTGTACGGGAAGTAAACACTTCCCAGATGGTTGCCGAAAAAAATAATTTTCAGTATTCCAAAACTCATTTTATTTTTAATTGGTACACATTGGTTCGAGCGCAGATAAGTAATTTAAATTTCTTGGGACCGGATTCTGAACAGTTTTCCGAAAATCATTCATATTGATAGCAATGAGTTTATTCCATTTATTTACTCTTGTACAGGTGATATACTTTTCTCAATATACTTGATATTTCTCATATCATTCAAAGTACCATTCGTTCACAAATTCGGATTTGATAATATTATAATATAAGCAGCCAAATATTTATGGTTCATATTGTATTGTTAGTAACTCTGATGGTTATTTCTGTTCCAATACCAAGGAATTTCATGCCCTTGGTAATATTATTGAATTTAATATTATGATTCAAATCTTCAGTAATCAGTGAGTTATCTTGGTCTGTGAAGATTGCTCCTGACAAATTCACAAATCTATTGAAAAATTAATGAAAAGTAAATTTACTGTGCGAAGTCTTTACCTGCGTTTTCAGGTGTTATTGAATATTACTTATGGCCGATTTCATCAACTAATTCCTAAAGTTAGGAAATACCTACATCGGATTTGGGAATTCCCAAGTGCAATTTGCGTTTTACCACACGTTAAGTAATGCTTACGAGTGATAGAAAATAGCTACCTTAGGTATTTCCTATAACTTTTAAGCATTACTTAACGCTTGGTGAAACGCACATTGCACTTGGGCATTCTTAAATTCGATTTAGGTTATTTCCTATCTTTAGGAATTAGTTGGTGAAATTGGCTATTAAAGTTATATGAATGTTATATAAACGATGTGATTTATAGGTTCTCTTTTGTTCGCATTTAAAAAAATCATATAGCTGAGAACATTATATCTGAGTATTCCAGACCAGCATTGTTAATAAGCTGGAGAAATAAAACGGATGGGATAATTGAGGAAATCAGGATGAAGCAAAATATATAGATCCAACATATATCTTAAGGTAATATATAGCGATTATAGTCGATTTTCTACTTGCAATCATTTTCGTGGACAATATCGAAACAATAATTCACAAACATTCGAATTTGGACCAATATTCTGCTCAGGATAGAATTATTTATATCTATGGAAACTATAGAGCAAATTGCAAACACTCTTATTCTAATTTTTGGTACCTCTTCGATGACTCCCGTGTTTGTTCCAAGATTGATTCTATCATCTCCCAGAGAGCATGTTTCCTTTTCTATGAGAAAGTTGATAATCTGAATGATGACTCTTATGTTTCTTCCAAGACTGATTCTCTCATCTCCCAGGAAGCATGTTTCCTTTTCTGTTGATATGTAATCTGAATTCTGAGGTTGTTGTGGGTTTTTCAGGGTTTTCCTCCAACTGAAACAGCAAATACCGCGCCATCACTTCAAGTCCCGGACTTCAATCAAGAATTTCATCTTGATATTATTTTGTATTTAAAAAGATTTTGCATTTTAAAATGGTTTCCATATCTCTGTATTATTCTCAATAGATAGTTTTGTTCTATAAAAAAACACATCCACTATCGCTACAGTTCTTGAATTGGTACAGATATGTTGACGTTACAGTTTTAAAGATAGCAACATACGATTGGACACCTTTCATAAATATACCATCCACATACAAAATTCCCGGCAGAAATAGAAGCACCAAATTTTTAAAATTTTTTAGATTTTGTAATATTCAAATCCAGCAACAAACACCATTTCGCAATTGCCTGAACCTTCCCTTACCTACATTACCATCCATAAAAATTCTGTACATCCTCATGAACATAAAATATCAGCATACGATATTATACCAATGAAGTCCTCATTTCGATTCTTGGTGTTACCAGGAGGGAGCAAGCAGTACCCTTACATGGGAAAGCTATTTGAGGTCATTGTCAATAGTGCCTCTCAAAAAATTTGTTTTCTGTTTCGCGCCAAAAGGTATTTTACTTCCTGTCAAATTGATTATGATTTATATGACACAGATCCGACCTGTCCTGGTATACTGTTCCCAAATATGGAGTACAGCCCATCAACACACACAGAAACTTTTGGATTCTTTCCAAAAAATAGTCATCCGTCTCGTCGGTGATGCTGCGCTCACAAGCTTGCTGACTTCTCTGGAACACCGCAGGAATGTTGGCGATCTGTCTCTGCTCCATATATGTTTTCGTAGGCGATGTTCTTATGAAATATCATCAATCGATTCACCGTTAGCGGTCTCATCTAGTCTGACCCATCGAGCTCAGTCTTCACGTCCCTTTTACGTCACTTTGGAGACATGACAAACATATCTTTTCCAGAAATTGTTCTTCCAACGAACGGCAAAGCTTTTGAACTCACTGCCACTGTTCCTTGAGGCACACAGTCTGCTGTAATTCAAGAAGAACACCTATGGGCCGTGGCCGTGGCGGCCGTGCTGGTAGAGCGTTCGCCTTTGAAACATCTAGGGTTCAAATCCCCGCATGGTCATCGGTCTCGTGCGTTGCATCACACATTAAAAGGTAAGGGCTGCGTATTCCCTAGCTCACACAAGTCTTTCGAAGAATTCCGAGGGTTGCGCGTAGGGGTGCAATCGGTTAGCGGAAATTACAATTTCTATAACAATTCTCACCTACTTTCACTCGGCTCTTACATTGTTCTCTGAACACTACAGGATTTTCCTCTTCGTGGGAACCAAAACATGAAAAAATGGTCCATCACAGACAAGTAAAATTTTCCTCATTCATAGGAAATTTTCAACAAAAAGCAAACAGCAGTTAAAAATGGATAGATATAATATTGAATTAATAGAAAACATTCTTGCTAAAAATCTTCATGAGAAGGCTATCAAAGAAGTGTCCCGGTGAACATTTTTTAAATTGTTACATATGTGGAACATAAACTTAACGTCTTATGAATGATGGTCAACATCATCAATATGTATCCATCAAACGTATTTTCTGAGGCGATAAGTCCCAATTATCAACGTCATACTTCAATGATCATATTTTCATTATCAAAATTACTTATCATGCTCATTGTCCAAATAGCATATTATAACATATGTCAAGTAACTGATTCAAAACTTATGTTTCCAATACGACGGTTTTTTCTGAGGCAATAAGTCCCAAGTTTCAGCGTTGTATCAACGTCATATTTCATTGATCTCATTTTCATCATCAAAATGACGTATTATGCACAATGTCCAAAGAACATATCATAATATATATCAAGTAAGTGATTAAAAAGTCATGTTCTCAAGACTACGGTTCTTTCTGAGGCGATATGTCCTAAGTTTTAGCGTTGAATCAACGTCATACTTCATTGATCATATTTTCATTGTCAAAATGACGCATTATGCAGAATGTCCAAAGACTGAAAATGGTTATCATGGTATATTGTAGCGTTGTAGGTACAAGCCAAGCAGCCTATTAGGCCTTTTGTACATGTTATCATGGTAACCCAAGAGGTCCAATAACTAATGGACAATTCACAAAAGCTTTTGATAGTATTCATATACTGTTACTGAGTTTGAGATGATGCTTCGTAACTTCAATAACAGCGACACCTATCGTTGGGTAGAATACTTCATATTGATTATATTGATCAATATCTAAACATATTTTTTAAGGTATTTAACTTATGTCTGGCAAAGTATGCAAAAATACATAATTATTTGATCGTAAAATGTATCAATTTGAATGAATCATTTTCATAACTATATTATGAGGAATGAAAAATATGCACATTTCGTCATATACCAAGAAAACTCTGAAGGGACAATTTTTGTAAACATATCTAAATGATACGTTCAATCAATCAATCAATTTACTTTATTGTCCAAGAAAAAAATATTTTTATTGACAAAGTTTTCTTAATCTAATCTAATCTAAAGTGAGTATATAATTACTTTGACAAATAGTATTCTATACATAAAACCGGTTGACAAATACAAAAATGTACCACAACACATAAAAGTGAGCATCATCGTATAAATATTCCTATTTACAAATCTTTCTATAATCTAAAGTGCGTATATATTGTATAAATAAATACAAATAGTATCCTAGTACATAAAACAAGGTGACAAATACGAAAATTTTCACAAGACAAGAAAGTGAGCATCATCGTAAAACTCCTGTAACATTCAGTACCATATTACGAAATATGTAAAATATTCATATTTTGCCTGATGTCAGGAAAAATTTGGAGAGACAATGTTAGACAATGTTTGGAAACATATCAATAATAAGTTTGTATCCGATTTTCAACATTACCATCACTCAAGAGATATGTTTATGATATAATAGTTTATTTCGATTATTTTGATCAATAAATGAATAAATTTTTTTTAGATATTCAATTTACGTCAGGCAAAGAATGCAAAAATATATATTTATTTGGTCGTTAAATGTATCTAATCTAATAATATTTTCATTACTATATTAGGAAATTTGTAAAATTTTCATATTTTTCCTGTTGCCAGAAAAACTTTGGAGAAACAATGTTTGGAAACATATATAAATAATATATTTATTCAAAATTTTCAAAATTACCATCGCTCAAGAGATATATAAATGATATAATACTTTTTATTGATTAATTACATCAATAAGTGAACATATTTGTTCAGGTATTTAACTTACGTTAGAAAAAGTATGCAAAAATACATGGTTATTTGGTCAGAAAATGTATTGATCTGAATAAAACGTTTTTATTACAATATCATAGAAAACGAAAATTACACATATTTTGTCTGACACCAGGATAACTTTCGAGAGAGAAAGTTTGGTAACATATATGAATAATATGTTTACATTCGATTTTCAAAATTATCATCACCCAGGAGATGTATCCACGATGAAATAGTTTATATCGATTATTTTGATCAATAAATGAATATAATTCTTCAGTCATTCAACTCACGTCAGGTGAAGTATGCAAAAATACATAGTAATTCGGTCGTTGAATGGATCGAATACAATATAATATTTTCATTAATATATTAGGAAATATGTAAAATATTCATATTTTGCCTGATGCCAGGAAAACTATGGATAGACGATTCTTGGAAACACATATAAATAATACGTCTATTTTTGGTTTTCAACATTATCGTCACTCAAGATATGTTCTAATGATATAATAATTTTTATTGATTATTTCAATCAATAAGTATATTTTTTTTTTGGGCACATAAATTACGTCTGGCAAAATATGCAATAATGCGTAGTTATTTGGTCCTACTATTGATTATATTGACGAAGATGTATATACGATTATATTTAAAAAAGTTAGATATTTTCCTATCTATCTTGATGTCTGCAAATTATTCAAGAGACAATATTTGAAAAAGTACATAAAAAATATGTTTATATGCAATCTTCATAGTTATCATCATTCAAATGATACATTCCTGATTATGCAGAATTGATCGTTTGATTTGATCAAAAATGCAACATAATTGAAATGTGTTAAAGCGAACGTTCGACGTGAAATGGTTTAATTTTGGTATATCACATAGTCATGAGTATGACCGATTTTTGAAGTTCGCATCGGTTAAGTTCATTCAACATAATGCATGAGACATCTGATGAAAACCATTATATGACTTATAATTGTGAAGTTGAATGTTCACCGGGATTCCCACTATTAAGAAAGATCACAATATTTGCAGAACTTCCTTGTTCAGGATCGTTACAAAAAAATTAGCTTTTTTGCATTAATAAAATTTTGGAGTAGCACTTAAAACAAATAACATGCTGAAGGTTTATTAAAACCAAAAATTGAGACACAAAAATCAGTAAGTTAGGAGTTTACGAACTGAATTGTGGATCATGTCTCACAGAATACAGGGTGTCGCAAACTCGATGGCCTATTAGACGTTTCTGGAAAATGGGACGTAGAATTAATTCGAAAATTTGGTAACTCAAGTAATCAGTTCTGATCTATCGATCTAAAATATTTTCAGCGCTGCAGCGTTGTCGCTTCTATCAAAAAGTAGCAGCAACTTTGATATTTTGAATAGAATACCCAATATACAGTGTGTCCCACTTTGAGCAGCACCACCTCCGTATTTTCTTATTCGACGATCAATTTTTAAAAAAAAATTTTGCAACATGTAGTACTCAATGAGATCTACATTTCTGATTATTCATTCATCTCATTTCACTTCAACATGGCCAACTATGATCTATTGAAAATGCAAAAAATCAGTAAGTAATATCATGGATTTTTTGAGCGGAAAACTAATATTATAAACACGTTATGAACTCTCTAAAACACACGTGTTCAAATTTTCACGACTGTGTCGTATATAGGGTGTTTTTTATTGAGAATAATTATCCCATAAACAAAAATAATAAGAAAAGAATAGTATAATATCATGAATATATTCTAATACCCCTTGAACATCTGCTCAGTATTTTTCTGCTCATATCATGTTGTTTGCAATAAGAATGAATCATTTTTGAAGCCCCATTATTCTGAAATGCATGGACACTTGAATCAAATTTTGATCTTTTCTGTTTTTCCCATACAATTTGGTAGTTTCTATGATTATATTTTTATTATTGAAAGGAAATAATGAAAAATCTGGAACCAAATGAATTTGTTTTAATAATAATTCTTGAAATCAAAAACAAGTACTTATCAAATCTTGAATTATAAGTTATACATTTGTCATAATTATTTTTCATTCATTTGGGAATTCCTCTTCTGTTACTAGAATTTAATTATTTTTCAAGTTAAATTATCATAAAATTTATAGCTATGGAAGTAACGCGATATTCACATTCTCAAATATTTTGACAGATAACGAATGTTGTTTAATGTGCAGGTTTCATTATAACTATTTGTGCAGCAACGCTTATGCAACGAAAGCTCACTCTTTCGGAGAGAATAGAGATTATTAAAATTATTGGTGATAATACCAGGTCATCAAGAGAAGCAGCTATTGAATTCAATCGAAGGCATCAAGATCGGGATGACATTAATCACACTAAGGTGAGTGGGATAAGTAGATTATTCAACAGCTCGGGAACTTGCTGAATTCAACAAGAAGGGGGCGCGGGAGACGAGAAAATGACGATGAAATATTTCGAATTATTTCAATCACAATCCCACAAGTAGTCTTAGACAATGCTCTCTCGATATCGGCATACCAAAATAAAAAATTTGGAGGCATTTGAAAAATAAAACGTCATTCCACTTGAACCGAAATTCCTCCACACTCTTGAGGATGGAGACAATATCAGAAGACTGGAATATTGCATTTGGTGCCATGGGGAATTTCTGAACACTATCAACATTTTCTGAATAATGTTTTATTCACGGACGAGGCAACTTTCACTACAAACGGTGTAGTTTCCTCTCAAAATACCCGTTATTGGAGCACCGAAAACCCCCACTGGGTGATTGAATGAAAGCGGCAATATTCCCAGAAAATCAACGTGTGGTGTGGTATTTTAGGAAAACAAATTATTGGGCCATGTTTTTTTGAAGGCAACGTAAATTCACAAATATTTGTCAATTTCTTAAATAATCAATTATGGGATGGATTGGAAAATATTCCGATTGAGCTACGACGGGATATATACTTTCAGTTAGATGGTGCATTCATAATGCTAGAGAAGTAAGCGCTTGGTTGGACACCAAGTTCAGAAGAAAATGGATAGGTCGCAAAAGTCCACTTATTCACTGGCCAGCAAGGTCACCACTTGATTTCTTCTTATGGGGTACCTTGAAGTAAAACGTGTATAAGTCTAGACCATGAAGTAGAGCAGAACTACAAGAAATGATTTTGGAAGCATGTCATGGCATTACCCCTAATATTTTAAAGAAGGTGGCTATAAACAAAAGGAGATGAATTCTAAAATGTATAGAAAATAATGGAGGATTAATAGAGAATACTAGAAAAAAAAATAACTAAGTGTATTCATAAATTTTCATTTGCTTTTGTTTTAAAGTATTAATAGTAATAAATTTCATTTGGTTCAAGATTTTTATAATTCATTTTCAATAATCGAAATATCATCATAGAAACTACCAAATTGTATAGGACAAAGGACCCCGCAAACGCCTTATGGAATTTGGGTCCCGGTGGATTTTTTTGAATTTTTGGTATGATGTAGTACATGTAATTCTCAACCAATGATTGCGCCAACCCACAAAAATTAACAGTTTTGCTGCTAGGGGGCGTTGAAATCACCCCTTGCGCAGATTAGACTATTTATTTTTGAATCTGGTGATATTTTCACTTTTTTCATTGTTGCTGATGTTACACAATATAGTGCTGTTTTATAAGAAAAAATCTTACCCCCCCTTCTTTCCCCAATTCCTATTACGAAACGCAAAAAAAATATTTCTTGAGTGCCTTTAAATGTATCGTCGAATGTTCAAATATGCCTGAATAAGGAAAATAGCAGCTTTTTATGATTATCCCCCCTCCCCTCAAATGACACAAAACGAAAAAATTCGGTGGATTTTTCTGAATTTTTAATATGATGCAGTTCAAGTTGTTTTGAATAGAAATTATTCGGGTGATGAACCCCAAATGAATAGTTTTGATGGTAGGGGGCGTTGAAATCATATCTTGCTCAGAATAGACTATTCATTATCATAGGCGGAAATACTAGCTCTACGTTATTTAGTTTAGATTATGCTGAACAATTGTTTAATTTTTCATTTATTGAAAATCTTAAACTTCTCCCTTACCCCCATCCCCTATTTTAGAACACGAAAAAAATTAAATCTCCACCACTTGTAAACGCTTTGTCAAAATAAATGCCTTAATCAGCTCAAATTAAGGAATTCGTACAGTTGTTTAGTTTCACCTTCCCTTCCCTTCAAAAATATATCGGTGGATTTTGCTGACTTCTTAGTAGGGCGTAGTTAATTTTTTTGAATTTCAATTAATTGGGCGAATATCTTGAAAATAAATAAAAATTAGACATCCACAATTTGAATTTGAGTTGATGCCTGAATACATTTTTTTTTCGTGTTCTGAAATAGGGGTTGGGGTAAGGGGGAGGTCTGAGATTTTCAATTTATAAAAAATTCCACAGTCGTTCAGCATAATCTGAACTAAAATACGTAGAGATATTGTTTTCGCCTATAATAATGAATAGTCTATTCTGAGCAAGGTATGATTTCAACGCCCCCTAGCATCAAAACTATTCATTTTTGGGTTTGTCACCCGATTTATTTCTATTCAAAATAACTTAAACTGTATCATATCAAAAATTCAGAAAAATCCACTGAATTTTTTTCGTTCTGTGCCATTTGGGGGGAGGGGTGATAATTATAAAAAACTGCTATTTTCCTTATTCAGGCATGATTAAACATTTGACGATACATTTGAAGGCAGTCGAGAAATTGTTTTTTTTGCGTTTCGTAAAAGGAGTTAGGGGGAAGAAGGGAGGAGTGTAAAAATTTTTTTTATAAAACAGCACAACACAACATTAGCAACAGTGAAACAAGTGAAAATATTGTTACCGGATTAAAAAATAAATAGTCTAATCTGCGCAAGGGGTGATTTCAACGCCCCCTAGCAGCAAAACCGTTAATTTTTTGGGTTGGCGCAATAGTAATATTGAGTGAGGATTACATGGACTACCTCATACCAAAAATTCAAAAAAATCCACCTGGACCCAAATTCCATAATGAGTTTGCGGGGTCCTTTATTAATTTTAATTCATTAGAAAACGGGAACACAAAAATTCACAAAAACTGCTCAAAATGACAAAAAACCTGCGAACGACAGTTCAGCAGCTGCACGGTGTGATCTCTGGTGTTGCTTGAATAATTCTTTCCTGGAGAGTGCCTTCCTTCGTTGTTGATGAGCTCAGCATGAACTTTGGGTTTCGTTGCACCCTATACGAAAATCCATAGGGGTTAAGTCAGGAGAGGTCGTAGGCCTAGTTACTTTGACGCTCTGTATTTCGAAAACGAAGCAAATTAGGACATATGATTATAGGAAACAAAAATCTTGTTTTTACCTAAAAAATCGATCCTAAACTTATATTGCGAGAACCAAAATAAACAGTTATATGAAATTTTGATTAATTAATTTAGAACTTCAGAATTCCATGTTGAAATCCATTCACAGAGATCAACACGGTTTGAAGGATCACCTCTTGGCTCCTCAACATTCCCAAACACAGCATAATTCCGTTCGAATATTCTGATATTTTTTCTATTCATTTGTTGGAAGCCCGTTGAATTTCATGCGTGTTCTTAAAATAATTTTTTGCACTAACAGTGATATAAAACACATTCGAGAAATCTATTTCAATATGCATTATATTCCATCATTTCCAAAAAAGCTATTGAGTTTATAGTACCCTGTATATTAATCATTCTTTGTACAACCTTTTGCATCTTCTTGCTTTAATTTATCACATTGACCATGAAGAATAAACAATTTCATCACAACTTCATTTGAATAATTATTGTCTCCCATTTTGATTATTTTCTCATCAAATTTACGTTGATGAACGTGCAGACGTTTTATTATTAATGTACTGAATTTCCAAATTTCCTAATGACAAGTTCCATGACATTTCATATCTACCCAATACAATATATGGCAAAATAATCAAATTTTTATAGAAAACTTGCTTTTATTTCGTAAACATAACTGTTCAGGTATAGGAACATGGTACATTATTTGAAAGAAAATTGAATTGTGAGTCAGAATATCTGATGATATACAGGGTGTCCTGTTTGAAAAAATGCACTTTTCACAACTTTTGTATCACAAATTTTCAACGACCCGGTATAATGAAGAACGAATTCCTCTAGTTATAACTAATACAGCAGACATTGTCAAACTATATCCAAAATTTCAGCTCTCTACGTATAGAAATACTGCAGTAATAAACATTTAATTAAGCTATGTTTCGTACAAAAAATAAGGAAATTGACGATTTTCTCGAAAAACACTGGAGATAGGTATAGGGAAGTATTAGATGAAAATGATTTGAAAGCAATCGCAAAGCGAAAAATGCAATAATATACAGGTTTAAAATGTCAAAGTTGCTGCTACTTTTCGATAGAAGCGGCAACGCCGCAGCGCTAAAAATATTTTATATCGACAGAGCAAAACTGATTATCCAAGAAACCAAATTTTTTCAAAATAATCCTAAAACCCATTTTCCAGAAACGTCTTATATAGGCCATCGAGTTTGGGACACCCTGTAAATAGGCCAGACGATAGATCATTTAAAATCACTTACATGAATTTCGTATGAGTTATGTAAAAAGAAAACATATTCCGCACATGCTAATCTTAGATTAGAAGATCATAACTTTGATGAAAACTTCTAAATTCTTTATATCGAAAACAATGTTATCAAGGAATTATTTAGAAGTTCTGAAAATTAGTGAACTGTGAAAGTTCAAATGATTTACTCAACGACCAACTGGATATTAACAATTCACCATTGTTGAATTTATTTTTTTATTTAATTACTCATGAGATTTCCAGGTTGGTACGTTTTTACTGTTGATAAGTTGCATGGATACCAGGAATCAGAGATAAGAATAGCTAGGTTCTCATAAGCTTAATTGAATGAAAAAATATTTGAGTTAGGTGTTGAACGATAAATATTCTAGTGCATTCATTAATCGCTACAGTGTTAGTGAAAACCTCTTGTGAGTATATAGAATAGTGCTGATGCATTTTTGAGATAAAAAAATTATTAACAGCATGAGACCTACTGGAAGAAGAGCAAATTATTGCTCGAACGACAAGAAAAATAAATTGGAGTCGGAAAAATGGAGAAGGGTGGAACGGGGTGAACTTTTATGGGTTGAAAACGATATTTCACGGTTCTTCAAAAATTGCAACGAAAGTTGACCTTCTATCAAAAAAAGTTGAAGAGCAAAGTTGTTGATAATAAAAAGATCTAGATCTTATGTAACCATCTGTGAATGGCCGGGCTTAGTGACCACGCGGGACACACGCTTTCACTCAGCTCGGTTTTCAACCAAGAGTTCGTCTTCAAACCTAGGAAGGAACCCTAGCGCTCTAGACTAATCTCAGTCGCCATTAACACGTTCCTCAGTTCTTCCTCACTCGCTCGAAGGTCCGAGAGCAAGGACCCGAGCCACAAGGATGGACGAGTGGATCGAAACGTCGGGACGTGACATATAATTAAGGTTCATTCGTCGAGCGGCTGTCGAATGTAACCCCATGTGGATTTTTCTCACTATCCTATTACTAACACAGTTGTTCTAAGACGGCTATCAGCGAAATCATGAACAAAAAGGCACGAGTCGTTTCAACCATCTATTTTAAATATAAAGCAAATAAGCACTTCCACGTGAACATCGGATCTGCCTGTTGTCGGCAGATATCATATTCTTAGAAAGAAAAAAAACATTGTAAAAGAGACAAAATTCCTTACATATTTATCATCATGCTTGCCAGCGAATCTACTACGAATTGTGCGGAGAAATTACTTTACATTACTCCAAACTTAACTTGCAACGCAGGATTACGTATCGCTAACTTTTCAAAACAAATCAATAATAAACACAAGTAATACAGTTATTGAAGTACGCAGGAACATAAGATACATCAGGGTACTTCCTATGTCGAAATCATTAATATACCGTTACAACTTCATAAACTTTTGGTGCACACTGTGCCATACATATCGGGATATCTAAATGAATCAAATTGACACATAATTAATCTTGTATAACATAGCAAGTCAGTACCTCACAGCTTGAAATCCCATAATCTAATACTACATGCACAATAATAACTAATAACAACAAAAACAAACATTCTTTTCATACCGATACGACTGAAATTCTAGTTCAAAGGTTCTCGGGTAAATCATAGCGAAATTAATAGTTATATCTTCAATCCGATGAATTATTCTTTCACTTACGAATTAACACTGTAGCTGCATAATCTTTCCAAATTTTATTATTAACTGAACACTGGCCGGTCTGGACTGTACTTGACTCTTTTCCAAATGACTTTAATTACCGAAGAACGAACTCATTTTGAACCGATTTAAATCACTTCATACTGATTGTCGAATTGGCTCGAATGAATAATCACGATTAAAAACACTACTCCGAGTTTACATTTGAATAAACAACTGACGGAATCGAATTCTGAAGTCTGAAGTATATATTATTCGAATTACGAACTACCAATTGCGAATTGCCGAACTGCGAATTTCCGAACTAACTCCGAATTTCGAATTGCCTGCATTGAACGCGAACCGCGGCTTTTATAGTAACATCCAAACGGGGGTAACTTGCACGTGGTCATTTGATGGTCGTTAATCAGTCGCGCATGACAAATTTATGATGTCGGCTTCTTTGAGCGGCGGCCTTTGTAACCGAGAGTTACAGTTTGCGCGAGACGGGAAATTTCCTTATTTGGTCACTCGCGGCTCTTAATTCATTCGATCTGACAGATTTATGTTACACGGCTTGCAGCGGTACTTCTTTGAGATATGATTTACGATTTCGGCGGCTTTGTACGCGGGGTTATGAATTCTTATCGAACACGTGCACTTCTAGTGATTCGCGCTAACGGTTTGTCAACACGGGGCCAGATGTTATTTTTTTACGCACGAAATGAACTCGGTTACGGTTCATACAGGGAGGAGTAGCTGACGATAATTATTCAACTATCCTCGCAATCTGAACTCTTTTCTTTTTAACAACTTGAACTACGATATCTGCTCGCGCAATACAGAGTGAGTGTGGGCTCACCACAAACCTCTATTCTTAAAAAGACACGAGCACATTAAATATGTGTTCGTCGTCCTGTTTCATTATAGTTTCAATAGTTCGTGCATGAAAAAGATTGTTTTCGTATGATATTCTAACAATGATTCCTATAACCTACTCCTCACTGGCAAACAGATATTCCTTAATCTAACCTTCCTTTCTAACAGAAATATTATATTTTTCATCAAAAATCCTTACTCTAACACATATTCATAAACAGTCTTACGCAACTTCCCGTCGTGATGGCTGTCTTCGGGGGCGGCGAGCTGTGTCTCGGCACCGTCAGTCCTCACTGCTCGAGCTGCAGGAGCGTCGACAGACAACGATCATCTTGCCGTTTGGGCTAAATAGGACCTTCCTACTCGCCTCAAACGTGGTATACTGCGGCGACATACTGATCTCCTGTTCCCATTCGGAATCCTCGGTGGCGGACGATGGGGGCGGCGTCCTCGGTACACGACGTCGCTTCTCTCCTCTGGTTCTACGGGCATTTCTACTAGATGTCGGGGCGGCTTCCATGTGGCGCTCATCTCCGTGGGCTTCTACCTCTTGTCTTGGTCCTTCCCACGGTTCGGGCAAAGCAACCATAGGCTCTGCGGGAAAGGCACCTCCAACCGGGCAGAAGTACGCTGGACCCGTACTACAGCAAGGTAGTTGACAGTTCAGCACTGGCTCTCTGTTTCCCAGCTCTTGCCAAGGGGGCGGCAAATAGGGCTGGAAAGGCTCTTGAGGGGCTAACCGGGCTTCCTGTGGCACTGCAACTCTTGTCATTGGTGGAGGGCACCAATCACAATCGCACCTCGCGATCCGTAGTTCATCCAATGTCCTGGTGTAGGACAGATGGAAAACCAAGATGTACGCTATGATATAGCTTCTCCTCACTCTGGTTTCCTCTCGTTCTGGGACCACGGGAATGTGATCTACCTCTCGTACCAAATATCGCAACACTATTCGTAAAATGTCCCTTCGGCAGGCAGGGTCCCTCACAAATTGTAACGCGTCAATTAGAGCTTCCATAATGCTTTCCTTCTATACACCGGTCACTTTTTATTCAAACAAAGTTCTAAACGCGTTGCACTGTTTAACCTTCTGAGTCGCGCGTCTGTTAAACTACTGACGACAAGTTGCTACCCTGAACCTTATATAATAAAACCAGAATCCCTATAACATGGGAAAATTTTCTCCTTTTTTTTACATCATTACCTAGTTACATACAAAAAATCTAAAAAAACTACACAAATCTCTACTTCATTAAAAGCATTTTCTCGTAAACATGTCATTCTTATTTCTAACTGTTTACATCAACAGTACCTAGTCACATCAAATTTAATAATAAAAAAAAACAAAGTTATACTTCACTAAAAGCATTTTCTCATAAAAATGTCTTTCTTATTCCTAACCGTTACATCAACAGTACCTATTCACATCAAAGTCAACAAAGCAAAAATCACAATTTTACTTCATTAAAAGCATTTCTTCATAAAAGTGTCTTTTTTATTTCCTAACGGTTTACATATCGCAAAGCGACAATGATCGCTTGCCTTAATTCTAAACTGTATCGTCGTACTTCCAGTAAACATTCAAGAAAGGGTTGTGAGAAACGCTGCCTTTCTCAATTTCTTTCGTCACTACACTTGAAGTAGGGCTTTGTTCGACGTTTAATGGTTCCTCGGCTGGAAACTGCGGCTGTGATTCAATGGGTTCTGTCTGGGTTTTCCTCTTTCTTGTATATTTTCGGTCGTGTTGGTTTAACACAAAAAACGTTAATGTTTAAGTCCTGACACTTGGGGACATGAATAGCTTTCAATTATAATAACTTTCAAGATATTATCGTAAACACAATTCATGTTACTCTATAACTACAGCTACGAACAGGTTTGCATAAAAACAGATAATTTCTCCACAACCTTCGCGCTAAATTCCGGCCTGTCGATTGTTAGTTATGCGACAGCATTTACTTGAGTATCGAGACAACACCAACCCAATTCTTAAGTATTTCAAATGTAACAAAATTCTCTGAGTTCCATTTCTGCAATGTTGAACTGCAATCTTATTTAACCACTATTCTCAGTACTGAAATTTATTCAGATTTATAATAATCTACCAAATCAATCACGGGAACTCCGTGCTCTGTTATCTGATACATAATGCATTAACTCTATACTCAAAATACGTAATTCTTTTTCTATCATTTGACTAGATGTCACTCATCTCTCTCAACTAGAGTGTATGAATTCGTCAATCTCACCTCAAGAGTCACTACTTAATCTCAAGTCGAATCGTTTACAACTACTCATGATTTAGATTGCTTTTACCTAAGCTTTCTTATTTTTAATTTCGTATCAACTTTCTTTCTAATACTTAACAACATTATCTAATCTCTCAAATTATTTGATAATAGTTTAACGAATTTGCTTCCCCAATATATATGTATCTATTCTATTATTTATCGTTAATGACGCCTTCCTATCTCCAACCTCTCAAAATCTAAATACACTCGTTCATCTAATAATCTGCAATTTCGGGAATCTTTCTACCTGCACTCCTATAACATCTGTTTTTCTGACACTGCCTCTCGATGCCACGCGTTCATTGCAATCGTTTCTCTGCTACAGGTTCGTTTATTAGTTCAGTGGCGTCTCGGGCACTTTTTCGTTTTTTTCTTTCTGACGGAATTTCTTCCTACCCTTCGACGTTCATGTCCCTTTAGCTCTATCAACTCCGTTACTGGCTTTACTGCATTAGCACCTACATGTGAATTGCCTATTAATGATCCTATTAGCCTATCTTTCCAAGAACTTAAGTTTTTCTTTATTCCTGCCGCACTTATCCCGAATCTTTCGCGCTGCTTTTGCCCATGCTCTTCTTGATTAGGGCTTACTTCTCGTCGCGGTTCATCCTTCAAGTCCACGGTGATTCCACAAAGTATCATCTGGTTTGTGCTCCAATTCAAGCTTGCTTCAAACTTTTGTAAGAAGTCCAATCCTACTATTAAGTTAACAGCGGTTTCCGGATAATTTACTATTACGAACATATGCTCTAGCAACAATTTTCCATTTATTTCTAGTTCCACATTTACAGATCCTGTATTTGGTATTGTTCTTCCTTGTATGTCCTTGAGAGCAAAATTGTTCCGTTTACAGACCCTTCCGCCTTTTATAGCGTTAGCATGTATTAGTGACACATGCGCACCAGTATCAACTAAAGCCTGTTCTGGTGCCCCATTTACCTTCAGGGCAAATGTATTCATTTGTTCGTGATATGAATCCATACGACCTGCCTTCTTGCCATTTTCTATTTTCGTTTTCCCATATTCTTGACTACCGTTCTCCCTTTTCCTTTCACTCTGTAGTTCTCTCACACTGTATTCTTTCAACCAAGGGAAAAACTCATTATTTGCGGCATATTCTATAATTTCCTCCAATTTTTCTTCGCTATTCACCCTTCTTGCTCTGTAATTTTCTGTTCTGTCCGGTAAAGGTGAATTTTCCTGTAGCCATTTATCCAATTCTTCCGGGCGACATTTAGGTAACTCCGGCGATCTTCCATTAATCTGCCAATTTTTTTCAATCGCTGTTTTCAAATGTTGTCTCTGTCTGTTATCCGCGTTCAACAGGGCCTTTTCTCGTGAAATTTCCACAACCTGGGACTTTTCTTCTGCTTTCGTTCCTTTTCTCACTTTTCCATTTTCGCCTCCTTTTTTCTCGGCTCCTCCCTCAGTATCTGTACTCCTAACTTCATGGCTATTTTTCGACAAACTCGTGCTAGTTTTCGAAATTTCACACAGATTTCTATTATTCTCAGTTTCAAACCTCACTTGCTTCTTACGTCTTTTTGCGCATATTTCTTCTACATCTCTTGTTTCGGGTTCATAATTAATACAGGGAGATCCACTTGTCACTTTTCTATATCTCTCGGCCGTTCTTTGTCTGTTCGACTTTATACTGGGGGATTCTTTTTCTGCTTCGAGCATACCTGCTTCTTTCCGTTCGTTTCTACTTATCCAAGGGTCACTTACCTCCTTGCCATACAAATTCTGCGCTCCAGCGGCATTTTGACACTTCTTTATATCAGCATCTTTTTCCAAGAGTTCCTCTGCTTCCTTGTATACAGGGTGTTCGATTCTAGTTACGCGGTCTAACTTACTACGAGAGTGATGGGGCTCCACTTTTGGACAATTCCTCCGATCCGACTCTCTCTGTAGGTCCTTCCGAGTGCCATACTGGTTTGAAAAAGGACAACGCTTCGCATACGGAGAAAACAACGGCCCTATACTTCTCTCCTTGGTCTCTGGAAGGGGTCCTCCATTCTTCGATTCAACTCGCTCTTCTAGAAATCTTGCTTTCCCCTTACACCTTTCATAACGCTCTAGTGCCTTCACCTGGCTTTCTGTACCTTCTTCACGAACTGATTCATGACAGGGGCGGTCCTGCCTCCTCGTCATATATACACAAGACTCTGGATTCACATTTTTCTCGTAACTGACTTTATTACGGAGGCCGTTTTGCCTTCTCGTCATACATACACATGTACATGATTCTGCTTTCATCTCGGCCGGGCACGAGACAGCTGAGAAAGATCCAACTCCATGAGGTCGCGAAGGCTCATCACTTCCTTCTTGACCGGATGAATTTGATGGTGATGACATCAAATCCACCAGGAACCTTCCCCCTAGCTTCTCTGCCAATGAATCTAACTTATTCATTACTTTTCCCAACTTAGCTTCCATATTGTCCAGCCTCTCCTGGACTACCATTGCTTCTCTGGATCCTGGGACGTGTAGTGATTCACTCCTATGATCAATCTCGTGACCTAACAAAAACATTTCATTTTCCTTCCAATCTAGTTTAACCTGGAATTCTTGTAGAAAATTCATCCCTAGTAATATATCAGCAGACAAGACATCCACTTCTACAACTATACACTCATAATTAATTATTCGATCCCTACCGAGTCTGATATTTATTATTGTTGAACCCTTATAAGGAATCAAGTTTCCCTGCACATCCCTTAAAGCATATTCCTTCCCTTGTATTATTATTTTACCTTCGGCGACGCTCGCCGAAATTAAACTACACTGCGCTCCCGTGTCTATTAAAATATTTTTCATTTCACCATCGACCTCCAAGGTCATGGTATTTTTTTGGGCTGCTATACTGGAGCACGCCATTACAGTAGCCCAATCCCTCATATTTATTCTCTTGCTTCTTGTTCGACTCCCGCTCGAGATTGGCGAGGAGTCGCGTGAGCGTTTAAATCGCTTCCTCCGGTTTCACTGCTAGCATGTCCTGTATCTAGTAGCTCCGGGCAATTCCGCATCATGTGGCATCCCTTCTTGCACCGGAAACATAATATGCGTTTCCTCATACAGTCACCGATCTGATGTCCAGACCTCTTACAAAACCTGCACTCTTTCTGCGCGCCTGTACTAAGAATTTCCTCGCGCTGCCTCACATCTTGACGGTACGCCTCTGGTCGCCGCATCTCTCTCGCGGGCCTGAGCGTCGTGGCGCTGAGCTGGCGATGTTCGCTCCCAAAGCGGTCGGGACGCGTGTAAGACCGATTATCGTTCGTCCGCTTTCCGTTGTAGTCTGTATCTGAGGCCCGCACATGCCTCTGCCCTGAACTCGTCATATTTTCTATGAGCTCCGCTTTTTCGGCGGTTTCTAAGGCTTGCTGTAAGGTAGCTGGGCTAGTGAACATTACCTTTTTTCTAATAGGGTTCTGCAAACCTGTAGTAAACTGCATGATGATGTCTGTTTCCTGCCTTCTTTTCAGGACGTCGTCGACAGCTTGTACACCTGTGAGAGTTGCTAATCTTGCCGCGCAAACTTTCAATCGCGCCAAAAATTGGCGGCACGCCTCACCTCTGAACTGCCTACACTCTGAGAACTTTCGTTGATCTTGTCCCGGAATTTTCAGGACTCCGAACTGATCGAGTAACCCTTTTTTCAAAACATTCCAGTCTCCAGTGACTTTTAATTAATTAATAGTCAGGATGGTAACCTGACACATATACTTCTATTACGAGTATTCACCTTCCTGTACAGTTTGGCGCACTTTTCGCGGGTTTTTAGGCCGTCTTTCTGGTTTGTTCAGATTTTCTAAAAGCTGTCGGGGCGCTAGCCAGGATAGTAAAGATAGTAAAACCCCACACACCTGACACCAAATATAATAATAGTTTTCTATCAAATTATTGTGCTATAAATAAGTTATCGACATCATGGCCCGTTTAAGCGAAAAGCAACGCATAGAGATTTTAATGATGTAAGGTGATGGAGAAAAGACCTGTACGCAAGCTCAGGTTTGTGACTTATTTAACAATAAATATCCCGATAGAACTATTGCACTTCCGACGGTGAGCAAAGTCGAAGCTTAAATTTAGAAATTCTGTTAACGTAAACTTTTGACTCAAGGTATCCCCACAAAAAGAATCCAATGGGGTTAGATCAGGAGATCTAGCTGGCCACTCTGAAAATACTCGTATGCGATCGAAATCATCGATATTAAGTTTATGAATTACTTTCACTTTATATGGGTGCCACTTATCCTTTTTCAGTCATTTTGAAACAGACGTTTGACACATTGATTGCTCCATTGCAACTTGACACTGACTGTGAATATGTTTTTAAAATTCGACTTAACAATAATAGTTTTCTATCAAATTATTGTGCTATAAATAAGTTATCGACATCATGGCCCGTTTAAGCGAAAAGCAACGCATAGAGATTTTAATGATGTAAGGTGATGGAGAAAAGACCTGTACGCAAGCTCAGGTTTGTGACTTATTTAACAATAAATATCCCGATAGAACTATTGCACTTCCGACGGTGAGCAAAGTCGAAGCTTAAATTTAGAAATTTTTGGAAATGTCGGTGATAATTATACGAAAGGTCGTCCAGGCGTTACGGAACATCAACAATTGGATGTATTATTATCATTGCAAGAAAATCCTCATTAACCTACTCGTCAATATGCTTTGGAGCAATCAATGTGCCAAATGTCTGTTTTGAAATGACTTAAGAGAATAAGTGTCACCCATATAAAGTGAAAGTGATTCCTGAACTTGATGAAGATGATTTCGATCGCAGACAAGGATTTTTAGAGTGGCCAGCGAGATCTCCTGATCTAACCCCTCTAAAAGTGTAAATATCTTTTATTTCTTGAACATACGGTTATGTAACTCAAGAATAAAATTAAAAAAAACTCTTTAGAGAAAACCTTTTATTCAAATGCACTAAAGAGAAGAAAATAAATTTTAGTGATTTAAGTCCATCATTTTGTTATATTATAAAATGATATAGAAGCTTGTCGCGAGAAGTATCTATGTATTTCGTTAGTAGATTATATTCAAAAATACCCCAACATTCATTTTCGCAACAAGCTACAATATAATTTGAAATTTTATAATGTAACAAAATGATGAGTTTATTTCACTTTAAAATAATTTTTTTCCATCTCAGTGCATTTCAATGAAAGCTTTTCCCTAAAAAGTTTTTTTTTAAGTTTATTTATTTAATTCTTTTTTACATTTCAATTGGTGCGTCATTGTTGCACGTTCGCTTTCATGTTGATTTACCGAATTAACCGAATTTCCACGCGTTATCCATCTAGCTTTCAAGGGGGGAAGAGGGGTAAATTTTTTGAAACCGTATTATTTAATGGTCAGATAATTTTCACCATTTTTACGGATTTTTTCAATTATTCTTTAGCGAGTTTTCCTAATTTTTTCGTGGCAGGAAAGGTGGTCGAGACCCCGATCGATTTTTTGTGTCCTCTATCTAGCTCTTGAGGAGTAGCTGACGATAATTATTCAACTATCCTCGCAATCTGAACTCTTTTCTTTTTAACAACTTGAACTACGATATCTGCTCGCGCAATACAGGGTGAGTGTGGGCTCACCACACATCATTTTTTCACATAACAGCAAATTTCTCGGAAAAATCGGGAAAACCAATTTATCAGTTATCAATTTTTTTTCTCAAAATTTGATGGAAATATAACTCATTATGTTTTGAGTGAGCTGTAATCTTTATGTGGTGAAATATGCATTTTTGTTTTTTTTTGACAAATTCAGAAAAAACTATCTCATTTTCGACTGAAGAGTTTCACCGATAAAGTTCGTCTTTTCAAGCTCGTCAGCCGTCAGTTTTTTCGTTGAAACGTCTACTTTTAGAGTAGCACTACTGTGGCACTACTGTGGAAATTTTATACAGAAAACGCGAAATATTAAAAAGACAGATTTTCAAATATCAATTAATTTAATTTTTGTTCAATACTCATATTTATTTATTAAAATTATTGAAATTAACACATTTCACTGGAAAAAACTTCTCCATATACCCAATGAGTGCGACAGAGACTTCTGAATCGTGTTGAGTCTCGCAGTCATACTCATTAGACATACGAGGAAGTTTTTTGGCCATATCTCCACAGCCGTTTGACATAATCCCATCAAACTTGGTATCACTGGATTCGTAATGACGATCCCTAACCAAATATGGAAAAATATACTGAGTGTCCAATTTCAAAATATCACCAAAGTCATTTTCACTCAATTGCGGATAACCCTATATATTTTGAGTGGGGTTCAAAAATTGGCCCATCGGAAAAGAAAATCGACCTATCCGAGAATTTTTCCGAAATATCTTTACATTCAGAAATAATTAATTTATTCCTTACTTTATGTACACACTGTATATTGCAATATATCTATAATGAGCATGTACAGTGAGCATTTGAAGGTTGGAACAAATTCGTTAAAATTTTGATATGGCCATTGGAGAAAAAAGCTCAGACACGTCGATTTTCCTTTTCAGTTGCACATTTTTTGGCAAACTTATGTTTTTGATGACGTCATCACTGTTCGCGTAATGACGTCATTATAATTTTTTTCAATTGGCATTACCCTAATTTGATAATACTATCAAAAAAGAACGTATTTTTCTGTGTATGGATTTCTCATTTTTTCTTATGTTACATAACCGTATGTTCGAGAAATAAAAGATATTTCCATCATAAAAATGTAATACTTCAGGTCTGTTAACGTAAACTTTTGACTCAAGGTATCCCCACAAAAAGAATCCAATGGGGTTAGATCAGGAGATCTAGCTGGCCACTCTGAAAATACTCGTATGCGATCGAAATCATCGATATTAAGTTTATGAATTACTTTCACTTTATATGGGTGCCACTTATCCTTTTTCAGTCATTTTGAAACAGACGTTTGACACATTGATTGCTCCATTGCAACTTGACACTGACTGTGAATATGTTTTTAAAATTCGACTTAACAATAATAGTTTTCTATCAAATTATTGTGCTATAAATAAGTTATCGACATCATGGCCCGTTTAAGCGAAAAGCAACGCATAGAGATTTTAATGATGTAAGGTGATGGAGAAAAGACCTGTACGCAAGCTCAGGTTTGTGACTTATTTAACAATAAATATCCCGATAGAACTATTGCACTTCCGACGGTGAGCAAAGTCGAAGCTTAAATTTAGAAATTTTTGGAAATGTCGGTGATAATTATACGAAAGGTCGTCCAGGCGTTACGGAACATCAACAATTGGATGTATTATTATCATTGCAAGAAAATCCTCATTAACCTACTCGTCAATATGCTTTGGAGCAATCAATGTGCCAAATGTCTGTTTTGAAATGACTTAAGAGAATAAGTGTCACCCATATAAAGTGAAAGTGATTCCTGAACTTGATGAAGATGATTTCGATCGCAGACAAGGATTTTTAGAGTGGCCAGCGAGATCTCCTGATCTAACCCCTCTAAAAGTGTAAATATCTTTTATTTCTTGAACATACGGTTATGTAACTCAAGAATAAAATTAAAAAAAACTCTTTAGAGAAAACCTTTTATTCAAATGCACTAAAGAGAAGAAAATAAATTTTAGTGATTTAAGTCCATCATTTTGTTATATTATAAAATGATATAGAAGCTTGTCGCGAGAAGTATCTATGTATTTCGTTAGTAGATTATATTCAAAAATACCCCAACATTCATTTTCGCAACAAGCTACAATATAATTTGAAATTTTATAATGTAACAAAATGATGAGTTTATTTCACTTTAAAATAATTTTTTTCCATCTCAGTGCATTTCAATGAAAGCTTTTCCCTAAAAAGTTTTTTTTTAAGTTTATTTATTTAATTCTTTTTTACATTTCAATTGGTGCGTCATTGTTGCACGTTCGCTTTCATGTTGATTTACCGAATTAACCGAATTTCCACGCGTTATCCATCTAGCTTTCAAGGGGGGAAGAGGGGTAAATTTTTTGAAACCGTATTATTTAATGGTCAGATAATTTTCACCATTTTTACGGATTTTTTCAATTATTCTTTAGCGAGTTTTCCTAATTTTTTCGTGGCAGGAAAGGTGGTCGAGACCCCGATCGATTTTTTGTGTCCTCTATCTAGCTCTTGAGGGGGAACATGGGAGGATGACATTTTTTAAACCACAATATTCGACGGTCAGATATTTTCCACTATTTTTGCGGATTTTCACGATTTTAAATTCGCGAGTTATCCAACTTTTTTTGAGAAAAGGAAGGGGTGAGCCCCTCTATCTATTTTTTTTTTCGATGTAATTTTTGACGTCCAAATCCTTCAAGAAAACTTTTGAATCCCTACGCGTTCTCTATTTATCTTTTGGGGAGCAGGATGGAACAATTTCTTCTACATTAATGTATTGTCATCGGAACTGAACCAACATTTGAAATTTCAATTCAATAGGATAAGAGGAAGTGGTTCAAATTCAGCTTGCAAGATTTGTACCCATCTAACAAACACACACACACAGCAAGTTGAAGATTTTAATTTAAATAAAAAATATGACATCCTAATACAGAAAAATGCGTTCGTTTTGAAAGCATTATCAAAATAGGGTAATGCCATTTGAAAAAAAAAACTCGAACAGTGATAACGTCATCAAAAATATGAGTAGATCAAAAAATGCGCAACTGAAAAATAAAATCGACGTGTCTGAGCTTATTTTCAATGCCAATTGTTTAACAAATTTGTTCCAACCTTTACGTGCTCACTGTATATAATAAATTGTGAAACACGTATTTGGGAAGCTGTAAATGCCAGTTACTGATAACTGATGTTTTTTCATTGATAGAATAATTTCCAATACTCTAATTTCACCAATATTCTTAACTTCACTCGTATATTCTCAGGTACATTGGAAATCCACAATGTTTATTGAAAAATTCCTTCATTCAAAAACGTGTTAAAACCAGTAATTTTTACTAGGTTAAGGTAGTTTATTACAAAGCTTTCAGATAGCATGATAAAATAATTTTGAGCGTATGGATTTACTATTGAATTGAGTTAACAGTGAATTGGGTTCGTACTGCAGTTCCTTCACTGTCAATTCAGTTTGGGGAAACGGAATATTTTCTGGAAACGGTAGCTTATAGAGGAAGCTTGAAATGATGCATATTAGTTTTTCTGAAATCAGAATTCTCCAATGAGAAATCAGAATTTTTAAAGGAGAAATTAGAAAATATAGACGGAAAATATCTATTTCCATAATTTTTAGGTATTTTTCAGATTTTTTTTACACACTCCAAAATGAACTATCGATATTACACTTCTTAACAATCACCGTACCCCAACTACATGGATATGATTTTTTCGTTCAAAATATACGATGGTTTTGCAAAACAAATCTATGTATGAGCCTGAGCTATACTAATGAAAATTACTCAAATCCAACCCGTCTTATGGCGCCCTCTGGCAGCACCTCCTCCTTCATTCCTGGTTCATTTGACTCAATTATTCATTGCTATTTTGTTACCGCGTACAGCTCATTCCATTTCATCTCCACGACCGCAATTATAAACAGTTCCGAACCCCTTGTCCACTCTCAAACATTTTTTGGTGAACTACTTCTGCAATCCTCTTGCTTCTGGGAATTTGATCGCCACTATATTTTCGACAACTTCTTCTATAATATCATCATCATTAGAATATCTGATGTATGGTTCCATATTTTGTTCACTAATGAATTGTCTCTTAACAAAGTTTATTGTAAAACTTGATCTACCTTAAGAAAAGAGTAGCGGAAAAAAGAAAGAAAAATAACACTTGATTGAAATAGTAATTGTTTTTACGAATTTTCCAGGTTTTCAGAGAAAACCCTTCTAAACTTGTGCTAGCAAAAGAGGAAACGAGACCTACAGCTTGCGTAAAAGTGGATTCCTAACCACTTTAGCTTCAGCAGACAATGGGGCAAACGCTTTAACACCAAGACCACTTCGCTGATACAAGAGTTGCTACTCAAATTCTGAGAAAAACTAATATTTATTATTGGAAATGGCTTTATTGTTTTTCTAAATACTCGTCATTGAGATCGATACACTTTCAAGCAATCTTTCTCCATTCCTATTGAGGTGACTCTAATACATGTGATTTGAACGCATCAGGCGTCGAAAAACGTTGACTTCCCAATTTATTTCTGATCTGCGGGAATGACTAGAAAAATATTTTTGTTTGAGCTGATGTGTTAGAGCTTGCATTGTAGTGGTGGAGAATGGTTTGTCTTCAGCGCTTGGTTTCCCTGATTTTTCCGAATACTTTTTGCAAACAAATGCTGGTGTACCATCCAGAAATTACAGTTAGTCCTTGCTCTAATAGAACTGTGGCAACATGTTCAGTTATTGTGAAAAAACTGGCAACCGCAAAAAGTTTGTTGTATTTTACTTGTCTTGAAAGACCCATACAGTCGATTGTTGTTCAGTTTCGAGTTCGTATTGATAGATCCATGATTTGCCGCCTTTCTCGATCTTATAGACTTTTGAAACGCCGCAATTGAATTTTTTTCAACATTTCTTTGCATCAATCGACACGAGCTTTTTTTGGGCGATTGCCAAATTATGAGGTATCCAAGGCGAACAAATCTTTTTGACAGCGAAATATTGATGAAATATTGGATGTATGCACAAGTATGCCTCAATCTCACGGTGTCACAAGACGATCTTGCAATATGAGTTCACGCACAGCATCGATGTTTTCTAGTAAAACATCCGATTTTGGACGACCTTCATGAAATTTGTCCTGTAGCGAAGTGCGGCCACGATTGAATTCGAAGAACTAGCGAAACACGGTGGCCTGAGATTGTGCTTCATCAGCAAAAGTCGAAACGAGTTGATCGCACTCTGGTGTTGGTTCAATCCACGTCGAAAGTCATAGAAAATAATCGCATGTAAATCTTCAGGATTTAAGTCCATTTTTTTATCAAGATGAATGTTTGTAGTATCTGTAAACAATACGAATAGCACTCGTATGACAACACATTCTGAGTACGATCACCATTAAAAATGATAAACTTTACGATGACAATGCGAGATTTGACATGTTCACATCAGTGTTGCCATATCTCAAAACTTAAGTGGTGTTGAGGAAAGAGACAGATGATAATTTATCATTTATCACTTATTATTGTCATTGTACCGCGAACAGATATGTTGCCCTAAAACGTCCTGTATCGTCGGCCCGCAGTAACATTCCGTGAGTTTTTGTTTCCCTAGAAAGTGCGAACAATTTACCAGTAATTTATTAGCATCTGTTGATCGTAGATCGAGAATCCATATATTTCGCTAACAATTTAAGTAGTTATCTCCCGTTTGGAGGAACTACAAAATTAGTCTATTGAATCATTAATTTCCCACTATTTCCTCCGTCGATATGCATATGTGGATGATATTATGCAATAATGGGTCAGCCACAGTCAGCTAGTTTCGTAAAAAATATCAAAATAGTTTAGCAGATCATGGACTGATGGAATGTGGCTTAATACTATCGTCAGTGGATGGAGCCCCCTCACAATTGCGGGTTGAATCATTTTTGCTTATTGTAGAATAACACTTTGGCGATTCCAATGACAGTGATACCTCAATTATTAAAAAATGTGGCTTGATTCATTGTTGCATAACACCATCCATGTATTGTGGAGTGTTTATACTCGTTCCTTTAAAGACAGAATAAGCAGAATTTCAGTGGAAAGCTTCCTAGCCTTTCCATCCAATAGAGCCCTTTGTGAAGACGACAGACATACCATCAGATATGCTACAGGACTGGTAAGGCGCTATAGGGCAACCGAGTTATCCTTAATTATGTTTCATTAAAGTTTTCATCTATATTCGTTTATTTGGATAGAGTCTACATAATTCGAACCATTGGATCGGATTGGATTGGATTGGATCGGATTCGAATCATTGGTCCTTCGAGCAGGATGACTCAGACGATTACGTACCATTCTGCCTAACTTTGTCCTAGTGTTTGAAAAAAAATTTTTTTGCGAAACTGGTATTTCAACTGCTTCGAATCTTCTTCATTTACCAAATTATTACAGCAAATATAAAATCGATATATATATATATATATATATATATATACAGTGCGGTCCAAAGGTATGGAATAAATTCATTTTTAGCGTTATTATGTATTTTATGAAAAAATCCTGAAACAGGTCAATTTTAATTGGCAATTTGACAATTTACAGTATGAAAATATTACCCCCTTCTTGCACCCCCTCTGAATTATGAGCACCCCCTCAAAAATTTTAAATGAGAAGGGGGGTCGTGTGGCATCTTGTTCGAAAGGGATTTTCATTATCTGTTCAGCAATACTAAGTTTTTCATATTTGGTGCAACCATAACTGAGAAATTTTTTTATTAAAATTTAAAAATATTGACACTGTAAATTATGTATCCGTTGAAAAAACCTGAAACAGGTCGATTGCTATTCTCAATTTGACAATTTATACTTTCTTATCTGTCTTGCTAAAAAAGTCAGGAAAAAGTCGTTGAAGACACCAAAAAATTATTCACAAAACCCATAAATAATATAATGTCAATCTAATAAACTACTGTTATTTTGATATTTGTGAGTTGCTGGCAGACGTCGGTGTATTGAAAAATATTTTTGTGTGTATTCGATTCATCTATGGCTCATTTATCCGAAACTCAAAGAATAGACATTTTAATTATGCTTGGATGCGGTAATAAAACACGAACTCAAACGGAAGTTTGTGAAATGTTCAATAATAAATACCCTGGTCAACACGTATCACAATCTACAGTTAGCAAAATACGAGGCTTGTTTGGTAAGTCCGTGACTTTTTAAATTTCCCGCGCAGTAACTTTAAATGCAACACTGCTGCTGTCAACCACCATCTTTCAATAGACTACTGTCAAATTTTGAGCAAGCTGCGACATTTGGTTTGTGTTTGACAGCAATTAGAAGCAGACAACCTCGTGAATTTTAACAAAAATGGAAAAAAGTGAATTTCGTGTGTTGATTAAGCATTATTTTTTGCGTAAAAAAACCATAACTGAAACCAAGGAAAGACTTGATAAATACTATGGGAACTCTGCACCATCAATTTCAATGGTTAAGAAGTGGTTTACTGAGTTCCGTTGTGGTCGTACCAGCACTACCAGCACAAGTGACGCCGTACGTTCAGGTCGCCCAAAAGAGGTCATCACGCCAGAAATCGTCGATAAAATCCATGGAATGATATTGGACGATCGGAGAATAAAAGTACGTGAGGTAGCTGAGGCTGTAGGCATCTCAACTGAGCGAGTACATCACATTTTACATGAATATTTGGACATGAAGAAGCTATCCGCGAGATGGGTGCCGCGATTGCTCACACTCGACCACAAGCGCAACCGTGTGACCACTTCAAAGGAGTGTTTGGCAAAGTTCAATCGCAATCCGGGCGAGTTTTTACGCCGTTATATAACCGTAGACGAAACATGGATCCATCACAATACCCCAGAGACCAAGGAACAATCAAAACAGTGCGTCTGTCAGCCAACAAGGTTATGGCCACAGTTTTTTGGGATGCACGCGGTGTCATTCATATAGATTACTTAGAGAAGGGTAGAACGATCAACGGCGAATATTATTCAGAGCTTTTAGACAGATTCGATATTGATTTGAGGCAAAAACGACCACATTTAGCGAAAAAAAAAGTGCTGCTTCATCAAGACAATGCACGAGTGCACACGTGTGTAGTCACTATGGCAAAAATTCATAAATTGGGCTACGAACTACTACCCCATCCAGCATATTCTCCAGATTTAGCCCCTTGCGACTATTTTCTTTTCCCAAACCTGAAGAAATGGCTGGGTGGTGAGAGATTTGGGTCGAATGAAGAGGTTATAACCGAAACAAACGCCTATTTTGAGGGCCTTGAGAAAACCTATTATTTGGAAGGAATAAAAAAACTGGAAAAACGCTGGACTAAATGTATTGATCTAAAAGGAGATTATGTTGAAAAATAAAACGCTTATTTGCCAATTTTTTTGTTCTTTATTCAAATAGTCACGGAGTTACCAAACAGCCCTCGTAGAAACAAAATACCGTGAAACTGGACATGTAAAAACTCGTCAAAAACCAGGTCGAAATGCTGCATTGGATGAGGAGAAAAAGTTAGATGTACTGTTAGCGATTGAGGAAAATCCGCATATGACAAGTAGACAACTTGCCGCCGACAATGATGTAAGTAAATCATCGATATTGAGAGCTTTACATAAAGAAAAATACCATCCTTATAAAGTTCAGTTGGTTCAGGAGTTAAATGAGGATGACCCTGATAGAAGGCAACAATTCTGTGAACTGATGATGGATAGAATCGAAGCAGATTTGCAGTTCATAAAGAAAATTGTGTTTTCTGATGAAGCTACTTTTTATTTAAATGGAACGGTTAATAGACAAAACTGTAGATATTGGAGCAGAGAAAATCCTCATTGGATGTGTGAGGCTCACACACAATATCCCAAAAAAGTGAACGTTTGGGCTGGTATCATTAAAAACAAAATTATTGGCCCCTATTTTTTTGAAGGCACAATTAATGGTGAGGTTTATCTAGGTTTTTTGATGAACTTTTTAGTGCCTACATTAAAAAGACTTTTTCCCGATGTTAATGATCCAAATGGAATAGATAGATCAATTTGGTATCAACAAGACGGAGCTCCACCGCATTACACACGTATTGTTCGAGATTATTTGACAGAAGTTTTTCCCAATAGGTGGATTGGCAGACGTGGAACGATTGAATGGCCGCCTAGATCCCCCGATTTGACTCCTCTCGATTACTTTTTATGGGGTTATTTAAAATCAAAAGTATATTTCAATAGACCAGACAATATTGCAGATTTAAAAACTAGGATATCGGAAGAAATTAACAACATAACCCCTGAGGTCCTACAAAATGTTCTACGAGAATTCCAAGATCGCCTTGCTTATTGTCAAGAAGTGAATGGTGGTCATTTTGAACATTTAATTTAACTGTAAAACGAATTGAAATATACTTCCTAAACATTATGTTACATTATTTCCTTCAGTCTATCAACATTTTACATATTCAGAATAAATTTTCTCAGTATTGCTGAACAGAGAATGAAAATCCCTTTTGAAAAAGGTGCAACACAACCCCCTTTCTCATTCAAATTTTTTGAGGGGGTACTCATAATTCAGAAGGGGTGCAAGAAGGGGGTGATATTTTCATACTATAAATTGTCAAATTGAGAATAGAAATCGACCTGTTTCAGGTTGTTTCAACGGATACATAATTTACAGTGTCAATATTTTTAAATTTTAATAAAAAATTTTCTTCGTTATGGTTGCACCAAATATGAAAAACTTAGTATTGCTGAACAGATAATGAAAATCCCTTTCGAACAAGATGCCACACGACCCCCCTTCTCATTTAAAATTTTTGAGGGGGTGCTCATAATTCAGAGGGGGTGCAAGAAGGGGGTAATATTTTCATACTGTAAATTGTCAAATTGCCAATAAAAATTGACCTGTTTCAGGATTTTTTTCATAAAATACATAATAACGCTAAAAATGAATTTATTCCATACCTTTGGACCGCACTGTATATATATATATATATATATATATATATATATATATATATATATATATATATATATATATATATATATGTATAATATTATATCAGGATGGATTTATCGAGGGGCAATATATAAAAATATAAATAGAAAAGTTATTGGGTGTAATAACTTTTCTATTTATACAATATTATACAGTGTCACACATAAAGTTCGCGACATATGGAAGTTTTTTTATTAATGGATATAAAGAAAATTTGACTTCGCTGTTAGTTTGTGCTTGAAAAATGTGTAAAAAACAGCATCTTTCCTTCTTTCATGTGCCACTATAAACCTGTCAAATTTGACATTTTTTTCGAATATCCTCAAAAAATCATTTTTTTTTGGAAATTTCGAAAAATCCCAATGATAAAAGTTTCTCAGTTTCCTATTTTATACATTTGCTCCAAATTTGGACTCTACTGTCACTTCGACTTTTTTCCAATTTGTTTAAATTTTTCGAATCTTTCGCTCTATCGATTCGAACGAAACAGGATTCAAATTCCATAATTTTGATGAATATGAGACTTCAATATCATATCTTGCCCAGAAAATACCCACATTGGCCTGTTACCAAAAAATTTCAAAAATGCACTTCCAGAAATTCGTCTTTGTTATTGCAAAGTTCATCTAGTTTTTTCATTTCATTGTTAAACTGATTCGGATTTTCAATGTATGGACGTTAATATGTCAGTGATCGAATAAACGAATTTCTCTTCATTCTTATTACACTTGTATTTCTTTTTTTAATAGACTTTTATTGAGTTTGATTATTTTTCTGTCCAATAATTCAGTTACAAACAAACCCGAAGTATCATACTTTTCTGTAAACTAAACAATGACCTACAATTTCATAACTATTCATATTCATCAAAAGTATGAAATTTGAATCATGTTTCTTTCGAATCGATAGAGCGAAAGATTCGAAAAATTTAAACAATTGGAAAAAAGTCGAAGTGATAGTGAGAGTTCAAATTTGGAGCAAATGAATAAAACTGAAAACTGTGCAACTTTTTTCTTTGGCATTTTTTGAAATCTCCAGAAAAAAAACTGATTTTTTGAGAATTTTCGAAAAAAATGTCAAATTTGACAGGTTTATAGTGGCACATAAAAAAAGGAATGATGCTGTTTTTTACTCATTTTTCAAGCACAAACTAACTGCGAAGTCAAATTTTCTTTATCTCTATTAATAAAAAAACCTTCCATATGTCGCGAACTTTATGTGTGACACTGTATATACCTCGCCCAAATCACGTAATTTATTCATATTCGAATTTTTATTTATTTGAGTCTTTGCCGTTTGGAAGTGGATATTGAAAATCGCACTAGGAAATATCTGAAATTGAATCACATGTCGCTCGCTTCTAATAATAATAGTACGGATCAGTTATATTATATTCCCCACCACTGCGTCCTGAAACCGGAGAGTACTACTACAAAACTGCGGGTAGTATTTAATGGTTCAGCTAAACTACCAAACCAACTATCGCCTGTCTCTTTACTGGGTCCAAACTTCAACAGGACATTGTCACAATTTTACTAAATTTTCGTTGCTCTGCACATGTTTTATGCACAGATGTGAAAATGATGAATAGAATGATCCTTGCTGACCCGTCTCATAGAGAATATCAACGAATAGTTTGGAGGTTTTCACCTCATGTTCCAATTCAGGAGCATGTGCTCAATACGTTAGTCTACGCCTTAACTGCTAGTCCATACATTGCGCTCCTTGTGCTATTGTAGTGGGGGATAGTTCCTTTTTTGGTAAAATGATTAGGTTTCTGGCTACCAGCATGAAACTTTCCACACTTTGGCTTAATGTGTGTTAGATCAAAATTCTGCCCAGACCCCATTGGTCAGACCCCCTGGTTCAAAATGGCGGCCAAAATGGCGATGCTACTAGTTTAAAAAGAAAATTTGCTGAAATCGGGCATGTTTGATATCATGTAATATGCTTAAGGGTTATGAATAATAAAATATAACAAAACACCAATAGCTGGACCCATGTGGGACCCTAAGTAACATACAAAATGGCGGAGTAATCGAAAAAATACAAGAAAAAAAAATGAAATACAATGAAATAAAGTTATAATTAAACAAAAATAAGCGATGAATAGAAGTAAAAATGAAATAATGAAAAGCAGTGAAAATGTGGAATAAATGTTATTTGAAAATAGTTATACACTGCCAACACACTGTCCATCGCACACATATAGTGAAGTGCATGGTAGATTATGTTTGCAGCATTTACACGATGACTTGCATGTATTCTTGCATTTACAAGAAATAAGTTCCTGACACTGAACAGATGCTTCTGGAAGATTCGTCCATAATGGTTCATAACCAAGTGGAAGTTCTTGTTTCTTCCATCCACAATCTTCTGGGTTGGCAAGTATTGGATTGCTGGTAAGGCATTGGCGCAAGATGTCAGCCTGTAAGGAAGCTCGTTTTATATGCTGCTTCAGTGCCTCAGATGTTGGTGGAATATTTTCTATCGAACGGTTGTGCCGTGTAAACAGAATTCTTCTGCATTCATTTATGTCCTCAAAAGTACTGGTTCTGTTGTACATAAGTAAAGTAAATCGTTGTAGTGTATTGTATTCATCCTCCGATATGTGCCATAAACTGCTTGACAACCTAATAAAAACTGGTGTTACATCATCATTTATATTCCATGTTTTCAGGCAGTTAGCCTGCCTATTCCCGCAAATGCATACAATGTATCACATCCTGTGTATGAGTGGAAGAACAGTAAGGCATCACATTTTTCTTCTGACATGGAATTAGCTAACTTATGAATGGCAATGAATCGCTTGCGTTTGCCTGTTCCAAATTCCAACCATAATTCTTCTAATCCCATTGACGAAATGCAAACAGCGCAATGATGCAAACATTTGAATCAACTGTCATAAACATTGCCAGATTTATCAGATCTTAACCCAGGTACAAATGATAGCAGTTCATCCTTCAATTTAGTCCTGTACAATGCATAATTTTCAAATCCAAGGGACTTCATTCTTGTTTCAAACAAATTGCTCAATTCGGCAAGTTTCAAAACAAGCGATGTATCACTGAATAAATACAAATCGTGAATGTACTCAACAAATTCAGCCAGAGCTGTACCATATACAAGGATTTCCTCATCGCTTATACTTGCTTTAGATTGTCTTTCTGCACTTCTCCCTTTTGTTCTGAAGGCAACATAACACCGCTTATGGTACTTGGCCTCCATTGCAACTAAATCTGTGGATGTTAATTTTGCTAATAACTTCACATCACATAATTGCACTGCTATACTGTAAATTGTTGGTCCAATTCCTAATGTAGATGCCTCAACAAGGCGATCGTTTGTGGCATCGCCATCACAAAATAAACACACAGCTTTGGGGTCATTGACATTGAATGACGATCTTGTAGATGTCTCTGATGTGGAGGGTTTATTAATATCACTTTATTCATTTACCTCTGAAGTTTGTAACTGTCATATTTGTTACTGCAAATTTTATGAAACACTGCATTATGGTATTTTAGGGTTTTTTCCACCCCCTCTCCTTCATCTAACTGTTGCAGTCGGACTGTTTTTGGAAGTAGTCCGTGATCACTAAAACTTTTTAACAATTCCGACAAAGATTCATCGCCAATATCAGTTGGATGAATTAAGGGCAAGCCGGAATCATCTTGACACAGAAAACAGAGTTCCCAAGAGATCATTGGCTGCAGAGATAATGGAGGCGACGATACATCCTTCAGATCCACAAACTGAACTTTACGTTTTCTGGACATTTTGACAGCCACTGTACTTCAACAATTACCTGCAATGAAAAATTAAGGAATAACGATTAAGGCATTGACAAAAAATTAAGGAATTGACAAAAATAACATGCCAGATTTCAGCAAATTTTCTTTTTAAACTAGTAGCACCGCCATTTTGGTCGCCATTTTGAACCAGGGGGTCTGAACAATGGGGTCTGGGCAGAATTTTGATCTAACACACATTAAGCCAACGTGTGGAAAGTTTCATGCTGGTAGCCAGAAACCTAATAATTTTCTGCTTTCCCACCCCACTATTGCAGTTGGCAGAAGATGAGGGTAGAAAGTTTCTTCTCGCTGCTGAAACTTTACGCCGATCTTCTTATATCGACGACGTTGTTTGTGGCGCTTCCACTTACGAAGAAGCCTCCGACTTAGTGTCAGAACTTATTGCCTTGATGAAGCATGGATGCTTCGAATTGCGCAAATGGTCTACCAATGAGTCTCTTCTGTTGACTGACTCACCCCCTCTCATTTGTCAACAAATCCACTATCTTTCGATTCAGCTCAGTCTGTAAAAGTTTTGGGTCTGCACTGGAATCCTACTCGGGATTACTTCACCTTTTCTGTGACCCCTATAGAGAATCGATCATGCACAAAAAGATTGCTGTTATCTGAGTTAGCTAGAATCTATGATCTTTTGGGATTTCTAGCACCAGTCACATTTTTCACGAAATACCTACTTGAAACAAAGACTGTGGATTTCATTCAAAGCTTGGTTGGGATGACCATCCAAGTGATGAAATAATGCGAGTTTGAAAAGGAATTGCACCTATTGTCTAATTTGAAGATAATGCTGTATTTAAAACCATCTGCTCTTTCGGAGCTTCATGGATTTTGTGACTCGAGTGAGAAAGGCTACGCGGCTGTCATATATTTGAGAGTTATCGATGCAACTGACATGATATCTACTCATTTTGTTTTCAGAAAATCCAAGGTGGCTCCTCTCAAGAAAATGACTATTCCACGACTCGAACTCTGTGCCGCAGTCTTACTATCGAAATTATTGGTTTTTATTGAATCAATTTTGCAAACTCACATTTAGTCACTTCGGTGTGTGCATGGTCTTATTCTCAAGTCACTCTTCATTGAATCAAAAGCTCACCGCACCGTTTCAAAACGTTTGTGGCCAATCGTGTTGCCTACTTCCATGAAAAAATATCACAAGAGATCTGGTATTACGTGGATTCAAAAAAATAAATCTGCTAATGTCGCATCGTGAGGACTTGATAGAAAATCTGCTCTGGTTCAAGGGACCTGAATTTTTACGCAAGTCTCGTACTCCCTGGTTAGAATTTTCTGCTTCGTCTTTTGAGTGTAATCCTTCCAAGGACGAAGAACGCCCTCTTGTCTTGTTCACTAATATACTAGAAAATAACTTGCTTGACGAATTACCCCTTAAATTTTCTTCTTTCGCAATGGTCCAACGCGTTACTGCCCATTTACTACGCTTCAGCTCCAACTGTCTCCATCCCAAGTCACGTAGACAAGGTCCCTTTCAAAATTCTGAACTTTTCAATGCCCTACCTATTTTAGTGAAATGGACTCAGCAATCCCATTTCGCTGAATAACTTAAAACTAATCGTTTTTCGAAACCTCTATGGAAGGTACATGTTTTCAGAGATGACTCTGAAGTACTCCGAGTCGGGGGTCGACTAAAATACTCGTCTCTTCCACATGAAGCAAAATTTCCAATAGTATTTCCACGTAAAAGTCGCTTGAACATAATAATTATTGAATTTTATCACAAAAAACATGTTCATGCTGGAATTCGCACCACGCAATCTCTGTTATCACAACAGTTCTGAATTTCGTCTCCATTGATTCTGTTCTCACTAAATATGTACAGTGCTGGAAGACAAACCCGTGGCTTTTCAACCCTTTATGGGTGATTTACCCCAGTCACGAATTTCTCAGGACAAACCATTCAGTCATGTAGGGGTGGCCTATGGCGGTCCGTTCCCCTCAACTATGACTCAGCATAGGGGTGTCAAAACTTGTAAGGGGTAACTGTACTTATTTGTACGTTTCACTACAAAAGCTCTGCACTAAGAAGTTGCGAGTGACCTTACCACCAATACGTACTTAGCCGCCCTACAACGATTTATCGCCCGACGCAGAAAAGTTTCTGTTATCTATAGTGACAACGCTACTAATTATCAAGGTGCCAGTAGGGAGCTTGCTCAATTGATGGAAAATGCTGCTCTGCACGAAAATATTACGCAATCCTTCATTCCAGCAGCTTCCCCTCATTTGGGCGGTTTATGGGAAAATGGAGTGAAAGCAGTCAAAACTCATTTATCTCGAGTTATCGGACAACAAATCCTTACTTACGACGAATTCTACACAGTTTTGGTGCTTATCGAATCCACTCTGAATTCAAGTTCTCTTGGACCTTCAGCTCATGATATTGAAGTTATCAACGCTCTCACCCCTAATCATTTCTCAACCCTGGAATCTGTCTCCGCGATACCATTGCCCGATTATACTCCTTTAAAAATGAATCGCCTCTCCCGCTGGCAGATGCTCCAAAGGCTCCACCAAGATTTCTGGAGACGATGACATGAAGAGTACCTTCACACACTGCAGCAAAGGAGTAAATGGCTCAAATCAGAAACATCCACTCCTACGGTAGGAACTATAATGGTGATTAAGGAAGAGAATCTGCCTCCTTGCAAATGTGTTGTAGGTCGCATCATACTGCTCTATCCTGGTCTTGACGCAATCGCTAGAGTGGCCACTGTGAAAACCAGTACAGGCACGTAAACGCCTTCCTTGGTTGAGCTGTGTCCACTTCCAAATCCTGATTCCAAAGTTCGAATCAGAATGAATAATTTTTTTTCTTAATTTATCTTCTTGTATACTTAAGTTTGTTTATCAAAATGCAAAGATGCATTTCCCGGGGGCAGAATGTTACGGAAAGTGTCAGAGGATAATTTATCATTTATCACTTATCATTGTACCGCGAACAGATATGTTGCCCTTAAACACCCTTTATTGTCGGTCCGCTACGAAGGCGTAGAAGGGCCACGAACAATTTTTTTTGGATCCCGACTTTAATCTCGGACCCCTGACTTTAATCTCGGACCCCCGACTTTAATCTCGGAACCCCGACTTTAATCTCGAGGGTCCAACTTTAATCTCGGGGGTCCGCCTTCAATCTCGGACCCCCGACTTTAATCTCGGGGGTCCAACTTTAATCTCGGACCCCCGACTTTAATCTCGGACCCCCGACTTTAATCTCGGGATTCGACTGTGCTCTCAGATTCTAGAATTTTCACCAAGGAATCTCTTCATAAAGCTAGTTAAACAAAATGAAACGTTTTTTCTCGTTCACTATTGGGTAAATGGATACGGTATCTTGATTTTATTGCAACTATGAACAGAATCAGATGTGGAATCATATGAGACTGAAAGACAAATTTCAGTCGCTATTTTCCATCGTTCAAGATAACTTCTTGGAAGGTTTTTATGTTGAAAATGAAAACATTCTCAATTGAAAATTGAAACAAACTGGAAAGAACTTTCGATAAAAATTAAGATATTTTTTTGTATAATATCTAACAAAAAACAACTACTTCTCTAGCTAAAGCCACGCTGGACATTGAATTACATCTGATAGATATGGTGTTATAATAATAACAGCCGCCCTCTTCCCGTACAGGCTATGCCTTTGGGTACACACTGTTCGAGTGTTTATGAGGAAGTATTATTATTATTATTCGGTAGAATTCTTTTTTTTGTTATATTTAATAGAAAACAACTACTTCCCTAGCTAAGGCCACGCACGACATTGAACTATATCTGATAGATATTGTTAAAAGAACCTATTTTGCAAATTTTCACTTTCAGGTTTTCTCTTTCAAGTTATATACAGTGTGTACATAAAGTAAGGAATAAATTCATTATTTCTGAATGTAAAGATATTTCGGAAAATACCTCGGACAGGTCAATTTTCTTTTCTGATGGGCCAATTTTTGAACCCCACCCAAAATATATAGGGTTATCCGCAATTGAGTAAAAATGACTTTGGTGATATTTTTAAATTGGACACCCAGTATATTTTTCCATATTTGGTTAGGGATCGTCATTACGAATCCAGTGATACCAAGGTTGATGGGATTATGTCAAACGGCCAAAAAACTTCTCCTTATACCCAATGAGTGCGACAGAG